>JADWQK010001011.1:0-2400000 GCA_017933935.1 Sesamia nonagrioides | reverse complement strand
AACTTATCGAATTGGTTTTAAAATGAAGGATTTAAAATACTCATTAGAAAATATGTATATAACGTGCACTTTTAATATTAAATGGAACGATGAAAAAAAAAGTTAAACAATTTTTTTAAGTTTTCCAACATTAGAAACATAATTTGTTAAAACTAAAAAGATAGAAATAAAAAAATATTATTTAAAAACAAAAAACCCGCCTGCATAAAACTCTAACCAACTGAAAAGGTAGAAACAAGTTGAACAATCGCAGTTGGGGGACTTCTTAGCTAGATAAACAAGTATTCCAGAGAACAGTCCCCCAACTGCGATTGTTCAACTTGTTTCTACCTTTTCAGTTCGTTAGAGTTTTATGCAGGCGGGTTTTTGTTTTTAAATAATATTTTTTTTATTTTTTATATTTACTTTTATTATACAGAGTGGTGATAGTTTATCACATCAGTGGAAATCACGTGTTCTATACTAACCTTCACTCGCGGCTTTCTCCGCGTGAAATTCAGTTTGCCCTAAAAAGCTTTTGTGTGTTCTATAGCTTATTCACCCATGCATAATCGTAGTACAGCACCTATATGAATTTTAAAAGTTTCCTATACATGCACCCAGTTAATAATAGTAAAATTAAAAATGTATCTCGCCATAACCTACATTGTTCGCAATTCATGTTTTTTTTTTTAAATAATGACTAACAGCAAATTTTCCCGGGATAACAAATATCCCAGTAAACTAAATTTCATAGCAATCGGTTCAGTAGTTTAGGCGCGAAAGCAGAAGAAATAAACAAACAAAAAACTATTCCGTGCAAAAAACTCACTTTCATATCTATAATATTAGTTAGGAATATTAGTAAGAATAGTAAGGATTATGTGTTTTCAACACACACAGTTACAATAACTTATTACAATTAATATTCTAGTCGAGAAACTACTTTTCGTTTGAATAATTAACAACATCAAACCCAATTTGTAACTATTGGTAACAATATTATTGAATATGTGTTGGATTGTGGATACCGCCCACATCCACATGTCCTAGTCCATTATTATCAAGAGTTTAAGTTATTTTTACATGCCTTTTTATTAGCTTCACTTGTATGTTTGCTTGCTTGTTTGTTTGTTTGTCCGTCTAACTCTCTGGACTACGAGTGAGCGGCTCATTACTATAAAATGTCCCACCGTTTTCAATACGTTTTTTAAAAAGAATATTGAACTAAAAAGTTGAAAATAAATATAGTTTAAAAAACTAAAAGAAACACGCTTTTAAAGAATATCAAACTAAAAATTTAAAAATATTTTTTAAAAAAGCGTGAGCGCTTAATATATAAAAATTTTGGCACAAAGCGCCTCACGCTTTTTTAAAAACTTATTTTTAACTTTTTAGTTTCATGTTCTTTAAAAGCATGTTTCTTTTAGTTTTTAAACTATATTTATTACGTTATATTATTCTTCAACATATTTAGTTTGACAACTAAAATGTGACAACCTAATCGCAAACCTGTATAATTTATTTCTGAGGTGGAGAAGTATCTTCTTTTGGGAAGACAGAAAATTTCTGTGTGAAATGAGGATTATCTTAGAATAGAATTCTCTTTATTATCTACACCATATAGATTGCAGAACATAAATGTAAAGATATTACAAAGGGTGACACAATCATCATCATCTCAGCGTTAATCCCAGTCGCATCCGAAGCCTTTTCAGCTTTGGAGTCTGGGGTCCGCTTTACCAGCCAAACTGCTGGTTTTTGCCTAAACTTCGATATTTTCCGTGAAGCGACTGCCGTCTGACCTCCACAACACGAAGGCGATATCGCAGCATTGCAGTAAGACCAATTGTTGGACTTTGGAGAGCTTCACAAAGGGTGACACAATGCATTTATCGCATCTTAACAAGTTACCTCTAAACTAAAATGTTTCTACTATAAAAAAACGTTTAAGTAAAACACGAATAAACTTAATTAAATGATTATACAGCCTCTTATCTCCCCTAAAACGTGCAAAAAGAGAGGTAGTAGATATTAATATTCTCTGGCAGAAACAGCTCAACATACCCTTAAACCTATCTAAAAAAAGGGTTGACACATTCAAACAAAGAGTAAGTACTTTATGTTATTTACGAAAACAAGCTCGCAGAGATTAGCTCAACTTTATGATATGTCGACAAGGGTCATTAAAAGTAATGCGACACTCCCAGTTAGTGACCTTTCAGCATTTCAGTTATCTTTCTGCAAACAGCTGGTATTTTTTTCTACGTATACCGCGGTGGATAAAAATTAAAGAAGTTTTGCAAACAAAAATTACAAAGGTCAGTGACTTATAAGCACCTGAATTTATTTTGCTCACGTTCTAGTACTTATTTCTGAAATAGGTTTGTCTATTTATTTTTTATTTCGGCGTTTGTATACGTGGGTTGAGATAAAGCGTCCCTCAAGAATAAATATCTACCTATGTGTTCTGGCCATGTTCAGTCGCAAAACTCGATTTGTGATTAGATTTTAGTTAAGATAAAGGAAATGTTTCAGAAATGTATGGAGCCTGGGCCAGCACATTGTGCATTTAATGATAGGCATAGTTACGCTATAGTTAACTGTTTTTAATGTTAATTTCCTATATTTTAGCTTAGTTTTTGTACAGAATCAATTTAACTCGGCCAAAGAGTGCAACACAACTACTAATAAATATGGTGGTCAGCAATAAGCGAAATATGATTTTGACAGTGACATTTTATTGACGTGTCATGTATCTAAGGCTATCGTATCTATGTTATTTACCATATGACTGCGAAAAAAACAAAACATGAATTCCGAACATACGGTCCATTAAATAAATACAATCAACTCAAATCAACACTCGACACGAACACAACGGGAAAATAGAACTGTCAAAGTCGTCAATCAAACGTCATAACCACTGTCATGGCTACCTTAATAGAGGGTTATCTCACTAAAAAACGTTTTAAATAATTAATTATAATATATATACCTGTATTTTTATTCAAATTAATTTAGTAGTATTTTTATGAAAATCTTTTATTATTTTTCCTTTTTATCTATATAGCGTACATAGTATTGGCCCAAAATGAAACATCTCCTTTGAGATGAGTATCGCTTTATCGACCACGCAGAAGTCGAGGTACAGTTTAGTATAAACGTAGCAACTATACTCCATAGGTTTAGGTACATAAATAAAGGTAAAAAATCACGTGACTTAATTAACCGGCTAAATATAATATCAGTTCTATTCAGTTGTCATGCTAGTGATGTTGTATTTTTAAATTCAGTAACGTTATTACTGCATTATAATTTTGTTCAATAATAACTTCTTTTAAAGTTTTAATACAATCCAACCTGTTCCGTGCTGCCCTTTTGCTGCGAAACTCTAGGCATAATCGGATGTCTACATATACTTCACAGACGATATCCTTAGCGAGTAGTGTTCTTCTTCGGCCTATAGAGGTCCACTGCTGGACAAAGGCCTCCCCCAAGGCTTTCTACAATGACCGATTTTGTGCTGCCCGCATCCATCGGCTTCCCGCGACCTTCACGAGGTCATCGGTCCACCTTATTGGGGGCTTCCCTACGCTGCGTCTTCCGGTACGTGGCCGCTACTCCAGAACCTTACTGCCCCATCGGCCATTGGTTCTACGAGCAATATGCCCTGCCCACTGCCACTTAAGTTTAGCGGCTCGAAGAGCTATGCCGGTGACTTTGAGTAGTCAGTTAGTTTCAAAGCTGGCTGGAGGACTTTTTGACACTCACAGGCAAGACTTGTTAAGCAGGACTTTTGAGTGGATGTAACGCTTTTTCCCCAACTAGCTTTTTCTCTTTCTGTGTCATGTTTGCGTCATCCAGGAGCTAAATAAATCTAACTACTATACATACATCTGTAATGTAACTGCAAATAGTTTGTACAAGATATTTCAAACAGATATCGCACCAAAATCACAATTTCGCACTGTCTAAATAATTAAGATGAATGTTTCGAATTTTCGTGTGTTCGGCAAATCCTGACAAATGGCGTGCTTGATGTGTAACTATAGTGACGATAAATGGGATGTGTACAGATGTACAGTGACTGTACAGGCGACACAGTAGATTCATAACATTGTAAGTACGTTGGGGTAAGATCGGCGTTGGGGTTAAAACGTACAAATCAAAAATCCCATTTATTTGGCATATAGCTAGCATTAAAAAAATGGGAAATAAATGGGATATTTGATTTGTACGTTCTTACCCCAAGGCCGATCTTACCCCAACGTTAAAGTACAATACCAAATGTTAAAGTACATTTAATTACATCACGTCAATAGGGGATTTTGGTTAAGTAATCGGTCTGATTACTTAACCAAAATCCCCCATTGACGTGATCATGTAATACTGGTTAATCATTTTAGGAAAAAAATTCAAAAAGCTGTGTATTTCATAATGTTTTATTTTAATTTTTCAATAATTATAAAATAGTGCTTGACCACCATCGTAAGCAGTGATGCAATCGATGAAGGTAAAGCGCGCTAGTTTATTAAAAGCCTATTTACTCAAAACAAATGTGTGAATAGAAAGGAAGACGGCAGTTGAGCGAGGTGATGCAATGTTAAACCCAACATTACGATCAACGATGATACGCCAGAGGGAGATTGATCTGGAGACCCTCCACGACCAAACTCCCGAAACAACAACATCTGGCGCATCGTACCCGGCACATACAGCAACACAACTGCTCAGACCCGTCCTCCGTACGGCTTCACCAGACATTATGCCGGAATACGAGGAATCGCTTTGCGGTAAGACTTTGTCTGGTGGGTGATAAGTTCTGCCGGCAGCCGATGTTATGGCTTACCACCGAGAATCATTACTTCCTAACTAATATTATAAATAGGGAAGTGAGTTCGTTTGTTTGTTCCGCTTTCACGCCGTAAATACTGAACCGAATGCTTTGAAATTTTGCAGACGTAAAGTTAAAAGTATGGATTAAACAATAGGGTACTTTTTATTGCGAAAAAATTGATATTCTCGAGGGACATTTAAAAAGCGCGGCATGACCTAATTCCACGGACGAAGCTGCGGGCGCAAAGCTAGTAATAAATAAATAAGCTATATTATACAAGGCACATGCATTAAACTAAACTTTTCAGTAAAAGAGCCTGCCATATTCACATACAATACGAGTACTCGAATTTAGTACGATTCGATCGATACACAAATCAGCTCTAACTAGGGATGTTTGCCAGCAATCGCTATTAAACGTAGCCATTGTTGTGGCAATAGGCGCCTGATGAATCGGGGTAGACTACAGAATTAACGGGTTACAAGGTTCCTTTTCGTTTAATTTGCTAGAATTAGCTTTTCTAATTAAACCCGATCATGAATGTAGGATGGATTTATGCTTAACTAGCGTCAATCTATAAGGTAATTTCAACCTTATCAACAATAACAGACAGTTCTGTTGTTTCGTAGAACACGTCTCTGCGAGCGCATAGCACTGTCCACGTATCTTTTGTTGTCGATGGAAATATTGCAATAAGTCATAAGGGTGTATTTGCTATGCTTTAGATTGACGCATTCACATTCAAAAGTCATTAACCCAAATTGGGCTAAGAATCAATACTTTTTGAACGTCAAAATTACATAAGAGCCCATCCTCCCAGGCTTCTTAATGCTTTCATTGGGAAAAAGAACAATTCTACCAGCAGCACAGCTGTCGTTACGGTTAAAAAGAAAAAAAAAAAAAACATTTGCTTGAAAAGCCTCACTCCGTATTATATGGGGTTTGTACTACAGCAGGTCAAGCTACCCAAGGTTTCCATAATTCACACCTTGGAATCCTTAAAGTTTCGCCATTTTCGTCAGTCCATGTCATTCTCGGCTTGCCTTCCAAACGGTTAGTGCTTGAATTACGAAACTTTAAGATATTTATATTGATATTTGTATAGATATTTGTATTGCGCATGTACTGACGTCAGCAGGTCAAGCTACCTGAAACTCTAAAAGTTACTAGAGAAAGTTACTACTAGCTTGATCTGACTAGCTAGCTAGCTGCTTGAGCTTGCTAGCTTGGTCTTCTACCTAGCATAAATGGAAAATGTGAACTTGAATCGCTTTGCCCTTCTCTGGGGATCTTCTACATGCAACGACCGACGAAAAACCGATGACAATTTTAATGAAAGAAAATAAAGAAATAAAAGTATTTATTGTAATTCGTACAGGAAAACCATTAAACTAAACTCAACACAATAACAAAAAAATAAATATAAAAAATAAGACATTAAAAAAAAATTAACCACAAATGAAATCGTTTATTATGCAAGTAGGATCACTGATCACTTTTACACGTCATATTTTTTTAAACAAGCTGGAGCTAACATCCTAACTGACTACCTCCGAGAAGAAAAGCCGAAACAAACTCAGGGATCATCGTCTTTTTTTAAAGTCCTATATGACGTCAAAAGTCATAATCTGATCCTCCATAGACGAAAGGAAATGTTTCAGAAATGTATGGAGCCTGGGCCAGCACATTGTACACTTAATGCTAGGTATAGGTACGTTATAGTTAACTGTTTTTAATGTTAATTTCCTATATTTAGGCTTAGTTTTTATACAGATTCAATTCAACTCGGCCAAGGAGTGCAACACAACTACTAATAAATATGGTGGTCAGCAATAAGGGAAATAAGGTTTTGACAGTGACATTTCATTAAGGTGTCACGTATCTAAGGCTATCGTATCTATATTATCTACCATATGACTGCTAAAAAAGCAAAACATGAAATCCGAACATACGGCTCATTGAATAAACACAATCAACTCAAATCAACACTCGACACGAACACAACGGGAAATATCAAAGTAGCCAATCAAACGTCATAAAAAGTGTCATGGCTACCTTAATAAAGGGTTATCTCGCTAAAAAACGGTTCAAATAATTAAATATGTATACTTGTATTTTTATTCAAATTAATTTAGTAGTATTTTTATGAAAATCTTCTTTCTTTTTCCTTTTTATTTATATAGCGTACATAGTGGTGGCCCAAAATGAAACATCTCCTTTCTGATAACGATACACGAGATAATACGTTTATCAATCCTCTCACTCAAAGGGTGGTCATACCTATCCTGTACTTTTATTGTCCTTGCTCAGTGCAAACACGACACAGTTCCATCAATTCATGAACGAACAGTAAGCGTGGTCCGCCTGTTTGTGCTGTGAATTCCTTTTAAATGGTACCAGTACGATTGTTACCTATTTCGATGTATCTCGTATGAACGATGTTGTCTGAATCTAAGTCGATGTTACTCGTGTGGGATTGCCTGCTTTGCTGCTGTGTACGGAACGCAAATTGAGAAATGTATGCAGCTGAATAATGAGTGTCTATTTGCATTTTATCCCATACTCCTTATAAATCCTTTATTGTACAAGCAGTTCGGCTATTTAATGACTTGTCCGTGTCCGTAAGGCGTGCTCAAACCTTTTCTACTTTTAAAACTATTATTAAAAAGCACTTCCTTTCTCTTTAAAGTTATCATTATATTTAATTTGTTCTTGTATGATGTTTATTATTTAGATGTGTATATTTATTTAAACTTGTGGGATTAGCTTTACGTACGTTATTATTGAATAATCTATATAAATAATACACTGTAGACTTCCCACATTATTGTACGTACTTAAGTAAGGGACAAAAGTGGAGTACCACTTTTGGCACTTATTGTTATTGCAATAAAGTTCAAAAGTGGTAATGCATTTTTGAACCTTACTGTAACTACGAAAGGTTCCGTACCATTTTATCTTTAATAACGCTAAAAAATGATGTTTCTAGTATTTGTTTTTTTTATTTTTAGTATTTGTTGTTATAGCGGCAATAGAAATACATTAATCTCTGAAAATTTCAAATGTCTAGCTATTACGGTTCATGAGATACAGCCTGGTGACAGACGGACGGACAGAGAGACAGACGGACAGTGAAGTCTCATGAATAGGGTTCCGTTTTACCTTTTAAGTACGGAACTCTAGGTGTTCCTATAAGCAGAAATGTACGAAGTTTAATTTTAATTGTTGGTTATTAATTGGCGATGAAATATAGCTATAGGCTATGTATGTAGTACATACAATACCTCACAAATGAGCCGATGTATTGTGTACTTACTTTGGCCCCGACTTACCTACAAGATTTTGTATTTGGTTTTGAACCCACCCAGTCGCTTTACTTTGTTTTAAATTTCAACTCTACTGTTCTCAAAACGCTGTAGGCAAAAGTCGTGAGGAAACCGGCAAGTCCTACCAATGAAAATTCAAAGATATGTGACATCTAGCAACCAGCAGTGGAGTCACGTGTTAAATTACAACCGGCTAGTTTGCGTTGTTATTAAGCACACTGCTGGGCACAGGTCTTCTTTCATACAGAGAAGGATTGAGCATAATCGCCACGCTTGCTCAATGCGGCTTGGCGAGCCCTATTCTGCTATAATTATAGTGTCAGAATAGTCAATCAGTGATTTCATAATAATCGATTTTGACAAGTTTGGTAATCAACTAACAAAATTGCGTCATTTTGACTTGGTCCAGTGGTCAATAAATGACACTCCACTCCCTATTAATAAATGTTTAAATTGAGTAGGAGTTTTTAGATAATCATTTCTACTAACGGTTTCATAATAATGGTAATACGGTAGTGTTGTTATTATCATTTCATTACGAGACTGCTGACCGTTAATTGATCGATCATTATGATTTTTTAGTATAATCACAATGAAATCGTGAATCATGTTGGAATGGCAAAATTATTAAAAGACTAGGGCCTCTATATTACGACTGTTATGAACTGGAATGATGACTGAATAGAATATGGTAACAGATCGTCAATCACAAAACACAACTTTTGAAAAAAATGTTTTTATTTTTGTTTTGCAACTAGCGGCCGCCAGCGACTTCGTTCGCATGGAGTTAGTCATACTCCACTTCTATTGCTCGCAGCGTGATATTATAAAATATGTAAAGAAAACCCTGTCCGATCCGTGAAGGTATTGTTATTTATCGATAACTGATTCTACTAATACCTACAAAACCGGGCTAATCTTAAAAAAAATCCCCCTAAAAAAATGAAAATTATTTCACAAAAAGAGGTAACTTAAAACATGTGCAGTAGGTCATACAGGCGCGGGCGAAGAGGGGCAGGGCACGCGGCACGCGGTCGCATTGCTACTATTCGCTCAGAATTATACCGTCAAAAATAATGTTGTCACTTTTTAAAAATTACCAAATTTTGGGGAAGTTTGAATTAATTCGCGGGAAAAAGAGATTATTTCAAAATTCACTACTATTATTACTATGATGATTATGTAAAATTTCATAAATGTTATTTGGTCATGTGTTTACCTAACCTTTATTATCCTTACGGGTCGGACAGGGTTTTCTTAACATATTGTATAGCCTTAAGCCTTCCTAGATTAATGGGCTATACAACGCAAAAATAATTTTTCAAATCGGACCAGTAGTTACCGAGATCGCTATGCGCTAGCATAGCGATTCAAAAAAACAAACAAACTAACTCTTCAGCTTTATATAATAATATAGATTATAAACTGATGCTTGACCGCAATCCCGCTTAATGGTGAGCAGTAATACAATCGTTGATGGTAAAGCCGAAAACTGCCGTCTAGCTTGTCTATTCACTCATTTTTGAGTGTATGGAAAAGAAAAACGGCAGTTGAGCGAGATGATGCAATGTTAAATCCAAACAACACGACCAACGATGCTGCGCTAGAGGGAGATTGATCTGGAGAACCTGTACCACCAAACTCCCGACACAACAACATTTGGTGCATCGTACCCGGCACACATCGCAACACAACTGCTCAGACCCGTCTTCCGTACGGCTTCACCAGACATCATGTTGGAACACGACAAATCGCTTGGCGGTACGACTTTCTGGTGGGGTAACTTCTGCCGGCAGCTGATGTTATGGCCTTTAGCGATGTTGAACACTTTTGTTGGATGGAAAAAGGCATTGAATTCGCGTGAGTGTGACCATTTTTTTTTTTTTGTTGTGTTGGGAAATCATCAAATGACTTCTCCCGCATAGTGAACGAGCTGCCCACTGCTCACCGCCCGCAGGCCCGCGCCTATGGTGGCTGGGAGTTTGGTGTCATATCCCGGCCCGGGGGTCTCCTGCGGCGGCTAGTGGCGTGAGGGCGCTGGGATTCCCGTTACCTCACGCGCTCCGCCTCCTCCTTTGCCAGCATTATGCTTCGCAGAAGGAGGCGACGGCCTGCCATCTACTCTCGCTCCGGACCATGGCCTGGACCAGGGTCGGACGCGAGAGATCGCCTCCGATCGCCGCTACGAGTACACGGTGATGCTCTACCCAAGCCGGGCAGACCTCCACCGTATGCTCCACCGTGTCCTCAGAGCGATCCACACAATGATGACACCCAGTGTGACCGACCTGACACCGTGATCGTTTTTTGTTTTTCACTTTTTGTGTATTCTTTTTTTTAATGATTTCAGTTTTCAATTCTGTCGGTCAATCCCACGACTGTTTTTTTTTTTTTTTAAACAAAAACAGTGTGTGCCCTCACGGCTGCGCCAAAAAGGTCCGTTTCAGCATTAATAATGCCTGACAGATGCTGTTTGATGCTGGTTTTCTAATGAGCTTAAGTGATAAGGGACGAATGCGCAATTAACAGGCAAGTCGTCCATTAAATTAAAATCAGAAGTGATTTATTCAAATTAGACAGAGAATCAGCACTTTTTGAAATTCAAAGTTACACAAGACAGTCCCCAAAATGGCCGCCGTTTACCACTTTTTAGTGCTTTCATTGGGAAGAAGAAGTCATCATTAACATCTCTGCGTTAATCTCAGTCGCATCCGAAGCTTTTCAGTATTGTAGTCTGGGGTCCGCTTTACCAGTCTAACTGCTGATTTTTGACTAAACTTCGATATTTTCCGTAAAGCGACCTCCACAACCCGAAGGCGATATCAAAGCATTGCAGCTAGAACAATTGTTGCAATTTTGAGGGCTCCAACAACCCAAAACGACTGCCACTAGGTGTTCGTACGGCAACCGGGACCAACGGCTTAACATGCCAAAACCACGCCTCCTTGCGCAGTGGCTGCGTTTGCTACCGCTAGGCAACGGAAGCTCAAGAAGTCAAAATTGGGAAAAAGAAGTGATGCAAATACAGCATGGGATATTAGGTACTTAATCAGCCGTGTTCCCACTCATGGGACACAGACCTCCTCTCGGTAAGAGGGAGTGGGCCGTAATCTACCACGCGGGCCAAGTGCGAGTTGGTAGATGTCACATGTCTTCGAAATTCGAAAAAATTGCTACTAGGAAATGCTGGTTTCCTCACGTTGTTTTCCTTCACCATTTTGAGAGCAGTGGTGATGAAATGATGTAAACAAAGTAAAGCTCCTGACGGGGTTCTAACCTACGATATACAACTTGTAATTCGCGGGCGATACCACTAGGCCACCGCTACGACCATATACAAGTTTATTTTCAAACTCTAGAAATTATATTGGATTTTGCAGAATCAAAACACTTAAAAGAAATGTAGAATTCAAGTGTGTACTTCCGAATTCGTTTTATCGCAACGATACGATAAAACTGAATGAAAGAAGCAAAGAACAATGAAAGCGATTTCATTAAGTATCAATACTCTTTGGAAAGCGATTCTGTATCGATACAATTGAAAAGCTAATGAATAATTAATGGTAGTGTACACACTGATGAACAATACATTTTATTGTTATATCTAGGTCGATTTTAATGAGTTAGGGGTGGAATTGAATTTGGAAGACACTTTATTCTGTTAATACCAACTTCGAGGGGCTATTAACTGCCATAGCATAGACTCTGGCAGTTAATAGCCCCTCGAAGTTGGTCAAGATAACGATCACGATAAGCTACTCTTACTGCGGTTGGCTTGTCGATGGGTGACTATTTTCACGATATCAAGAACTCTTCGTGTCACGGAAAAAATGGCTATAGAGGACAAATAGGTAGTCGATCCATATAAATTACTAGTATTATGTACATATGCATATAAGGTCAGACTGCCGGGCGGGCCGGAACTAGCGAGGTAGACCAAAGGAGTGGTGGCTTGACGTTAAGAGATGGCATGCGTGCCAACAATCTCACACCACGAGATGGCAGAGATCGTGCGAAATGGAGGCGAGTATGTTTATGAAAGCGGCCCCCGGGCTCCAACCCGAAAGCCGCGGATGCAACCGGGATTATACGCGCGGGATGATGATGAATGTATAAGATCAGATTGGAAATCAAATCCAATATAGTTGAGAAAAGGCTAGGCAGCTGGCACCTGGCCACTTTGGATTCAGTGAAGAGGCGTGCGAAGAGTCTGATTGGTGACCCTGATTTAACTCGAGACGGTCTCCAAAGCCTACAGCCCCTAGAGCACAAGCGTAGAGTATCCCCCCTTTCGGTGTTCTATAGGATACATTTTGGGGAGTGTGCGAGGGATTTGCATGATTTAATTTCCCAATCTCCGTTCTACCATCAGACGACCCGTCGTACGGCGAGTTGCACGTTGTTAACACCGCTACGATCCGGACGAAGCGTTTCGCCTCCTTCTTTATATCGCGTACATCGAGGGATTGGAAGAATTTGCCAGGGGCAGTGTTTCCGTCGGACTACAATTTGACTGCCTTCAAGGCTAGAGTGAATAGGCTCTTAATAAACTAGTGCGCTTTACCATCAACGATTGCGTCACGGCTTACCATCAGGCGGGGTTTCGGTCAAGCGCTAATTTATAATTTATTAAAAAAAAACCTTAATAAGAGCGCCTTCATCCTCTCTCCTGTTAATAAACGAAATACTTTGCTGTCCCTGGCAGGGTCCATAATTGATTCTATAATTTAGTACACCAACTGTTATATACTCATTATCGGATGCAATAAATTATTGCCTCATTATCATCATCATCATCTCAGCGTTTATCCCGGTTGCACCCGCGGCTTTCGCGTTGGAGCCCGGGGTCCGCTTTCTTACTTAATTTCCTCCATTTCGCGCGATCTTTAGCATCCCGTGGTGTGAGATTGTTGGCACGCATGTCATCTCTTACAACGTCAAGCCAGCACTTCTTTGGTCTACCCCGCTTGTTCTGGCCCGGCGGAGGCGCCATGGCAAGACATTTGTGACCCACGTAACATACCGGTTTTCGTAAGACGTGACCGTACCAACGTAGGCGACCCTCCTGCAGTTTGTCCGCTATGTCACGGACATGAAGACTGCCACGGATGCGGGAGTTCCTGATGCGGTCCTTCCGCGTAACTCCACACATCCACCACAGCATATTCATCTCCGTGACATGCAGCTCAACAATACATCATAATAAATTATTAACTATTGAGTATAAATCGCCTATAACATTTCTAGAGAATTAGCCTGTCAAATGGAAAAATGATTTTGCATACTAGTAAGCAGTTCCAAAAATAGGCGTGTTCAAACAAAAAGCACCAAAAACGAAGTTCCTTAGTTGCTCGCACGCACAAGAGTTAAAGTCGCCTGGAGGGTTCATAACCCTTTTTGCACATGAATAAATTCAACATGAATAATGTAATGAAATATATTTGAAGTTTCTTCCTCGGTCTTCTATATAGGTACCTACGCCTTGGAATAGGAAACTTCATCTATCTGACTGACCTTTGACAATTATAAAATGCCTGTAGTTGGCTTATCCTTATATTATAAATCGTCAAGTGAATTTATTTCTTTGTTTGTTCCGCTTTCACGCCGTAACTACTGAACCGATTGCTTGAAATTTCGCAGACGTAAAGTTAGAAGTCCAGATTAAATAATAGGCTAGGTACTTTTTATACCGGAAAAACTTGATATTCCCGAAGGAAAACAAAAATATTGTTAGCTCCATACCTGTTCGGTGATAGATGGCGCTGTGTCGTTTAAAACAAAATAATATATTGCAAACGAATATGCATATGTAAACTTAGAAGCTAAATATTACGACAGTTAATCCCCAAAAACGAGGAATCTTAAAAGCGCGATTTAACTGAATACCACGCGGGCGAAGCCGCGGGCGGAAAGGTAGTTTGAAATAAATGCTTTGATTTTGTGTAGCGGGATGATTTCTAATTTACAACTGCTTACTAAGTAAGTCAACGTATCATTAAAAAACTTGGTTCCAAAACAATAAATATACTCTTCAGTTTTATTGTAGATATTAGTACCTGCGACTTACTAAGTAATATTGAATTTATCATCAAGTATAAATAAATAACTAGTACCAAGTTTCGAATAGTACATACTTTAACTTAATACAAACATCAAATAAGTATCTATAGCCGAATCATAAAACTATTCTACAGAAGTAACCTTACTAGGGTCAATAGGCGCTTGATTTAATATTCTATGTACATATATATATTATAGTAATTTATTTATTGGGATCCCTAAACAAAGGAGACACAAATACAATAAAAAAATTATAATAATAGAAGAAGGCTCTTTTACGTGTGCTTTTTCAATTACAGAAGGCGACAGCATGTAAGATTTAAAGGTTTTCTTCTTAACCAAAGCACTATCTTATCTCTACACCATCCTTGGTTGACTGGTAAAGAATGCCTAAAACATTAAGTTCGCCTTCGTACCTTTTGGTGCATAAAATTTTAATTAATAAAGAAATCCACATAGTAGACTAAAACCATTGAAGCCAATGCCGCACAATTAACTAAACCGTTTACGGTTTTAATGAAGTCTTCCGAAACACCGGAATTTATCGGAAATGAGAGGGCGTTATAATGGTTTTTGGCATAATATTAAACTTTAGACGGTTTTAATGTGCAATTTAACTTTTTCGAAGTGCCGCAAAGCTTAGCGAAAGGAGGATTTATATCTTTGACTTCCATTGATAAAATGGTTCGCTTTTCAAATGTGTGAGTTTTGTGATGATAGCTACTTTTGTTAGTTTTCGCATGAGTTTGCATTTCAAATGTTTGAATAGACTTTGAATTTAGAACAAGAGAATTGTTCCATTCGATTGCGGCTGTTTTTTTTTTTCAATAAGTTTATTTAATCAATGAAACGAACAATCGTTTTGGCATGTACCACATGTAGTTTCACAAGTTTTATAATTAATTTATTATGAATTGAATAACTAGTATTAAAAAAAAAAAAATCGAAAAATGTGTCTGCTTAACAACGTAGATAACGCAATGAATGTTATTTAATTGTCTAATTGCCACTGCTATCAATAGCAATTAGAAAATTCATGCACGTAGTTCGTCGAAATCGTCTAACCTGTGACCATAGACTCAGAAGGTACATGATTGTGAATCACTAAATGTTTCGACGGTTATTTAAAAACAAATCCTTCATACACGGATGAATTCAAAATATTTGACCGTGTAGGTCAATGATATAATATTAACAGATATGATATGTTCTAACAAACTAACCAAAATAAATGTGCCGTTCGGAGCAGCAGCACACACATGCAAATTTGTTATTCTGCGTACATTTCACACGTTGATAGAGTGTGAGTGAGATGGGGCGCAATCTAAAGCATAGAGAAGAAAAAAATGGCTAGTGTTTGTCATTTGCGCTGTTAGTGTTTGTCGTTTGTTTTTACGAGTGTATCGAGAGTGACTAAAGCGAGATACTGGACTTACCTTCTTTTGTACGCTTCATTTTCAGTGCGCTAGTGACATATCTACCTTAGTTTAATATTATATCAATGGTGTAGGTGTAGTTTTTTTATGAAACAACGAGAAAAACCATTTCTATAGCAAGTGTGCAGTGCTGCTCATCTTCACTCTATTTCAAATTGAATTCAGAGTTACTTGCACTACTGAACAAGTTATAAAAATAATTGAAATCTTAGCGTAAATTGCACTCTATTGGGTAGGAATTAAACTAATTTTCCTATAAATTTATATTTGTTATATTTTGGAGAATACGTCACAATTTTTCTGTACGCTAGTAGGTCTTCAATCATCTTCAAAATTCACTGTTATTATAGGGCATAGTAAACATAAACAATATAACAGCAACGCGTGTCTAAGCAAATGGAACTCTAAATTATAGACACAGAAGGACTAAATGGGCATAAAACCATTCCAAAACAACCCTTTTTATTGAAATTACGAAAAAAGTTTTTTTTAAAATTTTGAAACAAAAAATAAACACAAGTACCCACCGTCCAATCTAGCAAAAACCTCTGAACTCAATCCAGTCTTTATGGCCCACTTCTCCCCAATCTGTCCCACAAGACGTATGACCGAATTTTTTCCCGAAAATAATTCGAGATAAGACAAGACGATCCTCTAATATACATTACATGCTCCCATGACCATGTAGCGAAGGCCAATTCTAGTATATTCGTACGTATTTAAAATTTGCACGCTTAGGTTAACTTATTCCTTCATATCCTGTACGATTGTGAGCCAAAGATTACACCGGGTACGCGAGATAGGTCCCTTAATATTTTATGAAGAGATATTGGGGGTTGGTGTGTGGTACGAGGCACAAGAGGCGATATAATAATAAAAAATGTGTACGGCCACCCTTAATAAAGGTAGCGGCAGTACATGCACCTATATGGCAAATTAACAGAACCTAAACTAAGACCTATAAGCCCTACAATCCTTACGACCCTAAGTCCTATAAGCCCTACAGCCCTGACCTACAATATAGTTTTTAATAAATATATATTTAAATAATTGCGGAATGTCTTGGTATTCTATGCGTGTTATCTGCAATTATAACAATACTAGCGGCCGCCAGCGACTTCGTTCGCGTGGTTTAGTTATGTTCCGCTCCTATTGGTCGCAGCGTGATGTTATATAGCCTAAAGCCTTCCTGGATTAATGGGCTATCCAACGCAAAAAGAATTTTTCAAATCGGACCAGTAGTTCCCGAGATTAGCGCGAACAAACAAACAAACTCTTCAGCTTTATATATTAGTATAGATTTGAAGTAGGCCGCGCGTCAGCTGCTGAAATGCTGAATCAATGTTCAAAGGTAGCATTGAACAATATTAACTGACATTTTATCTTCTGTCCTTCTCATAATGAAATAGATAGAAAAAGATGAACTGAACTGAAATTTAATTTAGTTTGTGAACAAGAGAATCGGGGCCATTATGTGCTTATAACCTGTTTTTAACGCTATTTTTTTTATGTAATTACATTTTTTTTTATGTTAATACATAAAAAAACATTACATTTATTTTTTTTTATGTTTATACATAATTTATGTATTAACATAAAAAAATTAGAGTTAAAAAGAGGTTATAAGCACATAATGGCCCCGATTCTCTTGTTTACAAACTAAATTAAATTTCAGTTCAGTTCATCTTTTTCTATTTCATTAAGAAAAGGACAGAAGATAAAATGCCAGTTTAGACCTGTCAAATTAGTGCGTTCCTGACTTAAACAGGCGTATTTGTAGTCGCCATGTTTATAATCACGTCTAAACTGTCTATGGAATATCTTAATTTGACAGGATTAAAAAAAAATGTTACATATCTTCTACCCTTTTCTTAACGGTTAGGAAAGAAAAGATGCACATAACTTAAAATTAGTTTGTGAACAACAGAATCGGCGCCAATATTATGTAATGTGCTTATAACCACTGAAACCGAGTATACACATTTCAGCCCAGTGGAGCTGAGTCTACGCAATTTAGCATTGCCGACCAACTGGAGCTTAACTTGCAGATAGGTGACTGTTTAGAAAGAGTGAAAAGAGTTAACTACAAAAAGGCGGGTTGTCATATGATGCAAAAAAAAAACTTTCAGTTATGTGCTTATCTGTCAGGTTGCAGTAAGAATTAGGAAAATACCATTTCAGATTTTAATAAATCAATGCATGTTCTTTTTTTGTGTCTTTGCTTTCAAAGGCTTTAGATAATATAAGGATAGGTATGTCAATTATATCAATACATAGTATAAAACAAAGTCGCTTTCGCTGTATGTCCGTATGTATGCTTAGATCTTTAAAACTACGCAACGGATTTTGACGCGGTTTTTTTAATAGATAGAGTGATTCTTAAGGAAGGTTTGTATGAATAATAAATGCATAATATAGTAGAGAAACACTGAGAAATCTAAAAAGCGCGATAAAACCGAACTCCACGCGGGCGAAGCCGCGGGCGGAAAGCTAGTTATAGATAAAAAAGAAAAAAATACCGGCAGAAGCGAACACTTGGAAATTAACGTTGTGTATTTCTGAATGTTTTGGAATGATTAAGGAATAATTTCGCACAAATTGCTTCTATTGTTTGTATAAATGGATTCTACAAGTCTGTAGATGCTTAAAGCAGGCTGTAGGACAAACACGCATGCTCAATCGCGCAAGCGCCCTGCGCCGGCTAAACGAAACAGCAGGAGCAGGCATTCATTTTGTCATGCGGTAGAAAGAGTGGGAGATATTACTTCCTCTCTTACGCCGCGAATACATTATCTACTATTCGCCTGTCTTACTAATTTTCGATCAGATCACGTGTTCTGACGCGAGTTTAACATTTTTCACGGACTTTGCTTGTTTGAAGCACGTGTTGGGCTCTCGGCATTTTAAAAAAAACCCGTTGTAATATTTATTAATCACATAACATAAAGTCAGCACAGTTCGCACCGTCGTTGTCCATATTTGTTTTAATTAACCTGAAACAGGGAAAAGTGTAAAAAAGATTTATTTGCACAAATATGGCGAAAACCGGACACGCGTTCGTGTTTGCTTATTCGTAATTACAATTACTAAAAAAAAGATTTTAATGGATAGATTATAATTAAAATTATGGACGGAGTGTTTTATAATAGAGAAAGCTTTCAGTGTAGGGTGCACTTAAAGTTCTCTCGCACTTATATAAGAGCTCTCGCAAATATGAACTTTATTCATATGTCATTAATGTTCACAATTACGTATGTTCCTATGACAAGTTTTATCACTTTGGCTTATAAGTACAACATGAACATTATCACCATTATTCTTCTGCCCTTTTTTGGGTGGGAATTCAACAAATGAGTTCTTCCGCTCTGGGCGGAGCGGAAGGGCATGTCAGATTTTACTGACTGAAACCCATCCGTGTTACTTCATTTGCCTGTACAAGGGTCTATAGTACATTATATCTTTCGAAAAACCTGCACCCTTGGCAGGCAGGCACAGTCCTAAAAATCCGTGTTCAAATCGATCCAACACACATGCAAACTTAAATCGATTTTTCATGAGTATCGAGTACCGCGTCACGAAGAATAATGTCAAAATGCGCTTTTTAATTTGTGATGAGTTTAGTGGTCGTGAGTGTGGTGTGAAGTCGTGTGGTTAAAACACCAGCCTCTCAAGTGTGAGTATGCGGGTTCGATTCTAGATCAGGCGACTACCAATGAATCTTTTCTAAGTTATATGTACATCCTAAGTATATCTTGGACACCAATGACTGATTAAAAGCTGAAGGATAATATAGTGTGGAGACCCGGACTTTAAGTCTGAAATCGCCAACCCGCATCGAACAACCGTGGTGATTTCGCTCAATCCTTCTCTGTATGAGAGGAGACCTGTCCCCAGCAGTGGGACGATAAAAAAGGTTGATTATGAGTTTAGTGGCGTTACAGTAAGCTGACAACTTTTTGAGGTTTGCGTGGAACAGAACGCTCTTTCCTGGCCTTATGCTAATTCATTTAGGGCCAGCACAAATGTCTTTGTCTCCCGTACTGTTCTATTATTCGTCATCTTGGTCGCCATAATAATAGGGTATAATCACCTTTCACATCCCATCCATCGTTTCTTTGGTACCCTTACCAGTATGAAAATAAGGTGCATTTTCGTGTGAATTGCGAAAGTAAGCGTATTTTACTTGGCAAAGTACGGGCAAAATACGGTCTTCCGCTAAGAATTGGACCAAAAGTAACGTATTGGAGGTAAAAGTTTCTCAGTAAAACTAAGTTAAAAGATAGTTATTTAGAAGTTTCGCATTATTCGAGTAATTACTTTGTTTCACTTGGAGAATTTATCAAATTTAAAACAAGGTAATTAATATTCTTATTGTGCTTGTATTTTACGGTTGGTTGTACAGACGAGAGCACATCAAGCTACTACAATCCGTCCAATTTCTTTATTAGATTTTCAACTTTATCTCTAAAGCATTAAGTCTCATAGTTAGTTGGGAATATTTGACAGTTTTGAGTAACTTTAACTGCTGTCTTCTTCATTAACATGAAGAAGTTTCATGGAATAAAATAAATAAATATATATATACCGAAAAATCACACAGATTGAGCTAGCTCCAAAGTAAGTTCGAGACTTGTGTTATGGGACTATAGCGGCTTGGATAGCTTTATTAGTTCAAGAGCCTTAGATTGCATGATTTAATTCCCCCATCTCCGTTCCACCATCGGACGACCCGTCGTACGGCTGGTTTCCACCCTTACGTTGTTAACACCAATAGGATCCGGACGTAGCATTTCGCCTCCTCCTTTATACCGCGTACATCGAGGGACTGGAACAATTTGCTAGCGGCGGTGTTTCCGTCGGACTACAATTTGAGTGTCTTCAAGGCTAGAGTGAATAGGCTCTTAATAAACTACTGCGCTTTACCATCAACGATTGCGTCACTGCTTACCATCAGGCAGGATTGCAGTCAAGCGCTAGTTTATAATATATATATATATACGAGTATATATAAAAAAAAAGCTATAGATCAATTTAGCCAAATTTCGAAATCTTCTAAATAAATGGCGTCATTATGACTTTCCAGTGGTCAATCACTAACATTCCACTCCATATAAATAAATGTTCAAATAGAGTAGTTTTTAGAAAATGATTCTACTATCGGGTTTTATATGAATGGCAATATGGCAATGACATTCTATCATTATTCCATTACGAGACTACTGACCGATAATTAATTGATCGATCATTATGAATTTAGCAGATTACGAACGTTATTACAACAATGACAATGGAATCGTGTTGGAATGACAAACTTATAAAAATAACAGACTCGGGGGAACAGGACTTATAAAGATTTTTCGTCCGTCCATTTGTCACAATCAGTAATAAGCAAGCAGCAGTAGTAAGTAAGCTTGTTCAGCTTCATAAAGTGTGTAATTACAATGACAACAATTAATAGCTATAAAAGAAGATACAAATCAAAACCGTGACCCTGGCCGTCACACAGGCAAGTGAAGGAACACAGGGTGGGTTTTAGTCAGTAAAAGTCTGACACACACTTCCGCTCCGCCCAGAGCAGGAGAGGTCTTCTGATGATTTCCCATCCAAGGCAAAAAAAGGCCTTCAATTTTGATCGTTATTTTATTTTTATACGAGAATAACAAAATAAAAATGTGTTAAAATATTATAAGGGTGGTACGAAACGGTTCATGCGATACTTTTTCAACTTTTTGTATCGATAAAAACGCTTCGAGCAACAATAGCTGTTTTAACTTCAAAGTTTGGAGCCCTCGGTCATTAATGTGCTATTAAAACTTTAATGTCAAGTTTTTGGAGACTTCTTTATTTTCTTGGGTCGTCATGTTTTTTGCCTTTATTGAAAATCCATTACTGTGTCCAATGAAAATTCATTTGTTTTTTATTCAAACGATTTCAACAATTGAAGAGGTCTCTAACTAAATAATCTCGTAGGTATCTAACATATAGTTTCCCGTGGCTAAATAACAACCACCGCATAGGTCAATCAATCAGGTTAAGCCACGCTTGCAATGGGTGGTCCGTGGATGGGTGACTATCTTCTTATACTATAGAGTATGTACCTCGTTCCGTGCCTCGGAAAGCAGCAATAGCAGCTCACCAATATCGGAAATAGTCTCCAGAGAGGAATCTTCTGACAATACGAGCCATATCCAAAAGCCCTTGATTCAGCTGCCCAAAGAGAGCCTCCTGAGGTGTTGGTCATGTCTTTTGGCTATTAAGCCATTGGCTGTTATGACTACTGGCACAATTTTATTTAGTGTTTTTTACTGTTTATTTTAATAAAAAATTCACACATCTCGAGACTGATCTCAAACCCTTACGCCCGTACGAGGGGCCAAATCCAACTAGCGGAGGCCCTATGAACAACTTAAAAAAGTAAGATGGCACCGACTTACGATTATCCCTGTATGCTTTAAGTAAGTACATCCATATTATTATTGTCAACGGCGGTTTTTTTAACATTGTCATCTAGTGCTTAACCGCGATCCCACTTGATGGTAAGCAGTGATGCAATCGTTGATAGTAAAGCGCGCTAGTTTATTAAAAGCCAAGCGCTCTAGCATTGAAGACATTTAAATTGTAGTCAGACGGAAAATCAGTCTTTCGATGTCCACTCTATAAAAGACGAGGCGAAACGCTTCATCCGGATCGTAGTGGTGTAAACAAAATGTATAAAAAGTAATGTAAAAATGGAAAAAAGAAAATTCAAAATATTTTCATAGGCACCATTATTTTCGGCCTCTCTCTTATATCTTGCACTACAACATTCGTTATCCCCAAGCGATGTCCACTGATTGAACTTGATAAATAGATATCCAAAAGTAAATACGTGCTCTTCCCTTATTTACGATAAAACCTGGCCAAGTGCGAGCCGGACTCACATACGAAGGACAAAGACGCTTATTTGTTTTTTTTTTCTATGATTTATGTGCACACAGTAAAATTAATAACTTATAACGCGTCTTATACAGTGACTCTAATTTTTTCTCCATTTTCTAGCTCCATATAGAAATTATAACCTTAATAAATTTATTTTATTGTAGTTAATTGTCGTTTTGCAGTAGCAACAGTCTCATTAGGGTTATTGGTGGTAGGCAAGGACAAAGTCCTTATAAATAACACCCTGCTTTTAGTAATTCCTATGTTAAATTGTATACTAACATCCTAGGATCCTAGGTAATTGTAGGACAAAATAAACTTTTTATTATTATTTTATAGTGGTAATAAAAATACACACTGTCAATTTCAACAGTCTACACCTGTTACTATTAATAAGATAAATCCTGCTGACAGACTGACGGACGGACTGCAGAGGCAGGCTTAACAGGGTTCTGTTGGCACCCCTCAGGTACGGAACTCTAAAAACCTTGACAATAAAATTACCGGTTGGCCTTGTTAGATATCCGCTCTGTTTTGGGTAGAATAAGCTGGAGGGTCAAGTCTGTTTATTGATAGGCACTTGGCATTAACGAGAAGCGATTAGAGCTAGCAACTACAAATGGAAGAAGGATTTTTATTATTGGTACTGGCTTCTCGTAATTGACATTGAGAGGTCCTTTCTATTTAACTGGGCTATCCAGTAGTTGTCTTAAGCAAACTCAAAGCCTCCAGCCAGGGGCGATAACTTAAAACTAAACGACTACACGTCAAGAGGTACGTACCTCGGCTTAGGACGTTGCCGGAGAGAGCAGCAAGGGACGGTTAGATTGAAATTATTATTGGGTTTATTGACCGCGGCGTTTCCTAGTTCGTATTTGAGAAGAAACAGTTGGGAGAATAAAATTAGGCTAGCCTTCACCGGGCAAGGAGAAAGAAAGAAAAAAATAAAGCACCTATTAGGTAGCAAGATCATAAAACAAAGTCACATCATAAAAAAATAATATATAAAAAAAAAGTGGAAGGCTTTTGCGAGCACGAAGCAGCAATTTCGTGGCGACCACAAGCAATTACTTGTTGGTATGTATTAACTTCAGCAGATTAAGTTACTAAAACTGTCAAAATTATCCCAATCAACCTTGAAACTTAATGGTTAAGCGATAAAGTTCAAAATCTATTAAAGTAATTTAGCAAATTGTAGTAGTCTGATGTTCTGCCGTCTCTACCAAGACCTGTGAATCTCTCAGCAAGTGTCCTGTTAGTCAAGCGAGCGAGCCGGCCAAGTACGAGTCGGCTAGTGCACGAAGGTTCTGTAGCATTCACTTTACAAAATAAAAAGTACTGTCACGGTTCCTGAGACATAGCCTGGTGATAGACAAATGGACAAGTCGACGGTGCAGTCTTAGTAATAGGGCCCTGTTTTTACCCCTAAAAAGCTATATTAAGCCGACCCTAAATAAACCGAGATAATGGGCTGTATAGTGTATAATGAAGATGAAATGCTGTGATTTTTAATTATGTTTAAAATGAAATACAGAAGAGTCATGTTAGCTTACATAAAAGTATTGGTATTTGATGAGAAATAAAGATCGTTTTTCCTGGTGTAATTAAAGCGAAATGTTTTCTTATTTCTAAGAAAAAGGGTAGAAAAAAGAAACTTGGGCGATTTCGCCCAGGAAATGTGTTCGCGTTCTGGAAACAATGAGTTTAATCATGGGAAAATAATTGAGGAAAACTGTACCGCTTCCTTCTTTGATATACAGTATCATTAAGTTACATTATTTATCTAGGTAATATAGTAATAAATTGTTTATACCCTGTCCATTCGATAAGCCGTTTTTTGACACCTGTCCAATAAATTCTACATTGACATCTGTCAAAAACAGTTTAGGGTGTTGCCACACTATATATTAATTGATTCACGGACGATATTATAATGTCTGAATCCGGTTCGCTTTAACATTTCGTGGTGGCCTAAGCACCAGTTTCTCAAGTATGAGGGTGCGGGTTCGATTTTAGGTCAGGCAAGTACTAATGTAACTTCCCTAAGTTGTATGTACTTTCCAAGTATATCTTAGACTACAATGACTGATTACAAAGATGAACAGAAACAACTTGAGGAAACCTAGACTTTAAGTCTGAAACCGCCTTTGAGCAAGCGTGGTGATTACCCTCAATACTTCTCTGTATGAGAGGAGACCCGTGTCCAGCAGTAGGACGATAAAAAAAAAGTTGATAAGGATGATTAAAAAAATGCTGTACAATACATTCCGCGTAAGTATCACACTTTTTCATAGTATAAGTACTATGAAAAAGTGTAGCAGATTTTTTTTTATAACCATCAATACATTTGAACGCAGGGGTTTTAGAAAAAAGAACCAAAGAAGTTTATTGATATAAAAACTTCTAAAGTGATGTTAAGTACTTTTATTGTTTTTTTTTTTTTAGTAATTATATACTAGTGCTTGACTGCAATCCCGACTGATGGTAAGCAGTGATGCAATCGTTGATGGTAAAGCGCACTAGTTTATTAAGCCTATTCTCTTAAAAAACTAAGGAATAGGAAGGATGACGGAAGTTGAGCGAGGTGATGCAATGTTAAACCCAAGACCAATACGACCAAACGAAGCTGCGCTAGAGGGAGATTGATCTGGAGACTCTCCACGACCAAACTCCCGACATAACAATATTTGGCGCATCGTACCCGCTTCACATCGCAACACAACTGCTCAGACCCGTCCTCCGTACGGCTTCACCAGACATCATGCCGGAACACGGTGAATCGCTTGGCGGCAAGACTTTGTATGGTAGGTGGTAACTTCTGCCGGCAGCCGATGTTATGGCCTACCACCGAGAAAACTATAGGATAGGGAACAAGCATTGATTCTGCGTGAGCGTGACCGACCTGACATTCTAACACTTTTTTAATTATTTGTGTATTCTGTGTTTTTAATGATTTCAGTTTTCTTCTGTCAGTTAGTTGCACGGGGCTAATTTTTTATTTTATTGGATCAATGGTTTAAGGCTGTGCGCTGATATCCCTACCCTCTATGTGCACGAACCTTTATAATTTTTTACCAGAAAGGTAAAAATGCTGAAAAGTTATACGAGACACGAAACAGGCGGAACAAAATATACGCATTGTCCCGAAAATGCCTGTTACACGGAAAAATGTTTCACAAATTAAAAAAAAAAAACGGAAACAATTTGTTTATTTGAAGTCAACTGACAGATTTTGACGTTCTTTAATTTAATAAATATGGAGGTCTCACCGTTATGTTCACGTAAAGGTATGTTCTGTCTGTATTTAATGAAGTTTATTCATAAGGCGATTAAAGTTAAAACGTCTAAAATGTGTGTTAACTTTAAATAACGTTTATGAATAGAGGGGAATATATCTATCACTAGCGGCCGCCCGCGACTCTGTTCGCGTCAAGTTAGTTATTTGAACATTATGTTTTAACCCCAAAAGAGTCGATTTCTATAGATACATTATTACACTTCTAGATCATAATAGAAGAAGGAAAGCATACTTTAAATTTTATGAAATCATATTTTATTTAGATATTTATAATTTAAAATGTACTAACAGGTCGCAGCGTAATTTTGTATAGCCTAAAGCATTCCTGGATTAATGGGCTATCGAACGCCGAAATAATTTTTCAAATCGGACCAGGAGGTCCTGAGATTAGCGCGTTCAAACAAACAAACTCTTCAGCTTTATATGTATACTAACGGCCACCCGCGACTTCGTTCGCGTGGAGTTAGTTATTTAACACTTTATTTTAATCCCAAAAGAATCGCAGCGTGATGTATAGCTTGAAGCTTTCCTAGATTAATGGGTTATCCAAAGCAAAAATTATTTTTAAAGTCGGATTCGTAGTTCTTGAGATTAGCGCGTTCAGACAAACAAACTCTTTAGCTTTATACATTAAGTATAGATTAGTATACTTTACAAATAATAATGCTGAAAATTAGGTTTGTTTTTTTGGCTCTGACTACTAATCAGACGTGTAAAATATTTTTTGTATTTGATAGCCGTTTTGCGTTTTTTTGTTTTTATTTTTGTATATTCAAGCATTTATTTTTTGTGCTTTTGTAAAGTTTTGCGTCATTTTTACCGCAAATAAACATTTCTTTCTTTATTGATAGCTCAATTCTTGAGACAGGTTATAGGGTATTTTAATATCACGCTACAATTATTAGGAGCCGAGCAAAATCTCTATTAGACGCGGTAGGTCGGAGAATCAAAAAATAACGATTCCGAAGAATAAGTTTGACCCAGTCCATAAAAGTTATGTGCAGTTATGATCTTATAGATATACGTTTTACATATTATTATATAGCTAACAATTTATCTAATGCCCTTAGAACTTGCACTATAATATAAAATCTAAAAGCAATAATGACATTCGATTATAATGGATGTACATTCGTCATCATCATCATCACAGCGTTAATCCCAGTCGCATCCGAAGCCTTCAGCTTTGGAGTCTGGGGTCCGTTTTACCAGTCCAACTGCTGAAATGGCGAAACTTCGACTTTACTTAGGTGTAGGTACAGTGTGATATGAAATAGTGATCTATCATTATTATAGTACTATTCACCGATGGGCATTCTGTGATTAAAAGAACACGGAAGAAATCTCGACCAGGGGCTAGTTAAATATATATGAATTCGTGTCGAAAAGAAAAGTTCCTGTAATCAAAGGAAACCTACGTATTCAAGTTCGTTAAACGTGATCGGGCAGTTGTGAGATATATTATATTTTATTAATACGTTAAGGAAGTAAGAATAAACTGGTATACCTATGGCTACATACCATCATACATCATGGCTACCATTTTTCTGCTATATGTGACGTCAGAGTCCGTTAAAGGGATAAGCGTACGGACACCAAAGTTTAATTAGTAACCTATCCATATTTTCGGATGGTATTTAATTTGGTAAAATAGCGGTTCGTCTTCTTGAAATTAAATTTTATCTAAAAACATCCATTTTTATTCTAAATTTCAACTTTACCTAACGACTTTTTTTAATTATCTCCTTTGATGACTGTACACATCCACACCCATGCAACCAGCGCTGCGACATTTATTTTTTAAATATCGAAGCGTCATGCATAGACAGCAAGAAGCCTTTTGAGCTCCCATATTTATTGATTTAAAAAAGAAAGAAAGAAAACAAAGAAAGAAAGAAAAGAAAGAAAGGAAATATTTTTTTGTATTGTTTGTTCATTGTGTGAGTCAAAACAAATACTTTTTCTTCTTTTTTCTTTTACATTAACAGACAGCAGTGGTGAGAAGAGTATGGTGATTGCCCCGACGAACAAGCACTACGAAAGGTAGGCTTGAATCCAAGTAATCGCTTTATCCATACTAATATTATAAATGCGAAAGTAACTCTGTCTATCTGTCTGTCTATCTGTCTGTCTGTCTGTCTGTCTGTCTGTTTGTCTGTCTGTCTGTCTGTCTGTCTGTCTGTTACGCTTTCCCGCCTAAACCTCTCAACCGATTTTGATGAAATTTGGCACAGACAATCTTTAGACCCTGAGCATAGGCTACCTTTTATCCCGGAAAAATTTGATGCTCTCGAGGGAAATCTAAAAAGCGCGATATAACCGAACTCTACGCGGGCGAAGCCGCGGGCAGAAAGCTAGTAAAGCTCTATAAATAAAGATTATATTATTTCATCACTCTTAAAACTCTTAAAACGATGAAAGATAACATCCGCATCCCGTTAGAGTGGAAGCCAAGCAGAGTTAGCACAAGTTAGTCAGATTGATTTATCGCAAGCAATTTTCTCAATTTCCAATTTGATGATTTAATGAATGGTCTCGTATTTATTCATAGGCTTTTGTTCATTTGAATAAAACCTATAAAATTATTACTTATTACGATTATGTGAATTGGTAATCTGAGCATTTTTAGAGAATAATCATTTGTAGATTGTTGCTTTAATGTTGAAAGTACGTAATTACAAAACATACCTACAAGTAGGTGCTCCGAGTGTGGCTGTTTGTGCATTTAAGTTTGTATGTTTGTAAACGCACCCACGACACAGGAGATATTCTTAGTGGACATTGCCTACTAGGAATAACTCAGGAATGAGGAGGTCCACAGAAGAACGAGAGTAACCGACGTAGCCCGAAGAATTGCAACACTAAAGTGGCATTGGGCCAGGCACATTGCCCGCAGGAGCGTTGCCCGATGGGGCCGACGGGTTCTCGAGTGGCGACCACGCACCGGAAGACGCAGCGTGGGTAGCCTCCCGACAAAGTGGACCGACGACCTGGTGAAGGTCGCGGGAAACCGCTGGATGCGGGAGCCTATGTACAGCACTGGACGTCTTTCGGATGAAATAATGATGATGATGAATAACTCAAAAAAAGGAAAAAATATACTCACGATAAACAATAAGTAATGTCCCTTTGTGCCGATTGGCCTAGTTCTATTCTGTCTCCTGCTTATTATGGAGGGAAGTGGAAAAAATATCTTTTTTCTTACTCCTCCGCTATTCTTTTCTGATTAATTTCGTTGCGGGACCCAAGACAGTTGAAACGTTTCTCCGGGACTCGTCGAGCTTCATTGCTCGGCGTTTTTCTGGCGGTCTCCACTGTTGATTCTGGCTTTCAGGAGTTGCAGTGGGTTGGGAACAGTGTGGCGGGTTTTGCCCCAAAAAAAAAAAAACAATAAGTCAATCGACGTTTCAATATTAATTGGATTACTCTCACACCCCCTAACACTTACCATACGTAATGAAAGGTGTCTCAAACAGTTCGATCACTGTTTTAACATCGTAAACAAACTGTATATTTCACCCTGCACGTAAATTTTCCGGAAGCGCCACTGTCCGGGGAAATGAAGGAGCTTTTTATATTTTTTCCGTACAAAGGGCGAAATCAATGAATCGGTTCTTTAAGGGATTGCTCTTTACTTACACTAACACTGATAGCTTTCTTATTATAATATAAAAGAGAAAACAATAACCCCGGTTTTTTACCCGGATAAGCTTCAGACTAAAGAGAGGATTCGTCCGGAATTTCTTCTTGAAAGTAAACATACGTGCCCCAGATTTTTATAGGGTCGCGGAGACGAAGAGGGGTTTGTCAATAATTTTGTAAATATTTGATTTCTTTAACGTTGTGCGGCTCTTTGTGAATTATTTGTTATGAATCTGGTATACAAAGGAATAATATAAATTCATTGAGAAAATATAATATTTGTTGTAGAACTTTTATTTATCAGGAAAAGTACCTAATGATCAATGAACTATACTAAAAGCCTCTTTGTATTCAAACAATGTTTTCAGAGAGTGAATTATTTATAGAATACTATCTACCAGTTGTTTCTTCGTAAGGTTTTTAGAAATCAACACAATATAATACTTGAAGACTCTTTTAGTCTTTTGCCAAATTAATGTATTTTCTTTTTTATTATTAACTAACTGTTGTCCGCGACTCCGTTCGCGTGAACTTCAGTTTATAAGCGCCTATTAAAATAATGGGAGCAATATGTATGTCCGCGTTCACTCCCATTTCCGCAAAATTTTTTGTTACTGCTCTGCTTCTATTGGTCATAGCAGGATGTTATATAGCCTATGTCCTTTCTCAGGCTCTACACTATCTGTGTACCAAATTTCATTACAATCGGTTTAGTAGTTTTGGCGTGAAAGCCGGACAGAAAGCCAGAGATACTTTCGCATTTATAATATTAAGTATGAATAGTATGCATAGATGCTGTGAACGGGTGACCGTCATCATATACCAATACCCCTCCATTCCTCAGAAAGCACATTAAACCAAAGGATTCGACTATCATTTTGATATCTTTAATAGCCACTTGTTCTGGCTTCTTTTTCTTCTACAGCCTATAGAGGTCACTGTTTTGCCATAATCTCCACGCGTGGCAGGCGGGTTGGATATCGCAGTAATTTGATATTCCACAGGAGAAGCTCTGCTGCGCGCTTCCCTGGTGAGAGTTTCCTTAGTCGCCTCTTACGACACCCACGGGAGGATATGGGTTGGTATTATTCAAAGCCCGGGACCACATGGCTATTAAATGTCTATAAATGACCCTCAAAACTTTACTGAGAAGCCTGAAAGTCTGATAACCAATCTTCAAGAAGTATCTTGTTTTTGCCATTTGTACGGAACCCTTAAAGAAGTCCCATCAAATCCCTGAACCACACATGATATCTACTATCGACAGTAAATCCAGAATCATTGATGTCTGTAATAACGCCGGTGGCAGAGCCACAGACAAAATTAATGGTGCATCCGATTCCACTAAAAGTATAATACGTTAGGTTAATGTCACGGCAATTTGGGGTATCAGACGTTTTCGTGGATTTCTATGTGGTTAGGTCGTGGCCTCGATTTCGGCCTCATCGGCTTTGTAATTAATTTTATTGTGTTGTTTTGTAGGGGTCGGCTCAGCTATACTTGCCACGTTTTATCCATGAAAGGGTGCCTATATTTACATACTAAGAACCCTTTCTATGGTTAAGCGCATTAAGCCTTTGATCCTAATTGTCATTTGTGGGTCTTCGACAGTCGTTACGTGTCATCTGAAGGCAGAAAGTCTGATAACCAGTCTTTCTAAGGGGTATCGTAAAACAATAGTGATCTCCATACCAAGAAGAAGATTAGCGAGCATATATGCATCTGCAGGTTGCATGAGCGTACCTATATGATCCATGGCGATTCGTTCGATGTCTATTTGAGTAATTACTATTTGGCGTTGCAGTGTGAGGCAAAAAATTTTGCCAATAACACGTGTAACAAATTATAGAAATTCTTTAAAAAAAATATTTCACAATAATGGTGGATATCGCCAATGACAGTTGAAAAAACGGCCGCGTGAGCCGACTACCAGGAGATTTGATGCAAAGCTATGATGTGGTCACTATGCTGCGATATTTCAATGTTCTTTATGAATTATTCACTGAATGCACTTTTTACTACATTAAGCACGCGCTTTTATTTAGTAAACGACACTATAAACTAATTTAAAAGTCCAATGAAAAATGAGCGTGACATGCATCATAGCGAGGTGATTACGCTCAATCCTTCTCTGTATGAGAGGAGACCTGTGCCCAGCAGTGGGACGATAAAAAGGTTGATGATGATGATGATGATGCATCCTAGCTTTCCCGTCAAAAACCGTCAACATTGTCAATCCATTGCATCAATAGGAATGACACTTGACTTCACTCAAGTTTTGACGTTGCGATTGTCACAAAATCTCAACAAAATCTCAAAAAACTTGCGAAATATTGTTCAACGAAAATATCAATCACAATTATGTGTGAAACAAGTGAATGAAAAATGAATGAAAATGGAAAACCCATTATTTTCTATTACCAAGGCGGATTTGAATGGTTCAATTTGTTAGGAAAATATTTTTTAACTGTAATTATCTTGTTGTCTGTTTTCATCAAATTAGTTGTTTGAAAGAAATTGCTTTTCAGTTAGCATCATTATTTTGTATATTCATGTTTACTGATTGACCAATGACTGATTAAAGGATGAAGGAAAACATCTTGAGGAAACCTGGACTTTAAGGCTGAAATCGCCAACCCGCATTGAGCAAGCGCACTATGGAAAAAATGGGTCTTATGCTGATTAAAAATCTATATCTCTCTTATTTTTCAAGATAAACAGTTGAAATCTTGCACCACTATAGATCATAGTCTACATATTTAATTAAGTTTACATCTAATAAGCAATAGGTTTTGCTTGCGGTTTTACTCGCGTTTAAACTTACGATTTTGTCAAAAAACCGTAGGAATATTTTAGTTTCACTTGAATGTGTTGAATGTTTGTGTGTATTGTCTCTTTTTGAACTCTAAATAACTAAATAGGAATAATAAAACAATAAAATAAAAATAAATATTTTAATAAAAAAATATTTATTAAGCTTACATTTTGAACTTATGTATACTATATATAGTGAGTCTAAAATATAAAAAAATAACCTTAATTACCTCAAGTATTATTATCTCTTAACATTATAATTATATAAAAGGTAGGTATATAAATAAATAAAGGTAGGTTTCACACCTGAACAACGTCAGGATCCGTGATCAACTAGATTCACTTTCAAGAGATGCAGAGTATCTTCGTCCAATTCCTTGACATTCTTTACATATGGTTTGCTGTTCGCAAACCATATGAAAATAATTGTAATGTATGGATCCGATGTATATAGTAATGTATGGAATACATCTTCGTTAGTTCCCGATCTTGAACACTTTTTTGCATGATGTAGTCTAAAAGTTTTGTAGTATTTATTACGAGACTCTTGCGCATCTTCCGAAAGTTGTCCTATTGGTATGACACCAAAATAATTTATGATGCTCTCTCCATGATTCAGTAACTTACATATGTACTGATGATAGCATGTAATAGCAATTGTATTTGGTAACATATTCTTGCTGTTTCTAAAGCATAATCACCGAACTTTCTACCATCAATCATGATACCAGATGATAAAGCTTGTAGAATTATGTATAATCTGTATATCAGGAGCATCAACACCTGTTATTTCTGCAGAACAACTGGCATTACGGAAAAATCTTCTAGCTATACCTACAGCTAGAAGATTTTTCCGTAATGCCAGTTGTTCTGCAGAAATGGGAATACTACCATCATTCGAGTTGCCACTTACTTGCCTTGGTTTATCAATTATTAAGCCCAGCTCTTCACGGAATCTTTTTTGTACTGTTGCTTTTTTTCCTGTTTTAGTCGTTTATTTTCGTCATTTACCCTTGTTGATATAGAAAAGTATCAATTCACGTCTAGAGCAATTAAAAGAACTCATTATAAGTATTTTGTATTGTAATTTAATAACGAACAATAACAAATTGTGGTAAAGGGTGTTCAATGGCCAAGCTTTTTATAGGAAAATCGAATAAGGGTGGTGTGCATCATATACCGTTATCTTAGACGACCTTATTTTCAAATAAAACGTGTGCAAAAACTATATCAATAACAAAAAACGCCAAAATTTTACCTCAGAAACGTCATACGATACTTATCAATTCAGTTCCCGTGATAATGAATATGGGACGTGTTATCAAAAACCGCAAAAAACCGCAAGTTTTTTTTATTGTACATATTAGGTGGATACCTTGTGCATGAAATCATATCAAATTTAAACTTAGCCAAGCTTAGCTGACATATAAAAGTCTCGTTGAAGTTAAAACAATTTAATTTTCGTCGGCAGTTTACGTAAAAAATGGTGACAGTTATATTTTATTTTTTATTATAATTTAAATAACTGACTATTACTCTACATAAAATATCCTTTCTAAATATATGGCACACTATATAGTTATTTCTTAACCAGTGCTCAATATCTAACTCTGAAAATATGTAATTTACAAGTTACAGTTTGTAGAATTTCTATACTTTCGAGTTCTAATGCATTTTTTTTTTTTACTATTTTGTGTATTTAATAGATAAAAACGAATTGAATATCATAGAATGGCTTCTTATGAATAAAATAAGACCAAAAACATGTACTATTTGCAACATTTTAAAAAAGTATTTTTAATCAGCTCTTGTTCTACGATAATCCATAGTGAAGCGTGGCGATTACGCTCAATTCTTCTCTGTATGAGAGGAGACCTGTGCCCAGCAGTGGTTACGATAAAATGTTGATGATGATGTTAATTGACCTCGAGTCGTGTTCGCCAAAGCGATTGCTAAGCACGGGGCCCAGGGTTCTATTGCCGAGTCGGGCAAAGACTTTTTGAGTAAAATCACAACCAATAACAATAATTACGTAACACACCATTATTATTCATGATCATCATCATTATCGGCCTCTACTCGTCCACTGCTGGATATAGGCCTCTTCCATGGCACGCCAACAAGCTCGATCCTGAGCAGTTCTCCGCCACTACTAGCCACCTTTTTGATGTCGTCGCTCCATCTCGCCCAAGGGCGAGCCCATTATTATTAGTTGGTATCATTTCGAAGGATATTGCTAATTCCAGAATGTTCGAAAATGAGTCTGCTCAACAACGTGTATAAAGCAATGAATGTTGTTGAATTGTCAAAATAAAAACCATTGCTACTAATAGTGTTTTACGCAATACATCATCTGGCGTGATACCCTCGTGCCATAGAAAGTACGTAATCTATTCTCGGTCGTGTCAGATTAACGTCTCACCAAACTATGGCAGTGAGTGAAGAGTGACTACACCAAAAAAAAAAAACTTATTATACATACTATTAATACATACTTAATACATACTTTTTACCATATTATCTCCCGCGCTTAAGGCTGTTCTTCGGTAATTTAGCCACCGTAACTAAAACGGGATAGGACTCATGACATAAATTTCCAAAACATATTTAACTGGAACAGTTTGCCAGCGGCGGTGTTTCCGTCTGACTACAATATAAGTGTCTTCAAGCCTAGAGTGAATAGGCACTTAATAAACTAGCGCGCTTTACCATCAACGATTGCATCACTGCTTAACATCAGGCGGGATTGCAGTCAAGCACTAGCTTATAACTATAAAAAAATCTTTTGGATGGGGTCGAATTTAACTGTGTGCGGTGTGCGTGTGTGTGTAATATTTAATTCTGTCATTGTCTACGCTGCTTACTGCGAGGTGACGTTTCAGGGTTATCCTGAAATACTATCGGTGAGTGATACAATGGATCACACGTCAGAAGCAATACTTTGACCTTGAATTAGCTTAACTTAGTGTGTAGTTTTCATAAAGTACAAGGCCAGGATTAAGACTAATTTTCCACAAGAGGTGCGCTAAGAAGCTATGTTGCAAGGACCTGAAACTGAAACTGTGCCACCGTTTCCAGTAAAGCTAAGCTGTGCAACGGAGCGAGTAAGGTGGAATGTGAATTGAAGATGTGCTGCCGTGAGATGGCTGTGCGAGGAAGATGCTCTACTCAAGCTTTCACCCTACGCCGCTTAAATGAAACAATAGGAATACCTTACAATTTCACCGCGCGTTAGCAAGAGACGGGTATATTATTTTTTCTCCTACGCCATGCCGGCGGTCTATTCTCCCTCCTCCGTATCACAAATTTTCGATCAAGTGTCGTGTCTTGTCAATTTTCGTGTCGTGATGTGGATATAAATTTTTTTACTCATTCCAAGAAGTGCACAAAGCCATGGCATAGCGCGAAAACATTTTTTAAAATATCGAATGCTGAGATTATAGTCTTTTGGTCTAGCATAGGACTTTTAACTAATTTTTCTTTTTTGTTACTCTTTTAAATATTTTTGATGAGATGGTATTGAGTTTGTTTTAATTTTATGATCGAGTGTATACGAGTTACAATAAATAGGTATATTTTTCTTTCTTTCTTTCACATCTCTGATGGAAAAGCATCTTAAGTCTTCTTCTTCTTCTTCCTCAGCCTATAGATGTCCACTGCTGGACAAAGGCTTCCCCCAAGGCTTTCTACAGGCTTTTTTCAGGCATCTTATGTATCTTTAGGTTATCCAAATGTACGGGCGACATGGCACATCAAGCTACTACAATCTGTCAGATTTCTTCTCTCTAAATCATTAAGGCTCAAGGTTGATTGAGAATATTTGAAAGTTTTGGGTGCTTGACCTGCTGTCGTCCGTACCATTTCTAGAATAAATAATTAATATTCAAATAAGTATATTGATATCTAAAAACAAAAGAAAATATCTACTTAGGGCTGATTTTTCCATGGCCCGATAATTTTAGCTAAGGAATATTTTTTAATTATTGCCAATTCTTCCTTACGAAATCTGCCAAACATCAATTTAATTCCACGAATAACATTATCTGTCGATAGAAAATTAGTCCTTAGAGAAATGAGCGGAGTTATTACGACTATCAGCTTGAACATCGTAACGTTTGTTAGCTTGATTGTCAATCGCTTATCAGCTTGATTGTCAATCGTTTATCAGCTTGATAATTTCATAATTACAGCACAAAATAATATCAAAAATGGATGTACCATGGGATAGTCGTTGATAGTGAATTCAGTGGTTGGATTTTTGAGTTTACAGTATTTTTACCACTAAGACGCGGATACGTACGTATAGCACACAGTTACACACTCATAGTAAAACGAATTTAAATGTGATTAAACCAATTTTAGTCGTTCAGTGAATGAATTAGCTACCCAAAAGGCAAAAATCCATGAACTTATATAGTGAGACATTGGGTCTTCATTAATTTAACCACATGAAATGAAAAATAACATTACATTTAAAATACTTAATTGCCCAATAATAAATGATTCGAATATCCCGGTAACCGTTCGCGTGACAATTAACAAAGATTAAATAATTGTTTATTATTGAATATCCATTTATTTAAAATTATTTTGCTCTGTAATTGTATCGATGATGGCACAAGATAAGGAAGATTTAATGTTACAGCATTTTTGCAACTTGTCATTTGATTTTGGATTTTATTGGTGGTAGATAACGTTGAGTGTTGGTTGTAGGTCAGTTATAGACATTTTTGTGGAGTATTTTTTATTGAGCGAACCGTTTTAAGCCAAGAGAAACCCTTGGCTCAAAACGGTTCGCTACATTTTATCGTTGATGCAACAATTAATTTTCATGAACATGGTGTTTATTCTATTGTAATAATAAAGCTGACAATTGGGTATATTGACATGCAAAAACTTTGAAGATAAGTGACATTTTAGGCTAATTATGTATGTGTTATAAAACCTAGTAACTGAGTTAATATACATATAACTCTTGATAACATTAATGGTTTTCAGGTTTTCGGGGGTCTAACGACCCATAATAACTATGAAAGACAATCGAGACCTATAGCTTAAAGTACTTTCCCAGGCATGGGATGGGTTATATTGTGTAAAGATTTTCAGTCATCGCAAACAGACTAAAGCAAGTATAATCATCATCAGCCTCTACTCGTCCACTGATGGACATAGGGCTCTTCCATGGCACGCCAATAAGCTCGACCCTGAGCAGTTCTCTGCCAGTGACTACCAGCCACCTTTTTGATGTCGTCCCTCCATCTCGCATAAGGGCGTCCCAGGCTACGTTTGCCGAGACGCGGTCTCCACTCGAGAACTCGTTTACCCCAACGGTTGTCGGTCCTGCGCCATATGGGACCAGCTCATTACCACTTGAGCTTGCTAATCCTCTCAGCTATGTCGGTGACTTTGGTCCTCTGTCGGGTCACCTCATTCCTGATGCGGTCCTTTAGAGAGACGCCCAACATAGCCCGCTCCATAGCTCGCTGAGCGGTTTAAAACATATGGACTAGTCTGACCGTAAGCAAGTATGGCTTTATTGAATATCTCCTCTGATTTTTGTATTTATCGGCGGTGAACGCTGCCAAAAAATTAAAGTGAACGGAATGCGACCTTAGTGGACCGCGTTCTTCCGCCGATCACCGAACGGCGTGTTGAGCGCACTTCCTTTCGATCTGGCAAGCTAGCGAGTCATGGCCACGATCTTTTAACGGTCACAAAAATGTAATTAGTTTTAAGTATTTTAAGTAACCCCCGGGGGGACTAGACCTCAAAATTCAAACTGAATAAAGCTAGGGAGTCGCCAGTGAATTATGTCGATGTGCGCCTCTTCCTCCGTATCTGAAGGTTGGAGGTAAGGGGTTTGCCGTTTTTAGCACTTTATTAGGAGAGATGTACTCCAATGGCACCATTCTATTACATATTTGCTTATAGTTTCTAATATATTGCTATCCTAAATACAGTCCACTTGAATCTTGTTTGAAATCTTTCGTGGTAGGCACGTTGCCGCCACAGGCACATACTAGATAATTTTATGTTTATGCAAAAACCGAAACACGTGTCCAGTATTTTTAAGTAAAGTATCCATGTACAAAATTTCAAAAAGATATCATGTATAACCTCAAACTTATGAGCTTGTTATCCTACTTGGTTATCCCAACAAAAATATGGTCCACGCTACGTTAGGACGGCCGAGTCAGGTGAATTGACCTGTGGCGTCAGCTGAGCGCGGACATCCGCACGCGTAAGCTGCGTAGCGCGCTCAGTAACCAAACTGCAACAATTTCTAAATTTATCTGTGAAAAAATATAACAGATGTAAAAATGATTGAAATCGTTTCAGTTGCTTATTCTGAACAAACTGTATTCAGGTTTCGCTTAAACAAAAAATAACTTTGTATACATAATCGATTGAGCTGTGCGGGGGCTGTTACTTAGCCACAAGCCCCCTACCACCTACCTATACAAGTCTATACAATACACTAATAACTTTCGTACGTGAGGATACTTTAAAATTATCCCGATACAATTCTCAAAGGAATACCGGAGTGGATATATCCGGTTTCATCTGCCCCGTTAACTTATTCCCTTCCCCCCTCCCCCCTGACTGCCTTTATTAAGGCAGGAAGTTTGAAACTGCTGTTCTTGCAGTTCTCTTTTATCTGTTCTTTATTGAGTTTAATAAGGTAAACGAGCATTGTTGGTAGGGAAGTTGATCACGGTGCCGATTCCTTCACAAATTAAACAAAATTTGTGTTCTGTGCATATTTTCCTTTCATTAAGAAAAGGACGGAATATTAAAATATTCGTTTAGTCCTATCAACTTCAGATTTTCCATACTCAGTTTCGACGTGACTGACCGCCTCCGTGGCGTAGCGGTAGCAGACGCAGCCGCTGCGCAAGCTGGCGCGGTTTCGATCCCCGCACAGTGCAAGTATTTGTATGCATGAATATGAATACTTGCACTGGTCTGGTCGTGCCATACAAACATCTAGTGGCAGTCGTTACGGGTTGTTGGAGCCCTCAAAAGTCCAACAATTGGTCTAACTGCAATGCTTTGATGTCGCCTTCGGGTTGTGGAGGTCAGACGGCAGTCGCTTCGTGAAGCGAGGAGCAAGTGAGTGAGCTGCGGGAGGATATGTCTGACCGTGCTGAAATGGCTAAACTTAGTTAGTTTAGCCATTTCAGCAGTTGGACTGGTAAAGCGGACCCCAGACTCCAAAGCTGAAAATGCTTCGGATGCGACTGGGATTAACGCTGGGATGACGATGATGAGTTTCGACGCGACTAAAAATATGACTACTAAAATAAACTAATTTCGTAGGACTAATCTAATATTATCTTCTGTCCTTTTATTAATGCAGTAGAAGAATAAGAAGTACTAAAGTTCAATTTAGTTTTTATTTGTGAACAAGGGACTCAGCGTCATTATTGGTGAAGGTGGAGATTGACTTGTTTCTCATCAATCATTGTCATAACATAAGAAGCAACTATTAAAATAAAAATCTTCTTCTTCTTCTCAGCCTATAGAGGTCCAGTGCTGAACAAATGTCTTCTCCAATGCTTTCCACGATGACCGGTCTTGTGCTGCCCGCATCCATCGGCTTCCCGCGACCTTTGCTAGGTCATCGGTCCACCTTGTTAGGGCTTCCCTATGCTGCGTCTTCCGGTACGTGGCCGCCTTTCCAGAACCTTATTGCCCCATCGGCCATCGGTTCTACAAGCAAGGTGCCCCACCCACTGCCACTTCTTCTATGTATCTCCTCATTTCTGATTCGATCGTGTAGAGAATCTCCGAGCATAGCTTTTTCCATCGTCCTATGTGTGACTTTGAGCCTTCGTATGAGGTCCATTGTCAGCGACCAAAATAAACATATAAAATCTTAATGCAACTAAAACTATTCATATCTTATAAATAATAGTCATGATCTCAGCTGTACCTAAAGTGTCTATTCAGACACGGCATGCCACAGCTGGACACGAACTCGGTTAAAATTGAGGTGCGTGGGGGCCAAGCGATGACCTTACAAAAGCCGCAAGAACTGGAGCTACCTAAAATATGGGATCAAAAAATTCATCCGCATCATTGTCGACTGGTAGTGTACCTACGCAAGAGACTGGGGGCATTGCCATGGTGTATGGCAATTCTAAGCCTCTGGGCAAGATAAAACTTTTAAATTATTTCTGTTACATAGACTATAACCGCGTACTGAATTTCTATATAAATAAAATAATAAATAAAATTTGTTTATTTCAGGTTTCCCCATATTTTGTTAGTAACATTGTGACTTAAAACAACTATGTTAGTATCTACACATAAAAAAAACAAATAATACAAAATATGAAATACAAAAAAAAAACAAAGAATATTAAAAACCTAATTCATGAATCTGCCACCTTCAGGGGCACCTGGAACAAGCACATGCGATCGTACCCAATGCCGCTGAATGGGGCAGTCTGGCTTGTCAGCAATGACCGACAGGATGGTGTTGGTGCTCCCCTCACCCTGCGCATTAGCGATGCCACGCGGCGCCGCACTGTCGCCCCAAACCCTTCCGTACGGGCGTGTGCAAACATGGCCGATGCGCTGCAGTACCGTGGGAGCCCCAGCATCACCCTAAAGGCATTGTTGTATTGTACTCGGAGCGCGTTGAAGGCCCGCAGCGTATAGTTGACCCACAGATTGCACGTGTATAAGTTTCGACAGTATGCTTTGAAAAGCGTTATTTTTACTTCCACGTTGCATCGCGCGAACCTGCGAGCCAGCATGTTGCAGCGGACCGTCCGCGTCAGCGCGTATATGAAACAATAGTTATTTGTTATACAAGAGTGCAAAGTTGCTTTTTAACCGCGTGTTCAATTTTGATGACCGAGCAAGCGAAGGATTCTAAAATTGAATCACGAGGGCAGCGAGTGATTCAAAATTAGAATCCTGAGCGTTAGCGAGGGAATCAAAAGGACACGAGGTGAAAAATCTTTGCACTCGAGTGCAACACGTAACTTTTCATTCCACCTCAGCGAGGAAATGACTAAATGCAATAAAGAAATTTTTACAATCACAAGATAGGTCCACTTTTATTTCAGTTTAGGTATTAATTACTACATTATGACAGGTAAGTATTACAGAATAATCTTTAAATTATAATAAAATAATACTAAAGTATAATTAAGAAAATTTTAAAGTAACGTTGCAACAGTTATTTAAATTGAGTGTAATATTTTTGTTTGGTACTGTAATATTGGTGTTAGTCACTTGTGTACTGTTTTTCGGTAAACTGTCTGTCATACTTAATAGTTGTACCGATTCATCGGATTCCCTTGGCGTGAATGTTGGAGAGAGAGGGAGATGGTTAGGTGTTTCATAACGGCTTATTTTTGATGTAGAAGGGCCAGTCCAAGTTTCCGATTGAGGCTCTTTCAGTGTAATGGCTCCTACGATGCCTTCACATATTTTAGACTTATTTTGGATGGAATCCTCTATGTATCCCTCTACAACTGCATTGGTCTTCCAGCCTCCGTGGTGCTTAAGGGACAGGAGATCAGCTCCGGAATCAGCCAAAAGTATGGCTGAAGTTCGTCGGAAACAATGACCCGTGTACAACAGGGGTTCTGGAAGTTCAAGAAATGTTGCTATTTCTCGTGGGATACTGCCAATTTTATTAGTACCCATAGGCTTTCTAACACACTTTCCATTGCGATACTGTAGAAAAAACGATTGATTGGAGTGTTAGGCGGCCGTAAGGCTTGATATTTCTCAAAAATCGTTACGTATTCCTTGCGAATGACAAAGTTGCGGTCTCTTTTTGTCTTTGTATTAGGTAAATTAATTAATAGTAAGTCATCTGAATGTTTCTCAATGTTTTTGAAATTAAGTTGTGTTAGTTCATTAGTTCGACATGCTCCGTTTATTCCAATAATAAGAACAACCTGCAATGTGAAGAGTATTGTAGTAGATAAATGAATAAAATTTATATGAACGCATAATTATGCCTATCAACATTTATTATGTATAATATTTAATTGAGATTAATATATGTACTTAAGTAGATACTGAATGTGCAACTGACTTACTTTTGCCGCCAAATATACGGAATCGGGTGCTTCGTTAAGAAACTTTTCAATATTAGATACTGTGAAAACCTTCGATTTTTTTGGATGATGACCAGATGAGGCTCTTTTTAAAAATGCTACTAATTTAGGATAGGTATCGATATGTATGTCTTTTTTCATCTTTATTGTTGCTTTTAGGATCGAATACGTACTCCATAGAGTGCTTGCTTTCTTGTTCTCGGATAATTCTATAAAATATGCCAGCAAAACGTTTTCTGAGAAAGTTTTGGCTCCTTTTGCTAGTCGCCACGTGTTGAACATATCGTACTGTTTTAAATACTTCTCGCGTGATTGTTGAGGTAGAAAGCTCATTTGCGCATTATTAACAGTTTCAGTCAATTCTGTTGGCGTCAAACAAACTTCCTCGTCGCTAGAATCACTCATTTTAGTTTTTCACTTGTTTTCAAGTTTCTTTTTTTAATATAAGGTTTAACAATGACGTGAAAAAATGCCGCGTAAAGAACCGCGTACAAAGAAAATTGAAAAAAGAACACCAAGAAGGTTCCGAGTCTGAGTTTTTAACAAATTAAAAAAAAGTTGTATGATATATTCGGCACCATAGAGGTAACAGTAAATAGGTTTAATGTTTTTTTAAATTTACAAACTTAGTGCACACGATGTTCTAAATTCAATTTACTTTATCCTCTAGAGAATAAAAACGGCTTTTCCAGTCAGATATTGAAGATTAAAAATACTCTTTCCGAGATGGTGGGATGAAAAAGATTTTATTTTGATAGATAAACGAAAATGTCTCCGCTAGAGCTCAAATTATGTGCTGAATTTAAGTATACAAGTTACAAGCCAATGGTCTGGTCACCCTGTATACCTAAATTAAAAGAAATCTGTTTTTTGTATATTATTTTTACCTGCACGTAAGCTTTAGGGTTCCGTGCATAATGCGTAAAAACTTTCCTTAATACTACGACCTATACCATAATACTAAAATTCGACTCTCCGTTTGTATGTCTTTCTGTCACCAGGCTTTATCTCCATTACCGTGAGAGCGAGACAGTTGAAATTGTCACAGATGATTATATTTCTCTTTCCGCTCCAACATAAATTGTAGTGTTCGACTCGCACTTGGCCGTTTAAAAACTTTTCAATGCAAAAGAAAACTCAACTCCTTTTTATGACAATCATAAAAGTCGTTGCTCGCACAAAAGACAGTCATAATAAAAACCATATCTCCGACCCGCATCAGTTAATACCAGTCCTAATCCTTGCCGAAAAATTCAAAAGTTATAAAATAAAATAACATTTCCATAGCAGGTATTTTTATTTGAACATAAAATCCAGAACATAAAGCATCCGTAATACGCTTCAATCTGCCACATTGGTCACGAAGGGTCTAAGATAAGATGAAAATAACCTAATAATAATAAAGGTTAATAATTTTAAATCGTTCTACAGAATAGGTTGATGTAGAAGGTTGGCCTCGGAAACCGGGAGAAAGGGCATTCACTTATAAGTAAAAAGGAAAAATGTTTATTGAGGCAGCAGGCTGATTGCGTAAGATACTATCAGGGCCTATTCTGCTGTTACAATAGTGTCAGAATGACCGATCAGTGATTTCATAATGATCGATTTTGACAAGTTTCGTTACCTACTAACAAAATCACGTCATTATAGCTTTACAGTGGTCAATCACTGACACTCCACTCCATATTAATAAATGTTCAAATTGAGTAGTAGTTTTTAGAAAGTCATTTCTACTAACGGGTTTTATAATAATGGCAATACGGCAATGTCATTCTATAACCATTCCATTACAAGACAACTGAGATAATTGATTAACCATTATGAATTTAGCAGATTACGAACTTTAAAGCACAATGACAATGGAATACTGTTGGAATGGCAAATTTATAAAAAAAGTAGAGCAATAGATTAACAGTATGTCCCATATCTTCCCGGGTATGTCATAACAGGCGACTAAGGGAACTCTCACCAGGGAAGCGGGCAGCAGCGCTTCTTCTGTGGAATATCGAACTACTGCGATCCCCAACTCGCCTGCCAAGCGTGAGGATTATGGCAAACCCCCATATGTAATGAAAGCCTTGGGGGAGGCCTTTGTCGAGCAGTGGAGGTCCTCTGCTATAGGCTAAAGAAAAAGATGTTTCAATTTGATAGTAATATTGCGTTGAATAACAAAAGCAAATGATGGGTATCGATATTTGAAAATCATAAAACATGAGTTGTATTGGTTATTGATATAATGTCGTTTAGGTAGATGCTTAAAATATGATTTTTTAAATTATTTTTTCAGTCCCACAATGTCTGTAAAGTTTACTAAAAATAATTTTAAACAGATTAAAATATTCCAGATATGTCTTTCTCTGTTTGAGAGGAGACCTGTGCCCAGCAGTGGGACGATAAAAGGTTGATGATGAAGATATTATGTCAAATAAATCTACTGTAATTGCAATTCCATAAAAAATGTTTTGTTATCGAAACCTAATGCTGAACGGGCCCAGCGCTGTAGCACTTTCTTATCTATCTCATAATAAAAATACAAACAATGTAAACATTTTATTCCATGGCAGCACTACTCTAATGATCAAATAAAAAAGTTACGGCTGTTCCAAAAGTAATATTATATAGAGATATAATAAATATATATCTATGATAAAGTACATACGTTCATACATTATTTTTATACCATTTTATTACTATTTGTATCAATGTATTTATAATAGCACACACAAACAATTAATTAAAAGACGGCTATTTTGGATTGAGAACGACAAAACACGCACTCGTATTGTTATTGATTTAAATTAGCTCACAAATGCTGCTGGTTTTCAATCTATTTCCTCAGTTTGCACAGAGTCGACATACAGTATACTATTCTGTGCCCCATACATACATACTATCACTTAGATAGAAAAGAAAAGTCTTCAATCTTAGCCATAATGGAGTCGTCACACTTGACTGAATAACAAATGACAAGATTCCACGAATTGTTATCGGGCTTGATTTTGTTAGTGGACGAGCTTAGCTGATATCGGCGATGTTCCTTTGTTAGTCTATTGATACGAGGATTGAAAGATAGGGTCAGGGGTTTTTCGAAACAGATACCGGGGCCTGTGTAGCTACCATGAGTTTTCTTTATGAGACTCGGTCATACGCATTGAACGCGTTTTGCGCTCTCATTGGTTGAGAGTTCTTACAACCTTGAAGCGGGCCAATCGATGAATCCAACGCGGTCGATATCGATGATCGAGTCTTCGTAATGTAAACTCATGGTAGCCACACTGGTGTAAGCAACTGAAGGAAGGCAGGTGTGTTTTAGTCTGTAAAAGTCTGACAAGCGGTCCCGCGTCGGAAAAGTTATTTGATGACATCTCACCCACAAAAAGGATCGATATCCGTTACTGTCTGTCCTCTTGATGGATCACATCGTTGGTCTGATTGAAAGCGCGTCTGCTATGTGTCAACGGCAGCCGCCGAGGTATCATGTGTGTGTTGAGTGGGTATTTTGCTCAAATGCACAAGCAGCATTTTGTAGGCACGTTTAAGTACATCTTTCGCGATGTGACGATGGATGGATTGATGACTAAGATCGAAGTCCATTATGAGTCAAAAAACAGTCAGTGGAATTTCTCAGATAAGCAGGAAACAGAGAAATAATCCAATCCAATACAATCCTTCTCTGTATGAGAGGAGACCTGTGCCCAGCAGTCATCATCATCATCTCAGCGTTAATCCTTTTTTTTTTCTTTCTCGGTGGTAGGCAACAACATCAGCCGCCGGCATAAGTTACCACCCACCAGACAAAGTCATGCCGCCAAGCGATCCGTCGTGTTCCGGCATGATGTCTGGTGAAGCCGTACGGTGGACGGGTCTGAGCAGTTGTGTTGCGATGTGTGCCGGGTACGATGTGCCTAATGTTGTTGTGTCGGGAGTTTGGTCGTGGAGGGTTTCCACATCATCCTCTGGCGCAGCATCGTTGGTCGTGTTGTTGGGTTAAACATTGCATCACCTCGCTCAACTGCCGTCTTCCTTCCTATTCACTCAGTTTTTTTAGTGAATAGGCTTAATAAGCTAGTGCGCTTTACCATCAACGATTGTATCACTGCTTACCATCAGGCGGGATTGCAGTCAAGCACTAGTTTATAACTAATAATAAAAAAAAAAAATCCCAGTCGCATCCGAAGCCTTTTCAGCTTTGGAGTCTGGGGTCCGCTTTACCACTCCAACTGCTGATATGGCTAAACTTCGACATTTTCTGACCTCCACAACCCGAAGGCGACATCGAAGCATTACAGTTAGACCAATTGTTGGACTTTTGAGGGCTCCAACAACCCGTAACGACTGCCACTAGATGTTTGTATGGCAACCGAGACCAACGGCTTAACGTGCTTTCCGAGGCACGAACAGACCAGAGCAAATATTCACATTCATGCATACAAATACTTGCACTGTGCGGGGATCGAACCCGCGCCACCTTGCGCAGCGGCCGCGTCCGCTGCCGCTACGCCACGGAGGCTGTCACCTGTGCCCAGTAGTGAGACGATAAAAAGGTTGATGATGATGATGATGATGCAAGAATACATTGGGAGTATAAAAGATTGTGTTATAACTGGCATTATGTGTCTGTTGGTTGGATATACAGAGTAGAAATATTCCGCAACCTCCAAACATTAATATCCAGTTTCCTTAGAATGGAATTCGTAGTGGCATTCCTACCTAAGCCTTCTCTTTAGTCACAAATCCATCCAATCCCTTCAAAAAACGGAGGATCTATGTACCTTTAGAGCGCGCGAGAAGCAACCACGAACGCAATAGTTGGGCGGCCATATTTATTTCCTTTCTATACGAAAGTCACCCATTATTTCATATAAGCATATAGTTTTCCGAGAAACATAATATTATTATCTATAGCAATGAATCTGAAAATAATATAAGAGGACGTTTATTAAACAGGGCGGCTTGCTTTATTGTTAGTAAAAGTTGTCTTTATTTCTAGACATGAAATAGGTATCTACAGAAGATCAACTTGTTATAACGAGTAAAGACAGGAGCACGCACATGGAAGAACGCATACGCGCGGACACATCGCACTCTATCATCATTATACATAGTGTTATATAAAGTCATGTGTTTTTTAAATGAACAGACAGCTGTGCTGCTGGGGAGTTTCTTCCGCCACTTCTTCTTCCCAGCGAAAGCATTAGAAAGTGTCGATGGGTGGGCGTTTTGGGGGACTATCTTATGTAATATTGACGTTCAATAAGTGCTGATTCTCAGCCTAATTTGAACAAATGACTTTTGATTTTGATTTTCAATCATTCTGCCCATCCCTATAATGTGGGGTTCCAGTCCAACTCAGCATCATCTCAGCGTTAATCCCAGATGCATCCGAAGCCTTTCAGCTTTGGAGTCTGGAGTCCGCTTTACCACTCTAACTGCTGATTTTGGCTAAATTTTGATAGGCTTCCGAAGGCGACATTATAGTTAGACCAATTGTTGGACTTTTGAGGACTCCAACAACCGTAACGACTGCCACTAGATTTTCGTATTTCAACCAGGACCAATGGTTTAACGTGCTTTCCTAACACGACCAGACCAGTGCAAATATTCATATTCATGCATACAAATATTTGCACTGTGCGGCTCCTTGCGCAGCGGCGTTCGCTACTGCTACTCCACAGAGGCTGTCAAAATGGGTTCCAGTCTAACTGGATGTAACTAAATAGTAGTAGGTACTTGTCATGGAGCCACTGGATATCACACCTCCACAACTTAGTTGACGGGAAATCATCAAAAGACCATCAGTTGGACTGGAAAATGATCAAATCACCGGAAAATCATCACTCTGGGCGGAGCGGAAGAGCGGGTCAGACTTTTACTGATTATAACATCTGTGTTCCTTCACTGGCCTGTCCGCTGGGGTCGCGGTATCTGTTTCGAACAACCCAGAGCCCTGGCAGAATATGCACGATATACGACACCCCTTGGTAAGACTGGATGCGTTTCTGACTACTCATTACGACTATCAAAGATCTAAAAATTACAGACATGACCAATGAATGAATATGCTTTTAAAATCAAAACCGTAACATTACACTTGACAGCATTAAATCGTGTTCGGGCATGATGTCTGCCCCGTACGGAAGACGGGTCAGGAACACAACTGTGTTGCGATGTGTGCCGGGTAGGATGCGCCAAATGTTGTTGTATCGGGGGTTGAGTCGTGGAGGCTCTCCAGATCAATCTCTCTCTGGCGCAGCATCGCTGGTCGCGTTTTTGGGTTTAACATTGCATCATCTAGCTCAACTGCCGTCTTCCTTCCTATTTACTCAGATTTTTTGAGTGAATAGGCTCTTAATAAACTAGCGCGCTTTACCATCAACGATTGCATCACTGCTTACCATCAAGCGGTATTGCGGTCAAGCACTAGCTTATATTAAACAAAAAATGAACACTGATTCAAATATGGATAAGAATCCCACTTTTCAAACACAATACCCACACTCACGGCCAAAATCGGCCCACACTTAATCATTTGCTAATGGTTTGGCTGCTGAAAACTGGCGCACCAAATTCCCCAGCAGACCAGCGAGCAAGCATAGCTTGACTTTTGATCTACCCGTGTAACTGTTATCAATCAGTAACAAGCTCCTACCTTTTTAACCGACTTCAAAAAAGGAGGTTATCAATTCGACCCGTATGTTTGTAAGCCAAATTTCAAATGAACGATGGTGTGATGTGATGTTTTTATGTTTACATATTTCCGGAACTACAAGTCCGATTTAAGTAATTCTTTTTTTGTTGTACTATGTATTGTTCAACTTAGGGAATACTATAAGTTTTATCAAAATCGGTTTAGTAGTTTTTGAGATAGGGACTTTTTCGTATTGATGAGAACTTATTCTAACGTGGGTTATGGCTGCCACTATTGTTATGAGGTGGAAAAGTAATTTTCGAATTTCGACTAAGACACTGAAAAGCATGAAACAAAAACTTTTTGCAAAAAAAAAAGAAACCGACTTCAAGAAGTCGGTGTCTCGAGGTTTCCGTTGTTTAGCTCGCCACCGACTTCTAGAGCCATGACAAAAGTAAAATTATTTTTTCCTTTGAAGTGTTTTTTTGAAGTCACTCACTATTTTTTTTTGTAAAAAGTTTTTTTTTACAAATGCATGTGGCGAGTGTTTTTATTGTGTGTGTGCGTTTACTCTCAAGGCCGGGCCAGACTGTTTTAAACAAGCTTCCAACAGGGGTCACCTTGGTGGGAGGTTTGTGGAGCCCACGGTTGGTGTTTGCGTCCACACTGTTTACAACAAGGCTCTCACCTCAGTTTGTTGTCGATTCTTTGTTTGGAAGCACGCGTTGCGATATGGCTCCTTATTTAACTAAACTTCAAAAAGTTGGCGTGGCATTAGCACTTGTGTGCGCAAGTGAGGAGAAAAAAGAAAAAAAGAAAAGAATTTGGATGAAGCGTTGGCTTAAGGAAAGAATGAAACTTAGTCATCTAAATTTAGTGAATCTACTTGATTTTGGTGACCTGCGCAACTTTCTCAGAATGGAAAAGGAAAAATTCTATGAGTTATTAGAAATGGTGAAGCCATTTATAACTAAAAGAAAAACCCATCGAGGAAGGCTGTTTCTGCTGAAGAAAGACTATTAGTCACTCTCAGATACCTAACCTCTGGATCATGTTATAGAGATCTGAGATACAGCTCTATAATATCACATGAACTATTATCGGAAATCATTCCTGAAACTTGTTGGGCAATTTACAAAGTTTTAAAAGAAACAATAAAGGCAAGTTTAAAAAAAATATTTATTTTCTGAAAATCAACATTTCCTTCAAAATTTCACCAGCCGGACCCTCTGCATACATTACTACCTGATTATCAATTACGTTTATTGGCGAAGTCGTTGGTTTTGTGGAGGGCGTAGTAGTTTGTTCCGAGAAATGTGAGGAATAGTGTAAGGGTGATTGCTGAGGGTGTTGGGTACCGGGCGATTGAGGTGGAGGTAATTGAATATGAGGCGAGTTTGGGGAAGGCAAAACATTCGGTTCAGTTATTTGGGAAGAATGTTGTAAAGGTGACTGCTGAGGATATTGCGAAAGAGAACGAGGTGGCTGTTCAATGTTAACAGAGTTGTTTGAGGAGGAGAAAGCACTTGATGGAGTTATTTGGGTAGTATGTGGTGTCTGGATATGAGACGAGGAAGGGAGGGACTGGATTTGAAAAGGGAAACCTACCGTAGGTGAATACACCATTCTCCTAGTCTGTGGTGAAATTGATGAAAATGTACAATGATCTGTTTATCCCTTTTCCCGCGTAGACGCCATTTTAGCCGACTCAGTTCGTAATACGTGCGCGCGTAACGTGCGGACGCAACGATTGCTGCTGCGCAACTGACCCTGTGTGGTTTACAACATGCGTTTACACTGTGGAATACGTGTTTACAACGGCGAAATGCACACGCGGTTGGCAACGCGCGCCCGTCCACAGAGGTTGTTGAAGGTCAAACGAATTTTTGTTGCAAACAAGTGTTTACACTGTTGTAAACCGCCGGTGAAGATCGATGTGGAGGGTTTGTTTACAACAGTCTGGCCGGGGTTTCATTGTAAGAAGATGGCCTTCTGTAGCTAACTATTTTGTGGCTGTTGTAAGGACATTCTAGGAATCAAGAGAGTGGAATTTTCGGGAGAGCGACATTTCCTGCTTTATATTGTTTTGTACTGTCATCGATTCTTCATGATTCTTTGAGAATTGTGGGACGGTTGGCTTTTGTTTTATTGTCTTTCCTTTATTTACTGAGGAGATTTCATTATTATACCCTGCCTTCAGCTGACTTAGAAAGTACATATACCAGATTGCGTAAAAGTCGAGTGATGATATCCTTATCCTTACTAATATTACAAATGGGTAAGTGAGTTTCATTGTTTGTTTGTTCCGCTTTAACGCGGTAAGTACTGAACCGATTGCTTTAAAATTTTGTGGGCGTAAAGTTAGAAGTCGGGATTAAATAATAGGGTACTTTTTATTGCGGAAAAAATTGATGTTCCCGAGGGAAATCTAAAAAGCGCGATATAACCGAATTCCACGTGGGCGAAGCCCCGGGCGGAAAGCTAGTAAGTATATTAACTACCGTACTATAAAGAAGTCAATAATAAGGTAAGGGCGTTAGTAATGACTTCTGTATTTTAGTGGTAGTACGTGTATCAGTTTATACAAATAAATGAAAACATATAGGTAATTGTTATCCGTATTCCAAGTTCTGTTAAAAATCTGATGAATAACATTGAACAAGAGGATTCATGGAGGAGAATTGTAACTTGAATGAAGCAAAAGCTGCAGTTCTTCTTCAGCCTATAGATGTCCACTGCTGGACAAAGGCCTCTCCCAAGGCTTCTGGCGTCTTCCAGTACGTGGCCGCCACTCCAGAACCTTACGGCCCCATCGGCCATCGGTTCTACGAGCAATGTGCCCTGTTCACTGCCACTTAAGTTTAGCGACTCGCAGAGCTATGTCGGTGATTTTGTCAACGACAAACTTTGACAAAGTCAAGCTGCAGTTGTACACTAGGAATTTCTCCTGTATCATGGGTGCGTTTACAAACATGTAAACTCAGATACACAAACATCCAGACCCAGAACAACTACTTGTAGGTCATACAAATATTTGTTCTGTGCGAGAATCGAACCTGCGACCCGCAGCGCAGCAGTCAATAGCGTAGCCACTGCGCTAGCCATGCAGTCTTTTAGGGAGGATGAGTGAACCTTACTCCCTGTTCCTCAAGCCTCTAAGGCTATGAGTTTTGTCAAATCTAAAACCAAGTATTAGGTTTTAAAAGTCACAAAGTTACCACATTTATGCTTCATCTACATTCGAGTGCTCGTTTCTTATCCTCCGCCTTTCAAGTTTCATGCTCAAAACGTGATCAATCGAGTTGTGAACAATTCGTTGAATTTATGAAAAGTTACGCTTTCCTACAGACTAGGCAGTTACTTATTCTTCATATCATCATTAAGGGTCGTTAGACCGAAATTCTGACCAGCAGTTTTGCCAAAGGGTCCTGTGTCACCTAGTCATTATTCTATGGAGATCAAATAGGTAGCCATTTTATGCAAAACTAGCAGCCGCGTGCGACTTCGTCCGCGTTTTTTTATATGCTCCGCTGCTGTTACTTCTAGCGTGATGTTATATGTTATATAGCCTAAAGCCTTCCTGGAATGACGGGCTATCCAACACAACCAGAATCTTTCAAATCGGACCAGTAGTTCCTTTTTTTATAATTTTTGAGCATCTTTTCCGCCACGCTGCAGAAAATGATGCTCCAAAGAGTATCCCGGGTAGCCGAGGTATGCCGCATCAGACGGACATCTGATCTGGGTCTCCGTCAAGAAAAGTAGATGGGGCTTTTCAGTCTCAAGGTGGTAGTGTACTGCAATGAGATTGGAGTGCAGACCTCTAATATTAGAGAGGTGCACTTTGAATGAGAGGACGTGCGCCCGCTGTGCACACCTACATTTCATTTTGGAACTTTTCATTTAAAAAAATGAGTGAATAGGAAGGAAGACGGCAGTTGAGTGAGGTAATGCAATGTTAAACTCAACAATGTGACCAACGATGCTGAGCCAGAGGGAGATTGATCTCGAGACTGCGGGGACGCCCTAACCCCCCCAGGGATCCCTCCTGAGTTTAGCGCGTTCAAACAAACACACAAACAAACTCTTCAGCTTTATATATTAGTATAGATAGATGCTGTATTCAGCTGTATTGTTTGTTGTATTGTATTGTTGTTGCGGACCCCGGGCTCCAACGCGAAAGCCGCGGATGCAACCGGGATAAACGCTGAGACGATGATGATGATGACTGTATTTAGCTGTATCTGATTAGATTGGATGCCGATCCCAAAATAGTTCTGAAAGATCAGGTCAGGTGGTGGCTAGGGATTAAGTTACTTTAATTTTTTTTTTTTTATATGTTATAAACTAGTGCTTGACTGCAATCCCGGCTGATGGTAAGCAGTGATGCAATCGTTGATGGTAAAGCGCACTAGCTTATTAAGCCTATTCACTCAAAAAAAAAGCGGCCAAATGCGAGTCGGACTCGCACACCGAAGGTTCCGCCGTACAAACGTAGCGGTTTACAATTTATGACGTACTAGCTTTCCGCCAGCGGCTTCGCCCGCGTGGAGTTCGGTTATATCGCGCTGTTTAAATTCCCCTCAGGAACATCAAATTTTTCCGGGATAAAAGGTAGCCTATGTTCTTTCTCAGGGTCTAAAGATTGTCTGTGCCAAACTTCATCAAAATCGGTTGAGAGGTTTAGGCGGGAAAGCGTAACAGACAGACAGAGTTATTTTCGCATTTATAATACTAGCATTGATTTAGAATTTTTCACAGTTTAGAGGCAATTAGATTTAAGAAGTGTTTGATATGAATTTCAACTTTAATATCTCTACGCGTTCATGTGAAAAAGGGTAGGTAGTAAGTTTATAATTATTAAAAAAATATTTTATGTCATGTAAGCAAAAATAATATTTTAATATTTTATGTAACTTCAAATTTATCATTTTCACAATTTTTCCTTTATCTGTCTGTACTATAATATAACGTTGCTTCGTGCCGAATTTCAAGATTCTGAGTTCACGGGAAGTACCTTGTAGGTTTTGATTCCCTAGCGTGTGACGGAAATTCGTCTAAGGTGTCGGTATAAACTGCTGTATCTTTTGATCGCTTTAACTTAGAAGTCTGATTTTTTCACTGCTTAAAGAGACAATAGAGCTAGGTATTTGGTATAAATTTCAATTTGATACCTTTATTAGTTCGTGAGAAATAAGGTAGTAAGTTTCATTTTATTAAAATATTTTTATTATGTTATACAGTATGTTAAATAACAGAGGGCGTTCCCTTAAACTCGTTAATATATATCATTAATAGATTAAAATAAAAATATCAAATCCGAATAAAAAAAATCTAATTGGAAATAAATTTGAAACCTCCTGTTTTAAATCAAAATAGTAGTCGTCATGTATAAATAAATTGCGACGTTGCCGTCTTTCATGTTCGCGTGTACAGTGTGTTTCTTTTACATGTCAATTTAAAATTTTTATTGAATATTTTCTTATTGGAAAAAATTTTAAAACATTTTGTTTTCGAATGGAAATATTTTTATTAGCATGTATGTATGCTATACTATTTCGGGTTAACGGGAACGCCCTCTGTTAGTTAACATACTGTATAACTAAAAAAATGTGATTTTCGCAATTTTCCCTATATTTGCATTATATGACAATCCTTCATGCCAATTTTCAAGATTCTGAGTTTACGGGAAGTATCCTGTAGGTTTTGATTCCTTTGCGAGTGTTGAAAATATCGACATAATCGGCTGTATCTTATGATTGGCTTGGCTTAGAAGTTTGATATTTTCACAGCTTAAAGGAACAATAGACCCGAGTATTTCATGTGAATTTCAGCTTGATACGTCCACGCGTTCTTGAGATAAAGGGTCTTGACAGACAGACAGACAGACAGACAGACGGACAACAAAGTGATCCTATAAGGGTTCCGTTTTTTCCTTTTGAGGTACGGAACCCTAAAAACTGAGTGAATAGGAAGGAAGACGGCAGTTGAGCGAGGTGATGCAATGTTTAACCCAACAACACTACCAACGATGCTGGCCCAGAGGGTGATTGATCTGGAGACACTCCATGACCCAACTCCCGACACAACAACAATAGGCACATCGTACCCGGCACACATCGCAACACAACTGCTCAGACCCGTCCTCTGTACGGCTTCACCAGACATCATGCCGGAACACGACGAATCGCTTGGCGGCAAGATTTTGTCTGGTGGGTGGTAACTTATGCCGGCGGCTGATGTTGTTAGTTGTAGCGTTATTTGACCATGATAATTAGCCTATAGTGTTCCCACTTTTGAGACACAGGCCTACTCTCAGTGAGAGGGAGTAAGGCCGTAATTTATCACGCTGGCCTCACATGTCTTCCAAGTTTTGGCTCTAGGACATGGCGGTTTCTTCACCATGTTTTCCTTCACCGTTTTCCGACAGCAACGCAACCGCTTGAATTGTTAAAAAAATTAGTGTTATATACCGTAAACGCATCTTCGCCACAACATCAGCCGCCGGCGTAAGTTACCACCCACCAGACAAAGTCATACCGCCAAGCGATTCATCGTGTTCCGGCATGATGTCTGGTGAAGCCGTACGGAGGACGGGTCTGTGCAGTTGTGTTGCGATGTACGTGCCGGGTACGATGCGCGAAATGTTGTTGTGTTGGGAGTTTGGTTGTGGAGGGCCTCCAGATCAATATCCCTCTGGCGCAGCATCGTTGGTCGTGTTGTTGGGTTTAACATTGCATCACCGCGCTCAACTGCCGTCTTCCTTCCTATTTACTCAGTTCTTTTGAGTAAGTAGGCTTAATAAACTACCGCGCTTTACCATCAACGATTGCATCACTGCTTACCATCAGGCGGGATTGCAGTCAAGCGCTAGTTTGTAATTTATATTTATATAAATTGGTTTGGCACGTGATTTTGCATTTTTTTTTTCTATTGTAATGTCCATTTCTTGGAAATATATCAGCTGGACGTGCAAAATGCCTTAAATTGTACTTTGCAGCCATACCTACTTTGAAAAGTTCTCTATTTCTCATAGAACACATAAAAGACCCATGTCTTTTATGTGTTCTATGGGAAATAGAGAACTTTGTCGGAATAGACATCTATTCTGTGCTATTTCTTAACCATTGGACATCAAACGGACAATAAATACTCTGACACTATCACGCATTCCGTATCCTTAAGTGGTGTTGGATTTAACTGTGTGTAGAATTTTAATTTGATTTGAATTGTGAAAGGTTCCTCTCACCAAGGGGGCTGTGTCCGAACAATGGGAAAGATCAATGGGCAAATAATATGGGAGCAAAACCCATGGTGGACAGAAATGAAATTGTGAGAATAATATAGATAAATGTCTCTAGTTTATTATGGTAAGGGTCTCTTTCTTGTTATGTATGGGTATATTGAAAAAAAAAATATTATACACACATATTTATATTATTTATTCGGCGAGATTCCTTCTCTGTATGAAAGGAGACCTGTGCCCAGCAGTGGGACGATAAAAGGTTGACGATGATGATGCTGATTCGGCGAGATCAATTTCTACCGTGATTTTTTTTTATTAATTATAAAATAGCGCTTGACCGCAATCCCGCCTGATGGTAAGCAGTGACGCAATCGTTGATGGTAAAGCGCACTAGTTTATTAAGAGCCTATTCACACTAGCCTTGAAGACACTCAAATTGTAGTCCGACGGAAACACCGCCGCTGGCAAATTGTTCCAGTCCCACGATGTACGCGGTATAAAGCAGGAGGCGAAACGCTTCGTCCAGATCGTAGTGGTGTTAACAACGCTTCATCTAAAAATACCACAGGGGCTTCAACTTGTTGTTGGTGTCTAGCCCAGGATAAAAAATAAACTATACCGGCATTATGCGCACAGCTTCCTACGGTTCGGCGGCCGAAAGACAATGAAGGACTGCGATGACACGAATGAGACAATGTGTCAACGCAACGAAGCGAACGTTTTCTGGGTGGTAGGACATAACATCGGCTGCCGGCAGAAGTCCCACCAGACAAAGTCTTGCCACCAAGCGATTCGTCGTGTTCCGGCATGATATCTGGCGAAGCCGTACGGAGGACGGGTCTGAGCAATTGTGTTGCGATGTGTGCCGGGTACGATGCGCCAAATTTGTCCTACCATGGATTCTAAATAAAATAACCATTTGTAATGCTGCGTGAATTTATACTCCTTCATTTTATATAACTTTCATTTATGTCCGCGACCGGGTCGGATTGCGCCCATTGACCTTTATAGGCTTGTTATGTAATTTTTAATATGGGTGATGATGACGAGGGAGATGTAACTTTGGAATTGTAATAACTTTGAAAGCCTAGAGCACAGGCGTAGAGTAGCCAGCCTTTCGGTGTTCTATAGGATGCATTTCGGGGAGTGTGCGATGGAATTGCATGATTTAATTCCCCCATCTCCGTTCCACCAGCGGACGACCCGTCGTACGGCTGGTTTCCACCCTTACGTTGTTAACACCACTACGATCCGGACGAAGCGTTTCCCTCCTCCTTTATACCGCGTACATCGAGGGACTGGAATAGTTTGCCAGCGGCGGTGTTTCCGTCGGACTACAATTTGAGTGTCTTCAAGGCTAGAGTGAATAGGCTCTAAATAAACTAGTGCGCTTTACCATCAACGATTGCGTCACTGCTTACCATCAGGCAGGATTGCGGTCAAGCGCTAGTTTATAATATATAAAAAAAAAAATACATATTATAGAAATACCAGCAGCCTCATCATAATCAGCCTATAATGCTCCCACAGATGAGAAAGGCATCCTCTCGGTGAGAAGGAGTGCACCGTAATCTACCACGTTGGCCCATTGTGGGTTGCTAGATGTCACATCTTCGAAGTTTTTGGCTCTAGGACATGCCGGTTCCCTCACGTTGTTTTCCTTCACCCTTTTGAGAGTAGTGGTGATGAAATAATTTACCCAAAGTAAAGCGCCTGATGGACTTCGAACCTACGACCAATAACCTTTAAGTCGCGGCTGATACCATTACGCCACCGCTGCTATAAAACAGCCTCATTAAGTTAAAAGGCCGAGGTTTAAGTTTTATAAAAGAAACATTTTTTTACTTTAAGCTAGGTCACACCGTACACATTGATTATTCTTTACGCCACCTCATTAGTATTCGGTATACATTTTCCCCACTTTGACAATTACGGAGCTACAAGTTTTAGAGTTAAGCCCATAAAATAAAAAAAATGGCCAACCTTTAAAGTAACTATGGCTGGCATTGGTAATGTCTCAAATGTAATAAACAATTAGGCTTTCATATTCCCACTGATGAGACCTGCCAATCTATTTTGTAATCATCTTATCGTGAAAGCTTAAAGCTTACTTGTATGAAATAAGCTTTGATCTCAGTCCAATATATGTGTTTTGGTTTCATATTCCCCTGATATAAACTGTAAAATAGGCGCACGTTAGCTATATTGAGATTGAAATACGGAGAGAAACGGCGAGCAACTACACGAACAACACACTCCGGTGTGCTGGAGTGGATGGAAGCCTCCACCAGATGTTTGCTTAGCGCTATAGACAAGCCGATAAGCTGACCGGCCGATGGCGGTTTGGATTTCGGTTACTAGATGTTGTCCACAAACCAGGGTTATGGAGATAAAATCAAAGTATACTGACGTATGAATGGAACAACTTTTTTTTTTTAATTATAATCTAGAGTTTGACCGCAATCCCGCCTGATGGTAAACAGTGACGCAATCGTTGATGGTAAAGCACTAGTTTATTATTCACTCTAACCTTGAAGACACTCAAATTGTAGTCCGACGGAAACACCGTCGCTGGCAAATTGTTCCAGTCCGGCGATGTACGCGGTATAAAGGAGGAGGCGAAACGCTTCGTCCGGATCGTAGTGGTGTTAACAACGTTAGGGTGGAAACTAGCCGCACGACGGGTCGTCCGATGGTGGAACGGAGACGGGGGAATTAAATCATGCAATTCCCTCGCACACTCCCCAAAATGCATCCTATAGAACACCGAAAGGCTGGCTACTCTACGCCTATGCTCTACGCCTATACTATGGCTGGCATTGGTAATATTTCAAATGTAATAAATAATTAGGCTTTCATGTTCCTAGTGGTGAGACCTGCCAATCTATTTTGTAATCATCTTATCGTGAACGGTATAAGCTTACTTGTATGAAATAAGTTGTGAAATGAGTTCTCATTCCAATATATTATGTGTTTTGGTTTCATATTCCTTCGATATAGACTATAAAATAGGCGCACGTTAGGTATATTGAAATTGAAGGACTGAGACGAACCGCGAGCAAGGTCAGCCAAATAATCAAGAGATTGGACTTACAGACGATGTACTCCTGGTGTGCTGGAGTGGATGGAGGCCTCCACCAGATGTTCACTTAGCGCTATAGACTTGCCGATAAGCTCACCGGCCGGTGGCGGTTTGGACTTAGGTTACTTGATGTTGTCCACAAACTAGGGTTATGGCAAGAAAGCCAAAGTATACTGACGGATGAATTGCGAAACTTCATGAGTTTTGTTCGTTATCCATTCCTTAATCCTGTTAAATGCTCCGTCAGGCAATGAGGTTGAAGAGAAAAATTGCGGGAATATTTGAATACGCTTGCTGATGTTTTTAATTATTTTTTGAATTAACCAATACGCTACTGTTTAAGAATAGAATACTCTTTATTACATCACATAAAACATAAAAATGTAGACTAAAAGACCACTTTAAGCTCATAATCTGATTAATTGTTAAAATAATTGCTAATACATTGCTACATAATATGTTTGAAAAAGTTGGAAGTTTTCTAAGTTATATATACATACCTATGTACTTTCTAAGTATCATTGAAAACCAACGAATGATTACAAGGTGAAGTAAAACATCTTGAGGAAACCTGGTTTAAGTCTGAAATCGCTAACCCACATTGAGCAAGCGTGGTGATTACGCTCAATCCTTCTCTGTATGAGAGGAGACCTGTGCCCAGCACTGGGATGATAAAAAAAGTTGGTGATGATGTTTGAAAAAACCGTTTGCTCATCAAGATGCTGCAAGAGCTGAACTGGCAAAATGAAGTAGGTATTTATGTATATATTCAAATACTCCGCAGGTCATTCAATCGGAAAGATAATGTACACTTAAATTAAACTCACATAATATAAACATATATATTGGAATTAAAAAAGTGTATTTAAGTGGAATTTGTGAGCCCTATCCGAGTTTACGTGAGTCGTCCTTAATAATAGTAGGATAATCTGCATTTTGAGACGGCTTAGAGCCCTGGCTGGAATAATCTGGGACAGCGAGTCTTTACAAGAGCCACGAAGTAAAGGAAATGCGCATCGCTGCCTTAAAAGCTTTCAGAGGGGACCGTTTCGATTCTAGTTGTCGTATTTTGATTTGTTAAGCTCCTCGCTTGTTGAGTCATTTGATTTTTGAATATTAGACGTTGACGTTTTATTCTTAGGGTACAATTTAATATTGAGATTTATTTATGAGCGCTCTTGTTTTATATCAGTCTGTAGGTATACAACGTAATATTTGTATATGCAAAACCCAAAAGACAAGTCGTGGTGGCCTAGTGGTTGAAACACCAGCCTCTCAAATATGAGTGCGCGGGTTCGATTCCAGGTCAGGCAAGTACCAATGTTACTTTTCTAAAGTTATATGTACTTTCTTAGTATATCTTGGACACCAATGACTGAAGGTGAAGGAAAATATCTTGAGGAAACCTGGACTTTAAGTCTGAAATCGCCAACCCGCATTGAGCAAGCGTGGTGATTACGCTCAATTCTTCTCTGTATGAGAGGAGACCTGTGCCCAGCAGTGGGACGATAAAAAAAAAGGTTGAAGATGATGATGAAAACCCGAAACACGTGCCCAGCATTTTTATGTAACCAGTTTAGGTATACAATTTCAAAACGCTATCGTGAAACATAAAGTTATGAGTTTTTTATGGTACCTGGTTGTACCCCTACAAAAAAATGGTCAACGTGTCTTCATTTATAACTCAGGGCAATGTGTGGTCTCTCTAAATAACGTAGAAAACTTAGCCAGTATCGCAAATGTCTGTTACCAAGTTAAAGCCTGGTCTAGAATTAGTGGTGCGAGAATTTACCTCGGTACCGGTTTACGTTTCAGTACAAAAGCCAAAACCAGTACCATTTCTTTGCGGTACAAAGCAAACGAATTCGTTCTACATATCATATGTATTTCGCAGTTTGAATACAAATTGTGTCATTCACATGACGTCTAATAGATTCCGTAGACTGCGGTTCTTGAATGGACTAGTTTTGAACTGTGTATGTTTTTGTTTGTGGGGTATTTGAGGCTAGAGAGCAAAACTTTTGTTATAGATTTATGCAAGTTTTCTGTGTAACGTATTTTAAAACGGTTTAGTATGAGTGATAAAGAAATTGTATTTACTCTTCTGCAGCAAAAATAAAAAAATGTCCGAATCAAAATCAAAATTAAAAGTCATTTATTCAAATTAGGCTGAAAATCAGCACTTTTTGAACGTCAATATTAAATAGGACAGTCCCCCAAAGCCATAGATTTAGGATTTCATCTATTTCTATGCCCAAAACGCCCACCCATCGACACTTCCGCTTTCGCAGGGAAGAAGAAGTGGCGAAACAAACTCACCAACAGCACAGCTGTCTGTTCATTTAAAAACATATATGACTTTATACAATACTGAATTACATTACATTAATGAATACAAGAAAAAACAACAAAAATGAAATTATTTATCATATATGCCAGCTAGCAACGCCAAAATACCAGCAATGCAAAAACAAAAAATAAAATATCATTAAAATGGAAATGCAAATAAGTACACATTACATTCCCTTACAGTGACCAGTTGCCACAGGAAGAAAATAGGATTAGATTTGAACTAAATATGACAATGTCCAACTTGACATTTAATAATAAAATATTACATTTAATTGACATTAATAATTATTTTAAGAATTTGTATTTGACAAGAGATAGACATAACAATGTTATGTATTATCTTTCTAATTACTTTAAAAGACAGATAGCTGTGTCGCTATCATATTTTTTTTCTATTACAGCCAAGAATTTGGCTAAACAACTTGCTTCTTTTGAGCAATGCAATGACATTCGAATTAATTCTGCCAATAATTTGGTATCAGTTGACATCATTAATAATTTAAATTAGAAATTAAGACAATAGAGCCAACCTCTAGCTATAACAATATACAGGATTACAAAGGTAACTCGGGAGGAAATTTAAAGTCAATAGATAATATTAATTTGGTGCATCAAAATATTCAAGGATTTATGAACAAAGATTTAGAGGTTGATTTATTCATGAACCATTATGGTATTGATATTCTTTGCATAACCGAACATTGGCTAAAAAGTCACCAGTTCTTGTTTAATTTTAAGAATCACCAGGTTGGTAGTTCGTTTAGCAGAATTAATGCTATACATGGTGGCTCATTAATTTTAGTTAGTAACCTGTTGAAATTTAAAAATCGTAAAGACATTGTGGGCCTGTCTGTTGAACGAACAGCTGAAATTGCCTGTATAGAGTTGGAGGGCTTCATTGTGTTAAGTGTGTACAGACCCCCTTCAGGATTGTATGACTGTTTTGAAAAGGTAATGGATGAAGTCTTACACAAGATTTGTGTTTCAAACAAAGCCATTATCATTTGCGGTGATTTTAATATTAATTTATTAGAGAACTCTGGTTATTGTAATAAAATTATAAGTCTATTTCAGTCCTACAATCTTGTAAACCTATTTTTGGAGCCCACAAGAATAACACCTACTTGTGCCACATGCCTAGATAATATTTTTACAAACATAATACCAAGCCACAAAGAAGTTTTAAATTTACTTGATTCTGATCACTGCGGACAAAGGATTACTATTCCAAACCATAGTAAAAAAGTGGCCAAAAAGGATATCACTGTTAACCCCAAAACTGAAAGCCGCTTGGAGGTTTTTAGATTTGATCTCATCAATAAATTGCCAGTCTTATCCAGTGCTGTTAATGCTGATCCTAATCATCTCTATGACAATTTTTTTAATATATACTGTAAGCTATTTGATTCCACCTTTGTTCCCAAGACTATCTCTGTTAATAGTAAAGCATCTTTCTCTGATTGGGCTACCATCGGTATTCATAAAAGTAGAACTCGGCTTTATGAATTGTACAATGAGAGGATTTATATTAACACTGTTGAATTCAATTTATATGTTAGAAAATATTCAAAATTATTCAAACAAGTTTGTTATATGGCCAAGTCACGTTACTTGAGTTCAAAGATAAAGAACAGTGGCAATGTAATTAAAACGACTTGGAAAATTATTAATAGTGAAACGGGAAGGTCCAGTGATAGAAATACTGACTATAGCCTGTCTATTAATGACAACATAATTAAATCAGACTCGCAAGTCTCTGAGGCATTTGAAAATTTCTTTTCGGATATTCCTGTTTCAACTACTAAATCCCTAAACTCATCACCTTCTGTTGCGGAGTCTTTGCTTAAAGAAAATGTTAATGTTTGTGGTTCGGATTTTCATTTTGAACATCTTATCAGTAGAGATATAATTAAAATCTTTCACACTCTGAATGTAAAAAAGACTGCTGACCTATGGGGTCATTCGGTGGAAGTTGCTAAGTCTATTATTGATATTGTGGCACCCACTCTAGCTGTTATCTTTAATGCTTGTATTGACTGTGGAGAGTTTCCTGATCTCATGAAAAATAGTAAATAATACCTTTGTTTAAATCTGGTAGTACATCAGACCCCACAAATTATAGACCTATTTCTGTACTACCTACCTTTAGTAAAATTTTTGAGAAATTAATTTTAAACCAAATGCTAATTTTTTTTAATAAACATAAATTATTACATAGCAAACAGTTCGGTTTTACAAGGGGTCGTTCAACTACTGATGCCGATGTTGAACTTCTAGGTCATATATATAATGCATGGGAGGATAAATGCGATGCCTTGGGAATCTTTTGTGATTTGTCCAAGGCGTTCGATTGCGTTCTTCACGATACGTTAATCAGGAAACTCCGCCACTACGGGATCCGGAACTCTGCACTGGATCTTATTACATCTTACTTGAGTGGTAGGATTCAAAGCGTTGACGTTTATGGAAAAAGATCCTCTGGATCTTTAGTAACAATGGGAGTCCCACAGGGGTCAATTCTTGGTCCTTTTTTGTTTCTTATTTACATCAATGACCTGCCGTACCTAATAAAGGATAACCACGATATAGTGTTGTTTGCAGATGACACTTCACTTTTATTTAAACTGAAACGTCAGCAGCAGGTTACTGATGATGTAAATAGCGCGATCTCCAAAGTAGTCCATTGGTTTAATGTTAATAATTTACTCTTAAACGAGAAAAAAACCAAATGCATTAAGTTTACTCTACCTCACGTGAGGCAGGTGGAAACTAAAGTGTTGATAAAGGGCGAAGAATTGAAATCTGACGACAGCACAGTGTTCTTGGGTATAACTCTGGATGCTAAGCTTCAATGGGGTTCACATATAGAAAAATTGTCAAAAAAGCTAAGTTCTGCTGCATACGCAGTTAGAACAATTCGTAATTTGACTGATGTTGAGACGGCCCGTTTAGTGTACTTTGGCTATTTCCACAGCGTAATGTCGTACGGCATTCTGTTGTGGGGAAATGCCGCCGATATTCAAACAATATTTGTTTTGCAGAAACGAGCTGTTCGTGCAATTTATAAATTAAGTCCGAGACACTCTCTCAGAGAAAAATTTAAAGAGATTAATGTACTGACCGTGCCGTCTCAATATATTTATGAAAATCTTTTGTATGCTCATAAAAATATAAAATTGTTTAAAAAATACAGTGATGTCCATGATATAAATACTAGGAACAGGCACAAATTTATTGTACCTACAACAAGGCTCAAGAAAATAGGTGGCTCTTTCAGATGCCAATGTATACATTTTTACAATGGACTTCCAGAGGTGGTTCAAGATCTGAGCCTGAATAAATTCAAATCCTTCATTAAACGTAAGTTGTGTCAGAAAGCATTTTATAGTGTGAAGGATTATATTGAGGACAAAAGGCTTGGGCTTGAGCTGCGTCCGATTTCTATACAATGATTGTTCTTTGATTTTTCCTCTTGTAGTTTTAATATGTAATTGTTTATGTTATTTATTCAAAGCCTGTATTACACACTATGTAGCCAAGCATATTGTACGTTACGGAATTGTATCGCTGACAGAGGTATTCGGCACTTGTACAGCTGCAGCTGCACAGGAGTTAAACTTTCCACAGATTCGGGAACACTGTTGGAGCTGCTGAACCTTGGACAAAACTATCTTAGCATTGTGTAGATTCAATTTCTTAGTATTGTATAATTGCATGGCAAACGTGTGAGCACAATGTACGAATGTGCTGTAAGGCATTTATTTGTTGGGTTAGTCTTTTTTATTGACTTAATTGTGCTCTGGCTGTTGAGAGTATGTCATGCTCACTCAAATGTCTCGCTGATGGTGGCGTGTGTTTTGGGTCATTGGGTTCCCTTCGATATGGTTGAGCTGAATGATGCTGATCCATACGTCATGTTCGTGAACGGACGCCGTCGGAGGGGACTGGTCATCTCTTAGCTGCCACGGCGTATTTTAATTTCTGAATTGATTTTTGTATGTTTTCCATAATGGACGCTCTCAGCGTACAATATATTTCTGCATCGTTCTCACGCGGTTGATTTCAACATGAATGATGTAATCAAATATTTGTAACAATAGCTAAAAATTTAAAAGAGTGTCCATGGAGTTTCTTGCCCGTTCTTCTCCATAGGTACCTACTCTTTGGAATGGGCGACTAGCTTCATCTTATTGACTGACCGACCTTCTGACAATTCAAAAATGCCTGTAACTGGTTTATTTGAAATAAATGATTTGATTTGATTTGATTTGATTTGATTTGAGTATAAACTTATTACCAAAATAAAAGTTCGAGGTATAAAGGACGTCGAGATTACAGCGTGTTGTCTTTTTAAGCCATATTATATAACTTTAAAATTGGGCAGAAAATCAGAATTTTTTTTTTAAGTGACTATAACTACATTTACCTACATAATTTTTAGTAACACTGATCTACGGCATTATTGCGTTAAACATCAACAGTAGCATTTCATTTTGACAGTTCATTAACATACATGCCGTTTTTACATTATTGAGCAGATTTTTTTTTTTGGAACATCTGAACTAATCCATTGCTTGCATGGATTAGTTTATAAATAATTAACATATCTTTAAAAAATCTGGTGGTCAGACAGACAGAGGATGGATGGTTATGCAAAGATTTTCCTTCAGGAGCGTGTGTGTCTGTTATACTATGATATGCCTGATATGTTAGAATATAAGCACACATTGATAAAACTACAAAGAGCACTTAGCATATGGTGTTTGCCTGTAATTGGCTGTGCAGTTAGATTTACGACAATAATTTGTATTTAAGTACTCATAAAGTGTAAAATATCTCTAGCAATTGTTGGTGAATCTTAATTAAATAAATAAATAAAGTAGTGACCAGCTCCTACCAAAAACAATTATTTGTTTTCGATGTCCATTTCACCGTTTATTTGACAAATATCTGTAGGTGAAATCAACAGGATCAATACATTAATAATACATGACGGCACTGGCCGTCATGCATAATTGATGTTTAGGCTGATATACTAGACTACACAATTCAAATACCAGAGTAGGTAATTTTAAAAGTTATCTGTTAAGAAAATCATCTAGCTAGACAGATGAAGAAAATACTATATTACTTATACATGTAAGTAATCCATACTAATATTATAAATGCGAAAGTAACTCTGTCTGTCTGTCTGTCTGTCTGTCTGTTACGCTTTCCCGCTTAAACCTCTCAACCGATTTTGATGAAATTTGGCACAGACAATCTTTAGACCCTGAGAAAGAACATAGGCTACCTTTTAAGCCGGAAAAAATTGATGTTCGGAGGGAAATCTAAAAAGCGCGATATAACCGAACTCCACGCGGGCGAAGCCGCGGGCGGAAAGCTAGTATTATATATCACCATAAATATACAATATGTAAAGAAATCCCTGTCCGATTCGTGAATGTATTGTTAGGTTACTGATTCTACTAATGCCTACAAAACCGAGCTAAACTTAAAAAAAAAACCCAAAAAACATAAATATTAATTCGCAGAAGGAGGTAACTTGATACATGTGCGATAGGCAATACATGCACAGGCGAAGAGGGGCAGGGTACACGGTACGTGGTCGCATCACTCATAATAATACCGTCGAAAACGGTGTTGTTACTTTTTTAAAAATTACCAAATTTTGGGGAAGTTGGAATTAAATCGCGGAAAACAAAGATTATTTCAAAATTCATAAGTATTGTTACTATGATGGTTACTAATATATACCTAATAATACTAACCTTTATTATCCTTATGGGTCGAACTGGGTTGTTGGATATGGGGCGCATGTCCGATGACAACTGGTTTAAGGGAATCTTCGAAAGGGTCCTAGTAAACGCACGACGCTGTAGCTCTATGTGCCAACATCGCAGCGGCAGCCAAGATGAAGATAGCGGGCTGAGCTTGACTCCTACCACAAAGACGGCACTCACAAAATACAGATTGTCTAGAAAAGGGAGAGCGAGTTCTTTGCCCTGATTACAGGACAAAGTACTCTCTCTCCTTTTTCAGTCTGTTTTGTCCCTTATGGAACAATACAGCCTGGAAAAGAATAGTTTGGAAAAACATTTTGAGTGTACCGAGGAATAAAGAAAGAGGGATCAAGAATATCGAAGATCAAGGATATTGAGGGATCATGAATATCGAGAAACAAAAATATCGGAGGTTCAAAAATATCGGAGGTTCAAAAATATCGGAGGTTCAAAAATATCGAGGTACTTATCAAGACATAGTTACAAGTACTGTCTCTGAAAAAGAAAATGAATAATAAAAAAGGACAGGTGTCTGAAAACAATGTGTAGGTATTCAATTAAAGTATTTAAATTAGAAGAATCATGTTGTGTTCATTCCTACCCTAAGTCTTAACAATAAAACGAGATATCAGACGTTGAATTATTTTAATAAAATTTAAGCAACGTTTCATATGATATGATTACAAAACGTAATAAGAACCGAAGCTAAATAAACGCGAATAAATATTATCTAGAATTCTCGTTCAAAGATAAAAAGAGTTTTCCTAACATAATTAGGAACACCAAAGTTTGTATCAACAATACTTTTGTCGTCGAACCCTTGGTACACTTCAGTGGGCACAGACCTTGAGGTATGTATATATAATATTACTCCTGTATTTTATTATTTATATATGCTTTAATAATTATATGTAGAACTAGTTGCGCCCCGCGCCTTCACCCGCATACGTTTCGATCCCGCAGGAGTTTTGGATGAAAAGTATTGTATGTTAATCGTGGTTATAACCAACGATAATACGGTACGGACAACAGCAGGTTAAGTTACCTGAAGCAGTCAAATATTCCAAATCAATGTTCAGACTTAATGAGACATGTTACGTGTGTAACAAATGTATTGCCATGGCGCCTCCGCCGAGCCGGAACAAGCGAGGTAGACCGAAGAAGTGCTGGCTTGACGTTGTAAGAGATGACATGCGTGCCAATAATCTTACAAAATGCAAAATAGAGGAGTAATTGTATTAAAGCGGACCCTGGGCTCCAACGCGAAATCCACGTATGCAACCGCGATTATACGGTGAGATGATGATGAATCTTGAGACTTAATGCTCTAGAAATAAAGTTGACAATCTAATAAAGAAATCTGACAAATTTTAGTAGCTTGTTGTTTTCATCTGTATAAATCTTATAAACGGGTCGGATTTGAAGAATAATTTTTGCATTTCATCGGCATTTCAAAATCAAAAGTATTTCATTCAAAGAAGGCTGAGAATCGGCATTATTCGAAAATCAAAAATAGTAAAGAAGTGACGTAACAAACTCCTGACCACCACAGCTGTACGTGGTGCTATCCAAATCAGTTAACAGCTTAATTTAAAATTCTGTGTCTTGTAGACGCAGAATTTTAAATTAAGTTGTTTGCTATATGTATCTACCTACATAGGTATGTCAGATAACTACGCGAACATACCAATAAATTGTAGTCGTTCTAATCTCCTGTTGACTTCATGAAGGGAAGACGAAGTTCTGTTCGACAGGCAACGCCGAGAGATTTACACGATTTTGTATGAATTTGTGTGCACACATAACTGATTCATAGATTAAAAAAAAAACAGAATCATAATATCATATAAATTATATATCATACTAATCTTATACAGGCAATAGTTAGTGAGTGAGTGTGTGTCTGTTTGAATATTTGTCAGGTACTTCTTTACGCTCAAACGGCTGATCTCATTTTGATGATGGATGTAGCTGATTTTAGTGTAACGAAGTACGAATAATAAAACTAAAGAAATTGTTTGTTTGAACAAGCTAATTAAATGTACTAGATGAAAAACATTTATCAAATGCCCAATTCTTGAGCAAGGTCATAGGTTATTAATATCAAGTTGCGACACTTAGGCCGCTGCCTCGAATCTTGCGGGCAGCGGAGCGGCGGCGGCGGCAACGAGTGAGCGGCAAGATTTTATGCGTAAAATCAAACGGACCGGTTCTCGAAAACAGCGGCGCGGCAGCGGGGCGGCGGCGGGTAGCGAGCGGTGTACTTCTCGCGCTCGAATCTTGCGGGCAGCGGGCGGGCAGCGAGCGGTGATCGAGCGTTAGGAATAAATTTGAATCAAAAAGATGTTGCCGCCATTGTTCAGACATTTCTTTCGCAAATAAAAACAAATAGCTCGTCGACACAATCGTGAACACAACACTACGCGGCTATAGTGACGCGCGATTTGCCCGCTAGTTTCGAGAACGGGTCATCGATGCCCGCTCGGCACCCGCGCCGCCGCCACCGCCCCGCTGACCGTAAGATTCGAGGCAGCGGCCTTACAGGCCTGCGGCTGAGGCAAGTGAACAATGAAAGCGTGGTAGCTAGGTAGAGCTACTTTTTTTAAATAAATGCTCGCGGGCCAAATCGCAGGCAATAAATAGTTAAACATAAAAGTAACGTAATTAATTCAGAAAGTTTATCCACACATATCAGGAAGCTTCGTCTATTGCCTTCGTGAACTTTGTAAGTATATAATATTAAATCATGGAAGTTTTTCTTTAAGTTATGTGTTACCAAGTCGGGATATAAATTGATGATTGTTGTCGATATGTCTTCTTCAAAAGAATCGAGTACTTTCTTTATTAGTTTGTTTCGTAATAAAGACACTTCACCAGAGATGTGCTAGGCCACGATGCTATGGATCCGGATGAAGCGTTTCGCCTCTTCCTTTTATCCCGTACATTGAAGGACTGGAACAATTAGCCTGCGGCTGCCCTTCTATCGAATTAAAATTTAAATGGCTTCAAGGATAGAGTGAATAGGCTCTTAATAAACTAATGCGCTTTACCATCAACGATTGCATCACTGACATGCGCTTTACCATCAGGCGGGATCACGGTTAAGCACTAGATTATAACAATTGCGCATGATATCCATCATTCATATTCACTGGGCCACACAGCATGGTACTGATGGAAACAGGTGCAACTAAGCTAAGTTTTTATAAGTAAAGAAGCATGCTATGGATAGGAGCTATGGATCCGCGAGGGATATAGCTATGTGCAGAGTAGAGTACTCAGAGTAGGCGCTAGTTTCTCACTTTCCCTACTGTCGATGCATCTCATAGCCAGAGAGCTACGTATTTTCATAGCACATCTTACTCACTCCGCTACACAGCTTAGCATTAGTGGAAACAGTGACATCGTTTCGTAGGTTACCTTTTATATGTAGAACTCTTCGAATGTCAAAATTACAAAAGACTGTCTCCCAAAACACCCGCCTATTCCCTAAGTGTTTTCTAGTATGCTTTCGTAGGGACGAAGAAGTGCAAGGAACTCCCCAGCAGCAGTGCTGTCTGTTGTTAGAAAAAACCTGACTGTTTTCAATACTAGACATGTAAAGTAACATTACAAAATACAGAACATTAATAATAAATAATTTTATAGCTAGCTACACCAATTAAACGCTGCACAACGATTGATCTCGGAAACGATACATATCTTAAAATAATGAGGAGAGAGTAAGGGTGAGGCCACAACATTGCATTACGGCGTCGTATTGCAAAAACGACGTGGCACAGCAAATGATGCAACATGAAAATTTCATCGCACTAGAGATCGCACGGCTTCTGTTTTTAAAAAAATATGTATCCTTGTAGTCTGATATACTTTTGTCGCACGGACTGGATGTTCCTGAACTAAGGGTAACTGGTAATCCATATCGTAATCCGCTATCACGAAACCTGTGCATCTCATTCAATGTGGACACTAACTAAGAGATAGCGCGCATTGCAGATTTGCACAGGCGACAGCACATCAACCTACTGCAATCTGACAGATTTCTTTATTAGATTTTCAACTTTATCACAAAATTTTAATGCTAAAGGTTGATTGGTTATATTTGCGTTGTGCGTCGTACATTTTCACGATGCGACGCCGCAACGCTGTAGTGTGGCCTCGCCCTAAGTACGTACTATATTTCCTCATTATTTTTATAGAAGCCATATCATTATTGTGCAAATTGTGTGTGTAACCTGGAACAAATTTCATTTTCTTCCTTTCTTTATTTCAACTCGTAACATTGTAAAATTTTGTGGCAAATTCCAAAATGAACGCAGGCTAAGCCACAAATAAAGAGTTAGGTAATAAACAGTTTTGACAATGTTTTTAATATCAATAAAATGTTTTGTGGATTTGTTTGTCGAGCGAGATTTTATGAGCAGTAAGGGAAGCGGGTAATAACACAATTTAACGTTACAAGTTACAATATATGTATATTTAAAAAAAACATTGTAATTAAGTGGTGTTTGTTGAAGAAGAGATCGCAAGTGGAGCCGACTAGTTCTGGAGGACTCTATACTAATATATAAAGCTGAAGAGTTTGTTTCTTTGTTTGTTTGAACGCGCTAATCTCAGGAACTACTGGTCCGATTTTAAAAATTCTTTTTCAAAAAAAAAAAAGCAAAACGAAAAATTCTTTTTCGAGATAATAGAATCTATACTCTGTAGTATAGATTCTAGATAGGGTCCATAATTGCTTTATTCAGCAGCTGTTTTATAAACATTAAGGAATGTAATTAAGAACTGTATTTTGAATTGACCGAAAAAACAACAATTCTATTATTGTTTTTAACCGACTTCAAAAAGGAGGAGGTTACTCAATTCGACGGTATATATGCTTTTTTTTTTATGTTTGTTCGCGCATAACTTCGTCGTTTATGAACCGATTTTGATAATTCTTTTTTTGTTGGAAAGAAGACATTCCCAAGGTGGTCCCATGATAAGGACATCAGGATCTGATGATGGAAGACCAGAGAAATCAAGGGGAACTTTCAAAAATCGTAGGGGCGATTAGTGCATTTCTTAGTATTTTCATTAAGTATTTAAAGCACTACAATTTGATAAAGGTCTGGAGTAGATCTGATGATGGAGCCGGAAGACAGTCGAAGGAACTCCTCAACAATTCACAGCAGCTACCTTGTGTTTGGGCTTGATTAATTTGTATTGATAAGAACTTTACACCTAGATGGGTTGTGACTGTCATAAGAGCTCTGATGATGAAGACAAAGGCCAGTTCCGGGAACTCCTCAACGGTTTGCAGTAGCTACTTTGTGTTTGGTTTTAATTCGTTTATATTGATGAGAACTTTGCACCCATTGGGTTAAAATAATGGTCTGCAGTACCTAAATCTGATGTTTAAGACCATACGCAGTCGAGAGAATTCTTCAAAATTACGGGTAAAAATTAAAGTAAACAAAATTACGTCATTTCCCAACTATATTTGCGTCAGCTTCCAGTCTGACCGGATGTAACTGAATACATAGTACCTACGTTTCACAACTAAAAAGTGTAAAATAAAAACTTTTTTACAAAAAAACAACCGACTTCTAAAAGCCACTACAAAATGAAAAATAACTAATTTCGGAAGTCGGTGTCAAAAACTAATACCTATACAAAAACCAAAGACACCGACTTCCGAAATTAGTTATTTTTCACTTTGTAGTGGTTTTTAGAAGTCGGTTGTTTTTTTGTAAAAAAGTTTTTATTTAAGTATTATCCGGACGAAGCGTTTCATCTTTTAGACTGCATACATCGAAGGATTGGAACAATTTGCCTGCGGTTGTCCAACCGTCTGATTACAATTCAAATGTTTTCAAGCTTAGAGTGAATAAGCTCTAAAAATTAGTGTGCTTTACCTTCAACAATTGTAACACTATTTCATAATAGTATATATAAAACAAAAACTAAAACAGCCCTTTAAATTTTAAATTACACAAGTTTATCGTTGTCGATAGTAATGGGTTTAATTTTGAAAGTTTCACAATATTCATTCCGTTATTTACGTTGCAACTCAGATACATTTCCTCCCGGTGGTAGGCCATAACATCGGCTGCCGGCAGAAGTTACCACCCACCAGACAAAGTCTTGCCGCCAAGCGATTGGTCGTGTTTCGGCATGATGCCTGGTGAAGCCGTTCGGAGGACGGGTCTGAGCAGTTGTGTTGCGATGTGTGCCGGGTACGATGCGTCAAATGTTTTTGTATCGGGAGTTTGGTCGTGGAGGGTTTTTACATCAATCTCCCTCTGACGCAGCATCGTTGGTCGTGTTTTTGGGTTTAACATTGCACCACCTCGCTCAACTACCGTCTTCCTTCCTATTCACTAAGGTTTTTTAAGTTAATAGGCTTAATAAACTAGCGCGCTTTACCATCAACGAATGCATCACTGCTTACCATCCGGCGGAATTGCAGTTCAGCGCTAGTTTATAATATTACTAGCAGCCGCCAGCGACTTCGTTCGCGTGGAATTAATTATGCTCCGCTCCTATTGGTCGTAGCGTGATGTTAAATAGCCTTCCTGGATTAATGGGCTATCCAACGCAAAAATAATTTTTATAATCGGACCAGTAGTTTCCGAGATTAGCGCGGTGAGTATAGATAAAAAAAATATTCGAACAATGATTAGGTACCTATATTATAAATGTTTTATAAAATGCTTTCTAGATTGATAGTGTGTTACGCAATCAAGGTACTTGTCACTTCAATTCTATCAAATTTAACGAAGTAAGTAAAACTCTAACCCACCGCGTTTGTAGACCATCCTTGCCCGCGCCTCGTGACGTAATGTTGAGCCCTGTCCAAGGTATTTTTAATAATCCGGACAGCTTAACGGCACAACTTTTCACAAGGTGATTGATGACGCTAAAAGTTAGATTACAAAAACGTCATATTTGGAATTTGGTCGCTTTTCGGACGAAGAGTTGTTTTATCTTTTTTTTTTATAGTCTGTCCGCTTTTCAGTCTGACAGTCTAAAAGTCCGTTATAACGAGGTCATGTTATGTCCCTTTTTGAATCAAAAAAGTTCCGTTTGGTAGATTAGGTATAATTTGATTTGTTGGGTTATCTTTGTCATCTTTTTTGGTGGAGAAGCAAAGTTTTTGAGATATCTGTATCTGTAATTGCTATAATCGTTTCTCTTTTTTTGTTTCTTAAGAATCATTAAATTCACTCACCTTATATAATTTATTAATTTTATTGGCTGTGTTCATAATACTACCAAAATAAAAATAATAATTTCCTGAATTCTATTAACTATACCAGATTGATGAATGAAAAACTTAATATACACACATCAAAAGTGTCTAGGGATCAAGCATTTTTATGCGGATTTCTTGAGATTGAGATGTGGCTTTGTAATAAATTTATGATTTTATAAATTTATATGGATCCTTTTTGGTGCATTTCATAATTTGAATCAGGAACTGTGAATCAAATTCGAGTAAAAGATGAAAATCAGCTGTCAATATTTTCCCTATAAAAACATACAACGCATTGAAGACATTATTAGTGCTACTGTTTCCCTACTACTGATTAAAACCAACGTTATTATGGAGCGGCGACGTCATTTAAGCAGGGAAGAAATGCTCAGAGCCGTGGGAATGATAGAAGCTGGTTCCCGGCAACGTACTGTGGCTTTAGCTCTGAATACAAGTCAGAGTGTTATCAGTCGACTTTGGACACGTTACCGAAGCACTGGTACCGTGGCTGAGCGTCATGGAGGACGGTATCGCTGCACCACACGGAGACAAGACGGATACATTCAAATCTTAACTCGAAGAGCTCCAACAATAACCGCCATGATGTTAGCCGTGAGGCTTCATCACTCTTCAGGGAACTTAATTAGCGACCAAACAGTCAGAAACCGCTTGCATGAAGTGAACCTTCATTCCCGAAGACCGCTACGGGTACCACCTATAGCAATGCACAATCGTAGGATTCGATATCAATGGGCTCTTGAACACAGAAATTGGGCAGAAGAACAATGGCGTTTCGTGTGCTTTTCTGATGAGTCTCGTTTTGGTGTGAGACCGGATACAAGACGTATACGACACTGGAGAACCCCTGGACGCCAACAGCGATTAAAATCCTGCCAGGAAGTCCATCCTTATAGTGGTGGAACCATCATGGTATGGGCGGGTATTTGGATCGGCGGAAGAACTGAGTTGATTTGGATCAGAGGCAACCTTTTTTTTTTTTTTTTTGTTAGGATGGGAAATCATCAAATGACTTCTTCCGCTCTGGGCGGAGCGGAAGGGCGTGTCAGACTTTACTGACTAAAACCCACCCGTGTTTCTTCACTTGCCTGTGGGACGGCCAGGGCCACGGTTTCTTGTTTAACCAACCCGCAACCCTGACCCAGGAGGCATCGGTCTTCGTGGACCCCGTCACGATGTGCTGACATCTCTTTGAGGCGCGCGTGAAACACGACGCGCCGTCGACTCGGCCTGGTCCTTACCGGGCGGCGAGCTGCCCATTGCTCACCGCCCGCAGGCCCGCGCCTACGGTGGCTGGGAGTTTGGTGTCATCTCCCGACCAGGGCGTCTCCTGCGGTGGCTAGTGGCGTGAGGGCGCTGGGATTCCCGTTGCCTCACGCGCTCCGCCTCCTCCTTTGCCAGCATTACTGCTTCGCAGAAGGAGGTGACGGCCTGCCATGCACTCTCGCTCCGGACCATGGCCTGGACCAGGGTCGGACGCGCGAGATCACCGCCGATCGCCGCTATGAGGACACGGCGGTGCTCTACCCAAGCCGGGCAGACCTCCACCGTATGCTCCACCGTGTCCTCAGGGCGATCCACACAATGGTGACACCCTGGCGTTTCCTCCCGCCTTATACGGAACAGGAACCTCCCGAAACAACCGTGTCCGGTGAGGACCTGCGCCAGGCGGAAGGTGAGGGCGAACCTGTGGAAATACCGATAATAAATCTGGTAGTAGTATCCGCCTGTTTTTTCATTACTATTCAGTATTTATTCCTATTTTATAATAGGGGAGAGCCCACTCTGTCCTCTATAATTACATATATTTTTCTGCCAAGCATATCGAGTTGGGTATCAAAATTAAGGATTTTAATCACTGATTATAATAAATATATTGATTCTAAATATATTTTATATAAAAAAGTCTTTGAATATAAAATTTTGGTTTAATAGGAAAAAATCTTTTGTATTAATTGAAGTACACACATCAAAAGTGTCTAGGGATCAAGCATTTTTATGCGGATTTCTTGAGATTGAGATGTGGCTTTGTAATAAATTTATGATTTTATAAATTTATATGGATCCTCTTTGGTGCATTTCATAATTTGAATCAGGAACTGTGAATCAAATTCGAGTAAAAGATGAAAATCAGCTGTCAATATTTTCCCTATAAAAACATACAACGCATTGAAGACATTATTAGTGCTACTGTTTCCCTACTACTGATTAAAACCAACGTTATTATGGAGCGGCGACGTCATTTAAGCAGGGAAGAAATGCTCAGAGCCGTGGGAATGATAGAAGCTGGTTCCCAGCAACGTACTGTGGCTTTAGCTCTGAATACAAGTCAGAGTGTTATCAGTCGACTTTGGACACGTTACCGAAGCACTGGTACCGTGGCTGAGCGCCATGGAGGACGGTATCGCTGCACCACACGGAGACAAGACCGATACATTCAAATCTTAACTCGAAGAGCTCCAGCAATAACCGCCATGATGTTAGCCGTGAGGCTTCATCACTCTTCAGGGAACTTAATTAGCGACCAAACAGTCAGAAACCGCTTGCATGAAGTGAACCTTCATTCCCGAAGACCGCTACGGGTACCACCTATAGCAATGCACAATCGTAGGATTCGATATCAATGGGCTCTTGAACACAGAAATTGGGCAGAAGAACAATGGCGTTTCGTGTGCTTTTCTGATGAGTCTCGTTTTGGTATGAGACCGGATACAAGACGTATACGACACTGGAGAACTCCTGGACGCCAACAGCGATTAAAATCCTGCCAGGAAGTCCATCCTTATAGTGGTGGAACCATCATGGTATGGGCGGGTATTTGGATCGGCGGAAGAACTTAGTTGATTTGGATCAGAGGCAACCTCAGCGCTCAAATTTATGCTGAAACGATTGTATCAGACGTCATCGTTCCTCTACAAGTGCAAATCGGCCCCTTATTTCAGTTAATGCATGATAATGCACGACCGCACACCGCAAGAGTTGTAAGACAGACTCTCGCCGCAGCTAACATCAATGTCCTGCCCTGGCCTGCTCAGTCGCCAGACTTGAACCCGATTGAGCATGCATGGGATATGCTACAGAAAAGAGCTCTGCCGAATATGGAGGGTATCCAGTCGCAAGAAGACCTTTTTTTGTTGTTGCAACGAACATGGGCGGCCATTCCACAGCGTGATTTGGATGAACTCATTTTGAGTATGCCAAACCGATGTTCTTGTGTTGATAGTGTTCGCGGTAGAAACACGGATTATTAATTGTTTAAGTTACCCAATAAAATTTTAGAGAAAACTGTTATTTCAGTCTTTTTTTCGAACTTTTGTGTTAGTGGTTCAAATGTCAAATATCCCTTTATTAGGAAAATGGCAAATTTCTTTATTCATGCAAAGTTGACTTGGTTTATCGTTACTGTGACAAACGAAAACACTTTATTTGATGAATCCTTAAAGAAAATTTTAATTAATATCAATCAGGAGAAAAGTTATTGCAAAAATATATGTTGATCCCTAGACACTTTTGATGTGTGTATTTAAAGTAGGTCGACGACACGATTGACGAAGGGCCGTGCAAACGACTGCTGCGCTGCGTGTCGCGGGTTCGATTCCTCCACGGAACAAATATTTGTATGGCCTGTAATTAGTTGTTCCGGGTTTGGCTGTTTGTGTATGTGACTTTATATGTTTGTAAACGCACCAACGATAGAGGAGAAATTACTAGAGTGGGGCAAAGTATAAAAAAAAAGTTTAAACAAAATACAGATTAAGTAGAACTTTTGATTATTATCTTCCCGAAGTAAGTCACTGATTTGTCGAAAAGCGACACATCAGCGACTGCCGTCGACTTGTCGACGACAGCAGTGGCCTATGACATTGGTACCGTGTCGCTAACTCTTATCAAGTATAAAACAATGTTTGACTTACCAGAACACTAAAGTAACTGTAGCACTATCTACAACGCTACATGTGAACAACTAACGCAAATCCTGCATCTCGCAAGCAGAGTTTACTGCACAACTACTTGTTCTTCTTCTTCTCTTCTTCTGCCTATAAAGGTCCACTGCTGGACAAAGGCCTCCCCCAAGGCGTTCTACAATTACCGGTCTTGTGCTACCCGCATCCATCGGCTTCACGCGACCTTCACCAGGTCATCGGTCCACCTTATTGGAATACCGGAAGACGCAGCGTAGGGAGGCCCCTACGCTGCGTCTTCCGGTACGTGGCCGCCACTCCAGAACCTTACTGCCCCATCGGCCATCGCTTGTACGAGCAATGTGCCCTGCCCTACTCAACTACTACAACATACAAAATCGGACATCAACCTTTGGACATCCAGCCCTGATAGACACATCACCTGTCTGGTCGGAAGATCCTTCCTTTTCTGTGAAAGTCGAATAAACTGACTTACCTGACTGTTTTGGGAACTACCTACCATTTAGCCATATTAATGCCTTTCCATATCATTAAATACGCCCATATATTCAGATAACCTTCCCCATTTCTTTAACAGCCAACCTGAAACGCTTTAGCAAAATCCTCTTTTAACAACGCTCATAAAAGCAAGTCAAGTATCTAATCAAGAAGAATAGTTAGAACTAATAGACAGTTAAAATGAGCAGTTAACAGGAACATTGTTAAAGTTTTACTGTCCTTTTATATGCCAATGTAGGTTTACGATGTGGCCGAGATCTGGCTTTAGACGTTGCAGTTATAGTTGGGCTGGTAACTTTTAGGAAACGGAGGGGCAATACTCGTAATTTTGGTAACTTTCATAATCTGATATCAGTGTTAATTTGTCATTATTATTATTTATTACTAGCTGCCGCCAGCGACTTCGTTCGCGTAGAGTTAATTACGCTCCGTTCCTATTGGTCGCAGCATGATGTTATATAGCCTAAAGCCTTCCCAAATTAGCGGGTTATCCAAAGAAAAAATAATTTTCAAATCGGACTAGTAGTTTCTGAGATTAGCGCGTTCAAACAAACAAACGAACTCTTCAGCTTTATATCTTAGTACAGATTAAGAAGTTCTTTGTTTGTCGCCGTGATAAGAGAGCGACTAGATTTTGAATATCTTGATTTACAAGAATTGGTCTCCTGATTGTTAACTAATTTTGAAGAAAGAGTTGGAAGACTGTGGAACTCACTTATTTTGTAGTGTCTGATACACTCAAAATATACAATGTGTAGTTGTATTTTTTGATTTTTGTTGTATTTTGGATATGCGTGGGAACATTCAATTTCAAATTTCCGGCAGCGGTGGCGACTTACGAGTGTAGGTCTGCGGTAGGAACCCTGATAGCCAGTTTACTTTGTGTTAATTATTTTATCACCACTGCTCGCAAAACGGTAAAGGAAAACATCGCGAGGAAACCTATCATATAACAAAAATATCAGAAACATGTGACCTCTATCAACCCGCGCTAGGCCCGCATGGTGGGTTTTTGACCCACTACCTGAATTTGAGTGTCTTCAAGGTATAAAGTATAAATTATAGTAAAATTGTCTTTATTTGCTTATGTACATTCATGTACACATGTAGTATATTCTGTCGACCAACCTTGAAGCTGTAGCGGTATCTATAACGCTACGTGCAAATAACACGTCATGCTGACGTCAAGCACATCTTGTAAGCAGAGTTTAATGTCCAACTAGCATATTATATACAATTTCCCGATACTAACCGTCAGGCAATTGCCCCCAAACATAATACCCGTCTGCTCGCAGGATCCTTCGCACTTTACACCCTGTTTTTCAAACTTTTATTAACCTAATGCATCAGCGATAAAGTTGAAAATCTAATAAAGAAATTTGGTACATTGTAGTAGCTTGACATATGTTTTTATGGAGATGGTTTTAAAGCCTAATCATAAAAAAATAGACTACTTTTGGAATATTTGTGAAATGAATGTGCTTTCGATTTTATTTTTCAGAGACTTGACGTATTCATTTCATCAGTCCGAAAATGCTATTCAGAGACAGCAGGTTTTGCTCGCTGTGTTTTAATACTTTATGTTAAAAACAATCCCTCATCAGCCGGAAGGGTCTCAAAAAAAAACAGTGGCTTATGTTTTAAGAATCCTATCAACTAGATCCACTGTTTACGTAACCAGAACAATTAAAACAGCGCTTACTTTTATGCAAAGTCGGATAAGCCTGAACCTAATTGTGGAAAAGAACAATAAAATCCAAGGTAATACCGTGATCCGGGACTTATTTCCGGGAATTCGAAGATTTGAACGTTGATCTGGGGATAGTACTTTGTAATATTTACCGGGAACTTTATGTAGGTCAAGCTCTTTAAGAGCGTTTTAACGGAAAGTTCTGAAGTAGTTGAGAAATCCCGGGAGATTATCATCGGTTCACCGATGTTATGTGGGGTAGTTTGATCGTTGTTTTAAAGCAGATAAGTTAGGATCGAGGTGTGATATCGATTCCCTATAATTCGATCAATATTAATCAACTTATTAAATTCGATTAGGGTAGATATTGAAATAGTGATGATTTGTAGACAAAGAGCAGTATCAATTTGGATTTTACATATTCTTACTAAGCGAGAAACGCTAATGTAGCCAGCGAAATTCAAATTAGCTTAGGAACAGGGCATAAAGTTCAGCCCTCCTTCATAGGAAATAGAAAATACTCCAGACGATGAATGTCGGGACGTGCTATACACGCTAGATGCGCGGTAAACTATGCTTGCGCGATGCAGTAATCTCCGTGAGGTCAGTGTGATACGAAGTATACCTACATGTGGCGATGTAGATGCCACGACAAGACGATTGACTGCATTAACCATAATTTTACATAATTTTGATTCCTATTATTACAGCGATTGAGTTCGAAATTATTATTACTATTTTATTTATTTATTTAGCCTACATATAGTCCATTGTGTTAGTAACAATTTTACTTCAATCTATGTTAGTACCTAATAACTAAAACTGATTTTGTACGGTCCGCTAATGCCCACACAAACAGACTATCTTCCCGGGCTACTATCGAGTGTAGAATGATGATGTTGGGACTGTCACTGTCACGTAACCCGCGAAGTAACGAGGCGGATTTCTTGCGCCAAACTGCGTCAAAGCTATCAACGCGCTCGTCAGCGAACATCGCCGACGCACTACAGAAGCGCAGCAGTCACAACAGGCCCTGAAATGAAAGTACGACTCTATGAAAGAGAGAGAGAGAGAGAAGTTTGAAATACATACCGTTCTCAAAGATCAGCAGCTGATACTACCGAACCCCAGATAAGCGGTAAGCCGAAGGATAATTACTAAAATATGATAAGAATCGGACCATTTCATTGTAGTCTTAATTACACAGAGCAAAAATTCAGAAATGATAGCTACGACCGACTTGAGACCCACATTAATATACGTGAATGCATTTAATGAATCTAAAAAAAATGTATATGACCCCAATTTTAAGGGTCCCACAACTTTTGGAACCCTTATAAATTTCCGTCTTTGTTTTACCGACGCTCTTTTGGAAGAATTTGGTAAAAGTGGCACGAACTCAAAGCATTTTTATTAAACCATATACAGGTACATTTAAATTATATAGGAATTGGTCAATGAGAAAATTATGAGGTTAGTTCCTCATCCCTAAACTAAATACCCGTAGTTTAATTGATGCCCTTTCAAACTGAAACTGAACTATGCTTGAAGACCGAGGGGCTCATGGCTTAATGAAAGCCCATTTCAACCGCTGCGGCATAGGCCTCCTCACTGTAAGAGGGCAATTTTTTTAATCTATCACGAGCACCCAGTGCGGGTTGGTATATGTCATTTATGTCTTTTTTTGTTTTTTGTCATGTCGGTTTTCTCCTGTTTTCCTTCACCGTTTATTAGAGCAATGGAGATGAATACATTGTCTAAATTAAAATACCTGGCAGGGGTTGAATTTCATGACATACAAGTTGCCACCACCGACGAGTCCAATAAATAAATGACTACGGGATCCAACTTCGTCCATAAAACGACACTTGGCAAATTTTTATCTCCATCTAGAGTGGATGAACGAAATATATTAATATTCGCAAAGGAATCTACGGTATGGAATTTTAATAAGACCGAATTTTTCTAGCGTTTTTGGGATTACGGTAACAAAAGGGGTAACCTAAGGGATTTGTAATTTGTCACAGCTTTGAGGGGTTCTGTAGACGGGCTACCCGCGATGCGATGGCATGTCACCGCCGTGATTCTGGTAAAAAAATTCCATTAATTTTTCATAGAAATTGTACAAGTCGAGCCTATGTGGGGGAGTCTTTAGGCAGCAAGGTCATAATCGTGTAACTAATTCACAGAAATAGGTGTGTACTGTCTGACTAAGTCAGTATGGATGACCTTGCTTCAGGAACTTGACACGATACGACAATATGCGGGGAAAAATAATTGTTCCTGCGTCAACGTCGTGTTCCACGCTTGCAATAAGATGTCAGCACAAAATGGCGGGGTCCGCTTGAGCTGATCCCTGCCTGGACCGCGGGTTATTCTAAATAATCTAGCCATATTGGGCCATGTAGGAACACAGTTGGGTTCTATATCCAGGTCAAAATTAAATCTAAGATGGCGAATGCGGAAACATTCACAAATATTGTTTTCGAGGGTCATCATTCAGCATCATCATTTCAGCCGAGAGACGTCCACTGCTGGATATAGGCCTCCCCCAACGTTCTCCACGACGACCGGTCCTGCGCATCCCGCATCCAGCGGTTTCCCGCGACCTTCACCAGGTGGTCGGTCGACCTTGTCGGGGGCCTACCCACGCTGCGTCTTCCGGTACGTGGTCGTCACTCGAGAATCCGTCGGCCCCATCGGGCATCAGTCCTACGGGCAATGTGCCCAGCCCACTGCCACTTTAGTGTTGCAATTCTTCGGGCTATGTCTGTTACTCTCGTTTTTTCTACGGATCTCCTCTTTCCTGATTTGATCGCGCAGTGAAACCCCAAGCATAGCTCTCTCCATTGCCTTTTGAGTGATTTTGAGCCTTCTTATAAGGCTCATTGTTAGCGACCACGTCTCAATTCCATAAGTCATCACTGGCAACACACACTGGTCGAAAACTTTTGTCTTGAGACACTGCGGAATTTCGGACGAGAAGATTCTACATAGCTTCCCGAAAGCAGCCCAGCCGAGTTGGATTTGACGATTGACCCCTATTCGAGGATGCTAAAGCCGATAGTGTAGGCGAAATTGAACATGACCTTAGAGTACAAATCAGGATTGAGCTTATATAGAATAGAATAGAATAGAATACTCTTTATTATGTACACCATATAGATTACAGAAACATAAATATAAAGATTTTACAGAGGTGACACAATGCGGTCTTATCGCAAAGAGCGATTTTTATAGGCAACCTTTGGATAGAATATGAAGGGGAAGGATATGTTATCAATTCAGCGAAGATGGCAGCGGGGATGACTATCCAGTATGCGACTGACAAACAATAAGTCTTGCTTTTATGACGTCTCGATGTGTATGTGTCATTGTGTATGCATATTCTATGTATGGACTAGCACGATACCAGCTGTCGGTTGTATATTCTTTCTCCATAAGTAATGAACAAACTTGTTGTGAATGGAAATTCCAAGCGTCGCCTGAAATGTATAAATAAATAAATAAACAGGACACACACATTCACACACACATTCCTCCCCAAATATTTCACACTGTACAGCTGTTCCCAAAAAATCTCTATTATTTTTAACCCTGCAGTCTTGCAAGGGCTTATAGTACCATAGTCCCATCGGGAATATAATACAGAGAGCGATCTGTCAAGCGAAAAATTACGACAAAACTGTTTCGCTATAGAAGACAAAATTCTTACACTAAATGGTCGCCAAGAAGGCTGTTCTAAGGGTATGTACATAAAGTTGGAACGGAGGGACCCTTAATTTTAAAGCTTATTTCGGGTACTCCCCTTTGGACGTGTAAATAATTTATTTAATGTGTAGAGTTGTATAGTAAGGGATAAGATACTGGACTAAAATATAGACGAGATGGCGTTGGCATTGTATTTGGGTAAAATGAGTATGTATCTAAGTAGCGTAGGGTCTGCTCACTGAAGATTTTAATATAACGCCTGTGATCTTCCTACTGCATATTAAGGGCATAGTGTATGTACCTACTATAGCCAAAACGTAAATCTTAACTATTTTACTAATAAAATACCGGGCAAATGTTGCGTCCGTAAGTGAAGCCAAATTGGATCCATTTTAGGTCGACAAATACAATTTCTATGACTATTTTCTAAGCATATTATAATACTAGCTTTCTGCCCCCGGCTTCGCCCGCGTGGAATTCGGTTATTTCGCGCTTTTTAGATTTCCCTCGGGAACATAATTTTTTTTTTTCAATAAAAGGTAGCCTATGTCCTTTCTCAAGGTCTAAAGATTGTCTGTGCCAAATTTCATCAAAATCGGTTGAGAGGTTTAAGCGGGAAAGCGTAACAGACAGACAGCGTTACTTTCGCATTTATAATATTAGTATGGATGAAAGCAGGAATAGCCTTCATGGTGGTGAAATATAGAATTTGGAAACCCGAACTGTAAAGATTTCCCAATCAACCTTGGACGTTATTTTATTAGATTATTGCTATATTTTATTTTTTTTACCCGACTGCCAGGAGGGTTAAGTTTTTAGCGCCTATCTTGTATGTATTATTCTTTATTACCTAGTATCTCCAGAACGGCTGAACGGATTTTCACATTTGAGGTATCGTTAGATTTGCCTTAATTGCCCAACTGCTACTAGATAGGTGACATTTTGAAAAAACCAAAATGGCGGATGTATGACGGCATATTGTGAGATATAAAGAAATAAATTTCTACCAAGCATATCGAGTGGGATATCAAAATGAAGGATTTTAAACACTGATTCTAAATATGTATATAACTTAATATTAAATGGAACAAAAATAAAGAATTACTGATATATATATATATATATATATATATATATATATATATATATATATATATTGTGGCTGACATAGGCAGCTAGCGACCTCTGTTGTCGAAAGGAGGCGACAGCATCAATGAACGAGTTAAGCACAATATTAGTAGTACCGCTTTTCGACACTGGAGGCGCTGTATTATGAATGAAAACGGTCGCCATATTGACCTTGAGAACTGTAGTACCGCTATTGGACGCCAGAGGTGCTGGGTTTATGAATGAATCACGATTATTTGTCAATGAAAATTGTAGTTTCCCGCCTCTCGACACTTGGGGGCGGTAAGGTAAACACGTTTCGAATGTTCTAGAAACTCTTAGATCCGGAAGTTAAGAAAATATCGGTTTCTTCCGCCCACATACTGTGGTAACGGCCACTTTTCGCTTCAAGACGTCGTAGAGTGCGGGTGAGTTAGTTTAGTCTCGTAAAATGTAATCGTGTTTTAGATTTTAAGACTACACCGTGTCTATACTTGACCGAATCCAGAGATTGTATACTTTAAAACCTGTGGAAATACCGATAATAAATCTGGTAGTAGTATCCGCCTGTTTTTTCATTACTATTCAGTATTTATTCCTATTTTATAATAGGGGAGAGCCCACTCTGTCCTCTATAATTACATATATTTTTCTGCCAAGCATATCGAGTTGGGTATCAAAATTAAGGATTTTAATCACTGATTATAATAAATATATTGATTCTAAATATATTTTATATAAAAAAGTCTTTGAATATAAAATTTTGGTTTAATAGGAAAAAATCTTTTGTATTAATTGAAGTACACACATCAAAAGTGTCTAGGGATCAAGCATTTTTATGCGGATTTCTTGAGATTGAGATGTGGCTTTGTAATAAATTTATGATTTTATAAATTTATATGGATCCTTTTTGGTGCATTTCATAATTTGAATCAGGAACTGTGAATCAAATTCGAGTAAAAGATGAAAATCAGCTGTCAATATTTTCCCTATAAAACATACAACGCATTGAAGACATTATTAGTGCTACTGTTTCCCTACTACTGATTAAAACCAACGTTATTATGGAGCGGCGACGTCATTTAAGCAGGGAAGAAATGCTCAGAGCCGTGGGAATGATAGAAGCTGGTTCCCGGCAACGTACTGTGGCTTTAGCTCTGAATGCAAGTCAGAGTGTTATCAGTCGACTTTGGACACGTTACCGAAGCACTGGTACCGTGGCTGAGCGCCATGGAGGACGGTATCGCTGCACCACACGGAGACAAGACCGATACATTCAAATCTTAACTCGAAGGGCTCCAACAATAACCGCCATGATGTTAGCCGTGAGGCTTCATCACTCTTCAGGGAACTTAATTAGCGACCAAACGGTCAGAAACCGCTTGCATGAAGTGAACCTTCATTCCCGAAGACCGCTACGGGTACCACCTATAGCAATGCACAATCGTAGGATTCGATATCAATGGGCTCTTGAACACAGAAATTGGGCAGAAGAACAATGGCGTTTCGTGTGCTTTTCTGATGAGTCTCGTTTTGGTATGAGACCGGATACAAGACGTATACGACACTGGAGAACCCCTGGACGCCAACAGCGATTAAATTCCTGCCAGGAAGTCCATCCTTATAGTGGTGGAACCATCATGGTATGGGCGGGTATTTGGATCGGCGGAAGAACTGAGTTGATTTGGATCAGAGGCAACCTCAGCGCTCAAATTTATGCTGAAACGATTGTATCAGACGTCATCGTTCCTCTACAAGTGCAAATCGGTCCCTTATTTCAGTTAATGCATGATAATGCACGACCGCACACCGCAAGAGTTGTAAGACAGACTCTCGCCGCAGCTAACATCAATGTCCTGCCCTGGCCTGCTCAGTCGCCAGACTTGAACCCGATTGAGCATGCATGGGATATGCTACAGGGAAGAGCTCTGCCGAATATGGGGGGTATCCAGTCGCAAGAAGACCTTTTTTTGTTGTTGCAACGAACATGGGCGGCCATTCCACAGCGTGATTTGGATGAACTCATTTTGAGTATGCCAAACCGATGTTCTTGTGTTGTTAGTGTTCGCGGTAGAAACACGGATTATTAATTGTTTAAGTTACCCAATAAGATTTTAGAGAAAACTGTTATTTCAGTCTTTTTTTCGAACTTTTGTGTTAGTGGTTCAAATGTCAAATATCCCTTTATTAGGAAAATGGCAAATTTCTTTGTTAATGCAAAGGTGACTTGGTTTATCGTTACTGTGACAAACGAAAACACTTTATTTGATGAATCCTTAAAGAAAATTTTAATTAATATCAATCAGGAGAAAAGTTATTGCAAAAATATATGTTGATCCCTAGACACTTTTGATGTGTGTAATTACCCATGCAGTCAATGTATTTTTGCCAACACAGTGGCAGTTTATTGGTTCTTAAAGAAATCAGTTGGATGAGAGGGAAGTGGCAGTCTCCGAATGGGGCAATGCCAAACTTGTAGCATTCAATACCGCCTAAACACGCGCCGACGCGTGTCTTTTCACCCCCAAAAAGAGCCCGTTCACCTTGGCTCCTACTTTTCGAAATGTATCCTTGGAGTGTACCGGCCCCCTCAAGCTTTTGGGAGTTGAGATTTCCTCCAACCTAAACTTAGGGCGGTTCGTTGAGTCCAAGGCCAAGGTGGCTGCCAGGAAACTTGGCGTTATCGCAAAGGTCCGGCGGTACTTCACACCAGGGCAGCTTTTAATGTTGTACAAAGCACAGGTCGGTTCGTGTGTGGAGTACTGCAGCCACATTTGGGCTGGTGCTGCTAAGTGTCACCTGGCCACTTTGAATTTTTCTACCTTTTCAGTTCGTTAGAGTTTTACGCAGGCGGGTTTTTTGTTTTTAAATAATATTTTTTATTATATTATTTTTATATTGTTTAAATTCTATTGAAATATTTTGACAGACTGTGGTTGCTTGATGTGCTGGCATATGATAAATACAGGATGGTAGTCGATGCAAATGCGTAGGCATTTTTTTTTGTATATCTGCCGTTCTATAGAAAAGTCTACATCAAAATAAACTACAAAATATCGCAAAATTAGAGGCATTTTTGTAGATAAACAATGTATTTAGAATGGTCTAAAGCATACGGAAGTTGCTGCTCTTCGTGTACCTAGTAGAATCAAATCTAGTTCATAAAGGAAATTACAACTTTTCCATAAAATTCTAATTTTATTAAAAAAAAAATTCAAACCTACGAGGTAATCATGCAGGCATGACTGATATCAAAGCTCACCGCGCCATTCCAAAGGGGTAAAATAAAATGAGAGCAAGTAAACATTAATTAGGATGCCGTGCCAAAAGTAGAAAAGTTGATTCTGGTTGACCCTAGCGAATTTTATTTTTAATTAACCTATTTGCCCGGGTTTGACAACTTGTGTGACATTGACAACTTGTGTGAATGCCAAAATGGCGCTTTATTTTGCGTCATACTTTAGAAAAAACATAAAAATGGACGTTGACAATTTTAGATATCTGCAGGTCAATCCCATTATTACAACATTCAAAATCTAGCTTAAATTCGCGACAGCCAATGTCAAAAACTTGTCAACAATTTAAGAATGTTACAGGTGAGTGTTTGGCGGGAAAGCTAAGATGCAAATGAGATACTTACGCTCATTTTTCTTTGGACTTTTAAATTATTTATAGTGCCTTTTACTATATAAAATGCGTGATTCATGTAGAAAAAGGGCGTTAAGTAAATAATTCATAAAAAACATTGAAATATCTCAGCATAGTGACCTCATCATGACTTTGCCTCAAACCTCCCTTGTAGACGGTTCACACGGTTGACTTTTTCGACTGTCATTGGCGGTATCCGCCAGTGAAGAAAAATTTTCAAAGAGTTTCTATAATTTGTTACACGTCTTATTGGCAAAATTGTGGTATATATTCCACAGGAGCCATTGCTCAAGAGTTGAAAGTTGAATGTTACAGGTATTTCTGACAGATTGAGACTGAAATCAGAAGGCCTATTCCCGTACTTAATTTAAAACGTCCAAAGCAAGAGCAGTGGTGGCCTAATGGTATCAGCCTGCCGTCGGCAAGAATTGTGTAAGAATACGAAGCTAGTATAGTAAGATAGAATAATAAATAGATATAAGACTAGCATATAAGAAAATGTTTAATAAAAGACAAAAAAGAAAGATGACTAATAAAGAATAGACGTGGGAAAAGAAAAACCCAGAAAAAAAAAGACAAGGCGAAAGCCCAAAAAAATTATAGCGGTAATAAAAAAAAGACTTAAAAACAAAAGGCAAAAAAGAATTCTTGCCATGCAAGAAGAGAAAGGACGGCACTTATAAAAAAAAAAAATGGTATCAGCCGTGACTTATAAGATGCAGATGTACATTCGAACCCCCCGAGGCGCTGTACTTTGTGTAAATTATTACATCACCTCTGATCTCAAAATGATGAAGGAAAACATTGTGAGGAAACCGGCATGTGACATCTACATTCAACCCGCACTGGGCTCGCGTGGTAGATTACGGCCCACTCCCTCTCAGCGAGTGGAGCCCTGTGTCCCAGGAGTGGGAACGTTATAGGCTGATTATGTATGTATGTAAAGTACATATAACTATTCTAAAGTTATATGTACTTTTTAAGTATATCTTGGACACCAATGCCTGAAGGTAAAGGAAAACATCTTGAGGAAACCTGGACTTTTAAGTCTGAAATAGCCAACCCGCATTGAGCAAGCGTGGTGATTACGCTCAATCCTTCTCTGTATGAGAGGAGACCTGTGCCCAGCAGTGGGACGATAAAAAAAGGTTGTTGATGGTGATGATGAAAAAAGCCGATGCTCGAATAGCGAAGCTTGGAAAAAGACGATGATCCCTGAGTTTGTTTCGGCTATTTCTTCTCAGAGGTAGTCAGTTAGGAAATGCCGGCTTCATCTAGTTAAAAAAATAAAATAAAAAATAAAGAAGACGTGTAAAATTGATCAGTGATCCTACTTGCTTAATAAACGATTTCATTTCATTTCATTTCGATGTATATATGCATTGGAGAACAATCCAACAAGTAAACACGTTATAACCACAACTTGATTCACAAATCTGGTCGAGATAAAAACAAAAATGTAAATATGATAATTACAATAAAACGAGGAACATAATAGAGATACCGCGGGCTCTGGCATCCAAAGAAAAATGGGTGGGATTTAGTCAGTAAAAGTCTGACACGTCCTTTTGCTCCCCCAAAACGGGAGAGGTCATTTGATGATTTACCATCCGCAAAAAAAGGAGTCAGTCAATGTGATTTTAATCTGAATCTGTCAAACATTCTACTCTGCGATATTTCACTGCCTATGTTGATTGATTATTCGGATCCAATCTCATTTATTTTACGTCAAACAAAGTAGTATTATGAATTTGTCAGAGCGAATTATTTTCCTAATTATGACCAGATGTTTGCAGAGAGCAATGATTAAAGTAACTAAAAATTCTTTTGTAGTGACAAAAGCGCTTTTTTTCTCAACAAATTCATTTTGTTACTTCAGCCACAAACAAAGGCCGTGATCGGTCACTTCAAAGCGTCCGGCGGTTTTTTTTCTCTGTACATTTTGAATTATTACATAGGCAAAGGCCTTTTACTCAAAGTCGTAACGTTTTTTTTTTTCACATTTGTCTTTGTAATGAGAATGTTCGCCTTTTTGTTGTTATTTCCTTTGAACCCCCAATTAGTAACCATCACTTTGGGGGAAACTGTACCATGGGTTGAGAGCAATGGCAGCCCAGTTGAAACGGCCGAGTACGAGTCGTAGGTCAAGCAATAAAGGGTGTAAGTATCTGACATCGACGCACAAACGAGTAGGTACCATGGATCCAGTACATATTCCGAACCCCACAGTGGTGGAATTTCTCGTCGGCTTTTTCTTGATAAAAAAATAAATATGCAGTTTTTTCAATTTAAAGCATTCATTATTGCTATACTTTTATATCCCAATAAGATTTAAAAGTAAAAATTAATAAATTTGCTAATTACACAAAAAAGCTCAATGTGAACAAAGCTCCAAAAACTATCCTATCAGCTGATTTAATAGAGTTCACATCAGAGGTCAACGTCATACCTACAAACACGCGTGGCGGCACGCTTGCAACGTTCAAAGACCGAGCCGACACTTTTTTAAACATTGTGATTTCTGTAACCGCTCATTAACGACATGAATGACTATCATAATTTTATTAGTGGCATGCGGTCTAGCCTTTTCGCGAAGTTTGCGTTACTATGTCAGATACACCCTGTAGATACTAACAGAATGGACAAAAAAAGTTACCTACAGCGAAACTGATCACTTCTATAACAGCTAAACTTACATACATATTGCAAATACGCACACACTCACACACATTCATTCATATTACTTTGGTTTTGACTATGTAATAGAGTAGAATTTTGCCCCTGAATTGGGAATATTATTGGCTGAATTAGCCTCATGCCTCGGGGGTACGATAGAAAAATAGAAAGTAATATTGACGAGACAGCAGCAGGGTAATTGCGTAACACACTATCAGCAGCAATGGGTTTCATTTTGACAGTTCAACAGCATTCATTGCGTTATTTACGTTGGTGAACAGTAACATTTGTCGAACATAACAAAATCAAAAATCATTTATTCAAATTAGCCTGAGAATCAGCACTTTTTGAACGTCAATTTTACATAAGTCCGCCAAAACGCCCACCCATCGACACTTCCTAGTGCTTTCGCTGGGAAGAAGAAGTGGCGGAAGAAGTTCCCCAGCAGCACAGCTGTCTCTTCATTTAAAAAAAACACATGACTTTATACAATACTATGTAAAGTGATGAACACAAGAAAATACAACAACAATGAAATGGCTTACCATATACCAGCTACCACGCCAAAATACCAGCAAAGCAAAACAAAAAAAAAATATATACAGTATGTTAAATAACAGAGGGCGTTCCCTTAAACTCGTTAATATATATCATTAATAGATTAAAATAAAAATATCAGCATAGAAAAATAAGCATAAAAAAATCCGAATAAAAAAAAATTCTAATTGGAAATAAATTTGAAACCTCCTTATTTAAATCAAAATAGTAATCGTCATGTATAAATAAATTGCGACGTTGCCGTCTTTCATGTTCGCGTGTACAGTGTGTTTCTTTTACATATCAATTTAAAATTTTTATTGAATATTTTCTTATTGGAAAAATTTTTAAAACATTTTGTTTTCGAATGGAAATATTTTTTTTAGCATGTATGTATGCTATACTATTTCGGGTTAACGGGAACGCCCTCTGTTAGTTAACATACAGTATATATTTAAATGAAAATATAAATAACTAAAACTTATTAATTAAATAAAAGCCCCCAGGCATAAAGGGCGTAACAGCTTACATATTTATGTATTGTTAAAGTAAATTACATGAATTTATATAACGTGTCAGTAAGCTAATTCTGGTGAAAGAACACAAACATTGTCAAAGCGACCAGCTATTCTTATCATTTAAATAATCGTTCACGGAATAATATGCATTTGAACAAAGCTTGGATTTGATTTTTGCTTTAAATAGGGGTATCTTGTTATAAAAAGTTATATATGATCATCATTATGATGAATGGCTATTACTAAATTGATATTAATACGTAATTAGGCTCCCGTATCATACCTTGAAAATTGCGTGAAATGAAATATGTAAATTAATTAGCAGACCCCTTTCGTTTCATATTTTGAGTGGAGGCTCATAGAAGTATAAGTAGGTAAATGGACGAGTTGAAAGCTTTAGTTAATTAATGTTTCAAATATAATGGAGAATGCCTTAGCAGGTATGTTTCAGAGAACCAACAACTCTTTCCATCCCGAATAGGAATCTGAGTACTTCGTGTCAACAAATTAATTTTAATAATTACTAATGGGTTGTGTGTGTTGTAAAATTTATTAGATTTTTACTCATACGAAGGCTTAAAGTCACACAAAGGGCGGATGGAAAGAGCGAATCGAATCAAAAATGAGGAGATCCGAAGAAGAACCAAAGTCACCAACATACGTATAACTCGCGCAGATAAAGAAAAGATCTGAAAATGGCGGCGGATACTTATGGTACGGTTGACAAAACATGCCATTGTTCAATCACAAACCAAATGCTAAGATAGAAAAATGTCAAATTTACGTTGTAAATATTGTTATTTACAACGTAAATTTGACATTTTACTTGTTTATTGTTGTGTTTGTTTTTATTGTTGTTTTTTATTTTTATTTTGTTGTTTTTGTTGAGTTTGAACAATCAAACTCAACAAAAACAAAAATATCAACAAAAACAACAAAATAACAGAGATTTTAGCGGAACGAAATTAACGATAACTCGAAGCGCATCAAAGTAGCTTGGAAAGCGAATCCTGAATTCCTGATCGATGATTTTTTTTTGCAGCGCTTACTTCACTGTGTGAGTATAGACAGCGATATAAAGTGAGTGAGAACGCATGCGAGCGGACGCCATTTACAGATCTTTTCTTTATCTGCGCGGGTTATAGCTCTTCGAATCGCTAAAATTAGGTGGCAGTGGGCGGGGCACATTGCTAGTAGAACCGGTGGCCGATGGGGCAATAAGGTTCTGGAGTGGCGGCCACGTACCCGAACACGCAGCGTAGGGAGGCCCCCAACAAGATGGACCAATGATGTGGTAAAGGTCGCGGGAAGACGATGGATGCGGGAAGCACAAGACCGGTCATCGTGGAAAGCCTGCGGGAGGCCTTTGTCCAGCAGGGACCTTTATAGGCTGAAGAAGATTGAGAGAAATTTTACAGATGGGGGTAACGACTCCACGGTATCTAGAAGATATGGCTGGATGAGCTGGACCCTTTCTTGAAAAAATGACCCTAAATCATTATAGACCTGGGAAAGTGAGAAAAGAGTAGGGAGGTGTTGTGGTGTGATTGAACTGCAGTGGTGATAAAACAAGCTTATAATAATAATAATGAAAATATCCTCGAATCACACTTCAGGTCCGCCTGAAGTGTCATTCGATGATCTTTTTCTGTCTGTGAAGCTGGATCAAGGGCTTTATGCAAAAAGCGGTATATAAAGGGTATATCTGACCTCTCACGCACAAATGAGTACCATGGTTCCAGTACCTACATGATTCTGAACTCCCCAGTGGTGGAATTTCAAGTGAGCTTTTCATGATTAAAAAAATATGCTGTTTTTTTCACTTTAGACCGTTCATAATTGCTATACTTTCATAACCCAATAAGATTTTAAAGTAAAAATGTATTAATTCGCTAATTACACAAAAAGCGCAATGTGAACAAAACTCGAAAAACTGTCTTATCAGCTGATTTAATAGAGTTCACATCAGGGATCACCGTCATACCTACAAATCCGCACGGCGGCACTTTTTTAAACACTGAATTCTGTAACCGTTCATAAACGACCTAAATGACTATCATAATTTTATTAGTGGCATGCGATCTAGCCATTTCGCGAAGTTTTCGTTACGATGTCAGATATACCCTCTACAACTTCTAGACACGGCTCGCAAGGTCTGCAGGTTCCTCTTTCTGGACCTGACTTGTAGCTCGGACCCTTTTTTCGATACCGACATCCTATTATTTTTTAATTTCCTACTATTTATAAATACAATTGACTTATATTTAATTAAATTAAGGATTAGAAATAATAAAATGCTATGGCTTTTTCCATCTTCTCCGTAATTTTTAACCGTCCAAAGCTCATAGCCTAAAAGCTGTTATAAACCAACTTATTTTCAGGAGGTAGTGGTTTATTCACCCCTTATAGTATCCTTATAATATTTACCAACCCACCCCATTAAAAAGGTTTACCTCCGTTTAGCCGTATATTCAAAAAATGTGTACCAAAGCCTTAAATGCAACATAAAAATATGCATAAACCTATTTTCATAAATAAACAAGTAATACGAACCATGAAAAATTAATTTGATTACAGACTTTAAAAAATAAAGCAACACCATATCATTAAATTAAGTCTAATGGCAACACACAAAATAAATAAAAACTTTTTGTAGCCTTAATCCACTTTCACTGTAGCCTCCCGAGTTCTTCTCATTAAAATTAATTTTACCGGCGACGCGGCTGCCATTACGGAGGCAGTTTAAGTAGGTGCCTGCTTACACCCGCGATATTATAGGGATTAAGTTTCGAGAGAAAAAAAAGAGTAATAAACGAATTTGCCATAAACGAGTCGACGACGTCCCCGTAATCCTTCGGCGTGGGCCATGAAACCAAACTGTTTTAATAAATAATATACTCAGCCTATGTAATATTCTCAAATTACATAGGAAATGTTCTCACTACTGGTACTCAGGCTCTCTCGACGAGGGGAAAGGGGCCGTAAGCCACCATGAGGGCCAGTGTGGGTTGGATATTTTTTTATAAATTATAAACTACTGCTTGACCGCAATCTTGCCTAATGGTAAGCAGTGATGCAATCGTTGATGGTAAAGCGCGCTAGTTTATTAAGAGCCTATTCACTCTAGCCTTGAAGACACTTAAATTGTCATCATCATCATCATTTCAGCCGAAAGACGTCCACTGCTGGACATAGGCCTTCCCCAAGGTTCTCCACGACGACCGGTCTTGCGCCTCCCGCATCCAACGGTTTCCCGCGACCTTCACCAGGTCGTCGGTCCACCTTGTCGGGGGCCTACCCACGTTACGTCTTCCGGTGCGTTGTTGCCACTCGAGAACCCGTCGGCCCCATCGGGCATCGGTCCTATGGGCAATGTGTCCAGCCCACTACCACTTCAATGTTGCAATTCTTCGGGCTATGTCGGTTACTCTCGTTCTTCTGCGGATCTCCTCATTCCTGATTCGATCGCGCAGTGAAACCCCAAGCATAGCCCTCTCCATTGCCCTTTGAGTGACTTTGAGCCTTCCACTTAAGTTGTAGTCCGACGGAAACACCGCCGCTGGCACTTTGTTCCAGTCCCTCGATGTAAGCGGTATGAAAGACGAGGCGAAATGCTTCGTTCGGATGTCACGTGTCTTCAAACTTTTAATTTTATGACATGAAGGTTTCCTTACGACGTTTTCCTTCACCGTTTCGAGGGTGTGAAAGTGAGAAATGAGTGTTGAAATACTTTTTACAAAGTAAAGCGTCTGCCCGGGTTTGACGCAACACATCGTGATGGGGTCCACGAAGACCGATGCCTCCTGGATCAAGGTTGCGGGTTGGTTAAACAAGAAACCGTGGCCCTGGCCGTCGCACAGGCAAGTGAAGAATCACGGGTGGGCTTAAGTCAGCAAAAGTCTGACACCATTTCCAATCCCATCAAAAAAAAAGCGTTCGACGCTACGATCTATATCTTATATAAAAAAAAACGTTTATGGAATGAAACATTTAAATAGACGCGGGAAAAAGACGCGCGTTTGTTGGAATTTAAAAAACCAAAATAATAATAAGTTGGACTCACATTAAAATTACATCTGCTGTTTAAACGCGATCATGCGGAAACGTTACGCTTCCATGATGGCGCGCTTGCGCTCCTCCTCCAATGGCATCCTGAATGTGTTTTCAGACGGATGGGACTCTTCCTTCTTATGTAGATGGATAAGAGTCCAGGCCCGCTTCAATTAATTTATTACTAACATTAGGCTAAGGTTTACTTTTACTCATATTATCATAATCATCATCATCATCAGCCTCTACTCGTCCACTGCTGGACATAGGCCTCCTCCATGGCACACCAACAAGCTCGACCGTGAGGAGTTTTCGGCCAGCCACCTTTTAAATGTCGTCGCTCCATCTCGCCCAAGGCCGTCCTACGCTACGTTTGCCGAGACGCGGTCTCCATTCGAGGACTCGTTTACCCCAACGGTTGTCGGTCCTGCAGCATATGTGACCACTCCATTGCCACTTCAGCTTGCTAATCCTCTCAGCTATGTTGATGACTCTGGTCCTCTGTAAGATCACCTCATTTCTTATCTTTCACCTCATTTCTCATCGGTCCTTCAGAAAGACGCCCGCCCAACATAGCCCGCTTCATAGCTCGCTGAGCGGCTTTAAACTTATGGACTAGTCTGACCGTTAGTGTCCACGTCTCGGCTCCTTAAGTCATGATGGGTAGGATGCACTGGTTGAAGATTTTAGTCTATGGATATTTATATATTTTAGTTCAAATAAAATTTTTGAACTTGAATACATTCTTTCATTAGTGCTCACCATTATTATACAAGGTGGGGACGAAAAAACAACAATAAATTATATGGCGTAGATATCTAATCACTGTTTACTAATCTGCTTACGAATTCCATTAAAAGACGTATCAGTATTTCGAGACATCGCCGAGCGGTTCTACTCTTTACGTGACCAGAGGGCTGGATTATTATTTGGCCAAAAAAATTTGCCATCCAATGTGGCAACGTTGTCAGGCTTTTCAAGGTTACTAAATATACGATTTATTCTACAAGCTCAAGGTCAGGTACTGAATTTCAGACTAACAAAATATTAATTAGGTATTTTAGTTTATAATCTAACTAAACTGCTGAGAAAAAGCAGCACCCTAATTGCGTAATACACTATTAGCAGTTGGAATAATTTCGAAGCATATTGCTAATCCATTACTCCATATCTTTGAAAATGTTTCTGCTCAACAATGTAAATAACGCAATGAATGTTGTAGAACTGTCAAGATGAAACCCGTTGATACGTTGATAGTCTGTTACGCAATTACCCTGCTGATAGAATATTAATTTAATCGTTTTATTTAGTTGATGTAAATTCTAAGGTAACAATCTAATGGTTTTTGGTGACATCACTTAAATCTTGTTTGTTAATTTACAAATATGTACTGAATATTTTGTTTTATTTTATTATCTAAAGTTTGTTATTTTGTTGTCCGATGGATACAGTTCGGATACGGATAAAAACATGAGATTGTTCTAAAAATGTAATGTATAAAAAGTTCATAAAAAGTGCACAAGTATACACCCGTGTTTCTTCACTTGTTTGCGCGACGGCCAGGGCCACGGTTTCTTGTTTAATCAACCCGCAACCCTGACCCAGGAGGTATCGATCTTCGTGGACCCCGTCACGATGTGGTGACATCTCTTTGAGGCCATGCACTTTTTATGAACTTTTTATCCATTACATTTTTAGAACAATCGCAAGTTTTTTATTATCCACGTGATCTGAATATGATCAAGTCAATAACATGAATAGCGCTTAAATGCAGTGAACCGTCGCAAATATCGTAAACTAAGATTATTATAAAAAAAACGACTTAAATTTAACACAGCCCTCACTCGTAAACTCGCTGACTTCATGGCCCCGCTTAGGGCAGTATTTGCCAGCAAAATGCTTTGCAAATTGGATCATTAAGAGCTTAAACCGACAGTTCGGAGTTGCTTAAAAAACTGTTTCCGTATCACCCGTTTTTTTTCCTGATAATGCTCCCTTTCGCTGACGACGAGATTTAGCGAATACTTTAAGAGAAAGAAGTATCTATTTGACTTTCGAAGACTAACTAGACAAAGCCGGTAGGATCAGCTGTTATTTCAGTTGATCAAACAGACGTAAATTGTGCATTACGGGAATGAAAATGGCGACGCGAAATGGAGGGAGACGTGAATTAAGAGAGCAAAGTTTGTAAGGAAAATATAGAATATTATATTGAGTGTTATATTGATTGTTATACAACGACATTTTTTCTTGATACGAAACCTGAATATTGTTCAGAATAAGCAGCTGAAACGATTCCAATCATTTTAACACCAGACTAATTTGGCCTTATTTGCTAATTTCGACATTTAATCTAGCCTTAGGAGTATCAACGAAAAGTTCGTTTTGAATATTTAGTTTTTATTTATTTAGTTTTTAAGTAAAATCGTTACTAACCATATGGAGTCCGGTCTGAAATAAAAGTAATTTAATCTAGCCTTTGGAGTATCAACGAGAAGTTCAGTTTCGAATATTTAGTTTTTATTTATTTAGTTTTTAAGTAAAATCGTTACTAACCATATGGAGTCCGGTCTGAAATAAAAGTAATTTAAACTAGCCTTTGGAGTATCAACGAGAAGTTCAGTTTCGAATATTTAGTTTTTAAGTAAAATCGTTACTAACCATATGGAGTCCGGTCTGAAATAAAAGTATTCTATTCTATTCTAAAGTAGCTGGGTTCTGCGGTTTCATCCGTGCAAGTTGCGTGCCTGTGGGAATACCTATCGGGATAAAATATCCTATATATTAATCTTGCTTATGAACTATCTGTGTGCCAAATTCTATCCAAATCCGTACAGTAGTTTTTGCGTGAAGGAGTAACAAACATCCATACTTTCATATTTTAATAGTAGTGAAATACACACATCAAAAGTGTCTAGGGATCAAGCATTTTTATGCGGATTTCTTGAGATTGAGATGTGGCTTTGTAATAAATTTATGATTTTATAAATTTATATGGATCCTTTTTGGTGCATTTCATAATTTGAATCAGGAGCTGTGAATCAAATTCGAGTAAAAGATGAAAATCAGCTGTCAATATTTTCCCTATAAAAACATACAACGCATTGAAGACATTATTAGTGCTACTGTTTCCCTACTACTGATTAAAACCAACGTTATTATGGAGCGGCGACGTCATTTAAGCAGGGAAGAAATGCTCAGAGCCGTGGGAATGATAGAAGCTGGTTCCCGGCAACGTACTGTAGCTTTAGCTCTGAATACAAGTCAGAGTGTTATCAGTCGACTTTGGACACGTTACCGAAGCACTGGTACCGTGGCTGAGCGCCATGGAGGACGGTATCGCTGCACCACACGGAGACAAGACCGATACATTCAAATCTTAACTCGAAGAGCTCCAGCAATAACCGCCATGATGTTAGCCGTGAGGCTTCATCACTCTTCAGGGAACTTAATTAGCGACCAAACAGTCAGAAACCGCTTGCATGAAGTGAACCTTCATTCCCGAAGACCGCTACGGGTACCACCTATAGCAATGCACAATCGTGGGATTCGATATCAATGGGCTCTTGAACACAGAAATTGGGCAGAAGAACAATGGCGTTTCGTGTGCTTTTCTGATGAGTCTCGTTTTGGTATGAGACCGGATACAAGACGTATACGACACTGGAGAACCCCTGGACGCCAACAGCGATTAAAATCCTGCCAGGAAGTCCATCCTTATAGTGGTGGAACCATCATGGTATGGGCGGGTATTTGGATCGGCGGAAGAACTGAGTTGATTTGGATCAGAGGCAACCTCAACGCTCAAATTTATGCTGAAACGATTGTATCAGACGTCATCGTTCCTCTACAAGTGCAAATCGGTCCCTTATTTCAGTTAATGCATGATAATGCACGACCGCACACCGCAAGAGTTGTAAGACAGACTCTCGCCGCAGCTAACATCAATGTCCTGCCCTGGCCTGCTCAGTCGCCAGACTTGAACCCGATTGAGCATGCATGGGATATGCTACAAGAGAAGAGCTCTGCCGAATATGGAGGGTATCCAGTCGCAAGAAGACCTTTTTTGTTGTTGCAACGAACATGGGCGGCCATTCCACAGCGTGATTTGGATGAACTCATTTTGAGTATGCCAAACCGATGTTCTTGTGTTGTTAGTGTTCGCGGTAGAAACACGGATTATTAATTGTTTAAGTTACCCAATAAAATTTTAGAGAAAACTGTTATTTCAGTCTTTTTTTCGAACTTTTGTGTTAGTGGTTCAAATGTCAAATATCCCTTTATTAGGAAAATGGCAAATTTCTTTATTAATGCCAAGGTGACTTGGTTTATCGTTACTGTGACAAACGAAAACACTTTATTTGATGAATCCTTAAAGAAAATTTTAATTAATATCAATCAGGAGAAAAGTTATTGCAAAAATATATGTTGATCCCTAGACACTTTTGATGTGTGTAGTTATTTTTATCTAGTCGCAACGAAATATTATAAGCTAGCTTTCCACCCGCGGCTTCGCCCGCGTGGAATTCGGTTATGTCGCGCTTTTTAGATTTCCCTCGGGAATATCATTTTTTTTTTCAACAAAAGGTAGCCTTCGTCCTTTCTCAGGGTTTTTTTATTAAATTATAAACTAGCGCTTGACCCGCCTGATGGTAAGCAGTGACACAATCGTTGATGGTAAAGCGCACTACTTTATTAAAAGCCTATTCACTCTAGCCTTGAAGACACTGGAATTGTAGTCCGACGGAAACACCGCCGCTGGCAAATTGTTTCAGTCTCTCGATGTACGCGGTATAAAGGAGGAGGCCAAACGCTTCGGCCGGATCATAGTGATGTTAACAGCGTAAGGGTGCAAACTCGCCGTACGACGGGTTATCCGATGGTGGAACGGAGATAGGGGAATTAAATCATGCAATTCCCTCGCACACTCCCTAAAATGCATCCTATAGAACACCGAAAGATTGGCTACTCTACGACTCTACGCCTCTCTCTCTGTGCTCTAGGCTTTGGAGACCGTCTCGAGTTAAATCAGGGTCACCAATCAGCCTCTTCGCACACCTCTCCACTGAATCCAAAGTGGCCAGGTGACACTTAGCAGCACCAGCCCGAATGTGACTGCAGTACTCCACACACGAACGGACCTGTGCTTTGTACAACGCGACGTTAGAAGCTGCATAATGCAAAGGAAATGTCTCATTAAACCGTTCTGTAAGGTGAAATGTTTGTTGTTCAGTATTTTGCATATGTTTACGGGCAAAAACTTTAGTGAGATGGTATTACGTATGTAGCTGGATTTCAGTTACAGATAATTGCAATTAGCAATGTTACTTTGATTTCATATCTTACTTTAAGCTTCTCGGTGGTAGGCCATAACATCGGCTGCCGGCAGAAGTTACCACCCACCAGACAAAGACTTGCCGACAAGCGATTCGTCGTGTTCCGGCATGATGTCTGGTGAAGCCGTACGGAGGACGGGTCTGAGCAGTTGTGTTGCGATGTATGCCGGGTACGATGCGTCAAATGTTGTTGTGCCGGGAGTTTGGTCATGGAGGGTCTCCACATCAATCTCCCTCTGGCGCAGCATCGTTGGTCGTGTTATTGGGTCTAACATTGCACCACCTCGCTCAACTGCCGTCTTCCTTCCTATTCACTAAAGTTTTTTTAAGTGAATGGGCTTAATAAATTAGCGCGCTTTACCATCAACGATTGCATCACTGCTTACCTTCAGGCGGGATTGCAGTCAAGCGCTAGTTTATAATTATTTAAAAAAAGGCCTTTTCACCATAACATTTTACATATTTTTACTACAAATTCAAACAAACAAAATGGTCCCCGAATCTTGCAGTGTGTGTTACCGAACGGACAACACAGTTCACAGCGGATCATAATGTCGGGTGAAGGGAGAGCGGCGCGTTGACCATATTTTTGTAGGGATAACCAGGTAACATAACAAGCTCATAACTTTGTGATTTTTTATGATAGCTTTTTGAAATTTTGTACATAGATTTACATAAAAATACGGGATACGTTTGTCTGGTTTTGCACATTCAAAAAATAACGTTGTATATTAAATGTAAATGACAGACTTTTGTCTATGCACGGGTCGAAGGAAGGTTAAGCACCCGTTGTCAAAGCCGGTTAGTGGGTGGGTGACCATTTATTAAATATCGAAACTCCTGGAAAATCTTGGAATTTACGGTAAACCGTTGTTATTTTTTCGTTTGACTACAACACCGCTTGATGTTAAACAGTGATGCAATCGTTGATGGTAAAGCGCACTAGATTATTATGAACCTCTTCACTCTAGCAGCTCCAGGTAAATTGTTCCAGTTCCTTCGATGCGACGGGGTGGAAAGCATCTTGAAATTGTTTGGCTGCAAGATAGGGTTGTATCCAGAGAATTGGCCAAAGTTTGTTCGATATACGCCGGGATATTTTGTATAGATTTTAAGCTGATTTTTTGTTTTATAGTTTTTAAAGAAAAAAGGCCTCCCCAAGGCTTTCCACAATGACCTTTCTTGTGCTGCCCGCATCCTATCGTTCATGCTTATCGCGGAGTGGAGTCCTCAAAAAGTCCAACAATTGGTCTAACTGCAATGCTTCGATATCGCCTTCGGGTTGTTGAGGTCAGACGGCAGTCGCTTCATGAAATTATCGAAGCATTGCAAAGCTCAAAAAACTTCGGCTGCAACTGGCATTAACGCTGAGATGATGATGATTTAGGAGTGTTAACATCTAACATCCAACCCCCCTAATAAGAATGGGTATTATGGCAAACACCCCCTAATGTAACGAAAACCCTTTGGGGCTTTGTCCAGTAGGTCAGTAGGACCTCTACGGACGCAATCATTCCGCTGTATATTTGGGGTGGAGACCTGGTGGTCAGAAATACAGGCTTCGGCTTAGCTTAGGTACCTACTAGTCTCCGACATTATTTTTCTATAAGCCCATAACTGGACAACATTGTTTTCTTTTGTTAAAAGGATACTGACGAAAAAAAAAATATTATGTTAGGTATTATTCATTTTCTCTGAAAGCATGTTTTTATCTGTTATGCGAGGAATTACAGCCAGAGCTATATTATTAAATAAATTGCTAATTGCTTTACCTTTCTCTTATATGTAACTGCCAAAAGTATTAGTTTCGAATATTTTGCATTTTTTTAGTATTATTAACTTGAGCTTAATCGCAATAGCGCCCAATGGTAAGCAGTGATGCTATCGTGAATGGTAAGTAATTATTAAGCGAATATAGCGATCATTTAAGTAGTAGCTTCATTGCGTTACACACTTTTACTAAAAATTTGATCCAATTTGAAGCATATCGATAATTCATTGGACCAAATGTTTGAAAAATGTGTCGACTCAAAAAAATAAATAACGCAATGAATGTTGTTGAACTGTCAAAATGAAACCCATTGCTACTGATAGGTAGTGTGTTGCGCAATTACCTTATAGATATTCAAATCGATTTATAGTTACTTTCGTTGACTAAACTTAAGGGTCGATTTTCTAGATTTTGACTAAAGATTCATCACAGATAATATCTTATAATTGTAAATACATACGTATAAACTCAGATAAATAAATAGCTATCAAGATTTTAGAATATTTATACACTGACAGACACATAAAAGTCGCGTAAGATCCTTTCCTCTAAAAAGTTAGTCAGCGAAATTCATTACCGTTCTCTAGTCTCTGGTTGTGATTCTTAATTCACAGACAAAAAATTGCTTCACAAAAATCTAAAACAAAGTAATTACTAATACCATAATTTCGACTCGATTCTCGTCCAAATCCATATCAGGGCAGACCTTCATCATACTCCTTATTACTTGGTCGACATAATGACGTGTATTAACTCGATATTACCTCTTTCTGTTTATGTTATGACGTAAACAGTCGTAACATGGCAAATGATCGCATAGTTTTCGGCCTATTCCCAAGTAAATAGACCTATTCGTTATATACATAGGAAACGCAAACAAAGACATGGCGGCGTTACTATTGGTTACATACTCGAATTATTATCGTGCAGTTTTATTGGATGAGGGATATCTTTATCGATACTCTCGAGAAGTACTTACTTTAAGCAGTAACAATTTTACCCCGAGGGGTAATTGCGTAATACAGTAATAGTAGGAATGGTTTTCATTTTGATAGTTAAACAACATTAATAAAATAAAATAGGTATACGGACAAATCCCACAGATTGAGCTAGCCCCAAACTAACTAACTCAACGATACTATATTTATAATAGATACATAAATATAGGTAAACATCCAAGACCCAGGCCAATCAGGAAAAGATCGTTTTCCATAATAAGACCTGGTCGGGGATCGAACCCGGGGCCTCCACGTCGCAGGCAGGCGTGTTGACCGCTGCGCCACGGAAGACGACAAAACATTCATTGCGTTAGAAGGAATACTCATTATTATGTATGCTATATAAATTGCAGAAGATTTAGAAGATTTTGCAAAGGGTGACACAATGGGCGGTCTTATTGCTAAGAGCGATTTTTTACCGTCTAACTTTGGTTGGAATACTAAGGGGAAGGAAAGACATAATGTTGGTAGGCTGGGGTGTACTATTTAGATTACTTTATTTTTTTATAAATTACTAGCTTCCCACCCGCGGCTTCGCCCGCGTGGAATTCGGTTATATCGCGCTTTTTAGATTTCCCTCGGGAATGTCATTTTTTTTTTTTTTCAATAAAAGGTAGCCTATGTCCGTTCTCAGGGTCTAAAGATTGTCTGTGCCAATTTTCATCAAAATCGGTTTAGAGAATATCAAACTAAAAAGTTAAAAATAATTTTAAAATTTAAAAAAGCGAGAGGCGCTTTGGGCCATAATTTTTGTAATTTAAGCGCCTCATGCTTTTTTAAATTTTAAAATTATTTTTAACTATTTAGTTTGATATTCTTTAAAAGCATGTATTTTTTAGTTTTTTAAACTATATTTTTCCAGGTCAAGCACCTCAAATGAAAGTGGTAACGGACTGGAGGAAAGAAAGCGATCGGCTTAAATCCACCACATCCCCCCACTTGGACTCCATACCTGCACGCCTCGACTCTATCGCTGACACGACAGCTGCGATCGACTCGTTCACGGATCACGTACAGTCAGTCCTGAACGACTGTTCAAGGGAGGTCACAGTGACAGAAGACTGTCGCTGGAAACTCGCTGCTGACTGGCGTGAACTGCTGAACGAGAAGAACGCAGCGGTCCGTGCCTACAGCAACTTCCCGTGCGCGGCTAACAAAACCCATTTTTTTTTTTTTTATAAATTATAAACCAGCGCTTGACCGCAATCCTGCCTGATGGTAAGCAGCGACGCAATCATTGATGGTAAAGCGCACTAGTTTATTAAGAGCCTATTCACTCTAGCCTTGAAGACACTCAAATTGTAGTCCGACGGAAACACCGCCGCGGGCAAATTGTTCCAGTCCCTCGATGTACGCGGCATAAAGGAGGAGGCGAAGCGCTTCGTCCGGATCGTAGTGGTGTTAACAACGTAAGGGTGGAAACCAACCGTACGACGGGTCGTCCGCTGGTGGAACGGAGATGGGGGAATTAAATCATGCAATTCCCTCGCACACTCCCCGAAATGCATCCTATAGAACACCGAAAGGTTGGCTACTCTACGCCTGTGCTCTAGGCTTTGGAGACCAACTCGAGTTAGATCAGGGTCACCAATCAGCCTCTTTGCACGTCTCTCCACTGAATCCAAAGTGGCCAGGTGACTCTTGGCAGCACCAGCCCAAATGTGGCTGCAGTACTCCACACACGAACGGACCTGTGCTTTGTATAACATTAGAAGCTGCCCAGGCGTGAAGTACTGCCGGACCTTTGCGATAACGCCAAGTTTCCTGGCAGCCACCCTGGCCTTGGACTCAATGAACCGCCCAAAGCGCCATATGCGCTATTTACAGGTACCTAACTGTAAAAAGCCCCATATCGGAGTGGCGTTAAGCCGGCTAGGATAGGATGCTGGATGAGTTAGAGCCCACCCATCAAGCCTTCTGGAACCTTCAGAGAAAATTAAAATCCAATGAAGTTGTCACCATGCCTCCTCTGGTTCACCCTGACAATACCATCGCCTTCGATGACGATAACAAGGCTGAATGCCTTGCCTCCTGCCTAAAAGCCCAGTGCACCCCCAGCCTCCTACCAGTAGACCAAGCTCATCTCCTTGAGGTTGACGCTGAAGTCGAACGTAGAACCTCCCTCCCGCCCGTTGACGACCCTGAGGATCCCCTACCTCCCATCCCTCCAGATGAAGTGCAGGACATCATCAAAGGTCTTCAACCCAGGAAAGCGCCCAGCTCTGACGGCATCACCAACAGAGTGGTCCGTCTCTTCCCTGCCCACTTGATCAACCTCTTGACCACCACCCTCAAAGGTGCAATGGGGAATAACATTTTCCCATAAACGTGGAAAGAAGCCACCATTATAGGCATTCCCAAGCCCGGTAAGCCTAAATCCAAACCTACCAGCTATCGCCCCATCAGCTTACTCAAAGTTCTCGGTAAAATCTATGAGAGGCTTATATATAAGCATCTCAGAGCCTACGCCGAGATCAAGGGCCTCATCCTTAATGAGCAATTCGGGTTCCGTACCCAACACTCCTGTCCGCAGCAGATCATACGTATTACTGAACATATACACGCAGGGTTCCTGCGTGGTATGTACACAGGCGTAGTTTTCTTCGACATAGCGAAGGCGTTTGACAAAGTCTGGCACAACGGCTTAATCTATAAGCTGTACCAACTCGGTGTACCTGACCGTCTCGTCCTCATCTTACGGGACTCTAGTCTGTCAAACCGCACCTTTCGCTATAAAATCGATGGAGCGCTCTCCTCCCCCACACCCCATCCGTGCAGGTGTTCTCCAGGGCTCTGTACTGGCCCCCCTCATTTTCACGCTTTTCACTAGTGATATCCCGAAAAGCAGTAAGGGTTAACTCGCTCTGTTCGCAGACGACACAGCCATCTACAACTCGGGACGTAGTCCAGACCGGATTCGCCTCCATCTTCCAAACAGCGGTCAACTATCTCGCTGACTGGTTTAAGAAATGGAGGATCGAAGTCAACCCTCAAAAAAGCCAAGCGGTACTCTACACGTGACCGCGACTCAATGTCACCCCTCCACGACCCATCACCATGGACGGCAAGCCGATCCCTTGGGAGAAGCAAGCCAAATACCTAAGTGTGATTATCGACCGCAACCTCAACTTATCAGAGCACATTAAGACGGTCCACTTGCGCGCCGCCTTCGCTCTAGGTTGACTCTATTCCGTCCTCAACTCGCGTAGCAAGCTATCTCTCAGGTGCAAAATGCGCTTGTACAAAGCTTGCATATGCCCGATTATGACTTCGCTTGTCCAGTCTTCGCACACGCCAAGCCACGTCATGTCCATAGGATGCAAGTAGTCCAAAACCGTTTCCTCCGTAAAGCCACAAACGCCCCTTGGTTCGTTCGAAATGAGATCCTCCATCTTGATCTCAAAATCCCCACCATCCAGCAGTTCATGAAACGCCTTTCCAAGCGTTTCTTTGACACTGCTGTCAAGCACCGCCACCCCTTATAGCTGCGGCTGCCAACTATACTCCCTCCACCATCTCCCGACTTCGCCGCCCCCGGCATGCTCTCACAGACCCCGATGACCCCATAACCCTCCTCCAAGAGGCCGATAGGGCCAATAGCACCCTATACAAGAAATCGAAATACCGACCTCGCCGTCGAGGTCCTCCGCGACGCGCCCCACAGTTTAATTTCCCTCCCCTTCCCTTGCCCGATGAAGGCCAGCCCGCGCCGCAGCTGAGCCAGTAATTATTATAATGTCCCAACAATGACCTCTGAGTTTGTTTCGGCGTTTCTTCTCAGAGCTAGTACTAGGAAACGCCGTGGTCATCAAACCACTAAGAATACTTTCGATCCAACCGTCCTTTGCTGTCCTCTCTAGCGACGCCCTAAGCCGAGGTTAGTACCCCACAGGGGTGCCCTTAGTGCGTAGTCGCCTTAATTTTAGTTTAGTTTTAAGTGCCCCTGGCTGCAGGCTTTAATTTTAATTAAGGTATCCACAGGAAAGTCCGGTTAAGTAGTCATGGCCTCTAATGGTCAACTACGAGATGCTAAATAAAATAAAAAAAAAAACACTCACGCTCTCTCGTTTCTCTGCATTGTTGATGTTTATGTGGATGCCCATAGGCTTAATAAACTTGCGCGCTTTCCATCAACGATTGCATCACTGCTTACCATCAGGCGGGATTGCAGTCAAGCACTAGTTTATAAATTTAAAAAAACAAAAAAAAAATTGGTTGAGGAAATCGTGCAACACATCCACGCCAAACGGCTATCGACATACACACATGATCAATTCGCTAATGCTTTGCAAGACTCATCGACCACCAATCTAATGTAACTCATCTCAAACTCGCTATGAACAACCGAAAACGAAAAAACACGAATTCTCACCGTAGGGTTCTAATCAAATTCCTCTGAAGGATTTTTGTAAGTGTAATAATAATATCAGACAAATGATACAGCCCAATCAAGACCTGATATATCACAGTGATTCATACATATGTAGATATAAATTAATATGTACTTACTGAAGCAGTGTTACTTGTCAGAAGATGAATTCACCCTACCATGACGTATTAGGAGTAGGACAATCATTACACTGTTGTAAAAAGGGATAGCACTATTCATTCTTTAGAGCTCAATCTCTATCTGACACTGGAACCATGATACTTTTAACACGTTATAGTAACCCGCCAGATATCATGTGAATCAGAGAACGGGGTGGTTGAAACCGGATATAACCAACACGGTATTCCTTTGATAATTGTATAGGGTTGATTTTAAAGTGTCCTTACGTATAAAGGTATACAGGGTGTATATGACATCGTAACGCAAACTTAGTGAAAAGGCTAGACCACATGCCGCTAATAAAATTATGGTAGTCATTTATGTCGTTAATGAGCGGTTACAGAAATCACAGTGTTTAAAATAGTGTCGGCTCGGTCTTTGAACGTTGCAAGCGTGCCGCCGCGCGTGTTTGTAGTTATGACGTTGACCCTTGACATGAAATCCATTAAATCAGCTGTTATAACAGTTTTTCGAGTTTTGTACACATTGCCCTTTTTTGTGTAATTAGCGAATTAATTAATTTTTACTTTAAAATCTTATTTGGTTATAAAAGTATAGCTATTATGAACGGTCTAAGGTGAAAAAACTGCATCTTATTTTTTTAATTCAGCAAAACGCCAACGAAAAATTACACCACTGGGGGGTTCAGAATCATGCACTGGATCCATGGTACTCGTTTGTGCGTCGATGTCAGTTACACCCTTTATGTACCTACATTGGTTTAGACACAAGAACAGCCTGATACCAGGCTGTTCTTGACGTTCGCAATAGATTGCTGTCCCATTAAAGTATGAGAGCATAGGAATAGAGAATGCATATGCGTTAGCGCACACATTTATGCAGTATAAGATCTCCTGAGAGTTTAGACTACGATGCGCTATTTATATCATCATAATCATCATAATTTCATCCGAAAGACGTGCACTGCTGGACATATGCCTCCCCCAAGGATATCCACGACGACCGATCCCGCGACCTTCAGCAAGTCGTCGGTCCACGTTGTCGGGGGCCTAGCCACGCTGCGTCTTCCAGCACGTGATTGCCACCCGAGAACTCATCGGTCCACTGCCACTTCATCATTATCATCAGCTTCTACTCGTCCACTGCTGGACATAGGCTTCTGCCACTTAAGTGTTGCAATTCTTCGGGCTATGTCAGTTACTCTCGTTCTTCTGCGGATCTCCTCAATTCTGATTTGATCACGCAGTAAAACTCCTAGCATAGCCCTCTCCATTGCCCATTGAGTGACCATCCATACTAATATTATAAATGCGAAAGTACCTCTGTCTGTCTGTTTGTTACGCTTTCCCACTTAAACCTCTCAACCGATTTTCATGAAATTTGGCACAGACAATCTTTAGACCTCGAGAAAGGACATAGGCTACATTTTATCGCGGAAAATTTGATATTCCCGAGGGAAATCTAAAAAGCGCGATATAACCGAACTCCACGCGGGCGAAGCCGCGGGCGGAAAGCTAATTTATATATAAAAAAGCAAAACTAAAACCCAACTACGACAAAAAACGACGCTGAAAAAGTATAAAACAAGATTTTCAGAATACTGAACTGAACAAAGTTGCTAATATAGTTGCAAGTAAATGGACACAGTAGACTCTACCAAGATGCCTTCGTTGTAAATTGACAATAATGTCTTACAATACTATTCAGAAGTATGCAATATTCACTATTTAGAGAAAAATTTTCATGTTTGGAAAACCGCAGTCACACGTTATGAAAGTGCTACGGTAGGTATATGTAACGTGTGACTACGCCTTTCCAAACATTTCACATTAGAAAAACATCCAATCTATTTAGATTGGATGTTTTTCTAATGGTGGTAGGCCATAACATCGGCTGCCGGCAGAAGTTACCACCCACCAGACAAAGTCTTGCCGCCAAGCGATTCGTCGTGTTCCAGCATGATGTCTGGTTAAGCCGTACGGAGGACGTGTCTGAGCACTTTGTGTTGCGTTGTGTGGCGAGTACGATGCGCCAAATGTTGTTGTGTCGGGAGTTTGGTCGTGTTGGTCTTGGATTTAACATTGCATCACCTGGCTCAACTGCCGTCATCCTTGCTATTCCTAAGTTTTTTAAGTGAATAGGCTTATTAAACTAGTGCGCAGGCATCAAGGATTGCGTCACTGCTTACCATCAGGCGGGATTGCAGTCAAGCGCTAGTTTATAATTATTAAAAAAAAAAAAAAGCTTATATTAAGAGGACCTGGGAAGATTTCTTAATCTATCTAATTCTGCTAACGATCGACTGTCATGTGGATTTTTAAGTAATTTATTATGATCCAAGGCACTTATAAATAGTCCCTCTATGGTTTTAACTCTACTGAGAGCGACATAGGCCTGTCCTTTAGCAAACAATGACTTTCCTAGATCTGTAACTTTATCTAGAGTACAACCTTCTAATTTATGTACAGTACAACCCCAAGAAAGAATCAGCGGGAGCATTTTACGCTGGATTTGCCCAGAACCCCTCAAGCCGTCAAATTCAGTGAGGCAAGGCTCGATTTTGATAAGTCCGTTAGTATCTGCTTTTATGGATGCGTCGTCAAATTGTATGAGAACAGCGCTTGGCTGTTCTCCTGTTCCAACTGATCGCGCCGAAGAGCAGGCCATTCGAAGGCCTTCACCACCCCCATCGCTCCGTTTACCAAACCCTGGTTTACATTCAAATTTCTACGAAGCATTACTAGGGATTATGTACAAACATAAAGTACTCGTGAAGCTCTTTCAGATGATACCAAATACGATATATTTATTTTAATTTTGTATTAACATAGAACTTTTTGTCCGCTAGAGGGCGTAATACTAAATTTGGTGACAAGCTTTATAGCTCATAACCAACAGAATATCAAGGCCGTTCTAATGGTGCTGCAGTGGTCTTATTCTGATAAGTAGTAAAGAAGCTATCTATGAACGAAAAGATGTGAATTATATGCAATCAGCCCATGAATACAGGTAAAGTCACAAGGAAATGCTAGTAATATATACACCATGATTTTTTAACCGTCTTACAACGGCAGCCTACACCATGTATCCAATGATTAGTTAACGTTCATAAAATAAAAATAGGTATTTATGAGATTTCATTAATTTAAAAATAAAAATGTTGTTCATTATTATCACGCGGTTAAAAACAATAAAAACACCCTGTCGCGAGCGCGCAGGTATCAATGTAGCGGCTCGCGGTCGAGGGGCGGGGCGTGGCGAGTTCATTCAACCAGCGCAAGTTAGGTTTCTTACTATCAGTGCGTAAGTCAGTTTGTAAATTAAAATCAACTTAATTCCAATTCTCCCTTCATACTTTTACGGGCTTAGGACCGTCAAAAACTTTTTCGTGTTAAAATCGAATCAAAGTGATGGACTGAGTACTCGGTTGATACTCGGTACTCGGTGGGGTTTTGATATTCGTACTCGGTATGAATGCCGAGTGTACTTACGCCCAAATTAGGGATCTTTTACGTAAAGGCATTACCTATGTCAACAATCACTGATCAGATCGGGTACGATGCGCCAAATGTTATTGTGTCGGTAGTCTGATCGTGGAGGGTCTCCAGATTAATCTCCCTCTGATGCAGCAGCGTTGGTCGTGTTATTGGGTTTAACATTGCATCACCTCGCTCAACTGCCGTCTTCCTTCCTACTCACTAAGATTTTTAAGTGAATAGGCTTAATAAACTTGTGCGCTTTACCATCAACGATTGATTATTTATTTACTATGACGCGCAAGTGAAAATTTGTTTGCAAACTATCAAGCGAATGATAGTTGAAAGGCGCGGGCGCGGGCCGGCCTCTCGACCGCAGTCGCGACCTGTTTGTACTTGTTCTCGCGCCCGAAATGCGAATTTGATTGACCATAGTTACATAAGTACTTACGTTTCTTCCCAAGAAACATACGGCCGATTTCAATAACTTATCAATTTGCTAAATTGTCGTTGTAATTTAGGCAAAATTCCACCGAAATTGTTTACGCACATTTTTGTTCACAAACAAAAAATGTGTACAGATGATAGTACATCAAGCTACTACAATCTGTCAGATTTCTTTATTAGATTTTCAACTTTATCTTTAAAACACTAAGACTCAAGGTTGATTGGGAATATTTGGCAGTTTCGGGTAGCTTGACCTACTGTCGTCCGTACCTACACTACAGGTCGGCGCGAGTCCACAACTAACATGTAGGTACCTATTTACGAGTGCGAACATTTTTTGTTACTGTTTGAGTGTTTGCTAGAACGAGTACTTTCTACATTGCCGCGCACCTGTGTTTCTGGCATATTTAAAGAATGGGAATAAACTGAATTATTTATACTAATTACTAATTTTGTCTTTACAAATTATGTAGATAAATAGCCTTTACCTGTATCCGCAACTGCTATGCACGCTTTTGAATACTGTCTTTTAATTTATTTAAAGTCACTCTGTCTTGTTTCACTGTATCAAAAGTAGAACTATTTGCTATTTTAATTGCGTGCGATTTTAAACACTGCGTGCTCCTTTGAACTCCATCACTAGTCCCTTTACTTCAGACCACACAAACAGCTGACAGGTACATCTTCCATTAATTCGGGAATTGCGTTCTGTATCATATCTACGTAAGTTCCACCGCTGAGGGGCCACTCGATATTCGAGTAAGTACTGATAGTTTCTATCACTCATCATGAAGTAGGCAGACAACCTAATTAATCCTTGTGCACTAGGTACTCTACACTCGTACTAACGATCGACGTGTGATACCTAGTCGCCCGCGCACAACGTTTAGCTTCCGGGGTTAGAACCCAACTGAACCCAGCTAGTTTTTTAGTGTCGCGCGCGCTGCGTTCCTTGCAAAAAATGATGAATGAACTGGGATTGACCAATAGAATTTTGCGCGGAGTGGGTATTGTGTCCGTTTGATATGTAAACATTATTAACAGGATGTTTCGTATTTCTAATGTATTATTTATTTTTCGTTGTACCTATTATCTTAATTAAAGGTAGAAAACAAATAATCGCGGCTAGGCGTATAGAAGGTCGGATACAGTCAGTGAAACATTTTTGTAAAACGATTAAAATGTCATACTGTATATATATTTAAAATGTACAAGTTAAGCCCTTTCAAATGATACCAAACACGGCATATTTATCTTAACTTTATTTTTTTACTCTGTATATTTTGTCCGCTAGAGGGCGCCACGTTAGATTTTGTGAAAGTCCATATAGCCTATAACCAGCAGACTATTAAGACGCTTCTAATGATATATCATTTATCGAATTCGAATAAGTAGTTTAGAAGTTACGAGGGAACAGATGAACATACATACATACATACATAGGTACATACATACATACATACATACATACATACATACATACATACATACATACATACATACATACATACATACATTCATACATACATACATACATACATACATACATACATACATACATACATACATACATACATACATACATACATACATACATAGCCTGTCAAAATCATAACCCTCCTTTTGCTTTGCCGTAGTCGGGTAAAAACACCATAGAGGTTAGCAACAGTGGCCGAATCTCAGTCGGGAGGATATTTTCTAATTTTTGATTTTCAAAACTTCTAACAATTATAAAAAATAATGACCCAAACTAATTTGTAAAAAAAAAGTTGTTGTTGTCAATTTCAAACTTACATCGAGTTTTGGAAGTCAATTAAGGAAAAAGTGTTGATTTATTTCAGGATTCTTTTTTTATTTTTATACCCTTACTTGTTCAGAACTTATTTTAATGAAATGAGATTTTATCTTTACCCACGTGATATTTTAGACCTCAACCTACCGTATCGCATCGCATCGCCCGCCCGCGCTTCTCCTTAGTTCTCGATTAGCGTTCTTTCTGGCTTTTTCTATTTTTGCTTAGCTTAGGTACTAAAGCGTAATGTAAAATCCACGCCAAGCGATTCGTCGTGTTCCGGCATGATGTCTGGTAAAGCCGTACGGAGGACGGGTCTGAGCAGTTGTGTTGCGATGTGTGGCGGGTACGATGCGCCAAATGTTGTTGTGTCAGGAGTTTGGTCATGGAGAGTCTCCAGATCAATCTCCCTCAAGCGCAGCATTATTTGGTCGTGTTGGTCTTGGGTTTAACATTGCATCACCTCGCTCAACTGCCGTCATCCTTCCTATTCCTTAGTTTTTTAAGTGAATAGGCTTAATAAAGTAGTGCCAGGCGGGATGGCAGTCAAGCACTAGTTTATAATTATTAAAAAAAAAAAATATGTAATTTGTCAAATCTGACAGGCAATTCCAGAGATCAGCGCGTTCACACCTCCTCTCGATGAGAGGGAGTGAGCTGTAATCCACCACACTGGCCTAGTACGGGTTGGTAGATGTGACATGTCTTGGAAGTTTTTGGCTTCGGTTTCCTCACGTTGTTTTCCTTTACCGTTTTGAGAGTAGTGGTGATGAAACCTATAATTTTATTATTACTGTACATACGTATAGATTTTTATTCTATAGGATTGGTGGATCGCAAAGCACATTTTGCCATTGTACAGTCAGCAACAGAACTCGTTTAACGTGATATGATTTTATAGTGTACTAGCGGCCACCAGCGACTTCGTCCGCGTGGAATTAGTCATGCTCAGCTGCTATTGGCAATATGTACGGCTGCGTTAGCTCCCGTTTTCGCAACATTTTTTGTTACTGCTCTGCTCCAATTGGTCATAGCGGGATATTATCTAGCCTAAAGCCTTCTTGGATTAATAGGCTATCCAACGCAAAAATAATTTTTCAAATTGGATCAGCAGTTCCTGAGATTAGCGCGCACAAACAAACAAACAAACAAACTCTTCAGCTTTATATATTAATATATAGATTTTTGGCGTTTTGTAATAGAAGCTAAGATTTAAAGGAGAGAGAATAAGTATACTGTTTTTTAATGAAATGTCACTTCGGTTTCGATTTTAATGAAATATTCTCAATAATTTGGGGGTGTTTATCGTTGTTTATACTTTAATCTTTTGTGAATCTTTGACAGTTGTTGCAGGCCGTCAAAACCCGGAAAGTCTGACAAGCAGTCTTGATAAGGGTATACTAGCCAGTACAATATCTAGCTTGTGGAGATAGATATGTTAAGCTGCAACCGGTTAGACAGGAAGCCAGCCCCAAGATAGCTGGGAAAATTCTAGGAAGACGATGTTCATTATTTTGTCTATAAAAAGCCGCTGAAGTTATATTTTAATGTATTGTCTGTCTCTAACCATGTAAAACTAGCAAAACAATACAAAGAACACGAAACAAACACGAAAGTATCCAGTGCCAAAACTAACTAAGTAAACTTTGACCTCGGCAAACTTCGTCAAAGTTCGGCGATCATCGGGGAACTAAACAGTTTCTGTACCGGATTGTACCTAGGGGTCGCTGCAAAAAGTTACTAAACGTCTCTAGGGGTCTTAGTGTATCATGGTCGGAGTTTTGGCCTTTGTATGTCTACGTAAAGGGAGGACACTCACTAAGTGAATGTTGTATATACTTTTATCTGGGCTGGTATTTCTGCATCCTTACAGAATTGTGTCAGCATTACATAACAACATAAGATGACCAGCCTATAATGTTCTCACTCCTGGAACACAGGCCTACTCTCGGCGAGAGGGAGTGGGCGGTAATCTACCATGCAGGCCCAGTGCAGGTTGGTAGATCATGATCATCATGGAAATGCCGGTTTCCTCACATTGTTTCCCTTCAAAATTTTCAGAGCAGTCATGGTGATGAAAATAATTTACTCAAAGTGAAGTGCCTAACGGGGTTATAACCTAAGATCTATAACTCGCAGCCAACATCACTAGGCTACCGCTGCTCAGTCACCATCATCATTATATCAGCGTTTATCCCGGTTGCATCCGCGGCTTTCGCGTTGGAGCCCGGGGTCCGCTTTCCTGCTCATTCTCTTCCATTTCGCGCGATCTTTAGCATCCTGTGGTAAGAGTGTGTCAGCAATATCCTAGCACAGCCTGGCAGTATCCTAGCTACACTGGCGGACGAGGTCGACGGACCTTTTATTAGACTCTGGGCAGATAGATATGTGCGTGCACATATTCATGTCGCCAAATGATCCCTGTTTCTCTTTTACTAACATAGGATAAGTTTTTTACTAACAATATATGCGCCTTGCCTGCATGACAGCCACCGTGGCGTAACGGTAGCGAACGCGGTCATTGCGCAAGGAGGCGCGGGTTCGATCCCCGCACAGTGCAAATATTTGTATGCATGAATATAAATATTTGCACTGGTCTGGTCGTGCCTCGGAAAGCATGTTAAGCCGTTGGTCCGGTTGCAATACGAACATCTAGTGGCAGTCGTTACGGGTTGGTTGGAGCCCTCAAAAGTCTAACAATTGGTCTAACTGCAATGCTTAGATATCGCCTTCGGGTTTTGGAGGTCAGACGGCAGTCGCTTCATGGAAAATATCGAAGTTTAGCCAAAAAAAATCAGCAGTTAGGACTGGTAAAGCGGACCCCACACTCCAAAGCTGAAAAAGCTACGATGCGACTGGGATTAACACTAAGATGATGATGATGATATGGGTCTTGCCTGAAATAAAAAGTTTGAATTTGAACTTATCAATAACTAGCCACTGCCCATGTATCTAAGAACCCACAGCGTCTGCGGTAGTTACGGTCGTTTCCTCTACCTACATCATCTACGGATATAAAATTGGTTTAGGGTACGAACTAGGAATTAAAGACAACTTGATTTGACAGTTGTGATGTGCTTTTAGCTGTCCGAAAAAGTTTTTCTATCGGGAGTAGGGTATGTCCATTGTATCGAACTTCATTCCGACGGGCCCGTTTCTTCGTTGACAAATTAGAAGGCAGTTTTACCCTTTGAATCGCACGGTTTTTTCTAAGACACAAAATCAGAATCACAAGATCAGGCTTGCTTAAAGGAAGTTTAATGTTTTTAATCTATTTCATTTGCGTTGCTTTTTTTAAACTATTTATCGAGTCAGATTCCAGTCTAATCGGATGCAGTTGCGGGAGCAGTTCTGATCTCCACAATCCAGTTATTGGGTAATAAGATAGATCATCTCATTTCATGATTGCAGCGTTAATCCCAGTCGCATCTGAAGCTTTCTCAGCTTTGAAGTCTGGGGTCCGCAGTCGTGGGTACCAGTCTAACAGCTGATTTTGGCTAAACTTCGATATTTTCCGTGAAGCGACTGCCGTCTGACCTCTTCAACCCGAAGGCGATATCGAAGCATTGCAGTTAGACTAATTGTTGGACTTTTGAGGGCTCCAACAACCCGTAACGATTGCCACTAGATGTTCGTATGGCAACCGGGACCAACGGCTTAACGTGCTTTCCGGTAATAAGATAGATACCCCTTTATATTGAGGAGCTGGGGTGGTTCGAATGACTGTTGATCCCATTCTAACGCAAAAATACACGCATTGTTGTGGACACCAGCCATATTATCTCTTAAATTACCCTTTTGTAAGACTTTCGAGCTCTTGACGACACAAAATAACTGTCACAAACCTACGGATAATGGCTGGAACCAACAATATAATATGATTTCCAAGAGCCACATTTGGGCTAGTGCTACAAAATGTCTCCTGGCTACTTTGGATTCAGTGGAGAGGCGTGCAAAGAGGCCAATTGGCAAGCCAGATTTAGCTCAAACCGGTCTCCAAAGCTTGGAGCACAGGCAAAGCGTAGCCAGCCTGTCGGTGTTCTATAGAACGAAACATTTTGGAGAGTGTGCGATGATATTGCATGATTTAATTCCCCTATATCCGTTCCATCATCGGACGACCCATCATACGGCGTGTTTCCACCCTTACGTTATTAACGCCACAATGATTCGAACAGAGCGTTTTGCCTCTTCTTTTATACCGCTTACTTCAAGGGACTGGAACAATTTGCGAGCGGTTTCCGTCGGACTATAATTTAATAGGCCCTTAATAAACTAGCGCGCTTTACCATCAACGATTACATCACTGCTTACCATCAGGCGGGATTGCGGGCAAGCACTAATATCCGAATGGCAAAGTAGGTGGGATAATTCCATCCCTCTGTTCTCTCTCCTCTACCTCCATCTGTTCTTTCCATCCGTTGGCGATCGGCTGGCTAAGACATGGCTGGAGGTTGACCACTGCGTTACCCAATTTATCACAGGTCATGGCAACTTTAAAAGTAAACTGTATTCTTTTAAACTTGTTCCTTCACCTTTGTGTCAATGTTCTACATCGAACTGTGAATTTGAACAGTCCGCACATCACATCTTGTGGGAGTGTATTCTTTGGCAGAATGAACGCAATATTATGTTGGATAGTGTACAAGTTACATTCGGAGTTGTTTATTATACGGACCTTTTAGAAACTAGAACTAATTTCCGTGCATTCAGGCGCTTTTGCCATACCTATTATTGGAATCAATTGTAACAGCACATACCTACTTAGGACCCATTAACTTAATCAAATTTTATTCCGTGGTGCTTGGCAATCTGGGCTTCTCCCAGTTGCAATAATATCAATTTGTGCCGATTGGCCTAGTTCTGTTTTGTCTCCTGCTTGTTATGGAGGGAAGTGGAAAAAATATGTTTTTTCTTACTCCTCCGCTATTCTTTTCTGATTAATTTCGTTGCGGGACCCAAGACAGTTGAATCGTTTCTCCGGGACTCGTCGAGCTTTATTGCTCGGCGTTTTTCTGGAGGTCTCCGCTGTTGATTCTAGCTTTCAGGAGTTGCAGTGGGTTGGAAACAGTGTGGCGGGTTTTGTCAAAAAAAAAAGCACTAATTTATAATTTATTAAAAAAAAAAACACGAGCGGGTCTCAGTATGTGAAGATAAGATCCAGACAATCGTGGCAGACATAGTTTAACCTGAGAAATCGACTCGCTCGACTGTTATTAATTACCGACGAGCCATCGTCACATCAATGCAGAAAATCTCATCCAATTATAAAGCACCTATCTCCACATCTTCCGTACAACCATTATTATTCAGATTATACACAGACCTGTGGTTGCCTTTCGTTAATTAACTTGTTTTACTAACAATGACTTACGACGAATTCTATTTGATCCCCGAACGTCTCCTAAAGCCAATACGCTGAGTTAATTAAAGCATCGAGAATTTGTCGTTCAGTTTGTGTATTCTTAATATGCGATGAAAGACAATTTCATGATAGGTGAAAGAAAGACTAGGAGAAACAAAATACATCTAAAATAAACATACCTACATCAAGTAGCAACAAATAATAATCAAATCGAAATTATAAACGTGATTTGAGTCCTGTACCCAATCAATGGGTTATAGGCTAGTTGGGGTGTTTTATTTTGATTTTAAATTTTATTTAAATAAGACTTAAAATTAACGTAGTTTTATGAGATTTTGATGAACTTTTAAAACATTTTTCTCGTCTGAATTTTGTAACATGTAAACAATATAAAAATGTAGACGTTTAGTTTTTTGAGGTTCATGATCGGCAAAAATCCTCTCAATTACGAAAGAAATAACATTCATTTGCAGTAAACATGACTCCAAAAATTACAAAAACACAGAAAATAATGAATGGATAAAGGAACATGTGGCACTACCACGCAAAATGGTTGTCGCTCAGCATTATGCTACAAACCTATGCAAAACAGAGCCCAGCGCTGGTTATCAGCGACAGCCGGTCATAAAGTCTGCTGTTGTTAATTCTACTAATATTACCATGATGTTGTCAGAGAAATCTTGTAGAACTGATATTTACCTGAAACAGAAAAGAAAAAAATATTATCAATCATAACCTTCAACTTTTTTATCTGTACTAATATACAACGTGTAACATAAAGGGTATATACATAACAAGGGCATGGCATGTTTACATAATATCAAACGATATTGGAAAGGTTTTTTAATCCTATTTCTTTATGTTAGGAAGTTATAAGGAAAAACACCGCCTGTGATAGGCTACTACCATACTAGGCGCACAGAATTATTGAAGACATTTATCCATTTTTTGCAAGTAACGTGACGTGTAACGAGTAGTTTTTAACGTATGTAGTGTGGTGCCATGTTTGTTATGATTTGATTTTAAGAAACACACGAAACCGAAAATTTGGTATAAATTTTTTGAGTATTTTATTCTGAGTTAAAACCCTTCCGATATCGTTTGATATCATCTAAAGATGCCATGCCATTGGTATGTATATACTCTTTATTTTACACGTTGTATACAGCTGAAGAGTTTGTTTGTTTGAAAGCGCTAATCTCAAGAATTAGTGGTCCCGTTAGAAAAATTCTATTTGCGTTGGATAGCCCATTAATCCAGCAAGGCTTTAGGCTATTTGACGTCACACTCCGATCAATAGGAGCGGAGCATATAAAAAAAATCATATCGAAACTTACGCGGGTGAAACCGCATAGCGCAGCTAGTATAAAATATTTGGGGTAAAGCGCGCTAGTTTAATAAGAGCCTGGCAAGACTGTCTGGTGGGTGGTAACTTCTGCCGGCAGCCGATGTTATGGCCTACCACAGAGATTGATTAACTAACTATCAAAAGGACCAAATTCATAGAAGTCAGATTGATCCAATTCCAATTATCGTGTTGAAATGAAACTTCGTATGTAATATATCAACGAAAATTGAATCATCGATTTTTGTAAAGCTAGAGTTTAATTTGAGATGTCATAAAAACATGTTGAGTTATCACAAGTTTTTCAACGGCAAGGAAAAGGTATTTATTGCTCAATAATCTGGATTCTTTTCATGTCAAAATCTGTGCGTTATTATCAATAAAGCCTTTAGTTCTTTTGTAATACAAACTGAAGAGCAACACGCACGGTTAGCGCAGTGGTTAAGCTATTGACTGCTGCGCTGCGTGTCGCGGATTCGATTCTCGTACGGAATAAATATTTGTACGACCTACAAGTAGTTCTTTCGGGTCTTGTTGTAGTTGTTGTTGTTGTTGTACGTGAGTTTTTAAATGCCCCCAATGCAAATTTAGTTGTTTGTAAATTCCCCCACAATACAGGAGAAAGTCCTAGTGTGTGGCAACGTTTTAAAAACAGTTAGTAACATATATTTTTAATGTTATAAAATAGTGCTTGACGGCGATCCCGCTGATGGTAGCAAGCTGTGGTGCAATCGTTGATAGTAAAGCGCACTAGTATATTTTGAGCCTATTCACTAAAGCCGTAAAAAATAAATATTGTTCTTTAAAATATAGAAAATAAATTAAAAAACTTACAATTATCACAAACTCTTGATACACACCAAAACAAACAAAATTCATTAGACTGAGAATCAGTATTTTGTTAACTTTCGCATTTATAAAATTAGTAACATTGACGCTACTAATTTTATAAATGCAAAAGTTTGTGTAAATGTATGGATGGTTGTACATTATGTTAACTCTTTCACTCTACCTATGACACTGCTGTTTCCTAGCGGATCTCCTATAGTACCTGATACAGCAGAGTTTCCTTTCCAATATGTTTTCTTAACTTACACTTAATTTCTGTCACTCTGAATTTGCTTGTCCTGTTTAGAATAGTTATTTAATATTAAAGTGTTTCTTGGCAAAGACCCTTTATTTACTAAGTACACAGTAGCTGTAAAAGCAGTTCCTAAAAATACTGTGGGGAAGTTTGCTTTATATTTATATAATAAGCTGAAATTGCTATATAATAAATGGTGTAATAGTAGATTTTGTCAAAGCTAGAAGATACATTGAAATTCAATCTATTATGACTAACTAGTTGCGCCCCACAGTTTCACCCGTGTTTTTATTATATTCCCCGCTTCTATTAGTCCCAGTGTGATGTTATATAGCCTAAAGCCTTCCTGGATTAATGGGCTATCCAATTCAAAAAGAATTTTTCAAATCAAACCCGTTCCTGAGATTAGTGCGTTCAAACAAACAAACTCTTCAGCTTTTTATATTAGTATAGGTATAGATGATAGGTAGTTTATTCTCATCAAAGTTGACATAGGTAGGTCTTTTTATCCAGATATTCCTACCGGATCGAAACTTACGCGGGAGAAACCACAGGGCGCTGCTATTATTAGATAAAACAGACCGTAATATTATTTCACTCAACCAGAGTACTTTCCGTGTAAAGTCTTAACTACTCTTGCTTAACTATTATACTTGGTTAACCTTTATACTTTTTTGTAAGCGAAGTATTTAAATTAAATACCAGTCCATGATAAGTTTGCCACCCTAAAATATTATGAACTATTATTGTTTACCAAAGTTTTGTTCAAAGAGAGCAATAATTCAGTAATTTGAAGACCAGACGAGCTCAAAGTATAGGCTCTTGCGGTGATTGCTGCGAAAAGTCATTGAGTGGCTGATTTCAAAGGAAACGTGGCGTGCCCGTGGTTCCGTAATCAGCATTTAGACTTCCTTTGATCTTCGGTCCGTGGTCGCAATTCAGGAAATTATCAAAGACACCGGTTTTACTCTAATATTTGATAAAAGTACCGATATTGGAGCGGTTTTTACTATAATTCGGTTAGACTGACGTTATATTTTAAAAAATCATCAAATGACCTCTCCCGCTCTGGGCGGAGCGGAAGGGCGTGTCCGACTTTAACTGACTAAAATCCACCCGTGTTTCTTCAATTGCCTGTGCCTTCGTTCAAATCCTCAAACTATGAAGATTCTATGTCAATTCCAAGAACCTGTGGAGGTATGAGGAACAGCGTCCACATCACATACACTTCACTTACTCATCTTCCATAGAAAAGGGAGGATCCTTCGACCAGCCTGGGATTGTCTGGTGGGCCACTTTGCTCACCGGTTGATGTCGCAAACTTGTATGCGTGCTAGTTGCACAGAAAACTCTGATTGCGAGATGCAGGACTCGCGTGACGTCAGTATGACGCGTTGTTCGCAACAAAACGGCAATTTGAAAGAATGAAAATATCTACATTTATTTAGTACAGACTAAAAGACGCACAATACATCAGATAAAGATAAACATTAAAAAGTAGAACATAGTAATCCATACTATCCATACTAATATTATAAATGCGAAAGTATCTCTGTCTGTCTGTCTGTCTGTCCGGCTTTCACGCCAAACTTACTGAACCGATTAATAAAATTTGTAATTTCCGTAATAAAATTTGGTACACAGATAGTCTAGAGCCGGAGAAAGGACATAGGTTATAAAACATCCCGCTATGACCAACAGGAGCAGAGCAGGAACAAAAAATGTTGCGGAAACGGGAGCAAACGCGGACGTACTACATTTTGCTCCCATTATTTTAACAGGAGCTTATTTTATATCAACTGAGCTCTTTCGGCTAGAAGGTTACGCGGGTGAAACCGCGGGGCACAGCTAGTTTAAAATAGGTACAGATTAATTAAAGGACGGATAAGTTGGGACGGCCTCAGGCTAGGTGGAGAGAAGATCTACGCAGGATGACTGGTAGTAAATGCATGAGAGTTTTATATCAACTGCGTTCATTCGGCTAGAAGATTACGCGGGTGAAACCGCGGGGCACAGCTAGTAATAAAATAAAGTAAATTGTGATAAAACAAAATAATGTAGAGACCCAGCAGGAATGTGTGCCTCCCGGCTGCGCCAAAAAATAATTTTAATTTCTAATTTCATTATTCTTCATCACAATTTGTATTATTAGAACACAGAAGGATGATACTTCCCTTAATCTAAAAGTCAAACTTCTTTTTCCTTTCTCATAACACAAGTTATAAAAGGAGTGTCGTACTGTTAACTTACAAAACTCATTGATCATTTTCCCTATTTACTTTGCTCCAAGATGAAAAGAAATGAAGTCTGTATTATCAAAGTTGTTATTATAAGGAAAACCTTGTGCCAAGTTAACAACTACCAAAATAACCTATCGATGCTTAATAAATTTAGTATTATTTTCCTGTGATATTTGATATTTCCTGTAGGTATTTCTAGATATAGGTGAGAGGTTATTTCCTGGGAGATGGGTACCTACCTACTTTTTCTGGTAACTTATCTTTGTTACTGAGAGCTATTAAGCGTTAATCCCAGCCGCATCCGAAGCTTTTTCAGCTTTGGAGTCTGCGATTCGCTGTACCATTCTAACTGCTGATTTTGGTTAAACATCGATATTTTCCATGAAGCGACTGCCGTCTGACCTCCACAACCCGAAGGAGATATCGAAGCGTTGCAGTTAGACCAATTGTTGGACTTTTGAGGGCTCCAACAAACCGTAACGACTGCCATTAGATGTTCGTATGGCAACGGGGACCAACGGCCTAACCTGCTTTCCGAGTCATGACCAGACCACTGCAAATATTCAAATTCATGCATACAAATATTTGCACTGCGCGAGGATCAAACCCGCGCCTCCTTGCGCAACGGCCGCGTTCGCTACCGCTTCGCCACGGAGGCTGTCGGACATGTACAGTAAATAGAGGAGATAAGTAACCAGGGTCGTTTGGATATATCAGAAGTTTATTAGGAATCGGTGGTAGGTATAATATCGGCTGCCGGCAGAAGTTACCACCCACCAGACAAGTCTTGCCGCCAAGCGATTTGTCGTATTCCAGTATAATGTCTAGTGAAGCCGTACGCAGGACGGGTTTGAGCAATTGTGTTGCGATGTGTGCCGGTTACGATGCGCCAAATGTTGTTGTGTCGGGTGTTTGGTTGTGGAGGGTCTCCAGATCAATTCCCTCTGACGCAGCATCTTTGATCGTGTTGTTGGGTATAACATTGCATCACCTCGCTCAACTGCCGTCTTCCTTCCTATTCACTCAATTTTTTTGAGTAAATAAGTTCTTAAGACGCTGCGAATAGCAAACTTTTAGGTATTTGAGGGGGTGAAGCAGACGAAGTGGGACACGACTAGCCCCGCCCACTGCGGGGCGCGGGGCGCTCCGCGCGAGTACATCGATGCGTGAGGTGAGGCGTCGTGCATCGAGAAATACGCACGTTCTATTAAATCTATACCAACCATTCTCTTCCATCTACATTTAGAAGCGTAATTTCACAACCCAACCGCGACGTATGGTTGGCTCTGTTCGTTACAGTCCCGGTTCGCATTAGACGAGCAGCAGGTTCGAATCCCACATCCGTTCACTTTACCTTGCGATTTTCGAAAATGTGTATTTTATACATATTTTCATTTTTTATTATTTTTTTTTGTTTTCTTTTTTATTTTTATAATGCGCTTTGTCCGTTCTGCTTAAATTTTTTGTGTTATGTCCTATTTTCATGAAACTGTTAGAAATATATCATTTCTAGAAATTACTATTTATAAACAGCTGTTTAGAGTAACTGTTAAAAAAAATGCATTTTCGGATATTTAAAAAAATAAAAGATTTCTTCTTCAAAACTGCAACTCTTATCGAAATCGGGTTTGTACGAGTGAAATAGATGGAGGCACTTGGAGGAGGCCTTTCTGAAAGGGGCCATGAATAATGCAACAAAATGAAATCTAAATTTACTGTTTTGAACTATTATCAAATCAACTGTTATTTTTATTGTTTTTCTTTTCTATTCCATCTACATTTAGAAGGGTTATTTCACAACCCAACCCCGAAGCATGGTTGGCTCTGTTCGTCACAGTCCCGGTTCGCATTAGACGAGCACCAGGATCGAATCCGACTTTACCTTGCGATTTTCGAAAATGTGTATTTTATACATATTTTCATTTTTTATTATTTTTTTTGTTTTCTTTTTTATTTTTATAATGCGCTTTGTCCGTTCTGCTTAAATTTTTTGTGTTATGTCCTTTTTTCATGAAACTGTTAGAAATATATCATTTCTAGAAATTACTATTTATAAACAGCTGTTTAGAGTAACTGTTAAAAAAAAATGCATTTTCGGATATTTAAAAAAATAAAAGATTTCTTCTTCAAAACTGCAACTCTTATCGAAATCGGGTTTGTACGAGTGAAATATTATAATACAAATTAACTGTTATTTTTATTGTTTTTCTTTTTTTAAATTATATTATGAACTAAGAAATTCATGGTTAAATAAAGGCTTATTATTATTATTTATTATTAATTTCTAGAAATTTGTAGAAAGAAAATTATAACGAATTGATTTTAAATATTAGTTTGCATTATAATTGTTACAAAAAGAATATATTTAAAAAGATGGAACAATTACTACAAAAAATACAGAAAATCGGATAAATTAATAATAATTAAAAAAAAAAACAATTGCAAATAAGAAATCCAACAAAAAGCATACAACGTAAAGCTGGGGTTTGAACCCGAACACATACAGGTGAAGAAAAATGTGCCGGGAAAAAGTAAAAAGAATAATTACAGAAAAAAATCAAATAAAATATCGGCAAAAATACAACAGTAAATTAAAAAGCATTTATTTCAATTAAAATCTACAAAAAGCATATAATGTAAACCTGGGGTTTGAACCCGGGCAAAAACGAAATATGATTATTCATCAACAAACAGATACGTAAATATAATTATTTTCTGTGCGGGGTAAAGCAAAAAGTGACATAGGTCCGACAAGCACAGCGCCTCAGCGGTCACTGTCGCTAAGCTTAAAAGTGAAAGAGAAGGCAATGGACGCCGCGATGGAGCGACGTTTCGTTCACGTTATTTATCATTAAATACATTATTTATTTTAGAATATCTTAGTTAAATCGATAAACAAAAACAATGGTTTCATTTACTATTATATTTTACATCGCTCTTCTCAATTTTATCAAGATTTGATGATTAATAATACAGTTACAACTGTTATAAATTCAATTTTAGGGGTTACTTTAGGATTTTTTTCTATCGAGAAAATTAATTCAAAACGTGTTTTGAAAACAATGGTTTCCTGCTACATATAATCAAGATTAACATATAAATTTTTGGCTGCTCTGAAATGTATACATTTGGCTAAAAAATTGTTTTAAGAAGCCTATTTTTACTGAACACAGCGCCTTAATAAACTAGCGCGCTTTACTATCAACATTTGCTCTATTGCTTATCATCATCAGGCGGGATTGCGGCCAAGCAGTAGTGTATAATTAAAAAAAAAAAAACAATGAATTATTTCATTTTTTTTTCATTAATAGGAAACATACAATTCTTTAGCCAATTAAATTTCTTTGGAAAAAAAATAACCAATTTCTCACTAAACTCACACGATACCACATCAAGGCATTCAATTGTAGTATATGTAGGCTGATCTATTATTTGACGAAAAACCGTGCGATGCTTGGGTCTGCTAAAATTGGAAATACTTCATATGCATACACAAGTCATGTTGCAGTGCAGAACTGATTTGCATTCGACACCTCACACATCAGGTTCAGTTAAAAACTGGCGTCAGAAAATCGTTGTCTGGCATTTTTGCTGAACTAAACCTTATTCGTGCAGACGTAAGGCACACTTTCCCGGTTATGCATTTTCTATTTGTTTTTTTTTTTGCCCTATCTGATGTATGGTGTATTATGTGTCTTTCGGTATGTGGAAATTAAATGTATATTTCTTTTCGAAATGACGTCATGTGTGACTTTTTAATTTGGTAATATGGGACGAAGGCATAGTGGTACATAATATAAAGCTCATAATATGTGCCAGTAACAATTAAGTATCGTAAAGGTACGGTTTAAAATCAAAATAAATATTTATTGTCCATTCCATTATAATAAACTAGCAGCCGCCAGCGACTTCGTTCGGGTTCAATTAATTATGATCCGCTCCTATTGGTCGCAGCGTGATGTTCTATAGCTTAAAGCCTTCCTGGATTAATAGGCTATCTAACGCAAAAAGAATTTTTCAAATCGGACCAGCAGTTCCTGAGATTAGCGCGCACAACCAAACAAACTCTTCAGCTTTATGTATTAGTAAGTACCTATAGTGGAAGCAATATGTACGTCTGCGTTAGCTCCCGTTTTCACAACATTTTTTGTTATTGCACTGCTCCTATTGGTCATAGCGGGATGTTATATAGCCTAAAGCCTTCCTGGATTAAAAGGCTGTCTAACGCAAAAAGAATTTTTCAAATCGGTTCCGTAGTTCCTGGGATTAGCGCGCACAAACAAACTCTCCAGCTTTATATATTAGTATAGATGTATTATCAATGTTCAACTATTCAGCTCATTTAAATTCATCTGTTAATAATATAATTAATACCACAATTTCTAATATCTATTTGAAAACAATATATAATTATGTTTGACTATTCAAACAATTTCTTTCTCCAATAAAAAGTCTGCAATACCAGATATGATGAACCTTGTCTAAAAAAAAAACTGAGGACTTATTTTAATATTAAAGGCCCTTAAAAGTTCAGAATTTTCTCTCAACCCAATGATGTAAATGAATAATTGATTTATATACTCTAAGTAGGTTTTACAAATACTTTTACAAATCAATCATATTTATTTAAACTACATTGATGAGTACCCTTAGGAATTCACAACTTTGTGTCTAATCGATAACGTAGGTATATCCAACACACAACGCTCTTGGCGATTCGCTCGTCTTTAGTCATCGGTGATCATCACCAGCTCAGCATTTCCATAAAAAAAAGAAACGTTGCCCCGCACTAGAAATTAAATACTCCTGTATCGAGGCTGCATTTACAAGCGTTTAATACAAACGCCCAGACGCGTGACCTGAGGCTGCAGGAGACGCCCTGGTAGGGAGACAAAATTGAAGTTCCGGCCACTGTAGGTGCGGGCTTGCGGGCGGCGATCAATGGGTAGTTCGCCGCCCGGTAAGGACCGGTCGGCGCGTTTTCTTTACGCGCGCCTCAAAGAGATGTCAGCACTTCGTGACGGGTTCCACGAAGACCGATACCTAGGTCAGGGTTGCGGGTTGGTTAAAAGCGTGGGCTGGCTCACAGGCAAGTGAAGGAATAAGGGTGGATTTAAGTCAGGAAAAATCTGCCACGCCCTTCCGCTCCGCCCAGAATGGGAGAGGTCATTTGACGATTTCCCATCCACAACAAAAAAGGGGCATTTCTCGTAATTTTAAGTAGGTAATTTCACAATCTGATTACACTCTGCTGTCAAAAATATTTCATACTAGCGGCCGCCAGCGACTCGTTCGCGTGGTTTAGTTATGTTTCGCTCCTATTGGTCGCAGCGTGATGTTATATAACCTAAAGCCTTCCTGGATTAAAGGGCTATTCAACGCAAAAATAATTTTCAAATCGAACCAGTAGTTCCTGAGATTAGCGCGTTCAAACAAACAAACAAACTCTTCAGCTATATATATTAGTATAGATTTCTCCACATTTTAACAAGTTTTTGACATTCTATTTTCGCCGTGAATACATTACGATTAGACTAGAATAGACTAGTGCGAGAGTTTGCCTATCGAAATGTCGCGATACCTATTTTTTATTCCGAGATTTATATGCTTTAGTGAAGCACCGTGCAACCGTATGATTGATGCAGTGGATAAGCGACCGACTGAGTGTCGCGTATTTGATTCTCGCACGAAACAAATATTCTTATGGCCTACAAAATTTTTAGCCGAGTCTGGCTGTTTGAGTATTTAAGTTTACCTAACTGTTTATAAACGCACTAACGTTACATGGGCATACCTAGTATGCGAAAAGTCTTTTTTTTTTTTAATATTATTATAAACTAGTCATCATCATCACAGCGTTAATCCCAGTCGCATGCGAAGCCTTTTTCAGCTTTAGAGTCTGGGGTTCGCTTTACCAGTCCAACTGCTGATATGGCTAAACTTCGGCATTTTCCGTGAAGCGACTGCCGTCCGACCTCCACAACCCGAAGGCGACGTCGAAGCATTGCAGTTAGACCAATTGTTGGATTTTTTGAGAGCTCCAACAACCCGTAACGGCTACCACAAGATGTTCGTATGGCAACCGGGACCAACGCCTTAACGTGCTTTCCGAGGCACGACCAGACCAGTGCAAATATTCATATTCATGCATACTTGCACTGTGCGGGGATCGAAACCGCGCCACCTTGCGCAGCGGCCGCGTCTGCTACCGCTACGCCACGGAGGCTGAATAATAATATAAACTAGTGCTTGGCTGCAATCCCGCCTGATGGTAAGCAGTGATGCAATCGTTGATGGTAAAGCGCACTAGTTTATTAAACCTATTCACTTAAAAAATTTAAGAATAGGAAGGATGACGGCAGTTGGGCGAGGTGATGCAATGTTAAACCGAAGACTAACACGACCAACGATGCTGCGCCAGAGGGAGATTGATCTGGAGACTCTCCACGACCAACCTCCCGACACAACAACATTTGGCGCATCGTACCCGGCACACATCGCAACACAACTGCTTAGACCCGTCCTCCGTATGGCTTCACCAGACATCATGCCGGAACACGACAAATCGTTTTTTAAAAAAATAAGTAAATAAACCTATGCGCAAACCAAGGGCTATAGCAGTTAGTATAATTCTGAAATCCCGAATTCGTCTTGATCAAGCGCGGATATCAATTTCATGTATTGTATAAATCAATCTAAGTTACTTCATCGTATATTTTATTTTGCCAAAACAAAGTTGCCTTCACCACTCACACATCCAAACCCACACTCAAACATCGACACGAACATACCCTACTTTGCAGTCTCATCATCATCATCATCATCACCAGCCCCTACTCGTCCACTGCTGGACATAGGCCTCCTTCATGGCACGCTAACAAGCTCGATCCTGAGCAGCTCTCCGCCAGCCACTACCAGCCACCTTTTTGATGTCGTCGCTCCATCTCGCCCAAGGGCGTCCCACGCTACTTTTGCCGAGACGCGGTCTCCATTCGAGGACTCGTTTACCCCAACGGTTGTCGGTCCTGCGGCATATGTGACCAGCCCATTGCCACTTCAGCTTGCTAATCCTCTCAGCTATGTCGGTGACTCTGGTCCTCTCTCGGATCACCTCATTTCTGATGCGATCCTTCAGAGAGACGCTCAACATAGCCCGCTCCATAGCTCGCTGAGCGACTTTAAACTTATGGACTAGTCTGACCCTTAGTGTCCACTTTGCAGTCTAATCTTTTAAATTAATTATTTACTTTGTGTTTTCCCTTTCTATACTTTTTTTGTCAATTTTCTTTCATCCCATAATCTTTGTCATATGTTAGTACACGTTTGTATTAGTTGTGAGTTGTGACACGACCGTGTAGTCAGAAGGCCTGAAGACCTAGGCAGGTAGTCCTAATACAGGCTCCAGTTTCCACTACATCAATATATCTTGTATACTTAATTATGTGTTAAGCTTATGTTTCATTATGTGGTGGAAAAAATGAACGTTTATTATTATTATTATCTGGTTACTATCATTGCTCCAAGCCTCTTCACTAATACTCACAAAATGCCATTTAAATGCGCAACGGAAGAAGATGCCTACCGCTATCACAGTTATAATAATACTCCGGCAAAGCTCAGTCCACAAAATATTATCAACGAAAAACAGTATCTTAGTTGTAAGCTTTCAAGGCTTCATTGTCCTACAGGGAGAACATTAGCACAGAATAGTGAATACAGAAGTTCCACACCGCGAGCGAAAATGCCGACAGCTTGATGGACAACTTTGAAAAGACGTTTGGCATGGACTTGGACCACGGGCGTCAAACCCGGCCCCCAAATATCAGGACCCGAGGTGTCACCGCGAAGTGTTCCACGCGGTCCACTCTTAGACATGACGGGGGAGTCCTACACCTCACTACCCCCTGACCCGAGGAGGCCCACAGTGGCGGGCCAGCACCAATCGGGGGTTGCGGCAGCAGTGCTTGTTCTCGTAACCCTAAAATCAAATTATTCGTCCTTCGTCGATCGTTGCTGCGGTCCGATCGACGTCGTGTCGCCTACCCCAGGGCGGCGGATATCCATGAGGATTTTCCACCCCAAAAACAATTTATAAAAAACAGTGATATGGTGTAACTTGAGATACACCACACACTACTTCAGGCTGCATTTCCTTGCTGTACTGAGCGACGTAATTAAGTACGACAAAACCAGAGGTGAGGCTCTGTCTTCAATTAAGTCGTAGCATAATGCTGAGTGGTGACCGTTTCTTATTTTTTTCTGTGTTTTTTTTTTGGAAATTTTGCATCATGTGCACCGCAAATAAACCTATTCTTTCTTTTGATAGTCATATCTGTAGCTGGGGACTGCGATAGGCACTGCGGTTGATTGATTAACATTGATGGATCCACGAATAATAATAATAACCATAGAATAGATAATAATCATAGAATAGTAACCGCGTTTAGTTAGATGTCAAAACATATTAAACAACAACCGCATTGGGAAGACATTATTACTGAAAAATGGAATCGTTTTGAAGCATGTTGCTAATCCAATGCTCCATATGTTTGAAAATACGTCTGTATAACAATGTAAATAACGCAATGTATGTTGTTGAACTGTCAAAATGAAACCCATTGATGCAATGTACGCACGGTGTGACATACAGTAAACACGACAGATCGTTGTCTCTCTTATAGGTCAGATTATATATATTAAAAAGGTATTTTATTTGTTATGCTTTCAGGCTGATACGGTGGAATGGATTTCAATAAAATGTGAAACAGATAGTAACCATGACCTAGTTGGTAACTAAAATGCTATATGCTTACTACTTCTTTTCGTCCAAGATCGTAGATAAAACCTCGGTAAACAGTTAAAACACTTTTTTATTACTTCTTTAAGTAATAATACAAGAAGTCTAACATTATAACATGGACGTTATGTAAAGATGCATATACAATATGTAAAGAAAACCATGTCCGACCCATAAGGATAATAAAGGTTAGGTAAACACTTGACCAAATATAATATAAAATTTTACGTAATCATCATAGTAACAATACTAATGAATTTTGAAATAATCTTTTTTTCCCGCGAATTGTTTCCAACTTCCTCGAAATTTGGTAATTTTTAAAAAAGTGACAACACTGGGATTACTATGACCGAATAGCGATGCGACCACGTGCCGCGTGCCCTGCCCCTCGCCGCCCGCGGAAGGGTTGCTTACCGCACATTAAGTTACCTCTTTTTGCGAAATAATATTTACTTTTTAAGGGGGATTATTTTTTTAAGGTTAGCCCGGCTTTGTAGGTATCCATTATTAGAATCAGTTATAGATATCTAGCAATACCTTCAAGGATCCCACAGGGTTTTCTTTACATATTATATGCATTCACGTAAAAGCATAATTATACAACATGAGTTTTCACACATTGTACAAAGCTAACCTTCTGTGCTCATCTATTCTGTGGTATACAGTTAGCAGGAGCCGCCCACCAGATTTATGTTGGCCGTACGAACGGGAGCAATTATCTCATACAATTCCTTAGGCCCTAACGGTTAGCGCAAAGCTACGCATATGCGACAAAGTTGGACGATTGCTTGGACAATCTGTTGGCCGATGAGTTGACAAACCTACGGGTTAGTTCCCAAGCTCTTTTGATTAAAAGATTGGATTTTAAACTGTAAATGCGTAACACACTATCAGTAGCAATGGGATTCATTTTGACAGTTCAATAACATTCTTTGCGTTATTTACGTTGTCGAGTAGACACGTTTCGAACATATGGCGCAATGGATTACAAATAAGCTTCAAAATTATTCAAACTGATAGTTTTTTTTTTTATAGTTATAAACTAGTATTTGTGCGCAATCCCGCCTGATGGTAAGTAGTGATGCAGTCGTTGATGGTACCTAAAGCGCGCTAGTTTATTAAGAGCCTATTCTTAAAAAACTTAATGAATAGGCAGGAGACGGCAGTAGAGCGAGGTGATGCATATTAAACCCAACAACATAACCAACGATGCTACGCCAGAGAGAGATTGATCTGGAGACCCTTAACAACCAAACCCCGACACAACAACATTTGGCGCATCGTATATAATGGCACACAATAGCTCAGACTCGTCCTCCGTACTTACTCCGTACTACGTACCGACTTCACCAGACATCATGCCGGAATACGACGTATCGCCTAATAATAACTATAGTGTTTTAAAATAATGACTTATAAGAGTGACTTCAAATATCATTAAGGTGCTGCTTTGTTGGTCAATGTCACAAATATGGGCAAAATTCTGACCTAAGGTATGACTAAATTAAGAAACCGTGTCCCTGGCGCACAGGGAAGGGAAAGAACACGGGTGGGTTTAGTCAGTAAAAGTCTGACACGCCCTTCCGATCCGCCTAGAGCGGGAGAGGTCATTTGATGATTTTCTATCCAAAACAAATAAAAAAAGGGATGACCAAATTTATTTCCAATATCTTTAAGTAATGCAATAGACATATGACTCACTTCCGGTCAAATATTATCATAGGGATGTACTTTATATTTTATGACGTAATAAAGTAACATTTACAATAAAAATATCATAGGTAATGAAATACCACTACGATCCAGAAGAAGCGTTTCGCTTCTTCTTTTATACCACGTACATCAAGGTACTTGAACAATTGCCTGCGGCGGTGTTTCCATCTGACTCAAAATCAAAAGTCATTTTTTTATACAAATTAGGCTGAGAATCAGCACTTTTTGAACGTCAATATTACATAAAACAGTCCACCAAAACGCCCACCCATCGACACTTCCTAGTGCTTTCGCTGGGAAGAAGAAGTGGCGAAAGAAACTCCCCAGCGGCACAGCTGCCTGTTCATTTAAAAAAACACATGACTTTATATAAGGCTGACATAAATATGGGCATGACTTTACTACAATTTATATAAGTGTCTTCAAGACTATATTAAATAGGCTCTTAATAAACTAGCACGCTTTATTATCAACGATTGCATCACTGCTTACCACCAAGCGGGATTGCGGTCAAGCATTAGTTTATAATAAGTACAAGAAAAAAATAGTTTTTAATGGTTCTGTTTTTGTAATCTACAATAAAATATACACAAATAAAAAAATATACAATTACGCTTATATTTACAGAAGGACTAAATTAACCGAATATTAACCCCAATAGTAAACTATTAATTATTCGGTTTTAGCCGAATATTAAATTTATTATTTTGGTTCAAATTGACATTATTTCAAGTTCAAATATAAATTGTATTTTAAGAGTACCTAATAAAGTAGATTTTGGAATGACGGCAAATGCTAGGATACTCACAATACATGGCATAGACTGTGTATGCAAATATCACAAATAATTTCAAACTATAATATTTATTCATATTAATAAAGTAACCAGCAATTAGAGTAAATAATACGAGGCATTAAGGTATATTAATAAACGGCTTTATTGTTATATTAGAGTGTCCATATTGAACTGTGAACACAAACAAACATCGTTTTAGCCACAAATCCGTCTCCAATCGATATCTTTCGAGTGACATGCAAACATCATGCCACCGGAACCACGACAAACATTGGCCCAGGCGTTGGCCCAACATAACACCCAAAGAAACAAAGACAATCGATATCGCCCTAATTTTTATGTACTGTTAAGTAATATTCAAATGTTTCAATGTTTTTTATTCACTTCAGCCTTAAAAACATTTAAATTCTAGTCAAACGGAAAGACGCCGCACAGGCGAATCACAGTCCTTCCCTGTACGCGGTGTAAAAGAAGTTATTTCATGTTAAAGAAATATCAACTTTATTGGTAGTGGCAATACATTTATTTTAAACTAGCCGCGCCGCGCGGTTTCACCCGCGTGGGTTTCGATATATTTTTTTATATGCTCCGCTCCTATTGGTCACAGCGTGATGTTATATAGCCTAAAGCCTTCCTGGATTAATGGGTTATCCAACAAACTCTTCAGCTTTATACAATATGTAAAGAAAACCCTGTCCGATCCGTGAAGGTATTGTTAAGTATCGATAACTGATTCTAATAATGCCCACAAAGAAAGGCAAAACTTAAAAAAAAATCCCCCTAAAAAAAATAAATATTATTTCGCAAAAAGAGGTAACTTAATACATGTGCTGTAAGCAACCCCTTCTGCGAGCGGCGGGGGGCAGGGCACGCGGCACCTGTGACGTGGTCGCGTCGCTATTCGCTTATAATATTCGCTTTGCCAGCGGCGGTGTTTCCGTCGGACTACAATTTGAGTGTCTTCAAGGCTAGAGTGAATAGGCTCTTGATAAACTAGTGCGCTTTACCATCAACGATTGCGTCACTGCTTACCATCAGGCAGGATTGCGGTCAAGCGCTGGTTTATAATATGTAAAAAAAAAAAATCAGTGTTGTCACACTTTTTTAAATATTACCAGATTTCGGGGAAATTGTAATTAATTCCCGGGAAAAAAGGATTATTTCAAAATTCATTAGTATTGTTACTATGATGATTATTTAAAATTTTATATTATATTTGGTCAAGTGTTTACCTAACCTTTATTATCCTTACGGGTCGGGCAGGGTTTTCTTTACATATTGTATATTAGTACCTATAGATTCACGGTTACAGTTGAGAAGTCTTGTCTTATCATTATTGCGTTATAATAATTGTAACACTTCCATTAGGTTTCTTCTTCAGCCTATAAGGGTCCACAACTGGACAAAGGCCTCTACCAAGGTTTTCCATTACATTGCTGCTACATAATCCCTACGCTTAGCAGATGGGTTGGCAGTAATTTGATATTCCACAGGAGAAGCGCTGCTGCCCGCTTCCCTGGTGAGAGTTTCCAAGCCCGGTACCACAAGGAGGATTAGGTTTAAAAATAAAAAAATGCATTGTTTATTTTCATGATCGGAGATTATATTCACCGTCTACAAAAGAAGAAACGTGAAAGAAACGCTTGTTTTTTCACAGGAAAACACGGTGAAACTGTAACCTATTGCTGGCGGGAAAAAAAAAAAACAAAATCGTATTCAGTTTTTACGTCCTGCCACCTACATTTGTAGTCACAGTTTCCCTTGCAATTACCATACGGAACCAATTGTTACAATCCAAGAACCGGCCCTAATACTTTTAAAGGGACCTCAATAAATATCTATAAAATGAAACGTAAGTGCTAGCGGTCGCCCCGATCTTATCAATTCGACCACATCGGCCGGTTAGAGACGCCATGACGCTTTTTTTGAATTTCGAACCGGTGTTGAAACGTCTTTTGTACAACGGTTAATGGAATAAACCTACGTTTATTCCCCAATTGTTGTAACAAAGAAAAGTAAAGAAAGAAAATATTTAAGTAAATACCCCAGGATTTTGTAAGTGCTTACAGAAATTTTTGGCTACCGTAGCTGCCTACGGTAGCCAACAACTCACCAACTATGCAGTTGGTGAGTTGTTTGAAGTGCAATAACATGACCTATTAATAAAAATGTTATTGCCATACATTATATGTAGAGCAACGGTGGCCCAGTGGTATCAGCCGCGACTTTCAAGTCGTAGGTCGTAGGTTCGAATTCCAACTTGCGGGGGTAGCGTTTGAGGAGGTACACGGCGCGGCGTTCGTGGCGGTTTTACGTTCACAGTTTTTCTGTAGTGTATTTAGTATCAGCATTGCACCCGTGTGAAGCCGAGGCGTTTTAGATAAAAAAATATTCTGTACTGATGTTCTTAGCTAATGATTACGCAACTCGTTACTGTGATTCAAAATCCTTACGCTCAGCAGACGGGTTGGAAACAATAATTCGATATTCCACAGGAGAAGCACTGTTGCCCACTTCCCTGGTGAGAGTTTCCTTAGTCTTAAAAGGCGCTTTACTTTGTAGAAATAATTTACATTATTTCTTCGCCATTGCTCTCAAAATGGTGAGGAAAAACATTGTGACGAAACCTGCATATCCTAGGCAAAATTTCGAAGATATCTGACATCTACCAACCCGCACTGGGCCCGCGTGGTAGATTAAGGCCCACTTTCTTTTACCGAGAAGAAGCCTGTGTCCTTATAGTGGCAACATTATAGGCTGAATATTTATTTAGTTTAAAATTACACTTGATTAAAACCCTGCGGTCCTCTGCATGTGGGAGCACATGAAAGACCTGACAAAACCCTAAACACGTTGTTATACTGGATAACGTGTTCTGAAGTTATCTCGGATCTCCCATTTTCACCGACCACAGCACGGAAGGATACCAGCCGATCGATTCTCTTAAAATCTCACCATGTGGTGAAATGAGCTGTCAATAGTGTCAATCCCTAGCATTAGTTGGATTGACAGCTTACTTCACCAGCTTTCAAGGTGAGAGAGATGGTGACAGAATCGCATTGCAGTGGTCTCGATAAAGGCTGGCACCGATAGGATTCTTAAGGTCATAGAACACTTAAACGACTCTGCTCCAACACCGCCCAACTATGACGACTGCTTGCAGTCCACGCGACGACAGCTAGCAGACGGCCACCTGTCCACGCGCCGACCGCTCTCGCTTTTCGCGATATACCAGTTCCCGACTCACAACGTGCGAATTAGCAATTATTGCTACTGCACTTGAGGACCAAGAAAGAAGCACAAGAGAATAAGATTTTGGATTCATAAAATGCTGAAAGCAACCGACTGGGCGGCGACAGCGGCGCGGCGACTGCTAGCAATGAGCGTACCGACCCCGCATTGACCGCTCGTCTACAACGTGCGGCCAGCGAGGCGTCAACTACAGAGCAGCCTGAAGGCGGTAAGCTCGCTAACAGCGAGCTGTCTGCTAATGTGAAATATATCTAAAGAGCAATATTTAAAGCCCATATTTGAATTATATCCTTTTTGTCTGATGGGAACAGAGTCGTGTAAGTGGGCTATGAGAGTGGCGTCGGACATGTGGGCTGTCAAATCCTGAGGCATTTATTCTAATACCTACTTGTTCGAAACAATAATAACTTCAAATTTAAATATCATAGCTATATGTACTTTCTACCATAATATATAATTGTATCAACGACCACAGGCTTGGTCCATATTAATTTATTTTCAATATCAATAAACAATTCAGTAGGTATTATGTGACTCATTTCAAGAAAAATGTTATCATAGGGATGTGCTTCAAATTTTTATTAAAGTCTTGTTTATTTTTATTAAAAATATCAACACATTTCTGTGAATTGAGTACCCTACTATCATTGGCTGTTTCATCATTGTTTTGTGCAAAAATAACGAACTTTATTGTTAATAAAATGGGACTTCCCCCAGACCTGAATCTGGTTTGAGTCTGTTATAAAAGTATAATTAGAATACTATTACATTATTTAAACTGTTATCAAACTGTTTAAATAATGCTTCTTGTATTTACTAAGACCGGCTTCTGTATTGTTTATCTTAAGTTTTAACCGAATTAATGGCAGTTTTAAATTGGTCTGATAATTACATTTGTATACTAATTTAAATAGCGATAAGGTTATGAACTTTGGCCAAAATAAATTTTGACCGTTTCATTAATTAGTTTTTAATACTTCTGTTTACTCTTAAAAGTGTTTTTCTTTATCATCTACATCGCTCTGTCTGAGCTTCTTTTTTTCCAGTAGCAAGCAGGTAACTAGGTAAGTAAGTATTAAGTAATCGTATATTATTTATAATTGTGTTTAGTTTAGTTTTATAACCTTCCGGTACGAGTTACAATAAATCCTTTTTCTCTTTCTTCCTTTACGTATATTCAGCCTATAACGTTACCTTCTCACGGCTGGAACATAGACCTCCTTCATGTGACAGGAAGTGTACCAAAATCTACCATGCGGGTTCAGAGCGGTTGGTAGACGTCTCCATACAGGTTTCCTCACGAAGGATCAATGATGATGAACTAAATTCTACTAAGTAATAGCACTATTTGAGTTATGGCTGATGCAAATAAATATAGTTTAAAAAAAAACTAAAAAAAACATGCTTTTAAAAAAATATTAAACTAAAAAGTTAAAAATAATTTTAAAAAAGCGTGAGGCGCTTTGTGCCATAATTTTTGTATATTAAGCGCCTCACGCTTTTCTTTTTAATTGTTTTTAACTTTTTAGTTTGATATTTTTTTAAAAGCATGCTCTTTTAGTTTTCTAAACAAAAATTAATTTTCAACTTTTTAGTTGACTTCTTAAAAAAAAAAAAAAAAAAAACAAACGAACGAACGTATTGCATATGGTGGGACATTTTACAGTAATGAGCCGCTCACTCGTAGTCCAAAGAGTTAGAGACGGACAAACACACAAACAAGCAAGCAAGCAACCATCCAAGTGAAGCTAATAAAAAGCACGTAAAAAAAAAGGATTACCATTCCATACACAATCTTCCATAAAAGTACCACGACATTCTACACATTTCAACGATATGGTTACACTACTGTGTTGCCCCAACAGGCCCATAACACCACTGAACTGCCGAAAAAGTATCACCGGTCACCCTAATAATTGTGTCGTAATGTTTAACATTTAACGCTAGGCTTTGGTTGGATATTTAAGATACGATCTCTTTGGGACACACGTTGTGTCCAGCAGTACATACTATCATCATCATCTCAGCGATAATCCCAGTCGCATCCGTAGCTTTTTCAGCTTTGGAGTCTGGGGTCCGCTTTACCAATCTAACTGCTGATTTTAGCTAAACTTCGATATTTTCCGTGAAGCGACTACCGCCTGACCTCCACAACCCTAAGGCGATATCTAAGCATTGCAGTTAAACCAATTGTTATACTTTTGAGGGCTCCAACAACCCGTAACGACTGCTACTAGATCAAGGCTGTGTCTCGTAATATTAATTGGCATGATTGGTGCAGTAGCTGAGCGATTGACTGCTGCGCTGCGTGTCGCGGGTTCGATTCCCGTACGGAACAAATATTTGTATGACCTATAAGTAGTTGTTCTGGGTCTAGCTTTTTGTGAGCGTATTCGTCTTGTTCCGGCATGATGTTTGGTGTAGCCGTATGGAGGACAAGTCTGAGCAGTTGTGTTGCGATGTGTGCCGCTGTGGGTTCGACTCCCGCACGAAACAAATGGCCTATAGGTAGTTGTTCCGGATCTGGTTATTTGTGTATGTGAGTTTAAATGGAATTAACCGCACCCACGATACAGGAGAAATTCATAGTTCGGGGTTCTTAAAAAAAATGTCTGTATGTTAATCAATGGTCGAGTATCTACCGTTTTAATTCATCATCATCATCATTTCAGTCGAAAGACGTCCACTGCTGGACATAGGCCTCCCCCAAGGTTCTCTACGACGACCGGTCCTGCGCCTCCCACATCCAGCGGTTTCCCGCGACCTTCGCCAGGTCGTCGGTCCACCATGTTGGGGGCCTACCCACGCTGCGTCTTCAGATGCGTGGTAACCACTAGAGAACCCGTCGGCCCCATCGGGCATCGGTCCTACGGGCAATGTGCCCAGCCCACTGCCACTTTAGTGTTGCAATGCATCGGGCTATGTCGGTTACTCTCGTTTTTTTTTTTTTTATTTTTTTTTTATTATTTTAAACCAGTGCTTGACCGCAATCCCATCTAATGGTAAGCAGTGATGCGATCGTTGATGGTAAAGCGCGCTAGTTTATTAGGAGCCTATTCACTCTAGTCTTGAAGATACTCAAATTGTAGTCCGACGGAAACACCGCCGCCGGCAAGTTGTTCCAGTCCCTTGATGTATGCGGTATAAAGGAGGAGGCGAAACGCTTCATCCGGATCGTAGTAGTGTTAACAACGTAAGGGTGGAAACTCGCCGTACGACGGGTCGTCCGATGGTGGAACGGAGACGGGGGAATTAAATCATCGTTCTTCTGCGGATCTCCTCATTCCTGATGCGATTGCCTAGTGAAACCACAAGCATAGCCCTCTCCATTGCCCTTTGAGTGACTTTGAGCCTTCTTATAAGGCCCATTGTTAGCGACCACTTCTCAATTCCATAAGTCATCACTGGCAACACACACGTTTAATTAAATATAGATAAATAAATACAAAAATAAATAAAATAATACTAGAGTCTAATTACTCAAAGACTTATATGATGTTCGATTATCGAGGTAAGCAGGGACAATTGTTGATTTAACACAATGGTGTTTTGTTTAAGTAATAACTAATTTATAACAAGATAATGGCCTACGGCGTTTAGTCATTGCAGTGTTAATTGTTATAATTATTATATTTACGAATATCTAGGTCCTGAGTGTTGTCTTCATATACTTAAGCACCATAATTGCGTAATACACTAATACCATCTGTGACAGCTTCCGTGGCGTAGCGGTAGCGGACGCGGCCCCTGCTCAAGGTGACGCGGGTTCGATCCCCGCACAGTGCAAGTATTTGTATGCATGAATATGAATATTTGCACTGGTCTGGTCGTGCCTCGGAAAGCACGTTAAGCCGTTGGTTCCGGTTGCCATACAAACATCTAGTGGCAGTCGTTACGGGTTGTTGGAGCCCTCAAAAGTCCAACAATTGGTCTAACTGCAATGCTTTGATGTCGCCTTCGGGTTGTGGAGGTCAGCCGGCAGTCGCTTCACGGAAAATGTCGAAGTTTAGCCATATCAGCAGTTGGACTAGTAAAGCGGACCCCAGACTCCAAAGCTGAAAAGGCTTCGGATGCGACTGGGATTAACGCTGAGATGATGATGACATTAATACCAACAATTGGAATCATTTTAAGCATCATCATCATCATCAACATTTTAACGTCCCACTGCTGGGCACTGGTCTCCTCTCATCCAGAGAGAAACACCACGCTTGCTCTATGCGGGTTGGCGATTTCAGACTTAAAGTCCAGGTTTCCTCAAGATGTTTTCTTTCACATTGTAATCGGTCATTGGTGTATAAGATATACTTAGAAAGTACATAATATAACTTAGAAAAGTTACATTAGTGCTTGCCTGACCTGGAATCGAACCCGCACACTCATGCTTGAGAGGCTGGTGTTTTAACCACGGTTAGTCTATGGATGGGTGACAATCTTCAAATACTGAAACTCCTCCGTGTCTTGAAAAGCATGTAGGCAAAGCCGTTGATTCCGGTTGTCATTGGTAGATCTTTGACAGTCGTTACGGGTCGTCAGAAGTTCAAAAGTCTGACCATTAATCTTACCAAGGGGTTTCGTATTACCCAGTAACAGGATTAGGTCAGATAAGCATTCGCTCCATGCAAAATATTGGTATTCGTTTAGATCCGTTTAGACTAGAACCTGATGACGACACAGTCCAGGTCAAAATCGCAAAAAAAGAACTTGCTCCTAAAATAACAAATCTCAGTATAAAACGGCGAAACGAAAGAAAATAACAGATGTAATGTTACGATATGAAGTTATCTCATGTAAAAAATAACAAGGTTCCTTTTGCAGCAGTCATCAATCAAACAGGAACAAACGGGGCCGCAATAATTCCCTTGGAGTACACGCTCACTGTGAATTATTATGTTTAGGTAGCTACGGGTAGCACGGAGAAATTATTATAAATAGAAAAATGTTTGCAAAAACATGAGTTTTATTTATTACAATCAGCATATTAAACCACATGACAGCCTCCGTGGCGTAGCGGTAGCGAACGCGGTGATCCTTGCGCAGTGCTAATATTTGTATTCCTGAATATGAATATTTGTACTGGTCTGGTCGTGCCTCGGAAAGCATGTTAAGCCGTTGGTCTCGGTTGTCATATAAACATCTAATGGCAGTCGTTCTGCGTTGTTGGAGCCCTCAAAAGTCCAACAGTTGGTCTAACTGCAATGCTTCGATATCGCCTTCGGGTTGTGGAGGTCATACGGCAGTGCCTTCACGGAAAATATCGAAGTTTAGCCAAAATCAGCAGTTGGACTGGTAAATCGGACCTCAGACTCCTAAGCTGAATAGCTTCGGATGTGGCTGGGATTAACGCTGAGATGATGAAGATGAATCAGCGTATTAAAAACCATCCAAAATTGGAAAGAAAGAAAGACGTGGTTATTGGTATTATAGTGAAAGAAAACCTTCAAACCATAAAACTAAGTTATAATACCGAAAGAGCCTCAGCTCTGCATAATTTCCATCTGACGCTGATTTTCAGCTGCAACCTACGAGCCCCATAGGCCTACAATGAGAGGTGAGGTAAAGACTTTTAGACTGAACAATATCCTATATACAACGTTATTTTTACATTATAGGAAACCTGAATTTAGTTTGTTCAGAATAAGCAATAAGCCAGCCTTTCGGTGTTCTATAGGATGCATTTCGGGGAGTGTGCGAGGGAATTGCATGATTTAATTCCCTCATCTCCGTTCCACCAGCGGACGAACCGTCGTACGGCTGGTTTCCACCCTTACGTTGTTAACACCACTACGATCCGGATGAAGCGTTTCGCCTCCTCCTTTATACCGCGTACATCGAGGGACGGGAACAATTTGCCAGCGGCGGTGTTTCCGTCGGACTACAATTTGAGTGTCTTCAAGGCTAGAGTGAATAGGCTCTTAATAAACTAGTGCGCTTTACCATCAACGATTGCGTCACTGCTTACCATCAGGCAGGTTTGCGGTCAAGCGCTGGTTTATAATATGTAAAAAAAAAAAAAAAAACAGCTGAATACGTTTGTATAGAGAAAGCACCACTCCCTCTTAAGGTGAGTGTGTATTGAAGTTTTCCATGAGAAAAATGAATATTGAGAGTGGTGGTGACTTAGTAGTATCAGCCACGACTTACAAGTTGTAGATCGTAGGAATCCAGTCAGACGCTTTACTTTGTTTAAATTATTTCATCACCACTGCTCTCGAAACGGTGAAGGAAAACATTGCGAGGAAACCCGCATATCCTACTACCATCTACTACATATCCTACTACCATCTACTACATATCCTACTACCATCTACTACATATCCTACTACCATCTACTACATATCCTACTACCATCTACTACATATCCTACTACCATCTACTACATATCCTACTACAATCTACTACATATCCTACTACCATCTACTACATATCCTACTACCATCTACTACATATCCTACTACAATCTACTACATATCCTACTACCATCTACTACAATCTGTCAAATTTCTTTATTGAATTTTCAATTATCAAGCTAAAGCATTAGCTTTAGCCATAAAATTGAAAATTCCCACCCATCCTTAAACCTTAATAGGTTCAAGGATGGGTGGGCCATCCTTGAACCTTAATAGGTTCAAGGATGGGTGGGAATATTTCACAGTTTCGGGTAGCTTGACCTGCTATCGTCAGTACATAAATTCAGATGGTCTCGCTACGGGGACACAAGCCTATTCTTAGTGAGAGTTTAGGTTAAAATGACGGAACTCATTTGGACCTGGATACTTTTATCCCTGGATCTCCTTGGATAATTCTCTTATGATTGAGAAATATGTGAGTGAAACCGTGGGGTATAGCTAGTTAATTATATTAATTGAATAAAATATTAATTGGAATTTTATTTTATGGGGCCATGACCTGAAGCAAGACAACTTTAAATGGAACAGTTGATAATTAATATCTTCTTTTTTATCTCTTTAAAAAATAGGTACAGTATGTTCTGCTCATAAAAGGTATTCTATTGTGTTTATAAATTCTACCGTCGAAAAATGTCACCACACAAGGGTTCAGTGTCCTACAGCTACATAACATACTACTACTATCAATTTGAAGTCTTTATTACTAATCCATTGCTTCGGATGCATTTTGGGGAGTGTGCGAGGGAATTGCATGATTCAATTCCCCCATCTCCGTTCCACCATCGGACGACCCGTCGTACGGCTGGTTTCCACCCTTACGTTGTTAACACCACTACGATCCGGACGAAGCGTTTCGCCTCCTCCTTTATACCGCGTACATCGAGGGACTGGAACAATATGCCAGCGGCGGTGTTTCCGTCGGACTACAATTTGAGTGTCTTTAAGGCTAGAGTGAATAGACTCTTAATAAACTAGTGCGCTTTACCATCAACGATTGCGTCACTGCTTACCATCGGGCAGAATTGCGGTCAAGCGCTAGTTTATAGTTAATAAAAAAAAAATGTTCCAAAAATGTGTCTGCCCAATAACGTAAATAAAGCAATGAATGTTGTTGAACTGTCAAAATGAAATCCATTGATACTGATAATCTGGTACTCAATCGATCAATCAGGACACCAAAGACTGATTATAAGGCGAAGGAAAACATCTTGAGGAAACCTGAACTTTAAGTCTGAATTCGCAAACCCGCATTGAGCAAGCGTGGTGACTACGCTCAATCCTTCTCTGTTGAGAGGAGACCTGTGCCCAGCAGTGGGACGATACAAAGGTTGATAATGATGATGATGATGACCGAATCTATGTTGATGTAATACCATCCTGTATTTTAGCACTAGTTTAGATAACTGACTCTGGCTAGAGTATATTAACTAAACCATTGTCATGAAATACTTCGCAAAACAGAGCCATTCAAGTCATTCGGATGCAATGCAATTGATAAGTACCATGTAATATCCTGTGAACAACGATATTGTGGAGAGTCCTTACCTTCCTTATTTAAATTCTCATGGTATTTTGTATACATATGTAAAGAAAATCCCGTCCGACCCATGAAGATAATAGGTAACTGTTAGGTATACATTATGAACAAATAAAATATGAAATTTTACGTAATCATCATAGTGACAATACTAATGAATTTTGAAATAGTCTTTTTTTACGCGAATTAATTCCAACTTCCCAACTTTTCTTCTTCTTTCTGGTATTTAACAAAAAGTGTTAACAACATTTGTGACAGAGCGAATAGCGATGCAACCACATGCCGCCTGCCCTGCCCCCCTTCACCCGCGCATGTATGCCTAATGTGTTGCCTACCGCACATGCATTAAGTTACCTCGGTTTTACGAAATAATATTTTTTTTTTTTAGGGGTATATTTTTGTTAGGTTTAGTCCGGCTTTGTAGGCATTATTAGAATTAGTTAACGATACCCAACAATACCTTGACGGATCGGACAGGGTTTTCTTTATATATTGTATACAATAGAATATAATACATTTTATTATGTAGGTACACCATATAAATTACGCAACATAAATATGAAGATTTTACAAAGGGTGACACAATCAAAAACCAATATTATACTGACAACAACCCTTACATGAAATACCAAGGGGAAGAAGAGAGACTACGGTGGATGTATACCCGGCTTGGGTAGAGCACCGCTGTGTCCTCGTGACGGCGATCGGCGGTAATCGATCTCTCGCGTGCGGCCCTGGTCCAGGCCATGGGCCGGAGCGAGAGTGCGTGGCAGGCCGTCACCTACCTACTTCAGCTCACTTTAAACTCACTTCACGGCGATACTTACAGAATCCCATCAAAACAATTATTTGAAAAAGACTAGGCATATGATGATGGCGCTGCTACAGGCTAATGGATGATTTAATAATCACCAAGTAATTAAATGTGTTACTTTTCTTGTAATTATCTTTTACTTATACTGTGGAATGGTGAATATCATTAGCTTTCACGTCATTTGATGACAGAACAGGTTTTGAAGGCACCTGGCACTGACTTGTTCCTTGTTAAGAACATTAGTTCTTTTATTTCTATACTACAAATAACTTCAGACATTCATGCAGAACAATCCATAGAAAAAAAAAAAAAAAAAACTAATAATAATTACAACAACAAACTCATCGTTAGACCGACACATGTTTATCTTTATGACTACTCATTATGTATCCCGTTGCGTAAATAATTTTAATAATACCAACTAAGCTAAAACAAAAATGTTAGTGGCGTCTCCATGAATCATCTGTTCCCAATTAATCATTAAACAAAGAACGGGCTCCGTTATTATCACAACGTCCGTCGACATAAACAGAAGCTTTCGTGTCTTTTGATAATTAAAACAATAACTTTGACATAGAAGTTCGCAATGACTGTCTTTGAAAGTGAAATTTTTGTGAAGTGAAAAAACATAATACAGTAATATTTGAAATCGTCAAAATGGATTTGAAAAGTTTTCTAGGTATGTATTGTATTTTTTTTTATAATTATAAACTAGGACTTGACCGCAATCCTGCCTGATGGTAAGCAGTGATGCAATCGTTGATGGTAAAGCGTGTTAGTTTAATAAGAGGTCTATTCACTCAACAAAACTGAGTGAATAGGAAGGAAGACGGCACTTGAGCGAAGCGATGCAATGTTAAACCCAACAACACAACCAATGATGCTACGCCAGAGGGCAATTGATCTGGAGACCCTCCACGATCAAACTCCCGACACAACAACATTTGGCGGATGGTAGCCAGCACACTGTGCAACACAACTGCTCAGACTCGTCCTCCGTACCTACGGCTTCAACAGACATCACGTCGGAACACGACGAATCGCTTGGCGGCAAGAGTTTGTCTAGTGGGTGGTAGCTTTTGCCGACTGCTGATGCTAAGGTCTACCTCTGATTTTCCGATTTATTATAATATTGTTTTCATTGTGATTATTGAATACCTATTTCTGGCATAAAACCTCTTGACAGTCAAAAGAGGCAAGAAAACAAAGAAATAAAGATGTAGTTTTTCCAATTGTGGCCCGCGGTTTCACCCGCGTAAGTAGCAGTAATATGAAAAATAGATAAAAACCTATTCTTATGCCTAACGAATATACGAAATTTAATTGAAATCAGATCAGCCGTGCCTCTGTGGTAGGCCATAACATCGGCTGCGGTTAGAAATTACCATTCACCAGACAAAATCTTGCCGCCCAGCGATTCGTCGTGTTCCGGCATGATGTCTGGTGAAGCCGTACGGAGGACGAGTCTCAGGAGTTGCGTTGCGATGTATGCTGGGCACGATGCGCCAAATGTTGTTGTGTCGGTAATCCATACATATGGATTGTGACTTGAAAAAGTATCTATTTTACATTAAGATCATAAAAATGTGTATGAGTTTTAATATGGCTGTTTGAGTTTATATGTTTGTGAACGCATCCACGATACAGAAGAAATTCATAGCGTAGGGCAACGTTTTAAAAAATTAAGAACGTTTAAAATCTAATATCAGTCTCAATCATCCAAATAATACTCCTAATTTCCTTACATTTCAACAAGTTTTTGTTTGTCACCGAGATGAGAATGTGACCAGATTTTGAAGGTTTTAAATTGGGAATTGGGAAAGAAAAGAAAACGAGAATTGAGGCCCTGCAGGAAAATTGCGTAGTACATTATCAGTAGCAATGGGTTTCATTTTGACAGTTCAACAGCATTCATTGCGTTATTAACGTTGTTGAGCAGACACTTTATCGAACATAAGGAGCAATAGAATAGCAATAATCTTTAAAATGATTCCAACTGATAGTAATGGTGTGTTACGCAATTAGGGTGCCGGTCTGCTCAATAATGTAAACAACGTAGCGTTTATTACTGAACTCTTAAAATGAATGCCATTGCAACTGATAGAGTTGTAGAGGTAAGAGAAACAGCCGAGTAATTACCTACGTAACATATTATTAATAGCAATGGGTTTCATTTTGACAGTTCAACTCACAGCTCATTTTTCAACTGACAGTTCATTTTTCAGTTCATTCATTGCTTTATTTACGTTGTTGAGCAGACACTTTATCGAACATAGGGAGCAATGGCAATAGCAATATGCTTCAACATGATTCCAACTGTTAGTAATGGTGTGTTACGCAATTAGGGTGCAAGGTGTAAAGTTCACTTATCCTCGATAGAAAAGGAAGGATCTCCTGACAAGATGGGTGTTATGTCTGGCAGGCACTTGCTCACCGGTTGATGTCGTGAACTTGCATGCGTGCCAGTTGTACAGTAAACTCTGCTTGCGAAATGCAGGATTCGTGTGACGTCAGTACGACGCGTTGTTCGCATGTAGCGTTCTAGGTACCGCTCCATTACCTACTGCCCTCTAGCTGATGGTTCAGTTCGTCGGGATTGGTTCAAGATCGTTTCTAGATAGGTTCGGGATCGGTATGGTTCGTCGGGTTCAGACCAGGATCGGTTAGAGATCGGTTCGGGATCGATTAGGGATCACGTCGGGGTCAACACTTTAGAGGTCTCTTGTGTTACGTAACATCCCACTGGTTATAGTCATCTATACTTCTATCATCATCATCATTTCAGCCGAAAGACGTCCACGCGACGTGATGTCAGTATAATGCGTTGTTCTATTTGTGGCATTTGGAGATGGCAACTCGTTGAATTAGCGGTTTTTACCTTTTGGTCGTTTTTACGAAGTCAACACAAAAATCAAAGCATTTATTTCAAATAAAGCAATTTCAAGTAGATTTGATTAGTCAAAGAGTCGGTCAGTCAGTAAGATGAAAGTAGAAAATAGAAGAAGATGGAGTAGGACAGACAAGAATCTCCACGGAAACTTTTAAAACCATAAAATCGTTACAGCCAGGCCGGCCTGGCCCGTCGTTGTGGCCTTCTGGTTAAAATACCAGCCTCTCAAGTATGTGTGTGCGGGTTCGATTCCAGGTCAGGCAAGTAGCAATATAACTTTTCTAAGTTATATGTATTTCTAAGTATTTCTTGGACACCAATGACTGATTATAAGGTGAAGGAAAACATCTCGAGGAAACCTGGACTTTAAGTCTGAAGTCGCCCATATATACCCATACCCTCAAACCCTTTCTGTATAAGAGGAGACTTATGCCCAGCTGTAGGACGATAAAAAGGTTGATGATGGTTTGATTACATCATTCATGTTGAATTTATCCATGTGAGAATGATGTAGAACGACGTGCGATGTTAAGAGTGTCCGTTAGAGAAAACACAAAACCAGTTGAAAAAATGCTGATGTTCAACATGTATGTTTATACCTACCCTAATGACATGTTCTAAATTTACTTTGTAATACGTTGAATTAGATAGGTAGTTTATTTTTTGCGTACCTATAGAATTTCACCTGTATACTGTTCACCAATGCGATATATGTGTTTTTAAAAGTATACCTAATTGCTGTTCCAAAAGCTAATAATATTAATGACTACTTCTACATTCTAAGCTGAATTTGACTGCATACATAGAATTTCCCTGAAAAATTTGAAACTGTTTAACATTTTCTTTTTTTTTATAATTGTGTTTTTTACATTAACTTCCGTTATTTCTTTTCAGGTATTATCGTATTTGCATCGACCATCACGTCGTCAGCTGCCAGCTGTATTTTAATGAGTAGATTAGATTACTGCAACTACACCATCGCTTGTACTACCAGTCCTAGCAGCGTCAATAATCCCAACTGTGATGACGAACCCTTCGTCATCTTCACCATCACGAGCTCTATTTTAGAATTTGTTACTACTGGATTTTTTGCCGCAACCAACTTTGACTCCAGAGTTCGAGTAATCAAAGCCTATGACAATATTTGGACAAATATTGATTCTTCTGCATTTCGATACTACCCGAAGAGCATCAGTTTAGATTTATCGAACAACCAGATCGAAAACGTTCATAATGAAGCTTTCAGAAACTTAATCTATCTTCAAAATCTGAATATATCCAACAACAAAATTGAAACACTAAATCCCAAGTCATTTCTTATCTCTGATTCTAGAAATGGCCTTGTGCAGGAACTTGATTTGTCTAATAATCAGCTAATAGAACTGTCAAGTGAGCTAAATGACCTGACCACGTTGAGAAGGTTGCATTTACAGAACAACAAGCTATCGAAAATGGCCGACGATTGTTTCATGAGTTTAAAAAATTTAGAGTACCTTAATTTGCAAAATAACCACTTGACGTTTTTGAATTTAACCCTAACGAACTTGAAAATGTTAAAAACACTCGATATCTCTTACAATCATTTGATAAAACTATCGGGCTATGAAATTAATCGTATGTCTGCTATTGTTGAATTTAATGCATCGCATAACGCGTTGACATCAGTCGAATCAAATTGCTTCAACCAAGCTTTCTCTTTGGAGACGGTTGATTTTAGTTACAATAACATAAATGCAATCATCGAAAATGTAAGGTTCGTTGTCAACAGTCAACTAAAATATCTGAACTTTTACAATAATCATATCACGGAAATACAAGAAAATTCCTTTCTGCATTGTCGTTTAGATTATATAAATTTTGAAAACAACAATATAACAGGAGATATAAAAGAAAATACTCTCACTGGCTTGCGCAATATCACTATACTAGATTTATCAAGACAAAGTATTAATGGTATAAAAGATAAAGCATTTACAGGCATGGCCAGCCTCACACATCTTAATTTAAGTAATAACAATATTCAAGAAATTGGCAAATCTAGCTTCGATAATTCATCAATCGTTGTTTTAGATCTGTCTCATAATAAAATATCTGATTTAATTTTCTTTCAAAATTGTTTGCCAAATGTAACTGTACTTTATTTAAGAAATAATAATATTACTGTAGTCCCAACAAACATTTTCGGTAATCAGTCACAGATGAGAAAGTTAGATATTTCCATGAACAAAATCAAGATCATTGAGCAGTATTCCCTACCGTTGAAAAACTTGCAATATCTGAACATTGTAGGTAATTGTTTAAGTGATATTATAAAGAAAAATGTATTCAGTCCAGCAAAGTATTTAAGGTTTCTAGATTTAAGTAACTTTAACATAACAAAAATTGATGACTCAGCTTTTGTCGATTTACCAGTATTGGCTAGACTAAATCTTTCTAACAATCACATAGAGGCTATAGAACCAAATAATTTCAAAGGAGTTGATAATATGTACAGCCTCGATTTATCACACAATAACCTCACACATTTATCCTTTAACAAAAGTATATTGACGAATAATTTAAAAGCTCTTTATTTGAATAACAACAAACTTAGAAACATATCAAAACCTTTTGTAAATAAATGCAAGCTAATATACCTTGATATATCCAACGGTGACGTTAGTGATCTAACAGCACTTAGCGCCGACATCTTTCCTAATTTAACAGCATTACATCTAGCAAACAATAAGATTAAACATTTCAATAACCCACAAATAAACACTTTAACTACACTTATTGACCTAGGGTTATCTTCAAATGAAATAAACAATATAGACTTGAGTCATTTCAAAGAACTAATGACAATAGATCTCAGTAATAATAATTTAACATATTTAAATAGCACGCTATTTAAAAATAATGAACATTTACAGTCTCTAGATGTTAGCAGAAACAATATTAAAGATTTACCACCTGGAACGTTTCAATTTATGAAAAACCTGAAGCTTTTGAATTTATCATCTAATTACTTGACGAAACTTCGTTTTGGCAGTTTAAAAGGTCTTCATAAAACGGAAGTATTGGACTTATCAAAAAATTATATTACAGTGTTAGATGTCGACGTTTTTCATGAATGTGATGAACTGAAAACTTTGATAATAGACTACAATCGTATCAAAACATTTGACGTTGAAAGACTGATACTAAATTCGTTAAGGAAATTGAAAACTTTGAGTTTAGGAGGTAATCCTATTTCTTGTAAGGAAATTGTTCATAATATTAAGTCTGCAAACGTTACGTTCTATGCTATAAGACAAGTAGCAGTAACTTCTATTGATAAAGTATATCATGAGGATAATGTTCATGGCATAAAATGTGGAGATGATGCATTTAATGAAAGTACTTCTGTAAAACCGACAGGGAAGGAGTTGACGGAAAATACTGTCTCCTCGGTGTCGTCAACTACTATAGTACTAACTTGGTGTTCTTTGCTAACAATACTACTTGTTGGAGCTGGTATATTTGTTTATATAAAACTGTACAAAAAACGTGTTCTAGTTGTTGGTAACAATGTGACTATGCAAATGAGAAATTCAATTTTATCGGATGGCTCAGATTTTCAGAGTGATCTTTTAAGTTAACCTTTTGTAAATGTTAAAATATTTTGTTTCGGTCTTAAAGTTCGTAGGTGTGATTTTACGATTATGTTAAGTTGGTTATTTTTATTGATGTTATTCTTTAAACTTAAAGCTTCTCGTCCATGATGAGGAACACTCAGATTAATCCAACACTTAGTTTTATCATTTGATGATTAATTAAAGCTTCGCTGAAGTAAGAGCAAGTCGAGTGAGTCGCTTCGATATAAGATTTTTTTAAATTCGTACCCTAAAGTGGTTCTTTAGGGTACGAATTTACAAAAATCCTTCCCTAATCCTTACTTACACTATTAGTATAAGGAAGTCATGTGTAAAATTCCAAAGCTCTGTGTTGTTCGACAGTAAATTTAAGAGTGTTATGTAATTAATTCAATGTAAAAGCATTGCGTTTAATGTGAGAAATATTGTAAGGTCGAGGCCCTTTATTTGCTAGATTTTATACAATAATGTTGAAGGAGTTCACTTTTTATTATGTTGTCAGTAGTTAATAAAATCTGTATGCCATAATATTTTTTTGCCTTGTCTTTAACTCCCGTTCTCACTTACAGGTTATCTAGAAATTTCCTTCGTAGAAAATAATAGATCAGAATTTATTATGTAAACCGTAAATATATGGACGCTTGAAAGGCAATCATATCTAAGCAACAAAAATTCGTAAATTGAGTTATATACACCATCCGAACCGCCAGATTTTTCTGCGTCGTTTAGTGTATATAACTCAATTTACGATTTTTTGTCGCTTAGATATGATTGCCTTTCAAGCGTCGATATGCAGGTTACATGAGATCTGTTATTTATACAACATTGTTTTTTGTTTATACAAAACCAAAAACACGTGTTCAGTATTTTTAAGTAAAGAATCTATGTACAAAATTTCAAAAAGATATAATGAAAAACCACACACTTATGAGCTTGCTATTCTACTTGGTTATCCCAACCAAAATGTGGTCAAAGCTACGCTCAGGCGGGCGAGCGCGGTGCGTTGACCTCTTGCGTCAGCTGTGGCGCGCGGCTCAAGTACTATGATCTATCGTAACCACCCAGTAACTACTCTGCAACAATTTCTAAATGTATTTGGGAAAAAATATAACATGGTGGATTTGAATCGATTCAGTTGCTTATTCTGAACTAACTATATTCAGGTTTTGCAAAAACAAAAAATAACGTTATATATAACAGGTATGGCGAGTTAAAAATGTGGACTGAAAACGTAATTATTACACTAAGTGATTAAGGATGGTCTGACAGAATCTGAAACAAAATAAAATCTAAGGGAAACGGTTAACTCTTCAAGCTATTCGCACACAATAATGAGGTACTAACAAAAATTTTACTTCTGTATAAAATATATATTGATAAATTTTGCTGAGCTAAAACAAATTACTTACCGTTGAAATTTTGCGGTCCGCTGAATCTAAAGCACCTGATTTTGCTGTCTACAAAATTATAGGTAGGCCATTCGATGTGAAATTTTAATGATGAATCCAAATCCTCAGAATACATTAGAAATTTTGTGAAATTAGTCGTGCAACTTCGATAGAATTAATTTCTGACGTTCGAAGTATTCTGGAAGTGCGAAATTCTGAGCTTGATTTACTGAATCGAATTTAGCTGCGTTGTCAAACACATACTCTATGGTTTCGTGGGTTAAGCGAGTTACTGAAGCATCTCTATATGCACTGAATATCAAGGCAAAGTTTTGAGAATTTGGCAACGTAATTAATCGTGGTGGTACTGCACATTTCGCTGACTTTAATAACTGTTTGGAACTGTTAGTAGACGATACGTTTTTCGCAGATATTTTTGACGCATTCATAAAATATAAATGAATAATTTTCGTGGTGGCCTGGTGGTCAGCCTCTGACGCAGCAGCCTCTGAAGTATGAGTCTGCGGATTCGATTCCAGGTCAGGCAAGTACCAATATGACTTTTCTAAATTATATGTACTTTCTAAGTTTATCTTCGACACCAATAATTGATTTCAAGGTGAAGGAAAACGCCTTGAGGAAACCTGGACTTTAAGTCTGAAATCGCCAACCCGCATTGAGCATGCGTGGTGATTATGCTCAATCCTTTTCTGTATGAGAGGGGACCACCTAATAGTGGGATGATAAAAAAAGGTTGTTGATGAATGGAACAATCTTTCAATTACAATTTTGTTTTATATACCGATCCCATTTTCAAAGTCGATAAACCTACATCTTATCTTAGATATCAGAAGATCAACCACCAAATCAGATGATGCACCCACACCTAACGCAATAAAAAATTGTCGTGTCAGTCGTGAGACTGATCGACAAACTGAAATCATTAAATAACCCAGAATAACAATTTGAGTGTCTTCTAGGCTAGAGTGAATAGGCTCTTAATAAACTAGCGCGCTTTACCATCAACGATCGCATCACTGCTTACCATCAGGTGGGATTGCGGTTAAGCGCTGGTTTATAATTTATATAAAAAAAAGAATACACAAAAAGTAAAAACACAAATCGATTACGGTGTCGAGTCGGTGATGCTCATGCGAATTAAATACTTTTTCCGCATGCAACAAAAATGCTCAACGTCACTAAAATTTTCACTTCAAAAATACAACAAAATCATCCAAACACAATATTTCCAATTCACACGATTTGAACACAAAAACAAAACGCTGACGTAAACGTTAGCATTTAAGTTCATACTTTATGTTGTGGTGACGGGAAGTTGGCAACTTGCCAGCGGTAATAGGGCCGTAGCTCCCAAAGTTTAAGGTCAGCCCTGAATTTATTGTTTATCATTGGTTCATTGATTTGGTTCAATCGGGTGTGGAGCCTATTGATTGTAACACGAGTTATATACACGAGGTCTCTGAAGTTTTTCACTAATGACATGTGAAAAATTTATAACCATTTTTAAATTAAGAATGCGAGGAGACTTGTGAAATATATTATTTATTACTTACATTATATGGATAATTTATTAGAAATAAAATATTTGAATTATTGAACCAATGACAGCCGCGTTTTTATTTCCACACAATTTCACTATCTTTTCCAAGGTTGCTTGGAAGAGATAAGGAGATAAGGCGGCGGTATATATTTTGTAGTGCACAGAGGACAGCACGCGAAGCCATATCCAGTGTCATATTTCTTTATTAGATTTTCAACGTTATGGCTAGAAGATTAAGGCTCAATGTTGATTGGGAATATTTGACAGCTTTACATAGCGTGACCTGCTGTCATCCGTACAATAAAGTACCTACATAATTTTTATTTTAAATAATTATAAAGTAGTGCTTGACTGCAATCCCGCCTGATGGTAAGCAGTGACGCAATCGTTGATGGTAAAGCGCACTAGTTTATTAAGCCTATTCACTAAAAAACTTAGGTAAAGCGGGCCCCAGACTCCAAAGCTGAAAAGGCTTCGGATGCGACTGGGATTAACGCTGGGATGATGATGATGATGACTTAAAAAACTTAGGAATAGGAAGAATGACGGCAGTTGAGCCAGGTGATGCAATGTTAAACCCAAGACCAACACAACCAACGATGCTGCGCCAGAGAGAGATTGATCTGGAGACTCTCCACGACCAAACTCCCGACACAACAACATTTGGCGCATCGTACCCGGCACACATCGCAACACAACTGCTCAGACCCGTCTTCCGTACGGCTTCACCAGACATCATGCCGGTACACGACGAATCGCTTGGCGGCAAGACTTTGTCTGGTGGGTGGTAACTTCTGCCGGCAGCCGATGTTATGGCCTACCACCGAGGAAACACATTACGTAATTAAATAGAGTCGCAATTAAAATGCTTACGGTGTCTTCATATTATTTTTTTAACATTAGGAACCGGTGCCTGACCGCGATCCTGTCTGATGGTAAGCAGTGATAGGATGGTAAGTAAGTAAGAGACGGTGTGTTAAGTCCAGTAATATTTACACGACACATTAACTAAGATAAGATAAAGAGTTTGTATTATACATTCTTGAGTGTACAGTAATAATTAGTGGTTTGTAATAGTCAAACATACAGCTGTGCTGCTGGGGAGTGTGTTCCGCCACTTCATCCCAGTGAAAGTACTAGGATGTGAAGAAGTACGGGCGTTTTGGGGGTTCATCATCATCATCGTCATCACAGCGTTAATCCCAGTCGCATCCGAAGCCTTTTTCAGCTTTGGAGTCTGGGGTCCGCTTTACCAGTCCAACTGCTGAAATGGCTGAACTTCGACATTTTCCGTGAAGCGACTGCCGTCTGACCTCCACAACTCGAAGGCGACATCGAAGCATTGCAGTTAGACCAATTGTTGGACTTTTGAGGGCTCCAACAAACCGTAACGACTGCTACTAGATGTTTGTATGGCAACCGGGACCAAAGGCTTAACGTGCTTTCCGAGGCACGACCAGACCAGTGCAAGTATTCATATACAAATACTTGCACTGTGTGGGGATCGAACCCGCGCCACGCCACGGAGGCTGTCAAAGCTGTTTGGGGGTTCATCATCATCATCATCATCATCATTTCAGCCGAAAGACGTCCATTGCTGGACATAAGTCGTCTTGTAAAAACTAAACATTTTAAGAACTTAGGTACCTAATGGCCTGATTCCCTTGTTCTACAACAAACTACACTAAATTTAAGTTCATTACATCTTATTCCTTTCTACATCATTAAGAAAAGGAAAGAATATAAATACAACTTTAGTGCTGTCAAAATAAGATACTCCATAGACAAAAAAAAAACATGGCGATCGAACATAATTATGTCAATTTTCATCAGACGGTGACTAATTTGATAGGACTAAACTGATATTTTTATCTTCTGTTCTTTTCGTAATTTTTTTGCTGTGATTATCGGATACCTCTGAGCCACATGTGAAAGAAAGAAAAAAAAGAAAAAACGTTTATTTGCGGTAAACATGACGCAAAATTGTAAACTTTTGCGTCATGTTTACCGCAAAAAATAAGAAATAGTTAAGGGAAACATGCGTGACATCCACGCAAAACGGTTGTCGCTCAGCATTATGCTGCGACCCTGTGCAAAACAGAGTCTAGCGCTGGTTTTCAACCGGCGCGGTGCAACAAACAATTACAAGTGATACCGAAACGGTAGTACACTAAAAGTAACTTTTTTTATTTTGGCATCTCGTAGTTGACCTTGACAGGTCGTGATTACTTAACTGAACTATGCCATATGTCACGCAGTCACTCATACTAATCCCATATCTAACTACTACTCTACCTCTCATACTAACTCCATACTAATATTATAAATGCGAAAGTAACTCTGTCTGTCGGTCTATCTGTCTGTCTGTCTGTCTTATCTGTCTGTCTGTCTGTTACGCTTTCCTGCTTAAACCTCTCAACCGATTTTGATGAAATTTCGCACAGACAATCTTTAGACCCTGAGAAAGAACATCCCGGCTACCTTTTATCCCGGAAAAATTTGATATTCCCGAGGGAAATCTAAAAAGCGCGATATAACCGAATTCAACGCGGGCGAAGTCGCGGGCGGAAAGCTAGTAAGAGAATAAAGTTTATCACAGACAAACAGAAAGAACACAAACCTTTTAAAAATGGCTGTGTTGTCATTCTACGACTACGGAATCCCAAATATTACATTAATCTGCAAACAAACAATGAACCTGTTATCATTGCTTCCTTTCTGCGACAATCAGTTATGATTATAACGCACGCGTCGACACTCGACGAACATGTTCAACTAAAAAAGTATAAAAATAGATAAAGGAATATTTTTATGTGAGTGTTTCATATAAAGTTCATCATAACTATTGTTGGTTGTGAAATCGTTGAATAATTGAAAAATTAAATGATGAATTTTCATTCTGTATAACACCTGGATACTGATAAACACCTGTGTGGCTAAATAAAATACAGTACGTACCTCAGTGTAGATGTGTTTGTGGGTAAAATATCTTCTTAGAGACGTTACTATGAAGTTCATTATAAAACGATTATGTGAAAAGTATTAGTAAAAACAAGCTGACAAGCAAACAAGCAAGATCAAAAGGAAAGAGATACCTATATCTAACAGTGATTGAAGTTTGCCAATGAATGACCATGATGACCTAAAAAATGTAAGTTTTAGTTACAACAATATGAACAAAGCTAAAGATAAAGCAAAGATGAATATAGCTGTGTCTTTAGGCTACAAGTCCATTGAGGACAGGATCAAAGCACAATTAGGAAAATTTTAGACTATGGAATTCTAGTAAAAATGTAGTAAATCCACGTCATGGAGAAATTTAAATGCTTGTTAGCGTTTGCATTACTGAGCTTCTGTCAAAAGGCATGAGTGGTATGTCCATAAAACCTAACTAAAAAAAGAAATTCCATAACCCATTGCTTGGTATTGCTACAATAAATAGCTCAAGTCGACAATGCAAATGGCGTAATTTAATCTATGAATCTAAATAAACGAGCATTTGAATTGTCAGTGTGTTAACAAATTACTCCGCTGCTGTTTAATCATGAGTCTAAAATTTATATTCTTATAGGTCTAAATACAGAGGCTCTAATCTGCTACTACAATAGTATCAGAATGGTTGATCAGTGATCTCATAATGATAGATTTTGACAAGTTTCCTAATTTAATGATTTTCCAGTGGTCAATCATTAAAACTTCATTCCTTATTAAAAATGGTCGAATTGAAAAGTAGTCATACTAACTTATAATAATGGCAATTCGGCAAAGTAATTCTATCAACATTCCATTACGAGACGAATAATTATGAATTAAGCAGATTACGAACTTATAGCACAATAACAAGGGGATGACAATGGAATTGTATTGGAATGACAAAATTAAAATAGCAAACTAAAGCCTCAAATCAAAGGCCCTTGTGAATAGAAATTCTTAATAACCTTCAAGATTGGCGTTATAAACCGTTAGTTTTCAATGCAAATCCCATGTGAATGCGAAATTCATTCAATTAAGATTAGAAACGTTTATGGCACAAGAACCAATAAGGCTGTTGCGATAATTGTTACGCTAACAGTTGAGTCAATAACGGATCGCGCCATTAAAATTGAATCAACATCTGGTATTGTTATACAAACTGTGGAACACTTAATACCATGTCCTGTGTGTCCTGCCGTCTGCATATGACACGGACTGATGAACATTGATCGATCAATTCATGTGGCCAAATTTTGGGCTTAGTACTTTTAGACGGTCATTGACCCGCTTTGAAGAACATGACCTTCCACAGAGTCTTTAATAGTCTCTCTTTTTCAGGTCTGGTCATCACTTTCGCAACAAAAACGTCAGTGGACACCTTTTGTACACTAATTGACAAGGATAACTGTTCCTATACGGTTAATGGCAATGTTTCTCCTGAAAATTAATATAATTACTTTTTGCGGTAATGCTGATCCGTATAAATTATCACACTTGTCATCAACGAATCTCCAGATCAAAATCATCATCATCATCCCAGCGTTAATCCCAGTCGCATCCGCAGCTTTCTCAGCTTTGGAGTCTGGGGTCCGCTTTACCAGTCTAACTGCTGATTTTTGGCTAAACTTCGATATTTTCCGTGAAGCGACTGCCGTCTGACCTCCACAACCCGAAGGCGATATCTAAGCATTGCAGTTAGACCAATTGTTAGACTTTTGAGGGCTCCAACAATCTGTAACGACTGCCACTAGATGTTCGTATGGCACCCGGGACCAACGGCTTAACGTGCTTTCCGAGGCATGACCAGACCAGTGCAAATATTCATATTCATGCATACAAATATTTGCACTGTGCGGGGATCGAACCCGCGCCTCCTTGCGCAACGGCCGCGTTTGCTACCGCTATGCCACGGAGGCTGTCGTTTATCTGTCTTTCTACGAATTCCAACAATACAATTTGCAGAATCTCCAGATCAAAATGTTACAGCTAATTTTGCGTTAAAGAAATTACTCAAACGCAAAATATGGTGTATATGTCCTTGACAGCTATTGGAAACAGCTGGGATACAGAACAAAATAACGCTTTCAGTATCGTCAAAAATGTTATATAGTATACGTATACGGATTTAGTTGAAAATCACTTAAAGAGTATAATAATAATATTTTTATTCAAGTATAAGCGTGGCGTATTATGGGTCTCCTTGAAGTAATAAAGTCTGAAGTTTTTATGGCTTCTGAAAATAAAAACTATTTTTATTAGACTTGTCATACAATTTGTTGACGTATTTACCTGATGACTCCTTTTTGAATCTGTATAGCTTGAGGCAGTTATATCCACAAGAAAACAAACTGACAATATTAGGAGATGAGTATTCTGCGAACTTAAAAAAAAAATGAATTACTCAAACTTGTGTTGTAGTAACTTTACAGCGCTAAACATGACTAAAATATTTCAAATTCTTGAGAGAGTTAAATTTGTTGTTCAATCATTTAAAAAGGAATTGAGCAAGAGTGGTGATTACGCTCAATCCTTCTCTGTATGAAAGGAGACCTGTACCCAGCAGTGGGACGATAAAAGGTTGATGACGATGATATATCTGAAGTAGTATCTCTCAAAATAATTAATTTGTCACATTGGCGAATTCGTGTTTGATTATTTTGAACAATTTCCGAGTCTAACAGAGTTCTATCTTAGCTTTAATAAATGAAAGAAAATATAAGTATGTCTCTAGTAGCATTCAGAACATTAATAAAACCAAACAACAATATAATTCATGTAAATGACACTTTTTTTAAATACTTTTAATAATATTGGTCTTTTAATATTGGCCGTTTAGGATACAACGATATCACTGAATTCTTAGTTATGCTATATACATAGAGAAATGTTGACAGTCGATATTATTTCGAATCATAACTTATGTGAGTTGAACTAATTTGTCTGTGGTCCTAGTATATAAAATTTTTAAACATTTTAAGTACCTCAGGTTATAGCATAAAAATTATCGAGAAGGTCCGTTATGTATTTGCTCCAAGCAAATGGTTTTCCACAATGCCCGGTTAGACTAAAAGCCTGTTCTTTTCCCCGGTATCGCACCGGATAAAAATAATTGGTAGTTCGTTTGGTTGTATATAAATTACTGAAGAACTAATTAAAGGTTTGGATGGTATACTTTTACGTTAATAGCATAAACATAATCTTACAATTACGGAACTGTTGAAGCTGGGAGGCACAGGCCTTTTCTCTTTTAAAGGAAAATTTACCACGGCTTTAGTATAGATAATAAAATTATTATACGAGTTGAAAAGTAGCAAAAAGTCATAATTACTAATAGCAATATGTGATTCTAGATGTTAAGAGGTACGAATAAGTACAGTGCGGCTGATGAGAGAACGCGATCATGACATATTATGTCAGTTCTACAGTAAGATTCAGTTACTAGAACTGTTTCACTTACAGGTGTCGGTACAGACTGTACTATATGTCTGTCTATAAAGTTCTTGGTATTAAATAAATTTTGTAGCTAATTGGATAAATGGTTTATAAATAAAATTCTGATTATCTTATCACGAAATAAGTGTAAAGTAGACAGAAGACGAGATTGCATTATTAGTAATCTCAATCACTTTCGTATTGATTAAGATGCTACGAAGCAAAGACGACATTATGACAATAAAACTAAACTGCGTATATCTATTGACATACCCAGTCTGCATACGAAAAATTTAATTAAATTTATATTTGCAGTTTAGCCACTTTCCTTTCCATGCTAGGATTCTATTGATTGTTCTAAAATGCTCTTATTGTTTTTTTGTTTCACATTGTATACTAAAAAGATCGGCTTCTTGGAGCAGCTCATTATTGATGACTAATTTTTCCATTCTCATAATAATTTTAATATTATTTTTATATCTCGGGAAAAAAAATTACTTTCTTTTAGAGTTTATTTTTTATTCTTCTTTTATTGTTTAAAATCAACATAATCGAAGTTAAAATAAACACAACACAAAAAATTTAACCGACTGGGAAACGTTTTATGATGTAACTGCCTAAGAATTTGATTGTTTAAAATACTCAACGGATTTATGGCTGGTGTGAGCGAGATAGAAATATACACATCATAATGTTAACAAGTTTGCGATACGTACGATTAGTAGTAGAGAAAATGAGTGGGTAGTGAATATGTGTAGCTCTGCAATGTGATCTAGAAGCGAGTGATAAAATGCCATCCTGTTTTAGGGATTTGTATTCAAAGGGAGCCAATGAGACTATTGCTGAAGCACCTTTGTCTGTTTGTTTACCTATCCGTCTTTAACAGGGCTGTCTCTTTAGAACCGTAGTAGATCATCTTCATTCTCCTGCCCTTATCCCAATTTATTTGGGGTCGGCGCAACATGTCTTCTTCTTCCATACATCCCTATCAGAAGCCATCTCGGCAGTCACCCCCTTCTTAGCCATATCATCCTTCACACATTCCATCCATCGTTTCTTTGGTCTTCCCCTACTCTTATAGCCATCAACATTCATAATTAAAACTCTCCTTACGACATTCTCCTCATTTCTCCGTAATTCATGCCCGTACCATGACAACCGATTTCCACACAACTTTTCAGCTACCGGTGCCATTAGAACCGTAGTAGATATACACTTGAAATTGTCACCAAATGTGCATGATACTACAATACTACAATGGCCGTATGACAACAAATAGTAAACAATAAATAAAGTAGAAAATTAAAGGAGAACTAAAAACACGTGTAAAGATCGATACATCGTGGCATCTTAGTTTTTGTTACTTTGTATTTGATAAGAAGAGAGAAGAATGGCTTAGATATAATATATGTTCAAAATGTAATGCTATCGGTTGTGGTAAAAATGTTATGAAAATCCATAATCCTACCAAATAGAAAGGTTGGCGGTTAGAGTATACTTAAGGTAATTAAATGGTTGTTGAATATTTACTCCTTATTATGTTACTGTTTTTATTCTTGACTGAGGTTTATGACAAGTTACGTTAGCATTCTTACTTATTGATGTCTATAGTGGTTATAGTACCAATTTTAATTTTTTTGTAACCACAAAGGGCGCTGTATGTTTATGGTATTTCAGATACACTGGTGGACAACGAAATTGGGCCACCTACCAAACCGGTCCTCGTGACTATGTTTCATAGTAATAACTTTTGTTTTTTAGTTTGTCCCATAAATGTTCTATAGGATTTTATCTGGACTTCATGGTGATTAGTCCAGAATCTGTATCGCTACTTTTTACAAATAATCTCTTACGCATACCGCAGTGTGGGGGCGCGCTTTATGGTGATCATCCCGTGACGTCACGGGTATAGCATCTCATGCTCGTCGTGTAAAACAAAGATCGAAAGTAGAGTATCACTTATGACCCTTATTGTAAGAATCAGCAGACACGGTTTTTATATATACATACCTACATTAACCAGCTCTACAATATGTTCAGAAAACCCTGTCCGACCCGTAAGGATAATAAAGGTTAGGTAAACACATGACCAAATAAAATATGAAATTTTACATAATCATCATAGTAACAATACTAGTGAATTTTGAAATAATCTTTATTTCCCGCGAATTAGCTCCAACTTCCCCAAAATTTGGTAGTTTTTAAAAAGTGACAACATTATTTTTGACGGTATAATTCTGAGCGAATAGCGATGCGACCGCGTGCCACGTGCCCTGCTCTTCGCCCGCGCCTGTATGGCCTACCACACATATTTTAAGTTACCTCTTTTTGCGAATTAATATTATTATAGTCTTTGTAGGCATTGGTAGAATCAGTTCTCGATACCTAACAATAGCTTCACGGATCGAACAGGGTTTTCTTTAAATCCATACTAATATTATAAATACGAAAGTAACTCTGTCTGTCTGTCTGTCGGTCTGTCTGTCTGTCTGTCTGTTACGCTTTCCCGCTTAAACCACTCAACCGATTTTGATGAAATTTGGCACAGACAATCTTTAGACCCTGAGAAAGAACATAGGTTACCTTTTATCCAGAAAAAAATTGATTTTCCCGAGGGAAATCTAAAAAGCGCGATATAACCGAACTCCACGCGGGCGAAGCCGCGGGCGGAAAGCTAGTATTGTATAAGGGCTTCTGAGCGTATACTTCCCCTAAACAAAACAGAACTCCAAAGCTTACCCCTTCAAAAATCATGTGCAAATCGTTCTCCTAGTTTACAATCATCAGCACCATTTGAACACATACGGGACTTATCAGAAAAAAGTACTTGCCACCATTGTGCCAAAATGCAGTCACGGTGTTCACGATCAAAAATTAAACTTGCTGCCTCTTGAGCTGTGGTAAATTTTAGAACATGTTTTGGGTCTGTTAGACAACTTTCTTTAAGAAGCTTTGTTATTGTCCAATCACTTACAACGAAGCCTCGGACATCTCTCAGCATTTGCTGCAATCCTACTCCAGAACAATGATTATTTCTGAGGCTTGCTGGCACTACTAATTGAGCAACCCGCTCAGATGTCTTTCTTCTTCTATCAAAGTCTTCTGGTGTAGCCACTGCCCACTGGTCTACAGAAATACCTTTTGTAGACATAATGATTGTGCCATTTAATCACACACATTTTAGAGTGACATTTAGTTGGCTTATTCAACATTTGCAGCAAAGTTATGTTTCTATGTTTCTTCTATTTTGTGTTCTTTATCAGTGAAAAGGAAGAGGTAGGCTCTGATAAATCAGTGATACGAATTTAAAAGTAAATTCTAATAGCGTCCTAACTACTTTAAATATCTATACTAATATAAATAAAGCTGTGCTTTGTTTGTTTGAACGCGCTAATCTCAGGAACTACGGGTCAGATTTGAACAATTCTTTTTACTTTAGATAGCCCATTAATCCAGAAAGGTTTTAGGATATATAACATCACGATTCACGCTGCGACCAATAGGAGTGGAACATAACTAAAGCACGCGAACGAAGTCGTTGGCGGCCGCTAGTATAGAATAATAAAAGAATGGATACTCAAAAATAAATTGATTATATGAAGTTTACACACACTCAGATTGAAAATGAACAAACGTATTATTTATTTTAATTTGTAAATGCATTACAATTAAGTTATACAGTATGTTAACAAACAGAGGGCGTTCCCGTTAACCCGAAGTAGTATAGCATACATACATGCTAAAAAAAATATTTCCATTCGAAAACAAAATGTTTTAAAATTTTTACCAATAAGAAAATATTCAATAAAATTTTTAAATTGACATGTAAAAGAAACACACTGTACACGCGAACATGAAAGACGGCAACGTCGCAATTTATTTATACGTGACGACTACTATTTTGATTTAAAACAGGTTTCAAACTTATTTCCAATTAGAATTTTTTTTTTATTCGGATTTTTTTATGCTTATTTTTCTATGCTGATATTTTTATTTTAATCTATTAATGATATATATTAACGAGTTTAAGGGAACGCCCTCTGTTATTTAACATACTGTATATCTTAATTTTACTGTCCATCAGTGTATAGGTACTACTACTATTTATGAAGAGAGAGAAAGTCATTGGTAGAACTAAAACCTTCGTGTTCGAGTCCACACTCGTTACAATACTATTTAAAAAAATGCAAATATATTACATAATAGCAAGCCTCTGTCAATGTCATTCCAGCGTAAAAAGTTACTTTTAGTATGGGCACATGATGAAGAAATAATTGGCACATGAAGGTACTCGTGTATGTTTTAGTTACAAACTTAATGATACGGACTGGCTAACATAAAATATATATTACGTCATTAATCTGCAGGCCTACAAATAACTGTGTTATCATTTCCTTTCTGAGGCAATCTATTACGGACGCGTCCACACGAATAAATAAATGTAAAAATATGGAACACAGAATATATTCATGTGAGTGTTGACTTCATAGACACATTTTTTTCATATTTTTCTTTGTTGTGAATATAATATTTTGTTTCGTGAACTATTAATAAATACTGATCCAAGACAGGGCCACAGAAAAACACGCATACATATGTAAACTCACTCATACATCCCATGGGGAACTACAGTTTGCCATCTGCTACGATCTTTATAAAATATTCTTTGCTACATCTGCGTTCATATACCTATCTGGATATTTCGGTTATACATGCTCACCCACCGATTGCCGGCACCGTTGCAAGTACTACGGACATAATCTAATCTTTTCTGGAGTGCATGAACGATAAGTAGGCAATCCCTAAATCCTCGCACCCATAGTCGTCACAGAAGACGCATATAGACTCATCATCATCAACCTTTTTATCGTCCCACTGTTGGGCACAGGTCTCCTCTCATACAGAGAAGGATTGAGCGTAATCACCACGCTTGCTCAATGCGAGTTGGCGATTTCAGACTTAAAGGCCAGGTTTCCTCAAAATGTTTTCCTTCACCTTGTAATCAGTTATTGGATGTCCAAGATATACTTATATGAGAATATAATACATTGCAAGAAGGCATACAGAAACTTTGGTTTCGTATTGAGGCAGTCACAGGATTTTACGAACATTACCACGTTCAAAGTGTTGTATGAGGCACTTGTTAGAAGCAATCTTTAGTATAGTGCGGTAATTTGGGCACCACATGAAATCAAATATAGTGTCATGTTGGAACGGGTACAGAACAAGTTTACAAGGCTTTTGTATTTTAAACTATATGAAGTGTATCCGTTCTACCCGTTGATGTACCCCACACTGTTTGTACTTGGTATGGTGGGGTATAATGAGCTCAGGGTTCGCCGAGAGTTCAGTCTTGCTGCATATGTAGTTAAGTTATTGCGTGGCGTAGCACATAACCCAGGAGTGCTACGTCAGCTAGAGCTTCAAGTGCCGGACCGATACGTGTGGAGGCGGCGACGCCCGCAACTGCTAAACGTGCCTGTGGCCAGAACCGACCTACTGGCGAAAGCACCCCTCACCCGTGCAATCCGTATGGTGAACAAAGTCCATGATAGACTGGACATATTTTCGTCTTCTTTGAGTGAACTCGCAAGAGTTTTATTAAATGTTATTACTTGTATTTAAGAATTAGTGTATGTAGGTATATTAAAGTATTAGTGGATAACTGCACTGTCGCATTAGGGTAAGACCTGTAAGGACAGTTGTAAACTGATAAATAAATGAGAATATGTGTACCTCGGGCAAACGTTGTAATTAGGGAAAAACAACTTCGAGAAGGAGGCAAATAGAAGGATCCAGCTGGGATAGGCAGCATTTGGTAAACTTCGTCGGGTATTTTCGTCGCCCATACCCTAGTGTTTGACAACTAAAATCTTCAATCAGTGCCTCCTACCCGTCATGACTTACGGAGCCGAAACGTGGACACTAACGGCCAGACTAGTCCATAAGTTTAAAGTCGCTCAGCGAGGTATGGAGCGGGCTATGTTGAGCGTCTCTCTGAAGGACCGCATCAGAAATCAGATGCTCCGACAGAGGACCAGAGACACCGCCATAGCTGAGAGGATTAGCAAACTGAAGTGGCAATGGGTTGGTCACATATGCCGCAGGGCCGATAACCGTTGGTGTAAACGAGTCCTTGAGTGGAGACCGCGTCTCGGAAAACGTAGCGTAGGACGCCCTTAGGCGAGATGGAGCGACGACATCAAAAAGGTGGCTGGTAGTGGCTGGCAGAGAACTGCTCAGCATCGAGCTTGTTGGCGTGCCATGGAAGAGGCCTATGTCCAGCAGTGGACGAGTAGAGGCTGATGATGATTATGAAATTCTTTTTGTTGGCTGCGTTTCATTCATTGTCTCAATATGGTCAAACCAATCTAAGCATACTGTTATAAAAATTTTATCACTACATCATCTTTTAAACCAGAGAACCATAGAAGTATTTAACGTGTTGTGTCGTATGTTTAAAACCCATAGTTTCTTTTTTAGCTTTAGGTCTATACAGAGTAGAACAAGATAATGAGCTGTTTGACGAGTATAAAGGCTTAGGAACTCTATACGGTCAAAGTAATTAATAATTAATTTTCAATTCAGCCTGGTGTAAACTGGGCAGCCATGAAGATTGTTCAATTAAGATAAGAGCGTTTATAGTATAAACACCAATAAGGCTTCGAAGATAAATTTAAAGTCATCTACCAGCTTAGTCTATATCTAGATAACAGTGTTGTGTGCATCAGCCTCTGTAGAATTTTTAATAATCTCTATTTTTCAGGTCTGGTCATCACGTCCATCATACAAACGTCTGTGGCAAGCTCATGTACAATCAGAAACGACGACAATTGTTACTATACCGTTAATTGCGATATTCCTACCAAAATCATCTATGTTCCTTATTGCAATTACAGTGATCCATACATAACACTCATCATCAACGAATCCCCAGTGCGCAATGTTACAGCTAATTTCTTTCACGCAACATTTGGCACATATGTCCGGATTCTAACAGCTATTGGAAACAGCTGGAATGCTGTACAAAATTACGCTTTTAGTAACTTTAAAAACGTTATGTATATGGATATATCTGACAATCATATAAAGAGTATAGGCAAGGCGTTTTTTGGGTTAGAACAATTGGATTCATTAAACTTATCTCTGAATCACATCGAAATAATAAAACCTGAAGTTTTTATGGTTTCCCTAAATAAAAGCAGACTATTGTTATTAGATTTGTCATATAATTTGTTGACGTATTTACCTGAAGACATCTTTGTACATTTGTACAACTTGAGGCAGTTATATCTACAAGGAAATAAACTGACAATGTTGGACGGCCTGTATTCTGTGAACTTGAAAAACCTTAACTACTTAAATTTATGTTGTAATAACTTTACCATGCTAAATATAACTTTGAAACATTTTAGTAACTTAAAAGAATTAGATGTGTCATTTAATCAATTTAAAAATATCGATGAGTTTGCGGTGAAATCTCTAGAAAGGATTATTTTATCACACAACATCTTTGAAGAAGTAACGTTAGATAATTTTGCACGATTACCGTATCTTAAGAGAATAGATCTCAGTTATAATAAATTCAATAAATTACCAACATCCAATTTCCCTCAAAACCCTAATGGAACCAAACCACTGATTAACATATTTCTGAACAATAATAATATTACTCACATAGATGAAACTTTTTTTATTAATTTCAATTATATTAATGTATTAAATCTAAGCAACAATGAAATCAAAGAAATAAAACAAGGAACATTTAAACATGCAAAAGTCTTAAAGGTTTTAAGTGTCTCAAATTGTGGATTAAAATTCTTAACCAACGAAACTTTTTTGAATTTGGAAAACACGAAAATGATCGAAATATCTCAAAATAATTTAACTTCACTAAATGCCAAATTTTTTACCCAATGCACAAATCTCAGAACAATAATCGCTGACAATAATTTCATTGCGACAGTAGATTTAGGAATGTTTGAAAAATTAGTACCATCACTAGCTAGAATAGCTTTAAGAAGTAATCCGATAGCTCAGGATCCCTCTACTCAGATCTCTGAGAGTACTGTTGGAAGTATAGAAATAAGATATTTATTGCAAATAGCAGTAGATTTGATCAATGAAATATATTATACTATTTTAATTATATTTTTTTTGTTACTTGCAATCCTCTTATTAATTATGTTTGTACCTAAGTCTAAGCCAAAAATTCATTTAAGTTACACTCTTCAAGAGAAGGATATTTGATACAACCTAGCTAAATATGTACGGATGACAGTAGGTCAAGTTACCTGAAACTGTAAAATATTCCCAATCAACTTTGATCCTTAATGCTTTAGCAATAAAGTTCAATGTCTAATAAAGAAATTTGACAGATTGTAGTAGCTGGATGTTCTGTTGTCTAGGTATACCATAATCACTGTAAGTATCTTTGTTAACAAAAGTATATTAATTAGACTTTTATTGTGATGCTGTTTTCAATAAATGTTACAATGATATTATTTTGTTTTATTACCTATATCCAAAAAAAGTCAACAATAACTGATTCTAGGTATCACTAGCTTTTGCTCGCCTTAAATGTAGGGAATGGGGGAGGGGTTGCCCTTTCCCATCAGATCCCCAAACATGTCCATTTATAATATTAGCATGGATAAATATATCATTATATTCCCAACTATTCAGGGTGGCATACAACGATACGGACGAAGCGTTTTACCTCATCTTTTACACGGCGTACTTCGAGGGACTGGAACAATTTACGGAACTGTTTGCGGCGGTGTTTCCGTCTGACAACAATTTCAGTGTCTTCAAACGCTAGAGTGCTCTTGGGTGGCTCTTGATAAACTAGCGCGCTTTACCGTCAGCGATTGCATCACTGATTATTATCAGGCGGGATTGCGGTCAAGCACTAGTTTATAATTATAAAAAAAAAAAACTGTACATCATGAATTATACATATATTGAAAAGTTTCTGAGACAGTAAAATTATTCGAAATTGGCAAAACAGCCATTATAGAAATAAACATTCAATTATTGTATTATGTATTCTGATTCCTATACAAAGCAACAGGGGTCGATGTCCCTGGTCACGCTATAATAGTGGCGGTAAGTCCCCTCTTTGAGGAGTGACTAGAAAGGCGCCACGGCGACCTCACCTTCCACCTTACGCAGGTCCTCACCGGACACGGCTGTTTCGCGAGGTACCTGTTCCAGATAAGGCAGGAGGAAATGCCAGGGTGTCATCACTGTGGGAATTGCCCTGAGGATACGGTGGAGGTCTGCCTGGCTTGGGTAGAGCACCGCCTTGTTCTCGTGGTAGCGATCGGCGGCGCTCTCTTGCATCCGGCCCTGGTCCAGGTCACGATCCGGAACGAGATTGCATGGCAGGCCTTCACCTCCTTACGCGAAGCAGTGATGCTGGCAAGGGAGGAGGAGGAGCTCGTGAGAGAGTGGTTATTTTAGCGCCCTCACATCTCTAGCCGCCGCATGAGATGGCCTGAGACAACATCGTACTCCCGGCTACCGTAGGCGCAGGCTAGCACGCGGCGAGCGATGGGCAGCTCGCCGCCAGGTACGAACCAGGCCCGGGTCGACGTCGCGTTGTATTTCATGCGCCCCTCAAAGAGATGATTTAAAAATAAACCGTGGCCCTGTGCACGGGAAAATGACGAAACACGGGTAGGTTTTAGTCAGTAAAAACTGACACGCCCTTCCGCTCCGCCCAGAGCGGGAGAGGCCATTTGATGATTTCTCCTTCAGAGCAAAAAAGGGGTCAATATCCTTGCAACCTGGACCAAACGAATTTTGATAAGTACCCACAGTAAGTACCTATGGATGGTTCCATCCAAAAACTGACTGCAGTAAGCATCGGCCCCTGCAACTGATATCTTTTAGTCATGAGACCGTCTCACTATTTATTTATTTATTTTATTTATTTAGATTAACCAACAATTGTTCACACTGTACAACTATAACTGACTATTGAAACAAACAGTAAAAACCTGTGCCAAAAAACCGTATATATTTCCAAATCCGTAGTGGAAATCACAGCAGCTGTCAACGATGTAACTCATTAGAGCGACTCCGCGCGTGACTCGATGAATGAAATCGGTGGTCGTAACGAAATGGTACACGACCGAGCTAAATATTCAACTTAATATCATATTGCACGCAACTATAGTAACTATGATGTATGACAGCGATCAGTGATGATTGGAGAGTGCAGTTATGTTGACGTGAACTATATTTATGTTGCCGGAAAAACTAAAATTGCTAATAGACGGAAAACTGTTCACGAAAATGATTTGAAGCCATTTGCTATTGCGAAGACTGTTTAGTGATACAATTTAAGTAGGCGCTCAGCCATTGTTCGGGGTTCTTTGGATTATTTTGGCAAATTTGAGTGGTTCAGGTTCACACTTTTCATCTAAATATTTTAGTGCATAAAATCAAAAGTCATTATTTTTAAATTGGGCTGAAAATCAGCACTTTTTGAACGTCAATATTAGGTACCTAAGACAGTCCCCCAAAACGCCCGCCTCACGCCACTTCCTTATGCTTTCGCTGAGAAGAAAAAGTGGCGGAACAAACTCCCCAGCAGCACAGAAGACTGTTCATAAAAAAAAAACACAGTTTTTCTTTTGTTCTTTCCTAGATGACAGAAACTGTATGGACGTGATTAAAAGAAAAATAAAGCATATTTGAAGACAGAACTTCGGAAAAATAAATCAACTTTAAGTTATCAAAATTGAACACTCTTTTAAAATAGCAATTTTATGCTGAATACTTCATTGAATCCCTGAAATATTCCGTTAGAGTTCAGGCTAATGGAATTAATACGAATTCAATGAAAAAATATTCCATTCAACATTCAGGGCGAAATTTAAATCAGAACGGCTATTTTTTTTTTCGCTGTTAGGTTCTGAATATTTTTCCATTTACTTTTATAAAACGATTGAATTGGACCATTTCATATTTCTTGCCATAATATAAACACTACAGGAACCAACAGACTGATATGAATGATGAATTCGATTTCAACTTATCAAATAAGTGTTATCAATTAAGAGAAATAGGCTAAATCAACATTGTTGAAAATGTCATTGACATTCTTTTGTTCGTATCGATATTTTTTTTAGATTTCAATGCAGCACGTCCTGGGGGTCTCACAAGGAGTCCTACTTTCTAAGTATATCTTGGACCCATATGACCGATTACAAGGTGAAGGATTGAGGAAACCTGGACTTTAAGTCTGAAATCGCCAACACGCATTCAGAATGCGTGGTGATTACGCTCAATTCTTAACGCTAAACTTTTGACAGTCGATTCAACCTTAACTTGATTACAATTGGAACATAACTGTCGTCAAATAAAAAAGTTGAAACGTGGTACCTTAGAATCGATGATCGATTGTGTGTCGGTAACAGGTAGGTACTAAAGTTTTACGGTAGGATTCTAAATGTCTAATGGTTTTACGATTTCCGAACCATAACCGAATAAGTATCCTTCAGTTGAAGTTAAAACTTTAGCGCGATACGAAATGGGATCGAAACTAAACTACGACTTTAATTGAAGATATCAATAAGAGCTTAAGAGGGCACTCTAGTGTCGTTTTCTCCATACAAACGTATTCCACTGTTTTCTTCGTGGATAACGCTTTTAGACTAATGATATTTTTTTTTCAATTTTACACCTTAATTATACGCGCCCCTATCATTTGTTTTTTTTTTTTTTGATAACTTTATTAATAAAAGAAATATGATGTTTCAAAATCCCAAAAAACAACCCATTTTTACCGCAATGTTCAGACGACTATTACACAAAAGTAATAAGTTTTTGATAAAAAATAAAATCATACAGGCTTAGGTATACTCATCCTCTAAAATTTGATATAAAAATAATTGAGATCTGTCGTGTTTTGAAAAAGAAAACAGCGGAATACGAAACATCTTTTGGTCAACGTTTTTGGAGGTAAAATCAGCCTGAGTTGCAACTGTCCTATTCGCACTTTACGGGGAAAGGTTGAAAGCGGCGCGACGGCAATAGTTTCTTCAAATACTCATTTTTCAAATTCCTCACCACTAGAGTCCACTCTTAACTTCTACTGTTTTATTTAGCGCCAGTGCCGAGAGCAAAGATTGAAGAAAGAGGGAGATTCTTATCTATCCACGAGCGACCCGCCCGGCCTCGCACGGGTGCAATCATCATCATCATAATCATCATCATAATCAACAACCTTTTTTTATCGTCCCACTGCTGGGCACAGGTCTCCTCTGATACAGAGAAGGACTGAGCGTAATCACCACGCTTGCTCAATGCGGGTTGGCGATTTCAGACTTAAAAGTCCAGGTTTCCTCAAGATGTTTTCCTTTACCTTCAGTCAAGGGTGCAATGCTGATACTAAATACATTACAAAAAAAAAAAGTTAACGTTGTATAAAAAACATAGCGGCCCGCCGCCCAACCAAGCTGGTACCGCCGCAAATGCGATGCCCCACAATTTTTAAATTTGTAATATCTTCTAAACTATTTATTTAAATCATGTGCTGTAAAAAGCGATATAGATCTATATTTAAAAAAAAATAGGGGTGGATTACCCTTAAAATTTGGGGGGATAAAAAATAGATGTTGTCCGATTCTCAGACCTACCCAATATGCACACAAAATTTCATGAGAATCGGGAAAGCCGTTTCGGAGTAGTTTAACCACAAACACTGCGACACGAGAATTTTATATATTAGAAGATACCTATAATCTTTCACAAAGTCCATCCATCGTTTTCTTTCACAGAAAACGTATTAGCAGAAATCATCAATCTATCATATCAATGGCTAACATCAAACATGTTACGATTTAGCAGATTCATATAATCGTGTAGGGACGATGATCATATAAATCAATTTGAGATGGATCTTCGACCTTGAGAAGGTGGTTTGTACTGGCTGAATGCGGAAGTGGTACGATGAAGCCTTGGAGAGAATTATATCCAACAGTAGACAGTAATAAGCTTAGTTGATTGATTTCCTTTCCGATTTTAAATAAATATTTTGCTCAATATTTAGTACTAGCGGCTTCGTTCGCGTGGAGTAACTAACTCCACCTATGCTCCGCTCCTATTGATCGCAGCGTGATATTATAATATAGCCTAAAGCCTTCCTGGATTAATGGGCTATCCAACGCAAAAATATTTTTTCAAATCGGACCGGTAGTTCCTGAGATTAGAGCGTTCAAACAAAAAAAAAAAAACTCTTCAGCTTTATACATATATTAGAATAGATTTAATAACTGAAGTGTGTGTACGACCCGTCATATGGCGAGTAGCCACCTTTACGTTATTGACACCACTAAGATCCGGACGAAGCGTTTCGCCTCGTCTTTTATACCGCGTACTTCGAGGGACTGAAACAATTTGACCAACGGCGGTGTTTCCGTCTGACTACAATTTAAATGTCTTCAAGGCTAGAGTGAATGGGCTTATAATAAACTAGTAAACGTACTTTACCATTTTTTTTCTTGGGATGGGAAATCATCAAATGACTTCTCCCGCTCTAGGCGGAGCGGAAGGGCGTGTCAGACTTTTACTAACTAAAACCCACCCGTGTTTCTTCGTTTGCCTGTACGACGGCCAGGGCCACGGTTTCTTGTTTAACCCGTAACCCTGACCCAGGAGGCATCGGTCTTCGTGGACCCCATCACGATGTACTGACATCTCTTTGAGGCTTGCGTGAAACACGACGCGCCGTCGACTCGGGCCTGGTCCTGGGGAGCTGGCCACTGCTCACCACCCGTTAGCCCACGTACTTTACCATCAAGCGGGATTGCGGTCAAGCACTAAGAAGATTATAATTTAAATAGTATCACTGACTGTCCAACATGGTTTTGCATGAGACACAACTTAATATACAATATGTAAAGAAAACCCTGTCCGATCCGTGAAGGTATTGTTAGGTATCGATAACTGATTCTACTAATGCCCACAAAGATAGGCTAAACTTAAAAAAAAATCCCCCTAAAAAATAAATATTATTTCGTAAAAAGAGATAACTTAATACATGTACGGTAAGCAAGCCCTTCCGCGGGCGGCGGGGGGCAGGGCACGCGGCACCTGTGACGTGGTCGCGTCGCTATTCGCTTATAATAATACCGGTGTTGTCACTTTTTTAAAAATTACCAAATTTCCGGGAAATTGGAATTAATTCCCGGGAAAAAAGGATTATTTCAAAATTCATTAGTATTGTTACTATGATGATTATGTAAAATTTTATATTATATTTGGCCAAGTGTTTACCTAACCTTTATTATCCTTATGGGTCCGACAGGGTTTTCTTTACATATTGTATACGATATCATATAAACGAGTAGAGTTGTAAGGGGGAATATAAAATGGTTTGCGATAGTAACGTTTTGTGTTATGATTTTAATGTAGCTCTCGTTGCCGCATCGGCACTACCTACATATTCATGATGCTCATAGTTTTTATATGGAAACTTTTCAAATATGATACGGATGAATTTGGCTCATGTGCGCAATAAAATAGTTTTATCTATGTGGGGTAAGTAGGAATTTAAATGAAGTTTTTCATATATGGATATGTATTGTTTTGAAGTTTTAGAGAAAATACTACACATACTCTCTTTCTTGTATTGAAACTCCTACCAAAGCATTCTGTAGGCATCAAACATTTATATTATTCAATAATATCCGACATAACTAAAGTCCATAGTTTTAAAAATTTAAAATGTGATTGCGATTAGTTGGCATCAGTTGGGATACTTCGGACCGCCCAATTTCGGCGCGCGCCTCTGAGGCGATGCACGGGGTAGTTTGACACCCCACTACCCCGTGTAGGAGACTCGTGCTGGCCCGAACAGACCGGGCCAGCACGAGGATGTGGGGCCGTTGAAGAATTTAGACTCCCGTGGCCCCAAGCGCGCTCGTGATAGAAGAGACACCGGGGTGGTTTTAGTCAGTAAGAGTCTGACAGACCCCGTCACCCACCCCAGGGCGGCGGACATCCATTGAGGATTTCCACCCCGGAAAAAAAAAGGTTCGGACCGCCCATTGGTCCGTTTGGTCCCAATCAACTAGTCACAATGGTTTGACGAAAATGTGTTCGCCGATTAGGGGTCATTATTCTTTATTTTAAAAAAGGCGCCCCTCATTATGAATTTCTCCTGTATCGTGGGTTTGTTTACAAATATATAGACTCACATACACAAAAAACCAGACCCAGAACAACTACTCGTAAGTCATAAAAATATTTCTTCTGTGCGACAATCGAACCCGTGACACGCAATGCAGCAGTCAAACGTTTAACTACGCCAGCGTGCCATAAAAGTTTAAAAATTACTCTGTCAGCAAACGATATTCACATTGGTGCATTTTTTTGTTTTAATTATAAGCCAACTTCATCCATATTTTCATTAACAACATCGTTTTCATATATGTATTCATGATTCACTCATATATTTCGCTTCTTCTTTTATACCGCGTACATCTAGGGACTGGAACAATTTGCCGGCGGCGGTATTTTCGTCACACTACAATTTGAGTGTCTTCAAGGCTAGAGTGAATAGGCTCTTAATAAACTAGCGCGCTTTACCATCAACGATCGCATCACTGCTTACCATCAGGCGGGATTGCGGTCACGCGCTATTTTATAATTTATAAAAAAATATATACATATATTTAATCTCACACACATCGACAGCTACCGTGACGTAGCGGTAGCGAACGCGGCCGCTGCGCAAGGTGGCGCGGGTTCGATCCCCGCACAGTGCAAGTATTTGTATGCATGAATATGAAATTTGCACTGGTCTGGTCGTGCCTCGGATAGCACGTTAAGCCGTTGGTCCCGGTTGCCATACGAACATCTAGTGGCAGTCGTTACGGGTTGTTGGAGCCCTCAAAAGTCCAACAATTGGTCTAACTGCAATGCTTCGATGTCGCCTTCGGGTTGTGGAGGTCAGACGGCAGTCGCTTCACGGAAAATGTCGAAGTTTAGCCATATTAGCAGTTGGACTGGTAAAAAGCGGACCCCAGACTCCAAAGTTGAAAAGGCTTCGGATGCGACTGGGATTAACGCTGGGATGATGATGATTTAATCTCACACACCCGTAAGCTCAGTCTTTAAAATATGAAATGATAAAATAATTTAAGAGAGAAAGCAAACTTGTTTACGGAACGCCGTAAGTATGAAATTGTTCAAACATGTTAGAAGTACAGTCGACGTTTGACCTAGTCTGCCAGTCGCTATTAATCTCGAAATATATAAATAATTATATAATTTTACTACATAATTTTACTTTCCACGTTTGACTGAAACGTTAGGAATTACTAGAAAAACTAAACATACTTTAGTTAAAGGCCGAACTTGGAATTTATTTTGAGGTTTACCCCAATGCTTTGGGCTAGCCAGACATTCCTGGAAGAAACTGCATAACAACCTTTGACTATGATACATATTATGTTTTACATAAATTAATTGTACTGATTACGATTTCAAGAACAGGCACTAACAAGAGTCGATTATCATATACTTTTTTTCTTTTACTGAACAAAAAATTCTATTACAATCGAAACTGAATTGAGATGAATTAATTAAAAAACAGCACTCTCATTATTTCTTTACACTTTTAGCTTCTATTAAAACTGCCAAAAACTACGGTACCGTACATAAGATGTACAAACGAAACCCTACAATAGACCACAGGACTTTAGCCATCAAACGAAAATAACATGGGAACAGTTCCAGCTATCCAATAGGCAAAAGTACCCAGTTAGCGGCACCAACTTCCCATCTAACTTCGTCCAAATCAACAAGACAAGATTTCCTTAACAAAATGGCCTTTGGAACTTCCGAATGTACGCATTAAGATGGAACCATCTCCGAAAATTTGGGAAAGTTCAATTTCAAATTCTCCCATTGTCAGCCGAAGTTGGAATAATATTTTTTGTTAGATTTTCTTGACAGAAATCATCTATCCGTGTTTGAGTTGGCTCACTCATAATTATGGGGCCAGTTCGGAATTTGCTTTTAGTAACTGAATGGTATTTTGGAGCCTTATAATCTTTATAAAATTTGTTGGATCAGGTTTAAATTTGTTGTTTGCTTCTTAAATTTTAGTAATTTGTACTCCTTTGCTTCCTTAATTGGATCTTTTCTTTAGGGACGGTTCACAAGTTCAACAGTTAATAATCTTTATTAAATGTTTAAGGATGAATAACTTTTTTGTTAATAATTATATGTACCTAATTGATTGCCATCGTTAATGGTAAAGCGCGCTAGTTTCATCATTATCTCAGCGTTAATCCCAGTCGCATCCATAGCTTTTTCAGCTTTGGAGTCTGGGGTCCGTTTTACCAGCCTAACTGCTGATTTTGACTAAATTTCGACATTTACCGTAAAGCGACTGCCGTTTGGCCTCCACAACCCGAAGGCGGCATCGAAGCATTGCAGTTAGACCAATTGTTGGACTTTTGAGGGCTCTAACAATCCGTAACGACTGCCACTATGTGTTCGTATGGCAACCGGGACCAACGGCTAAAGCGCGCTAGTTTATTAAGAGCCTATTCACTCTAGCCTTGAAGTTACATAATTTGTAGTGTACACGGTATAAAGTAAAAAAGGTGTATTTTAGTGACAATGTGTCTTTTGTTATTTATCATTTTTGGTTTTGGGGTTCTTTGGTATTTGTGTTCTTGCCTAAGTCCAGTAATGAACGTCTTTCAGCTGAAATGATAATGTTAGGTTGTGAAACAATCTTACAATTAAAAAAGAATATTCAAAATAGTTAGTAGTTGTGGTGGCCTATTGGTTAAAACACCAGGCTCTCAAGTATGAGTGCGCAGGTTCGATTCCAGGTCAGGCAAGTACCAATGTAACTTTTCTAAAAGTTATATGTACTTTCTAAGTATATCTTGGACACCAATGACTGAAGATGAAGGAAAATCTTGAGGAAAACCTGGACTTTAAGTCTGAAATCGCCAACCCGCATTGAGCAAGCGTGGTGATTACGCTCAATCATTCTATGTATGAGAGGAGACCTGTGCCCACCAGTGGGACGATAAAAGGTTGATGATAATGATGATGATTCAAAATAGTTTGTAACAGCTGTAACTATAAGATACGAGTATATAAATCATAATATCTAATTATTATTTTTTCTATGGCGCCAAACAGACGAACAGTTCTTTGCTGTCAGCAGAGCCAATTTCAGCTGTCGACAAAAGCAACTGCTGCAATATTCGACAATCCGACTGCTGCCCACCAGTTCGACAGCATTGCTATATTGGGAGCGGTCATGCTGCGCGCTGCGCTCATACTAAGCTGTCGCCATTGGTCGGCGTTTGCTATCCATGTGTCGCCAGCAAACGCCGACCAATGGCGGCAATTGCAAGTAACTCTATCGACAGTTGAAGTTAGCTATGTCGGCAACAAAGTGCTGCTCGTCTATATACCAGGATATAATATTTAATATTCTTTTCTTCACGGCCGCTGCGCAAGGAGGCGCGGTTTCGATTCCCGCGCAATGCAAATATTTGTATGCATGAACATGAATATTTGCACTGGTTTGGTCGTGCCTCGGAAAGCACGTTAAGCCGTTGGTCCCTGTTGCCGTACGAACATCTAATGGCAGTCGTTACGGGTTGTTGGAGCCCTCTAAAGTCCAACGAGTGGTCTAACTGCAATGCTTCAATATCGCCTTCGGGTTGTGGAGGTGAGACGGTAGTCGCTTCACGGAAAATATCAAAGTTTAGCCAAAATGTCGGAAAGGAAAAAGGAAGTGTCGATGGGTGGGCGTTTTGGGGGACTGTCTTACGTAATATTGACGTTCAAAAAGTGCCGATTCTCGGCCTAATTTTAATTAAAGACTTTGGTTTTTGAATTGATTTTGAAATCAGCAGTTAAACTGGTAAAGCGGACGCCAGACTCCTAAGCTGAAAAAGCTTTGGATACAACGGATTAATGCTGAGATAATGATGATGATGATTTAATATGCTTTTATAATTATAATTCTTAATGATATGTTGTAATGGGACCACATGTCATAAGTAACATTTGACATGACATTTTACACAAAATTCCCTTCTCTTCACAAATAGCAGCAGAAAGTCAATATTTATTGACATCCTCAACATGAAAAGCTTCCTCTCATTCTGTTGTGAGACAAAGACGTCGCTACACTAATATCTTCCTCTCTTTCTAACTCAGGCCAAATCTGTGACGCTACAGCACGAACGTGGATACCCTGATCAATTAATTGAAGAAAGGGCGTCCATACATTGAGTTGTATCATTAATTACATTAATGTGATTAGTGATAAAAACTCACCCTTAGCACGTCAGGTCGGCGTGAGCAGAGATACTGATCGGATTTTAGTTGAAGCAGTTGTTTGGGACTCATGTATGTCTTATGATTATAGCAAAAGTTTTCTTTTTATAAATTACTAGCTTTCCGCCCGCGGCTTCGCCCACCCTTCAGGAATATCAATTTTTTTCCGGGATAAAAAGTACCCTATTATTTAATCCGGACTTCTAACTTTACGTCTGCGAAATATTAAAGCAATCGGTTCAGTAGTTACGACGTGAAAGCGGAACAAACAAACAATCTCATTATCCCATTTAGAATATAAGTATGATAAACTAGTGCAAGACCGCAATCTCGCCTGCTGGTAAGCAGTGATGCAATCGTTGATGGTAAAACGCGCTAATTTATTGAAAGTCTATCCACTCTAGTCTTGAAGACATTTAAATTGTAGACCGACGGAAACACAGCCCCTGGCAAATTGTTTCAGTCCCTCAATGTACGCAGTATAAAAGAGGAGGCGAAACGGTTCGTCCGGATTGTAGTGGTGTAAACAACGTAAGGGTGAAAACTCGCCGTACGACGGGTCTTCCGATGGTGGAACGGAGATGGGGGAATTAAATTATGAAATTACTTCACACACTTATCAAAATGCATCCCATAAAACACCGACAGGCTGGCTACTCTACGCCTGTGCTCCAAGGCTTTGGAGACCGTTTTGAATTCTATCTGGGTTAGTTACTTCTATAGTTTGTAAGTAACAGTTTCTTGTTAAGCTAATGAAAAAAATAAAAGAAAGAAAAGTATTTATTATGACTCGATATTGACTGATTTTATTTTTACTTTCGCACAAAGAAAATGTACAGAGGCGGACTTCATGCCTTAGGCATTCATGATTTTGTTTATACATATTATGTTGGTATTAAGTCATCTGTTTGAAAAAAGAAATATAATATACCGGTTGATATTTTCTACCGTCTTGATATTTTATTTTTTAATTTTTATCAGCGTTTTAATTTAATTGATTAAAGAAAACGATCATTTTAAAATTAATTGAGACATTTTGAATAAAATCTTTACTCCGTTACAATGACAAAAAAATAGGTAGCCCGTCTTTAAAGCCTGAAGTTTACGTAATATTTACTATTACGCAAACCTCAGTCTTTAAAAACGGGCTACTTATTTTTTTACATTCATTACGTCAGCGTAATGGATGTGAAGAAATAAGTGGCCAGTATTTATTAACTGTGTTAAGTCACTTTTTAAAAAAAAGAATTAAAAAAATAATTATGCATTTTCTGATATAGGTAAAGAAAAATGTTTTCACACGGTTAATGAATTTGTGTATGTGAATGTCAAATAAAGAGCAAATTTAGTTTATATTATAATATTTATTTGATTTGGCATTGACGTTATGATATTGTAAAATTTAAACATTATATCCATATTAATTGACAGCCTCCGTGGCGTAGCGGTAACGAACGCGGCTGCGTTCTAAGCAGGGAGGCGCGGGTTCGATCCTAACGCAGTGCAAATATTTGTATGCATGAATATGAATATTTGTACTAGTCTGGTCGTGCCATACGAACTAGTCTGGTTGCCATACGAACATCTAATGTCAATCGTTACTCTACAACTCCAACTGCTGCCCACCATGTCGACAGCATTGTTATATTGGAAGCGGTCACGCTGCGCTCATACTAAGCTGTCGCCATTGGTCGGCGTTTGCTATCCTTCCCTCGAGAAGAAGAGATGGTCGTGCCTCGGAAAGCACGTTAAGCCGTTGGTCCCGGTTGCCATACGAACATCTAATGTCAATCGTTACAGGTTGTTGAAGCCCTTAAGAGTCCAACAATTGGTCTAACTGTAATGCTTGATATCGCCTTCGGGTTGTGGAGATCAGACGGCAGTCGCATTACGGAAAATATCGAAGTTTATCCAAAATCAGCAGTTAGACTGGTAAAGCGGACCCCAGATTCCAAAGCTGAAAAAACTTCGGATGCGACTGGGATTAAGTGCTTTCTCTATACAAACATATTCCGCTGTTTTATTCGTGGATAATCCTTTTACAGCAATTGCTTTTTTTCTACAATTTTACACCATAATTATACGTAAGTAATAGAAGCATATGTATATCTTTCCTCTAATTTTTGATATAAAAATAATTGATATATGTCGTGTTTCGAAAAAGAAAACAGCGGCATACGAAACGGCTTTTGGTCAACGTTTTTGTAGGTAAAATCAGCCTGAGCTGCAACTGTCCTTTTCGCACTTTACCGGGAGAGGTTGGAAGCAGCGCGACGGCAATTGTTTCTTCAAATGCCTATTTTCCAAATTCTTCGGCATTAGAGTCCCCTCTTAATGCTGGGAAGATGATGATGATGATTGACGTAATCATCATCATCATCAATCTTTTTATCGTCCCACTGCTGGGCACAGGTCTCCTCTCATACAGAGAAGGATTGAGCGTAATCACCACGCTGCTCAATGCGGGTTGGTGATTTCAGACTTAAAGTCCAGGTTTCCTCAAGATGTTTTCCTTCACCTTTTAATTAGTCATTGGTATCCAATATACACTTAGAAAGTACATATAACTTAGAAAAGTTACATTGGTACTTGCCTGACCTGGAATCGAACCCGCACACTCATACTTGAAAGGTTGGTGTTTTAACCACTCGGCCACCACGACTTGACACAACAATATTGTTAAATTTAAACATGATGTCAATATTCATGGACATTAACATTTTGAAATAATACTTACATAGATATAATCTGACGTCTTATAACAATCATATTGGAAACTTTGTTATCACCACTACGATCCGGACGAAGCGTTTCGCCTCCTCCTTTATACCGCGTACATCGAGGGACTGGAATAATTTGCCAGCGGCGGTGTTTCCGTCGGACTACAATTTGAGTGTCTTCAAGGCTAGAGTGAATAGGCTCTTAATAAACTAGTGCGCTTTACCATCAACGATTGCGTCACTGCTTACCATCAGGCAGGATTGCGGTCAAGCGCTAGTTTATAATATATATAAAAAAAAAACTGAGGTAATGTGTTCACATTTTTTAAATTTTGTAGTGTTTTGTGAAATAACACATTTGGACAACACATGTGATGATTGAATGTGAATGGACCACATTTATGTTAAGATCCCAATACTGTGCACACCTACCTTCTGGCAAATAAAGTATTAATTTAATTTTAATTGAATGATTTAATCCCTCTATCTCCGGTCCACCATCGGACGACCCGTCATACGGCGAGTTTCCACCCTTACGTTGTTAACACCACTACGATCCGGACGAAGCGTTTCGCATCCTCTTTTATACCGCATTGCATTGAGGTACTGGAAAAATTTGCCAGCGGAGGTGTTTCCGTCGGACTATAATTTAAGCGTCTTCAAGGTTTGAGTGAATAGGCTCTTAATAAACTAGTGCACTTTAGCATCAGGCGGGATTGCGATCAAGCCCTAGTTTATCCTTATTAATATTATAAATCGGAAAATGAGTTTATTTGTTTGTTCCGCTTTCACGCCGTAACTACTGAACCGATTGCTTTGAATTTTTGCAGACGTAGAGTTAGAAGTCCGGATTAAATAATAGGGTACTTTTTATCGCGGAAAAATTTGATGTTCCTGAGGGAAATCTAAAAATCGCGATATAAGCGAATTTCACGCATGCGAAGCCACGGGCGGAAAGCTAGTAATTTATATATATAAAAAAAATGAAATAAAAACAAATATTCATGAAAATTATGGCTTTTGCAAGCTATCGTCTTAGAGTAACCGTGTTTCTACCTACCGTACCAAACTTAATAAAATTTGCTGAAGCGAACACCCAAATTCGAATTCTTTGTAAGTCCCGTTCTCGTCGCAAAACTTCTAGATGGACAGTTTTTCTTTCCTTTGATCCTATATTTATATGTTCCCTTGGCAGAGTTTTTTTTTTTACTTATTTTTATTTAACTTTACCTCGTTTATTACATGCCTGTGTATACTGGGGAAGCTTCAAATGGATGTTATGTACCTTTTGTGAATACGTACGGATTGTGGAGAAAGTAATGGAATCATGTTTTGGATCGGGTTCCCATTTAATTTTGTTGTACGTTTCTTCGTGATTTGAGTACAAAATGTATGAGTATTGTGATTTCTTTCCTGGGATCCTCTTATTTCTGATTTACCGTTAAGTTGACGATAAAGATTCATTGTCACGATATTTTCTTTTTTTTTTTGGATTTTAATGGCACTTGTTTTGTTTAATTTAATTTATATTTGTAATTGTATTTATTTTTTATTATAGGGTGGTCTTTGTAAGTTAGATGTATGTGTATTTTTGTGGTTGTAACATTACATTTTTTTTTTATTATTTATAAACCAGCGCTTGACCGCAATCCCGCCTGATGGTAAGCAGCGATGCGATCGTTGATGGTAAAGCGTGCCAGTTTATTAAGAGCCTATTCACTCTAGCCTTGAAGACACTCAAATTGAAGTACGACGGAAACACCGCCGCCGGCAAGTTGTTCCAGTCCCTTGATGTACGCGAAATTAGCGTCAATTGCGTTATTTTCAACAGTAACCATATTTGCAAAGTCTTTGTCGCATATAAAATAAACAATCAATTGACAACTATTCGTTAAGCGGCTTTGCGATTATTGTAGACATAGAAATAATGTCATCGGTATAATATCTAATTCTTTTTGTCTTGCTTAAGACCTGGCAGACCCCCACCGTATTCTTCACCAAGTTCTCAAGTCTATTCACATAAAGGATTCGTGTCGATCCATGTTTCCTCCCTTCTTTTAGGTACTAAACAGGAACCTCCCGAAACCTGCGTTAGGCGGAACGTGAACGTGCTCTTTTTGTTCACTTTTAAAACTATCACCAAAAAGTATTTCCTCTCTCTTTAAACATTATCATTATATTTTACGAGCTATCCGCCCGCGGCTTCGTCCGTGTGGTGTTCGGTTATATCGCGCTTTTTAGATCCCCCTCGGGAATATTACAGAATTTTTCCCGAATAAAAAGTACTCTATTATTTAATCCGAACTTCTGAATTTACGTCTGAAAAATTTCAAAGCAATCGGTTCAGTAGTTACGACGTGAAAGCAGTACAAACAAACTAACAAACTCACTCTCCCATTTATAATATTAGTAAGGATATAATATCAGTTTCACCAGACTCTGTTCAGTTGTTTTAAGAGTGAAAGAGTAAGAAACGTCCATTAATCTATTTCCACAAATTTTAGCATATAAATTGCAATTAGGATCAGTAAGAAGTGGGATATGTCATATTATATTCATCAACAACCTGTCATGTTAGGTACCTTCAATTTCCAATTAATATTAATCCAACCTAAAAATAATTCCAAATTCTAATCACCTCACCGGATTATCTTTTCAAACCGAATCACGGTTAAAACTCGATTACCGTTTCGAAAGACTAAAAGTTCGAACGTACAATTTGAATTTCGAAATGGCTGATCCTAGGTTCGCCCGATAGAGATTTAAATCACGTTCGTCTGAACTTATAAAATGGCTGACACAATAAATTAGAAGGCTAGAACTATTTTACGAATCAGGTAGAATTGGAAATCAGGAGAAAATGGCCATTTTTAGCCGGATGGCCATTTCCACATTTGCTTATTACGGTGAGAAGTACTGGTCCAATGTTAATAGCTCTAGCGATTGTAGTTCGTGGTGGTGTACATCAAATAAACATTGCGTTCGATTTATTTATAACTAGCTGCGCCACACGGTTTCACCCGCGTAGGTTTTTTTTTATATGCTCCGCTCCTATTGGTCGCAGCGTGATGTTATATAGCCTAAAGCCTTCCTGGATTAATGGGCTATCCAAAGCAAAAGGAATTTATCAAATCGGACCAGTAGTTCCTGACATTAGTGCGTTCAAATAAACAAACAAACTCTTCAGCTTTATACAACGTGTAACATATAGGGTTTATACATACCAAGGGCATGGCATCTTTAGATGATATCAAACGATATGGGAAGGGTTTCAACTCAAAATAAAATACTCAAAAAATTTATACCAAATTTTCAGTTTCGTGTGTTTCTTACAATCAAATCATAACGAACGTCGCATTACACTACATAAGTTATTATCTACTCGTTACACGTCACATTACTTGGAAAAATCCCATAAATTTCTTCAATAATTCTGTGCGCCTAGTATGGTAGTAGCCTATCACAGGCGGTGTTTTTCCTCATAACTTTCTAAAATAAAGAAATAGGATTAAAAAACCTTTCCAATATTGATTGATATTGTGTAAGGATGCCAGCCTCCGTGGCGTAGCGGTAGCGGACGCGGCCGCTGCGCAAGGTGGCGCGGGTTCGATCCCCGCACAGTGCAAATATTTGTATGCATGAATATGAATATTTGCACTGGTCTGGTCGTGCCTCGGAAAGCACGTTAAGCCGTTGGTCCCGGCTGCCATACGAACATCTAGTGGCAGTCGTTACGGGTTGTTGGAGCCCTCAAAAGTCTAACAATTGGTCTAACTGCAATGCTTCGATGTCGCCTTCGGGTTGTGGAGGTCAGACGGCAGTCGCTTCATAGAAAATGTCGAAGTTTAGCCATATCAGCAGTTGGACTGGTAAGACGAACCCCAGCCTCTAAAGCTGAAAAGGCTTCGGATGCGACTGGGATTAACGCTGGGATGATGATGATAGATTATGAGCTAGTGCTTGACCGCATTCCCGCCTGATGGTAAGTAATTATGCAATTGTTGATGATAAAGCCCACTAGTTTATTAAGAGCTTATTCACTTTAGCCTTGAAAGCACTGAATTTGTAGTTAGAAGGAGACATCATCGCTGGCAAATAGTTTCAGTCCCTCGATGCATGCGGTATAAGAGATGAGGTGAAACGCTTCGTCCGTATCGCTGCAGTCAGCTGTACGTTGCTATGCGCTGCGTATCGCGCGTCGGTCTCACTCGTCAGCGCCTCGTCTGTCGGCCGACAGACGGCATGGTGTCATAAACAGTACGCGATCGAGATCAGCGTAAGTTTCGAGAGTTGGGAGTATCGAGAGAAAAGTATTCTGTGTTATTCTTGGTCATAAACTATATATGTATCAAATCTACACTAATATATAAAGCTGAAGAGTTTGTTTGAACGCGCTAATCTCGAGAACTGCTGGTCTGATATAAAAAAATATACAGGAAGGCTTTAAGCTATATAACATCACGCTGCGACCAATAGGAGCAGAGCATAGCTAACTCTACGCGAACGAAGACGCTGGCGGCCGCTAATTTCATATAAACCCCTTCAATGGTTTTTGCGTAAAAGAGCAACAAACATCCCACCATTGTTACATTCATACACACATCCTCACAAACTTTTGCATTTGAATTTCGGGTCCTTAAATCAAATCAAATCATTTATTTCAAATAAAGCAGTTACAGGCACTTTTGAATTGTCAGAAGGTCGGTCAGTCAATAAGATGAAGCTAGCTAGTGTAGTAGGTATGGTTGTGCTTACATCCTCGACATCAGTGTAAGAGAAATTTAGGCTTCAGGATTACAGAAGGGTGATTGCGTAACACACTCATCATCACAGCGTTAATCCCAGTCACATCCAAAGCCTTTTCAGCTTTGGAGTCTGGGGTCCGCTTTACCAGTCCAACTGCTGATATGGCTAAACTTCGACATTTTCCGTGAAGCGACTGCCGTCTGACCAATTGTTGGACTTTTGAGGGCTCCAACAACCCGTAACGACTGCCACTAGATGTTCGTATGGCAACCGGGACCAACGGCTTAACGTGCTTTCCGAGGCACGACCAGACCAGTGCAAATTATTCATATTCATGCATACAAATACTTGCACTGTGCGGGGATCGAACCCGCGCCACCATGCGCAGCGGTCGCGTCCGCTACCGCTACGCCACGGAGGCTGTGATTGCGTAACACACTATCTATACTAATATATAAAGCTGAAGAGTTTATTTGTTTGATTGTTTGTTTGAGCGCGCTAATCTCAGGAACTACTGGTCCAATTTGAAAAATTCTTTTTGCGTTAGATAGCCCATTAATCCAGGAAGGCTTTAGGCTATATAACATCACGATGCGACCAATAGGAGCGGAGCATATAAAAAATATCGGAACCTACGCGGATGAAACCACGGCGCGCAGCTAGTCGGTAATAATGGGATTCATTTTGACAGTTCAACAACATTCATTGCTTTACTGACTTTGTTGAAAAGCTATATTGTTAATGCACATACAAATTAAGTAAATCGATAAGCAAGCATGTTCAAATATTCCCGCATTGTTTCCCTTAAACCTCATTGCCTGGCGGAGCATCTAATCAGCATTAAGGAATGGAGAAGAAACAAAACTCAAGAAGTTTTTCCATTCAACCGTTACTATACTTTTGTTTTCTCTCCGTAACCCTGGTTTGTGTACCACATCAAGTTACCGAAATCCAACCCAGCGGAAAGTGAGCTTATCGGCAAATCTATATCGCTAAGTAACATCTACTGGAGGCCGCCATCCACTCCAGCGTACCAGGAGTACATCGTCTCAAGCCCACTAAGTAAGTCCACCTCTTCATTATTTGGCTGTGCTTGCTCGCGGTTTTTCTTCGTATTTCAATTTCAATATTATACGTAACGTGCACCTATTTCAAAGTCAATAATATCGAGAGAATATGTAACCAACACATATATTTTTCGAATTTCGAAAGCAATGGTTTCAGCAGTATGCTTATTTTTCGAATTTCGAAAGCAATGGTTTCAGCAGTATGCTTATTTTTCGAATTTCGAAAGCAATGGTTTCAGCAGTATGCTTATTTTTCGAATTTCGAAAGCAATGGTTTCAGCAGTATGCTTCAAAATTATTCGAATTGATAGTAATGGTGTTTTACGCTATTGGGGTGCTGACTGGATGCGAAATGTGGATAACAGGTGTTGTATCATAGCTTGGGCAATGCCTATGTTCAGTAAGCAGTAGAAAACGAAGATGATGTTGATTTATTGAGTTTTAGTAGTACAGTTGCATTATATATATATATATATATATATATAATAACTAGCTGTGTACCGTGGTTTCACCCGCGTAAGCTTCAAACCGAAAGAGCTCAGTTGATATAAAATAAGCGCCGGTTAAAATAATCGGAGCAATATGTACGTCCGCGTTTGCTACCGTTTTCGCAACATTTTTTGTTCCTCCTCTGCTCCTATTGGTCATAGCAAGATGTTTTATAGCCTGAGTCCTTTCTCAGGCTCTAGACTATCTGTGTACCAAGTTTCATTACAATCGGTTTAGTAGTTATGGCGTGAAAGCCGGACAGACAGACAGACAGAGATACTTTCGCATTTATAATATTACTAGCTTTCCGCCCGCGGCTTTGCCCGCGTGGAGTTCGGTTATATCGCGCTTTTTAGATTTCCCTCGGGAACATCATTTTTTTCCGGGATAAAAGGTAGCCTATGTTTTTTCTCGGGGTCTAAAGATTGTCTGTGCCAAATTTCATCAAAATCGGTTGAGAGGTGTAAGCGGGAAAGCGTAACAGACAAACAGACAGACAGAGTTACTTTCGCATTTATAATATTAGTATGGATAGTATGGATGGAATAGTTAATGAAATAGTCACAGACTCCATGGCGTAGCGGTAGGGAATGCGGCGGCGGCGGTAGCGGAGACGCGGTTTCGATCCCCGCGCGTGTAAATATTTGGGTGCATGAATATGAATATTTGCACTTGTCCGGTCGTGCCTCGGAAAGCACCTTAAGCCGTTGGTCCCGGTTGCCATACAAAAGATCTAATGTCAGTCGTTACGGGTTATTGGAACCCTCTACAGTCCAACAATTGGTATAACTGCAATGCTTCGATATCGCTTTCGGGTTGTGGAGGTCAGAATATCTAAAGTTTTGCTAAATAAACAGTTAGACTGTCAAAGCAGACACCAGACTCCAAAGCTGAAAAGCTTCGGATGAGACTGGAATTAACGCTGAGATGATGATGAGTTAACGAAATAGCATACCAACACTGCGTTATTCCTTTTTTAAACATGGCAGTATTATTCTTAGTACACATTGTGTTGGCCTCACACAAGTTTGTTTTTTTTTTTGGCTGTTTTATTGTAATTAATGTTACTCTGTTAGTTCTAATTGCTTCTTTTTGGTTGCTTCCTGTACGTGTGCCAAATAAAATATATTTCTTTCTTTATTTCTTTAAACATTTAGGGCCTTAGTCTTGCTATACTGTGCTAGATTTTTGATTCCCACAAATTTATTTGAGTAGAGTAATTTATTAAAAACTTTGAGTAAGTTCCTCAGAAGTTTAAGTACTTACAGATTTATTGTTTCATATAATCTAAAGTTTCATAAACAAATACCTAGAAATTAGGATGTAAACAATTTGAAGTTTAAATATTACCGTCGAATTATTTGGGCCGTGGGTTCGAAAGAATCTCATGAATTTGTTTCCTATGTATATTATACCTGTGCAGAATGTAACCCAGAGGGACGAAAAGTTAACCTACGTACTATGTATAAGGTAAAATCTATTCCAAATGATTCAAACTGTTGTTATTATAAGTTAAGCAAGCATCAACTTTATTTTAATAGCTATTAAGTTGATTTTAAAGTGACTAACAGTCTTGAAAAAGTTCAGTTTACAACTTCAAACATTTTATAATGTTTGAGGTTGTATCGTATAGTGTACTTTGTTATGACAGGGTTAAAGATGTTTTTCCTTAAACTTTATTTCTTTACGTTTTGGCGAATAAGTTATGATTGCAGGTTAGGAAAGTAATTACTTCTCCTTTATATTTTAGGGCTGCTTTGGAGTAGGGTCAATTGAGACATTCATATTTAGAATTTTTGGCTCTGAAGTTGATTGACAACGTTTCCAGTGAGTAATTTTATTACTCTGTCTCGAACGTAAATGAGTTATAATAATCAGCCGAGTAATTGCCTACTTAACACACTTATAAAGATAATAAATCGCAATTTGTTTAATTCTGACAGTTCAGCCACGTTCATTGCGTTCTTTACGTTGCGGAGCAGGCAATTTTTTGAAACTTACGAAGCAATCGATTTGGTTGTTTTGTGGTTTTGTGGTTAGTTGGTTGCTGTGTGGTGATTGTAAAGGTATTACGCAAGAGGGTGATTGCAATAGTCCTATATGAGGACATAGCGAGGCTATTTTCTCTTTTTTTTAATGTAAAATAATCAAGCGTCGTGGTGGCCTAGTAAGTCGTGGTGGCCTAGTGGTTAAAACACCAGCCTCTCAAGTATGAGGGCGCGGGTTCGATTCCAGGTCAGGCAAGTACCAATGTAACTTTTCTAAAGTTATATGTACTTTCTAAGTATATCTTGGACATCAATGACTGAAGGTGAAGGAAAACATCTTGAGGAAACCTGGACTTTAAGTCTGAAATCGCCAACCCGCATTGAGCAAGCGTGGTGATTACGCTCAATCCCTCTCTGTATGAGAGGAGACCTGTGCCCAGCAGTGGGACGATAAAAAGGTTGATGATGATGATGATGATGATGAATCAAGCGTCCGCAATTTACAGTCTAATGCTGTCACTGGAACTATTATGAGTTATTTATGACAGTAAGTCGGTGTGTTGAAGAGAGTTTTTGACACTATGAAGACAAAACCCGCTGTCGTTCATGATAGCCGTCACTATGAACGCTATTTGCCGGTCACAACTTTTATAATAAACAGTAGCTTAAAAGCTCTCTACGGTATACAGTCACGATAGGAAGGCTATTCAGTATACAACATTTTACCATTGACTGATAGTGCCGTAATTGCCCCCGACAAGCCGGACTGACGACGTGAAGGTCGTGGAAAACCGCTGGATGCTGGAGGCGCAGGACCAGATGTCGAGGAGATCCTTGGGGGAGGTCTATGACCAGCAGTGGACGTCTTTCCACTGAAATGGTGATGATGATGATGCGTATAGATTCTGAACGTTTTAACTACAGGAATTGGCTTTTTATGAACTTAATGCACCTGTAGCGGTATCTACAAACGTCATATGCAATCAACTCGCCATACTGACGTCACAGAGAACCTGCATCTCGCAAGCAGAGTTTACCGTACAGCTAGCATAAATACCATAACCGTTGGACAATTGTCGACAAATCAACACCCGTCTGGTTAGAGGCTCCTGCCATTGCTATGGAGGATGGTTGATCTTTACATCCTATTTCTCATAACTCTAAATACCTATAACTTACCAATGATAAATTAGGCACTTAGGCAGCCAATTTATTTTCCAATTTTGCTCAAATCTGCCTGATAGGTTTTCCATTATTGTACTTGAAAATTAATAAAATCCTTCGGAAATCCATTAGAATCGTATCACCTGATACCTTGCACATATTCAATAGGGGTTTTATATTTATTCGAAGGGGTGAATTCACAAATAGAATAGGTACTTTTGGAAGGGATGAAAGGGGGTGGACTAAGGATGAGTTTTGTTTGATTTTTTATGAAATTTGTTTAATGAAACTGACTACGGTGGGTACGGTTGGGTGAAATTGACTTATCAAATATGATGGTTTAATTTATAACGTTCAGTACCAGTCTCTTTGATTTTAAGTTGAAAATTGAAAATAATGTATCTAATTCGATACATACATTCAAATTGTAGAAATAAATAAAAAGTCAAATTATATTGTCGTCCTCCGTGGCGCAGCGGTCAACACACCTGCCTGCGACGTGGAGGCCCCGGGTTCGATCCCCGGCCAGGTCATGATGGAAAACGATCTTTTCCTGATTGGTCTAGGTCTTGGATGTTTTTCTATGTAGGTATCTATTATAAATATAGTATCGTTGAGTTAGTATCCCATAACACAAGTCTCGAACTTACTTTGGGGCTTGCTCAATCTGTGTGATTTGTCCGTATATATTTATTTATTTATATTTACTTAACGCTAAAATTTACAAAAAATCATCATTACCATTAAATTTTGCAGTCATCAAACTTTGTAGAACTGGTACTTACCTGAAACAAAATAAACATAATATGTAGTTAATATTCATAAGTTGAGTAGGAATAAAATTCTATTATCAATTTGGGGGGCAAAAGTGTCCACACAATTATTATTTTTTTAAATAATTATAAACTAATGCTTGATTGCAATCCCGCCTGATGGTCAGCAGTGATTCAATCGTTGATGGTAAAGCGCACTAAAAAACTTAGGAATAGGAAGGATGACGGCAGTTGAGCGAGGTGATGCAATGTTAAACCCAAGACCAACACGACCAACGATGCTGCGCCAGAGGGAGATTGATCTGGAGACTCTCCACGACCAAACTCCCGACACAACAACATTTGGCGCATCGTACCCGGCATACATCGCAACACAACTGCTCGTACCCGTCCTCCGTACGGCTTCACCAGACATCATGCCGGAACACGACGAATCGTTTGGCGGCAAGACCTTGTATGGTGGGTGGTAACTTCTGTCGGCAGCCGATGTTATGGCCCACCATCGATTGGTGCCTAAAGAAGGAGAATGCCGCTGAGGTTGACCGAGAAAGTGGTGACGAAAGCGCAACGCGACGACTGGACTTAGGTGCCGCTGAAAATGAGTTTCTGGAAGCACTTAGAGGAGTTTATTACCCGTCAATGCGATAGTGGCAGTCGAAGTCGTGGTGGCCTAGTGGTTAAAACACCAGCCTCTCAAGTATGAATGCGCGGGTTCGATTTCTGGTCAGGCAAGTAGCAATGTAACTTTTCTAAAGTTATATGTACTTTCTAAGTATATCTTGGACACCAATGACTGAAGTTGAAGGAAAACATCTTGAGGAAACCTGGACTTTAAGTCTGAAATCGCCAACCCGCATTGAGTAAGCGTGGTGATTACGCTCAATCCTTCTCTGTATGAGAGGAGACCTGTGCCCAGCAGTGGGACCATAACAAGTTTGATAAGGAGGAGGAGGAGGAATGCGATAGTGTAGGGCTGTAGGCTAATCAAAAATGCAAAGTAGATTAGACGATGCCTTCGGCGCACCCTTTGGAAATCTATAATCTATACTAATATATAAAGCTGAAGAGTTTGTTTGTTGGTTTGTTTGAACGTGCTAATCTCAAGAAGTACTGGTCCGATTTGAAAAATTCTTTTTGCGTTGGATAACACATTAATCCAGGAAGGCTTAAGGCTATAAGTATATCATCACGCTGCGACTAGTAGAAGCGGATCATAACTAACTTCACGTGAACAAAGTCGCTGGCAGCCGCTAGTAAGAAATAAAATAAAAGGTTTGTACCTCGAAGATTGGAACCATTTGACTGCGACGGCCTTTCCGTCTGATTGCAATTAAAGTCCCTTCAAGGATAGAGTAAATAGGCTATTAATAAACTAGCGCGATTTACCATCAACGATTGCCTCACTGCTTACCATCAGGCGGGATCGCTGTCAAGCACTGGATTATAATGCTATATACATCAAGGGATTAGAACGACAATCTCAGATTAAACCAGACAAGAATCAATAGGTTAGAGCGCGTCCTTTACCGTCGGCACCTGTCACTGATATGACATTCGCCACCCCTTCAAATCACGCCTACTACTCTATTCGGGGTTACCCGCTCAGATTTAAATTTTACTCGAATCAATATTGATTAAATCGAGTTATGATCTTTCTTATTAATCTTAATAATCAGCGCGCCGTCATATATATAATGATAGCAGGGATGTCCAAGTTACGCCGCTTTGGTAAGCCAGCCTGCAGAGTCTCAAGAAAACGGCGAAATATTCCTAGATTAGCTTTAGATCCTGAGGCGGAAAATAAGATACAGCAGGCTACTTTCTGCATTGGTAATACGAGATGGCACAGTTTACTGCAGACTATGACTTCATGGTATTCCATGAAGTACAGTGGAAGTGGTGGCGGTGGTAAAGTACATGTAGTCAGTGTAGTAGTGTGTAGTAGTAACTCCCAATCAATTCTGTAAAAAATTTACAGTGAAAAGTTGGGTGAAGTGAGCTTAGGCCTTATCTGGAGGATAGATGCGTCATCTATCGGGGACGTGACGGTGCCGGTCGGTACCAAATGTCGTGCGGTGTTCCACAGGGATCGGTCTTGGGACCGCTCCTGTGGAACATCGGCTACGACTGGGTGCTGAGAGGCGAGCTTCCGTCGGGTGCCGACTTGACGTGTTATGCGGACGACACGCTTGTCACTGCCCGGGGAAGCTCGCACAGGGAAGCGACGTTGATAGCCACGGCTGCGGTGTCACAGGTGGTGACCCGCATCCGGCGCCTGGGCCTGGAGGTGGCCCATGACAAATCGGAGGCCATGGTTTTCCATGGCCCCCGGCGTGCGCCGGCGCCGGGATCACATATCGTGGTCAGTGGTGGCCGGATAGCTGTCGAGTCCACCATGAAGTATCTGGGATTGGTGCTCGACAGCCGATGGGAATTCGGACCCCACTTCCGGCGGCTGGCGTCCAAGCTGATGGGTGCAGTAGGCGCGCTGTCAACGTTGCTTCCCAACATGGGGGGCCCGAGCGCCGCCTGTAGGCGGTTATACGTGGGAATCGTGCGGTCCATGGCCCTGTATGGGGCCCCTGTGTGGGCGATGGACCTGACGGCCGGAACACTCGCCATTCTGCGCAAGCCGCAGAGGGCGATGGCCGTCAGAGTCGTCCGCGGGTATCGCACGATTTCCTACGAGGCGGCTTGCGTCTTGGCCGGATCCCCGCCCTGGGACCTAGAGGCGAAAGTACTCGCGTCATTATACCAATGGCGCGAGGAAGAGCGGACACGGGGCTCCAGTCCGGCGCAGCGGCAGATCGAGCTGCGCCGAGAGGAGCTCCATCAGGTCCTGGTGGCGGACTGGCGGCAAAGGCTTATGCGCCCTGCCGCCGGCCTCGCTACCGTCGAGGCGATCCGGCCAGTACTCGACGACTGGCTCGGGAGAAGGCACGGCTCCCTGTCGTTCAGGGTGACGCAGGTGCTGTCGGGGCACGGCTGCTTCGGCAAGTACCTGTGTCGCCTAGGCAGGGAGCCGGACGCTCGGTGCCACCACTGCGTCCAATGCGGGGAGGACACGGCGCAGCACACGCTCTCCGAGTGTTTAGCTTGGGAGGAGCAGCGCCGTGTCCTCACAAATGAAGTAGGAAGCGACCTGACGCTGCCGACAGTAGTGCGGAGGATGGCCGGCAGCGCAGAGTCGTGGGACGCGGTGGTGTCCTTCTGCGAGGACGTGATGTCGCAGAAGGAAGCTGCGGAACGGGAGAGAGAGATCTCAACCCCCTTCCCGGGCCGCAGAAGACGCACCGGGCGCCGAAGAAGGGCGGATAACGCCCTCTTCCACCCCCCATGAATGGGTCCAGGGGCGAGGGACATGGGGAAGTCCCCGCCCCCTATTCGATGGACCCCGAGGCGAAGGCGCGCGCGGGTGTCAGCGCGCGCCTCTGAGGCGATGCACCGGGTAGCTTAACACCCCACTACCCCGTGCCGGAGACGAGGCCCGGACAGATCGGGCCAGCACGAGAGTGTGGGGCTGCGGAAGAATTTAGACTCCCGCGGCCCCACGCGCGCTCGTGACAGAGGAGACACCGGGGTGGTTTTAGTCAGTAAAAGTCTGACAGACCCCGTCGCCCACCCTAGGGCGGCGGACATCCTATGAGGATTTCCACCCCGAAAAAAAAAAAAAAAAAAAAAGTGAGCTTAGGCCGAGCTGTCAAATTCCTTAGTATTACGTGGTGTAGTATATACTCCTTGATTGACTAGTTAGTTTTCTTTACTGGCACATTATACCAATTTTATAATTAACCTGGACTTTAAGTCTAAATCGCCAACCCGCATTGAGCAAGCGTGGTGATTACGCTCAATCCTTCTGTGTATGGGAGGAGACCTGTGCCCAGCAGTGGGATGATAAAAAGGTTGACGATGATGATGAAGAAATCAAATGAATTGATTAATCATTTTGTTTGTTTCATTCCTCTACTAACCTCACAACATATAAAAAGGTTCAATGTGGCATCGTAAATATTTTTGTTTTTATTTTATATACATTTTTGCTTCTCCAATCCACTTTTGACATTGGCAGAATAGTCGACATCGGCTTCACTTGCCATAAATAAAAATAGAATAGAATAGAAAATGAATTACTACAAACATGTTTTAATGTAGTATAGAAAACTTGGAATGACAGTTCACGCCAAGCAGACTTTTTTTTGTGCTTGGGAAATCATCAAATGACCTCTCCCGCTCTGGGCGGAGCGGAAGGGCGTGTCAGACTTTTACTGACTAAAACCCACCCGTGTTCCTTCACTTGCCTGTGCCCCAGGGACAGTTTCTGTTTTGTCCAACATTCAACCCTGACCCAGGTTTTCAAAATGGTTACAGAATTGTACTGCAAGTCTGGCATTAGAAGGAAAGAAAAAGTATTTATTGGGACTCGTACTGGCAGGTCATAAAACTAAACTTATTACATTTCCTCACTCAAAATGAAACTTTTATTACATCTACTTTTTTGTCTGTATGTTGCATGTAGCGTGACGGTCGGCCGCGGAGAAGGGATAAAGTGAAAGGCGCTCATCAGAGCAGCCGAGGCCAATATGGCGGCGCTTATACTTACTTCGCAGCAGCTGCCCGTAGTATAAATATTCCACTTTTACTGTGGTTTCATGAAACCACACAATACTTTTTTATTTGTATGCAAATTGTCTCATTAAGTTGTATATTGTAACCAAAGATTCCCATTGACAAAAAATAAAAGACATGAGAAAGAGAAAACAAAGTTATCCTTCGACTTTCCAAATTACTTTTTAATATAATAATCACACCCAATAGCACAATATTTTATTTTTTACATTTTTCCTTTATAGAAACAGCTTAGTCTACTACGTCCATTTATAAAAATGTCGTATTTTCCTCCAAATAGGTCGACAAGCCTCATTTCATAATTTGACGAGTGAAAACTAAAAATGTTATGAATAAGGTACACTGCGCGACCCCTGACCTCATTCTGGGTGAAAACACACGGCACGGAAGTTTTGCGGCGACACCGCAGCTGTTCTGTTTATAAAATGTTAATTGCTTGTTCATTTTCGTAGGTGGCAACGTTTTTTGGGGCGTATGTTACGGGTGAAATAGTGAGAAACTTTTCGGTAATTGTTATTTGTGAAGAAACTTTTGTTTGGTGACCAGGGAATAAAGTGTATAATGGGTTTCAGTAACTTTCCTTTTTAGGGTATATTTTATTTTGTTGCTTTTAAATTGTTTGTCTGCATGTGTTTTGTTCACAAACAGGGTGTCTTAACATTGTCACAGTATTTTATGACAATGACACAGGTATTGTTTTTTTTTTTTTAAATAATTAAAGCTAGTGCTTGACTGCAATCCCGCCGTGATACAATCGTTGATGATAAAACGCGTTAGGTTATTAAGTTTATTCACTTAAAAAACTTAGTGAGTAGAAAGGCAGTTGAGCGACGTGATGCAATGTTAAACCCAACAACACGACCAAGGATGCTCCATCAGATGGAGATTGATTTAGAGACCCTCCACGACCAAACTTCCGATACAACAACATTTGATGCATCGTACCTGGCATACATCGTAACACAACTGCTCAGACCCGTCCTCCGTACGGCTACACCAGACATCATGCGGGAACACGACGAATCGCTCGACGGCAAGACTTTGTCTGATGAGTGGTTCCCAAATGAGAGAAAAAAAAAAGGTATTTGCATGCGTTAACTATAATGGCACTCTCAAAAATATTAAATTATTATTATAAAGATAAATTATCTTTAATATCTTTTATACCTTTGCACCTACCATGTTTTGTCTCTGCATCACCTTAAGGTAGACTGCTAGAAAATGCTTAAGGCATTAAGTCCGCCATTGTGCAATGTTTTTCTTTGTGCATGAAGTTTTAATAAATAAACAATTGCTAAAAAAAAACTTGTCCTTGGAGCTAATAAAACATTTAAAAAAACTTTAGTAATGGTGGTGCTACTTGGATTTCTTCAGCAACGATAATTAAAGACAAGCTATGGTAGTATAGAAACCAGGAAACTTATTACCACGGCCTTGTTGGGAAACGATACCAAGGCCTGAAGCGTAGTTTGCATATGCAAACGTTGCCGTGTGCGTGCTTTCATGGTGTTATCGGCAAACTCAGGCACAGTGTAGCGGTGACACGGTTCTGCCTGAAGGCTTCTGGCTTCTTCGGACTCCACGCTTAGAAAATAACTCCTCCTTCACTTAATTATTAAATTTTTTATCCATTTATTAGAATTATGTATAAAACCGACCCTTGTATAATACAGTCCACTTTTTTATTATCCTCGAAGTAACTAATTTCTTATTTCTATGAATTAATTCAACCTGTTTATCGTCCCACTGCTGGGCACACGTCTCCTCTCATACAGAGAAGGATTGAGCGTAATCACCACGCTTGCTCAATGTGGGTTGCGATTTCAGACTTAAAGTCCAGGACTTAAGTTCAAGATGTTTTCCTTCGTTTTATAATCAGTCATTGGTGTCCAAGTTATACTTAGAAAGAACATTATTATAACTTTAGATAAGTTATATTGGTACTTGCCTGGCCTAGAATCGAACCCGCATACTCATACTCTAGAGGCTGGTGTTTTAACCACTAGGCCACCACGACTGATTGGCCCTGTGTGGTACTGGGCTTAGAATAGTACCATCCCACATCCTCCCGTGGGTGTCATATGAGGCGTCTAAGGGAATTCTCACCAGGGAAGCGGGCAGCAGCACTTCTCCTGTGGAGTATTAAACTACTGCGATTCCCAACCCACCTGCCAAGCGTAGGGATTATGGCAAACCCCCCAATGTAATGAAAGCCTTCGGGGAGGCCTTTGCCAACAGTGGACCTCTATAGGCTGAAGAAGAAGAAGACGAATGAATACGTGTACCGCTATCGCTCAAAAATCTTTCCCGTATTTTTCTTGCAACCCCGTTTACCTACTAATATTTACTCACACATTTACAATTCGCTTTAACGTTTTAAAATTCAAAGCATTCATGATTACATTTATATAACCACTTATAAACATATCACTTGAGTTTTAGGAAGTTAATTACCAAACAAATTGATTTCTAAAACACCAAATGGTTTTTTAATAACGAGAAGTATTCCCTAAAATATTTGTTATATTTTCGTTAATTACCGTAGCGCTGTTTGTGTATGCGCTGTTTTATATATATATATATAGTATGTAAATAATTCGATTTTGGGAAGGTAAGTCCCTGGTGGGGGCTTCTGTGTCGATTACGGTGTAAAAATATATCGAAGCATTGAGAATTTGACAGCCAGAGTTATACGAAATGTTTTGTGTGTATACGACGTTGGTTTTCTTTATATGAAACCTGAATATAGTTTGTTCAGAATAAGCAACTGAATCGATTCCAATAATTTTTGCACCATGTTATATTTTTTCCCAAATACATTTAGAAATTGTTGCAATTTGGTTACCGAGCGCGCCACGCAACGTACGGTAGCGGTACGCTCTGAGGGGAGCGTTGACCATATTTTTGTTAGGACAACGAAGTAGGATAACAAGCTCATAACTTTGTGGTTTTTCATGATATCTCGTTGATTTTTTTTTTTTTAGTATAATTTACACACTAGCTTTTTTTTTTATAAGTTATAAACAAGCGCTTGACTGCAATCCCGCCTGATGGTAAGCAGTGATGCAATCGTTGATGGTAAAGCGCGCTAGTTTATTAAGCCTACTCACTCAAAAGAACTAAGTAAATAGGAAGGAAGACGGCAGTTGAGCGCGGTGATGCAATGTTAAACCCAACAACACGACCAACGATGCTGCTCCAGAGGGAGATTGATCTGGAGGCCCTCCACAACCAAACTCCCGACACAACAACATTTCGCGCATCGTACCCGGCACGTACATCGCAACACAACTGCTCAGACCGGTCCTCCGTACGGCTTCACCAGACATCATGCCGGAACACGACGAATCGTTTGGCGGCATGACTTTGTCTGGTGGGTGGTAACTTACGCCGGCGGCCGATGTTGTGGCCTACCACCGTGTAAATTTTGTACGTAGATTCTTTACTTAAAAATTCTGGACACGTGTGTCGCATAAATAAAAATAATGTTGTATAAAATGTGTGTGACCCATACCTCGGAACTACTCCCGTGCCTCGGAATGCAGTCAGAGGATCTTTAATAGTCGCAACGAATCATCAAAAGTCCGAAATTCTGACAACCAGTCTTACCACGAGTTAATTGGCTTATTACAGTACGTGGGTTGTGGAGGTCAGATTGACAGCCACCTTTCTGACCTCCTGAACAGCTGAATCCCAGCTATGTCGTAACGACTAATTTATCGTTCGACGACTGTCGTCTCTACCTGTTCCCATTATAACGATTCCCATTATAACTATCACGACAAAGTGTCGTCACTGCAAAAATGTCGTAGACGACAGTAAATTGTGTCGTTCTAAATGTGAACACCTCCATTTAAACATATAAGTCACGACACTTAAAACTACACGATTATCTGTCGTCACGACACGGTGGGAACGCACCCTAGTCTTATGTAATAAGAATTGGTGTTTAAAAATGCCGATTCTCAATCAATTTGAAAAAATGACTTTTGATTTCATTTATTTATGGAATAACTTCTCCATATTAAAGCTACCTGCGGGATACTATTAAAAAAAGCAGCAATTTTAGTACTCATGTTCGTTCTGTAGCAATTAAAGTAAGTACATTTGTAAGCGTACTTTTTATTCCAAATACAGCACAAAAACACACAACCACGGTGCAATTTTCTTAATTCCATATTCGTTCTATTCACAGTAATTGAAAAAGGAGGTCGTTAAAATAATTCCCACTTACAAGAAAGGGCGTGAACATAGCGAGCTAACTGAAATAATATGTACTTATGTATAATGTTTGCATGTTCCAAATGAGCCGAGCAGAGCTGCGCCACTGAATACATAGTTGCTACAGAGAGTTAGCTGCATAGAACGAGTGAAAACAAGCGCACGTACTCATATACGACTGGTTGATGACATATAAACGATGGTTGGCGTAGTGTTTAAGCTATTGGCTGATGCACTGCGTATCGCAGGTCCGATTACCGCCCGAAACAAATATTTGTATAATCTACAAGTAGGTGTGTCTGTTTATACATGTGAATTTTATATGTTTGTAAACGCACCCACGATACAGGAGTAATTCCTAGCGTGGGATAGCGTTTAAAAATATAAAAAAGATACAATGAACACGTACGTCGATCTCAACCGAATGCCAACCGCGATAGCGCTTGTTCTCACTGAAGCGCTGAAGCGCTTTAATGCATGTGTGCGTACGTTCACTTCTTAGCGTATCAGTGGCAAAACCCGCCACACTGTTCCCAACCCACTGCAACTCCTGAAAGCCAGAATCAACAGTGGAGAGCGTATCAGTGGCAGCTTAAATAGTGTCAGCCCAGAATTAAGCATCGATTTAGCCACTATTAGGAGTTTCAGTACTGGAAGACGCAGCGTAGGGAGGCCCCCAACAAGGTGGACCGATGACCTGGTGAAGGTCGCGGGAAGCCGATGGATGCGGGCAGCACAAGACCGGTCGGCGTGGAAAGCCTCGGGGGAGGCCTTTGTCCAGCAGTGGACATCTATAGGCTGAAGAAGAAGGAGTTTCAGTAACGTCCATATTAGTTCCTGTAATAAAGTGGCCCTTTGTTCGTAAAATATCATCTCATTTAGTAGAAACCACAGAATAGATAACGCAGAAGGCCTTCTTCTGCATTTTATCTCTTCTGTGGCTGCTCACAGTGCAGGCACGGACGCAAGGCAAATCGAATGAATACATTTAGTTATACGACTGCCTAAAGTTTATCTTTTAGCTAGTAGTTTGACTGCAACTGCTGTTTGGTGTAACTGCTCAAAGGAGTCTGAGACTATGTTTGTGAGTCGTTAAATTTAGTTTCTATTCCTTAGCGTAATAAAGGTTTAATTACATCTTGTAGGAGAATCTCTTACTCATTAATGGGTTGTGCATGGATCTTGATATATTTTATGCGGTAATCAAAACTGTCTGGATGACGTCTTTTTGTGAGTGAGCAAATGTTATCTACCGGGTACCTACTTGCGTAATATTCTCAAAGTAGGAATGAATTTCATTTTCACAATTCAGCAACATTCATTGCGTTATATACGTGGCTGAGCGGACGAATTTTTTTGACATATTAGCAATGGATTGACAAGATTCAAATCAAAATCAAGATCAAAATGACTTAAATTGAAGGCTAGAGTGAATAGGCCTATAATAAACTAGGGCGCTTTACCATCGACAATTGCATCACTGCTTAACATAAGGTGGGATCGCATTGAAGCACTGTTTTATAAAATTAAAAAATGGGGTTGAAGGCTTGGTCTGCAATTAACATGAGGGATTTGTATGTTTTTGAACTTGTTTTCAAACATTGGCCGGAAATGTTGTTTTTTCTTTAGAAAATAATCAGCAGCAAATCGTAGGCAATGGGAGTATAAATACGGGAATCCTCTCATTAATATTCAGTTTCAGTATTTAATAAAAAAAGTAAAAATAAAAGCTGTTTAAAATCCCATACCACCTTCAACCTACACCTTATTTGAACTCAAACCATATCCAAACATAAAAATAAGCAAACAAAAATAATCGCGTACTTTGCTTAACAAAGCAGGCAGAAGAACTTTTCAGCCATATTAGTAAGCGAATTGGTCCAACAGAGGGCGCAAAACTCAATTGAATCATAAATCATAAGACATGCAAGATGTGCACTTCAATAAATTACGTCGTTCGGTACCCAGTTCGTTTGTGCATTGAAAATGCGGTTGTAAATGAAATAAATGGGGACGGTTCATGATTTTGTACACATATAGAATAGTTATGTGATAAAGAATTAAATGGTTGGAAGGAAATTAAAGAGGCTGTTTGGTTGTGAACCGAAAAAAATATTGATATTTTCCTGAATTTATATAAAACATAATAAAACTTATTAAAAGGGGTGGAAAGGTTCTGGAGTGGCGACCGTGAATCGGAAGACTTAGCGTTGGAAGGCCTATTTATTACAAGATGAACCGACCTATGAAGGCTATAGGAACTCATTGGGTGCGAGAAGCGCAAAACAAGTCGAATTAGAGGTGCTTGGCAGCTGCCTAGGTATATCCAAAGTTAACGTCAACATCGTCATCATCAACCTTTTTATCGTCCCACAGCTGAGCACAAGTCTCAATCAGGGAAGGATTGAGCGTAATGACTACGCTTGCTCAATGCGGGTTGGTGATTTCAGACTTAAAGTCCAGGCTTCCTCAAGATGTTTTCCTTCAGCTTATAATCGCTTATATACTTTCTAAGTATATCTTGGATACCAATGGGTATCCAAGATATACTTAGAAAGTACGAATCCAAAGTTGACGTGAATCCTAGAAATTGCTCCTGACTCACGTTGGCAAATGAAATTCACGATGATGTCTCCTGGAACAAAAATCGGCGTGACATCTCTTCCATTCAACATTCCATTCAACCTGTTCTGACTGCTTTAAAAATTAATAAGCAGATAAAATATTGAAGCAGATAATTCACATGTTCACCATACTGCGCTTCAGAATGAAGATGACGGGGCTTAAAAGTCGCCGAATTTAAATGGCGCTGAGCTGGACATGTTTGCCGCACAAACTATGGACCTAAATTACACAGAACTGGTGCCTTGAGACAGTGAGGCGAAGTAGAGCTGTGATGGAGGAAAGGCTTTTGCGTAGGATAGCGTAGGCTGGCATATTCTTTTTTACCTTCACCGTAATTAATATAAGTGATATTAAGGATTGGCATAGCTTTTCGAGTCGCTAAAATTAAGTGGCATTTGGCACATTGCTCGTAGAACCGATGGCCGATAGGGCAGTAAGGTAAAGAAGACGCAGCGTATGGAGGCCCCCAGCAAGGTGGACTGATGACCTGGTCGCAGGAAGCCGATGGAGGCGGGCAGCACAGGGCCGGTCATCGTGGAAAGCCTTGGGGGAGGTCTTTGTCCAGCAGTGGACCTCTATAGGCAAAAGAAGAAGGATTGATTTCACCCACCTATAGAATATAGTTTAATTAGCCTATAATGTTCCCGCTGCCTTCTCTCTGGAACGTAGGTCTTCCCTCTGTGAGAATGTGCGCCGTAACCTACCACTCCAGACCAGTGCGGGTTGGTAGATGTCACATGTTTTCGAATTTATTCACCGTTTTGAGAGCAATGGTGATGAAAATGTTACTCAATGTAAAACGTGTCTGGGTTGAACCACTGAGCCACCACTGATCGAAACACTTTTTTGAAGTAGGTGGAAGACCTCTATGGGCTATGCTCTGCTGGAGAAGGTAGAGCGGTGTCCTGGACTCTTACCGGCTAAGAACCACTTGCACGTTCATCTTCTACCTTTAACTTAGCTCACGGCGCGGTTCGTCCCATGCCAGTCACACTGTTCTAGCTTACACCGTGCTGTATCCTCAGGTTAGCCATCAAAGTGATGGCATGCCGCCCTCAGCTCCAGGCCGATGCAGCAAAGGTAGAAGCACCCGTGCCCCCCAAAAAGGATCTAGTTTGTCTGTAAGGTTCGGCCGATCCGATCGATAATGATCCGATCTCTTCCATGACGGGTCTTACCACCACGACAGTGGTTTGCCTTGCGGTGGGTTGGGCAAGTCGAATCTTCCACTCTGCCATCAGGACCTGGCGGAGCTCTGAGCGTTTCCGTCGGACCGCTCGTGGTAACAGTCACTCGCCCCACCCTACTCTCAATATTCGTCAAGCCACGCATACAGCGATGCGACGAACCGAGATTCGAGGTCCCAGAAATTTATGAATGATGTAGAAACATAATTTAATATGAAGCCTAGAATTTGGTATCAATTGTTATAATATTTTATGCTGAGTTAAAACCCTTCCAATATGGTTTGATATCACGCAAAGAAGGAATGCCCTTGACATATGTCAAGGGCATTCCTATATACAATTTTCGTTATACCTATGTACAACGTATAACGAAATGACCAGTCGATACCGCATTGTGATCGGATCATTATTTTCAGAATTCTAAAGTAAACCATGTCGCGACCACATTTCTGATTATCCGATGGGATAGAAATTAATTGGTGGTATTGCGCTGCCGACGCGGCCGGCATCCGGTTCATACGCGGTTTTGACTCGCATAAGTATGCGGTCCGACGCCGACTGTGTTGTGCCAGATCCGGTCACGTCCACCGGAATCCTAAAGTAAGGTTTACACCTTGCTATGAATCAGAACACGCTGGAATTGGTATGATTGGAACTGGAGCGTTCTATTTATTGGTATATTGGCGTGGCTAGCCGACATAAGGCAGATAGTTTAATTTGATGTTCTGTCTCTCGTAATGTAAACTGCATTGTAGGTCTACTATTGTATAAAATCAAGTTTTCTTACTGCACGGTCAGTTGTGCTGTAGGGGAGTTTCTTTCTCTTCTACTTTTCTCCCCAACGAAAGTAGGAGGAAGTGTTGAAGGGCGAACGTTTTGGAGGACTGTCTAATGCAATGTTGACGTTGTTGAAAAGTGCTGATTCAGAGCCTAATTAGAATAAATGACTTTTTACTGTCCTATTTTCGAGCAAAAGTCCCCGTTCTAAGTCTTTCATGCGCCACCACATTCCTAATCATGTGGAACGTGTAAAGGTCATCTCGCCACCTCTTCCTGGACCGGCCACATTGGTACTATCCATCTTCATATAGGTACCCACCGAGTGGAGCCTGTCTTCACGCATTTTTAACAATAGATGGGATTTCGTTCATTTTTTTTTTTGTTTAATTCTTTCCGTTCTTCTGAACGGAAAAGGCAAAGGCATAGTACGCCATACAGCCTAGTCTTCAGTATATATATTTTTGAGTAAACTTCTATTCTAACTCATCCTAATTAATCTTAACTTATCCTAGCTTATAAAACCACCCCGGTGTCTCTTCTATCACGAGCGCGCGTGGGACCGCGGGAGTTTAAATTCTTCCGCAGCCCCACACTCTCGTGCTGGCCGGTCTGACCGGGCCTCGTCTCCTGCACGGGGTAGTGGGGTGTTAAGCTACCCCGTGCATCGCCTCAGAGGCGCGCGCTGACACTCGCGCGCGCCTCCGCCTCAGGGTCCATCAATAGGGGGCGGGGACTTCCCCATGTCCCTCGCCCCTGGACCCATTCATGGGGGGCGGAAGAGGGCGTTATCCGCCCTTCTTCGGCGCCCGGTGCGTCTTCTGCGGCCCGGGAAGGGAGTTGAGATCTCCCTCTCCCGTTCCGCAGCTTCCTTCTGCGACATCACGTCCTCGCAGAAGGACACCACCGCGTCCCACGACTCTGCGCTGCCGGCCATCCTCCGCACTACTGCCGGCAGCGTCAGGTCGCCTCCTACTTCATTTGTGAGGACACGGCGCTGCTCCTCCCAAGCTATACACTCGGAGAGCGTGTGCTGCGCCGTATCCTCCCCGCATTGGACGCAGTGGTGGCACCGAGCGTCCGGCTCCCTGCCTAGGCGACACAGGTACTTGCCGAAGCAGCCGTGCCCCGACAGCACCTGCGTCACCCTGAACGACAGGGAGCCGTGCCTTCTCCCGAGCCAGTCGTCGAGTACTGGCCGGATCGCCTCGACGGTAGCGAGGCCGGCGGTAGGGCTCATAAGCCTCTGCCGCCAGTCCGCCACCAGGACCTGACGGAGCTCCCCTCGGCGCAGCTCGATCTGCCGCTGCGCCGGATCCTAGCTTATCCTAAACTTATCCTGACTAATCTAACTCCTTTCGTTTCTCGCGTTTGGACGATAAGGAGCGGTTTAGCGTAAAGACATGATGCGGCCACTATGCTACAATATTTCACTGTTCTTTTTGAATTATTCACTGAATGCACTTTTTACTACATAAATCACGCGTTTTTATTTAGTAAACGACACTATAAATAATTTTAAAGTCCAACGAAAAATGAGCGTGACACTCATCTTGACATTCCCGCCAAACCGGATTTCGTTCATTTTCATACAGTTTTTTTTTTTATAATTTATATACTACTTAGTGCTTGACCACAATCCTGCCTGATGGTAAGCAGTGACGCAATCGTTGATTTTAAAGCGCGCTAGTTTATGAAGAAATAATTCACTCTAGCCTTGAAGACTCTCAAATTGTAGTCCGATGGAAACACCGCCACTGGCAAATTGATCCAGTCCCTCAACGTAGGCGGTATAAAAGGGGAGGCGCTTCGTCCGGATCGTAGTGGTGTTACAACGTAAGAGTGGAAACTCGCCATACGACGGCGATTTTTAGAGATTGCGATTGTTATCGTGTTAAGCAATGTACCATTTATTGTCTACTGCTAAAATATAAATATCTTAACGTTCCTTTCGACACCAAAATATCAACAAAAAAACAAAACACACGCAACGACGCCGCATTCCGCAGTAGCACAGAGCACCTAAACGATAAATTACCATGTTAAACATACTGAGGCCTTTTGCCTGACAAAGTTGGCAAGCCAGCGGTGATTGATCGCCCCCGAGCCATTTAACTCAAACAGTCTGTAGACATCTTTATCGCTTGCGTTTCATGTTTTAGAAAACTTCGCATATGATGTTGATTCATGAATTATGTTTTAAAAGTCACTCGTGTATGACAGGGTCGGGTTTTGGTTATTAATTATGTAGGTTATGGTTTTTTTTTCGGAAGAACAGAATTTGACGGTCTTTTGTAACTTGTGGTGACAGCGCTCATTCGCCTCGTCCTCATTCCATATTATGAATAATGTTATACTTTATCCCAAATGTGGTGGGGTTTAAGCAAGCTAGCCACCACTTACCACCACAAGAATGGGGAACTGAAACCACAGCCGTATTGATATAAGCTGCTGACTTTTGTGTTTGTGCTCGACAAATGTATTTTCTTTGTGCCTTCTTTTTCATTGTAACTAGCTAAATATTTTAAAGTTGTTTTTTTTTTCATTTTATGTCTAACTAGCTTTCATCCGCGAGGCCTCGGATGAATGCTAGTTAGTTCCGCGTGGTATTATATTATAATAATAAGTACATTAAAATATCCAAAATTATATTGTCTATAATGTCTAAAATTACTTCTCTCCACATAAAAGTGATACAGTACTCTCTGTGGTTTAATTCTGCTGGAAGGAATCTTGACTATTATACTATGGGCAGACGCTCTTCAACCCGTGTATTTGTTGAAGACAAACCGTAGCACCGCTGCCGGAATGTACAACAACAGGAGGACGTCAGCGGCGAGCGGGGACCGGGGGATGAAGGATCAGTTTTGCCGGTGGCCGCTTGCAGCGCGTCACTCGCCAAAAAATTCACGTACCAAGCGCGCGTTCTAATTACTATCCTAATATAATTGCAAGCACCTATTTTTACAGTATGCCATTTCATTTATACCATCGAGAATCCCCAAAAGTATTAGTGTCAGAGGAGCTAAGTCATCTGTTGGGAAACACATAGCGGCTGATCTGAAGGAAAGTGGTTAGTGTGGTGGAACACGTGTTGAATACCTACGATTTTGGCAATTTTTATTGACTTAGATAAAAATCATCAATCCAGTATGTGAAAAAGCAAATCTTCTATGTATTTTCAAAGTTTCCTACGCAACTTTTTTCATGAATAATAAACGTTAGCATACGATACTCAATGAAGACCAAAAGCAATATTATTTTAACAAAATGATAAAAAAGCTGACTTTGACAACCAAATGACCGAAAAATAACGTTCCAACATTTACGTACAAGACAAATCAAAGGAAAAGCTTGTATTTGTGTAATATTAAAGCATTGTAGTTTACATTCCTTAGTGGAGGTCAAGAATGTGTACATTTCCCTAACAAAGGAAAGTTACGCTCTTTCTATTTGTGTTTTAAATATAAACGTTTTGTACCCTAAAACAACAACAATAAGGTTGAAACTTAAATATCAGGGTTTGGTGATATTAAAAAGGCTCTGCAGTGAGAAATGTGAGGACGTATTATGATAAAAATTCGAGATAAAATTTTGTTTTAAATGCCGTACATGTTTCTTAAATTAATTATAGATAAAACTCAACTCAAATTGTCCTGTGAGTCCTGTGTTTTTTAAGGAAAAAAAAAAACATATGTAAGTAAACAGCGACTAAGGGTGTATTCACGTTGAAATTTGGTAAAATCAACGTGAACTGTCACTCATAAGCGCCAAAATGATAATATCTGATTAGTTGGTGCCGGTCCGCGCTTATTTAGCAAACATTATGAAAATTCCCTGCACCAACAAGTGTTGACAACTAGCGTTTGACATCACCGACAAGCACTGGCTGGGATATCAGCGCGGGTTATCAAAGATAACCGCGGGTTATCTTTACATACAGACTTGGATATTGGTGGATACATTGCTGACAAAAATGCTTGGTTAAGAGGTGGTCCTGCTGCTGCTCCTGAAAATAATAAAAGGTATCTTTAAAAAAAGTTATCGCAGCTACATAAAGTCCACTGCCTGGCATAGGCCTCCCCCAAGGATTACCAAAAAGAACGGTTGGACGCGGCCTGCATCCAGCACTTCTCTGCGAGTTTGGTCAGGTCATCCGACCACCTAGTCGGTGGGTATCCGACTCTGCGCTTACCGATACGGGGTCGCCATTCAAGAGCCTTTCTGCTCCATCGACCATCGACTCTACGTGCTATGTGCCTCGCCCACTGAAACTTCAAAGATCTAATCCGCTGTGCTATGTCAGCGAGTTTAGTTCTTCTACGAATCTCCGTATTCCTGATCCGATCACGTAGAGAAAGACCTAGTATTGCCATCTCCATAGCTCTTTGTGTGACCTTGAGCTTTGTTATGAGGGCTATAGTGTCTTCACTATGGCCCTCATAACAAAGGTCAAGGTCACACAGAAACCTAGATCAGAAACCTGGTCCCTACCAGGTTTCTGATCCATACCTATTTCATCGCCGGTAATGCACATTGGTTTTAAAGTCTTAAAAAAATATAAAAAGCATTTTATAAATGTAAGAACCATGGATCCGTTTATTATGATATTTTAATGTAGGCTTGAAACAGCATCGCAGTTGAGTAGATGTCATGCTCACATAAATATCTCATTGATGTTGGCGCGTGTTGTTATACGGTTTCTTACAAACCGGTTCAGTTGGATGGGTCTGGCCCTCGAGTCAAGTTCGAGAGCGAGCGCCATCATTTGAGACTGGTCATATCTTAACTGCCAGGGATAGATAAATAGAATAACCTTTATTATGTACAAGGCCTTAATATTTTATAGATAACTAGCTTACCGCTCGCGGCTTCGCCCGCGTGGAGTTCGGTTATATCACGCTTTTTAGATGTCCCTCGGGAACATCAAATTTTTCCGGGATTAAAGGTAGCCTATGTTCTTTCTCAGGGTCTAAAGATTGTCTGTGCCAAATTTCATCAAAATCGGTTGAGAGGTTTAAGCGGGGAAGCGTAACAGACAGACAGGCAGAGTTACTTTCGCAATTATAATATTAGTATGGATATTCTCATATATAAAAGCAACAACAGTAATATAACCAGACTTTTCATCCGTGGAATATCTTCAGAGAGTTCCGATCCATCGTTTTGACGTCATCTAGTCATCTTTCACACTCCCTCGAGTATCGTGGCACTACCTTGCCCTATTTTTGTCGTGGCATATGTACACGGATCCGACAACACGCTTCCCGTTTTCAGCTTCATGTTAAAATGAAACAAAGGGTTTTATGAACTAGTAACGGCCATGCATTGTTTTCATTTGAACTTATCTGCCGGAACGTTATTGTAGTAGCGTTAGCCCATTTGCTGAGGGTGTTATGGCTCCATGAGTGTTTTGGTTATACTAATGTGTTATTTTCAATTGCTGTAAGATATATATTGTTGGATCATCTCGCCTTTTTGGAAATGGGAAATCTTCAAATGACCTCGCCCACTCTGGCCGGAGCGGAAGGGCATGTCAGACTTTTACTGACTAAAATCCACCCGTGTTTTTTCACTTGCCTAAGCGCCAGGGCCACAGTTTCTTTTTTAAACAACCCGCAACTTTGACCCAGGAGGCATCGGTCTTCGTGGACCTCGTCACGATGTGCTGACGTCTCTTTGAGGCGCGCGTGTTACACAACGCGCCGTCAACTCGGGCCTGGTCCATACCGAGTGGCAAGCTGCCCACTGCTCACAGATCATCTCGCCTCCCCCTCCAAGGGATTTCGTATTGTGACTAATAATCGACTAGGACCGATATCTGCCAGAGCTGCGGGATGATTGAAAGAGATACCGTAGTCGCTGCCAAACGGGCAAATGAAAGAATACTGGTGGGTTTTAGTCAGTAAAAGTTTGATACTACCTTCCGGTCCGCCCAGAGCGGGAGAGGTCATTTGAAAATTTCCTTTCCAAAGTCGCTCCAATTTACGATAAATATTGCTTGAAAATACAAATACGCAGTTGCATATACACTCGTAAAATCGTGAATACTGCTATTCATATGCATCTAGTTAGACTGAAAGCCAACAGCGATAATAGTTACGAAAAAGCTATGCAAATGATGATAAATAAGGGACGAAATCGCTCGTACCCAGGCATTCATTATAGAACAAAAGCTTCTTCTAATACAGATAATTATATTGGAAGAAGCCATTGTCGTGCAGTAAAACAATTTACTACAGGCTCATAGTATTATAATGACAGTCAGTTTAATTAAATCGTCTTGTAGGCTATCGTAGTACGTACATCTGTGACTGATATGACTGACATCTGAATGATGCATCGCTACTTGTGTTAGCGTCGTGTGTTAGGCGTTTTGGATGAGATATTGTTGATTGGATAGGAAGTCTGGCTTAGATTTCTGAGGGTTTTAAATACTTTTTCATTGTCTTCCAATCACCTTTAAATTACTATTCTTGAAATCAAAAATGGCTTGACTGATTTTTAAAGCCTTTAACTTATTAGGTTTGTCAAAAGATAGAATTCATTTTGTCATACATTTTGTATGGAACGGTTGTTTTTGTTGTATTATATCATAATAATAGTTTCGACTAATTTATAATTTTTGTCAATTAGTTTTACATAAAATAAAATGGCAACCTGCTATGCGAGGACCTCGCGGTGAAGGAGAGATGGCGCTCGTACTTTCACGAGCTGCTGAACAAGCAGCATCAAGAGGTGCACACACCGGAACTCCCTCCGAACCTTGGACTAGTGCCTCTGATAACGCCTGAGGAAGTCCAAACGGCTCTTCGTCATATGGGGAAACGGAAAGCTGTAGGAGCTGACGGAGTCCCCATTGAGGCCTGCCAGGCGATGGGTCCTCGAGGTGTGGGCATGTTAACTAACTTTCTCAACCGCGTGCTCCTGACCGGCAAAATCCCGAGCCAATGGTGGCTGAGTATTATTACCCCAGTCTTTAAAGGCAAGGGCTCGGTTCAGGAGTGTGGCAACTATCGCGGTATCATGTCTCACACCATAAAGATCTTTGAGAGGATTATAGATAGACTCCCGAATCCGGCAGGAGTGTGCTGTCTCGGAGTGTCAATATGGGTTTCGGCCAGGGTACGGAACCATGGACCCTATCTTCGCTCTAAGGATCACCATGGAGAGATACAGAACGAAGAACACGGCTCTGCATATGCTCGTTCTAGATATGCAGAAGGCCTTCGACTGTGTCCCTCGCGGGGTGATCTGGTGGGCACTGAGGTCCAAAGGGGTACCTGAAGCCTATGTTGACATAATTCGGGACATGTACCTTAATTCCGATTCCGTTGTTAGGACCGCTGTTGGTGACACTAAACCCTTCCCCATCACCGTCGGAGTACACCAGGGATCCGTCCTTAGTCCGTTTCTGTTCAGCGTGATATTAGACGTCTTGTCGGACAGCATCAAGGACTCACATGAGCAGCCTCCCTGGCTACTCATGTATGCTGATAATATCGCGCTGGCGGACGCGGACAGGGAACGGTTGGTGCGGCGTGTGAATGCGTGGAAGGACTCGCGGACGGAGGTCTGAAACTCAACGTGGCGAAGACCGTATACTTGGCCAGCAACACGACAGACCCCATGTCTGTGCGCATAGACGGAGACATGGTCGAGTGCACGGACCAGTTTAAATACTTGGGGTCTGTGCTCCACGCGTCCGGCGACATTGATTGCACGTATTTCCGCAGCTTGGGTCAAATGGCGTGAGGTGACAAGTGTCATTTGTGACCCCAAAATGCCCGTTAAGCTTAAGGGGCAGGTCTATAAAACCATCATTAGACCTGTTCTCCTGTATGTGAGTGAGGCGTGGCCTGTGCTTAAACGACACAAGCGGGAGCTGCGTGTCACGGAGATGAATATGCTGCGGTGGATGTGTGGAATTACGCGGAAAGACCTCATCAGGAACTCCCGAATCCGGGGCAGCCTTCATGTCCGTGACATTGCAGATAAACTGCAGGAGGGTCGCCTACGCTGGTACGGTCACGTCTTACGCAAACCGGCATGTTACGTGGGTAACAAATGTCTTGCCATGGCGCCTCCGCCGGGCCGGAACAAGCGGGGTAGACCAAAGAAGTGCTGGCTTGACGTTGTAAGATGACATGCGTGCCAACAAGCTCTTACCACAGGATGCTAAAGATCCTGTGAAATGGAGGGGAATGTGCAGGAAAGCGGACCCCGGGCTCCAACGCGAAAGCTGCGGATGCAACCGGGATAAACGCTGAGATGATGATGATGATGATGAGTTTTGCATAAAATAGCTTGGTTATATCTCTGAATATAAATAGAAGGTATTGATTTATTATTCCTAGGCACAGTAACAAAACGTGAATTCATTTCGAATTTTACAACATTACGAGGCTATATTATATTTTTATCTGTATTTTTTAAAAGCTGTAATGTGGGTTTTGTTTGTGAAGAACAAGGAAATTCTATCTATACTGGAATGTGAACTGGCATAAGTCTCTTATTTAAAAGAAGATTCTATCGCAAGAGCAATAAGGTCGATCGGAAATAAAACTTTATTTGAAGAGAACACGGTCCGAGGGAGAAAGCGTCCCGGTAGCCCTCTGTCTCTTTCTAAGTTTCGATTAGGAAAAAAGATGGTGAAAGGGGGTGCCATTAATGTCTACAACAGTGAGTCATACTCTGGATGCGGAATATCATTCTTTAAGTAAGGTTTTTGCGGTAATCATATACAAGTTATTTTGTTTGTATGTAGGGTGACCATACATTTCGGAATCCATACTAATATTATAAATGCGAAAGTAACTCTGTCTGTCTGTCTGTTACGCTTTCCCGCTTAAACCTCTGAACCGATTTTGATGAAATTTGGCACAGACAATCTTTAGACCCTGAGAAAGGACATAGGCTACCTTTTATCCCGGAAAAAAATGATATTCCCGAGGGAAATCTAAAAAGCGCGATATAACCGAACTCCACGCGGGCGAAGCCGCGGGCGGAAAGCTAGTGATTAATAAATGTGCACTTATTCATTGTCTGCATAATAAGTAAGTGACTTTTATTGGGTATTAAAAATGACATTAAATTCTGCTTTCTTGTAGATATTCTATTTATCTAAAGGTACAGTTTCGGATAGATTGACCTGCTGTCGTCCGTACATCATCAATTTATTCATCCATTTTTAAAATTCAATAATGAATTTATAGAGTTCGCATCCATGCCTAAGTGTTCATTAAAACTCAGGTAATTTAGGTAGAAAAAAAATATTTTACGTACATTCCTTATAAATTCCATTATAATAGTCACCCTACACAACGACAGAGGGCTACTGTGAAGCTATCTCCCTCGGACCGCGTTTTGATCGATAGTTCACATTCAAGTTTAGATAGAAATTCCTTGGTGAAAAATAAACTATATTTGTTTCTTTTTCTTTCTCAAATGTCACCAAACCATACTTGGATTAAACGTATGAAGAGGGACAACGTCAAACCTACACGTTTATATTTCAGAGTACTTATTTCTATCTTTGACATATGAAAGGGTTGTCATCGTATCCTTTTAATTATTATATTTAAAGTTGCTCTACATTTTTTTGTCATCCATAATGTATAGTCAATTTTGTAGTTATTTCATCGCTCTAAGGTTGAATGAATTTGGCTATGACACATTTGAATAAATTAATTTAACCATATAGAAGTTTTAATGAATGGTTAGTTGTGAAATCATGGCAGAGCCTTTGAATTCGGTGCGTTTTACCAATGATGACGTATGACACTGAAACCATTATGAGTCGTCCAAAGGGCAATGAAAATGGTTACATATGCGTGGGGTTGCCTACGTGATTGAATTAAAAATCAAGAAAATGGAAATTAAAAAGAACCGACTTAGCCCAAAGAATTTTCAAACATAAGTGGCAGTAGGCAGAGTACATTCTCGCAGATCAAATGGGCAATGAGGCCGAAAGGTTTTGGAGTGACAGTCGCGTACCGGAAGACGTAGCGTTGAAAGGCCAACCGCTAAGTGTACCGATGGCCGTGTAAATGCTGCAGGAATTCCTTGGATGTGGGAAGTACAAAACCTGTCGAAGTGAAAGTGCTTGAGGAAGAATATGTATGTCCAGCGGTGGACGTCTTTCGGCGGAAATGACGATGTTGACAAACGTGGTACAACTGAAGCAATTAAGAGGTCATAATCAGCCTGTACTGTTCCCATTCCTGGGACAAAGACCTCGTCTCGTAGAACCAATGGTCGATGGGGAAGTAAGGTTCTGAAGTGACGGCCACGTACCGGAAAACGCAGCGTAAGGTGGCCCCCAACAAGGTGGACCGATGACCAGCCCCCTAATTGGCGAACACATTTTTGTGAAATGATTGCGACTAGTTGGGATCATTTGGACCGAACGGACCAATGGGCGGTCTGAACACACCCAACTAATGCCAACTAGTCGCAATCATTTCATTCATTTAGGCTGGTGAAGGTCGCGGGCAGCCGATGAATGCGGGCAGCACAAGACCGGTCATCGTGGATAGCCTTGGGGGAGGCCTTTCTCTAGCAATGGACCTCTATAGGCTGAAGAAGAAGAAGAAGAAAGCGCCTGTTGGGTCTCGAATCTAAGACCTACAACTTGTAAGTCGGGGTTGACACCACTAGGCGACCGCTGCTCTTATTATAAAGAGGAGAAATATACATAAAAACATTTCCCTACAAATAAATACAAAGATAAAACAGAAGGACTAAATCGACAAAGGTCAGAGCTGTTTATGTCAGGCGTTTTATAAAGACGTGACCGGTCATGATATGGGTGCTCCTGATAATATAATCTACAAAGACAAAGGAGGGCCTGAAATAAATAAAAATGTTATTTATTGCTCACTCTGGGCCTTTCTTAGCCTAGATCTACAACGCTTTAGATTGGACTGGAGTTGGTTACTTTGGCTTAAATCGTTTACATAATATTAATTTATGTATTACCAAGTTGTAAAGTGGTTCTTTTTATGGTTTTTAGAATGTATGGGGGTGTTTTTAAACATACTCTGTACATATTCATGGTTATCGATATTTACCAACTCCAAGGTTGGAAGGTTATTTTGAAAGTTCGCAATAGACACAAACTTAATAAATAAGAAAATGAGCAAGTGTGTTTATTCAAGGAGAAACCCTCGTAATATAAATGTGAAAGATGGAAAGTTTGTGATGAAGCTCGAAAGATGGCGTTAGTGTTGAGTTAGGTACGGCTAAGGTTTCGTTTCCATGATTTGGTTATGGTCTACCAACTTTAAGTAAATACGATCTCAGGACATAGGTTTTGTTTCAGCCCTTTTAATGTTCCCATTAGTGAGTTCAAACCATTACGAACACGTAATGTGTACATGTACTTAGTAAACGGTGTTTTTATTTCCACGCAATCACTGTCCAATCCAAGGTTACCTGGAAGAGATCTTGAAAGCGATAAGTGCGCCTCTTGTATGTTTTGTAGAGTTAAATGACTATTGTTATTTGACGACATGATTGACACAGTGCCTAAGCGATCAACTGTTACGCTGCGTGTCATGTGGTTCAATTTCCGCACAGAACAAATATTTGTATGGTCTACAACTAGTTGTTACGGGTCTGGCTGTTTGTGTCATCATCAACCTTCTATCGTCCCACTGCTGGGCACAGGTCTCCTCTCATACAGAGAAGGTAAAGGCTGTTCGTGTATGTGATTTTATAAGTTTGTAAATGCACCTACCATACAGGAGAAATTCCTAGTGTGGGGCACGTCTTATTGTTAATTTAAAAAAAAAAGTTATGTGTTTTCTGGTAGTTGGCACGGGTCGATCGATCAGGTTAAGCTATACTTGATGCTATTTGTCCGTAGTTGGGTCACCAGTTTTACATGCCAAGTCTCCTTCGTGCTTCGATAAGCAGATAAAGCCGATAATCCCAGCTGCCTTTCATGGGTTTTTGACAGTCGTTATAGATCGTCAACTGGTCGTGCCTCGGAAAGCACGTTAACCCGTTGGTCGCGGGTCTCGGTTGCCATACGAACAACTAATGGGAGTCGTTACGGGTTGTTGGAGCCCTCAAAAGTCCAACAATTGATCTAACTGCAATGCTTCGATGTCGCCTTCGGGTAGTGAAGGTCAGACAGCAGTCGCTTCACGGAAAATATCGAAGTTTAGGCAAAATCAGCAGTTAGACTGTTAAAGCGGATCTCAGACTCCAAAGCTGGAAAAGTTTCGGCTGCGACTGGGATTAACGTTGAGATGAAGAAGAAGAAGAAGTTATAGATCGCCAAACGCCCGAAAGTCTGACAAGAAATCTCCAATCATATCAATCCTTTGATAAGATTAGAGATTTTTTGTCAGACTAACCTTTCGAATTACCCAGTTATTGAGTTGTGGAGTTTAGACGTAAAATAGTAATACTCAATTGCATCCAGTTAGATTGAAAGCTGACCCCAACGTAGTCAGAAAAGGCTAGGCAGATGACATTGTTTTTTTTTATAATGCCTCAATCCTGCCTGATGGTTAGCAGTGATGCAATCGTTGATGGTAAAGCGCGCTAGTTTAGTAAGAGCCTATTCACTCAAAAAAAACGGAGTGAATAGGAAGGAAGACGGCAGTTGAGCGAGGTGATGCAATGTTAAGCGCAACACCACGATCAACGATGCTGTGCCAGAGGGAGATTGATCTGGAGACCCTCCACGACCAAACTCTCAAAACAGCAGACCCGTCCTCCGCAATGTATTTTATGATGTGCCTATAATAAAGTTTAAATAAATTAAAAGCTGTCACAATTTCGCAATAACTATCACTACATCTTGGACCTTCCAATAGACCTAAAGGTTTGACAAGACACACAGTTTTGCTGTGCAAGGTCCCTTATTATGCTACCACTTTTATCAATTATCTACTCAGACTAACTCGATATATTCTAGTCACGTTGAGACCTTCTACCAAACATAACAGCAGGCGGTACTTGATATCCTAGCCCCATTTTCACAATAAAATATAACTTTTTTTTTTTTTTTTTTTTATAAGTCATAAACAAGCGCTTGACCGCAATCCCGCCTGATGGTAAGCAGTGATGCGATCATTGATGGTAAAGCGCGCTAGTTTATTAAGAACCTATTCACTCTAGCCTTGAAGACACTCAAATTGTAATGTGACGGAAACACCGTCGCTGGCAAATTGTTCCAGTCCCTCGATGTACGCGGTATAAAAGAGGAAGCGAAACGCTTCGTCCGGGTCGCAGTGGTATCAACAACGTAAGGGTGGAAACTCGCCGTACGACGGGTCGTCCGATGGTGGAACGGTGATGGGGGAATTAAATCATGCAATTCCCTTGCACACTCACCAGAATGCAACCTATAGAAGACCGAAAGGCTGGCTACTCTACGCCTGTGCTCCAGGCTTTGGAGACCGTTTCGAGTTAAGTCTGGGTCGCCAATCAGCCTCTTCGCACGCCTCTCCACTGAATCCAAAGTATCCAGGTGACATTTCGCAGCACCAGCCCAAATGTGGCTGCAGTACTCCACACACGAGCGGACCTGTGCTTTGTACAACATTAGAAGCTGCCCCGGTGTGAAGTACCGCCGGACCTTTGCGATAACGCCAAGTTTTCTAGCAGCCACCCTGGCCTTGGACTCAATGAACCGCCCAAAGTTAAGGTTCGAGGAAATCTCTACTCCCAAAAGCTGAAGGCGGTTGGTGCACTCCAAGGATACATTCTGAAAAGTAGGAGCCAAGGTGAACGGGCTCCTTTTGGCGGTGAAAAGACACGCCTGTGTTTTGGCGGCATTGAATGCTACAAGATTGGCTTTGCCCCATTCGGAGACTGCCTGTAGTGCAGCACTCGTACGCTCGACCATAGCCTCTCTTTCGGACCAGATTGCCTCCTTACTAGCCCGAGCTTCCGGCAGATATCTCTCCACAACTGTGCTGTCATCTGCATACCCATAGATACCGGGCATCAGCAGATCATTAATATGCAGCAGGAACAGAGTTGCAGAGAGAACAGACCCCTGAGGTGAACTGAAGTGGTGTTGACAAATACGGCAGTATTTGTTTGCCGAATGCCATAATGGTTGCCTAAACACCACACGAGGGCTTTCAAGAGAGGTTTGAAGACGTTTTTTGTGTGCGACTTTAACACAATGCTATAAAAGAATAATACGCTTTCTTCCCATGAGAGTAGGTTGAAAATGCAGTACGCTACAATCTATTTACACTTTTTTTGATTGCTACGATTTCTTCTTTTAATTGCTATGATTGCTTCTTTTAATTGCTACGATTGCTTCTTTTAATTAATTTTACGCCATACTTGCACGCCGATTGCTATGTATATAGTTTTTCTGAAGAACATCAGGAATAAGATCTCTATATGTCTTCAAGGACCTAAGGCTGTTTTTGTTTTTCAGGACGGGAAATCATCAAATGACCGGACCCGCTTCGAGCGGAGTCAAAGGGCGTGTCATACATTTACTGACTAAAACCTACCCGTGTTCCTTCACTTGCCTGTGTGCCAGGGTCGACGGTATCTTTTTCGTTACAACCCGCGGCAAAGCCGTCCCCATTTCGACGTTACCCATATCTGCCTTAAATACCTACACAGTAAAATATGCATAAATATACGAGTTACACTTAACTAAGGGCCTAGACAAGTGGCAGTCACTTTTAAAGCGATTCGTAATTCTGCAAAGACTTTTATTAAAACTGAGATACGCTTTTCGGTATTTTTTTGATAAATTCTTTGTCATAATTGTTGATAGAATGATGCTCTGCAGGGTAATTGTGTAACACACTATAAGTAACGATGAGTTTCATTTTTACAGTTCAACAACATTCACTGCGTGATTTTTTTTTTTTTTGTTGTGTGGCACTAGTTATGACTTTGTGCCAATGTCAAGTAAAATAAAAATCTTCAAAAGTTCTTCTTTCTTTCTCTTATGGCTTCGCACGGTTTGTGCATTTAGCCAATGTCACGTAATGAATTATTCATGTCGAAAAAGACGGCCGCGCGGACCGAACCCGGAGGAAGATTTGGTTCAAAGCCATGATGTGGCCACTATGCTACAATATTTCACTGTTCTTTATGAATTATTAACTGAATGCACTTTTTACTACATAAATCACGCGTTTTTATTTAATAAACGACACTAAAAATAATTTTAAAGTCCAATGAAAAATGAGCGTGGCACTCATCTTAGCTTCCCGCCAAAACTCCACTGCGTGGTTTATGATGTTAAACAGACACATTTTCGAACACATGGAGCAATGGATTAGCAATATGCTTCGAAATGATTCCAATTGACAGTAATAGTGTGTTACGCAATTGGGATGCTGTCTAAGGTAAGCACTACGAAAAGTGACATGAGGTTGCGAAATCTACTTAGAGGAAGCACAGGATTGGTCGATGAAGTGATATTATTTTTATTTATGGAAGACGCTTTCACTCATCAGCATTTTGTAGTTCAATAAAACTAGATGGTGCCGACATTTCCTAGCTGACAGATTCTTGAGAAGAAATGCCATAATAAACTTAGAAATCATAACATCTTTTGTGGTTTATTTATATACGATGATTAAAGTAAGGTCATGTTCAAACGTTTAAAATATATGGTTAAAATAATCCCTAATCATAATATACCTTTAGCAATGAATAAAGGGACTTATTATTAGGATTTCGTATCAGTCGTTGGAAAGGCCTTTTGAAGAAAAGCCATTGTAACTTTATGCTGACCTGTCCCAACAGACGGCATGCATGCATCAGTCATCGTGTAGCTTAACCCTTTGTTAGAGGTTGATTGATTACGCGACCCTTGGAGAAGTACTCGTTCAATGTTGGCCATAGCAACAATGGATAGGGACATCGGCTAATGTTGTTGATGATGATGGAACGTTTCTACCATATCAGTGAGTGTTGCATGGCCTCATGACGTGCTCAAGGTCATATTATGTATCTTCTTGGTGGAGCAATGTCACCAAAAAAGAAAGGAACAAAATCATCTGTCAGATTAGAGTATTTCATAAATATGAATATTTGAACGAAAACTACCCGAAAAATGGAATGTCAGCTGCTAATAATACGAATTCTCATCCAAAAGCGGCGGAAAAGTGACAAAACTTATCCAGACATGTACAAACTTTCATAAATGATGGCGTTTCTAAAGGTCACGTCTATATGAAAGCCAAACAACTGAAATTTCCGAAATTCTCCGGCGATCACTAATAGTTGGAAAACTATTTTACTTAGTGATACATAAGTAAAGTGGCTACAAAGTGTTTACTAAAGTTTTGACGTTCAAACTTAAATGAAGGCAGCTTAGGAATAGGAGACGAAGAACATATGAAAACAAATGACACACCTTTTCTCTCAGTTGTCTTATGATAATACGCTGAGCCGAAGTCCTTTTTGGCATTTATAATTATTGTTTTCTGTTTTACAATGGTGATTATAATGAACTTGTGGCGTATTGTATCCTAATATTGCTTTTAAGATTACAACTGGCAACACTTAATGTTATGAGTAAAAAATTACATGAAATAGCTTGCCGCCAGTACTCCACGAGTACAGTATACGAGATTACTAATGTTACTCTAATAGATCTTTGCTTTCACAACTCATCTCAGTCCTTTTTGTCTAACCCTCACGTTATCACCTACATCTATAATTATAGTGATACTGTGATAGTGCCCACGACTTTTGTTTAAAAGTGTTCCTCAGTGGTAGGCCTTTTTTCTCGATGGTAGGCCATAACATCGGCTGCCCGCAGAAGTTATTACCCACCAGACAAAGTCTTGCCGCCAAGCAATTCGCCGTGTTCCGGCCTAATGGTTGGTGAAGTCGTACGGAGGACCCATCTGGGCAGTTGTGTTGCGATGTGTGCCGGGTACGATGCGCCAAATGTTATATTATCGGGAGTTGGGTCGTGGAGGGTCCTCCCCATCAATCTCCCTCTGGTGCAGCATTGTTGGTCGTGTTGTTGGGTTTAACATTGCATCACCTTGCTTAACTGCCGTCTTCCTTCCTATTCACTCAGACTACTCACTAAGAGCCTATGCTCTTAATAAACTATCGCGCTTTACCATTAACTATTACATCTCTGCTTACCATCAGGCGGGATTGCGGCCAAGCACTAGTTTATAATTAGATATATAGAAAAGTGTACCTACAAAAAATGTTTTTTTCAAGTGAGCGTGGATGGTCAAATTAAAAACTATGAGGAATAGCGAAAAGTACTCAAAGGACTGTCAGGCCTGATTTTAATGAAAACTAAAACTAATTCTGTACATAGGTGTATACTTCCCTGTTGTGTTCTGATAATAGCTGTGTACCGTTAATGTAACGTGTTGATTAAATTTCAATATAATATAATTATGTTTATAATATTACTAGATTTCGCCCGCGACTTCGTCTGCGATACAGGATGAAAAGTATCTTATATCCTTACCCAAGCCAAGATTTAATTGTGTGTCAACTTTAGTTTTAACGTGAAAGTGTTACAAACTTACTGTCGCGTTTATAATGTAACTAGCGGCCGCCGACGACTTCGTTCGCGTGGTTTAGTTATGCTCCGCTCCTATTGGTCGCAGCGTGATGTTAAATAGCCTAAAGCCTTCCTGGTTTAATGGGCTATCCAACGCAAAAATAATTTTTCAAATCGGGCCAGTAGTTGCCGAGATTAGCGCGCTCAAACAAACAAACAAACTCTTCAGCTTAATATATTAGTATAGATATTACATAGTTTAGAAAGGATGTAATAGTTTTCGTTTGTTAAGAAGGAATTAATAGCAGTCGGGTCAGTAATAAATCTTATCTCATACTAAAACTTCATCCTACTAATAAAATAAACACGAAAGTTTATGAAGATGGATAAATGTTTTTTATTGATGAAAATACAAAAATATAGCTTATACATCAGAATAACAATAACACTTTTCATTATTACTACGATATCGACACTTATGTGAGTAAAACTTTGGGGCGCTGCTAGTTCTTACTAATGTAAAAGTGAGATTGTTTGTTTGTTCCACTTTCATGCAAAAACAACTGAACAGATTTGGATGAAATGTGGCCCACAGATAGTTTATAACCAGGAATAACACGTACAATACTGTTTATCGAAACTTACGAGGATGCAAACCGCGGGCGCAGCTTGCAAATGCGAAAAGCTATGCTAGAAGATCATATCATCGACAAGTCTTAAGCACTCCATATACAAAATCACAATACCACCTCTGTCAACCTCTGTATCCATGATTCTTTGATCAACTCAAAATAAGTACAGCTTACAGCACCACACACACATACAACACGCGCTATAAAAAGCACAGATTTTTCAGCACTTACGCTACACTCACACACCCACTCTCTCACACATTTACTTATCCACACACTCCCCACGAAAACTCCTTCATATAAGTAAAACTTTAAACATTGTTTTGTTGTAGTATACGGGAAGCTATGATGTAAATGTATATCTGGGGTGGAGTCCTGGTGGCCTGAAATACAGGATTCGCTTAGCTTAGGCACCAGTCTCCCACAATATTTTTCTGCAAGCCCATAACTGGACAACATTGTTTTTCCTTTGTTATTATTTCAGAAGGATATTGTGGTGAGAAAATAAATACTATTATTATTCGCTTCTATCTAGAATGTGTAGCCTTAGAAAGAAAGTTCGCTTTGATAGCCTATAAATATGACCACACATCATTTCAGATACACGATAACTTCCCTCAAAAGCTAACGTATGATAAACGCGCTCACTATCTTGTTACAGATAAGTTACTCTTGCGTCCATTCGTTAGATTATGATGTATGGTGTCCAACATCCGATAACGTAATAGGAACCTTTTCATTTCTTGTAGTTTCTGGGTTATAGGTCGCTTCACGAAGGGGGTCGTGGATAAATAATAACAGAAGGGTCGATCGTAGGTAAGCTAAGCTTGCCGAGGTTTGATGCGTGACTATTCATTATATATCGAGAACCTTTCATGCGTTAAATACTTCAAAAATATGGCCTCCCTGTTTTTACGAGTGGAAACACACGTGGTACAGTTGGTTCCCAAATCTCTTTCATAGATTTTTGACAGTCAAGGTAAAGGTCATCTAAAAGTGACCTTTATTTACATATCGATCTTTGCGTGTCTCGGGAAACACGTTTAACAGTTAGTTCTGGCTGTCATCCATAGATCTTTTATAATCATTACTAGTTATCAGAAGCGCAAGTCTTATAACCAGTCTGACGATGGATAAGCATTTGCTCACCAGCAATTGAATTTAGATATACAAAGACTATGAGATACACCAAATATAATTACAGACTAGTGTACTAATTTGTTACAGGTATGGAGGCATGAGGAACAGAGTAAAGTTCACTCATCCTTCATAGAAAAGGGGGGGATCCTCCGGCTAGCCAGGTGTTTTGTCTGGTGGGAACTTGCCCAACGTTTGATGTTAGGAAGTTTTGTATATGCTAATTGCACGGTAAACTCTGATTGCGAGATATAGAATTCGGGTGACGTCAGCATGACGCGTTGTTTGAATGTGGCGGTTGTAGATATTGCTACACAGGTAAGCACAATATCATTATTAATTGTCGATTGATATCGAGTAAGATCATTTGCTCTTCGAACATAAATTATAATTTCAACCAAATTCAAAGTCAAAATCAGAACCATATTTAAATTAACATGTTATAAAATGAAAAGCCAGAATAAAAATCAAAACACAATTAAATTTCAAACAGTTAGCTGATGTCACGTGAGGAGAGGGCTGGTATATTTTTACCCCAAAGAATCACCATTGCCATCCAATGTGGTAATGCTACCAGCATTTTGGGCACTTATCATATTGACAGCGATATGGACGACATTTTTGAAGAGCCTTGAACATACTTAAAATGAAATCAAAATCTAAAACACATAGTTGTGCAAAGGCAAGAGGATTGAGGTCGTTTATCTGGGTTCGGTTTTAGTTGTTGTTGTTTTGTTGGGAGCGGTGTTTTGCAAGACGTGGGCAAAGTTCCTGTTGTAGGTTTCCGTCTATGTTCTATTATTACCTTGACACAAGCTTTTAGTCCCTACAACAAACACTAAGACGGCAGTATTAAACACATGGCGCTGCCATAATCTTTATTATTGTGACCTTTCTCTAACCCAGTTCTTGAGTCGTTGTTAAATTCTCAGGTTTCTGAGTTTATGTAAATATTAGCAGGGTTAGACTGTTTCTCATACATATTTTATACGCAACTGTAATTAAAAGTTCTTTTAAGACTAATATTGACTTGTTTTTAATTAATTAAATTAGGTTTAAAACCCTACCTAACTACTATGGATCGTGATCGTACAAGTGCTTTAAAAAGCCTTCACGAGAGGGATATTATATGTAAGGCAGTAGGCATGCTTAAAAAATAGATAGTAGAAGAAAATTAGATTAGTTCATATAATTGTTTATTTTTTGAATTCAGCAATGCATGAATATGTAAGCTGTCTCGCCCTTTATGCCTGGAAGCTTTTTGGTAATAAGTTTTTGCTTACATTTTTATTTTATTGGGCTCCGTTGGTATATTATCGTGGCTAGCTGGTATGGTAAATAATTTAATTCAATGTTCTGAATGAATTCTGAATGAATTTACTAACTTGACATGGCTAGTACAGTAAGGTGTTTTTTTTAAATGAACAGACAGCTATGCTGTTGGGGAGTTTGTTGTGCCACTTTTCTTCCCATCGAATGCACTAGGAACTGGTCAAGGGCAGTCGTTTTGGGGGGGCGGTATTCTATAATTTTGACCTTCAAAAAGTGCTGATTCCCAGTCTAATTTGAATACCTTTTGCATTTGACTTATGAATGGTGGAAAGTATAAAACCAGCCAAATGCGTGTCGAACTCACGCACAAAGGGTTTATTTCATAAACCAATGGATGGATTATTGGATTATTTATGGATTTAAGTTATTTGTATCAAAGATTACGCGGTAATAAGCGGTTTACGATTTACGAGGTATTAAAAAACAAACTACTTACTAGATCTCGTTCAAAATAATTTTCGTTGGTAGTTTTTATAGTAATAAACATCATATGTTTTTTTTTAGATTTTTCATTTTCTTATTTTATAAGTTAGTGGGGGAGTAACTTTTTTTTTCACTATGGAAGCGTCTATCACGCAAACCATTTTTGAGGACCTATCCATATATACCCGACACGTATATGTTTGATGAAAAAAAAGTTATTGAGTTTCAGACTAAGTATGGAGAGCCCCCAATATTTATTATTATTTTTTTTTTATTTTGGCATCTAAACCTTAATGCGGTTCACAGAATACATCTACCTACGAAGTTTCAACAGTATAGCTCTTATAGTTTCGGAAAAAAAAATGGCTGTGACATACGGACGGACGGACAGACAGACATGACGAATCTATAAGGGTTCCGTTTTTTGCCATTTGACTACGGAACCCTAAAGACCCGACTTTAACAGAAACGTTCACGTGAAGATTACTTTCAAGTAGACTACTATAGATAGAAGTTATTTTACTTCAATCTTCTTGGTTCGATATACACGATATAATAATTTCTCGGTGGTAGGCAACAACATCAGCCGCCGGCATAAGTTACCACCCACCAGACAAAGTCTTGCCGCCAAGCGATTATCGTGTTCCGGCATGATGTCTGGTGAAGCCGTACGGAGGACGGGTCTGAGCAGTTGTGTTGCGATGTGTGCCGGGTACGATGTGCCTAATGTTGTTGTGTCGGGAGTTTGGTCGTGGAGGGTCTCCAGATCATCCTCTGGCGCAGCATCGTTGGTCGTGTTGTTGGGTTAAACATTGCATCACCTCGCTCAACTGCCGTCTTCCTTCCTATTCACTCAGTTTTTTTGAGTGAATAGGCTTATTAAGCTAGTGCGCTTTACCATCAACGATTGCATCACTGTTTACCATCAGGCGGGATTGCAGTCAAGCACTAGTTTATAACTAATAAAAAAAATATCCCTGTCCTTGTCATCGCAGAGTCCAAATAGACATTCAAACAAAGTTTTTGATCCTAGACATTTCCATTCCGTAAGATATTAGACTCTGAAAGGCTTGCTGTACATATACGTAGGTAGTTCCAATATCACTTCAATTAACATCTGCCCCAATTTAGGCACTCGCTCTGGGGATTCGAGAATCGATTCTGGCGAGACGACTGTTATTTTAATTTGGCAATACTACGACTATTATGTCTTCGAGCATTATTAGGGAATATTGAAATTGGTTTTTCTGCTTTACTTCAACGACTTATGCGAAATGTGATGAACTCGAAGACATTAAAGATAAAAGGTGTATCTTTTGTCTTGCTAAATATTTTGCCACATCTGATTTGGGTTGCGCCAAAATTGATTTAATGGGGAAGAAAAGGCAAAGCTATTTGCAGATGTCGCTGATGGCGTTTGACTCATAACAATATTAGCTGTCAGTCATATCACGTTTTATGTTGAGTTTTTTATTGTGTTTGACGAGTTTTTTTTTTTTGGTAAAGCAGAGCAATGTATTGTACATGGACTGTTTCAAGTTAAAAAAGGAGTTAAAAGTCTAGAGGAGCTTCAGTAAAAGGACGAAAAGCTGATCTAATTACCAGGCAAATAACAATGCCCAGGCTTTAAACTGAATGCAGACTTGTTAGTGTTTTAAGTTACATTAATTTTATATTAGGTTTAAAGTTTCTTTAGTTATATTTAAGTAAAGAATGTACTTATTATTGCCACATTTTGAAAGTTTCAAACCTATTAAACGAAAATTATTAGGTATCCAGACTTCAATTGTATGACCAAAATTTTAACTTCGAGGTTCCTCAAGAACAAGAAATTCAAGAGAAAAAATTGATTTACCGCCTTCAGAAAGCTATCAACATAATCTTTATTGAAATCTATTTATATATTCTGTTCTAAATTGAAATGCACATCTTTAGGGAAAGAGTGATTTCCATTATTATTGCAACAAATTGCTACACAACGTGACATATTTTTTACATTTTTATAAACAACGTAAACTCGAACTAATTACAATGGGTTTTGACAGTTTATTTGGGTCAAACGATATCAGCGCCTCTAGTGGCGAGATTTGTCTTCCCCATTAAACGTACCTGTGATATATTAAAATTAAATTCATTGAATAAATTCTCCTTTTCTCTTGGTTTTTTGACGCAATCTATCAGAAAATGCAGCACAAACGGTAATCAAATTTAGAATTGATTTTGAATTCAAATGTTTTATTCATAAAGCTGATGAGGTTTGAACCAATCGAAGTTATAGATTTAAAAATAGAACAGTGCGGTGGAATTGGAACGAATTTCTCTGGGGAAGTGGACAGAATGTTCTACAATTATGAGCCTGTTTGTTTTCCCAGCATGCAGATAATAAGAAAATAAAAATGTGTATTGTAATTAGACACAGTGAACAACAAAACACACACAGATAAAAGGTCAATTCAAATTCAAAATATTCACTACACTACACTTCAAAATAGTTACTTTGAAATCAACTTAACCACCACCACTCCAACCTAATTAGAAGTTATATGTTTGGTTGAAATATAAGGGCCATGACGCTTGAGTGTCCATTTGGTGTCTTGAGATATTGCCAAACGGTTAGTCCTGTCTTCACGTGACCGGATGGCTGGCCTATTCCTTGGCCAAACAATCAGTATCGCCATGCAACTTGGCAATGCTGCCATTTTTTGGGCACTGATTCTGTTAGCAGTAGCGCGATTTTTTGTGCCTGTTTGCTTATTTTTTCCTCTAGGTCCATATACATATTATTGCTTTAAATATTACTATTGTTCGGCAGTTTGGTAACGCCCCCCATTGTACCCAAATACAAACTTGCGTCGCCTCGGTTAAGGGTCCCATTGACATGAATTGGTAACGAGACCTTAATTACATACTGATATTGACCTAAGGTAAAGTCAAACCCAAATGTTTCAAATTAATGTTATTTCAAGTTAAGCAAATATTAAATTTATTTCAATAACAATCAGATTGAATTTATAGTAATCAGCGCTCTTAAAACTGTTATGAAAATGGTTAAAGTTGAAGCAGAAACTGAAGTTTTTTTTTATATAATTTTAAGCTAGTACTTGACCGCAATCCCACTTGATCGTAAGCAGTGATGCAATTGTTGATGGTAAAGCAAGCTAGTTTATTATGAGCCTATTCACTAAAAACAACTGAGTGAATAGGAAGGAAGAAGGCAGTTGAGTGAAGTGATGCAATGTTAAACCCAACAACACGACCAACGATGCTGCGCCAGAGGGGGATTACCCGGCACACATAGCAAAACAGCTGCTCAGACCCGTCCTCATACCGTCGACATCATACCGGAGCACGATGAATTGCTTGGCGGCAAGACTTTGGCTGGTGGGTGGTAACTTCTGCCGGCATACGATATTATGGCTTACCACCTCGACACCTATTTTTAACCGACTTCAAAAAGGAGGAGGTTACTCAATTCGACCGTATATATGCTTTTTTTTTTCTATGTTTGTTCGCGCATAACTTCCTCGTTTATGAACCGATTTTGATAATTCTTTTTCTATTGGAAAGAAGACGTTACCAAGGTGGTCCCATGATAAGGATATCAGGGTTTGATGCTGGAAGACCAGAGAAAGCAAGGGAAACTTTCAAAAATTGCAGGGGCGACTAGTGTATTTCTTAGCATTTTCATTAAGTATTTTAAAACACTACAATTTAATAAAGGTCTGGAGTAGATCTGATGATGGAGCCAGGAGACAGTCGAAGGAACTCCTCAACAATTCACAGCAGCTACCTTGTGTTTTGGCTCGATTAATTTGTATTGATAAGAACTTTACACCTAGATGGGTTGTGACTGTCATAAGAGCTCTCATGATGAAGGCCAGTTCCGGGAACTCCTCAACGGTTTACAGTAGCTACTTTGTAGTTGGACTTCATTCATTTATATTGATAAGACCTTTGCACCCATTGGGTTAAAATAATGGTCTGCAGTAAATTTGATGATGAAGACCACAGACAGTTGAGGGAATACTAAGGTACGGGTAAAAATTAAAGTAAACAAAATTACGTCGTTTCCCAACTATATTTGCGTCAGCTTCCAGTCTGACCGGATGCAACTGAATACATAGTAGATACTTTTAACAACTAAAAAGTGCAAAATAAAAACTTTTTTACAAAAAAACAACCGACTTCCAAAAACCACTACAAAGTGAAAAATAACTAATTCCGGAAGTCGGTGTCTTTGGTTTTGAATGTTCGTTTTTTGACACCGACTTCCGAAATTAGTTATTTTTCACTTTGTAGTGGTTTTTGGAAGTCGGTTGTTTTTTTGTAAAAAAGTTTTATAATTATTATCTGTCGTAAAAAGTAAATGGCAAAAAATGTTCATCATCATCATCATCCCAGTGTTAATTCCCAGTCGCATCCCAAGCCTTTTCAGCTTTGGAGTCTGGGGTTCGCTTTACCAGTCCAACTGCTGATAATTATGGCTAAACTTCGACATTTTCCATGAAGCGACTGCCGTCTGACCTCCACAACTCGAAGGCGACATCGAAGCATTGCAGTTAGATCAATTGTAGGACTTTTGAGGGCTCCAACAACCCGTAACGACTGCCATGGCAAAAAAATGGCAAAAAATGTTATTGTGGGATATCCATAACAGACAGACATTACCACTTTTGAACTTTATTGCAATAACAATAAGCATCAAAAGTGGTACTCCACTTTTGACCCTTACTGTAAAGTCCTGGAGTTTTCTGTGGACCTTTTTTGTCAATGTGTACAAAAAAAGTGTGTAAAAAAAAGATACTTGTACTAAGTATTAGTACAATTAACTTTTTTTTTATAAACCTAATAGCCGAGTTCGCAATGTAAGCGGGAAAATTTAATTATTGAGAAAAATTAGAAACCCCAAAAATAACAGTATTTCTCCACTATTTTATGGATGTAATTATACATATTATAAACCTTTCTCATTAATCACTCTCTCACTATTAAAAAAAACCGCATCAAAATCAGTTGCGTTGTTTGAAAGATTTACGCATACACAGGGACATAGGGAAAGAAAAAGTGATTTTTTTAAACTAGGTATGTAGTGATAACAAACAAATATACTTACATAAAAAATTTCACGTTTTTAAATCTACCTAGTATCTTAACAATCCTAATAATATTATTTATGCAAAGTTTGTAGGGTGGATTTATGTATGAAAACTTGTTATTCTTCACGCAAATATGTTGCGAACACGATTTTTTTTTAATAAAAAAATGTAATTTCGAACCTATATTTGTCTCTTGGGAGCGATTTCACAAAATAACACAAGTTTAATCTTAGGTTGGGTGTCAAAACATCCAAGCTAAGATTAAACTTGTGTTTGAATAACTTGTTTTTATGTCTATAAAAACTCTCTCTGATTTTTATAACAACGAAATCTTACAATTTATTGGCCAATAACAATATTATGGTAGTAAACCGTTTGGAAAACGAAAATGTTAACTAAACTGAAAAACAAAGATATTTATTTTATTATTTTTGAACTAAAAAACTGCGCAAATGCAAGACAGTTTTCATTTTAGCATCGCAAAATCACTTTTGCATTAAAACTTCTATTACTTATTGGTTTAACAGCTTATGAATAAATAATATTCCTATAAATGAAGTAGTTTTTGTATTTACGGTCATCTAACCTACTCGATCTTTGCCCTTGATAACAAAAAATAAAAAAAAACTCGATCTTTTTGGCGCCAATGACTTCTTACTGTCTGTTTTGGAGATGGCACTATGTGCGTAATGGTGCCGGAATTAACCGAATGGTGACGAAGGCGTCCGAGCGCCAATCAAGCTTCGATACTGTTGTGAGTTGTGACTCATAGTTGCCAGGCTGTGGAAACTGCCCCAAATGACGGAAGAATTGTAAAGGTTTCCAATTATCGAGGAAAACTTCGAATAAGATTCTTATCTTTTTTGTAATTTGAAATAACACCTTATATGTATCAACAACTTATTTATGTAAGAACGGTTCGTGATAAACATTTCGGATAACAGTAACTAGTAAGTTAACCCGAACCAAGAAAATGAAAGCAAATTAAAGACACAGAAATGGAAAGGGATTAATCATTTAAATGAATTAGTTATATCTGCTGAACTGATTTAAAATGCAGGCAACATTGGTAAAATCCTTGGAAAAACGCCCCTTTTATGGGTATTTATAAACGAACGCTGGCAACACCTATTTTAAACTGTCAATCTACTAATGCTAAATGCAGTCTTCAGTCGAATACAGTCACAACTAAAACATAAACAGAGTGCTTTTTAGTTTTTAACAAAAAGGTTATAATATAATATTTACAGACATGAGTGAACAGAATGATAAATTATTAAACAAACCTAATTTGTATGTAGAAGTGTCAAAAGAACGTCAAAAGAACACGGAAAAAGAAAATTATGAGTTGAAAGAAATAAGTAAACTAGTGCCCACAAATGGTGAGTAAGAATAAATTAGTTTATATAAAAATTATTCATATTATCTACCTTACGTGCTTGTGAATAATAGGTGTATTCATTTAATATTCTTGAGTATGTAAACATGACTCGTGTATGTGACAGCTGACCGAAGTATTATTGATGTGAACCGCTCGAGGGGTTAAGCTGAGAGTAGGATAGCAATAGATACATACATTCAAATAGAAAGAGATAGAACACAATATTTTGGTTTCGTTTCTGGTGCGCTTTTTTTCTGTGGTCATTGATAACTAATCGCGAACTACAGATTTTTTTTTGTAAATTTTTCTTAATATATTTTTAATAATTTTAATAATTATAGAAATAATGACTTTGACACATATTAGACATGTTTACCATAGACATATACTGATGGACATGCCGTACGCGTAGGTATAATCTGCAGTAATTTTTTGGTTTGAAAAGAGTGAGAGAGATGGCCTATGGTTTCAGTCTAGCACTATCTCTTTCCTCATAGATGATTGATGTTTTTGAGAGAGATAAGACAGACGAAACTTCGTTTCTTCTCTTTCTTTCGGAGTGCTACAATTCTCCTATCTAAGGCATGTCCAGTTGTATATGTCGATGATTTTTACTATATTTTTTTTTATCAAAAAATGAAACGTTGGGTAACGTCAAACTGCTTATTAGACTTGCTACTCGATTTTTATCTCGATTGTATTGATTTATCGAGTACTAACACGTGAATCGTTCCTCAAGTACATGCATGTTGAGCACTTAAATTTATTGTGCTAATAAGTTGGGCACTTAGATACCTATCTATAGATATAACATATCTGTGACTCAATCAAATAGATAGGGAATTTGTATATCAGTTATTAATCGTATGATATTATATGTTGGTACATATTTGGAATTCAGGGCAATGATATTATTATTATAATCGCTTTTAATATAAATAAAATGTTTTTGAAATATTCTCTATCTATGAAATATAATTAGGTAAAAGGTAAAACGGAACCCTATTCATGAGACTTTGCTGTCCGCCTGTCCGTCGGCCCGTCGGTCCGTCGGTCCGTCGGTCCGTCGGTCCGTCCGTCTATCACCAGGCTGTATCTCATGAACCGTAATAGCTAGACAGTTGAAATTTTCAAAAATTATGTATTTCTGTTGCCGCTATAACAAAAAATACTAAAAATAAAAAATAAGCGGGGCTCCCATAAAACAAACGTGATTTTTTTACCGTTTTTAAGGATAATCGTAAGGGACCCTCCGTGCATGAATCCGACTCGCACTTAGCCGTTTTTTTATGTTTGTAAAGGAGAATGCCAGATTTCGGCCTACACAACTTTTAAAATTAAACTCATCCTCCACAAAGTTCTTACCACCAACAATTTAAATATAAAATATAAACTAAAAAAATGTATTTAGTACTTTACTGAAACTTAGCCATTAAAAAACATTTTAATAAGTAATTAATTTAAGTTTGTCAATTCCAGATTTCAATAAAAAAAATGTTGCCAATCTTGCTACTTTAATCGATAACGCTAAATAAATAAAACGTGCCACTGTAATCGATAATTGTATTTTAAAAATATTATTTATTATTTAGATAGTTCTAAATAAAAAATGTAGTCTACTTTTTATTTACCACCTCATTATTCTCATTTCTTCTTAGTATTTTCTTAACATTCGTCCTGTTTATAGTAGATTCATAGATGATTATAAAAAACGAAATTCAAAAAATCGATTTTCCATCTGTAATCGATAACATAATCGTCTTGTGATGGCAACCCTATTAATTGCATACCTGTCAAAATCTTGACAAAACTGACAATTGACATTGATACATCTTGTATTGTTATTTGAGTACGATTCGGTTTTCTTTCGCTGTTTTTTTTTCGTATTCAATAAGTTATATTACGTTTACGCAAGTTATAGAATTATTGTGTTATATTTATACCACCACACATTTTGTGACAATGTCTCATCAATGTATTACGAATGCAGCGTGAATCTGATGATGCAGCGTGAATTGAATCTGATGATGTCCGTTCATTGTTACGGCAATGGACTTCACTTTCAGAGGTAAAGTACGATTCATATTAATAGAATATATACTAATTTAGCTAAGCTAAATGTTGAATTGTAACATAATTGTATTTTGTTTGTTTTAGATTCCAAATGACTACTCTGTGCATATGCCGTCAACATTGCAGGATGATGATAATCAGTTATCAACTTTAGAGGCAAACAAAACTCGGGCTGTTACTATCTGCAGACACGAGTTCAACAACAGAGCTTTACCATATATCATGATTGACTTTACTATTGCTGCTGCCCTAATTAATAGATTTCGACCACCGCTCACAGACAGGTTTGATGCTGCCCAGATATTAGAAATCATCCAACAAAAAATGTTCCAAAATAATACTTTAAGTGAGTTTATTATACAAAACAATTATAATAGAAGAAGGGCACAGTTCTCAAACATAAATGTTAATAACAGCAATGTAACTGAGTTTCCCCAGCTAGATTTTCACTATTTGATTTTGATAGCTTGTGGTACCTACCTACCAACTCCGTCAGGCTCGATCTTATTACGATGAGCATATTAGTTTTAATGGCCGATATAAGATAGAAGTGTGCAGGGAGGTATCAATCAATAATCTAATAGAACAATTGTCTCTCTCAAAGCTCTTGGCTTTTAAGAGCAAAAATTCAAAGTCTCCATATAAGAAGAAAAGAATATTTTGTTTATGTGTTGATTGATAACAATTCAAACGGGAGGGAGGCAATAAGTCAATATTATTGCAATTGTAAGGTAGGCAAATGAACTGTGGGATGCTGTTCCCACATTATGACCATTTTATGGTATTTAGGTTGGGCTCGGCATCAAAACAATATTGAACCCCCTGCACAGTTTCTTGATGAATTACTAATCGAATTTGATAATGAAATTGATGATAATGATAATAATTGATTATAGTGAAAAATAATAAAACTATTTATTAGTTTATTTGTGTTTAATTTTCTCTCCGTGAAAAAACATAACCTCCCTTTTGAAATGTCTGAATAACTTCTTTCTTACAAGTTCAATGTAAAAATGGATATCACAGAAATACTTTTGACATTATACTGCACAAATAAACATTGGAATATTCACTGTTAGGGACAAATTAATATTGAGCCAAAGTTACTATGGAGACCTGGCATTGTTCTTTACGCACCCACGACACAGGAGTAATTCCTAGTGTGGGGCAAAGTTATTTACAGTAAGAGTTAAAAGTGGAGTCACACTATTGACACTTTTTGTTAATGCAATAAAGTTTAAAAGTTGTAAAATGCACTTTTGACCCTTACTGTAATTTTGATTCTCCGACAGTCGCTTTGGGAATAAATTATTTCATCACCACTCCCATTGATAAAATATTAAACTAAGGTAGATATGTCATTAGCGCACTGAAAATGAAGCGTACAAAAGGAAGAAAAGTCCTGCATCTCGCCTTAGTCACTCTCGATACACTCGTAAAAACAAACGACAAACACTAACAGCGCAAACGACAAACACTAGCCATTTTTTTCTTCTCTATGCTTTAGATTGTGCCCTATCTCACTCACACTGTACCAATGTATGCCGAATAAAAATATGCATGTGTGCTGCTGCTGTGTTCGGCACATTTTTTTTGGTCAGTTTGTTAGAATATATCATCATCATCATCATCCCAGCGTTAATCCCAGTCGCATCCGCAGCCTTTTCAGCTTTGGAGTCTGGGGTCCGCTTTACCAGTCCAACTGCTGATATGGCTAAATTTCGACATTTTCCGTTATGTTAGAATATATCGTATCTGTTTAATATTTTATCAATGACCACTCCTATCAAAACGGTGAAGGAAAATATCGTGAAGAAACCGGCATGTCATGTCTTAGAACCAAAGACTCGAAGTCACATCAACCAAACTGGGCCCGCATCGTAGGTTATTGTTCTTTCCCTCACACAGAGAGGTCAGCCACACCTAGGGTTCCCAGGTCGAAAAATCTAAATTCCGGACATCGGATGAATTTTCCGGATTTTGTTCGCAATAAATTCTGCATGTGTAAACCGAAGCAATTTTTAAATTTTTAACGCGGGCGCGCCATCCTTGATTCATAAGTTTATTTGATTTATGAATTGTTAAGGTTTTTATTTTGGTTTTTACTGAAATTGTAGAAATTCCTGGCGGCATAGGATTCCCCTGCATTACGGACAAAGTATTAAATTACCGGACATGTCCGGAAAATTCCGGACATATGGCAACCCTAACTACACCTCTCCTTGTAGTGGGAACACAATAGGCTGATTATGATGACGAAAAATAATTCTGTCGAAGCATTAGCATTTTTACACTTTCGTTCCTATCCGAGCATGTAGTGTAAAGTTATAGTGGGATCTTTTGGCGCCTCTTTGACTTTGAACAACAACGCCCCCTGCGCTTGTAAACATTTTTTCAACTGTCATTGAATCTCTATAGGCAAAACAAGATGGCCGCGTCAGTTTTGATTTTGCCTACGCGCCAAAAATATTTTAGAGTTGTAGTTTTGTTACTTTTCAATGTCATGGGCATGGTATTTCTTTACTGTCCTAATATTTTAAGCGTCACTTAATGACTGTGGAAGACACCATTATTTCGTTATGTGAAGGCCAATTCAATTCCCGTTATTTATCCATACTAATATTATAAATGCGAAAGTAACTCTGTCTGTCTGTCTGTCTATCTGTCTGTCTGTCTGTCTGTCTGTCTGTTACGCTTTCCCGCTTAAACCTCTCAACCGATTTTGATGAAATTTGGCACAGACAATCTTTAGACCCTGAGAAAGAACATAGGCTACCTTTTATCCTGGAAAAATTTGATATTCCTGAGGGAAATCTAAAAAGCGCGATATAACCGAACTCCACGCGGGCGGAAAGCTAGTACTTGAAAAAATATTTTTGCGTTGAATAGCCTATTAATCCAGGGAGGCTTTATGCTATATAACATCACTCTGCAACCAATAGGAGCGGAGCATAACTACACCACGCGAACGAAGTCGCTGGCGGCCGCTAGTATAGATATAAAGCTGAAGAGTTTGTATGTTTGTTTGAATGCGCTAATCTCAGTAACTACTGGACCGACTTGGAAAAAACTTTTTACTTAAGATAGCCCATTAATCCAGGAAGGCTTAGCCTATAACATCACGCTACGACCAATAGGAGCGGAGCATACAAAAAAAAAGCGTATCGAAACCTACGCGATTGACACCGCAGGAAGCAGTTAGTTTGATATACATAAAATACGTTTCTACATCTCATCCCACCCGTCTCAAGCCATCAATGTCATTTTTTTTTAAATGTCAAAGATGTTGGGAGTTTAGATGTATTTTTGACAGACTAAGATAGATCAGACTGTGAATGATCGAAAAATTACGGGATTTTCCCTCTGACCTTTCATTCAAAACACAAAATGTATTTTGATATGTTCCATAGCAACAGCAATAGATAAAAAAAAAAGAAAAGCAAGTCTATTTATTACCCTTCCTTTTATTTTGTGCGCTATGGAAATCCTCTTACACTTCCTTCGTCATGGGGGTGACAGAAGGGCATACCGGACTTTTACCGGATAAAAACCACTTCTGCCTGTAGCATAAGTATACACCGTTCCGCCGGCAGACCTCGACCCGATGTTATGACAGTTGTTTCCAAAGTAAAAAAAACGATGAATCAATTTTAAAATGGTAGAAGGCCCGGCGCCTCGGTGGTAGGCCATCACATCGGCTGCCGGCAGAAGTTACCACCCATCAGACAAAGTCTTAGCGCCAAGCGATTTGGTGTGTTCCGGTGAATTATGTCTGGTGAAGACGTGCGGAGGACGAGTCTGAGCAGTTGCGTTGCGATATGTGTGCCGGGTACGATGCGCCAAATTTTGTCGTGTTGGTCGTGGAGGGTCTCCAGATCAATCTGCTTCTGGCGCAGCATCATTAGTCGTGTTGTTGGGTTTAACATTGCATCACCTTTTTTTTTCCGGGGTGGAAATCCTCAATGGATGTCCGCCGTCAGACTCTTACTGACTAAAACCACCCCGGTGTCTCTTCTATCACGAGCGCGCGTGGGGCCGCGGGAGTATAAATTCTTCCACGGCCCCACACCCTCGTGCTGGCCCGGTCTGTCCGGGCCTCGTCTCCTGCACAGGGTAGTGGGGTGTCAAACTACCCCGTGCATCGCCTCAGAGGCGCACGCCGACATTTGCGCGCCTCCGCCTCGGGGTCCATCGAATAGGGGGCGGGGACTTCCCCATGTCCCTCGCCCCTGGAGCCATTCATGGGGGGCGGAAGAGGGCATTATCCGCCCTTCTTCGGCGCCCGGTGCGTCTTCTGCGGCCCGGGAAGGGAGTTGAGATCTCCCTCTCCCGTTCCGCAGCTTCCTTCTGCGACATCACGTCCTCGCAGAAGAACACCACCGCGTCCCACGACTCTGCGCTACCGACCTTCCTTTTCATTTTTTTTTTGAGTAAATAGTCTCATAATAAACAAACGGGCTTTACACCAACTTACCATCAGGCGAGATTGCAGTCAAGCGCTAGTTTAAAGTTAAAAAAAAAAATGATTTGTGAAAATGAGTTGCACGATGTAAAATAGATACTTGTATTCAGCTGCATCCGGTCAGACTGGATGCTGACTACAATACATATAATAGGAAAAAGGCTGGGCAGATTAATTCAACACAGCAAATTGACATAGTGTTTGAATTTGATAAACAATTATTTTTTATCATGTTGAAACACTATGTCAATTTCTGAGTGTAGTACATTTAAATGACGCCAAAATGTCAAGGACAGATTAATGTAGGTACCTAACTTGCTATTAAAATAAGAATGGGCATGGCCTTGAGAGTGAACCACTACAGTCAAGGCCAGTCCAATCAACTTGACAATTATTATAATTATAATGTGTCAGCATTTTCTATATAAACACCAAACGCGATTAAACGTGACAGGCAATTAGTGATAAATCGTAGATATTTGGGTTATTTTTCTTTATTGTTATGGAAATATTGAGGTTCGAAATCTCTTTGTATTTTTTAAGTTTAAGATGTTATGCTCTGACAATTGCTGGAAGAGCTTTGAAAGAAAGAAATAAAGAAAGAAAAATTTATTTATTGCCAATACAGCAAGCGAAATAAAATCTTAAAACTATAAAACTAAGATTATAACGCCAAAAGGGCCTCATCATCATCATTTCAGCCGAAAGACGTTCAATGCTGGGCATAGGCCTCCCCAAGGTTCTCCACGACGACTGGTCCTGCGCCTCCCGCATCCAGCAGTCTTCCGGTGCGTGGTCGCCACTCGAGAACCCGTCGGCCCCATCGGGCATCGGTCCTACGGGTAATGTGTCCAGCCCACTGCCACTTTAGTGTTGCAATTCTTCGGGCTATGTCGGTTACTCTCGTTCTTCTGCGGATCTCCTCATTCCTGATTCGATCGCGTAGTGAAACCCCAAGCATAGCCCTCTCCATTGCCCTTTGAGTGACATTGAGCCTAAAAAGGGCCTCAGTTCAGCATAATGTCAGATGTTAAGGGCCTGCGCAGACGGCGAAGTTTTCTCCACGGTGGAGGAAAAAGTACGCTCCGCGAATAAAAAGTCCACCGCAGATTTACCGCGAACTCAACGCATACGTTGTGCGGTCATTTGTTGCCCAGAAATGTATAAAAGAGAGAGCACACAACGCGGACTAAAGTCTGCCCTGTACGTTGCTTCGCCGAGTCACACGAGTTCTATTTTATTCGGGGGCTCCCCCGTAATTTTGTCCGGTCCGCTCTCTGGATGTCCTCGGTTATTCGGGGGACTTTTTGTACGCGGTACTTTTAATCACTCGTTTGCGTTACTCCATACAGTTGTAAGCGATCTATTTTAGCGGAAAAAAAAGTCCGCGGACAAAAATCCCTCGTCTGCGCAGGCTATAATACAAGGCTTGTATTATCTGACGCTGATTTTCAACTGCAACCCACGTGCTATAGCACTCGTGGGTTGCAACTGAATATCTGTTAATAAACAGGACATCTGAATGTTAATTAACTGATACATAAAATTACCCTATTTTCCCACGAGGGTAAGCTGGTCTGAGAGGAAAAGGGTAAGTTGTCAACAGCGTCGGACAATACGTAGCAGCCGAAGGTGCCCGAAGGTACCCGAGGTGCGGGTTGCATAAGCGTGGCATATCGTCAGCGTTTCAGCTGTATTAGAACGGACTAGGGCAAGAGACCGGACGGCATGTCATTATTTCCATGAAAGGTGGGAGTCAATTTGTGTCGATTCTCTTGCGCCATCACACCCATTCAGGGTCAGCGTGTTGCGCTGATGCTATTGCTATGACTGCGCTGAATTTTAAACGTCGTAAATATAATGACCTTATTGATAGGTAGTCCTAGTAAGTAGAATAGAATAGAATACTCTTTATTAGGTATGTACACCATATAGATTACCTACCTTAAATATAAAGATTTTACAAAGGGTGACACAATGGGCGGTCTTATCGCTAAGAGCGATCTTTTACAGACAGCCTTAACATTAAGTACTGGTTTTTGTAGAGAAATTTCGAAATTACTTATCAGTATTTCCCAAGACGGGCTTTTACCATGGCCAGAGGTTAAACATTGTCTTACTACGTGGCAATGCCAAAATGACTGGTTGGTATTTCCCAAGACCCAAGGGCTTTTACCAAGGCCATTCATTAAACATTGACATACTACGTGGCAATGCCAGAATAACTGGTCAGTATTTCCCAAGACTCATGGGCTGGCTTTTACCTTGGGCTAGAGGTTATTAGACATTGCCATAAAATGTGCCAATGTCAAACGTTTTTTTCGTTCCGCGAAATTCGCTCTTTATACTTTATCGTATATCGTCACACACCTTTTTATTTTTTTCTTTCGTGCAAGTGCGGCCCTGGCAGGCCCTAACGGCCTACGTCACTACGTGCTGACACCTCTTTGAGGCACGCGTGGAACACAACCCGCCGTCGACCCGGACTTGCCGATCGATTCTCTCCATGAAAAGTTGGGTAAAGCGAGCTTACAATGTTAATTACATATGTATTAGTACGCCTCTGGACAAAAAATGAGGAATTATTTATCTGTAACACCTCAAATTCCATTATAATTTGACCTATGTTTACAAATAAAACATTCTGTTTGTGATCCCTTAGGATTAGTAGTAATAACAGATTACTCCACAGTCCACGTTCACTTCTCCTGTTTCCACAGTGAGATGCTCACTGGGGCGACAATGTCGCGCGAATCGCGGGACCTACTTGGACTAGGATCGCTAAAGATAGGAAATTATGAAAATACATAGAGGAGGCCTTTGCTCAAAATTAAATATTCGTCAAACTCTATATAAATTTAATTTAAAAAAAATGTAGTAATTTATGGTATCAATTGTTACTAACAATTTTTTCTATAAACTTGTTATTTATTTAGTTTTTAAACTAAATATTTTTTTTAAACTAGCATAGATTTGATATTTTATTAATCCTTTTACTACATAAGTTACATCATAATTATAATAGTCAATAGTATAAATTGTTGTCTATTTTAAATTAAATCAACTGTCATTTGCTAATTTAAAATATTGTATAGGCAAATAAATGACAATTTTCACAGTAAATCCAAAAATTATGAATTTATAAATGAGTAACTTTTATAAATTACTAAGATTTATTAAATTAATTACTTCGTCGTCCTCCGTGGCGCAGCGATCAACATGCCTGACTGCGACGTGGAGGCCCCGGGTTGGATCCCCGGCCAGGTCATGATGGAAAGCGATATTTTCCTGATTGGCCTCGGTCTTGGATGTTTTATTATATATGTATCTATTATTATTATATTAAATATAGTACCGTTGAGTTAGTATCCCATAACACAAGTTTCGAACTTACTTTGGGGCTAGCTTAATCTGTGCGATGTGTCCGTATATATTTATATTTTTAAGTAAATTTATTTTGTAAAAGTTTTACTAAAGGACTGATTTGTTGCATGCTATTTTATAATATAAGGAATGTAACGAAAGCGTAATATGTTATATTTGGGTATAAAGGACTTACCAATTTTCCCAGTAACGTGAACAGAATAGTCCTGATGTCGGTAGATTAGTATCTGAAGGTTTAATTAATTGTCTTATTATAATTCTTATCTCTGGTTACTCAGATTAACGTTTGTGGAATTAATTATAATATATAATCTATGTACATGACTTTGGCGGTAATGAAAAACCCTTTCATTATTATTTAGGACATCCAGGTGCTTATCATGAAATTCGGTTATAGATATCGCTGGGCTTCGAACCGGTACCAAAAGGACAGGTTTTGGTACCGAGCTCCCAGTTTCCGATGGGTAGGTACCACTGTTCCACTTGACGAGCACTTTTACAAAATTTAGTTGTGACACTAGCTCATATTTGTAATTGAATCCAGTGCAGTGGGTAGCTACAAAGTTAGTTAAACTATATAAATATATAAAGCTGAAGAGTTTGTTTCTTTGTTTGAACGCGCTAATCTCCGAATCTACTGGTCGCAAAAATTCTTTTCCCGTTGGATAGCCCATTAATCCAGGAATACAATATAGGCTCATCAGAAGTCCGAAAGTCTGACCGCCAGTCTTACCATGGGGCATCATATTATCTATACTAATATATAAAGCTGAAGAGTTGTATTGTTTGTTTGAACGCGCTAATCTCAGGAACTACTGGTCCGATTAGAAAAATTATTTCTGCGTTGGATAGCCCATTAATCCAGGAATACTTTAGGCTTTATAACATCACGCTGTGACCAATAGGAGCGGAGCATAACTAACTCCACGGGAACGAAGTCGCTTGCGGCCGCTAGCCTATATTAATATATAAATCTGAAGAGTTTGTTTGTTTGTTTGAACGCTACTAGGAACTACTGTTCCGGTTTAAAAAAATATTTTTGCGGTGGATAGCCTTTTAATCCAGGAAGGCTTTAGGGTCTAAACCATCACGCTGCGACCAATAGAAGCGGAGCATAACTAACTCCACGCGAACGAAGTCGCTGGCGGCCGCTAGTTTTATTTTTATTTTTTATTAGTTATAAACTAGTGCTTGACTGCAATCCCGCCTGATGGTAAGCAGTGATGCAATCGTTGATGGTAAAGCGCACTAGCTTATTAAGCCTATTCACTCAAAAAAACTGAGTGAATAGGAAGGAAGACAGCAGTTGAGCGAGGTGATGCAATGTTTAACTCAACGATACGACCAATTGTTAGTATCCTTTGACAGTGATACTAACAATTTTATATCTGTTTCCTCTAATCTAATTTAATTGTGTCCTCATTGACATGAGGAAACTACCCAAAAGGCTGGCAGCATTGCCACGTTAAATGGCAATGCTAATACTTTAACCTAATAAAAATAGGTCATGTAAACCAGTTTACTTATACAAATAAATATTTTGTTTTGTTGATTTTTTTTTTGTTATTTCCTTATAGAATTTTCCTGTCAATTTATAACATGTCAAAAGAAAAAATAAGAAAGCTACTTCGGCTGATCCTGACGTCACACGATTGATAGGCGTACCTTTTGTTTACTTGTTTTTTTCTATCGTATGATAACGCCTTTGTTTCTCGAAGGGGTAGGCAGTAGATTCGCATTTCTTTCTCTAAAACTTTTAGACCCACTACGATACGAATCTAATGCCGTTCAGCTCACCGTAGGCCACCAGAGAATACCTACTGAGAAATTCCTCCTCTCGTGATATTAAATCCTTATGTACTTAATATTGTATTTTTGACAGCCTCCGTGGCGTAGCGGTAGCAATCGCGGCCAAGGAGGCGCAAGGAGGCGCGGTTTCCATCCCCGCGCAGTGCAAATATTTGCATTGGTCTGGTAGTGCCTCGGAAAGCACGTTAAGCTGTTGGTCTTGGTTGCTATACGGCCACCTAATGGCAGTATTTACGGGTTGTTGGAGCCCTCAAAAGTTCAACAATTGGTCTAACTGCAAAGCTTCGATATCGCCTTCGGGTTGTGAAGGTCGCTTCACGGAAAATATCGAAGCTTAGCCAAATCGGCAGTTAGACTGGTAAAGCGGACCCCAGACTCCAAAGCTGAAAGAGATTTGAATGCGACTGGGATTAACGCTGAGATGATGATGATGAATTTTTTATGTTATAAACTTGTGCTTGACCGCGAATCCGCCTGATGGTAAGCAGTGATGCAATCGTTGATGGAACTAGTGTGCTTTACGCTAGTTTATTATGAGCTTATTCACTGTAGCCTTGAAGACACTTAAATTGTAATCGAACGGGAAGACCGCCTCTGGCAAATTGTTTCTGTCCCTCAATGCGGCCTAAAGACGAGGGTAAATGCGAAAATAACTGTTTATCTGTCTATCTTTACAAAATTGGACAGGTAGTACAGTCTGGGAGTTGGAGAATTATGTAGTTATGCTGCTTGGCATTTTGCATCATAGACTTAGTCGCGGGCATCGGTTAGTAATATACTTAAATAAAATTAAGTAGGTAATCCAAATTATATGGTCTCCAAAGCCACAGGCAAAGAGTAGCCAGCCTGTAGGTGTCCTAGCCTGAAGGATGCGTTTTGCAGAGTGTGCGAGGGAATCGCACGATTTAATACCCCCATCTCCGCTTCATCATCGGACGACCCTTACGTTGTTGACACCACTACGATCCGGACAAAGCGTTTCGCCTCTTCTCTTATACCGTATCCATCGAGGGACTGGAACAATTTGCTAGTGGCGGTGTTTTCGTCGGACTACAATTTAAGTGTCTTCAAGGTTAGAGTGAATAGGCTCTTAATAAACTAGCGTACTTTAGCATCAACGATTGCATCACTGCTTACTATAAGGCGGGATTGCGGTCAAGCAACAGTTTATAATTTATAAAAAAGTACGGCTTAGGCCTGGTGCTGTACAACCCAGGTTTAAGGTAGACAAAAGGACATTTTTTTTGGACAAAAGCACTTCCGTAGTGCTTTAGTCCAAAAAATTGGTCGCGTCTCTATGAAAATATATAGTGTAGTCTATTAAAATATTTTGCTTTGGACACGAATTCATTAAACAGACCAGAAAAACTAAACCGAGGACAGACACCTCACTACCCAATAAACTAAATTTGTTTTGTTTAAGTCGACAGAAGGACCAATTTTTAGGACAAAAACACTACAAATCTCTATGAAAATATTCTCCTTTGGACACGAATTCATTGAACAGACCAGAGAAACTAAACCGAGGACAGACACCTCACTACCCAATCAACTAAATTCAAGTTTGTTTAATTAAAGTCTACAGAAGGACCAATTTTTAGGACAAAAACACTACATCTCTATGAAAATATTTTCCTTTGGACACAAATTCATTAAACAGGCCAGAAAACGTAAAACCAGAACCAGATAAAGTAGCCCAGTTGGTTCAAAGTTATGTAGTTAACGGCCAATTATTGTGCCGAGAACAAAGATCAGAGAAACACGATTAGATTGTTTTTGAAATACTTGTCAATGGCAGGAATCCAACAAAGGGGAAATTATCGCAATTTTAAGAACGTTTAATAATAATGAATTTAATGATCGCAGATAACCATAGTTCCATCAAATTTACATTTAAATTGTTAGTATGAACATAAAACTTTGTTAGTATCTAATAACTAAGAGTACATAAAACAGGAGAATAGTTAATAATTTTAGTAAACTAAAATAATAATAGTTTATTTAATTTTAGTACTACTTTAAGATGACAATGGCGCGATTCACTTATTCACAAACTAAACAATTTTTTTTTTTTAATATATTATAAATTAGCGCTTGACTGCAATCCCGCCTGATGGTAAGCAGTGACGCAATCGTTGATGGTAAAGCGCACTAGTTTATTAAGAGTTTCTTAGTTTTTGAGAGAGAGAGAGAGAATTTTAAGTTCAATGTATCTTTTTGTTTCTATTTCATTAAGAAAAGGATAAAAGATAACATTCTAGTTTAGTCCTGGCAAATATGGATACTCCGTAGACAGTTTAGACGTAATTATAAACATGGCCACCAAAAATACGTCAATTTACGTCAGAAGGACTAATTTGACAGGTCTAAACTAACATTTTATCTTCTGTCCTTGAGTTTTTGGCGGGAAGCCTAGATGAGTGCCACGCTCGTTTTTCATTGGACTTTTAAATTATTTATAGTGTCGTTTACTAAATAAAAACGCGTGATTTATGTAGTAAAAAGTGCATTCAGTGAATAATTCATAACGAACAGTGAAATATTGTAGCATAGTGGCCACATCATGGCTTTGTACCAAATCTTCCTCCTAGTGTCTTTTCACGCGGGAAACGAAAGGAGATAGGTTTAGGTTAGATTAAGTTAGGATAAGAGATAGGATAAGTTACAAAAGTTGAAACTTAATTACTGAAGACATGGCAGTATGGTCTCTGACCTTAGCCTGTTTCAAATGGAACAAATAAAACAAAAAAAAAATCTTCTGTCCTTTTCTTAATGAAATAAAAAGAAAAATATGTACTAAACTTAAATTTAGTTTAGTTTTGTAAACAAGAGGAATCAGGGCCAGTGTGGCAACAATTTCATTTTTAAAATAAAACCCATGTAGCTTCTATAGCAGAACTAGGCATAGCTTGTATTTCGGCTATCAGCACCATTTGGAAAAGGCTTTTTCTCGGTGGGAGGCCATAACATCGGCTGCCGGCGGAAGTTACCACCCACCAGACAAAGTCTTTCCGCCAAGCGATTCGTCGTGTTCCGGCATGATGTCTGGTGAAGCCGTACGGAGGACGGGCCTGTGCAGTTGTGTTGCGATGTGTGGCGGGTACGATGCGCCAAATGTTGTTGTCTCGGGAGTTTGGTCGTGGAGAGTCTCCAGATCAATCTCCCTCTAGCGCAGCATCGTTTGGTCGTGTTGGTCTTGGGTTTAACATTGCATCACCTCGCTCAACTGCCGTCATCCTTCCTATTCCTAAGTTTTTTGAGTGAATAGGCTTAATAAACTAGTGCGCTTTACACTCAACGATTGCATCACTGCTTACCATCAGGCGGGATTGCAGTCAAGCACTAGTTTATAATTATTAAAAAAAAAAGCCAGGTGACAATGACACCCTTACTAATATTATAAATCGGAAAGTGAGTTTGTTTGTTTGTTACGCTTTTACGCCGTAACTACTGAACCGACTGCTTTAAAATTTTGCAGACATAAAGCTAGAAGTCTGGATTAAATAATAGGGTACTTTTTATCCCAGAAAAAAATCGATATTCCCGAGGAAAATCTTAAAACACGATATAACCGAATTCCACGCGGGAGAAGCCGCGGACGGAAAGCTAGTAACTAATAATTAATTATAGTAATCTAAAATAATAATAGTTTATTTAATTTTAGTAGTAATTTACGATGACAATGTTGCAACACATACATAACACCTAACCGACTTAAAAATGTTCACACAGTTGGGACATGGGACACAGGCATTCTCTCTCAATGTGGCAACAATTTCAATTAAAATAAAGAAATTTAGCTTTTATAGCCGAACTAGGCATAGCTTGTATTTCGGTTATTTGCACACAGACATCTTAAAATACAACTATACAACGTGTAACATAAAGGGTATATACATACCAAGGGCATGGCATCTTTAGATGATATCAAAAGATATCGGAAGGGTTTCAACTCAAAATAAAATACTCAAAAAATTGGTACCAAATTTTCGGTTTCGTGTGTTTCTTAAAATGAAATCATAACAAACGTGGTAGCACACTACATACGTTAATAACTACTCGTTACCCCTCACGTTACTTGCCAAAATCCGATAAATGTCTTCAATATCTCTGTGCGACTAATAGGATAGTAGCCTATCACAGGCGGTGTTTATCCTCATAACTTCCTAACATAAAGAGATAGGATTAAAAATCACTTCCAATATCGTTTGATATCATGTAAAGATGCCATGCCTTTGTTATGTATATACCCTTTATGTTACACGTTGTATACTGAGATATAAATCCTAAGATATCCTTTTACGTTTATTTTTAATGTAAATCACAAGCTAATCATTCAACTTCTAAACAACCAAAAAACGAATCCTCAAAAGACCAAAACTTTTACTGTTACAACAGCAAAAACTAACAGTCGTTTAACCCTTTACATTCTCACCATCAAGCTTGTCACCAAGCCATTAGCAAAATACGTTTATTCAAGCTCTAAATGGCAGTTACGGTGAAATAGTGTTGCAACTATAGGGCTCTCTAGTGTTTTGTACGTAAATCGGAATAAATAATGTATCCTAGGCACTATATCGTTTGGCCTGAATTCCTATCTGTTATACAACAGGCGAGGATGTGAGGCTAGGGTTATACTGTGTTGTGGTGTGGTGTGTATTGGCGAAATCCGTAACACGTGTACAGTATTTTTAAGTAAAGAATCTATGTACAAAATTTCAAAAACATATCATGAAAAACCACAAAGTTATGATCTTGTTATTTTTCTTGGTTGTCCTCACAAAAATATGGTCAACGCACTGTTCACCCGCCCACGCCTGAAACGGCTCGGTATGGAGGGCCCTCTCTCACTATGCTCCTAGTACTATGATCTACCGTGAGCTGTGTGCATTCGGTAACCACACTGCTGCAATTCCTAAATGTCATCATCATCATCCCAGTCGCATCCGAAGCCTTTTCAGCTTTGAAGTCTGGGGTCCGGTTTACCAGTCCAACTGCTGATATGGCTAAACTTCGACATTTTCCGTGAAGCGACTGCCGTCTGACCTCCACAAACCGAAGGCGACATCGAAGCATTGCAGTTAGACCAATTGTTGGACTTTTGAGGGCTCCAACAACCCGTAACGACTGCCACTAGTTTTTCGTATGGCAACCGGGACCAACGGCTTAACGTGCATTCCGAGGCACGACCAGACCAGTGCAAATATTTATATTCATGCCTACAAATACTTGCACTGTGCGGGGATCCAACCCGCGCCACCTTGCGCAGTGGCCGCGTCCGCTACCGCTACGCCACGGAGGCAGTCGGGTTATACTGTGGTGTGGTGTGGTGGGTATTGGCGAAACCCGTAACACGTGTACAATATTTTTAAGTAAAGAATCTATGTACAAAATTTCCAAAAGATGTAATGAAAAACCACAAAGTTATGATCTTATTATTTTTCTTGGTTGTCCTCACAAAAATATGGTCAACGCATTGTTTACCCACCCGCGCCTGAAACGGCTCGGTATGGAGGGCCCTCTCTCACTATGCTCCTAGTACTATGATCTACCGTCAGCTGTGTGCATACGGTAACCACACTGCAACAATTTCTAAATGTATTTGGGCAAAAATATAACATAGTGTAAAAATCATCATCATCATAAACCTTTTATCATCCCACTGCCGGGCACAGGTCTCCTCTCATACAGAGAATGATTGTGTGTTGGGTAAGTATTAAAATAATTTGAAATATTTGAGTTGCTTATTCTGAACAAACTATATTCAGGGTTCGTATGAAGTAAAAATTACGTTTATACCCCTACAAATGTATACCTAAGCTATTTCACTAAAGCTCTTAAAACTATGGTGGATGCCACAAAACGTCCACAATTTACTGTCTAATCACCTCATTGAAACATTATTTCTGTAAGATGGCGTGTTCCGGAGCGCTATTTGAAAACGTCAAATCCAACCGCGCAGCCATTATTTTCATGATATTATAAATGCGCCTATTTAGAATGATTTGACTTTGGTTTTTTTTTAATATTTAATTAGAGGCAGTCCCGCTTGATGGTAAGCAGTGATGCAATCGTTGATGGTAAAGCGCGCTAGTTTATGAAGAGCCTATTCACTATAGCCTTGAAGACACTTAAATTGTAGACAGACGGAAACACGCTGTGCAAATTGTTCCAGTCCCTCGATATACGCGGTATACAAGAAGAGGCGAAACGCTTTGTCTGTTCGGACTCTCGTCTAATGATTGAACGGATATGGGGGAAGTCATGCAATAGGGTATTTGACTAAAAAAAAACTAATTAGTCCGTCAGTCAGATTTCCAAAAAATACTAGACACGTATTTTTTCTTTTTTCATATAAACAAAAAATGAAGACGACACAGCGCGTTGAAAACTCGTGTGACGTCACTGCACGCTACACTTTTTAGCGACCAGTGACGTTACCAGCCACCACTCCTGATCTTTGATGCCCTTTATATTTGTCAATTTTTATTGATTTGATAAAACAAAATACACGCATCCAATATTATTCTATAATCTGAATGGCGGACTAAATATAATCTTTTTTTTTTTACCCAGGAAACTTCCCTATTGCCTCGCACAATCTCCAAAATTTATCCTATAGAACACTGACACTGCTGGCTACTTACTCTTAGTCAGTGCAGAAGAGGCGATATTGCAAACAGACTTTTATAGAACTTAAGGAACAAAAGGCCAAGAGGCCATTTCTCGTAAAAATGTAGCGAATGTCTCATCTTGGCGACAAAAAAATATTAAAATGTAGAAAAAGAAAATATTTTTGACAGATTGAGATTGAGATCTGTACCCTAATTGCGTAACACACTATTACTGTCACTTGGAATCAATTCAAAGCATATTGTTAATCCATTGCTCCCTATGTTCGAAAAGGTGTGTGCTCAACAACGTAAATAACGCAATGAATGTTGTTGAACTGTCAAAATTAAACCCATTGCTACTGATAGTGTGTTACGTAATTACCCTGTAGACTGTGAACGTTCTTAAAATTACTAGAATTAATCTTTTTGTCGACGATGACGATTTTTTCGTAGAAGACTACTTCAAAATTGATATCATCAAAAATTAAATAGTTATTCTGCAAAAAAATCGCTTTTTGCAATGTGCGTGAAGGTTAGTAAAAAATTCAGAATGGAGTTTAGGTTCCAAGGAAAGGTAGAAGTTATAGAACTACTAGCTTTCCGCCTGCAGCTTCGCCCGCCTGGAGTTCGGTTATATCGCGCTTTTTAGATTTCCCTCGGGAATATCAAATTTTTTCGGGAAAGTACCCTATTATTTAATCCGGACTTCTAACTTTATGTCTGCAAAATTTCAAATCAATCGATTCAGTAGTTACGGCGTAAAAGCGGAACAAACAAATAAACAAACTCACTTTCCCATTTATAATATTAGTAAGAATAATAAAGATGTTCTTGACATCAAACCCTGCCATCATCACGTCACCTATGTCATTTCACTTGATACTAAGGGCTTATACTATTGACAGGTCACTTCTAGCTCACTTGATCTAGGTTGTCTCGTCATTTTTTACAGGCTTTTTATTAGCTTCACTTGTATGTTTATTGCTTGTTTGTTTATTTATCCGTCTCTAACTCTGGACTACGAGTGAGCGCCTAATTACTGTAAAATGTCCCACCGTTTTCAATACGTTCGTTCGTTCTTTTTTTAAAGAATATCGAACTAAAAAATTGAAAATAAGTGTAGTTTAAAAAACTGAAAACACATGCTTTTAAAAAATATCAAACTAAAAAGTTAAAAATAATTTAAAAGAAAGCGTGAGGCCCTTAATATACAAAAATTATGGCACAAAGCGCCTCACGCTTTTTTAAAAAAATATTCTGAACTTTTTAGTTTGATATTCTTTACAAGCATGTTTTTTTTATATATATATTTATTTACAGAATAGACCAGATCGATAGGAATATTGTGTACTAGTATTAAGTTTGATACAGAATATATGAACGTGGGTGAAGGTTAGTTGAAGTTTCAGAATGGACTTTCGGTTTCAAGGAAAGGTAGAAGTTATAGAACTATGTACTTAAATATTAGAACGGAGTTTTCTAAGTATGTCTGAGAACTTTAAGTATGTTTGAAAAGTATCTAGCAACCTATATGCTAAGCTACATTTTCCTGGAAAAGCCATACCTATATCGTTTACAGTTTACTGGCGAATGACGTCACAGGTCGTCAGAATCTCGAAACTTTGACATCCAGTCTTAAGGGGCAGCGGGCAGCGGGCCGCTCACCGCCCGTTAAGGACCAGGCCCGAGTCCAAAGCGCGTCGTTTTTCAACGCGCCGCAAAGAGGTTTCAGCACATCGTGACAGCGTCCACGAAGACCGACGCCTCCTGGGTCAGGGTGGCGGGTTGGATGAAAAAGAAACCGTGGCCCTGACGCACAGGCATGTGAAGAAACACGGGTGGGTTTTATTTAGTAAAAGTCTGACACGCCCTTTCGCTCCGCCCAGAGCGGGAGATCATTTGATGTTTTTGTTTTTTTCGTATCGTATGTAACAGTATCAGGGTTATAGAGATCAGATAGGTAGTTACTTCAAGTAAAAAACTGATATCAATCTGCATCCGGTTAGGATGGGAGCCGTTTCCAACATATGTATGTAGTTGAGAAAAGGACAATTTGATTAAATACGGACCGTTTTACAAAAAAAAAAAAAAACCTTTTTATGTCTATCGAAGCGAACGAGTCTTTCAATAAAAAATTAAAAATAGATCATTTTATAATAGCTTGCCTTTGAAAACAATGAACGACATAATGTTCGTAAACATTGAACAAATAATTAATGTAATTATAAAAAGTGTCAAGAACAAACTCCTTTTGCTCGTGTTGACACTAAGTATTAAGAGGAGAGATTTATTGGCGTGTTGAAAATTATAGAAATTGTAATCGATACAAACAGCAAGGCTGTCGTTAATCTAGGAGGCTCGTTTACTGATCATATTGATTCTTCATAAAATTATTCTAGCCTTCAATCTTCCTATCTGTGTTGGGTTTGACTTTCAGTATAACCAGCTGCGACTACTTATCTTCCAACTCGTGGTGGCCTAGTGGTTTAAAACACCAGCCTCTCAAGTATGAGTGGGCGGGTTCCATTCCAGGTCAGTCAAGTAGCAATATAACTTTTCTAAGTTATATGTACTTTTTAAGTATATCTTGGACACTTATGACTGATTACAAGGTAAAGGAAAACATCTTGAGGAAACCTGGACTCTACGTCTGAAATCGCCAATCCGCATTGAGTAATGATGATAACGCTCAATCCTTCTCTGTATGAGAGGAGACCTGTGCCCAGCAGTGGGACGAGAAAAAGATGATGATGATGACTACTTATCTGACTTCCACAATCTAGATACTGATGGGTAATACGGATACTGTTTGGTAAGACTTGTTATCTGACTTTCTGGCGTCTGACGACCCGTACCGTCTGTCAAAGTTGGATGACAACCGGGACCAACGGCTTAAGGTGTTGTCCGAGGCATGGAGGGGAAGCCATCCAAGAATCAATAGCAACGGGTGTAGCTTACCTTTCAAATTACTCCGTGCGGTAATTATTTACCTGTGAGTCCTATTTAGCACTAAACTGAAAATGTTCAGTTTTATTTGTTACTTTCCTTGTTACAAACTTTTCTAACTACACGATATTTCATTTCAATTTAAAAACTATTTCTTCCAAACTCTGAGTAATACTTTTCATTTCTCTTTGAAAAATATTTTTCGTTACAACTACATATACTTGGTTCTTTACAAATATATTTTGTTTTTGAAAGACTCGTACGGTTCTACAGACATTAAAGGATTTTTCTTTTGTAAAATGGTCCGTAATTAATCAATCTGCCCTTTTCCAACTACATATGTCGGAAACAGCTTCTTTCCTAACCGGAGGCAGATTGATATCAGTATTTTACTTGAAGTAACTACGTATCTGACCTCTACAACCCTGTTACGGTTTAACACATTCAGTGCCATCGACTCGCCCAGAGAGTCCACGTAAACTCTCCGGGCGAGTCGGTGGCACTGAATGTGTTAATACGATACCCTTTGGTAAAACTGGATGTCAAAGTTTCGGGATTCTAACGACCCGTAATGTCTGTCAAAGATCCACGGCTGAGAGCCGGGAGTAACAGTGACGTCATTCGTCAGCAAATTGTAAACTTTACACCGTTATTTTTTGTTTATGCCAAACCTCAATATAGTTTGTTTACAATAAGCAACTGAATCGATTTCAATAATTTTTACAACATGTTATATTTTTTCACAAATACATTTAAAAGTTGTTGCGGTGTGGTTACTGAGCGCGTTACGCAGTTTACGCGGGCACATGCCCGCGCTCAGCTGACGCCATAGGTCAATGTCCCCGGCTCGCCCGCCTGAACGGAGCGTGGACCATATTTTTGTTGGGACAACCAAGTAGGAGAACAAGCTCATAATATTGTGGTTTTTCATGATATCTTTTTGAAATTTGGTAGATAGATTCTTTACTTAATAATACTGGACACGTGTTTCGGGTTTCGAATGAACAAAAAATAATGTTGTATAGGTATTAGGCTTTTCCAGAAAAATATACCTTAAGCAAGCACATTGGTTACTAAATTCTTTTCAAAAATACTTAAAAGTTCTCAGACAAACTTAGAAAACTCTGTACTAATATTGAAGTACATACATAGTTCATTAACTTCTATCTTTCCTTGGAACCGAAACTTCATTCTGAAATTTCTACTAACCTTCACCCACGTTGTAAAAAGCGATTTTTTCGTAGAATAACTGTTTCAATTTTGATGATATCAATATTGAAGTAGTTTTTCTACGAAAAAATCGCCCATCGTCGACCAAAGAGGTAATTCTAGTAATTTTAAGAACGTTCACAGTCTGCAGGGTAATTGTGTAACACACTATCAGTAGCAATGGGTTTCATTTTGATAGTTCAACAACATTCATTGCGTTATTGAAATGATGATGATGATAGTTTAATATTATATCAATGTGATGATGTCAAAATGTAGGGAAATTGCGTATACAATATGTAAAGAAAACCCTGTTCGACCCACAAGGTTAATAAACGTTAGGTAAACTCATGACCAATTATAACATAAAATTTTACCTAATCATCATAGTAACAATACTAATGAATTTTGAAATAATCTTTTTTCCCGCGAATTAATTCCAACTTCCACGAAATTTGATAATTTTTAAAAAAGTGACAACATCATTTTGACGGTATTATTATAAGCGATGTGACCACGTGCCGCGTGCGGGCTGCCCCCCGTCGCCCGCGGAATGGTTGCCTACCGCACATGTATTAAGTTACCTCTTTTTGCGAAATAAAATTATTTTTTTAGGGGGATTTTAAGTTTAGCCCGGCTTTGTATCCATTAGTAGAATCAGTTATCGATACCTAACAATACCTTCACGGATCGGACAGGGTTATTTTTACGTATTGTATTTGACGGATTAGATTGTTAACTTTTTTAAAGTTATGAGAATTGCCTCAAATCGTCTGAACTAGTATAGATGGCGGGATTCTTACAAAAAAGGCTGGCTGTTCGCTGCAACTAGCACCGCACCCTAACGTCTGGCACGCATTGTAGATCGAGTCGCCAATTTGCGGAGAAACATTAATTAAGTGCAGGCTGCACGTGTTTTAAAAGCTTGTGGAGCACAGCTGTTTTATTTTAATTGCTCTCTTACGTATGGTTGTCTCTTTATGTTGAAGTACGTTTGTAGGTAGATGTTATTTCAGTAATGTTTTAGTGAATTGTGTAATGGTATAATGAATTTAGATGTTTCGATAAAAAAAATATTACATTATTTTGACACAGCGGCATTGGTCGATTTTCAAGGATAAGTAATACCTGTTTGTATTGTGTCCATGGGTGCATTCATTCATCATTCATTTCAGCCAAAAGGGGTCCACTGCTGGACTCAAGGATTTCCACGACGACCGGTACCTGCCGAATCCAGCGGTTTTCTGCGACTTTCACCAGATCATCTGTCTACCTTATCCTACCCACACTGCGTCTTCCAGTACGTGGTCGCGTTGTCACTTCTTAAAAAATGACCAAATTTTGGGCAAATTAGAATTAATTCGCGGAAAAAAAGGTTATTTCAAAATTCATTAGTATTGTCACTATGATGATACCTACATATGTAAAATTTCATATTTTATTTGATCATGTGTATACCTAAAATTTATTATCCTTTTGGGTCCGGCGGGGTTTTCTTTACATATTGTATAAAGATATGATAAAACCTGCCGAAATTGCAGAAAAAAAGATCTTAGCATCCGAACCCCTTATGTAAAAATCATAGCTACAAAACGCTAGAAAAATAATTCTTGAACGGTCTCTCGTCAGGCTCAACACTAACGCTTTGTCTGTGAATAACTGGAACGACGCCGACGCTATGATAGTATATGCCGACATCCTGACTTCACTCTTTAGAACAGAGGTTCCCAACCCGTGGGGTGTAGAGTATAACACAGGAGGCGGGGGGCGCGTTTGTTTTTAAGGTATGCTGCATATTAAAAAAAAAACAGCATGTTCTTAGTATTAGCAAAATATAACAATATTTGATCAATTGATCATATTATTTGACTTTTATTTTTGTACACTTTCGGCATATAACATCAGTTTCTTGTAGTTTTATCCTAACACGAAAGATTATGATTTTTATAAGTTAGCTTACGATATTATCAACCAGTGTTACGTGTGCTAATGGAAGTGCAAAAAGACAAAACATGCAAGGAAATAGGATGACATTTATTAGTTCCTTGTAGTTTTGTCCTAACAGGAAAGATTATAATTTTTATAAGTTAGTTTAGATACTATTATACTTACTTGTAGGTTTAAATTTGAATAGCATGGTTTGTAAATATTATTACTTTTTGTGTATTCTGTGGAAAATGTTGTTGGTTACACATTTGCTCATATATTTTTGTATTGCTTTCTATTAAATATAATGTGTTTGTTTTCCAAATCAATAAATAAAATATATATATATCGGCTAGTCCTACGTGTGCTAATGCAAGTGCAAAAAGACAAACTCACACGTAAGGAATTTATAGGTTCTAAAATCTATCAAACCTTTACACAGCTTTACAAAATGTTTATACGTTATGCTTCAATTTCTTTGAATAAAACTGTAATTTTCATAGTTTACAATCTAGTTCCAATTAATTGCTTTTGTGTATCATGTTTTCCCTTACTAAATAAGTTTTCTTTTAATTGGTATGTAAAAGCGACCATAGGAAAACATCTTGAATCCTGGACGTTACGTTTGAAATCACCAACCCGCATTAAGCAAGCGTGGTGATTACGCTCAATCCTTCTCTGTATGAGAGTAGACCTGTGTCCAGCAGTGAGACGATAAAAAGGTTGATGATTGTTGATGATGATGACTACAATAGGGATGTATCCAAGGTATATAAATCAAAACAATAACTAGTCCATCTTAGAGATAAAAAAAAAAAAATTAAGAACCGTATTTTTTATTTTGTCGAAATTACCAAAAGCTACTGAGATATAGTGTATTAAAGTTACGGAGTGGGGGCTAATTACGTCACGCCGTGGTATATTTTGTAACACGGCGTGACGTCATGCGACATTTCAAATCAATATCTTTCTAAGTATTTTTTTTTTTCAATTAGTTTTTTTTCATTCATGAAAGAAAAAATGAAAAATACGTGTTCAATATTTTTTATAAACTCTATCTGATGGACATTAAATTATTTTTTAGGATACAACCCAATTATGTCCGTAAATAGCATCCTGATCTTGCAGATGAAAAGAAAAACACACTCATCATATACAATATGTAAAGAAAACCCTGTCCGATCCGTGAAGGTATTGTTAGGTATCGTTAACTGATTCTAATAATGCCTACAAAGCCGGGCTAAACTTAAAAAAAAATCCCCCAAAAAAAATAAATATTATTTCGAAAAAGCGAGGTAACTTAATGCATGTGCGGTAGGCAACCCGATAGCCCCGCCCCCCTTCACCCGCGCATGTATGCGCGGGTGAAGGGGGGCGGGGCATGCGGCACGTGGTCGCATCGCTATTCGCTCCGTCACAAATGGTGTTGTCAGTTTTTTAAAAATTACCAAATTTCGGGGAAATTGGAATTAATACCCGGGAAAAAAAGATTATTTCAAAATTCATTATTATTGTTACTGTGATGATTATGTAAAATTTTATATTATATTTGGTCAAGTGTTTACCTAACCTTTATTATCCTTATGGGTCGGACAGGGTTTTCTTTACATATTGTATATTAAAATATAACTAATATTGTTACGTTTTACACAATTTAAGCACGGTTGCGGTATCGCAGCGTTGTTCTTACTACAAATCACGCATAGGTATGTCTCCATCACGGACAGTAATTCCACGGACAGGTAATTAAGGCTGGCATATAATTAATGCTCAAAAAAGTTTATTGTAAGTGTATGCATATTTAAAACACTAACCTTTTAACCGCTGTAAACCTTTTTTATTAACTTAAAATTTTTTATTAACTATAAACACTTTTTTTATACTTACATTATGAAGAAGTCATGAAATAGCCAAAACTAATTTCAACCCCCATTCCACAAAACGCCACTACCGCCACGTTTAAAATTAAAATCAAAAAGTTTCCCGGGAATGGCTCCAAAAATATTTAATAAATTATAAATCTATAAATAAGAACACACGTAAATAAGACTTGAACACTTTCAAATAACATTCCATAGGTTTTTAATACGAAATATAAAATCTTTAACATGTTTCTCAAAATTGCTTATTAAATGATTTCTTAATTTAATTTAGTTTATCATACTTGTTTAAAATTATTGTTCATTTAATAAATTAGTTTTAATTTTTTTAAATCTTCTTTTATACTTCTGTAACACTCTTCGTTTATGTTCTGTGTAGAACTAAAGATTTGAAAGAGTTATTTATTTATAAATGACATAGGCCTTTCTTTACTATTGGGTAAGCAATATTTGTACGCCTCCCAAGGCAAAACATAGTGACACTCAATATTTTTCGGGTTGATGCCCGCAACTCCACGAAAATGCGTTATTTGATCCGCCCCCAAATCCAATACCTTCACGTATGTAACAATACATTACACCTATGTGTACACACAAATCCATACTAATATTATAAATGCGAAAGTATCTCTGTGTGTCTGTCTGGCTGGCTTTCACGCCAAAACTACTGAACCGATTGTAATGAAATTTGGTACACAAATAGTCTAGAGCCGGAGAAAGGACATTAGGCTATAAAACATCCCGCTATGACCAACAGGAGCAGAGCAGGAACAAAAAATGTTGCGGAAATGGGAGCAAACGCGGACGTACTACATTTTGCTCCCATTATTTTAACAGGCGCTTATTTTATATCAACTGAGCTCATTCGGCTAGAAGCTTACGCATGTGAAACCGCGGGGCACAGCTAGTACCTAAATAAATTTGAATTATATCCTTACTTGTGCAATAAAAGTTAAAAGACAAAAAAGAAATAAACGATTGAGAATCACTGCTAGAAGCGAAGCTTTTAAACTTACTCCCTATCTCGTATTTGTTCGAAGTCCTCACCGCGAATGATGAATAAGGTGGAATTTTCAACACTTCAATATACTTATTGGGTATTTGAATTTCAAATGAGGGTCGCTATTTGGCTTCAAGTAGTATGTACGTGTTACTTGTGTGCTTACCTTGCTGGGATGATGTGTGCTCTGTAGAACGAGTCGTAGCATTTCGAGTACTCTATGCAGGTAGTTCAGGTTACATGCTGGTGTAGAATTCCTGATCTAGGTTTGGTATTAGAGTAGTGAGTACCTATTGTATCTTTAGCTGTTTATTGAATTGACTTGCTGTGATGTATAGGATACCCCAAAAACAAAAACGGCTTTCTTATAAAATCACTTCGTTGACTGGAAGATATGAGAGTTATTATTTTTACATGCTTTTTATTAGCTTCACTTGTATGTTTGTTTGGTTGTTTGCTGCTTGCTTGTTTATTTGTTTGTCCGTCTCTAACTCTTTGGACTACGAGTGAGCGGCTCATTACTGTAAAATGTCCCACAGTTTTCAATACATTCGTTCGTTTGTTTTTTTTTTTTTTAAAAAAGAATATCGAACTAAAAAGTTGAAAAAAAATATAGTTTAAAAAACTAATTAAACATGCTTTCAAAAAATATCAAACTGAAAAGTTAAAAGTAATTTTAAGAAAAAAAAATATGGCACAAAGCGCCTCACGCTTTTTTTTTACTTTTTATTTTGATACTTTATAAAAGCATGTTTTTTTAGTTTTTTAAACTATATTTATTAATATGTACATTGATACCAGAAACTGAACTTTTCAAAGTGTCTTTAAGGCTAGAGTGATTAGGCTCTTAATAAACTAGTGTACTTTACCATCAACGATTGCGTTACTGCTTATCATCAAGCGAAATCGCGATCAAGCACTTATAACGTTAAAAAAAAGTTATAACGTAAGTTACGTTAATAACGTGGAAAGTTATTAACTCACGTAGTGCGGTGACATGTTTGTTATTGATTTGAATATACGAAAATTCATAGAGTATGTATTTTATTTTGAGTTGCATTTATGTTAGAAGCCAGCCTGTCGGTGTTGTATAGGATTCATTTTGGAGAGCACGAGAGATAATTGGATGACTTAATTCCCCCGTCTCCATTCCATCATCGGACCCTTATGTTGTTGACACCACTACGATCCGAACGAAGTGATTTACCTCGCCTTTTATACCGTGTACATCTAGAGACTGGAGCAATTTGCCAGCGGCGTTGTTTCCGTCTAATTACAATTTAAGTGTCTTTAAGGCTACAGTAAATGGGCTCTTAATAAGTTAGCGCGCTTTACCATAAACGATTGCATCACTGCTTACCATCAGGCGAGATTCCTATAGCAGCTGTTATCTTTAGTACTTAAGATAACAATGGGTTCCTGTTGCAAATTGTTTGCAGATAAGTATTTGAATGAAATTTCAACTACTTAAATGAACACGGGGAGTTAATATTAACCCTTTAAAGGACTGTGAACGAGACACAAAGAAGTTTTATTGTTATTTCGTTACGTACGGGGCATTGTGTATCCCGAAAAGTGTTAAAGCCGGTAAAAGCTAAGTTTATTTAGATACCAAAAGGTAAGTACCACCGCGAATCTGCCAAAGTGCCTACCTATCCAGAATAATCTCGATTAGTACCCATATAACCGTAACGAACGAGCTATCATAACCATTTTATCCTGTTTCGTTCATAACATAATAAACCCTATTAACACAGACATTAAAGGTTATAGTTCATTAATTAATAGTAGCAATGTTACTCTTGGTACAGTAGATTCAACCTATCAATTTTAAACTATGATTTCTAGGGAAAGATAATCATAGTAAAATAATTGGTTTTGTTTACTTTAACATTAATATCATCATCATCATCTCAGCGTCAATCCCAGTCGCATCCGAAGCTTTTTCAGCTTTGGAGTCCCCAGACTCCAAAGCTGAAAAACTTTTTAATTGGCACCCACAGGTATGTTTTTTATATTTCAATCATATAATTCTGGAACAACTAATGTATGTTACATTAGTCCACGTGAGTGAAGCCGTAACAATCTGGAACAGCAATCTTCCATAGCTTTTTGGATACAATCTAAAATCAGACGTCAGTTCCACGCTTCGCCGTCAACCATGACAGGTGACGCGCGTACTCAGGCCGGCTCCAATTTTTTGCCAAATATATTGTACTGGAGCCAACGATGCCTTTATATAGTTTCAGTTCTTTCATCTTTTTATATGTCACTTCCTATTTAAAGGTTGCCAGATGTGAAAATGTTTAGACCTGAGTATTTATAACTGCCTGTTTTATGTGAGCTTTTAAAAAGAACTGGTTTTACTGTAACTATTCCCAGCACCTTAATTGCGTAACACACTATCAATCAGAATCTGAGACATTGTGAAGGATCTTCTTAATTCATTGCTTCCTGTATTTGCTCAACAACGTAAATAACGCAATGAATGTTGTTGAACTGCTAAAATGAAAGCTTTGCTTGCTAGTTAAAGATTTTCAATGACCATACAGTCCGTAGATGCGTAATGCTTAATTTATGGTCCTACCAATTCTGTCACCTAACTGAGGTTTGAGGAAGCGGCTGTGTAGGGGTTGCTGATTACCAATACCTTTCAATATGGCTGCCACAGTTTTAGTATATTGATTATCAAAGAATTAAAATAAAATCACTTTAGACATTTTAAATACCCCTTATCACGATAATGTTTAAGTAGCGCGCTTTATCATCAACGATTGCATCACTGCTTACCGTCAGGCGGAATTGCGGTCAAGCACTAGATATAATTAGAAAAAAAAAAAACAAACCACTTTCAGTGCTTCATTTGTGCGCGATTTTTTATTTTTGTTTAGGTATTTATTATTTTAGCGCTAAGTATTTCGGCAAAGTAATGATCTTTGTGAACATGCCAGCTTACATAGTGAATAGAACCTCGAACAGGCTTAATACTGTTTAATTAGTTGGATTTATTTCTTAAAGATTAATCTTTTAGGAATAAATCCAATTACTTTTTTACTAAGAAGAATTGCGCAAGCTAAAACATCAACAAAAAGACTAGTCAAAGTCACTGCTTATTTTGAAATAAAATTCATAGTAAATGTAGACAGCTGATTTAGTGAACGTCAAAAATGTATGGTTACACAATCGCTAATCACTGGGTTACTTTAAACATCGTTTATGAATAAAGGGGTAGTAAGTTAAACTCTTGTTCGTATCTAATCCAGTTAAAGTTGTGATTTAGTTTCGGTCCCAAATATTTAAAGCTATTCATTCCTGTAAAATTTATGTGCTTTTCTAATTAAAAATTAATTCTTAAAGTTTTAACTACGATTGTAGTAAAATCAATAGTAGGAGTGATATATTTCTTCAGATATAATAATTCAAAACTAAATAAATTATAAGTAAATCGAATTGTTTGGCCGTAAATTTGACAAATGGCACAGAAACAGCTTTATTTCTACTTTTTACATGCTTGATTGTTTGCTTGCTTGCTTGTTCGTTTGTTTCTCCGTCTCTAACTCTTTGGACTACGAGTGAGAGGCTCATTACTGTAAAATGTCCCACCGTTTTCAGTACGTTCGTTCGTACGTTTATTTTTTTAAGAATATCGAAGTGAAAAGTGGAAAATAAACATAGTTTAAAAAACTAAAAAAACATGCTTTTAAAAATATCAAACTAAAAAGTTAAAAATATTTTTTTATAAAGCGTGAGTCGCTTAATATACAAAAATTATGGCACAAAGCACCTCACGCTTTTTTTTAAATTATTTTTAACTTTTTAGTTTGATATTTTTTAAAAGCAATTTTTTTCTAGTTTTTTAAACTATGTTTATTTTCTACTTTTCACTTCGATATATTTTTCATTTGACAGCGGTTACGTACCAATTGTGATCCAGTTATGGTCAAACCATCTGTCAAAAGGTTAGCGCGTTACGAAACATAGCTAAAGTTACCTATGGTTTGGTTACGACGCAATTCTGTTTTGGTTGAATTATTTTTTATTTTATATTAATTATTTAATTAATTGCGTAACACACTATCAGTAGCAATGGGTTTCATTTTGACAGTTCAACAGCATTCATTGCGATTATTACATTGTTATTATTAACGTTGTTCAGCAGATATATTTTTGGTTTCTTTTCCTAGCACATGCTATCTAATCTCTTTACCTCCCAAGGTTGATTGGTCCGCCTTTGTACAAGACTTTTGTGGGAAAAATATAAATAAATTATGAAGTTCGTAAAGTAAAATTACGGGAATTGCTTCTTTGTTATTTATTATAATTACTATGAACAGACCTGATAACCAGTCGCAACAAAGGATTTGGATGATGATTTGGACAGGCATTATACTTAATGTATGAAATAAATAAATAAAGAATGAAAAGAAAGAAAGAAAAATGCTTTTGTTAACGTCATGGCAAAATAAATATACGAAACTATAAAAATAAATAAATATTCAATGATTACAACTAAAAATCATCATATGCCATAAGCCAAGCCTTTTTTCTCTTTAACTTATCAAGGCTTTGAGTCTAACCAGTTTCAGCTGAATACCAGAATTTTACTAGGACCGTCTGTTTATCTGACTTTCACAGACCAGTTTTGTCAAATCTATACTAATATATAAAGCTGAAGAGTTTGTTTGTTTGACCTCGCTAATCTCAGGAAAAATATTTTTTCAAATTGGACCCGTGGCCAATTTGAAAAAATATTTTTGCGTTTGATAGCCCATTAACCCAGGAAAGCTTTAGACTATATAACATCACGCTGCCACCAATAGGAGCCGAGCATAATAACTAACTACCCGCGAACGAAGTCGCGGACGGCCGCTAGTTCACTATAAACATGTTAATGTTCAACTGACAGTCTCTGTGGTGTAGCGTTAGCGAACGCGGCCGCTGCGCAAGGAGGCGCGGTTTCAATCCCTGCGCAGAGCAAGTTTTTGTATGCATGTATATGAATATTTGCACTGGTCTGGTCGTGCCTTGGAAAGCACGTTAAGCCGTTGGTACCGGTTGTCTTACGAACATCTAGTGGCAGTCGTTTCGGGTTGTCTGAGCCCTCAAAAGTCCAACAAATGGTCTAACTGTAATGCTTCGATATCGCCTTCGGGTTGTGGAGGTCAGACGGCAGTCGCGTCACGGAAAATATCGAAGTTTAGCCAAAACCAGCAGTTAGACTAGTGAAACGGACTGGGGTCCGACGGAACTGACGTCTGATTTTAGATTGTATCCAAAAAGCTATGGAAGATTGCTGTTCCAGATTGTTACGGCTTCACTCACGTGGACTAATGTAACATACATTAGTTGTTCCAGAATTATCTGATTGAAATATAAAAAACATACCTGTGGGTGCCAATTAAAAAGTGAGTGGGTAACGCGAGACCTTGCTTTATTTTTGGATAGATTTATAAATATACCTAATATTATAATATAATATGTAATATGTACATATATCGACGTCAGTAGGTCAGTACTTACAATTATTTTCCTTATTTAAATATTTGTTGACAGGTCTATATTTTTACGTAGTAGCAACATTCGTTAATGAAATGCAATGGTGGTTCACAGTTCAAATAAGAGTGAATATAGATAAATAGGCAAAGTTCTTCACTCACTGGACGTCTGATGGAGGACGTCGTCGCCAAGGTAGATGACGGCACAGGTGGTGTGACGACTTGATAGCGTTCGCAATGCCAACATGGCCAGCGATCGCACAAGGCAGACAGTTATGCAAGGAAAAAGGTCTTTGCCCTGCCGACGGAATGTATGAAAAAAACTTAACCACCTTCGGTTGTGAAACTGTCCTGGGCAAGCTGGAGAACGACGGGAGCCTTTAAAGATAAATATTTTTTCTCGTTTTTTTTCCACAATTTCCACTGATGCTTCGCTCCTACTGATCGCGGTGTGACTTTATATAGCCTTCCCCGATATGTGGACTATCCAACACAAAAATATTTTTTTAATTTGAACCAGTAGTTCTTGAGATTTTTCTTCAGCTTATAGAGGTCCACCGCTGGACAAAAGCCTTCCCCTAGGCTTTCCACATTGACCGGTCTTGTGCTACTCGCATCCATAGGCTTCCCGCGACCTTCACCAGGTCATCGGTCCACCTACCGTTATTGGGGGCCTCACTATGCTGCGTCTTCCGATACGTGGCCGCTACTCCAGAACCTTACTCGGCCATCGGTTCTGCCACTTAATTTTAGCGGCTCGAAGCTATATCGGCTATATATGTCAGTGACTTTGGTTCTTCTGCGGATCTCCTAATTTCTGATTCGATCGCGCAAAGAAAATCCGAGCATAGCTGTTTCCATAGCCCTTTCAGGGACCTGGAACCTTCGTTCCTGAGATTAGCATGTTCAAACAAACAAACTCTTCAGCTTTATAATATTAGTATAGACTAGCTGCGCCACGCGGTTTCACCCGCGTTAGTTTTGATATGTTCTTTTTATATGCTCCGCTCCTATTGGTCGCAGCTTGATGGTAGAAAGCCTTTCGGGATTAATGGGCTATCCAACGCAATCACAATTTTTCAAATCGGACTAGTTGTTCCTGAGATTAGCGCGTTCAAACAAACAAATAAACTCTTCAGCAATATTAGTACCTATAGATAAGAAATATTTAAAAAAAAGTTAATATAATTGTATGCGCTGCTGAATGATGCGCACACACCTTGGTTATTAACTTCAATAATAGTCACGGATAGCCAAATATGATGTTTTATTGAATATTTAACTAACTCGTAACTATCAATATATGATTGTGTAAATGATTACAGTCTTTGAAGGCTGATCGTTTACTGTCGCCTTACACTATAATTTGTGCAAGGCGATGGAAAAGCGCTGATCTATGTAGGTAAGCGCGTGTCATGTACGATGGCTGACTCGTACAATAATAATTACCAACAATAAATAAAATAATCATACCAACAAAAGTTTTGTTACTCTTGTTTCTATTATCTGTTTCTGTTGTCTCTTTTTTAATTGTTCTTTTTTTTTATTTTGTTCTCTTTGTTCTCATCTAGTTAATTAGTTTTGCTCTGACTGGAGATACGTTTGCGTTCGTATTTAATAGTTATCACAGAATTTCTGTGATAATTGTTTAACTTGTAGTCTGTGGAATAATATATTTGCAGAAGAACTTTGATCCGACTTATTAAGTTTATTGTTATTTTCATGCGCTTTATAAAACACAACTGTTTTTATTTCCTCTATTATTATTTTTTTTAAATATAGAATTATGAAGTCTTGAATTTTAATGTTGTCGAGGTACGGACAACAGCAGGTCAAGCTACCCGAAAATGTCACATATTCCCAATCAATCTTGAGCCTTAATGCTTTAGAGATAAAGTTTAAAATCCAATAAGGAAATCTGACAGATTGTAGTAGCTTGATGTGATGTACATGGCGAGGGGTCGGTGTTTGTTGAGGAGAAATGAATGTTTATGTTGAATACTTTTTATTGACCAACTTACAAACTGTTCTTTTTATAAAAATACTAGCTTTCCGGCCGCGGCTTCGCCCGCGTGGACTTCGGTTATATCGCACTTATCAAATTTTTTCTGGATAAAAAGTACCCTAATAGGTACGATTCACACCAACCGGCTCGCATCGGGCCGCGCCGGGCGACATTTTACAATGCGGTAAAGAACATTGAAATGTATCAACAGTTATTACAGTTCATATTTGCATGCAGCTTACGTATAGTTACCGCCGTCGGACGGTAACGAACGAACGTCGAACTATTTACGCATTGTAAAATGTCGCCCGGCCCGGCCCGATGCGAGCCGGTTGGTGTGAATCGTACCTTATTTAATCCGGACTGCTAACTTTACGTCTGCAAAATTTCAAAGCAAGCGGTTAAGTAGTTACGGCGTGTAAGCGGAACAAATAAACAAGCGATTCGTCGTGTTCTGTGATGATGTCTGGTGAAGCCGTATGGAGGTCGGGTCTAAGCAGTTGTGTTGCGATGTGTGACGGGTACGATGCGCCAAATGTTGTTGTGTCGGGAGTTTGGTCATGGAGGGTCTCCACATCAATCTCCCTCTGGTGCAGCATCGCCGGTCGTGTTGTTGGGTTTAACATTGCGCTACCTCGCTCAACTGCCGTCTTCCTTCCTATTCTCTAAGTTTCTTAAGTGAATAGGCTTAATAAACTAGCGCGCTTTACCATCAATGATTGCATTACTGCTTACCATCATGCGGGATTGCAGTCAAGCGCTAGTTTACAATTATTTAAAAAAAAAACTCTCTTTCCGATTTATAATACCTATTAGTAAGGATTAATAAATGTTCGAATTCACCCGGCTAATGCGTGAAACCAAAATTCAGTGAATATAATATCAATTACATTAATTAATTATTGTAGGTCAACGCGTTACGCCGATATGCTAACTAGGGTGCTCTGTGAAAACATTGAACAAATATAATTATTTTTCATCATTATCATTATCAATTTTTTATCGTGCCACTGTTAGGCACAGGTCTCCTCTCATACAGAAAAGGATTGAGCGTAATCATCACGCTTGCTCAATCCGGGTTGGCGATTTGAGACTTAAAGCCCAGGTTTCCTCAAGATGTTTTTCCTTCCCTTATAATCAGTCATTGGTATCCAAGATATACTTATAAAGTACTCTCTCATACTTCAGAGGCTGGTGTTTTAACCACTAGGCCACCAATCATGCTATAATTTTATGCATATAATTTTATGGTTTACTAACATAAATAAACTTAGTTTAAGCTAAAAAATAAAAGATTCCGACGAATTGAAAACCTCCTATTTTTTTGAAGTCGTTTAATAATAACATGACAATGACATTTTAGTCACTGTTTTTTTTTTTAAATCACTTAAATTTATTGTTATGTACTAAGCAAACATTTGTTGTTATTGTAATTGTAAACTGTCTGAACTTGAAAAAAGACGATGATCCCTGAGTTTGTTTCGGCTATTTCTTCTCAGAGATAGGAAATGCCGGCTCCAGCCAGTTTAAAAAAAAAATATGACGTGTAAAAGTGATCTGTGATCATACTTGCATAATAAACGATTTCATTTTATAACAATGGCTAAGATTCGGTTCACTTTCATCAAATTATGCAACTCACCATCAAATTAAGCATCTGAATTACTGTGACGCAGTAGAAGGTTCACCAAACTCTTGGGAGTTGTGTTGGCTCCTCTCCAACGTAATTGTTTCAATAGTGTCCTTCTGTCAGTCCAGTGCTTACTCGACCATACTATTCGACTTCACCTTGATTAAGAGAACTGGGGTAAACCGACGCATTTGTGTTGTGTTTACAGATGAATGCTATTGTTTGTTCAATTGTTAACAATTCCAGAACATTTTATGTTATTATGTCATTCGTACTAATATTATAAATGGGAAAGTGAGTTTGTATGTTTGTTCCGCTTTCACGCCGTAACTACTGCACCGATTGCTTTGAAATATAGCGGACGTAAAGTTAGAAGTTCGGATTAAATAATAGGCTACTTTTTCATCATCATCATCCCAGTCGCATACGAAGCCTTTTTCAGCTTTGGAGTCTGGGGTCCGCTTTACCAGTCCAACTGCTGATATGGCTAAACTTCGACATTTTCCGTGAAGCGATAGCCGTCTGACCTCCACAACCCGAAGGCGACATCGAAGCATTGCATTTAGATCAATTGTTGGACTTTTGAGGGCTCCAACAACCCGTAACGACTGCCACTAGATGTTCGTGTGGCAACCGGGAACAACGGCTTAACGTGCTTTCCGAGGCACGACCAGACCAGTACAAATATTCATATTCATGCATACAAATACTTGCACTGTGCGGGGATCGAACCCGCGCCTCCTTGCGCAGCGGCCGCGTCCGCTACCGCTACGCCACGGAGGCTGTGTCTATTGGCTACTTTTTTATCCCAGAAAAATTTTATACTCCCTAGGGAAATCTAAAAAAAGCGATATAACCGAATTCAACGCTGGCAAAGCCGCGAGCAAAAAGCTAGTTGTGAATATAGGGAAACTGATTGATCATCCCATTGGCACATTACGTAAATTTTAGGATTACCGATTAATTCAGATTTCACTCTTTTTGTCCTTTTTAGCTTTTGTCTCCCTAATCTCAGATATTATTATTAGATCAGATCACAGAAGAATTCTGGTAATTATAACAACTGCCACAATTTGATCTTATTAAGACATATCTCTCAAAAATGTCCCAACATTTGTTTTTCGCCGAGATTGACAAGACTGGGACTAGATTTTAATAATTCCAAATTACGAGAATTGGCCACCACGGAACGAACGTTAGAACGGGAAATCATCAAATGACCTCTTCCGCTCTGAGCGGAGCGAAAAGGCGTGTCAGACTTTTGCTGAATAACATCTACTCATGTTTCAAAACGCCAACAACCCCTGTAATACAAATTTCGGTCAATTCTCAACGAAGGTTAACCAGGTACGCAGAGGATATTATTATAATTAACTGCTCAAGTGTGAACATAGGTGCACTTGAGATTTCTTCACAGTTCCTCCCATAGTCAGATGGAACGGCAATCCGACACGATCGGAGAGTGCACAGGACTAATGGCTTAACGGTCTTTCCGAAGCACGGAGCAGGAACCCGTAACAACGAAGCGCTAACATCTATCATATCAATATAGGTCCTATATTATCTTCATCCAAAATTAATGATCTCATCCCTTGTTTGAAACTCGTGAAATATTCATATCCCTCGAGAAAAAAAATGTGTGACAACCACCTTAACAATTCGCCATAAAATAATGTATAAACATAGCTTCGGTGCTTTCTAAGAGAATGCTCATAAATTAAATACCGAAACTTTTACGAAAACATTTTAAATGGTTGAAAAACAGCGCGGCTGCCGTCCTCCGGCATCCGTTGTCAGGCAGGCCCTTTATCTCGCAGTTTTATATCTCAATTTCCCCGGTTTTTTTTGACGGGATTAGGGTTGTGTAGCCATACATAAACGCTGCCACATTCGGATGCCCGGAGCACTTTAAAATTCAATGGAATTGGTGAAAGAAATTTTATTAGCTCCATTTTTCTAGTTCGGGTAAACTGTTAACTAACGGGAGTAAATAGTTTCGGGGAATAAAAAGTGGTTGCTATTTAGAATACTTTGTCGGATTTTATGGCTTCCCATTTACCCCTCGTCGTGTTTATATCGATGTGAGTTGAACTGAACTTTTTCCGTTTAGTTCTTTAATTTTACCACTAAAAAGTTTATAGTCTTTGAATTATGATCTTGTAGGGCTCATAATTAAGAAATCATACATTATCAGTCTTAGTCCTTACACATAATTTTTCCACTACTGAGACACAAGCCTTTCTATGATTGGGAACGTGATTGGTGCCCCTGATTTAACTCGAGACGGTCTAAAAAGCCTATAGCACAGGCGTAGAGTAGCCAGCCTTTCGGTGTTCTATAGGATGCATTTTGGGGAGTGTGCGAGGGAATTGCATGATTTAATTCCCCCACCTCCGTTCCACCATCGGACGACTCGTTGTACGGCGAGTTTCCACCCTTACGTTGTTACCACTACGATCTGGACGAAGCCTTTCCCCTCCTCCTTTATACCGCGTACATCGAGGGACTGGAACAATTTGCCAGCGGCGGTGTTTCCGTCGGACTACAATTTGAGTGTTTTCAAGGCTAGAGTAAATAGGCTCCTAATAAACTAGTGCGCTTTACCATCAACGATTGCGTCACTGCTTACCATCAGGCGGGATTGCAGTCAAGCGCCTGTTTATAATTTTATATAAAAAAAAACATAATTTTCCCACTTTTGGGACACATTCCTCCGCTTTGTAATTGTAGGCACCCATAATTTTGCCACTGCTTCGACACAAGCTTCTTTGACCAGTGACCCATAATTTTGCCACTACTAGGACCCAGTTCGCCTCTCTATGATTTTGAGTGACCCATATATTTCCCACTCTTGGGACCTATTCTTCCTCTCTGAAATTGAGAGCGACCAATAATTTTCCCACTCTGGGATACAGTGCTCCTATCTGTGATTGGAGTGAGATAATCCACTCAGGCCTAATACGGGTTGGTAGATGTCACATATCTTCGATTTTTATGGATCTGGATGCTAGTTTCTGTACCATAATTTTTTTACCAATTTGAGAGCAGTGCTGATGAAATTAAACACACAATTTTCGTGCCTGAATAATACCTAGAGACCACTGAGCCACATCTGCGTTTATTAGGATCTATATGCTGCAGCTGAATTTTTGTGTGAAATAGGCTGTTCCAGTTTACCGTAATTCACGAAAAAAATCTCTTATACCCTTTCTGAAGCGGTACTCCCTAATAAACACGCATACACTCACTTACAAACTTTTACTTTTATAATATTAGTAGATATGGTAGTTGATAACTTATAAGAAACCTTTTTCTATCTTCCAAACATTCATTTTCTATTTCTACAATAAACCTAACTCTACTAGATAATCCGATGGGAGTGCTTTTTACTTAACATAATAACTTTCACACTGCATTGTTGGTTTTATGTGTGGCCAATAAAATATTATGTGGTAGAAAACGGTTGGTGGTTCGAATCATATTTTGTATTTACGACTTATTTTGATCGGCGTTTGTGGATTTTTGTGCACAATTTTTACTTCATCATCAATACCTTTAATAATAATATAACCCTACCATCGTATCTCTGCGTTGACGTCGTGGTAGGGCTTGCATGCTCTGAACTCGAGAACAGTGATGGGAGAGTTAACCTTACCGGAACAGATTAAAGGTGAAGAACTAGACCAAGAAAGATACAGAAACCTGCAGGGCAGTGGTAGGCCATAACATCGGCTGCCGGCAGAAGTTACCACCCACCAGACAAAGTCTTGCCGCCAAGCGATTCGTCGTGTTCCGGCATGATGTCTGGTGAAGCCGTACGGAGGACGGGTCTAAGCAGTTCTGTTGTGATGTGTGCTGGGTGTTGGGAAACCAACATTAACCTTTTTATTTTACATGCAACATTTAATGTATATTTTGGTATGGCAGCATTGTGTTTTATCTGTCATATCCGCTCTTGTGTCAAGTTCTAAGAAACCAATAATTTGTGCAAAGCTTGATTTGTGTAAACCTACAAGTCGTTGTATAGACAACGGTGTCATTGTAACTAAGTTAAAAGCCTATGTGGCTAATCGTGTGAAGGCTATCCAGCTACTTACAAAAATGCATACCTGGTTATATGTTAGCTCGCAAGAGAATCCAGCTGATTGTCTTAGCAGAGGAGTGGCTCCTCACGAGCTGATTGATCACCCCCTATGGTGGAGTGGACCAGAGTTTATTCATTCAAGTGAGTACAAACCCAATTTAAATTTTAACATGCCAGAGGAGTTACCTGAGGTAAAGGACCCTTCCTCATGCTTGAGTGCTATGGCTTGCACTTAGGGTTGCCAGACCGCCGGGAAATCCGGGATTGTCCCGGAATCTTGCCTCTTGTCCCGGAATGACCTCTTGTCCCGGAATGAGCGGTAATTGTCCCGGATTTTAAAAAGTTATCAATTAAGAATTTACGAGTGTCCGATTTGGAATGACCTTTTTTTTAACCGTTCGTCCTCCGACTCTCCCGGATTTGATTTCGAATCTTCTCTTCGAATGACCTTTTTTTTTTTTTTTAGCCGTTCGTTTTTCCGAGAGGGTCTCTGTCGACCGACAATAACTTCCTATCTGGCAACCCTACTTGCACTACAGTTATTTCAAAAATCAAAAATAGTATGTCTTGATTTTCTAGACAAATTTTCAGATATAAACAAAATGCAAAGAGTATTAGCATATGTATTGCGATTTTGTCAAAATGCAGGGTCAAAAGATGTTAAAAATAAATATAATTATGTAACCAGTCAGGAACTTGATAATTCTTTATCTATGATTGTAACATATGAGCAACAGAAGTTTCTGAGTGAAGAGATTCATGCATTAAGATGTGGTAAGGCAATTGTCAAAGGAAATCTAAAAGCTCTTAGTCCTTTTATTGATGACCGAGGTTTGCTTCGTGTTGGAGGCCGGTTGCATAATGCTGATATACCATATGCCCAAAGGCATCCCATTATTTTGCCACGGGATTCACGCGTCACTAACTTGATAATTCAAAGTGAACACTTGAGAAACTTTCATGCAGGCCCCAAGCTGACTCTGTCATCACTAAGGCAAAGATTTTGGATAATACATGGTCTCAGAGAAGTTAAAAAAGTTTTGTATAAGTGTATAATTTGTTTTAAATTAAAAGCTGAAGCCTCTAAACAACTAATGGGCTCATTGCCACCTGATAGGGTGAGAGCATGTCGCGCATATCAAAAGGTTGGTTTAGATTATAGTGGAGCAATACCATTGAAAATTGCCCGAATTAGAAAGCCAGTAATTACTAAAGGTTATGTTTGCCTGTTTGTATGCTTCGTAACAAAGGCTATTCATTTAGAGCTTGCATCCGACTTAACCACCGAAAGTTTTATTGCATGTCTTAATAGGTTTATTGCCAGAAGAGGAATGCCTACTGACATTTACAGCGACAATGCTTCAAACTTCAAGTGTGCAAAGAAGCAGTTAGATGAAATGTATAATTTGCATAATTCACCAATACATCAAAAATTAGTTTCCCAATTTGCAGCTCAAAAGAGAATCAATTTTCATTTCTTGCCATGCTACTCACCTGTATTTGCTGGATTGGCGGAGAGTGGTATTAAAAGTTGTAAGAATTTGTTAAAAAGAGAGTTACAAAAAGCAATTTTAACTTATGAGGAATTGTATACAGTTTTATGTCAAATCGAGGCCATATTAAACAGTAGACCTCTAATGCCGCTAACTAATGATGTTAATGATTATACATGCATTACTCCAGGCCACTTTTTGATTGGTTCTGCTTTAAATACATACCCGGATGCAAATGTTACTATGATAACTACATCTCAATTTTGGAAAACCTGTAACGATATAAAATTGTTCTTCTGGACAATCTAACGGTAAGACACAAATTTTCATTACAGCCCTTCTATGTGCGTGGCCGTTTGAAGTCTTAACTTCAACTACACGAACCTTTCCATCATCCCCTGGAAAGGTATTTATAACTCTAGCCAAGGGCCAGTACATTGGCGACAAGTTGTCGTCTTTAAGTATTACAAGTGATCCCACTTTTACATTTGGTTCGGAAGTTAACCACTTAGGTCGACCTTGTAATAAATTCAAATAATGCTTACTCCAGCTTTTCCAGAAGGACAATTTTATATCGTTACAGGTTTTCCAAAATTCACTTGGAATTACTCCTGTATCGTGGGTACACTTAAACTAACACACAATCAGATCTGGAACAACTACTTGTAGGTGATACAAACATTTGTTCCGTGCGGGAACCGACCCGGCTACACGCAAAGCAGCAGTCGATCGCTCAGCCATTGGAGTGAACAATGACGAGGAACAGAGCTCCCCCCTCTTTCTTGCCTTTGTATTGCTATTACTGTATTTAGTTACTTAACCTTGGAATCTCACTCTGAGCGAGCTTCCCCCCCTTGGGCGTGTCAGACTTTTGCTGACTAAAACCCACCCGTGTTTCTTCACTTGCCTGTGTGACGGCCAGGGCCACGGTTTCTTTTTTAACTAAGTGAGGTGTGAGGGTTCTGGGATTCCCGCTGCCTCACGCGCTCCACCTCCTCCTTTGCCAGCAGTACTGCTTCGCAGAAGGAGGTAACGGTCTGCCATGCACTCTCGCTCCGGACCGTGACCTGGATCAGGCTCGGACGCTAGAGATCGCCGCCGATCGTCGCTACAAGGACATGGCGGTACCCTACCCGAGCCGGGCAGACCTCCACTGTGTCCTCAGGGAGATCCACACAATGGTTGTTGAGGTCCCTTTGGTTTCTGATACAACTATTATCTGCTTTGATAAATTATAATTTGTGATGGTTTTTGACAATCCTACATCAATCTATCTACAATCTATCGACTTAATAGATTCCTTTAACTAGCTATCCAATTGAGATGTAATATTTAAAAATAACTATATTGCGATACCTTGAGAGAGAGAGAGACAAGCCCAATCTAAAGGAAATTTATACCAACTGAAAGGTTCCGGTTCCAGGTAAAGGAAATTATGAAATTCCTAAATCCTTAAGCTTTAGGAATTTCTTAATTTCCTTTAAATATTTCTTATCAAAGTCTAAGTTTAGAATGTGTATTTATATACATGAAATAATAATTGGTTATCATTGAGGGGTAAGGTTCTGGAGAGGCGGCCACATACCGGAAGGCGCAACGTAGGGAGGCCCCCAACAAGGTAGACCGATGACCTGGTGAAGGTCGCGGGAAGCCGATGGATACGGGCAGCACAAGACTGGTTAGCGTGGAGAGCCTTGGGGGAGGCCTTTGTCCAGCAGTGGACATCTATAGACTGAAGAAGAAGAAGAAGAGAGAGCCTTATGGCTAAAATGATAACAGCCATACAGGTTGATTGATCAGCTTAAGTAATGCTTGCCGCGGTCAGTCTGTGGATTGGGTGGCCATCTTTACATACAGAGACCCCTCCGTGCTTTGGAAAGCACGTTAAGCCGTTCTTCCTGGCTGTAATGTTTAGACCTTTGATAGAAGTTATTTTAGTCTATTCTATTCTATTCTTATTGGGTCCTCACAAGTCCGAAAGTCTGACCGCCAGTCTTACCAAGGGGCATCATATCGCACCTTTAGAATGAAAGAGACCTATAGAACTCAAAAAAACAAGTTTTTGGGAAATGATGAATAAAGGTTCATAATGTAACAATATTTTTAGAAAAGGGAGATTATTCGGTTGCACTTTCATTAAATTCATACTATTTTAATTTTATATCCTACTTTACTTATCTACCAACACGCATATAATTTAAAAAAATAATTAAAACAATTAATAATATTTTTTTCTTAATTTATACAAAAACAGTGCTTATTTAGGTCGTTGTTTGTCTGAAACCATTGTTTTTTAAAAGACCTTTTATTATTTAGGTCTCTCTCGTTCTGAATCTCTGTAATGAAGTCTGGTTTCATTCCCAAATAAGTCACTGTATTAATAATTTTTTAGATAGTTTTAAGGAAACTTTTATGTTCAGTACACGAAAAAATACATACTAAGGTAATAAAAAGTTTGACTATAAAAGTAAACCGACAAAAGACTTTACTGCTTACAAATTCTACAACTGTATGTCGTAAAGAAAAGTAAATCTAAAAGAAAATTATACAAAAATGAGTACCAAATGCTACGCAGTTTTCTTTGATAGTAACTGTAGTATTTCTAACAATGAAGTCACATTATTTAAAACTATTAAAAAAAATGAGTTTATCAATTACCATGAATTTCGAAAAATTTAACAATTAAAGTATAGAGTTATACAAATCTGCATAATAACCAGGTATGTATTAAGTTTTTATCAACAAGATCGTGTAAGTCTTTCTTCTTATGTTCGCTTAGCTCTAGTCTTTGTAAATATTCTTTGGTTAGCGTTATATCTTCTGGTTTGACCATCTTCTTCCGGTTATTTCTCATATTGATCATGGTGAACTCACTTTGAGTGTACGAGGTTTTACAGCAAAATGCGAACTTTTCTGCTTTAAAAAATTCCATAACCTTGACATTGGTCCATATCTTTTTGGTTTTATGTTCATCTTCATTGTAATTATATCCCCATTTTTCTTGTAGAACCTTTAAATCGCTGAAAAACATGTATATCAACTGTATCACATAAATAGTTTTACCATTTTTAGGCGAGTTCTTAATTAAGGTAACATAGGTATTGGTAGAGGGTGTATATTAGCCCAGACATTTTATTTCTCTTAATATCCTTTTCAATAAGGCTTAAGAACATTATCCCCTTCATTTTGGGTATGCCCTTTAATTAGATATTCATGAGTAATTGTGTGAATAATTTCAAAAATAGATAACGAAGCAATGTATTTATTTTTATTTTATCCGTAACAATTATCCTGATTGAACGGCCCCTCCGAGTTGTTGTCGACGTATGTTCATCGGAGCCCATGTGGACTAATGTGATCCTCAGGGGTCTGTTCTCTGTGCAAATCTGTTCCTGCTGCATATTAACGATCTGCTGATGCGCGATATCTATGGGTATGCAGATGACACTACAGTTGTGGAGAGGTACCTGCCGGATACTCGGGCTAGTGAGGATCAATACTGTCCGAAAGAGCGGCTATGATGGTGCATTCATGCCGCCAAAACAAAAGCATGTCTCACCGCTATAAGAAGCCCGTTCACCTTGGCTCCTTCTTTTCGGAGTGTATCCTTAGAGTGAACTGACCCCCTTCAGCTTTTGGGGGTTGAATAAGAAAACATGGAGAGCTTTGTTGGGGTTCTGCTCATTTAAACGGTGTAAATTATCTAAAATACATGACCCAGAAATAACTATATACCTACGTTACGGTATGTCTCCATTTGATTATCGTTATCTTCTATATTTTTTACGCTTTTGAACTGTTGTTCTTTTTTAACATTTATACTATTGTAAAATTATGACAATTTAGTTTGGAATAATAAAAAAAGGTTATATGTCTCCAGTGGGACACTGCATAACAGCCTGCAAATCGTCCATGTTATCGACATCGACTGCGCAAATATTAGTTTCATTTATATTCTGATAATCTAGACGTTTTTCTTCTCGACACAGAACCTTTTCTTTCTGATGATAATCATAATTATATTTTTTTAACTGCCACCTTGCGAATAAGAGTAGCAAGTTCATAATCTAAGCAGAAGTCGCACTTTTATCTTTTTTGGTTGCATAAAAACTATTATATTAAATTCCTTTGTAAAGATTTCGTAATACAACCAATAGTCACATATTGGTTTTCCTTCTTCTTTCTGAGATTTATCGAAATCTCTCCAGAGGTCCATAATCGTCTGTCCCTGGAAGTTGTTGCTCACAAATAATGAGACTCTATTCTTGTAGTAGTAGATCCGTGAGTTTTCTTCCAAAGTACAAGTCTTTACTTACGAAACCTTCGGGTCAGTTTTCTTTTTAACGGTTCTAATTTGACGGTCACATATTCCTTGCATATAAATAACGTCTTACAAATACAGATATTGGTATAATTTATTATGAAATAGAATGCATTATTTATTAATCTGGGTTTAGCGGCGTTAGAATACTTGCAACTAGGCTTAATTGTGTAAAGTCTATGCAGTTCGAAGTTGCAAAGAGAGTGCCAGCTACATTCTCAGAACATTGGTGTCTACATTTATATGCATTTTTAACTATACGGGCCTGTTCTTCCTTTTTGGTCATCATAGAAACGTCGGCTTTCCAGGATTCCTTAAAATTTTGTTACATTTAGATTCCATTTTGATGGATTTCGAGTGCGCTTTCTTCAGATCTTCTGGGAACTTCCACGACAGAATTAGGCGAACAGGTGTTATTAGATGCTGCGGTGTTGGACGAAGGTGAAGAACTGAAGCTAAAGCTTGATAAATAAGTAGTATTTCTAAGATTGGACCTAGACCTATCTACAGTATAGGTTGGGTCTGAGTCACTTATATCCACATGGCTTTCATCTGAGTTAATAGGTGACTGGTGGTAACTTTTTTTTACTACAGATGTAGTTCTGCTTGCAATATGACCGGTTAAATTAGATGTTGATGGCCCATCTATGGAATGGTCATTCGCTTTACCTAAACAAGAACTGCTGCTGGAACTGGAAGAGGATGTTGATGGTGATCTACAACAATTATTAGATGAGCTACTGGTATTAGAGGAAAAAATTTCAAATATAATATGACACATTTAACAAGACAACAAAACGATTTGGTATGTAGGTAGACCCATGTCTAAAATAGCCTGTGAAAATATAATCATATTTATTACAAGAGGAGCATAATTATAAATCAGCTTTTATCATAAACACTAGTTTCGTAATGACATAGACCAAATGATGTTTGGGTCTTTAATTCGTATTTTTTTTTTAATCAAAGAGTGACTCAATGACAAATAAGTCATTGCTGTTTAGAGACAATTTGTTATGAAATAGACTCAATAACAAATAGGTCTTTAATTTACCAAAAATAGTTATATCCACGTACCTTAATTTTTAGTATTGTAGCGTTCTAATCAGGTCTAGGTCTCCACAGTAATAAAAAAGTAACGACCTGAGCACGACACTCCCGGCACATTACTGCTTGTGACTCTCTCGAATTGAACAGGAGCGGAGGAAGAGGATAGAGTGAAAGAGACCGAAGTATAAGTTTGTGCCTTTCTACGCCATATTAAGTCTCTGTTTTATTAACAGCCGATGAAGATGGCCATGCAAGGTAATTTTATGAGTCAACACTGAAATCTTCAAATTTCGAGTTAGGTCTCTATTGTCCTAAAGGTGCGATATTATCTATACTAATATATAAAGCTGAAGAGTTTGTTTGTTTGTTTGAACGCGCTAATCTCAGGAACTACTGGTCGGATTAGAAAAATTCTTTCTGCGTTGGATAGCCCATTAATCCGAAGGCTTTAGGCTATATAACATTACGCTGCGACTAATAGGAGCGGAGCATAACTAACTCCGTGCGAACGATGTCGCTGGCGGCCGCTAGTGGGTAATATAGATGATGATGGTGATGTCATATAAGCAGTTGCTTCATATATAGGTTTTCAGCTGAATCTGATTAGACTGGAGGCCCAATATAGTCGGGAAAAAGCAGATGATTAAGGCATAAGCAGGCATAAGGCAGAGGCATGATTTAATTCCCCCATCTCTGTTCTATCATCGGACGATCCGTCGTACGTCGAGTATCCACCCTTATGTTATTGACATCATTACGATCTGGGCGAAGCATTTCGCCTCTTGTTTTATACAATATGTAAAGAAAACCCTGTCCGATCCGTGAAGATATTATTAGGTATCGATAACTGATTCTACTAATGCCCACAAAGCCGGGCTAAACTTAAAAAAAAATCCCCCTATAAAAATAAATATTATTTCGCAAAAAGAGGTAACTTAAAACATGTGCGGTAAGCCATTCAGGCGCGGGGGAAGAGGGGCAGGGCAGGCGGCACGCGGCCACATCGCTATTCGCACAGAATTATACCGTCAAAAATTATGTTGTCACTTTTTAAAAATTACCAAATTTTGGGGAAGTTGGAATCAATTCGCGGGAAAATAAGATTATTTCAAAATTCACTAGTATTGTTACTATGATGATTATGTAAAATTTCATATGTTATTTGGTCATGTGTTTACCTAACCTATAATATCCTTACGGGTCGGACAGGGTTTTCGTAACATATTGTACAACGTGCTCTTAATATACTAGCGCGCTTTACCATCAACGATTGTATCATTGCTTACCATCAGGCGGGATGGCGGCCAAGCACTAGTTTATAATTTATAAAACAATCCTCATGGTTCTTTGATTTATTTTTATTCATACTCTAGAGTACCTATAGACTATAAAAACAAGTTGTAACCCCTAATATAGGTAGGCACATAAATATCAGCAAATGTTATTGTTATGTGTATTTGCATCTTCCCAAATAATCAACGTAAAAACCTCTTCAACAACATGAAAACCCTCATCCCCAGGTCAATGGGCAATAAAAATATAAGGGTGTCCAGGGAACTCTGGGCAACCCTACTATAAGTTCCTGATATCAATCTGATCCCTCGCGGATATCGAGTTAATGTCACATATGACTTACTAACTTTTATACGTTAAAACATAACATTTTATAGGACCGTACTTATAAAAGTAAACACTTATAACAAAATGTCGGAGAGGATATCTTTGTCAGCTGTTATTATCAAGTATACATAATATGTATTTTAATTACTGGGAGCTTATTAAGGGTAGTGTTGGTTACAGGACAATAGAAACATGTTTTGGACTTTACAGTATAACTAGCGGTCGCCCGCGACTTCCTTCGCGTGGAGTTAAAATATAGCCCAAAATATACAGCATATATTTTAAATTTTTGTTATGCTCGGCTCCTATTGAACGCACCGTGATGTTATATAGCCTTCCTGGATTAATGGGCTATCCAACGCAAAAAGACTTTTTCAAATCGGACCCGCAGTTCCTGAGATTAGCACGTTCAAACAAACAAACTCTTCAGCTTTATATATATCAATATTAGTATACATAACACTGTATGCTCGCCAAGGCGAGGATCGACGGGTTCGCCGCGATCATGCGGAAGCGTTGTGCTTCCATGATGGCGCGTTTGCGCTCCTCCTCCAATGGCATCCTGAATGTGTTTTCAAACCGGTGGGACTCTCCCCTCTTACGTAGGTGGATAAGAGTCCAGGTGCACTTCAGTTAATTTAGAACATTACTAACATTAGGCTATACTTTACTTTTACTAACATTATCTATACTAATATATAAAGCTGAAGAGTTTGTTTGAACGCACTAATCTCAGGAACTACTGGTCCGATTTGAAAAAGCCTTTCTGCGTGGAGCATATCAGAAATTTAAAATATATGCTGTATATTATGATCTAGAAGTGTAAGAATTTATCTATAGAAACCGATTATTTTAGGGTTAATGTAAAATGTAATGTGTTTACCATCTCATTAGCGAACCACACACTGTAAGTACACAATGAAACTAAATGAACGAATGAACGCAAGACAGTTCCTAGCAAACGTTGTTCGGTAAAAAATAAATTCATTTTTTTCTCTCACAATGATATTTTTGTTGTACAAAACAGTCATGGAATATATAAATTCACATTGTAGATTCAGGTTTTATAAAAACAATTTATTTGTGAGCACTGATCACATAGCTCTTATAGGTAGCAACCGGGCGGTAGCCATCCCCAAGAAATTAGTCTAGATTCTGTCAAGTGCCACGAGATGGCGCTGGTGTTCCGAATAAAAGTATTAAAACTGACTTGGGGACTTTTTAAATAAACGCAGTGATAAGTTAATAGCTCCGTGTTAAATTTTACATACGCGTTAAGCTTTTTGCCGCCACGTCGCATCGCATCGCCTGAACGCGTTGTTACTTCGTTTTTGCTTAGAATTATTTTCTATTGTCGATTCGGACTTTTAGTTCCATATTTAGTTAAGACTAGCGGCCGCCAGCGACTTCGTTCGCGTGGAGTTAATTTTGCTCCGCTCCTACTGGTCGCAGTGTGATGTTATATAGCCTATAGCTTTTCTGGATTAATGGGCTATCCAACGTAAAAAGATTTTTTCAAATCGGACCCGTAGTTCCTGAGATTAGCGCGTTCAAACAAATAAACAAACTCTTCAGCTTTCTATATTAGTATAGATTACTTTATTATTTATTTTATCTGGTTTCTCCTGTAAGATGTAATCAGTAACATATCTCACTAACTCCAATTATCTCTTGAACATAGACGCCCACTATAGTTGAACAAACATCTGCATCATATATCTCTCTTGATATCCCAATTCCAATCGACTACAATGAACCAATACACGACAAATCATCTCAAACTTAACACAAAAGCAGTTGAGATTTCACATTTGACATTAAGTGCTTTAGGGATCAGAAATCACAATAGAACATCGTACTAACTGGATTCTGGAGCTAAAAGCCTACATTAGCAGAATTGCTTCTCTGAGCTTTGCACTACGTGAACTGTCCTTGTTTCCTTGAATAATGTTATAGCTAAATATGAGATTTCTCAAAAGGAAATGGGAGAGTATATTCTGGCAATGAATGGTCTGGTGGACCTGTGTAGTGAGAACGAGAGAATGTTAAACTCTTTAACGAACAATCTAACACCTGATTGTAATCTTGGTCCATCGGGCTGTTCACGGTCAGCTGTCTCTAATGAGTCTGCACCATCAGTGACTCATACTGTGGAGTTGTTTGACAGTCTCAGCAGTACTTCCCTCGCCACACCAAACACAGAAGAATTAATAATAACAAATAAATTGTTAAACAATAGAAATAAAATATTGATGTACTGCGATGAAATGGGTAAAAATATGGGTCATACACTACAACACCATTTAAATGACCAAGTAATTAATTATTGTATGCCTGAAGCATCTTACAGTAAAATTATAGAAAAAGTTATAAGTGGTAATTACAGTCCATCCACAACCATTGTTATTTTGATTGGGAGAAGGGGAAATGCAAACAGTGTAAAAATTAAGAAATATTTTGAAAGTCTAGCTTCCTTAAATGTAAATAAAATAGTTTTGTTTGCCTTTCCTTATGGCAATGGCCTGTCACAGACGGAAAACAAAATTAGATATAGATGTAATATGACATTACAAACTATGACATTATATAATGAAAAATTTGAATTTATTGACTCTAATGTACTTATTAGTCAAAATTATTTTATGACCAAAGATAACTATTATCTTTGTAATTTTTATAAAGGACAGGTAGCAGAATCGCTATCATACTATATATATAAGTCAGCCAAGTGTTTGGCTAACTATACTGCTTCTATTGAGCAGTTAAGTAATACACTTAGTGGTAATGAGCAGAGCTTGGAATATGTTCCAAGCTATTTAAATTACAACTTGAGACAATAGAGTCAACCTCTAGCACTATTTTAAATACCAAGTTAGACTTGTACCCATTATCAAGGGACATTGAGACAACAGAGTTAAACTCTAGCATAACCGTAAACCAAGATATAATAATATCACACCCATCAAATAATTTTCAAAATAAAATGAATAATAATAACCTTAAAATTGTTCATCAAAATATACAGGGTGTGATAAATAAACAATTAGAATTGGAGTTGTTCATGAACTGTAATTACATTGATATTGTTTGTCTTACTGAACATTGGTTAAAAGCCCATCAGTTCATGTTCAGCTTTAATAACCATCAGATTGCTAGCTCGTTCAGCAGAGTGAATATGATAAGGGGTGGCTCCCTAATAATTGTTCGTAACAATTTCAAATTTAAAGAAAGGACTGATATTGTAAGCCTCTCTGTTGAGCGGGTTATTGAAATTGCTTGCATCGAGCTTGAGCGGTTCATTGTAATAAGTGTCTACAGGCCCCCATGTGCTTCCTATGATATTTTTGAGAAATATATGGAGGAAGTTTTATTAAAGACTTGTCGCAGTAACAAAACAGTTGTTGTTTGTGGAGACTTCAACATTAATGTTCTAGAGAAATCAGCTACAGTTAATAAATTTATGTCATTATTTAAGTCTTATAACTTGTACGCAAGATTCTTTGAGCCGACTAGAATAACTGCCACGAGTGCCACCTGTTTAGACAACATCTTTACTAACTCAAGACCTTCTGACCATTTAATTATAAACGAGTTAGACTCTGATCACTGTGGCCAGTTAGTTATTTTTACTCAGAAAAGTGAAGTCAGAGCTCAAAGAAAACTTGTGAGTTTTGTTCCTATAAATGAAAATCGTTTAGGACAATTTAAAAATAATTTAATTGAAAGGCTACCGGACTTGCCTTATCACGCCAATCCGGATCATGCGTATAGTGTACTATTTAACCTCATTAATTGTGAATTTATGAAAGTTTTCACAAAAAAAACATTGCCTGTTAGCGACCGTATTATATTTAGTGACTGGGCAACCCCAGGTATTTATAAAAGCAGGGAAAAAATGTATGAATTATATCAGGAAAAAACATTTAACCATGATGAAGCTTTTCAAGATTTTGTTAAAAATTATTCAAAAACTTTTAAAAGAGCCTGTTCCTCAGCAAAAGCCATACACATTAAAAATAAAATAAAATCTTCTGGCAATAAAATCAAAACAACTTGGGGAATTATAAATTCTGAAACTGGAAGAACCAAAGTACAGAACCGCGATTTCCATCTTAAAATTAACGATGAAGATATAAAGGCGGACTTGGAGGTAGCAACTGAGTTTGAGAATTTTTTTACTAATATTCCAATAATGACAACAAAAACTTTGTCTTCTTCCTCCACTTCTGCATATGCCATACTAAAAGAATGTGTTCCAGAATGTGACAATCACTTTGAATTTACATTTGTGACTGCTAAAGACATTATAGAATCTTTTAAGGATCTTGATGTAAAAAAAACCGCCGATCATTGGGGTTTGTCAGTATACACTGTAGCTTCAATAATAGATGTTATCGCACCTTTCTTAGCAATTGTTTTTAATTCTTGTGTCACATCTGGTGTATTTCCTGATTTGATGAAACTAAGCAAAGTAATTCCACTGTTCAAATCTGGTAGTACAACTGATCCCACGAATTTTCGGCCAATATCGATATTACCAACTTTGAGCAAAATTTTTGAAAAATTAATTTTGAAACAATTGTTGAGGCACTTTAACTTATACAATTTATTGCACGTGAAACAATTTGGTTTTACAAAGGGTCGTTCAACTACGGATGCGGGCGTGGCGTTGCTAAAGAACATATTTGGGGCCTGGGAGGAATCGCAAGATGCTCTTGGTATTTTTTGTGATTTGTCCAAGGCCTTTGATTGCGTACATCATGATACTCTTATCAGGAAATTGTACCATTATGGTTTGAGGGACAGAGCTCTCGACCTTCTGACTTCTTATCTGAATAATCGAATTCAGAGGGTTGATGTTAATGGCAAGAGATCTGCAGGATCTGTGGTCACCATGGGCGTTCCGCAGGGCTCAATTCTAGGTCCATTCTTGTTTTTAATTTATATTAATGACTTACCTCATCACGTGAGGGATAATCACAACATAGTATTGTTCGCGGATGACACTTCTCTTATTTTTAAAGTCAAGCGTCAGCTAACAAACTTTGACGAAGTTAACAATGCACTCTCTAAAGTTGTCCATTGGTTTAATGTAAATAACCTCCTTTTAAATGAAAAAAAACTAAAGTCATTAAATTTTCTACGCCAAATGTCAGGCAGCTAAGTACCAATGTTCAACTGAATGGAGTAGAGTTGATCCCTGTCGAGTCGACAGTTTTTCTTGGATTAACTATTGACGCCAAGTTACAATGGGGTCCTCACATTGAGAAGCTGTCGGGTAGACTCAGTTCTGCCGCCTTTGCTGTTAAGAAAATTAGACAGATAACTGATGTGGATACAGCCAGAATTGTTTATTTTAGTTATTTTCATAGTCTTATGACTTATGGGATTCTTCTCTGGGGAACTTGTGCGGACATCAATACCATCTTTGTTTTACAGAAGAGGGCTGTTCGAGCCATTTATAACCTTGGTCCTAGGGAATCTCTTAGAGAAAAGTTCAAAGAGGTGAACATTCTGACTGTAGCTTCACAATATATATTTGAAAATCTTATGTATGTTCATAAAAATATCTCGAATTTTAAGAAGATAAGCGATATTCATAATGTAAATACCAGGAACAAACACAATCTTGCTTTACATCACACTCGTCTCCACAGAGTAGGCAACTCGTTCATGGGTCAATGTATACACTTTTACAACAAGCTTCCCATGGACGTTCGAAACTTACCCATTAAACGATTTAAGAACCATATAAAGGCCAAACTTTGCAAAAAGGGGTATTATAAAATCACAGATTATTTAGAAGACAAAAAAGCTTGGGATTGAGCTGCTCGCTCTGTTAAGCATTGTTAATTTTTATTAAGCAATATGCGTAATTATAAGGTAAATTATTGTAAACATTTTCATTTTTAATGTCTGGACTTGAAAAAAGACGATGATCCCTGAGTTTGTTTCGGCCATTTCTTCTCAGAGGTAGTCAGTTAGGAAATGCCGGCTTCATCTAGTTAAAAAAATAAAATAAAAAATAAACATGACGTGTAAAAGTGATCAGTGATCCTACTTGCTTAATAAACGATTTCATTTCATTTCATTTCATTTCATTTTGTATGCGAGTACGCGTTGCGGGATATTTAGCATAATCTCTACCTATTTGTATAATAGTATCTTAAAGGACGGCTATTATAAATGTTGAAGTCTAACAGACCTATTAAGTCATCATCAACCTTTTATCGTCCCACTGCTGGGCACAGGTCTCCTCTCATATAGAGAAGGATTGAGCGTAATTACCACGCTTGCTCAATGCGGGTTAGCGATTTCAGACTTAAAGTCCAGGTTTCCTCATGATGTTTTCCTTCACCTTCAGTCATTGGTGTCCAAGATATACTTAGAAAGTACATATAACTTTAGAAAAGTTACATTGGTACTTGCCTGACCTGTAATCGAACCCGCGCACTCATACTTGAGAGGCTGGTGTTTTAACCACTAGGCCACCCAGTATATTTAGTAAAATATTTACATAACATAAAATTCTAAATATGTACTTAAAAGCATACAGTAGTACACAGTAGTCGTGGTGGCCTAGTGATTAAAACACCAGCCTCTGAAGTATAAGTGTGCTGGTGCGATTCCAGGTCAGGCAAGTACCAATGACTGATTAAAAGGACATGAAAAACTTTTCTAAGTTACATATAAATGAACTTTCTTAGTATATCTTGGACACCAATGACTGATTAAAAGGTAAAAAAAAAAACATCTAGAGGAAACCTGGACTTTAAGTTAGAAATCGCCAACCCGCATTGAGCAAGTGTGGTTATTAGGCTCAACCCTACTCTGCATGAGAGAAAACCTGTTCCCAGCAGTGGGACGATAAAAGGTTGATGATGAAGCATATAAAAGGAAAGAGTAACAATCAAAAGGCTTCAAAAAAATTGTCCGCATCGCTGTCAACAGGGAACGTACCGAAAAGGCCACTAGCACTAACAAAACTGCCAAATTGTGTGGCGGTTCTGATTCCTTGTTCAAAAAGTGCGGGTCTGACGTGTGGTGGGTAGGAGTTAAATGTATACCCAATATCTAGAAGTAGAAACATTGTACATAATCATCATCATCATCTCTGCGTTAATTCCAGTTCCATCCGAAGGTTTTTCGGCTTTGGAGTCTGGGGTTCGCTTTCCCAGTCTAACTGCTGATTTTGGCTAAAATTTGATATTTTCCGTAAAGCGACAACCGTCTGACCACGACAACCCGAAGGCGATATCAAAGCATTGCAGTTAGACCAATTGTTGGACTTTAGAGGGCTCCAACAAACTTTAGAGTTACATTTATAATGGCAGTCGTTACCGACTGCCATTATAAATGTTCGTATGGCCACCGGGACCAACGGCTTAACGTGCTTTCCGAGGCACGACCAGACGAGTACAACTATTTGTGTTCATGCATACAAATATTTGTACTGTGCGGGGATCGAATCCACGCCTCTTTGCGGAGCGGCTGCGTTCACTACCGCTACGCCATGGAGGCTGTCATTGTACATAATCATCATCATCATCTTAGCGTTAATCCCAGTCGCATCCATAGCTTTTCAACTTTGGAGTCTGGGGTCCGCTTTACCAGTCTAACTGCTGATTTTGGCTAAACTTCGATATTTTCCGTGAAGCGACTGCCGCACTACCGACTGTCTGCCTGCATTGTATATAAAATGTAAGTTAATTATACGAATGCTTACGCTAGGTAAACTTAAGACATTGGCATACAAGCTACTTGCAAAGCTAAAAGCTACTGAATATAAAGATTTTAGCCAACTACTTGGCCTCAGCAACTGCTGGCAGAGCTTCAAGAAACACAGAGTGCGTTTGTGTCTCCAAACAAATGAACGGAGACATTAAACTTTATCACGCTTGAGATGTTTATTTGTTACTTTCGTCTTTGTATAGGAGTTAATTAGTTTAATGGGTTTTTGGCTACAGTTTATAAGTCAATTTATTATGTGCCACCATTGAGCTATTCGTAGTAATAATAGCTCAATGTGTGCCACACCAGTGCAAAGAATCTTTGAATACTTTTCCTTTACCAGCGGTTTGACCCACTGGCATGTCGGACGTTATTACTAAAAAACGAGGATAAAAATTATTAAAAAATAGTAAATAAAAATAATTAGAAACAACTAATGAAATGTAAATTAATTATGTGATAGCTTTCGTATTTACAAGTATTGTGAAAATAGATGATTTCCTTTATTTAAATTAATCGCTGAATAAAAAATCAATAAATGACATACAGTTAAATTAGCAACCAGTTTGATTTTGTTTAAAAAACATAATCATTAGTAGAATTACCTCCTTCAACACACATCAATCGTATTACCTATTAGGTAGGTACTCAATCTTATGTCGAAATCTCAAATACAATACATTTAATTAATAACATTTATTTCTTACAATATATATATCTATTATCTATATCTCTCTATACTTATCTCTACTCATCGACATTTACTAATGAACATGCTTTAGAGATGAGAATTGTGGCACTCCAAAAGAAAGTGAGGAAAGGAAGTTTCGTCAATCTTTATCTCTCTCAAAATCATCACTCTCACTCTTTTCAAACCAAAAATTACTGCTGATAATTCGTCGAATCCAACTCGGCTGGGCTGCTTTCGGGAAGCTACGTAGAATCTTCTAGTCCGAAATACCGCAGTGTCTCAAGACAAAAGTCTTCGACCAGTATGTGTTGCCAGTGATGACTTATGGAATTGAGATGTGGTCGCTAACAATGGGCCTTATAAGAAGGCTCACAGTCACTCAAAGGGCAATGGAGACGGCTATGCTTGGGGTTTCACTGCGCGATCGAATCAGGAATGAGGAGATCCGCAGAAGAACGAGAGTAACCGACATAGCCCGAAGAATTGCAACACTAAAGTGGCAGTGGGCTGGGCATATTGCTCGTAGGCCCGATGCCCGATGGGGCCGACGGGTTCTCGAGTGGCGATCACGCACCGGAAGACGCAGCGTGGTTAGGCCCCCGACAAGGTGGACCGACGACCTGGTGAAGGTCGCGAGAAACCGCTGGATGCGGGAAGGGCGGGACTGGTAGTCGTGGAGAACCTTGGGGGAGGCCTATGTCCAGCAGTGGACGTCTTTCGGCTGAAATGATGATGAATGATACGCGTACAACATATTCATTATTATATGTCTATGCTTCAACATACATCAATCAGATTACCTATTACTCAATCTTATGTCGAAATCTCAAATACAATATATTTAGTTAATTAAATTGATTTCCTACTATGTCTATACTTTTCTATACTTACCTACTCTATACATATGTCATCTCGTAACCCATAGGCAATGGACTGCTCACGTCAATCGTAACTGACGTCTTACGACAACCATCACGGAATCCTCGTGTCCAACTTAATCCCTATCACTCGCCAAATTGACGGCCAAACGTTAACTTAACCGGTAAACTATCCCGGAACTACGGAACTCCGGAACTAATACACTAAACTTTAATATTTCTCCCCAATAGAACACTACATCCATAATGTTTTACTTTTCATAAAGTTGTGCTCGAACGGGAATATAAAAGTTTTGAGCAAATCTGTTGGTGCTGTGAATACCAGATATTCTAGGTATATCCGAAAAGTTTGGAGATCTTTTTTATATTTTTTGGCAGCTGGCAACACTTTCGTACGGAGAAAACAAATTGTAGTGACGATCACTACTGAGTTATGGATGACATAATGTCCTTTTTGTGCACACTTACTCCGACGGTCGTTAGTTGAAAATATACCTAGTGTAAAATTGCTTGCGCATTTTAGCCATACGTAGATATCCTCTGAACGAGTCAATGTTTAAAAATAAAAATGCAATTTATAGTTCGTAACTTTAAAATGAGGTTTATATTAGATTTCTAGTCTATGTATTTTTAAAATACTTTTTACACTCGGCTTTTTGACAGCCTGTTCACTATAATAGTTTATATTAGGTCATCACTTTCTGATATATCGAAGTATTTTTGGATTAAGACAAGGCTGGAAGCTTTTATTTCGGTAATTAGTTTTTTTACTTACATTTCCATTTTTTTTTTGTTTTGCTTGTATGCTGGTGTGGGTAGCTGGCGCCTAGTGGATAATTTAATTTAATGTTCTGTGTTTTGTTACGTTATTTATTATACATACATAGTATTGCACAAAGTTGTGTGACGATGGCCGGGTGTTTTGGGGGGACTGTCTTATGTTATATTGACGTTCAAAAAGTGAAGATTCTCAGCCTAATTTGAATAAATAACTTTTGATTGTGATTGGATTATTAGTTGTTTGTGTTTCTGTAATTACGAGATTAATCCATATTATCCATAGGCAGTAGTGGTCTTCCATAATATCGAATGCCGGCAGAGGTTGCTACCCACCAGACAAAGTCTTGCCGCCAAGCGGTTCGTCGTGTTCCGGCATGATGTCTGGTAAAGCCGTACGGAGGACGAGTCTGAGCAGGTGTATTGCGATGTGTGCCGGGTACGATGCACCAAATTTTGTTGTGTCGGGAGTTTGGTCGTGGAGAGTCTCCAGATCAATCTCCCTCTGGCGCAGCATCGTTGGTCGTGTTGTTGGGTTTAATGGTACAATAAAGTGTATATAAAAAAATAAATAAATAATACCTATTAATTGAACTTCTGACTATCCGTAGCGGCTGTTAAAGATGTAGTACCAACGGCCGGGACCAACAACTTGACAGACTTTCCATGGCACAACACAATCACAGACTGACTTCGGCAAGCACCCGTAACGTTTTGTTGTTGAACAAGGCATGAGCAAGGCTTCTTATCCAAAGAGTAAAAGTGGGACCTTATTCCTCACACTTCACTGGCTGTCTAGCCAGTTGTTATTTTTTTATATTTTAAATTCGTGCTTCACTGCAATCCCCTCTAACCTTGCGGGTTGGTTAAAAAAGAAACCGTGGCCCTGGCCGTCACGCAGACAAGTTAAGAGACAAGGGTGGGTTTTAGTCAGTAAGAGTCTGACACGCCCTTCCGCTCCGCCCAGAGCGGGAGAAGTCATTTGATGATTTCCCATCAAAAGCGATAAAGCGCGCTAGTTTATTATGAGCCTATTCACTCTAGCCTTGAAGACTCTAAAATTGTAGTCCGACGGAAACGCCGCCACTGGCTAATTGTTCCAGTCCCTCGGTTTACGCGATATAAAAGAAGAGGCGAAATGCATCGTTCAGATCGTTGTGGTGTCAGCAACGTAAGAGTGGATCCTTGCCGTACGATGGGTCGTCCGATGATGGAATGGAGATGGGGGAATTAAATCATGAAATTCCCTCGCACAATCTCCAAAATGCATCCTATAGAACACCGGCAGGCTAGCTATTGTACGCCTGATTTCAGAGATACTGTATTTCTTGTGCCGCTATAACAACAAAAACTATTTTTTTTTTGTATAGTTCCTAATGGTACGGAACGCTTCGAGCGCGAGCGCGGTTCGCACTTGGTCAGATTTATTGTTACGCTTTCACGCTTAAACGGATTTGAATAAAATTTGGTACACGGGAAGATCATGACCTAGATAAAAACAAAATTATAATACTTTTCGCGCCAATATTAACACAGGATTGAGACTTATACGTATAAAACAATGGTATGGAGCTAGTAATTAATATAAGTTTATTTTTTATACAGATTTATAAATTATGTAAAACCTGGACTTTAAGTTAGAAATCGCAACCCGCATTGAGCAAGTGTGGTTATTAGGCTCAACCCTACTCTGCATGAGAGAAAACCTGTTCCCAGCAGTGGGACGATAAAAGGTTGGTGATGAAGCATATAAAAGGAAAGAGTAACAATCAAAAGGCTTCAAAAAAATTGTCCGCGTCGTTGTCAACAGGGAACGTACCGAAAAGGCCACTAGCACTAACAAAACTGCCAAATTGTGTGGCGGTACTGATTCCTTGTTCAAAAAGTGCGGGTCTGACGTGTGGTGGGTAGGAGTTAAATGTATACCCAATATCTAGAAGTAGAAACATTGTACATAATCATGATCATCATCTCTGCGTTAATTCCAGTTCCATCCGAAGGTTTTTCGGCTTTGGAGTCTGGGGTACGCTTTCCCAGTCTAACTGCTGATTTTGGCTAAACTTTCATATTTTCCGTAAAGCGACAACCGTCTGACCACGACAACCCGAAGGCGATATCAAAGCATTGCAGTTAGACCAATTGTTGGACTTTAGAGGGCTCCAACAAACTTTACAGTTACATTTATAAAGGCAGTCGTTACCGACTGCCATTATAAATGTTCGTATGGCCACCGGGACCAACGGCTTAACGTGCTTTCCGAGGCACGACCAGACGAGTACAACTATTCGTATTCATGCATACAAATATTTGCACTGTGCGGGGATCGATTCCACGCCTCTTTGCGGAGCGGCCGCGTTCGCTACCGCTACGCCATGGAGGCGGTCATTGTCCATAATTATCATCATCATCTTAGCGTTAATCCCAGTCGCATCCATAGCTTTTCAACTTTGGAGTCTGGGGTCCGCTTTACCAGTCTAACTTCTGATTTTGGCTAAACTTCGATATTTTCCGTGAAGCGACTGCCGCACTAACGACTGTCTGCCTGCATTGTATATAAAATGTAAGTTAATTATACGAATGCTTACGCTAGGTAAACTTAAGACATTGGCATACAAGCTACTTGCAAAGCTAAAAGCTACTGAATATAAAGATTTTAGCCAACTACTTGGCCTCAACAACTGCTGGCAGAGCTTCAAGAAACACAGAGTGCGTTTGTGTCTCCAAACAAATGAACGGAGACATTAAACTTTATCACGCTTGAGATGTTTATGTGTTACTTTCGTCTTTGTATAGGAGTTAATTAGTTTAATGGGTTTTTGGCTACAGTTTATAAGTCAATTTATTATGTGCCACAACAGTGCAAAGAATCTTTGAATACTTTTTCTTTACTAGCGGTTTCACCCACTGGAATGTCGGATGTTATTACTAAAAAACGAGGATAAAAATTATTCCCACACAGTAGATATTTTCTAATAAAGTAAATGATTTTCTCTAAATTCTTGTAATAAACTTACTGTGTAAGTTAAATTAATCGCTGAATATAAAATCAATAAAACGATGTACAGTTAAATTAGCAACCAGTTTGATTTTGTCTAGAAAACATAATCATTAGTAGAATTACCTCCTTCAACACACACATTAGGTACTCAAGCTTATGTCGAAATCTCAAATACAATACATTTAATTAATAACATTGATTTCTTACAACATATATCTATTATCTATATCTCTCTATACTTATTTCTACTCATCAACATTTACTAATGAACATGCTTTAGAGATGAGAATTGTGGCGAAGTTTCGTCTATCTTCATCTCTCTCAAAAAATCATCAATAATGTATGAGGAAAGAGATAGTGTTAAACAGAAAGCATAGGCCATCACTCTCACTGTTTTCAAACCAAAAATTATTTCTGATTATTCGTCGAATCCAACTTGGCTGGGCTGCTTTCGGGACGCTACGTAGAATCTTCTCGTCCGAAATACCGCAGTGTCTCAAGACAAAAGTTTTCGACCAGTGTGTGTTGCCCGTGATGACTAATGGAATTTAGATGTGGTCGCTAACAATGGGCCTTATAACAAGGCTCACAGTCACTCAAAGGGCAACGGAGAAGGCTATGCTTGGGGTTTCAATGCGCGATCGAATCAGGAATGAGGAGATCCGCAGAAAAACGAGAGTAACCCACATAGCCCGAAGAATTGCAACACTAAAGTGGCAGTGGGCTGGCCACATTGCCCGTAGGACCGATGCCCGATGGGGCCGACGGGTTATCGAGTGGCGACCACGCACCGCAAGACGCAGCGTGGGTAGGCCCCCGACAAGGAGGATCGACGATCTGGTGAATGTCGCAGGAAACCGCTGGATGCGGGAAGCGCAGGACCGGTCGTCGTGGAGAACCTTGGGGGAGGCCTGTGTCTAGCAGTGGACGTCTTTCGGCTGAAATGATGATGACGATACGCGTACGCCATATTCATTAGTATATGTCTATGCTTCAACACACATCAATCAGATTATCTATTACACAATGTTATGTCGTAATATCAAATACAATATATTTAATTAATAAAATTGATTTCCTACTATGTCTATACTTTTCTCTACCATAGACAATGGACTGCTCACGTCAATCGTAACTGACGTCTTACGACAACCACCACGGTATCCTCGTGTCGAACCTAATCCCTATCACACGCCAAATTGACGGCCAAACGTTAACTTAACCGGTAAACTATCCCGGAACTACGGAACTCCGGAACTAATACACTAAACTTTAATATTTCTCCCCAATAGAACACTACATCCATAATGTTTTACTTTTCATAAAGTTGTGCTCGAACGGGAATATAAAAGTTTTGAGCAAATCTGTTGGTGCTGTGAAAAGTTTGGAGATCTTTTTTATATTTTTTGGCAGCTGGCAACACTTTCGTACGGAGAAAACAAATTATAGTGACGATCACTACTGAGTTATGGATGACATAATGTCCTTTTTGTGCACACTTACTTCGACGGTCGTTAGTTGAAAATATACCTAGTGTAAAATTGCTTGCGCATTTTAGCCATACGTAGATATCCTCTGAACGAGTCAATGTTTAAAAATAAAAATGCAATTTATAGTTCGTAACTTTAAAATGAGGTTTATATTAGATTTCTAGTCTATGTATTTTTAAAATACTTTTTACACTCGGCTTTTTGACAGCCTGTTCACTATAATAGTTTATATTAGGTCATCACTTTCTGATATATCGAAGTATTTTTGGATTAAGACAAGGCTGGAAGCTTTTATTTCGGTAATTAGTTTTTTTACTTATATTTCAATTTTTTTTTTGTTTTGCTTGTATGCTGGTGTGGGTAGCTGGCGCCTAGTGGATAATTTAATTTAATGTTCTGTGTTTTGTTACGTTAGTTATTATACATACATAGTATTGCACAAAGTTGTGTGACGATGGCCGGGTGTTTTGGGGGGACTGTCTTATGTTATATTGACGTTCAAAAAGTGAAGATTCTCAGCCTAATTTGAATAAATAACTTTTGATTGTGATTGGATTATTAGTTGTTTGTGTTTCTGTAATTACGAGGTTAATCCATATTATCCATAGGCAGTAGTGGTCTTCCATAATATCGGCTGCCGGCAGAAGTTGCTACCCACCAGACAAAGTCTTGCCGCCAAGCGGTTCGTCGTGTTCCGGCATGATGTCTGGTAAAGCCGTACGGAGGACGGATCTGAGCAGGTCTATTGCAATGTGTGCCTGGTACGATGCACCAAATTTTGTTGTGTCGGGAGTTTGGTCGTGGAGAGTCTCCAGATCTATCTCCCTCTGGCGCAGCATCGTTGGTCGTGTTGTTGGGTTTAACGGTACAATAAAGTGTATATAAAAAAATAAATAAATAATACCTATTAATTGAACTTCTGACTATCCGTAGCGGCTGTTAAAGATGTAGTACCAACGGCCGGGACCAACAACTTGACATACTTTCCATGGCACAACACAATCACAGACTGACTTCGGCAAGCACCCGTAACGTTTCGATCTGCCCGTAGGGGGGATTAATCTCGCGTTATGTTGAACAAGGCATGAGCAAGGCTCCTTATCCAAAGAGTAAAAGTGGGACCTTATTCCTCACACTTCACTGGCTGTCTAGCCAGTTGTTTTTTTTTTATATTTTAATTCGTGCTTGACTGCAATCCCGTCTAACCTTGCGGGTTGGTTAAAAAAGAAACCGTGGCCCTGGCCGTCACGCAGACAAGTTAAGAGACAAGGGTGGGTTTTAGTCAGTAAAAGTCTGACACGCCCTTCCGCTCCGCCCAGAGCGGGAGAAGTCATTTGATGATTTCCCATCAAAAGCGATAAAGCGCGCTAGTTTATTATGAGCCTATTCACTCTAGCCTTGAAGACTCTAAAATTGTAGTCCGACGGAAACGCCGCCACTGGCTAATTGTTCCAGTCCCTCGATTTACGCGATATAAAAGAAGAGGCGAAATGCTTCGTTCAGATCGTTGTGGTGTCAGTAACGTAAGAGTGGATCCTCGCCGTACGATGGGTCGTCCGATGATGGAATGGAGATGGGGGAATTAAATCATGAAATTCCCTCGCACCATCTCCAAAATGCATCCTATAGAACACCGGCAGGCTAGCGCTATTGTACGCCTGATTTCAGAGATACTGTATTTCTTGTGCCGCTGTAACAACAAAAACTAAAAATGTTTTTTTTTTTTGTATAGTTCCTAATGGTACGGAACGCTTCGAGCGCGAGCGCGGTTCGCACTTGGTCGGATTTATTGTTACGCTTTCACGCTTAAACGGATTTGAATAAAATTTGGTACACGGGAAGATCATGACCTAGATAAAAACACAATTATAATACTTTTCGCGCCAATATTAACACGGGATTGAGACTTATACGTATAAAACAATGGGATGGAGCTAGTAATTAAAATAAGTTTATTTTTTATACAGATTTATAAATTATGTAGATAATGAGAAAGATTATATAGATTATGAAGAAAGGCAGAAAAGAAAACACCTTTATTTGCCGTAAACATGAAGCAAAAAAGAACAAAAAACATAAAAAAAAGAAATGGTTGTGGGAAACATGCGTGACATTCGCGCAAAACGGTTATCGTTCGGCATAAGACTAAGGTCCGTATTACAGAACGTCACTCAAAACTCAAGCTCTACTTAAGTCTCGTTTGAAGCCTTTTGATTGGTTGAAACTAGTTTTAAGTAATGCTTGAGTCTTGAGTAACGTTCTGTAATACGAACCTAAATAACCTTTCGTACGCGAATTTGACCTGGACATGGTCAGTTTTAATATGTTAATATCATAAAATGGACACTTTTGATTTCAATTGAAAAATCTTATTTTTTTTATACCGTGGGGAAATTGTCATAGATACCCTCCGTTTGGGAATAATGGAGGGTAATGTCGGACTCCTACCGACTAAAACCTGATGGAAAATGCTTCGTGCAGAGTCCACACACAGTTCCTAATGCCGGTATCTATGTTGGTTATTTTATGTCAATAAAACACATCCGTACGTCTCAGACTTTTCTTCTGAAGTATTCTCATATTTGAATGTGACAAATATAGTCAATATGTGACAGATTATACACCTAACTAACCAACCTCTAACAAAACCCCACTCTTCCACAGTAGGTACAGATAACAGCACATCAAGCTATTACAATCCATCAGATTTCCTTATTAGATTTTCAACTTTATCTCTAAAGAATTAAGACTCAAGGTTGATTGGGAATATCTGACAGTTTGAGGTAGTTTGACCTGCAGTCGTCCGTACCTACTATGAGTAGAGGCCCGGGAGATACTTGTAAATACGCCGTACCGCGCCTGGAACCACTCCACCCTGACTAAGCTTAGATTAGGCCGACACCAATATAAATAGATGGATCGTATGTCGATATCTCATTTCAGTAGGCTCGTCTCTATTGAGATACTCTTGGAGGTAATTCAAAACGTCTAGCATTAAAGGTGTGACGTAACACCCGGATCGACCGAGCTCGAGAAAAGGGGGGAGGCTTACATTTCACTCGGTTAGGGGAGAACAAAGGTTTTAAACGATATTGGGGAATGGCGTAAACTTATTTTATACTCTTAGTTTTAGGCAAGGAAAAAATAAATAAAATTGGTTTAGGTGTTTGCTACGAGAGAAACGCGCGTTCAAAAATATAGGTTACTCAAATAACAAAGAAAGCTTTTAGAAGTCTATATGAAAATGTACAGTAAAATACTCTTTTTAAGTGAAGGATAGAATAAAATACTTTTTTATTATGTAAACCATATAAATTACAAACATAAATATGAAGACTTTATTTACAAACGGGTGACACAAAACACTTATCGCTAAGAGCGATCTTTTACGTACCAACAACCTAGTCTACGGTGTACTATAGAGAAAAATAATGTTGGTAGTCTACGGTGTACTATAGAGAAAAATAATGTTGGTAGTCTACGGTGTACTATAGAGAAAAATAATGTTGGTAGTCTACGGTGTACTATAGAGAAAGTAATGTTGGTAGTCTACGGTGTACTATAGAGAAAAATAATGTTGGTAGTCTACGGTGTACTATAGAGAAAAATAATGTTGGTAGTCTACGGTGTACTATAGAGAAAAATAATGTTGGTAGTCTACGGTGTACTATTTTACATTATGGTAATAGTTTATGCGTATAAAACCTATTTGGGTAACTAGATTTCAGTATTTTTCGTGTTCTCATTGTTCATTACAACTACACCGCCTGCTATCGCCTCTTCACCACTCTTTGGTAACGGGTAGAGAATGTCCAAGGCATAAGTCCACCTTTGTACGGTCGACAGCAGGTTAAGCTACCCCAAACTGTCAGATTTTCCCAGTCAACCTTGAGCCTAATGCTTTAGAGATAAAGTTGAAAATCTAACAAGGAAATCTGACAGATTGTGGTAGCTTTATTTGCTGTCGCCTGTACCTTGTGCGAAAAACTTAAATAATTAAAAAAAAATATGATCAGTTTTTCCCTTGGATGTAAATATGGCCTTTACAAAGTTTCAGGAAACCTTCAGCTAATCAAATATTTATTATTAATGGCCTCGTCGACACGTAATGAACGAGTCGTGATTATAAATTTATCATTGTTGTGATTCATTTATCATTCACGTGTGCCACGAAACGTAGAGCTTCGGAATTGTTTATAGAAATGTACAAAAATTTTACTATTTGACCTAGCCATCTAGAGGGGACTTAAGTGCCAAGGAATTTGAAAAATAAGGTATTTGAAGAAACTATTGCCACGCCGTTTTCAAACTCTCCCCGTAAAGTGCGAAAGGGACATTCCGCGACTGTCCTGTACAGGTCCTTCCCGCCTTGCGGCATACGGACCATTTTACAGTCTAGTGGTTTGTCTGTCTGCTCATGTTAGTTCTCCCGACTGGGACGTGCAACGACACAATACGTGACTTCGCACCCGAGCAGCTAGTCCCAAAGTAAATTTTCATCCGCATCAGCACTATGCCTAGCCGGCCTCACGCTCTGCCCTAAGCTCCAACTCCTCCGTCTCCGGAAGCCCTCCGCGTCTGCTACCAGGTTTTGGTGGTAAACCGGACCGATCCCGCGCCTAGGCCAGTTAGACAACATGGCCTCTCTCTCCTCCTCATAGAGGGTACAGTCCCACAGGACATGATCCCGACATTTAAAGGACCTTCGCGTGAGATTCACGAAGGACATTCCCGTGCGAAAGGGACAGTTGCAACTCATGCTCATCATCAGAACAGTACCCTTATTACGTAACACACTCACCATCTGCCTGTATGAGTGTTGTCGGTGGTAGGCCATAACATCGGCTGCCGGTAGAAGTTACCACCCACCAGACAAAGTCTTGCCGCCAAGCGGTTCCGGAGAGGTGCGGAGGATGGGTCTGAGCAGTGGTGTTGCGATGTGTGCCGGGTACGAAGTAATCAGCCTCTGGCGCAACATCATTGGTCGTGTTGTTGGGTTTAACATTGCATCACCTTGCTCAATTGATGCTCAATCACTCAGTTTTTTTGAGTGAGCAGGCATAATAAACTAGCGCGCTTTACCATCAACGAATGCATCACTGCTTACCATCAGGCGGTATTGCGGTCAAGCACTAGTTTTAGTAGTTTATAGTAGTGTTACAGGAATCAGCTGAATACCAGTCAATTCAGAAATAAAAAAAAAACATGTTTTGCTAGTATTGCACCAACTGGAGGTCGTTCTTGAGCGCACTTGCATATATCATACAAGGATAATCGTCGGTCACTACCTTCTCATCATTTAAAACTGTCAACTCGTAGAGGCCGAGTTGGCTTTGATCCCTCGTACGTCCTCTAAAGATCCAGGAACCAAGGGTCTCAAGTAGTGTCCAAAAAACATTTTAAAATTATAATTTTACCTTTCGGAAACTAAACCCATGATCTACAGTATGCATAATGACTTAGCCTGCAATAGCTAAACCATACTACGAAGCTTTAGAACTTATTTATAAAAATCACGGCACTAGTTGATTCCATAGAAAAGCGAGTCCATTTTTAAAAACGAGTATTTTTTTTCTAAAGTCAGTGGTAATTGGAAAATTTTTAATTCATGAAAGCTTTTATGCACTTCAAATTTCCAGGAATAGAGACTACCAACAAGGCATTACAATTTCATGGACAAAATGAATTAGTAAAGTGCTTTTTTTTGTGTAAACTATATTTATTGTTTATACAATGGTTTTCAATGCATACTAAACGCTGCCCTGTTTGGTTCGGTAAATGGCATATGTCTTCAAACTTGTAGTTCTAGGGCATGTCTGGTTTTTCCACGATGTCTTCCTGTACCGTTTTGACAGGACTGTGGATAACATATTTTACAAAAAGTGTAGTGTCTGCCTGGGTACAAACCCACAATCCGGAACTCGGCTGTTTTCACTGGGATATCACTTCCCCTAAATAAAAAATAAATATCTAAGTGTAATATCGTTCGATTTCACCCGCAATAATAAGTTATAATGTCGTGGAAATATCCAAAAAAAACTGTCATATATGTTAACTTTGGTTCTAAGCCATCTGTGTGTCAAATCTCATACAAATCCATTATGTATTTTTTAAGTGAAACAGATTTATACAAATTTTCATATTTACTTTGCTTAAATATTTCTTCACCTCTGTATGCCTAGTATGAGTTTTCATTACGAAACTCGATCGTCGATATCGAGCGAGTTCGTGGCGTAGCGGTAGCGAACGCGGCCGCAACGGAAGGAGTTGCGGGTTCGATCCCAGCGCAGTGCAAATATTTGTATGCATATGAATATTTGCACTGGTCTGGTCGTGCCTCGGAAAGCACTTAAAGCTGTTGGTCCCCTGTCATACGAACATCTTTTGGCAGTCGTTACGGGTTGTTGGAGCCCTCAAAAGTTCAATAATTGGTCTAGCTGCAATGCTTCGATATCGCCTTTGGGTTGTGGAGGTCAGACAGCAGTCGCTTCATGGAAAATATTAAAGTTTAGCCAAAATCAGCAATTAGACTCGTAAAGTGGACCCCAGACTCCAAAGCTGAAAAAGCTTTGTATGAAACTGGGATTAACGCTGAGATCATGACTAGGTTTGTAAGTAAAACTGGTGTAACGGGTACCATGGGGCTGACATATCCCTATAAAAGCCCTAATATTTACATATATAGAGCAACTGTAGCCTAGTGGTACCAACCGCGACCACGACAGGTTGTAGGCCTTAGGTTCGAACCCTATCAGGCGCTTTACGTTGTGTAAACTATTTCATCACAGCTACTCTCAAATTTAGAACATTATAGACTGATTAAGTGAATCATCATCTCAGCGTTAATCCCAGTCGCAACCGAAGCTTTTTCAGCTTTGGAGTCTGGGGTCCGCTTATACCAGTCTAACTGCTGATCTTGGCTAAACTTCGATATTTTCCGTGAAGCGATTACTGTCTGACCTCCATAACCCGAACGCGATATCGAAGGATTACAGTAAGACCAATTGTTGGACTTTTGAGGGCTGTTTATGTGAATATATATATATATATATTAAAATATGTAATGGATACTGTTTTCCTAAAGCTTAGTAACACTACATACTAAGTACAATCTTCCTCTTTCCAGTACATATATACATTACGCTACAGTAACTGTTGCAGCTGCCGTGGAACACAGGTGTTCCTAGTGAAACACGGACACCATTAACGAATGATTAATTCTGAAGCTATGCGCCGTACATAGGTCATTATGTGTTCACAGTTGTAGCGGGTGAATTTCTAGCCTATTTACAAAATGTGTAGTCTATTACAAATACGATGTTATTTTGTGTATACCTATACGAAACCTGAAATACGTGTCCAGTATTTTTAAGTAGAGAATTTATGTATAAAATACTTTTGCTTTCGCGGGGAAGAAGTAACGGAACAAACTCCGCAGCAGCACAGCTGTCTGTTCACTAAAATCACACGACTTTATACAAAACTAGCTTTCCGCCCGCGGCTTCGCCCGCGTGAAGTTCGGTTACATCGCGCTTTTTAGATTTCCCTCGGGAACATCAGATTTTCCCGGGATAAAAGGTAGCCAGGGTTCTTTCTCAGGGTCTATAGATTGTCTGTGCCAAATTTCATCAAAATCGGGTGAGATGTTTAAGCGGGAAAGCGTAACACACAGACAGACAGACAGACAGACAGACAGACAGATAGACAGACAGACAGACAGAGTTACTTTCGCATTTATCAATCAAAAATCAAAATCAAAATCGTTTATTTCAAATTAACCATCACTTGGTACTTTTGAATAGTCATTGTCGGTCAGTTCAAGAAAAGTGAAGCTAAATTGCACGTTCCAAAGCGTAGATCTCTATGGAGAAAAACGTGCAAGAAACTCCATGGACACTCTTTTAAAATCAGTTATAATATTAGTATGGGTTATGTAGGTAATGAATACAAGAAAACACAACAACAATGAAATTATTTATCATAAGCCAGCTAGCCACGCCAAAATACCAACAAAGCAAAAACAAAACATTAAAATATATCATTAAAATGGAAATGTAAATAATTAAAAACTTAAACAAAAATAAAAGCCCCAGGTTTAAAGGGCGTGGCAGCTCACTTATTTATGCATTGGAAAAAAAATAATTATATTAACTCATAAATAACGTGTCAGTAAGCTATTTCTGGAGAATGAACACTAACATTGTCTTGGGTTAATCAGAGCGACCAGTTATTCCTGTATTAAATAGTCATTTACGAAATAATATGCCTTACCTAATGCTTTTTATGTTATTCCACCGTGTAGGATCAGTATTGGTCAATATTTTTAAGCCTGGCTGGATTACTTCGAACACTAGGTAAGTAAGTTAACGCTTATAGGCCGTTTATGATGTACCGTCAATATAAATCAAATTTATTATTGTTATACAAAGTGAAAACTTTCAGTACCTAAATATAAAGGGTGTATCTGACATCGACGCACAAACGAGTACCATGGATCCAGTACATGATTCTGAACCCCCCAGTGGTGGAATTTTTCGTCGGCTTTTTCATCATTATCATTATCAAGCGTTTTATCGTCCCACTGCTGGGCACAGGTCTCCTCTCATACAGAGAAGGATTGAACGTAATCACCACGCTTGCTCAACGCGGGTTGGCGATTTCAGAATTAAAGTCCAGGTTTCCTCAAGATGTTTTCCTTCACCTTCAGTCATTGGTATACAAGATATACTTAGAAAGTACATATAACTTTAGAAAAGTTACATTGGTACTTGCCTGACCTGGAATCGAACCCGCGCACTTATACTTGAGAGGCTGGTGTTTTAACCACTAGGCCACCACGACTTGTCCTTGTGTGTGTGGCTTTTTCATGATTTAAAAAAAATAAATGTAGTTTTTTTTACTTCAGACCATTCACAATTGCTATACTTTTATAACCCAATAAGATTTTAAAGTAAAAAATAAATAATTCGCTAATTACATAAAAAAGCGCAATGAAAACAAAACCCGAAAAACGATCTTAGCGGATTTAATAGAGTTCACATCAGGGATTAACGTCATACCTACAAACTCGCACGGCGGCACGCTTGCAACGTTCAAAAGCCGAGCCGACACTTTATTTTAAACACTGTGTATTCTGTAACCGTTCATTAACGACATAAATGACTATCGTAATTTTATTAGTGGCATGCGGTCTAGCCTTTTCGCGAAGTTTGCATTACGATGTCAGATACACCCTGTATGTAATAAGTTATAGATAGATGTAAAGTTCGTTACGGGTTGTTGGAGCCCTCAAAAGTCCAACAATTGGTCTAACTGCAATGCTTCGATGTCGCCTTCGGGTTGTGGAGGTCAGACGGCAGTCGCTTCATGGAAAATGTCGAAGCTTAGCCATATCAGCAGTTGGACTGGTAAAGCGAACCCCAGACTCCAAAGCTGAAAAGGCTTCGGATGCGACTGGGATTAACGCTGGGATGATGATGATTATGATGAGATGTAAAGTAATTTTGCCTTATAGAGCCTAATTTTATTCTTTCGGAAGGACTATTTAATGACGAGCAATAACAATGTTTACATATACCTATATTGATGAGAAAATGAACACCTTCGGTATGATCTTTTGATTCGTAGTTAAATTCAACTAATTACTAAAAATAGTAGGTAATCGTTTTTTTTTTTTGCAAAAAGACTGTTTTTGGTTCATTGTTCATTTATTTATTTATTTTATTATTAATGTACACAATAAAATTGTTATTAACACCAATACGATCCGAACGAAGCGTTTCACCTCCTCCTTTATACCGCGTACATCGAGGGACTGGAACAATTTGCCAGCGGCGGTGTTTCCGTCGGACTACAATTTGAATGTCTTCAAGGCTAGAGTATGTGTTAAAGCGCACTAATTTATTAAGAGCCTATTCAGGCTCTTAATAAATTAGTGCGCTTTAACATCAACGATTGCGTCACTGCTTACCATCAGGCAGGATTGCGGTCAAGCGCTAGTTTATAATATGTAAAAAAAAAAAAAATACATAGTGATACAAGAAAATTAAGATCTGAGTACAAAGATTCTACTTATTTCTTAAGAAATTTCTTCCAGCAGGTCTGGGAAAGGAGAAGTAAAATAGAAATGTAGACAATAGTGTATAAGAGCAAGGAGGAAATAAAATATGAATGTTATAAAATGACCAATGTTAGACGGAAGTGAGTTCCACAATCTTACAGCATGGATAGAGAAGGAATAGGAATATGTCACTAATATTTATTTTCACTTATTATATTATTTATTAAAATAAAAAATTGCAAAAATTTAACCATGGATCACTATTTTTATTGTATCAATTGGTTGAGTTCAAACACGGGAAAAAGAGACCCTTAATTTTTTAACTACTCGATAATTATAGAATCAAACCCTCCACCGCTGACACTAGCGCGCCACCTCAACCGGAACAAATGGGACTTAATTCAACGACGGGTAACACCATCTTATAACTATTTCATGAATGCCTGTTTTGGTACGACAAAGTACCGCTTTGAGTGTGATTATCGCGCGAATACTAATCCATTGCCGGTTTTATGCCATACCAGAATAATTTACAAAATATTTACTGAGCAATAGGCTGAATCGTTGATCGGGGCTGGGTGTGGTCACTAGCTCAACTGCTGAGCATGAAATTGCATTTGATTTCCAGGTCAGGCAGTGTTATTGAGTTTTTCCAACAGGATTTTTTCAGCTTGAAGCCGTATTTATGATCAGCGCCTATTATGTAGAGAAATAAAGAAAATGCGTTTTTATGCGATAAACATAACGCAATCTTTTTTCTTTTTTGCGTTTGAAAAAAAGAAATTTATTAAGAAATCGTTGGTAACATGCATCGCATCCACGCAAAAGGGCTGTCGGTCAGCATTATGCTGCGATCCAATGCAATACCACTGTCTCATCGTGGCCTGTTCCTAGCGCTCGTTATACTAAAATGGTGAAATACTTATAGATTTACAAGCTACGCTCCGTGGTTTCACCCGCGTAAGTAGTAATAGTAGGATCGTTTATTAAAAACCTATTCTCAGGCCTAAAGAACATAATATACCAAATTTCATTCAAATCGGTTCAGCCGTTTTGGAGGAGTTCGACGACAAACACTGACGGGAATTTTATATATTAGACCTATAATTCACTTTAAAATTAATTTGGTCAGTCAACCCAATGACTCTTTGAGAAAGTAATCAACGTGTTATATACCTCTTATTAAAGTGTGCTACTTGTATCATAAATCCATAAACAAAAAATCATCATAAACAAAATATTAAAAAAAACCGGCCCATTGCGAGTCGGATCCGCGCCCGAAGGGTTCCGTAGAATAGAATACTCTTTATTATGTAACATAAATTACAAGATTTTACAAAGAGTGACACAATGGGCGGTCTTATCGCTAAGAGCGAACTTTTACAAAAACCTTTCCGTTCCATATCATAAACTATGCAAAAAAAGTTGACCCCTGCGCCACAGTTCTTTATGTACAGGCTGCTCCAAAATGCTACTTTAGAATATCAGAAATACATACACAATAATGTACATTTGTATTAAAATAACCATTCATGAAATGAAAACGCGAAACCGCATACGTGTGTTAAATTAATGTCATCATTAAACCGTTGTGCTGTAATGTATATGTAGGTAGGTACACGTCTGCCTAACTGTACAGGGAATACAGGGTAATGTTAGGTTATATTATTTACTGAACATTAGTCATAACCGTGAATACGCCGCGAGGTGTTTACACAGCGTTATTTGTATGAGCTGATGATAGCTGTTTATTTATAGTACGTGTTTGTGGCGCAATGTGTTGTAATTCGATTGTTAGTTAATTTATATCAAATCAAACGTATATTTGCTAGAAATACATTGTTTTCGTTTAATAGTTTAATGTTGCAAATGTAACATTAACCTGTTTTATAACCGGCAGGGTAATTGCGTAACACACTATCAGTAGCAATAGGTTTCATTTTGACAGTTCAACGAAATTCATTGCATTGTATACGTTGTTGAGCTAACAATATTTTTGAACTTATAAAGCAATGGACTAGTAATATGCTTTGAAATGATTCCAATTGATAGTAGTTGTATGTTACGCAATTAGGGTGCTGGTTTCCTTAGGGTAAATGCAGGAGTTTACTGCTGCTATCACTGTAAATTCAGATAGCGCCACGATGCTAGGTGATTCTGGTAGAAAAAAAAAATATATTTATCTATTTATACTTTTCACACAAGAAAATGTACAATTTTCATAGAATTTATTCTACTGCCATCATTTATATTATATCTGTTGTATAAATTTTACGTTTTTCTCCCCTTATACACATCCAAACTTCACAAACCAGGTATCAAAATGCTCAGAATTTATCAGAGATTCTGCCTCGCTAGTTTAGGTTTACCAATTTGTGAATATCATTATATTTTTTCCAAAAAGTTACTTTGTAAAATGGCCGCTTTTATGTAGACCGCTCGTCAGACAATATTTGCAGATGTCATAAGTAGTGGTGTTTAGAATATGCTATCCAATTTGACCACTCAGGAAGTGGCCACAAGGCTGCGTTGCGGCGTCGCATCGTAATAATCTTTGACGCCGCACAATTTAACGACACGCACTCCAAAGTCCCGCCCGGTAAGGACCAGGCCCGAGTCGACGGCGCGTCGTGTTTCACGCGCGCCTCAAAGAGACGTCAGCACGTCGTGACGGGGTCCACGAAGACCGATGCCTCTTGGGTCAGGGTTGCGGGTTTTTTAAGAAAGAAACCGTGACCCTGGCGCACAGGCAAGTGAAGAAACACGAGTGGGTTTTTGTTAGTTTAGGTTTTAGTTTTAGTCTGACACGCCCTTCCGCTCCGCCCAGAACGGGAGAGGTCATTTGATGATTTCCCATCCCATAGAAAAAACAAAACCCAAAAGTCTATTGTTCTGAATCATCGATTTTGCGATACAACGCCGCAACGCAGTGCTGTGTCTTCGCCCTTACTGTGAATTCTTTAAACACATTTATATAATACGGTAAACTTACCGTTCTATTCTACTATTACTATCACGTTTATTCTAACCTTACTATGACCGTAGTACGATTGGAATTTAAAATTACGTTACTTGCATTTCTAATAAAACGATTGGAATTTAAAATTACGTTACTTGCATTTCTAATAAAATGCCTTCTTTGTACTAGAATAGCAGTATTTTTTTTTTTTTTTATGAAAGTGCAATAGTTTTACGTCGTTATAAAATTTGCATTAAACAAGCTATACTGGGTGTATCTGACATCGTGACATCGTAAATTATGATAGTAATTTATGTCGTTAATGAACGGTTACAGAATCCACAGTGTTTAAAAAAAAGTGTCGGATCGGCTTTTGAACGTTGCAAGCGTGCCGCCGTGCGAGTTTGTAGGTATGACGTTGACCCCTGATGTGAACTCTATTGAATCAGCTGATAAGATCGTTTTTCGGGTTTTCTTTTCATTGCGCTTTTTAATGTAATTAGCGAATTGTTTAATTTTTACTTTAAGATCTTATTTGGTTATAAAAGTATAGCAATTGTGAATTGAACAAGCAAGTCTGAAGTGAAAAAAAAAACTATAAATGTAGTTTTTTCACTTCAGACCATTCACAATTGCTATACTTTGCTATTTGCTTTTTTAAAATCATGAAAAAGCCGACGAAAAATTCCACCACTGGGGGGTTCAGAATCATGTAGGTACTGGATCCATGGTACTCATTTGTGCGTCGATGTCAGATACACCCTATAAGTAACTATTATACTAGCTAATGAGTAAACTAATTCTTTTAACAAACAAATATATTTTATACTACCTGCGCCGCGCGGTTTCAAAGCGGGTTTCACCCGCGTAGGTTTCGATAAGCTTTTTTTTTCGATAACTTTTTTTGCTCCTATTGGTCGCAGCGTGATGTCATATAGCCTAACCTAACCAAACCTTCCGGGATTAATCGGCTATCCAACGCAAAAAGAATTTTTAAAATCGGGCCAGTAGTTCCCGAGATTAGCACGTTCAAACAAACAAACAAACTCTTCAGCTTTATATATTAGTAATATATATAGAAAAGAAAAGGTATTTTTTCATTACGGGATGTATAAAAACCGAATTTAAAAAATATTTTTTTCAAAATTTGGGAATTACGTAGTGTCTGTAAATCCATTACCTTTTGCTGAACAAATCTATAGTGTGTTGTTTTACTAGGTATTGACACAAACCTGCTCTATTGCGTACTATTTTATAAACACGCTGTATATGTTTAGCTAAATTACTCATTAACTAACAAAATATTGATTCAAGCTCACCAACTCAACACATCACTGCTTATCAGATGATATGCTAAAATAACTTCTATGATACATTTATATAGAAACGATTACAGGAATTTACTACATAATTTTATCTAAAATTTACACAGAGATACCACAGTACCGTGACCATAACAATTTGAGCTCTCACGTGAATTCCCTTGAGAAGAGATCGGAGATCAACGTAGACTGGAAATTAATCATTCATCAAGGATTTTGCTTGAAAATGAGTGTTTGAAGCGCAACATTCTCAGTCCTATATTAATACTGTAACCGGCTGTATAAGCTGTTCTATATTAATTGAATAGTTTGCAAACGCAATAATTACCTATTCTATTTGAGAAATAAATATTAAATTTATTTATAGTTTTTATTGAATATTATTAAAAATAAAGATGGCTGACGTTAATATCCATGCAGTGGACCATATTGGTGTGTATTCCTTTAGTATTATTTTTCGCTTCACTCAAATACTTATCATCTCAAATTTGCATTGTAGTTCAAGATAACACAGAATATTCAACCACATTTGAACGACATACCAACCCATATCCTCCCGTGGGTGTCGTAAGAGGCGACTAAGGGAACTCACCAGGGAAGCGAGCAGCAGCGCTTCTGTGGAATTACAAGTTACTGCGATCTCCAACCCGCCTGCCAAGCGTGGGGATTATGGCAATGCTAAGTCTACATTGTTGTGATGACGCAAAAACCGTTCGCGCACTTTCTCTCGAACACCGCTTGATGTGTCGCAGACAGCACTCGAAGTGTAGATCGCGTTATAGCGGCAATGTAGCCGTAGCATTAGGGATTTTTTTTGTTACTATAGAGTTGCGATTGATTTTACCAAAATATTTTTGTTATACAAACAAAACTCGATAAGAAATTATTTATACCAGCACTCTCTCATGCGCTGTTTTACGTTGTGAAGTTGCGTTGCATGGTGGTTGAGGCTCGAATAACGACAAATTATGATTATCTCGAAACACATATAATGCATTGACACAGTTATCTCATACTTTTTGCGGACTCTGAAGTATCACTCCAACCCCAGGTTTAAGAACCCGCCAGACAATGCCAGTGTGGTCGGAGGATCCTCCCTTTTATAAGGATGATGAGAGAACTTTAGACCCTGTCCGTCTAAAATCGTAGACTACCTACATATTTGACTCTTCTTCCTTTTGGTATTACATCCAAAGGTGGTCTGTAAAAGATCGCTCTTAGAGATAAGGCTGCCCAATGTGTCGCCCATTGCAAAATCCTCATTTTTTTGTTTTGTAATTTACGTGGTGTCCATAATGAAGATTATTCTATTCTAAAATTGGAAATGTATAACTTGGTGTACAGGCTTACCATCAAGCGGGATTGCGGTCAAACACTAGTTTATAATTTATAAAAAAGGCTTGTGTATTTAGTTAAAAATATTGTTTTTTTAATCATTCTCCCTCTCAACCAAAGCATCTGCCATCTAATCTCTTCACCACCCCTGTTTGACTGGTAGAGATAGTTAAAAAGTTGTAATAAATATAAAAACAAACTCACACTAATTTAATAATCACCAAAACCATCAAATATTTTACCCAACAATCTAAAACAGAAAGTATTATCCCGGTAAAGCATTATAAGGATCAACTGGGTTGCCCATCGGTCATCATAATCCGGCCTCTAGTCGACGTTCACTCCTACACAAGGGTCAACCTTATACAAAATTTAGTTGAACATTACGTTATTACGCCCCAGCTTTAGCTAGCCAGGCAGGAAAAGCTTATGGGTACTATGTTTATCTAATGTGTGCAAAATATTAGTGAAGAGGGATGTGTCCAAGGTATGAAAAGCAAAAAAATAATTGTTCCGTCTTATAGATAATAAAAAAAAATAAAGATCCGTATTTTTTATTTTGTTGAAATTACCAAAAACTACTGAGATATAGCGTATAAAAGTTACGGAGTGGGAGCTAATTAGGTCACGCTGTGGTATATTTTATACCACGGCGTGACGTCATGCGACGTTTCAAATCAATATACATATTATCTTCTTAAGTATTTGAATGATACAAAAAATACGTGTTCAATATTTTTTATAAATCTATCTGATGGTCATTAAATTATATTTTTTTCGGACCCAACCCAATTCTTAGCTTTTCATAAATGGTAATTTTGAATGTACCTTAATGGGCCTATCATGTTCCTAGTCTTTTTTTATTTTATTTATTTTGGTTCACTAACAATTGTTTACACTGGTTTTGTATATTAGGTAACATAATTTTAAAAGGTGACAGAGAAATGTAACAATCACTTACAGCTGAACTCCGCATTCATACAAAATTGGTGTTATACAAGAATTGAACTTGAAACTAAAACTAAGTTATTAGAAAAGGCATTTTTTTAAATAATAGGTTATAACGTTTATTCAGAAATTATTTACATTGTTACACAAAATATATTATAGGCTATAATTTATTGTTACAATCGGATTACACATCAGTAACCGAACTAGGTAAAAGCCTGTGTTTCAGTTATCAGCGCCCGATCCCTTAAAAAGTAGACACTAGATATTATGTAGGTAGCCATTGAGTACAGTCAACACTTTGTAAATTTCATTTATTGCCAGAAAGTCAGCGCTAATTTAAGTCCAGAAGATATTTGTAAATTATTAATTTGATATATATATATATATATATATATATGATGTCTCGAAGGCCTTTTGAGTAAGCTTCCAGCGTACGGCATTTCCCCTAGTCTGACTGGCTGGGTAAAAGACTTCCTGACTGAACGGTCCCTCCGAGTTGTTGTCGACGGATGCTCTTCTGAGCCCATGTCAACTAATGCCGGTGTTCCTCAGGGGTCTGTTCTCTCTGCAACTCTGTTTCTGCTGCATATTAACGATCTGCTGATGCCCGGTATCTATGGGTATGCAGATGACAGCACAGTTGTAAAGAGATACCTGCCGGATGCTCGGGCTAGTAGGGAATCAATCCGGTCCGAAAGAGAGGCCATGGTTGAGCGAACGAGTGTTGCACTGCAGGCAGTCTCCGAATAGGGCAATGCCAATCTTGTAGCATTCAATGCCGCCAAAACACAGGCGTGTCTTTTCACCGCCAAAAGGAGCCCATTCACCTTGGCTCCTACTTTTCGGAATGTGTCCTTGGAGTGTTCCGACCGCCTTCAGCTTTTGGGGGTTGAGATTTCCTCGGACCTTAACTTTGGGCAGTTCATTGAGTCCAAGGCTAAGGTGGCTGCCAAGAAACTTGGCGTTATCACAAAGGTCCGGCAGTACTTCACACCTGGGCAGCTTCTAATGTTATACAAAGCACAGGTCCGTTCGTGTGTGGAGTACTGCAGCCACATTTGGGCTGGTGCTGCCAAGTGTCACCTGACCACTTTGGATTCAGTGGAGAGACGTGCAAAGAGGCTGATTGGTGACCCTGATCTAACTCGAGTTAGTCTCCAAAGCCTAGAGCACAGGCGTAGAGTAGCCAGCCTTTCGGTGTTCTATGGGATGCATTTCGGGGAGTGTGCGAGGGAATTGCATGATTTAATTCCCCATCTCCGTTCCACCAGCGGACGACCCGTCGTACGGCTGGTTTCCACCCTTACGTTGTTAACACCACTACGATCCGGACGAAGCGCTTCGCCTCCTCCTTTATACCGCGTACATCGAGGAACTGGAACAATTTGCCCGCGGCGGTGTTTCCGTCGGACTACAATTTGAGTGTCTTCAAGGCTAGAGTGAATAGGCTCTTAATAAACTAGTGCGCTTTACCATCAACGATTGCGTCACTGCTTACCATCAGGCAGGATTTCGGTCAAGCGCTGGTTTATAATTTGTAAAAAAAAAAAATACACATCAGCGTCCATATATTTTTTAAATTAAAACTTGTGCTTGACAGCAATCCCGCCTGATGGTAAGCAGTGATGCAATTGTTGATGGTAAAGCGCGCTAGATTATTAAGAGCCTATTCACTCAAAAAAATTAAGTGACGGATAACCGGGGTCCTACTGTAGCTTCTTTTTGACCGACCGTAACTTTAAGAGTAAATGCAAGTGCTCACACTTCTGTACCTATCGTCTGCGTATCTAGCAAATATCCATTGAAATTGACAACAATGTCCGGTGGCGTTTAGAAAATTATTATTATTCCCCTCCTCTTCGTAACTATCACACACACGTTGATATTTGAATTAATTTGCTTAATACTTTTGTAGAACCAGCAACCCCTATGCAAGAAATCAACAAAGCTTATGAAGTATGTAAATTTGGGAAGTTCCACGTCAAGTTACTGTTCGTGACATTCTTCGGTTGTATCGCCAGTATTCTGGTTACCAACACCACTTCGTACTTATTACCGATCGCCGAGTGTGATCTTAATATGAATCTCAAGCAGAAAGGTCTTCTGAATGCTATGCCCTATTTTGGTAAGTTATTCTTTTCATTGTCATTATTATTAGCATTTTATCTCAATTCTATCATTTGTTTTTTCTTATCTTATTTATATTTTTTTATATTTTGAATAGAGAACTGTTCCATTTAATTTATAAAAATGTTCAGTTTCACTGACCTAAGTTTTATGGTTTAATATGACTTGTGTAATTACAAATATTGCGTAAGAACTTGTACCTATTTGTGGTGCAAACTATTAATGTCAGTTGATTATTAATAAATAAGTAAAAGCACCTGAACTTACCTCACAAATATCGCCGCCCATTGTATGTTTTGAAGTGTTGAAATAATAGTTTCCATTTATTTTTCAGGTATGTTCATATCAACAGTAATCGCCGGCTTCTTAATAGACACATTTGGAAGAATATATTTCCTAAGAACTGGTTTTGGAGGCATATTCATATGTACATTATTCTCGGCCTCCAGTCAGACTTACGTGATGTTGGCAGCTGCAAAGCTTTGTGAAGGTATTCTGTGAGTAGACTTTTATAAAACCTCTTTATTTCTAATGAGACAAGGTTCAAAACGCCGTGGCTTCTTTGATGTTGGCCTTGGTCTTAAAGAAATAACTTACTCAGGCAACAGTCTTAAGATTTAGAAGCACCAACGTACCTGAAAATAGAGAAAGAACGTTAATTAATTTAAACATTAACGTAATTATTTTAAGAACGTACATTAATTTAAATAATGACGTAATTAATTTAAGAACGCAAACTAATTAAAAGTGTAACGGTTGAACCCTCCTTCTTTAATGCAAATGTTAAAATATAGATGTATATGTATTAAAAAATGAGAAGGGTTTAAGTTGTTTTCTTTGGGTTAAAGTAATGTAATTTGTTGCTGTAACAGTCGACTTACTGAGAAAATGATTCACGATTCTACCTCTCTGTTAATCAGTTAAATTGATAACTTGTTTACCCCAAAACGCAATTAACAGAATTAACTCGTCCAGGTTCAAAGCCTCTGCTGAACCCTTAAGTTTAAGGGAGCGTGAAGATAAAACGAGGCTGCGGTCTTGACACCCGAGTGCCATAATAATTTCCCCCGTCTGACGGGTTCACCAGACCGTTGCGATAAGCAGACGACTCGGAATTTTTCTTTCATTCCCTTTTTGTTTTATAAAACTAGATTTTTAAGTGGAAAGTTTATTTAACGAGCCACTAGTCACAAGTTGGAAGTAAATTTTAAATTGAATGATAAAGAATATCATTCTGAAGAACAGTTTTTCTTCTCCGTTGAATAATTATGAGATTTGTGCACAGCTTGAAATCAAATTTTCCATGAACGCAAAAAATTGAACTAGCGCGAGCATCTCTTACATAATTTTGCAAAACTTCTAGTACTTACTACTTTAGCGAAAGTTCATAGCCGCCTTAGTGATTAAAATCAGCAATTGGGGTCAGCACCAATTTTGCTAATGACTGCCTAAACAGTACACCGCAACTACTTAAAACCATTTGTCTCTCTTTCCTCTAAATATTACACGCAAATGTTGTCCGAATAAGATCGCTCTTATCGATAAGACCGCCCATGCCCCATGTGATACAATAGGTGGTCTTTTGATAAAGTACCTATAATATTTATGTGCCGTAATCTATGTTAATTTTGTTTATTTTTTTTCACATGTGTTTCCGTGTCTGGCTGTTTGTGTATGTGAATTTAAATATTTGTAAACGCACCCCCAATACAAGGGTAAAAATTTATATATAATACTAGCTGCGCCTTGCGGTTTCACCCGCGTCAGTTTCGAAGTGTTTTTTTATATGTTCCGCTTCTATTGGTCGAAGTGTTATGTTGTATCCTAGACGCCTAAGACCCTCCTGAATTAATAGGCTATCCAACGCAAAAAGATTTTTTCTAATCGGACCTGAGATTAGCGCGTTCAAACAAACAAATAAACTCTTCAGCATTATATATTAGTATAGAATACAGATACGGTGTACTTAATAAAGGTTATTATATTCTAAGAACTGAATCCAGAATTTTACTAGCTTGGGTGTCTATTTTACTACACAATCAGTCAATCTGCATTGCCTTCTCCCGAAAATATAATATGTTTAGGTCGGTATTCAGACTAAGTGGATACAGCTAATTAGCACTTTTTTGCATGGAGCGGCTGCCTATTGGCTCTATACAACTTATGACTATGCAAAAACACCATAGCATACCCCACTTAGAATATTATGTTATAATACCTAGCTAGATAGAAGGAACCGCAGAAGAATGAGAGTATCCGACATAGCCCGAAGGATTGCAACATTGCTTGTAGGACCGATGCCCGATGGGGCCGACGGGTTCTCGAGTGGCGACCATGCACCGGAAGACGCAGCGTGGGTAGGCCCGCGACAAGGTGGACCGACAACCTGGTGAAGGTCGCGGGAAACCGCTGGATGCGGGAGGCGCAGGACCGGTCGTCGTGGAGATTCTTGGGGGAGGCCTTAGTGCCTTATGGATGCCTGGTCATAGTGGACTCCTAGAGGCCCACTATGACCAGGGGCCAGGCAATTCCTATAAAAAATGAAAAAAGGGGATTGTTTTTATAAAACCACTGTAAAAGTGATTTTTTTTCAACTTATAAGGTAAAAGCCCCATTATTGGCAGAGTGACGATGAATGTTTGAATTTCTTAATTGTATTAAAATTAATGTAATTATTTATTTTTTATATTAGACACTTTTATTAATTTATTAACTTACATAATTTATTTTTTATACTTAAATAATTGCTTATTAAATGACAAATATAATTAATTTTAAATCAGCTACTCAAGCAGCCAAAAAATTGAACAAAAATCCAATTTGCGTTGTTGTGGCATGAAAAAGAGGGGGGGGGGGGGGGTCTATGCCTAGGGGCCTTGAGATGGTTAATCCGGCCCTGCCCACCTTACGTTTACCGATTCGCGTCTCCACTCTAAAACACGTCTACTCCAACGGTCATCGGTTCTACGACTAATATGTCCGGCCCATTGCCACTTAACTTGAAATTTATTCAGTTAACAAAGAATAAACAACTTTCATTATAAGCGTTACTTGAGTGACACATGTTATATTTCTGGTCATTTGAAGGCAGCAAACTTTCTGGTTCACCAGTCTCATCTATAATTCCGAACTGAACTTCCACTATCGACGATGCTACTAGCTTCCAAAACTGTAAATAATACAGTATTTGTGCAGTACACTCGACTGCTTGTTGGTCGCGTGCCCAAAATACTGACAGCATTATTACCTTGGCTTGGGATATGGTCCTTTATTGTATCTAGATGATATGTTGGTTTTCTCCATGATGTTTAGTATCTGTTTTAAATCATGTGGGGTGAAGTATTAGTTTCTTTCATCATCATCAATCTTTTTATCGTCCTACTGCTGGGTACAGGTATCTTCTCGTACAGAGAAGAATTGAGCGTAATCCACGCTTGCTCAATGCGGGTTGGCGATTTCAGACTTAAAGTCCAGGTTTGCTAAAAATGTTTTCCTTCACCTTGTAATCATTACCTACTTAGAAAGTACATATAACTTAGAAAAGTTCCATTAGTGCCTGACTTGGAATCATACCCGCACACTCATACTTGAGATGCTGGTGTTTTAACCACTAGGCCACCACGACTGTAGTCTTTGTCAGGTCTTAATTCAAATACAATCAAAGTCATCAGTCAGTCATTTATTCAAATTAGGTTGAGAATCAGCACTTTTTGAAGGTATATATATATATACCTACTACATATGAGAGTCTCCTGAAACACCCGTCCTTTGCCGCTTCCTAATGCTTTCGCTGGGAAGAAAAAGTGGCGGAACAAACTTCTCGAAATCACAGCTGTTTCCGCTAAAAAATTTTGAATGAGATTTATTTAATTTAATCATAGCAGATGACAAATTGAAGACTTTTTTAAATGAATTTTGTAGGAAATCATTTCATTATGTTGTAAGTTGGTTACTTTTCCCGGTTTTAAGTTTATTTATTATTTAGGACAACCAACAAATCTTACACTAGTTACATTTATGTATTACAATAATATAAAATCCTATGTTGAGTGCAGACTTAATTATAGGTTGCCACAGCATGTGAAAAGTTATAATGGGGAATTAGTGTGTATTTTGTGACATTAAGCACTTTTTAAAAATCATATCAGATCAGTCGCAGTTATAAAGATTGTTGGAAATAGCCGCGTAATAAATAATATTTTAATGTGCAAGAGAAGAAAGATTGAAGACATACGTTTATGCCATACTAGCTCCATCCCACAGTTTCACTCGCGTAAGTGTCGATCCGGTGAAAATATTGAGATAAATATCTAATAGAAATATCAAGTTATAAACTGTGGCGGCATGAGGAACAGGGAGTAAAGTTCACTCATCCACCATAGAAAAGGAAGGATCCTCCGACCAGACGGGTACTATGTTTAGCGGGCACTTGCCCAACTATGAATGCTAGTTGCACGGTTAACTCTGCTTGCGAGATGTAGAATTCGTGTGACGTCAGTATGACGCTTTGTATGTTTGTGGTGTTTGAAGGTACCGCTACAAAACAAAATCTTTTCTGTATTTTTTTGCGTGAAAGAGGAAACCTCCATCTATACACACAAATTTTTACATTTAGTAGGATTCTGGCTATAATTTATTTTTTTGGTGGACTTATTTTTTCTTTAAATAACGTTTCGTTCTTATTAGCTTCTTTTCGTTCATTGATTAGTACTTTTTTTTTTGTATCTGCTATTGCTTTTGCAGTCATTCAAACAATTTCAGTAATCAAGAAATAGTTGCAATCAAGGTAATTTTAACAGCAATTTCCATATTGCCTTCATATTTTTTTTCAAAAGTAGGTAGTAACATCCCTCTCGGTCTCGGTGGTAGGCCATAACATCGGCTGCCGGCAGAAGTTACCACTCACCAAAGTCTTGCCGCCAAGCGATTCGTCGTGTTCCGGCATGATGTCTGGTGAAGCCGTACGGAGGACGGGTCTGAGCAGCTGCGTTGCGATGTGTGCCGAGCACGATGCGTCAAATGTTGTTGTTTTTTTTAAGTGAATGGGCTTAATAAACTAGAATAGCGCGCTGTACCATCAACGATTGCATTACTACTTACTATCAGGCGCGATTGCAGTCAAGCGCTAGTTTATAATTATATAAAAAAGGTACTGAAAGAAACTAATTTTCAATGCAAAATTAATCATTACGAAGCATATTGCTAATCTAATGCTCCGTGTGTCCGAAACTGTGTCTGCTCAAGAACGTAAATAACGCAATGAATGTTGTTGAACTGTCAAAATGAAAACCCATTGCTACTGATACTTAGTGTGTTACGCAATTTCTCTGCAGAGTAGTTTGCCATCTTTCTTTTACCTTTGGCTATCTTACGAATGCAGATGATATCTGCAAAGGATACTACGTGCACTTGAATTAATTTCAGAACGCTAAGAAAAATCTTTCGAAGAGTGCTCCTTTCAATAAGTAGATATCCTAGACGTTAGATTTGAAAATGAAGGATGAGGAAATAGCTCTATTACTTTTAAATGAAGCATACAAAGTTGGACTTACAAAATTAATTTTATTATTTAAGTGTAAGAGAAGATAATTGCCTGAATTGCTCTGATCTATGAGGATCCTGATTTATGGGGATCTTGTTTTTGAATATTCACTTAACTTAATAAGTGAATAATCCATACTAATATTATAAATGCAAAAGTAACTCTGTCTGTCTATCTGTCTGTTACGCTTTCCCGCTTAAACCACTCAACCGATTTTGATGAAAGTTTACAATCTTTAGACCCTGAGAAAGAACATAGGCTACCCTTTATCCCGAAAAAAATTGATATTCCCGAGGGAAAACTAAAAAGCGCGATACAACCGAACTCCACGCGGGCCAAGCCACGGGCGGACAGCTAGTATTAGTATAAATGATTCCAATGTGAATAGTGACATATACATATACCCAATAGGTACTGTAAAATTGTCCCAATCAAACCTGAAGATATTGTTGATGCTTTAGGGATAAAATTGAAAATGTATTAAAGAATTTTGATAGATTGTGGTAGATGATTGTAGAGAACATATTAATAAATAAATAAACAGTGAAATTAAGTACTCAATAATTTTTTTGCAATAATTCAATGAAAGGAAATTTTGAAAATCAAATATTTTGCTACACAATAAATAATTTATAATGAAGTGTTTCGTTTTGTTAATTAACCAACAAAGCTTATCGGAAGAGGAAATCAAACAAAGCACTTTTAAATCCGTGTTGGACATCTATTGTTAATAAACTGAGAATTTACGTTATAAATAACTTCCAGCCAATTCAGAACATTACATTGTTTTCAACGTTGTATTTGGGAAAGAACACAGCTCGTTTTTATTTCACCGCCGTTCATTATGATCATCTTTGGCAGCTGCCTTTTAAATTTTAAACCATTATTTCTTCTTACCTTAATTTTTTCCTCCTTGGTCTATATGCGAGTCAGATTCAAGTCCTACCCTCGTTATTTCGTCTTTTATTGTTATCATAAATTCATTTTTTTAGATTCGCAACATCTTTAGCTGCAATATCATCACTAACCTCAGAATTCTGCCACACTACAGTAAGAGATCGCGTGATGTTATGTCAATCGTCGTACGCTGCTCTTGCGCAGATCCTATCTCCAGCCATGGCATGGGGTATACTTATACAAGACTGGAGGGCTAGCTTCTTTAATGGGCATTTTGGTAAGTCATGTTAACATATTTTCTTATATATATCCTTTTGCGTTACTGAGTGCAAACCAGATACCTATGAATAAAATATTACAGTTATTTTTTTAATTAAATTAGTATCAGTCGGGAAATTTATAAGATAAAATAATTTGCCATCAACTGCAATTTAACCTCTTCTAATTTATACAACGTGTTACCGAAATGGTATATACGCTTACATACCAAGAGCATGACTTCTTTAGATATCATCCGAGAAGGGTTTTTAATCCCATTTCTACATATTCGGAAGATATGAGAAAGAACACCGCCAGCGGCAGACTACTAGGAAATATCGTAAATAACGTGAGTGTAACGTATAGTTTCATTGACCTACGTACTGTGTTGATGCCAGTATCAATTCTTAGAGTATGTTTTTTTGAGTTGAAATCCTTTTGTAGGTGTGGGTGGATGGAAATAAAAGTTAGACTCACTGTTTACGAATAGTGTATTGTTCAAATCCGTTCATCACACACATTAACACCAACAGTTTAGAAGGCACAAGGGTAGAAAAAGCAGAAGCAAGCACAAGATAGTCAATAGCTAGAATAGCACGTACACAAGCAGCACAGTATAGTTTTTAGCACAGAAGTTATATAGAAAAGTAGAAAGGGAAAGTCACAGCGAAAAGCAACAAGATTACAAACACTTGTAAATACATAAGCGGTAATTAAGGCGAGCGACATGCGTTCCGCGTCGTAGTAGGTAAACGACTGGTTTGACCCCTGCGCGCACGCAGGCGGCCGGAGTATATTATGTAGTTATATACTTAAGTGGTAATAGGGACGGGCCATGTCGATAGTGTCATATCGATATCATGATGTCGACAAACCGGTATCGATATGTATGTATGTTTGTATGTGAAAGATGATATGTCTGAATGTGTAAGAAGGGATCCTACACCACCCCCCACCAGAGACCGTCACGGGCGATAATAATTAGGAAACCTGACGTGACGACCAGATCGAGTCACGTAGTTTTGTGCATCTTCAGGTTCAGCATTGGGGTGCTGGACAGACAAGATAAAGGCGGGTTTTAAACGATTTATGGTGACCGTCATTTCCTTGTTTTTATAAAGAATTTTAAAAACTTTATCCCCCCTGACGAGTACTTTATGCGGCCCGGTGTAGGCAGGTTGTAGTGAACCTCGTGACGCATCTTCACGAAGGAAGACGAAGTCACAGGTTCTAAGGTCTTTAAAAACGAAAACCTTATGCTTACCATGACGGGCGGTAGGTACCGGTCGCAGTTTATCAGCGAAATTTCTGAGCCTAGCAGAAAAATCCGATAAGTCTGTGCTACCAGTGACCGTTGGCTCAAAGAACTCGCCTGGAAGTCTTAGGGGTTCGCCATATAAGAGCTCAGCCGACGAAGCCTGTAAGTCTTCTTTAAATGCGGTTCGTATGCCCAGTAATACCCACGGCAACGATTCTGTCCACCTGTCATTCGCATGACAGACGATGGCAGCTTTAAGTTGGCGATGAAATCGCTCAACTAAACCGTTAGATGCTGGATGGTAAGCAGTTGTCCGTTTATGTTCGAAACCAACCAGTTTAGACAAAGACTGAAACAAGGCTGATTCGAATTGACGACCCTGATCGGTTGTAATAACCGTGGGGCAACCAAAACGAGCTACCCAGGTCGACAAAAGGGCCTTCGCGACGGTTTCGGCAGTAATATCTGCAATCGGTATTGCTTCTGGCCACCGTGTAAAGCGATCCACAGCTGTCAGACAGTACCTATAACCCTGTGAAACAGGAAGAGGTCCAACCAAGTCGATATGGATCTGCTTGAATCGGGCGCGAGGTAGATTAAAAGTGCCAAGGGGTGCAGTAACGTGCCTGTTGACTTTTGCTCGCTGACATTGCACGCAAGCGCGCGCCCACTCCCTGCAGTCCTTCCTCACACCCGGCCAAACAAATCGCTCGGCTACCATTCGTGCTGAGGCGTTGGCCCCGGGGTGGCTAAGTGAATGTAAGCTGTTATAAACCTGTTTTCGTAAAGGCTGTGGTACGAAAGGCCTGGAAACTGAGTTACTGACGTCGCAGTAAATCGGTACTGAGCTTCCAGGGATAGTAAGCTTCTGTAGGTGAAGGGATGAACCTTCACTTAGGAGCTTTTTTAATTCAGGATCTGTTATTTGACCCTCGGCCAATGCCTCAAAACTAACAGGCGCTGCCAGTTCCTCGATCCGCGACAAGGCATCGGCAACCACATTATCCTTGCCGGATATATGTCGAATGTCGGTTGTAAACTGGGATATAAAATCTAAATGTCTATACTGCCTCGGCGAGCAGTTATTTTTCCTTTCGTGGAAAGCAAAACTGATCGGCTTGTGGTCAGTATAAACAATAAAGTGCCTGGCCTCGCGCATGTATCTAAAATATTTAATGGCCTCATAGATGGCAAGAAGCTCCCTGTCATATGGCGAATATTTAACCTGTGATGGACTCAGCTTTCTCGAAAAAAATGCTAACGGCTGCCATGCGCCATCCTTGTACTGTTGCAATACCGCACCGAGAGCCTTATCAGAGGCATCTGTAACGAGGGCAAGTTGAACAGTACAATCGGGATGTGCTAAAAGAGCTGCGTTAGATAAGCTGTCCTTACACGCTTGGAAAGCTGTGAAGGCGTCTCCCGTGAGGTTGACTGGCTGGGAACCTTTTACCGAACCTGTAAGTAAAGCATGCAGTGGAGCTTGAATCTGAGCCGCTTGAGGAAGAAATCTCCTGTAAAAGTTCAGCATGCCTAAAAATGCTCTCAGCTGCCGCATGTTCTTAGGAACTGGGAAGTCTCTCACAGCTTGCACCTTAGTTTCGAGGGGCCTGCAACCTTGCTCTGATATCATGTAACCTAGGAACTTTACCTCTGTAGCACCAAAAACACATTTGGAGGTGTTCACCAACATTCCATACTTTTTCAGCCTTTCAAATACTTGGCGCAGATGGGTCTCATGATCTTCAGGGCTACGTGAGTAAATGATAAAGTCGTCTAGATAACAATAGACGTTGTCGAGTCCTCTTGTCATCTCGTCAACAAAACGTTGAAAAGTTTGACCCGCATTTCGCAAACCAAACGTCATGAATGGAAATTCGAAGAGGCCGAAGGGTGTCGTTATCGCAGTTTTTGGGATATCCTCGCAACTGACAGGGATCTGATTGTAGGCTTTTTCTAGATCTAAAGTAGAAAATAAAGAACAACCAGAAATGTCATGAGTAAAATCATGAATATGCTTGATCGGATACCTGTCAGGCACGGTGCGAGCATTCAATTTGCGATAATCACCGCAGGGACGCCATCCGCTGTCCTTTTTCGGCGCTAAATGAAGCGGAGAGGACCATGGGCTGTTGGAAGGTCTAGCTGTGCCATTGGATAACATAGCTTGAAATTCCTTCTCAGCTATTTTAAGCTTGTCTGGAGCCAAGCGACGAGGTGGTGAAGCAACTGGTGGGCCTGGTGTCGTGTGTATGTGATGTACAGTGTTGTGAGGTACAGTGTGGTGGATACCGGCTGGTCGAGTGATTTCGGGAAACTCGTCCAATATCTTATGGTAACGTGACTCACCTGTTACCACTTTTACAGAGTGTACACTGTCACAGTTTGCTACAGTAGCAATGGCTGTAACAGAAGTCAAATTATCAATTAATTTTTTATTACGGCAATCCACGATTAGATTGTAATAATTTAAAAAATCTACTCCAATTATTGGTTTAGTTACGTCCGCGACAATAAAGCGCCACACAAAATTCCTACGTAAACCAAAATCCAAATCTAAATGTAGATAACCGTAAGTGGCAATATTGGAACCATTCGCAGCACACAATTTATAATTAGTTTGGGAGCGACGATCACGCAGCGCGGACCTTGGGAAGACACAGAGATCGCTACCCGTGTCGATCAGGAACTGCATCTTGGAAGAACGGTCCGTGACGAACAGGCGACCAGTTGAAGATGAGGGGCAATCGTCAGTCGCCATTATCGACCGCCCCTTAGGTTTTCCGCTTTGTAGTCGCATGGGCGGATACACTTCGTAGCTTTCTCGCCAAACTTGCCGTGATACCAGCACAGCGGAAATTTGCGGTAATTGGACTGTGATCGCTGCGTAGACGTTGTCCGGTTATTATGGGAACGGTTCGAGCGTGAACGCGGTCTACTGCGTCTCTCCGATAACAGGCTCTGCACTTGCCTACGGAGCTCCGAGACTTCCTTCGCCAAGTCATTGATAGCAGACCCAGATACCTCGTTGACTGCAGCAACTCTTGGTGTAGTGAAAGCAAGATCGTTAACTCTGTCAGCTAGATCTGCTAGATTTTCGAGCGGAGTTGTCGTTGCTTGACCAGCTAGTACTGTCTGGACACCATGCGGAAGCCGACTAATCCAGATCGTCTTCACGAAATCGTCAGGAACGCTAGGACCTGCTAGGTCGCAGAGGTGACGGAGAAACTGCGATGGTTTGCGATCTCCAAGCTCCTCATGCATCAGCAGTTGTTTAATTTTATTTTCCTTCGAAGCGCTCAACCTTTTGATTAGCTCAGATTTGAGCTTTCCGTATTTGTCATTCGCTGGCGGATTCACGATAATATCCTTAACTTCCCTCGAGTGCTGATTATCAAGGTGACCGATAACATAATTGAATTTCGTAAGGTCACTTGTTATGCCTGAAATTGCGAATTGTCCTTCTACCTGCGCAAACCATATATCAGGCTCCTCCGCCCAGAACGGAGGCACTCTTACGCCAACACGAAAAACATCGACATGTTCTGTCGACTGTCCCCCATCACTAGTAGGGCGTGGTTGTGCTAAAGCGTCTTGAAATTCTTTTTCCACCGACATTGTTCAATAACGGGGTCACCAATGTAGGTGTGGGTGGATGGAAATAAAAGTTAGACTCACTGTTTACGAATAGTGTATTGTTCAAGTCCGTTCATCACACACATTAACACCAACAGTTTAGAAGGCACAAGGGTAGAAAAAGCAGAAGCAAGCACAAGATAGTCAATAGCTAGAATAGCACGTACACAAACAGCACAGTATAGTTTTTAGCACAGAACTTATATAGAGAAGTAGAAAAGGAAAGTCACAGCGAAAAGCAACAAGATTATAAACACTTATAAATACATAAGCGGTAATTAAGGCGAGCGACATGCGTTCCGCGTCGTAGTAGGTAAACGACTGGTTTGACCCCTGCGCGCACGCAGGCGGCCGGAGTATATTATGTAGTTATATACTTAAGTGGTAATAGGGACGGGCCATGTCGATAGTGTCATATCGATATCATGATGTCGACAAACCGGTATCGATATGTATGTATGTTTGTATGTGAAAGATGATATGTCTGAATGTGTAAGAAGGGATCCTACACTTTCAATATCGATTGATATCATGCTAAGAAGCCGTGCTCTTAGTATGTATATACCCTTTCCCTTACATGTTGTATGATTTCGTAATGTTTCCATTTCAGTACTTAACATTTGGAACTTCTACCTTCTCATCATGTCTCTATGGTCATTGACAGCCTTCCTTCTATATTTATTACTGCCAGAAAGTCCGAAATTCTTGGTAACACAGAAAAGATACGTTGAAGCAAGAAATATTTTGATCCAAATATATACCGAAAACACTGGAAAACCTGCCGACATGTTTCCGGTGAGAATATTGCATTTTGTATTAGAATTTTTGATGTTCGAGGCTGATCTGGGAATACAGCTGCTTATTTCTTATTCAAAAAGTACTGTACTGGTTACTAACGTTGATAAAATCGCTATTTCGAATGTGTTCTTGTTACGGCAGTGAACAGACATTTTTGTGCTGTGTTCAGCGTGTAACAGAATGAAGTATTAAAAATGTGTTATGTGCAGATCATTAAATGAAACAAATTTCTACATGAGAACAACATCATAATCGTGTAGATATTATCAGCTGTCGCATACATTTCTCCTCCCCTCCGACTTATTATCCACCATCAAAATATACTATCTACCGTTCTAACCTTCCGTGGTCCACTTGGAAGTCCCTGAACCCTTTTTGGGAAGATGTAAGACCAGCCTTGTGAATTGGGGCTACCTTGACCATTATTTGCTTATGCTTGATTATGGAGCTATGTTGCAAACCATACTCCTATCCTGACCACTGTGTCCCATAAATCAAAGTGATCTCTGCACTGACACTTGAAGTGCCAAATTTCTGGGCCAATAAGTATGTATAAAATTCAGTCAAGTTATCTGCCCGAAGAACGGAAAGCTGATTATTTTCCGATGTCGTATGTCCAATGAGCTGTGGGCCAAAATTACCACTATATGGAGCCTCGGCACAGCCCAAAATCCCCACAGTAGACCCTGTAGAATATGGTGGACAAGCTGGAGAAAATATACGACCAGTGACCAATTTTTGCTTTGGATCGAAGTCTTTGCCCAAAAGTGTTATGATTCAGGAAAACTAAACTACACTATAGAACTCCAGTGCCGGCACAGCTGGTTGTTCGCAAGAGATATCGTGGTGCCTGGCACATAGCCTAGTGAAGAAACACGGGTGGGTTTTAGTCAGTAAAAGTCTAACACGCCCTTCCGCTCCGCCCAGAGCGGGAAAGGTCATTTGATGATTTCCCATTTGCAAAAAAGAGACACTAACAGTAACAATAATCAATTTAACAGTCATCTATTTATGATACAAGATGTTTTCCAGAATAAGTAAGCCTTATATTTTTTGTTCTAGTACCCAAACATATTTGAAAAGGAAATCAAGGAGGTGATATCACAAAAGGCTGACTATGACGATACTAGAGTGAAGTTTTGGGACAAAATCATGGCAGGTCTTAGAAACATGAAACCTTTATTACAAAGACCATTACTTGGTTACGTAGCTTTAATAGGATTAATACAATTCATTACTTTGGGAATGTACGTATATTTTCTGTTATTTATAAATAATTTGATTTAAGTTCATCGTCTTAGACTGAGCATTCTCAATGTGTTCAGCTTAATATTTTTCCAGAATATTTCATCCTAACATTTTATCAAAAATGAGGAGATCCGCAGAAGAATCAAAGTTACTGACATAGCTCCTCGAGTCGCTAAAATTAAGTGGCAGTGGGCGGGGCACATTGCTCGTAGAACCGATGGCCGATGGGGCAGTACGGTTAAAGCCCCGAATAAAGTGGACCGATGACCTGGTGAAGGTCGCGGAAAGCCGATGGATGCGGGCTGCACAAGACCGGTCATCGTGAAAAGCCTTGGGTTAGGCTTTTGTCCAGCAGTGGACCTCTATAGGCTGCAGAAGAAGACGAAGAATAGTTTTCCTCCCACGTTATATCGATTTCCAGTCTACATCTAGTTTGTAACAGATACGTCCAATTGGCTTACATGAAGCGACCAGCTGTCTGACTTTTACAACAGCTATTACGATACCCATTAACACTAGTAGTCAGACTTTTAAGTGTTTGGCTTAGCAAAACTACAATCTACGATTGACAGCCGGAACCAACGATTAATCTTGGTTTCCGAGGCACGGAGGTATCTGGATATTTAATGGATGGTCGCCCAGACTGACCGCGACAAACGTAGCTTTGCTTTCAATTAACCCGTGATTCTATACTACCAATGATGTTATCATTTAGCTACGAGCCCTGTAGATAGGAACTTTCTGTGAAGAAGAATTTGTGATTGAAAAAGTGGGGATACAAATTGGTCTTGTCAAATCATATTGCTTTAAATTTATGGGATTATGGCACCCTTTCTCTTCCTAAAGGCGATAAAGGTAGAGATGGATGGATGGAAAATTGGATATAAGTTTTACATAGACACCTAAAGAAATTTTAAATAACATGAGGTGCATTTGGTGTTTCTTTTTTGGTAGTGTTCATAGAAAAATCTTGATTTTAAAGTCTTTGTAGTTTCACTGAGCCGTGAATTCAAAGAATTTTAACGTATACAGAGGGCAATAGCCTCGTTTTTTACCTGGACTTTTTATTCTCACTACAGTTTTTCGTCAGACTCGAGGGACTATTTCGCCCAATTCAAACCTTTTAACGTCGTTCGCGTTTTATTTTTTCGTCTAAGCATTCGTCAAAGAGTTTACGGCTCTAAATATCCGACCAAGTAGGTACGAACTTAAAGGCAAAAAACCATCAAAATAAACGTTGAAGGCACATTTAGATTTCCTGATATTCTTAAATTAAAAACCAAATTGACTTTCTATATAAACGAACTTTATGTTTTTAAACACAGGGTACAGAATTGCGTGTTAATAGGGACAATTTCCATACCAAATTGCCAGATACAACAAAATAGATAAAGTAATTTTTGTCTTTTTTTTCCAGACACAACGGCCTCAGGCTGTGGTTCCCACAATTATCCACAATCGTAGAACATGATTTCAATGATAACCAAAATTTATGTGATCTATTAGACTCCTATACGCAGAACTTGAAAATCAAAAGCGCTGTAAATGCTTCATCAGATGTTTGCATTCCGGTAAGTCGAAATTTAGTTACAAAATTATTTAATGATATTTTAGCTTTCAATTATTGGTGCTGTGTTCATAATATCAAATAATTTACATTCTATCGCCGTTGAATTAGTTATCTACTTTATTGAAATGATTTAAATTTGAATTTTGAGTGACTCTTTCTAACAAAGGTTCCAAAAAGTTTTTGGTTACAATAGAATTTTAATTTTGTTAAATAGGAGTTTGATATTCTAATCCTGAAAAACTATTTCATAATATTAATTATTGTTTAATTATAGACCTTTAAAAGGGATTGCTTTAAAATTTTTGAACATTTTAATTCAAGGGTCAAAGTTATAGAAGTTTTTTTTTTATTGTAATGTTGTATATATAGATACTTGACTGGAATCCCACCTGATGGTAAGCAGTGATGCAATCTTTAATGGTAAAGCGTGCTAGTTTATTAACGTACTGTAAATACTGCCATCTTTAATAATAAGGATTGTGTTGGACAAAATTCGCAAAGCAAAACTGTTTAAGTGTGGAACAGTGTTTCTTTGCGCTTGTTACTGACCACGTAGGCTATGCTTAAATCTATATTCTTTAGTAATATATAAAGCTGAAGAGTTTGTTTGTTTGAACGCGCTAATCTCAGGAACTACGGGTTCGATTTGAAAAATTTTCGCCTTGGATAACCCATTAATCCAGGAAGGCTTTAGGCAGTATAAGAGCACGCTGCGACCAATAGGAGCGTAGCGTAACTAACTCCACACGAACGAAGTCGCTGGCGGCCGCTAGTACTAATATATAAAGCTGAAGAGTCTGTTTGTTTGTTTGAACGCGCTAATCTCAGGAAGTACCTACTGGTCCAATCTGAAAAAAATATTTTTGCTTTGGATAGCCCCTTAATCCAGGAAGGATATATAACATCACGCCAAAAGGAGCAGAGCATATCGAAACCTAGGCGGGCGAAACTGCGTCGCGCAGCTATTTAAAAGATAGAGCTTCTAGCCCATTCTTACTGCTAAACTTTGGAAGAAACTACTAGAATGAATTCTAGAGGGGTCGTAGCTAAATAATAACAACTGTACAGGTCATTCGATCAGGTTAAGCTATGCTTGCCACGGCTGGTATGTGGATGGGTGACCACATTTAAATACCGGGACCCCTCCGTGTCTAGAAAAGCAAGAAAAGCCGTTGCTCTAGACTGTCATTAGTATATCTTTGACAGTCATTATAGGTCGTTAGAAGCTCGAAGGTCTGACCACCAGAATAGGGATGTTACCTCGGTAAAAAAAAATGATTCTATTTATTCCGTCATTCAGATTATAGAAAAATATTGAATACGTATGTTTTGTTTTATGAAATCAATAAAAATTGACAAATATAAAAGGCATCAAAGATCAGGGCCTGTAGCCAAAGTAACATCGCTTCATAGCGAAGCGACATCGAATACCAAACCAACCAATGGCGGGAACGATTGACCACGCGACGCGATAAATCACGTGATGAATCGTTCCTGCCATTGGTTGGTTTAGTATTCGATATCGCTTCGCTAGGAAGCGATGTTACATTGGCTAGGGCCCCAGGAGTGCTGGCTGGTGACGTCACACGCTAAAAAGTGTAGCAAGGAATGACGTTACACGAGTGTAAACGCACGGTATCGTCTTCATTTTTTGTTTATATGAAAAAACAAAAATGGTGTCTAGTTTTTTTTTAAATAAAATAAAATAAATAAAATGATTTTTATTTCGGACCAGATAATCCATAGAGTGTTAGTAACATCAAAAATAAAAACAACTTCTTATCTAGTGTTAGTACCCACCACCCTCTGTATAAATTGCTTTATAATTGGAGAGCCGAAACTCTCCGATACAGTTCTGACGGACTAATTAGTTTTTTTTAGTTAACTATCCTATTACCAGGGGGTAACCAGTAACTGGGTTGTGGTGGTCAAATAGGCAGTCGATTTATACAACGTGTAACAAAAAGGGTATATACATACCAAGGGCATGGCATCTTTAGATGATATCAAACGATAGCGGAAGGGTTTCAACTCAAAATAAAATACTTAAAAAAATTGGTACCAAATTTTCGGTTTCGTGTTTTTCTTAAAATCAAATCATAAAAAACGTGGCAGCACACTACATACGTTAATAACTACTTGTTACCCGTCACGTTACTTGCCAAAATCCGATAAATGTCTTCAATATCTCTGTGCGACTAGTACGATAGTAGCCTATCACAGGCAGTGTTTTTCCTCATAACTTCCTAACATAAAGAGATAGGATTAAAAAACCCTTCCAATATCGTTTGATATCATGTAAAGATGCCATGCCTTTGTTATGTATACATATACCCTTTATGTTACACGTTGTATAAAAGACTGGTTTCCAGCTGAATCCGGTTAGACTGGAAACTGACCCCGACGTAGTTGGGAAAAGGCTAAGTGGAAGATAATGGCGCCTGTTCTCTTGTTCACAAACTAAAGAAATTTTAAATTAAGTGCATCTTTTTGATTCTATTTCATTCAGAAAAGGATAGAAGATGATATTTAAGTTTAATCCTGTCAAATTAAGACATTCCGTAGACAGTTTAGACGCGATTATAAACATGGCGACCAAGAATACATCAATTTACGTCAGACGTGGACTAATTTAACAGGTCTAAACTAGCATACTATCTTCTGCCCTTTTCTTAATTATATAAAAAGAAAAAAGATGCACTGAAGTTAAATTTAGTTAAGTTCGTGAACAAGGTTTTCATGGGGGTAGGCAACAACATCAGCCGCCGGCATAAGTTACCACCCACCAGACAAAGTCTTGCCGCCAAGCGATTCGTCGTGTTCCAGCATGATGTCTGGTGAAGCCGTACGGTGGACGGGTCTGAGCAGTTGTGTTGCGATGTGTGCCGAGTACGATATGCCTAATGTTGTTGTGTCGGGAGTTTGGTCGTGGAGGGTCTCCAGATCATCCTCTGGCGCAGCATCGTTGGTCGTGTTGCTGGATTAAACATAGCATCACCTCGCTCAACTGCTGTCTTCCTTCCTATTCACTCAGTTTTTTTGAGTGAATAGGCTTAATAAGCTAGTGCGCTTTACCATCAACGATTGCATCACTGCTTACCATCAGGCGGGATTGCAGTCAAGCGCTGGTTTATAACTAATAAAAAAAAAAAAAATACATCAATTTACGTCAGACGTGGACTAATTTAACAGGTCTAAACTAGCATACTATCATCTGCCCTTTTCTTAATTAAATAAAAAGAAAAAAGATGCACTGAAGTTAAATTTAGTTAAGTTCGTGAACAAGGAAATCGGGGCCCATGACTACTACAATCAATTCATTTTACTGTATTTTATGACGTTTAGAAGTTTATTTTATAAACCTACTAGCTTTCCGCCCGCGGCTTCGCCCGCGTGGAGTTCGGTTATATCGCGCTTTTTAGATTTCCCTCGGGAACATCAAATTTTTCCGGGATAAAAGGTAGCCTATGTTCTTTCTCAGGCTCTAAAGATTGTCTGTGCCAAATTTCATCAAAATCGGTTCAGAAGTTTAAGCGGGAAAGCGTAACAGACAGACAGACAGACAGACAGACAGACCGACAGAGTTACTTTCACATTTATAATACTAGCTTTCCGCCCGCGGCTTCGCCCGCGTGGAGTTCGGTTATATCGCGCATTTTAGATTTCCCTCGGGAACATCAAATTTTTCCGGGATAGAAGGTAGCCTATGTTCTTTCTCAGGGTCTAAAGATTGTCTGTGCCAAATTTCATCAAAATCGGTTGAGAGGTTTAAGCGGGAAAGCGTAACAGACAGACAGACAGACAGACAGACAGACAGACAGACAGACAGACAGACAGATAGACAGACAGACAGACAGACAGAGTTACTTTCGCATTTATAATATTAGTATGGAGTATGGATTAGTATGGATTAAAAACATATTTATACAAAATCAAAGCATTTATCTACACTAATATATAAAGCTGAAGAGTTTGTTTGTGTGTTTGTTTGTTTGTGCGCGCTAATCTCAGGAACTACTGGACCGATTTGAAAAATTATTTTTGCGTTGGATAGCCTATTACATCCCGCTATGACCAATAGGAGCAGAGCAGTAAGAAAAAATGTTGCGAAAACGGGAGCTAACGCAGACGTATTGCTTCCATTATTTTAACAGGCGCTTATTTTATATCAATAACACTACGCTGCGACCAATTGGAGCGGAGCATAACTAACTTCACGCGAACGAAGTCGCTGGCGGCCGCTAGTTTCAAATAAACCAGTTACAGGCACTTTTGAATTGTCAGAAGGTCGGTCAGTCAATAAGATGAAGCTAGTCGCCCACTCCAAAGAGTAGGTACCTATGGAGAAGAACGGGCAAGAAACTCCATGGACCCTCTTATAAATTATCAAGCTATAGTTACAAATATTTGATTACACCATTCATGTTGAAATCAACCGTGTGAGAACGATGCAGAAATATATTGTGCGCTGAGAGCGTCCATTATGGAAAATACAAAAAAAAAAAAACCTCAATTCAGAAATTAAATTAATTATTTTATTTTGACTTATTTATATTTCATAACAGAACATGTCGTCTGTGCTGCTGTTAGGTCTTACGATACCCAACAACAAACACCAATCCAAATATCAAGAAGTGCAAGTAAAATCGATCTCTCAAAATCTAGAGTTATAAGTCAAACGAATTTTCCAAACTATTGGAAAGAACTGAAAAAAGCAGGTTTTCATATCTTTTGAAACAGCTTGAAACTAAGTAACTTATCTCCAGCGAATATGAAGACAGTGATATATGATTGTAGAAACTTTGGCCTGCAGTTTTACCCACTTTGGAATCGATGATCGGGGCCTCGCGAGACCCAAATTGAGTTCCGGGGAAAAATATCCTACTTAGTCCCCCGCCTTGATTTATTTTCGTATAATGTTTCCCTGAAATCGTTCGAAGCGTTTTCGTGAAATTGGGTAACAAACAAACTGTTTTAGATTTGTTATGTAGGCGAGAAAGCTGTATGGTTTTCACTTTCAAAAACCGCCTCGTAACTTAAAAGGCTATTGAAGTGGAGAGTGAAAATTAGAACGTAACTTACGACAATCTACTACTTACTACTTAACTTTAATAACCTTTTTTTTTTGTTGGGATGGGAAATCATCAAATAACTTCTCCGGCTCTGGGCAGAGCGGAAGGGCGTGTCAGACTTTTACTGACTAAAACCCACCCGTGTTTCTTCACTTGCCTGTGCGACGGCCAGGCCCACGGTTTCTTGTTTAACCAACCCGCAACCTTGGCCTAGGAGGCATCGGTCTTCGTGGACCCCGTCACGATGTGCTGACATCTCTTTGAAGCGCGAAGGAAATACGACGACCCGTCGACTCGGGCCTGGTCCTTATCGAGCGGCGAGCTGCCCACTGCTCACCACCTGCAGGCCCGCGCATACGGTGACTGGGAGTTTGGTGTCGTCTCCCGACCAGGGCGTCTCCTGCGGCGGCTAGTGGCGTGGGAGCGCTGGGATTCCCATTGCCGCACGCGCTCCGCCTCCTCCTTTGCCAGCATCACTGCTTCGCAGAAGGAGATGACGGCCTGCCATGCACTCTCGCTCCGGACCATGGCCTGCACCGGGGTCGGCCGCGAGAGATCGCCGCCGATCGCCGCTACGAGGATACGGCGGTGCTCTACCCAAGCCGGGCAGACCTCCACCGTATGCCCCACCGTGTTACCACTCACCGTCCGTCTCACCGGCACCACTCATGGCGATCCACACAATGGTGAGACCCTGGCATTTCCTCCCGCCTTATATGGAACAGGAACCTCCGGTGAGGACCTGCATCAGGCGGAAGGTGAGGGCGCCGTGGCGCCTCACTAGCCACTCCTCAAAGATAAGGCGGTAAGTCCACTTACCGCCGCTATTGTGGCGTGCCCAACCCTTAGTAACCTTAGTTTGCCATTTTTAGATCAAATGGGAACTAAGATTTTGCAGTATGTGATGGGGACCACGCCGCGGGTTGGTTGAAACAATACCATGGCCCTGGCGCACAGAAGAGTGAAGGAACACGGGTGGGTTTTAGTCAGTAAAACTCTGACACGTCCTACCGCACTTCTTTGATGATTTCCCATTTACACAAAAAAAAAAGTTTTGCAGTTTTCTTAACAAAGTTCTGACTATATATTTACATTATTTCATATGAAAAACAGAACTGATCCATGTATAGCTCAAAAAGTCTTCCAAAGCTTGATATTTTTTCAACTCCAAGGCACCATAGACCGTCGAATTTAATATTAATTTCAACTTGATACATCTGCGCGTTCTTAACAAAAAGGGTCTTGACAGACTGACAGATGACTAACAAAGTGATCTTATAAGGGTTCAGTCTTTTTCCTTTTGCGGTAGAAAACTTCTTTAACATCGAAAGTTTCCTTGTTACGAAATAATGAGTCTTATTACATGAATAATTAGTGTGCTATTTATGAAGTAAGCCGGAAATTTATTTAATCAGTTTTCCGTTTAATCTGGCCTGTATCACGTGCCTGTCCGCAATCCCGCCTGGTGGTAAGTAGTGATAGTAAAGGGAACTACTTTATGATGAGCCGCTTTACTCTAGCTTTGAAGACAATTGTCTCATATAATGCTTAGTTTATTATTTCCCGTATCCTTGTTGTAAATTTTTAACTATGTGTGTTTCATTAACACAATAAATGCTTACAACGGTGAATGTGTTTGACTAATAAGGTATACGTAATAATTTGCCGCGGTTTAGTTTGGAACGACACACAACTTTTCCTATCGGGGTTTTGGTTCAAAAACCACATTGGTTCCTACTATTTATTATGGCTATTAATATCCATTTGGACAGTCATAAGGGTGCTCTAGTTGGGGCGATACAATGCTATCGATGCACTAAGGCAATCAAAAATTTAATACCATAGAACAGAATATCAACTCTTTATTATGTCTTCTTCTTCTTCTCAACCTATAAAGGTCCACTGCTGGACAAAGACTTCCACCAAAGCTTTCATTCCATTCGCGTGCATTGCCCTAATCCCCATGCTTGGCAGGCGGGTTGGGGATCGCAATAATTTGTTATTCCAGAGAAAAAGCGCTGCTTCGCTCTCCTGGTGAGAGTTCCCTTATTCACCTGATACGACACCGATGGGAGGATATGGGCTGGTACTATTCTATGCCCGGTACCACAGGGGATCATTTTATTATGTACATAATATGAATTACAGAACATAAACAGTATAAAGATTTACAAAGGGTGACACAATGGGCTCCTACCCTAAGTCCTATCGCTACGAGCAATCTTTTACAGAAAACCTTTGGATGGAATACTAAGGGGAAGGAGAGAGAATACCACAATGGTTATGATAACAGTAACAGGAACATTCATATCCCAACGTTGATCACTGATCATTTATATTTGTCGGAATTAGGTCACGCATGGCAATTATTGCCGTCTTTCCGGTGATGGACGGTGACGTTAATAAATGCAGTTCATTCGTCAGGCCCAAGATTTTCCCTTAGGTAATTAATGTTACGTCTGGATACCTGTATGTATTTTGGTTAGAAAACCAATGATTACTACCTTTTACTGGCGTGTGGAAGTTAAGCGTATTAGATTCGTTGGATATTATGATTATGGGGGTGGGCGCTGATAAATAAATAAAATAAAAATAAATAAAAATACATTGCTGCTTGTATGCTGATTATATCTCAAGAAATTTCTTCCAGCAGACCTGCGAAAGCAAATATAATAAATAAAATAATTATAAACACACACACACACACACCCTCACACACACACATCCTCAACAAAAAAAAAAAGTTCGAAAAATTTGTGTGAATGTGTGTGGGGGTGTGTGTGTGTGTGTGTGAGTGTATGAACACTCACACACACACATTCACACAAATTTTTCGAACTTATGGAAATGAATGGAATGGAATTTAGTGAGAATTGAGCTCAGTGCGATTGCAATCATATTCATCATAAACTAAATAAACTAGTGCGCTTTACCATCAACGACTGCCCACTTTGGATTCAGTGGAGAGACGTGCAAAGAGGCTGATTGGTGACCCTGATATAACTCGAGTTGGTCTCCAAAGCCTAGAGCACAGGCGTAGAGTAGCCAGCCTTTCGGTGTTCTATAGGATGCATTTCGGGGAGTGTGCGAGGGAATTGCATGATTTAATTCCCCCATCTCCGTTCCACCAGCGGACGACCCGTCGTACGGCTGGTTTCCACCCTTACGTTGTTAACACCACTACGATCCGGACGGGGCGTTTCGCCTCCTCCTTTATACCGCGTACATCGAGGGACTGGAACAATTTGACAGCGGCGGTGTTTCCGTCGGACTACAATTTGAGTGTCTTCAAGGCTAGAGTGAATAGGCTCTTAATAAACTAGTGCGCTTTACCATCAACGATTGCGTCACTGCTTACCATCAGGCAGGATTGCGGGCAAGCGCTAGTTTATAATATGTAAAAAAGACGATTGCGTCACTGCTTACCATCAGGGATTGCGGTCAAGCGCTAGTTTATAATTTAAAAAAAAAAATGCTCAATTAGGGGGTTGTGGTATTACCCAATGTTGCCATCTGACAGTTTGTAGAGCAGAGGGCCACTTGATAAGTTTTCATTGCGTATTTTATTCATTTTTGAAAATATACAAACTTTATTTTTATGTGTCTTCCAGCATTTGAGCGGCTCAGAAACTTACATCAACAGTATGATAATAGGTCTCATCAGCATACTACCCTACTTCATAAGCGGAGTCGTCGTGAACAAAGTCGGCAAGAAGGCATTGCTCTTCACTGGAGGCCTGATATCTTCGACATCTCTGCTTGGACTGAGATGGTCCAATTCGAAGGCCATGATGGTGGCATTATTTTCTGTGAATGCTGCCGTCACACAGACGATGAAGAGTTTATTTCAGGTTGTGCTGATTGATGTGATTCCAACAACTATGAGGTAAAGAGAAATTACGTTCAGGCGTCAACAAAAGCTGATTTCGAAATCTTAATTATATAAAAAATACATAATACATAATCGGCCGGCCTAGTGGTCAAAAAAACCAGCCTCTCAAGTATGACTGTGTGGGTTATATAAGTAATATATCTTGGACACCAATGACTGATTAAAAGGTGAAGGAAAACATCTTGAGGAAACCTGGACTTAAAGTCTGAAATCGCCAACCCGCATTGAGCAAGCATGGTGATTACGCTTAATCCTTCTCTGTATGAGAGGAGATCTGTCAGAAAAGTCTTTAAAGTCCAGGAGACACGGCGTGGTCTTGGTATATGGTCACCGATCCACAGATCAATCGCGGCCAAAGTAGCTTAGCCTTTGATCTACCTGTGCGGTTATTATACTACTAAGCCATGGTCCTCTTACTAAGTGTCAGGTTTATAATAATGCGGAACACATATTGATCCCTTTGCAAAACAGGGACGATGCTGTTTTGTAGAGCACCATTTCTCTTTTACGATGGCTGTTGCTAAATAACTTTAAGTAACGTTTGTATTTATTCTAGAGTATGATCCTTAACTAGTATACCATGCTAGCATACCTACAGCAAATTGTTCTTAAGAGGGAACTCTAGTGGTGCTTTCTCTATACAAACGTATTCCGCTGTTTTCTTCGGTGATAATAAATTTTTGTTCTACAATTTTACACCGTGATTATACGTGCCCCTATCATTTGATTTTTTCTGAAACTTAATTAATAAAAGAAATACGATGCTTCAAAATCGCTAAAAATTTCCCATTTTTACCGTAATGTTCAGATGACTATTAGACTAACGTGATAAGTTTTTGGCAAAAAAGAAAATAATAGAAGCATGGGTAGACTTTTCCTCTAAATGATATAAAACAATTGAGATCTGTCGTGTTTTGACAAAGAAAACAGCGGAATAGGAAACGTCTTTTGGTCAACGTTTTTGTAGGTAAAATCAGCCTGAGCTGCAACTGTCCTTTTCGCACTTTACTGGGAGAGGTTGGAAGCAGCGCGACGGCAACTACTTTACGGTTTCTTCAAATACCTTTTTTCCTAATTCCTTGGCTCTAGAGTCCCCTCTTAATTAGTTCACAATTTCTGAAAAACTTGAAACGTTTTAACATTTTTTTTTATAAATTGTAAACCAGCGTTTGACCGCAATCCCACCTGATGGTAAGCAGTGATGCAATCATTGATGGTAAAGAGCGATAATTTATTAAGAGCCTATTGACTGAAGCCTTGAAGACACTTAAATTGTAGTCCGACGGAAACACCGCTGCTGGAAAATTGTTACAGTCCCTCGATGTACGCGGTATTACAGACGAGGCGAAACGCTTCCTTAGGATCCAAATTTTTGTTGTACAGATTGTCCAAATTTGTGTTTTTATTCTTTCATTTCTCGTTTTTTTTAATTCATACATATACGTTATTATTTCTTGCAATTTTTAAGGTTTTTATTAACTATCATTGTTCTCTCCAACAGGACCTTATCTCTATCTCTGGTGATGCTGACGGCACGTGTGGGAACATTGCTCAGCAACGTTACTTTTCCCATTTTATTGGCTATGGGATGTTCCATTCCCTTTTACACGATGGCTTCAATGATGTCATGTAAGTATACCAGTAGTATCCACCGATTGGAATCACCTTGTTAATCATCTAGCATAAGGACCAATTGGCATCATCTTGTCACTCATCTTTTCATGTTCATCTGATATTCATCTTCCCGCTCGGGAGCATGTACGGTGCAACCGTACATCAGCATAGCATCGTCAGCATTTACGCCTCGCATTCATTTTACTTTATAATAATCATCAGTTCGCGTTGAGCCATCAAGCGGTCGTCGCGTTCTCATTACGGCCAGCAAAGGCCACGTCACTCATTTCACACACATCAGTCCATTAGCTCATTTACCTATAACTTTGGAACAATACAGTAGTTTATATAAATTTATCATCTTTTATTGTATTCTGCCCACATCATCTAAAAGTAGTGTGTGATCTAGCAAAAGATCATACAAGTAGTGAACCAATAGCACCAGTAGTAGACAAGTATTTCGTCAGTAATGTACCAGTAACACTACTGGAAATTACCAGAAGTACCAGTAGTGCGGCAGTAGTGTACCAATAGTGTACCAGTATGTCAAAAATGTGTAAATCTCCTGTATGAGAGGAGACCTGTGCCCAGCAGTGGGAGGATAAAAAGGTTGAAGATGATGATGATGTTGAAGATAATGATGATGATGTAGTAGTAGTAGTATAAATAGGCTCAAAAAATATGAAAACATAGGTAGAATTACAATAAAATCTCTATAAAGTAGCACTTTATTACCTAAGATAATTTTATCAACTTCTTTTTTTCTCGGTGGTAGGCCACAACATCAGCCGCCGGCGTAAGTTACCACCCACCAGACAAAGTCATGCCGCCAAGCGATTCATCGTGTTCCGGCATGATGTCTGGTGAAGCCGTACGGAGGACGGGTCTGAGCAGTTGTGTTGCGATGTACCTACGTGCCGGGTACGATGCGTGAAATGTTGTTGTGTCGGGAGTTTGGTTGTGGAGGGCCTCCAGATCAATCTCCCTCTGGCGCAGCATCGTTGGTCGATATTGTTGGGTTTAACATTGCATCACCGCGCTCAACTGCCGTCTTCCTTCCTATTTACTCAGTTCTTTTGAGTGAGTAGGCTTAATAAACTAGCGCGCTTTACCATCAACGATTACATCACTGCTTACCATCAGGCGGGATTGCAGTCAAGCGCTAGTTTGTAATTTATATAAAAACTTTCTAACCCCTCTTCCTACATAGAAAAAAATAAAACTTTTACGAAACCACCCCCCTCTCTCTTTCAGTCTTACTTAAGATCAGTATAATTTTTGCTTACTTTTGTGACCTTACGGAATAACAATCTTATTTGAACAAATATTATTCCCCGAAGTCTTATTTTAACCACTTTTACACTTTCTGACCCCTTCAAATCTTCTTACGTGTAAATGAACAGCCCTTACTGAGCTTGTAACGATAGAAATCCAGCAGCTGTCGTTAATGTAAGCTAGCTTATAAGTCTATGTTTTCCAACCAGACGCTGGACCGTCTAAGTGTTACTTTGCATCCTGATATTACATCACATTTCGCTAAGCTGGAGTGCCGCATTTCGGTTAGTATTTCCGATACGCCGTCTCTGACTCCAATTACGTATAAATCTGGATTGGATCGCTACGTTCTCAGCCAAACTTGTAATTTGGGAGATTTGAAATAGTTTAATTAAGAATTCTGTCCTCTGTAAATATTTTATAATTATATCAAGGTTGATATAATATCTTTCTTAGGAATATTAGGAATGACGTTAGGAAAATAATATTTTGATACTTTGTAGGTAGTTAAAGTGCCAGTACCATCATATTCTTGTTTCAGAAATTTTGTGTTGTTGATTTTTTTGTTTTGTATGTTGGAAAAATGTACAAAGAACGCAACGTATGTTGTTAAACTGTCGAAATAAAACTACACACAAATAATCCCGACATAACTGAGAACTGAGGAGAATGTCGTGAGGAGAGTCTTAATTATGAATGTTGATGGCTATAAAAGTAGGGGAAGACCAAAGAAACGATGGATGGAATGTGTGAAGGATGATATGGCTAAGAAGGGGGTGACTGCCGAGATGGCTTCTGATAGGGATGCATGGAAGAAAAAGACATGTTGCGCCGACCCCAAATAAATTGGGATAAGGGCAGGAGAATGATGATGATGATGAAATAATCCCGACATAATCCCGATATCTTAGAAATTCACAACTAAATTAAATTTAAGTTTAATGCATCTTTTTCTATTTATTTCAATAAGAAAAGGATAGAAGATAAAATCTTAGTTTAGATCTGTCAAATTAATTCGCCCCTGACGTAAAATGACGTATTTTTGTTCGCCATGTTTATAATCGCGTCTAAACTGTCTATGAAGTATCTTAATTTAGTCGTGGTGGCCTAGTGGTTAAAACACCAGTCTCTCAAGTATGAGTGCACGGGTTCGATTCCAGGTCAGGCAAGTACCAATGTAACTTTTCTAAAGTTATATGTACTTTCTAAGTTAATCTTGGACACCAATGACTGAAGGTGAAGGAAAACATCTTGAGGAAACCTGGACTTTAAGTCTGAAATCGCCAACCCGCATTGAGCAAGCATTGATTACGCTCAATCCTTCTCTGTATGAGAGGAGACCTGTGCCCAGTAGTGGGACGATAAAAAAGGTTGAAGATGATGATGACACTAAAATGTTATCTTCTATCCTTTTCTTAATCGAATAGCCAGAAAAGGACGAAATTGACTTAAAGTAAGTTTAGTTTGCGAACAACAGAATTGGCGCCACTGTTTAGTTTTGATAATATTTTGAAATGTGGCCTCTCTAAGGTCACTTAGGCGACACAAGTGAAACACGCAACAACTATAGATATTCTGGTTTATTGTCCGTTAAACTAAGCTGCATTTATTTAATATTTTTGCACAAAAACATGAAACAAAGGCATACTTAATGTCATCGGCATTCTCTGCCCGCCTACCTCACCATTGTTATCCCTGGAAAACCTATTATCCCGATATCAGATTGAATGTCCACTGTTAAACAATGTGACTGCAAAAGGAAGCTGTTCAAGCGATATATAGGTGGATGTTTGCAAAATGTATTGTGATTGGATGAATGGATTAAGTGGAAACTGGAATAAAAACGACAGCCTGGTCGCACGAGCTACTACAGAGTAATATAGTGGTACTACAGAGTGAGTAGAGAAAACCACCAGCGTTAGTTTAACAGCACCACGGTTAGCGCAGTGGTCAAGCTATTGACTGCTGCGCTGCGTGTCGCGGGTTCGATTTCCGCACGGGCCTAAGTGACCCCTCTTAGGCGACACAAGTGAAACACGCAACAACTATAGATTTTCTGCTTTATTGTCCGTTAAACACATCGAATGGGCGCAGCCGCGCGAACATGGAAACGTACACAAAATTGATAATGTTTTTATTTTTTTGTTTCAGTTGTGATTGTTTTAACAATATTCCTGCCAAAGAAGAAAGACTAGAAGACGTACTTAATAATAGACTTAATAAACTTGACTATTCCTATCTACATTTTGTAGTTTTATTTGCCCTTTATCGTGAGCCTAACTGGTACACGCATTGGTCCACATAGCACACAGAATAAGAAAGCTGAAGTGACAATGGACGAGCCATATTAGCCGTAGAACCAATTACCGTTGAGGTAGTCGTATTCTTGAGTGGAGACCGCAAATCGGTAAACGTAAAGTGGGACGCCCTCAGACTAGGTGGAGCAATGAGGACCGATTTTTGCAAAATGGCTGGTAGCAGCTGGTTGGGAATTGCCGAAAATCGAGTTGAATGCAATAGGAGAGAACTACGTCCAGCCATGCCCTGCTTTAGACTGATGATAATGATGATGATTTTTGGCTACAAAGACAGCTGGCTTGATATTACACAGCTAATAAGTTTTCTCAAGATTTGGACTATCATATACATAAAAAAATGTTATAAATCCGACTGGTAGTTCCTAAGATTAGCGCGTTTAAACATAAAAGAAAATCTTATGCTTTCCTTTTAGTATATAAGATAACAGGTAGAGATACAACGTTGTTTAGGCGAAACCTGAAAATTGTTTGTTCAGAACAAGCAACTGAATCGATTCCAATCATTTTTACACCATATTATATTTTTTCAAAAATACATTTAGAAATGATTACAGTATGGTTACTGAGCGCGCAACTCAGTTTACGCGTGCGCAATCCCGCGCTCAGCTGACTCCACAGGTCAATGCACCCGGATTGCCCGTACAAACGGAGCGTGGACCATATTTTGTTGGGAGAACCAAGTAGGATAACAAGCTCTCTCTCTCGCTCGCAACTTTGTGGTTTTACATGATATCTTTTTGAAATTTTGTACATAGGTTCTTTACTTAAAAATACTGGACACATGTTTCGGCTTCCTCATAAACAAAAACTAATGTTGGATAGCTAAGAAGCGATTGGTAAGCTGCATTTATTTAATATTTTTGCATAAAAACATGAAACAAAGGCATACTTAATGCCATAGGCATTCTCTGCCAGCCTACCTCACCATTGTTATCCCTGGAAAACCTATTATCCCGATATCAGATTGCATGTCCACTGTTAAACAATGTGACTGCAAAAGGAAGCCGTTCAAGCGATATATAGGTGGATGTTTGCAAAATGTATTGTGATTGGATGAATGGATTAAGTGGAAACTGGAATAAAAACGACAGCCTGGTCGCACGAGCTACTACAGAGTAATATAGTGATACTACAGAGTGAGTAGAGAAAACCACCAGCGTTAGTTTAACAGCACCACGGTTAGCGCAGTGGTCAAGCTATTCAAATCAAATCAAATCATTTATTTCAAATAAACCAGTTACAGGCACTTTTGAATTGTCAGAAGGTCGGTCAGTTAATAAGATGAAGATGAACTGATTGATGATGATGATTAACTACTGTCGGCGTATCGCGGGTTCAATTCCCGCACGGAACAAATATATTTTGTAGGTATGACCTACCAGTAATTGTTCCGGGTCTAGCTGTTGGTGTGTGTGAGTTGTTTATATGTATGTAAACGCACCAAAGATACAGGAGAAATTCCTAGTGTAGGTTTAGTAGTTTTTTTTTTTTTTTTAAGAAGAAGTTACGATCCTTTTGTTTCTGGTTGATAACTCACCAAATGACTGCTCCAGTTCTGGGCGGAGCGGTAGGCCGTATCAGACATTTACTGACTTAAAATCAAACCCATTTTCCTTCGTTTGTTGTCCTCTTTCGAACAACCTGCAACCCTGATAGGCATCGGCCTTGCAGATTGTGTCAATGTGTGCTGACAACTCATTGAGGTGCGCGTGGAATACAGTGGGACATTGACCCGGGCCTGGTACCTTACCGAGCAAGCTGCTCCTTGCTCGTCGCATGAAAATCCGCGTCGGCGATGACCGGGAATCGGCTGCTGACTCCCGACGTTCAGTGCGTCGCCAGCGCCATCTAGGGCCATGAGAGCGTAGATATTGCCTCTTCCTCATGCACTCTCCGTCCTCCTTTATGACCATTACTGCTTCTTAGAAGGAGATGACGGTCTCACATGCATTCTCGCTGCATAACATCGCCGCTACATGGACACAGTGGTTCATACATGTTCATCTTGCGTCGTTGATCTTCATTCAGCTATTTAGCAGCTGTGCCTGTAGCACGCTGGCTGCAGTGTGGCTACTATGAGTTTTCATTACGAGACTCGATCATACGCATCGACCGTTTGGCGCTCTCATTGGTTGAGAGTTCTTACAACCTTGAAGAGGGCCCATCGAAGAGTCAATCGCGGTCGATATCGATGATCGGGTCTTCGTATTGAAAACTCATGGTAGCCACACAGAATCCACCTTATTCATAAACGCTGCTTAAAGTTAACTAGTGATTAGCGATTCTTTAACCATACATTTTTGACCTTTTAACATCACTTAATTTAAATCATCCTTTATGAATAAACACCACATTGTTTAAGGGTTTATTCATGCACGATGATTAATTAAGTTAACTTTAAGCAGCGTTTATGAATAAGGGGGATATTACGCCTCTGACTTTTCAGAACAGTTACATAAACGTCCTTCTTGATCGTCCTGTCCCGACTTACTACCATTTACCTTAAATACACTTTACGTATTTTTAGTATCCTTTCAGTCATTCATTACAACAAGAACATATTCTTTCAGAACCCAATCAATAAAACCAAGTGATTATTGCTCACAGTTTCTCTCAGTTACATACTTTCCCATAACACGTGTCAACGACACTAATCCAGTATTTGTATAGAAATACCACATAAGTAATCAGGAAAGCTTAATGTAAGGAGATTATGATTAGCTGAACGATTGAGTGGGCACCGGCTTAGTTTCATGACGTAAAACTTGCTGAGTGACGTCATATTGGTATGGCGTGAGATAATGGTATAGACACGATAACTCCTTAATGACGTAAGAAGGTGAACGTTTAGATGATGATTTAGATGGGTGATGGTCGCGATTTGTCATCGCGAATCAAATGTATAGAGTTTACTTGCTTAAAGTGTGAAGCAACATTTATGTTAGTTATTCTATCCGAGCAGTTATGGTCCAATGGCAACGGCTGTTTGGAGGTATGAGGAAGAGGGCGCAAAGTTCACTCATCCCCAATAGAAAAGGGGGTCTTCCAACCAGACAGGTGTTTCTGACAAGCAACATTTATGTTAGTTATCCTATCCGAGCAGTTATGGTCCAATGGCAACTGCTGTTTGGAGGTATGAGGAAGAGGGCGCAAAGTTCACTCATCCCCAATAGAAAAGGGGGTCTTCCAACCAAACAGGTGTTTCTGACAAGCAACATTTATGTTAGTTATCCTATCCGAGCAGTTATGGTCCAATGGCAACGGCTGTTTGGAGGTATGAGGAAGAGGGCGCAAAGTTCACTCATCCCCAATAGAAAAGGGGGTCTTCCAACCAAACAGGTGTTTCTGACAAGACAAGTGTTTGGCGGGCACTTGCCCAACGGTTGATGTAGAGAAATTTGTATATACATATAATAGCTTTACGGAATTCATTCCATGGAAGTCCGACGGCAGTTGCTTCACGGAAAATATCGAAGCCAAAATCAACAGACTGGTAAAGCGGACCCCACACTACAAAGCTGCAAAAGTTTCGGATGCGACTGGAATTATCGCTGAGATGATGATGACATATACTAGTTTCACGGTGAACTTTACTTGCGAGATGTAGGATCTGTGTGACATCAGTATGACGCGTTGTTCGCATGTGGCATTTGTAGTTCGACTCGTGAATTGTTAGGTCGTAGCTTCGAAGCCATGCAGGCACTTTATGTAAATTACCATATTAAACCGGCACGGTCGTGGTGGCCTAGTGGTTAAAACAGCAGCCTCTCAATATGAGATTGCGGGTTTGATTCTAGGTCAGGCATGCAAAGCATCAATGTAACTTCTAAGTTATATGTACTTTCTAAGTATATCTTGGACACCAATGACTGATTAAAAGGTGAATGAAAACATCTTGAGGAAACCTGGACTTGAAATCTGCGCTAAATCCTTCTCTGTATGAGAGGAGATCTGTACCCAGCAGTGGGACGATAAAAAGGTTGATGATAAAACCGGACGTAGAAACAAAGTTTAGAATACATATGTCATCTCCTATCCCGCACTGGACTCGCGTGGTTGATTAAGGCTCGCGTGGTCGATTAAGGCTTTCATGGTTGATTAAGGTCTGCGTGGTAAAATAAATTTAAAAAATTAAAATTATGCTCCAATTTCCAATTATGTTTTAGATTTTTTTTTTAACTTCACATAAATCTATATAAGCTCTGTGAAACTTCAAAAGCTCTCTGACGTTTTACAAAAGCCCATGAAGATGTGTGTGTACACCACATACGTGGTGTACCCCTACAGATTCTGTCTTTTTGTATGAAACAGAACGGCCAAAACTCTTCAAAGACAGTTTTCTTAAGAAAATTGAGATCTGTTGGATGTCTCATAAACGACGCATCTATTCACCATTAATGTAAAGTATGTTCGTGGCAGTTATTTTGAATAGCGAATGATTGATATATCGTGCTTTTTAATTAACAACTAAACACATAAGTGAGCATAAATCACCATCAATTCGCCAACACGTTAATAAATAAGAGTTATAGGAAAATCACTTTAATTCCTACACAGTAAAGTTCAATTCAAGCTAACGCATTTTTAAGACTTTTTAAATAATGCTTGTCATTATGAAATTAGCTTAATTGTTAATGCAATAAAGTTGATATTTGTTTCACCTGAAATAACAAAAAAAGGAAACATGATTTTGAATAGATCTTACACGTAACATAATAAAACATCGCGCATTTTTTATGTGAAAGCGCACTAGGTTATTAAGAGTCTATTCACTCTAGCCTTGAAAACACTTAAATTGTAGTCAAACGGAAACACCGCCGCAGACAAAATGTTCCAGTTTCTCGATGGCGGGATGGAGGCGAAACGCCTCGTCCGAATCGTAGAGGTATCAACAACGTAAGGGTACCACCCCCACGCTGTACGACGAGGCGTCCGATTATGGAACGGAGATGGAAGAATTAAGTTACGCAATTCCCGTGCACACTCTCCAAAATGCATCCTATAGAACACCGACAAGGTGGCTACTCTTCGGCTGTGCTCCAGGCTTTGAAGATCGTTTTGAAACAAATCTGGGTCGCCAATTAGCCTCTTCGCACGTCTCTTCAGCAAATCCAAAGTTGCCAGGTGGCATTTTGCAGCACGAACCCAAATGTGGCTGCAGTACTCCACACACAACCAACCCTGTGCTTTGTATAACATTAGAAGTAGTCCTGGTGTGAAGTGCCGCCGGACCTTTGCAATAACGCCAAGTTTCCTAACAGCCACCTTGTAGTCTTTGAAGAATGAGACAGCGAAACTAAAACACTATTACAAAATCTATAATTCCCGTCAGTTCGATTTCCAAAACTTATTATTTAAATTTGGTGTGAGTATTATTTTACTCAAATTCCACTTTAAAATCAACGCTAGTGAAACCACAGATAAAAATTATGCAGTTGATTTTTAACGAAGAATGTACAAACAGTTAAAATATATTTCGTTCCATGTACAATATTCGTTTTTTCTCGGCGTGTTGAACAGAATTGAAAGTGTAGTATAATCAACTTTGTAAATAATTGTTTTACGGATTTCGCTCTTTACTTTTAAATAGTAGTGGAATGTATCTTGTGTGTGTTTCATTTAATCTGATTTTACACGATCAGTATTTTGTACTGCAATCCGGATGAAGCGTATCGTCTCGTCTTATATACCGCGTACTTACATCAATGGACTGGAACAATTTGCCTGCGGTGGACTTTCCGTCTGAGTATAGGTATTTTAAGTGTGTTCAAGGCTAGAGTGAGTAGGGTCTTAATAAACTAGTGTGCTTTACCATCAACGATTACATCACTGCTTACCATTAAGCGGAATCCCGGTCAAGCAGTAGTTTATAACGATAAAAGAAAAATTATAAAACCTGATCGCCTGTAACCGTCCTAAGACAAACATGAGGTAAAAATCATCAACTTTCAGTAGCAAACCAGAAACAGTTAAAATGATAACATTATCTAAAGTTTACTCACTAATTCCGACAAAGTATCAAGACCTCTCCATCTCTCTATTTCAGCGAGAAACGTCTAAACGCCGTTCAACAAGAAGGATCAAGATTAATTGGCCGTAGTAACAAGGTCTTTGTCATCTAAGATAAATTAATTTCATTACGTCACATTAAATCATGCTGAGATGTAATTAACACAGTTGCGACTGACATGTTATGTTAGTATAATGGAAGTATAACACATTCATATTTTTAGTAAGAGAAAGAAAGCATTATTTTAAGAAAATGAGTGATCTGGATTTGCCGTCTTCGGCTGCAAAGGAAACGGGTGAGTAATACAGTTTTATTAATGACCATTTGTGGTGACATCAAGTGAGTCTAAAGATGAATATTATGGATAACTCGAAGCTGCGGTCGGAAAGCTTACTAGAGTATATATAATACTAGCTCTACGCCCGCGGCTTCGCCCGTGTGGAATTCGGTTATATCGCGCTTTTTAGCCTATGTCCTTTCTCAGGGTCTAAAGATTGTCTGTTCCAAATTTCATTAAAATCGATTAAGAGGTTTAAGCGGGAAAGCGTAACAAATAGACAGACAGACAGAGTTACTTTCGCATTTATAATATTAGTATGGATAATAATAATAAAGTTTATTGTTATACAAAATATAATATAGGTTATGATTTCTTGTTACGAGGTAGCCGAACTGAGTAATAGCCTGTGTTTCGATTATCAGCGCCCAAACCCTTAAAATAGACACTAGAAATAGCCATTATGCGCTGATAAATATCAAATATGGAGGCAACTAAATACTTTTAACAGCTAGGTAATTGCGCAGCACACTATCAGTAGCAATGAGTTTCATTTTGATAGTTCAACAACATTCATTGCGTTATTTACTTTGTTGAGTACACACATATTCGAATATAAATGGAGCAATGGATTAGAATTTGGCTTCGAAATGATTTCTACTGACAGTAATAGTCAGTTACGCAATTAGGGTGCAGGTCACACTGTGAAAGTAAAATTACTAGAATACCCGCTCTGGTCACGGAATTAAGAAGTTGACAATAGGCAATCTGACCAAGGATTGCCGTAATGATTCTTTCGTTGTTGATACTTATCATTATCATCATCATTTCAGCCGAAAGATGTCCAATGCTGGACATAGGCCTCCCCCAAGGTTCTCCACGAGGACCGGTCGGTTCACCAGGTCGTCGCTCTACATTGTCGGAGGCCTACCCACGCTACGTCTTCCGGTGCGTGGTCGCCACTCGAGAACCCGTCGGCCCCATCGGGCATCGGTCCTACGGGCAATGTTTCCAGCCCACTGCCACTTTAGTGTTGCAATTCTTCGGGCTATGTCGGTTACTCTCGTTCTTCTGCGGATCTCCTCATTCCTGATTCGATCGCGCAATGAAACCCCAAGCATAGCCCTCTCCATTGCCCAAGTAAAAACAAAATACTAATAAAACAAACCTTCTTTCTTTGTTTTTAAAACTAATAGGTATAACAATAGTAATAGCACAGTATAAAAATCATACAGTAGCTCGACGCCTTTGATCTCGTTTAAAATGCCGACATCGTCTAGACAGTAACGCATCGGCCGGGGTTGTCACAAATAAACAATATTTATGAAATTATTTATTTATTGCAGATCAAAATCGATAGCTGTATTATATTTAATTAATTTGCTATTTTTACTAAGGGAACAACTCGAGACAGATTTAAGTTAATCAGATGGCATTTTCGTAAGTAGCACCCCAATCGACCTCGGAATTAACACCCATATCATATTAATATACATTTAAATTGGCGTCCGCCATCTTGGATTTCAGAAAGGATAGCTTTTTCGTAACAAGCACCACAATTATATTTACTTAATTGACACCCATATTCAATTATAAAAAAATGACGTCCGCCATTCTGAATGTCAAAAAGGATGGCTTCTTCGTTACAAGCACCCGAATTATACTCAAAATTGACACTCATATCAAATTATAAAACAAACAAATAAAAAAACAATTACGTGTTAGCCCTTAATGATAGATACCGAGCTACGAACATCGTTTTGTTCGCAGCTCGGGTGCCGCTTACCCGCGTCACGTCCCTCACACCCCGCACGATTGCTCTGTCTAGACGTTTTCGTCGGACGACTGTATGAATTTTAGACTGCTGTAATAGATAGATTATTGAACGGACTTTAAAAGAGATTCTGTTCTTTGAGTTTCTTCTCAGACACACAGAAAATACCGGACCTCATATAGATTTCAAAAACATGATTGACTAATAAAAGTATACAGACCTACTTGCAAGTTGATATCAATTATTTAGTTACGTGATAGACGTAAGTATTGTGCAATAAATCACTGGTGTTTTATTGCGCAATATTTCGGTTATCCAGGTACCTATTGGTCTTAATCTCCATTATCAGAAACCCCTTTCTTGTTTTCGCTGAAAACAGAAGCAGTGTCCTGGTTTTCGCGTCCGGCTAATGGATTGCTGATCCTAATCGGAATCGAAAACATCATCCCTTAGACACCTTTACACTAACACTGACGCTACCTGACATCTAATTTTAACGCCCAAATAATTTGGCAACAGGAAATAATCCTGCTATTCTACTTAATAACTCAAATTCAAATATTTGATTTTGGATTAATAAACATAAATATCCATATAGTGTTAGTACAAGTAAAGCTTAGCCTAATGTTAGTAATAGATTAATTAAAGTGGGTCTGGACTCATATCCACCTACGTAAGAGGGACGAGTCCATCCAGTCTGAAAACACATTCAGGATGCCATTGGAGGAGTACAAGCTTTATACAAACCTTCTTTCCTTTTTTTTTTATCTACAAGATACTTATAAAGACATCATCTTTTTCTACTATTAATCCAACAAGTTGGGGTTGACGCATTGCGTCTGGTTCTGCCATCCCGGACTATTATCTATGACTCACATAATCTTGGTAGTCACCCACACACACATAAAGGGTGTAGATACACCATGCATACATGGTACTCGTTTGTGCGTCGATGTCATCTGACATCGACGCACAAACGAGTACCATGGATCCAGTACATGATTCTGAACCCCCAGTGGTGGAATTTTTCGTCGGCTATTTCTTGATTATGAAAAAATAATATACAGTTTTTTTCACTGTATACTGCTTATAATTGCTGTACTTTTATAACCCAATAAGATTTTAAAGTAAAAATTAATTAATTCGCTAATTACACAAAAAAGCGCAATGTGGACAAAACTCGAAAAACTATCCTATCAGCTCATTTAATAGAGTTCACATCAAGGACCGACGTCATACCTACAAACACGCGCGGCGGCACGCTTGCAACGTTCAAAGGCCGAACCGACACTTATTTTAAACACTGTGATTTCTGTAACCGCTCATTAACGATATAAATGACTATCATATTTTTATTAGTGGTATGCGGTCTAGCCTTTACGCGAAGTTTGCGTTACGATATCAGATACACCCTGTATAAATAAATCTGTTGCTCTATGGAAGACAACCAGCGGGTGTACAAAAATTTTGCAACATGAAATACACTCATCTCTTATAAGATTTAGTTAATTAAGGAATAGACCTACGCGGATTTAAAGATTTGTCTGCGGATTTATAGACAATGATTGGAATCTAAGCCTGTGAGCTTAGATTTTGATTGTATTTATAAATAAGTTTGATTAAACGATTTATCTGAAAATATTATGAAGAAACTGACTTGTCCTAGAACCAAGCATTTGAAGACATGTCTGACATTTACCGACCCGCAGGGTAATTGCGTAAGAAATTGTCATTAGCGATGGAATTTATTTTGACAGTTCACCATAATTCATTGCGTAATTTAACTTATTGTGCAGAACCATTTTTCAAACATATAGAGCAATGGAACAACAATATGCTGCAAAATGATTCCATTAGATAGTAATAGTGCGTTACACAGTGAGGGTGCCGCACGTGGTTCGCGTGGTTGGATTACTGCCCACTCCGAAATGAGGCCTCCTCTGTCTAGTTTTTGTCTTCATCATCATCAGCCTCTACTCGTCCACTGCTGAACATAAGCCTCCTTCGTGGCACGCCAACAAGCTCGATCCTGAGCAGTTCTCCGCCAGCCACTACCAGCCACCGTTTTTGTCTTAGTTGGCCTAAATTTTGTAGTGTGATTAGCACAAGATTTTAAGGACACGATCACAAAAAAAGCGTTAAGTCTTTCAGATTGATTCTGCACACAGCAAGCATGAAAGAAAAAGAAGACACATGAATAAGTTAGACTCTTAGTAAAATGCATGTTTTGTAAATAAATGCAGTTTTAACTTCTTCATTTTTGATCAGCAGAGTATCAAATCAAAAAATCAAATCAAAATCAAATTTATTAGAGCTCCAAATTATTGAACATTAGTTGGTGATTGAAGCCTCCTGTTAAGCAAATTATGCCTGTGTTAGGAGACTCCGCTCTTCCACAGCAGTATACATTTTTAAAAAAACCTTATGTATAATTAACATGCAAGTGTGTGTGGGTGTTTGTGTGTATGTATTTGTGTATATGTGCGTGTATGTATATGTGTGCGCCTGTGTGTGTTTGTTTTAAGTACCATTCGAGGACATCGGCATGAATACACAAGGCACATCTGAGGACATTTTCAATCCGAGGACATTTTTGTGGGTCCTCGATTTGACTTGACTACTGTATCGTATTATTCACGCAATTTTGAACATTACTGTATATATGATAACGAAAACTCAAGAAATCCTCGGATTAGTGGTGATCATTCATGTACACATTTCGACCGTGTGTGACCACTAGACGGCGCCACTAGTGATTTTCACACACTCAATAAACACACGACTCATGTTTATAATACTATCCGAGGACCTAGTGTGTAAATGTTACACTCAAGACCTCGGAATAGTACTTGAACTAGTCAGTGTGTTGAGGTCCTCCTTTCGGGTACAATTTCAGGTTGTATCTGAAATTACAATTGCTATAAGAATAAGAAAACGTTGATTTTAAGTCCGATTGTGAATGAAATAGTTATTAAATAAATCCACCAGAGAGCATTTTGTGGTGCTTGGTCGCAGAGGAAATATTATTTTTCTTCAGTTGACGCCCAACCGTAACTGTCTTTAGAGAGCGTGTGCATTATGTCGTAAATATCTAGGTACTCCGTTTTTTATTAGATACGTATCTCGTAGATTATAATATTTATTTATTATAACGAGTTGTGTATTAAATATGATGTTTACGAACCTTGTTTTAAGAACACAATCTATACATAATTTAATTTTTAAATGTTGCTTTTTTAAATTTGGGTGCTTCGTGCATTGATTTATGTTGAAATTTTTCAAATTATAATTTAAAATATGAAGATCACGGAAAGACAACGGTGAATTGTCTGGCTTTGGGAGCCGTGTACGCCGTGGTTTGCGGAGAGCCCGTAGCAATTGCTGTGTCTCTGGATACCGCGGAGGTCGTGGCAGACACCGAAGCTATGGCAACCGTGGAAACCGTGGTTGTCCCGAGAGCTATGTAGCCGCAGTGGTCCTGGCTGCTACAGACGTCATGGCAGCTGAAGCATTCGCGGAGGTCATGTAGAGGCAGTGGTACAAGGTCGAGGATATCTGCCCACCCAAACAAGACGAGACTTACTTACTTAAATTTGTTTAAATCTTCTCATGACTCCGCAGAATATTGACAGCATATTACTGACTTCATATTTGACAGCCTCCGTGGCGTAGCGGTAGCGGACGCGCCCGCTCCGCAAGGTGGCGCGGGTTCGATCCCCGCACAGTGCAAGTATTTGTATGCATGAATATGAATATTTGTACTGGTCTGGTCGTGCCTCGGAAAGCACGTTAAGCCGTTGGTCCCGGTTGCCCTACGAACATCTAGTGGCAGTCGTTACGGGTTGTTGGAGCCCTCAAAAGTCCTACAATTCGTCTAACTGCAATGCTTCGATGTCGCCTTCGGGTTGTGTAGGTCAGACGGCAGTCGCTTCATGGAAAATGTCGAAGTTTAGCCATATCAGCAGTTGGACTGGTAAAGCGAACCCCAGACTCCAAAGCTAAAAGGCTTCGGATGCGACTGGGAATTAACACTGGGATGATGATGATTACTGACTTCATATTCAGCGATACAAACGAGTTGCAGTGCTTACCATTGTTGCTTATAAAGAGCTATTGATACGCAATCACTACAATGTTGTTCAGGTACTACGTATTTGCTACCGTCAAATCGCGCGGTGGATTTGGGTAGTTATTGAAGTGCATTAACTCACTACTTATTACGAAGTAATAGCATCGGGTTTTTATACTCACCGATTTTCTTTTTTAGCAATTTATCTCCGGATGACGAACCGTGTGTGTTGGTTGAACAACCTTTTTTTTTCGTTCCGGGGTGGAAAATCCTCAATGGATGTCCGCCGCTCTGGGGTGGGCGACGGGGTCTGTCAGACTCCTACTGACTAAAAACCACCCCGGTGTCTCCCCAGACACGTGCACGCGGAGCCGCGGAAGTGTTAATTCTGCCGCGGCCCCACACTCTCGTGCTGGCCCGGTCTGTCCGGGCCTCGCCTCCTGCACGGGGTCCATGACTTCCCCAAGTCCCCGCCCTTCTTCGGCGCCCGGTGCGTCTTCTGCGGCCCGGGAAGGGAGTTGAGATCTCTCTATCCAGTTCCGCAGCTTGCTTCTGCGACATCACGTCCTCACAGAAGGACACCACGGCGTCCCACGACTCTGCGCTACCGACCATCCTCCGCACTACTGCCGGCAGCGTCAGGTCGCCTCCTACTTCAGTTGGGAGGACACGGCGCTGCTCCTCCCAAGCTACACACTCGCAGAGTGTGTGCTGCGCCGTGTCCTCCCCGCATTGGACGCAGTGATGGCACCAAGCGTCCGGCTCCCTGCCTAGGCGACGCAGGTACTTGTCGAAGCAACCGTGCCCCGACAGTACCTGCGTTACCCTGAACGACAGGAAGCCGTGCCTTCTCCCGAGCCAGTCGTCGAGTACTGGCCGGATCGCCTCGACGGTAGCGAAGCCGGCGGCGGTAGGTTGCATAAGCCTCTGCCGCTAGTCCGCCAGGACCTGACGGAGCTCCTCTCGGCGCAACTTGATCTGCCGCTGCACCGGACTGTAGCCCCGTGTCCGCTCTTCCTCGGGCCATCGGTACAATGACGCGAGTACTTTCGCCTCTAGGTCCCCGGGCGGGGATACGGCCAGGACGCAAGCCGCCTCGTAAGTAATCGTGCGTTACCCGCGGACGACCCTGACGGCCATCGCCCTCTGCGGTTTACGCAGAATAGCGAGAGTTCCGGCCGTCAGGTCCATCGCCCACACAGGGCCCCTAGAGGGTCGTGGACGGCACGATTCCCAGGTACAACCGCCTACAGGCGGCGCATTCCCATGTTGGGAATCAACGTTGATAGCGCGCCTGCTGCACCCATCAGCATGGGCGCCAGCCGCCGGAAGTGTGGCCCGAATTCCCAACGGCTGTCGAGCACCAATCCCAAATACTTCATGGTGGGCTCGACAGCTATCCGGGCCCCGCTGACCACGATATGTGATCCGGGCGCTGGCGCACGCCGGAGGCAATGAAATACCATGGCCACCGACTTGTCAAGGGCCACCTTCAGGCCCAGGCGCTGGATGCGGTTCACCACCTGTGACACCGCAGCCGTGGCTACCAACGTCGCTTCTCTGTGCCAGCTCCCCCGGGCAGTGATAAGCGTGTCGTCCGCGTAACACGTCAAGTCGGCGCCCGTCAGGAGCTGGCCTCTCAACACCCAGTTGTAGCCGATGTTCCATAGAAGCGGTCCCAAGGCCAATCCCTGTGGTACACCGCGCGACATTTGGTGCGGACCGGCACCGTCACGTCCCCGATAGATGACGCATCTGTCCTCCAGATAATCGCTTACTATGCGGCGGAGGTAGGGAGGCACCCGATGGTATTTCAGAGCCTCCCGAATACAGCTCCAGGGTAGCGTGTTGAATGCGTTGGAGACTGCGAGACACCGTAGCATCCGCCAGGGCCCTCACGCGCATGATGGCGTCTATGGTAGAGCGCCCCCGACGAAAACCGAACTGGTTGTCGTCCAGGTTCTGTCCCTCTCTGCATAAGAGGCCGACGAGGCGATCAGCGATAATACGCTCAAAAAGTTTGCCCGCCTCGTCGAGCAGCAGTATGGGCCGATACGCGGACGGCGAGTCCGCGGGGCGCCCCTCCTTCCTGATCAGGACTAGCTTCCCCTCCTTCCACACACTGGGATACTGACCCTGCTCGGGGCATGCCCTGAAGTGGTTGAACAATCTGGCCCATCCTACAAAATTGTTAGGTTAGGTATTTTTTTTAAAGTTTACTTTGTAAAGATCTTATGCGAAAATTCGTTAAAAATGTCTAAAAATTCCTTATAAATTAATCTGATGTTGCTTGTTACAGAAGAAAATCAAAAACAAAGTTCTCGGATAATACTCAAGATACGAAATGCGCATGCAGAAACTGTATTAAAATTACTAAGTATATAAATATATCTGCTATTAAATGTAGAGAAAAGTTAGGTACAGGAGAAGGTATAAGTCCTCGATTTAGACATTTGGGACTGGGTAAAACGTCCTCAGATTGTTCCTGGAAAGTATAACACAAGGTCCTCGCACTGTATATGGCTAAAGAAAATATGTGTGAAAGTGAGTCCTCAGTTTGCCATGTCTAGTCAGGTGATTGGGTCCTCGGAAAGTTCACACAAAAGTCCTCGGAAGGGTATCGCTAGGAGCATGAGCTGTGTATATTAAGGTTCTCGCATTGGTCAAGAAGAGTTTAATAACAAAATGGTGCACTAGCAGAGCAGGAAGATAGCTGTCAACTGTAATTTCAAATTTTGTCTCTTTATATCTTATTAAAAAAACTGTACGATGTTGTTTTACAGGTTTTTTCGAAAGTCCTCGCATAGGTGACCTAAAATTAAAGTCCTCTAATAGGACTCCCTACAAACAGGGGTGTGTGTGTGTGTGTGTGTGCGTGCGTGTATGGTGTGTGGTGTGCGTGTGTGTGTGCTTGTATCATTTTGTGTAGTTCAGTAGTTCCTCAGTTTCTGCGTAATTTAGTGTCTTTATCCAATTTGTTAACATTTTTTTACAGTCATGTAAGTTATTATTGTATATATAAACATGTTTATTGATTCTATTATACAGTTGGCATGATAGTGTACCATATTGAATCGCAGCAAATTTAGTTTTTGTTTGTGGAACTTGTGCTATAAGATCCCTACGCCTTCTTGTTAATCTATCAGGATCATATGGTACATTCTTATGTTTTTTTAGAACAGTGTTTATGATATATATCTTTCTAACAGAAAGCAATCCACTATCCCGATAGAGTAATTCAGTAGGGTATGAGATCTTTTTAAAATACATAATTTTTATTACAGCACGTTGTCCTCTTTCAACATGTATGAACTTTGATTTTGCTGCGCCGCCCCATATTGGGATGCAGTAGGCTATAACAGATTGTGCTATAGAGATGTATATTTCATTTAACAAATTTCTGTGGGCGCCTGATTTCTTATTTACATTTGTTGGCAAAATGCGTCTTAAGGTTTTAAAAATCCACCCCAGTATATTATACTGATTGTAATTATTTGCATAAAAGAAAACGTTTCAGTTGATTCGAATATTCTACACACAACTCCTATGTGGTGGCGTTACAGACTTAGTAGTCTCGTATGTAAACTCTTTCCTGTAAAACGCGCGAATAAACAAATAAAAAATCACACTATTTGTTTCTTATCAATATCCAAAGAAACATAATATCTGATCTTACATAGTTGTTAAAAATAGAAACTTTATTTTAATTGTTTGTAATTGCGAAATGGAATTATCATTACGGAGGACGGGTCTGAGGCGTTTCGATGTGTTCCGGGTACGATGCGCCAAATGTTGTTGTGTCAGAAGTTTGGTCGTGGAAGGTCTCCAGATCAATCCCCTGTGGCGCGGCATTGTTGATCATGTTGTTGGGATTAACATTGCATCACCTCGCTCAACTGCCGTCTTCCTTCTTATTAAGTCAGTGAGTAAATAGGCTCTTAATAAACTAGCGCGCTTTACCCTCAACGATTGCATAACTGCTTAAGACGGGATTGCGATCAAGCAGGAGTTAATAATTATTTAAAAAAAAACTACTCTTATCAATACATTAGGGATTTCCGCATTATGTCCTTTTTTCCATACTTCTCACATCATCACGGTAGTCGTTTTCGTACCATATCTTTTAACTTAATCATCATCATCTCAGCGTTAATCCCAGTCGCATCCGAAGCTTTTTCAGCTTTGGAGTCTGGGGTTTGCTTTACCAGCTTAACTGCTGATTTTGACTAAATGAGCAGTTAGGCCGGTATAGCGGACCCCAGACTCCAAATCTTTTAACTTAGTACCGAGTGTAAATATTTAAATACGAGATCATGAAAATAAAGTCCTAATAACATATATTTTGAAAGCAAAAATATTATATTTACAATGGACCAATTAAAAAGTAGTTAATCATTATTTTGAAATCATTTTCTGGTTTGAAAACAATCTTAATAGTTTCGTGTCTTTAAAATTACTCAATCAGGTTCTTGATGGCTATGCCGAAGAAACTCCTAAAAGAAAAAAAATTAAAATGTCGGCCCTCACTCCGGTTTTTCTATTCAAAATGATAAAAGGAGGTCGCGGCTGTCATTTTGGACCAGCAAATGAAAAAATCAGAGTGTAGGGCTCTAGACAAGGGCCCAAACTTAAGACTTTTATAGACTGATGACCTGAAAGCGTCGATTTTCCTTACAATACTTTTCTTTGTTGCCTCCACAATTTCAAACGCCAACCAATTTTTACTTGTCCAACTTGATTGCTCCGGGAATCGACTCATTTTTTATTCACACATAAATATTTTATTAGATTACACAATTCATTTGATTTTTCTTGCGAGCGTTTGGTAAATCATGGGCGCTTGACTTTTTTTTTATATTAGAATAACAATTTCTTTAAAAATATTATGCCAATCAAGAACCCTAAATCCTATAAAAATTAGTTAGTTCGTCAACCTCGGTGGATTCCATATTCAATATGTGTATCATGTAAGCCTTTGGTGGAGAAGATCTTGATTGGCATATCGCTATACTGTTTGAGGATGGAAGACGCAGCGTGGGTAGACCCCCGACAAGGTGGTAAAGCGGACGCCAGACTCCAAAGCTGAAAAAGCTTCGGATGCGACTGGGATTAACGCTGAGATGATGCTGATGAGGTGCGTAATATTGGCAACAAGTGTGCATAGAGTATGTAAAGTGCATGGTAAAGCAGATGGTAAAGCATATGATAAAGCAGATGGAGCTCTGTAGAGTCTGATAACATGGGAAGATGGCGTGAGATTGTATATGTATGAGTATTTAGGCTAACAGATAAGTGGGGAGTGGAGTGACTGTTATACAAGCCCCCTCTACGAGCATAGGAGTGTGCTGTAATCTACAAGGCGGGTGCAGTGCGGGTTGGTACGTATATATGTTATAATATGTCTTCAAGCTTTTATTTCTAGTATATATCGGTTGCTTTACCTTCACCGTTTTAAGGGTAATTGTAGCCCAGTAAAAACGATTGCCATTTACAAAATGTAGGTGTAGTCTTCATTTACACTGCCCTCAAAACGAGTTAGTTTGGCAAAACAAAACAAAACACCCGCAATTTCAGACGCAACAGCAGGAACGACCAGTTTACTATAATAGCATATAAAGTTCAAAACAAAAACATTGGCTTATCGCCTCGCACGTGAGTGGATATTCAAACCAACGAGCAGCGAGGTTACTTTAAATTGGCCAGAAGTACAATAATGTTAATAGAATCTATACAGAATATAGTCACTTTATAACTGGAGCTCTGCAAATGTTTAGTGTTTTTGCATTTCAGAGATAGCCACTAGAATTATATTTATGTGTACCTTATTGTATTATTTTTGCTTTACCAGTCGTTTTACCAGTCTAACTGCTGATTTTGGCTAAACTTTGATATTTTCCGTGAAGCGACTACCGTCTGACCTCCACAACTCAAAGGCGATATCGAATCAATGCAGTTAGATCAATTATTGCACTTTTGAGGACCCCAACAACTCGTAACAACTGCAGCTAGATGTTCGTATGGCAACCGGGGTCAACCGCTTAACGTGCTTTCCGAGGCACGACCAGACCAGTGCAAATATTCATATTCATGCATACAAATATTTGCACTGCGCGGGGATCAAACCAGCGCCTCCTTGTACAGCGGCCACGTTCGCTATCGCTACGCCATAGAGGCTGTCAATGTTTGGCTGTTTGTTTATGCGAGTCTATGTTTGTAAACGCACCTACGATACAGGAGAAATTTCTAATATCGCCAAAAAAGAAAAGAATGAATGATGATTGTCTCCGTGGATGTGACAGCGTTGTACGGAGAGGCGGTTATATTGTGGTTCTCAATATCTTTTAGAGAATTTATTTTAGAAAGTAAGGCATAGTAGATGACTTTTAAAATTACGTTGAATATAGAAATTGTAATGGTTTGTCAAATCGTAAACATGGTGAGAAGCAGAGGATGGTCTTTAGTTAAGAAATTAAATAATCATAATACACCAAATTTGTATAACTTTTATTCAAAAATTTCACAGAATAACCGCCCATCTAGAATCTCTTACAGGCATATAATCTGGCCATTCATCGTCGTCGTCAATAATGTTACCACTAACAATTATACTTGGTTTCATAGCTTTCTGTTTATTTTTCTCTGCGTATTCCTTTCTATAAGCGCTACGCCAATTGCTGTCCCGGTTCTTAATATTCGGGAAATCTCGTTTGTAAAGCTGAGACCACAAATTATCTTTTTTTAAAACTTTGTTCAACTTTTTTGACGATTGGGCAACGTTCAAAATGTCAGTCAGGGATAAACACAATAGAATATGAAACAACGCGTCATCGGGTAGACCATATAAATTGCTGCAAGGTTGACCGTGATAACTTAATATACTGTGCTTTACAGGTATAACAATTTTTTCTTTAATTGAAGTGACCAGCTTTTCCAATTGAGAGAATGCAGATGGAATACCTAAGCGAGATGTTGTTAGATGTTCGTTGATAGGCAGACATAAGGAATGGGTTTCTTTAGTACTTTCAATGATTGCATTGATAAGCATTGTATCATTAGGAGCGCAAGCTATTATATTCGCTGTTGTATCTTCATAAGGATACAAAACAATATGTATTTCATAAGCTTCACGGCGATCTCTTTTTTTCTGTAATATGTAATTAACTACATCGATTTCTGTATTCTCTTGTTGCTTGAAACCATTTTCTTTGATCACAATAAGGAGTATAGCGAAGAACAAGTCCCGTTTCAAAGTTTCTGGCATGAATAATGCCTCGATCAATTCGTTTAATGTTCGGTGGAACAGGGGTGAGATCGCCTTATTCCTGTATGAAGTGAGACTACACAACCACTCCATTGTCTTGTGCCTTCTAAGTTTTACAATTTTTATATTTTATTGCCTATTAAAAATTTCTTCTTCACTTTTTCGTGACATTTCCTTATCCGGTAGGTCATCTTGACATTTTTTGGTTATAGTTCTTATTTAAAAGTTTTTTTTTTTTTAGATTTTGTTTTTATGATACAGTAAATACTTCTTTCATTTAATGATATCATTCTTGTTATAATAAGGATTAGGCGCTTACTATCAGTTCTTATAGCAAAGGGGTTAAAAATTGGGGCAACAATAAAACACATTTTTGATGTGACAACTTGGGACAACTACCTTCATTTATCATCAATCAGAAGTTGACAATGCATTTCGTCAAACCCAAAGACAAGTATGCCTGACTTTAAATAATAATACTTTAATTATATCAGGGCATTCTCATTTTTAGTACTGTAAGTACCTAGTATCATCATCATCATCTCAGCGTTAATCCCAGTCGCATCCCAAACTTTTTCAGCTTTGGATTCTTATTATAAAACCAGCTACGTCTTGGTTTCAGCCGCGTAAGCCGCTCATGAAAATATCGGGATGCAAAGTATCCTGCGTATTCCTGGTAATAAACTATCTGTGTGCCAAATTTCACCAAAATCTATTGAGTTGTTTTTGCGTGAAAGCGGAACAAACAAATTCACTTTCATATTTTTAATACTAGTACTAAGCATCCTGCGTAGGCAATGATTTGTAACTCCTAAATTTAGAGTCATCACCATCTCAGCGTTAATCCCAGTCGCATCCGAAGCTTTTTCAGCTTTAAAGCCTGGAGTTGGCTTTACCAGTCTAACTGCTGATTTTGGCTAAACTTTTATGTATTTCCGTAAAGCGACTGCCGTCTGACCTTCACAACCCGAAGGCGATATCAAAGCATTGCAGTTAGACCAATTGTTGGACATTTGAGAGCTTCAACAACCACTAACGACTTCCACTAGATGTTCGTATGGCAATCGGGACCAACGGCTTAACGTGCTTTCCGAGGCACGACCAGACCAGTGCAAATATTCATATTCATGCATACTTATGTACAAGCGGGGACACTGCGCGGGGATGGCAACTGCGCCACGCCACGGAGGCTGTCAACTCCTAAATCTAGAGTGGAGTATTTTATTACGCCACATAAATTAAACATTAAATCAGACAAAGAATTTTAATCTGAATTCCTTTCTATACCTATCATTTGATTTGAATATATTTACATTAAACCTAAGAAGAAATGGTGAACAATAATATAAATCTGACTTACTGAGTCTTTCCTAAGTTAAGGATATCTTTCGTATTTCCCTTCATTTCCTATTACAACTATTTTCTTTCCATCTATTTTCTTAGATGTTTCTTATCCTTACTTGGTCGGAGAAGATACAATCTTTCATAATGTTTTCTGATATTGACACAAGTATTACTCGCTGTTATTATAGCTTCACGAATACTTTTATATATTCTCCATTTGGTGGACTTATCGAAATCTTGGGAATCGAATAGCTTACTGAATAATGTTATGCATTGCTTTACTTATGAACTCGAATTGGATATAGTTCTGTTACAAAATATGCCGTAGGAGCGAATTATAATCGCTTGTCTTAAGAGTGTCTGAGTAACTATTGATCCCTAATGATATAATTATAGAAAAGTATGAAAGTGGTTGGTAACTGAATAGTTGTGTGGAAATCGGTTGTTATGGTTATGGAGAAATGAGGAAAATGTCGTGAGGAGGGTTTTGAGTATGAATGTTTATAGTTATAAGGGTAAAGGAAGACCAAAGAAACAAAGTGATGTGAATGATTAAATGCATAAATATGTCAGCTGTCACGCCCTTTATACCTGGGGCTTTTATTTAGCTAATAAGTTTTACTTATTTGCATTTCCATTATAATGATTTTTTTTTGCTTTGTTGGTATTTTGGCGTGGCTAGCTGGCATGTGGTAAATAATTTCATTGTTGTTGCATTTACTTGTATTCATTTACTATACACAGTATTGTATAAAGTCATGTGTTTTTTTTTAAATGAACAGACAGCTGTTCTTCTGGGGAGTTTGTTCCGCCACTTTTTCTTCCTAGCGAAAGCATGAGGAAGTGGCGAAGGGCGGGCGTTTAAGGGGACTGACTTATGTAATATTGACGTTCAAAAAGTGCTGAGTCTCAGCCTAATTTGTATAAATTACTTTTGATTTTGATTAATTATAATATGTTTAGGAAGGGGGTGATAGAAGTATGGAAGGAAAAGACATATTTCGCCGACTTAAAAAAATTGGAATATTTTTGTGGAAAACCAAGTTTCCTATTGTCAAATATTATCTACAAAGAACGTTATTATCCTACAATTCTTATGCTGCAATGTTTCTCTATTAAAGGTTTTTTTTATTATTCTAGTATACGCATATTATATTCTACTACAGATTTTATGAAAACATACTATATTCATTTTAATTAATATTATCGCATATATATTTTTCTTGCGTTCTGTTTTTGCAGTATTAACTATTTTTCTGTCTTCTTTTTCCAATAATTAAAACCTCTGGTTTTCCTATGAATAGCTATATTGAGTACGTAATTATTTTATTTTGCTCTTTCTTATCAACTAATAGTCTTTATAAAGTAACTAGCTTTCCGCCCGCGGCTTCGCCCGCGTAAATTTCGGTTATATCGCGCTTTTTAGATTTCCCTCGGGAACATCAATTTTTTCCAGGATAAAAGGTAACCTATGTGCTTTCTGAGGGTCTAAAGATTGTGTGCTTTCCGCCCGCGTCTTAGCCCGCGTGGTTTTCGGTTATATCGCGCTTTTTAGATTTCCCTCGGGAATATCAAATTTTTCGGGGATAACAGGTAGCCTATGTTTTTTCTCAGGGTCCAAAGATTGTCTGTGCCAAATTTCATCAAAATCGGTTGAGAGGTTTAGGCGGGAAAGCGTAACAGACAGACAGACAGACAGAGTTACTTTCGCATTTATAATATTAGTATGGATAATATTATTCAAGGACGCGGTAATTACATACCATTAGAGAGTTAAATTTTCATTTAATGTAATTACAGGCGTATTTGACCTACAAACTTAAAAGATTCATGATTCACTGTGATTCAAAAATGTATTTAATTATTTTTCAGACAAGGCCCGCGAAGAATGGAAGACGCTGATGAAAGAAATCGACGTAGCTTTGATAGCGTGTACTTTCGGAAAGTTTCATATAAAGCTGCTATGTATTGCTTTTGTGGGGATCTTAGCTGGAATTCTGGCAAGTTCGACGACGGCTTATTTGCTTCCTAGTGCAGAATGTGACTTAAAAATGGATTTACTGCAAAAGGGACAGCTAAATGCTATGCCGTTTATAGGTAAGTTAAAATTATTGATTGTACTTACTTAATCTTGCTAACAAAATAATTGTTGAATATAAGAACCTAACTCACCGACATAGCTCTTCGAGACGAAAAATTAAGTGACCGTGGGCGGGGCACATTGCTCGTAGGACCGATGCCGTACCGTGCGTCGGTCGTACTGGCCGATGACTGGTGTTGATGATGTTTGGTGAAGCCGTACGGAGGACGGGCCTAAGCAGTTGTGTTGAGATGTGTGCCGGGTACGGTGCGCCAAATGTTGTTGTTTCGGGAGTTTAGTCATTGAGGGTCTCCAGATTAGTCTCCCTCTGATGCAACATCGTTAGTCGTGTTTTTGGGTTTAACATTGCATCACCTCGCTCAACAGCCGTCGTCCTTCCTATTCACGCAGTTTTTTTTTTAAGTGAATTGGCTCTTAATAAACTAGCGCGCTTTACCATCAACGATTGCATCACTGCTTACCATGAGGCGGGATTACGGGAGAAAAAAAAAGATCATTGTAGTTTTGATCAATGTGCATTTTGTTGTTATTTGACCATCAGCATCAATATTTTACATAAATTGAAAATGACACATCGAGTTGAAAGTAATTGAGTTCGGAAAATAATGAAACTATTAAAGAAAATATTTCCAATATTACCGAAAACCTTACGAAAGTCGAGGAACTGGGTAAATTTATAGCGGCCAGAGTTATGCTAGCTAATGGAAAAGTAGCACCTGGACGTAAATTTATTGCAAAAGGGACATGGCTCGAGGTCGAGCGCAGAATGAATGTTAGCGAGCCGCGGGTAACTACTTCGATCGATTCAAATGCATGATATATGAGCTTTGAAGTATCGAATACCTACAATCAGGTTTAACATGCACAAATGAAAATCGAAAATACTCGAGTGGCGAGCTAATTGATTTTATTAACAGAATCATGGGCGCTGACCCCAAAAGAGGCTTGGCTGAAAAGTCTAGTCAAATGATGACTTTTAAGTATTGTTATATGGCCTACGCAATATTAAACATCTTGCATATCTACTGCGTGCTGAGTCATGGTGGCCTAGTTGTTAAAACACCAGCCTCTCAAGTATAAATGTGCGGGTTCGATTCCAAGTCAGGCAAGTACCAATGTAACTTTCTTTTATATGTAACTATGTATTCAATGTAACTTTTAAGTTATATGTACCGTACCTACTTTTAAGTATATCTTGGACACCAATGACTGATTATAAGGTGATACAAAACATTTTGAGGAAACCTGGACTTTAACTCTGAAATCGCCAAACCGCTTTGAGCAAGAGTGGTGATTACGCTCAATCCTTCTCTGTGTGAGAGAAGACCTGTGCCCAGCAGTTGGACGATAAAAAGGTTGATGATGATGATATCGTACGTATCGTTGAGTTTTCTATTATATGAATACGATTAAGTTACGCGATTACCGAAAGATGCATGATTTTTGATGGGGGAGGTCAACTTAAAGCTGCTATGGCTACGACTTCAATATACTTTTCCAGATAAGTTAGACCTATGTAATATTAGGTATAAACCCTCTGCGTTTTGTGTTAGAATTATTCTTCTCAGGGATTATTTATTTTAATAACATTAGCATAAGTATTTCATTTTGTGAAAATGATATAACAATATTTATATTACTAGCTGTCTCAGAACTCCGGTCCAATGGTCTATTTAATAAATTCTGCCCTAACTATGAATCTATAAACATAAATAAAAGTCACGTAAATTTGATAGCAGATTCTGCATTTATAAGCGTACTCTCGGAAGGGTCAGATAGATCTAGAGATAATTTATAGATAATATATATTTAAAGGTTCAACCGAAAGACATATACATAAAACCCCCTCTTAACTTAAATAACGTTTCAACACATAATAGATATCTGAGGTCATCGGAGAACCTGATACAAGAGACATTTTAATAGTTTCTTTGATAAATACTTTACTATCAGTTCGTCTATGGAATGACTTGCCCGTGTCCGTAAGGCATGCTCAAACTGTGCACGTTTGAAACTATATGGTAAAAACGCACTTCCTCTCTCTTTATTTTATTTGCACTTGTTAAATAAATATATTCGTCTAATTATAATAATAAGTATTGTTCAGACTTCGCCTTAATAGCAGAACTTCGCCTTAAGAACTGTAGCTACCATCTCCTTAACAGCAATTGGTCGTCTACGCATGCGATCGACCAATAGCCACCGAGCTACGCGTCAACGGTTTTTTTTTTGTATAAAATGTTTCTTCTAGAACTACTACTGTTTTGCACGCGCTACGTATCACATATACTCAACATTATTATTTCACTGTAATACTCTAAATACAGACAAGTTTTAAGGAATTCCTGGTGTCGCCTACTAATTTCAAGCCCTCAATCTCCTAACACGCTGCAGAGTTTGAGAACGAAACATTGGACCTTCGAACCGAACGTTGGACTTGGGAGTGCTGTACGTATAATACTGAAAACGCGCATATCAGGTACGTCCAGCCATCCTGCCCAGCCCTATTCATCTCCATTTCAATTGTGTGATACCGTGCTATTTAGGTAATTTCAGTGAAATTCTGGTGTGAGGTTGTGCGCTGCCAGCGAATCTCATCTTAACCGTCAAATTCAAAAGTGAGTACACCTTTCTCTCTGCTTTCCACCAAAATGAGTCAGCCTAGTGTGTCAGAGATCTCAGTACCTAATAAGCCTCGCGATAAATCTCCTTTTAAATACAATCCAAACGACGATTGTCCACTTATTAGGGAACTAGTTAAAAAACGTGGCATAGTAAAAGGCAGATTGTCAAAATTCTCAAATTTCTTGTCTAGCATTGCTGATGGAGCTTTGTCAAGTCAAACACGTGTAGATCTCAAATTACGGATTCAAGGAGCTGCTAAATTGTTCGATGAATTTAGTGACATACAAAGACAAATCGAGGAATCAGTCTCCGACGTAGATGAGCAGTTAACGCAAAGAGAACTAATGGAAAATAGATATTACACTCTATTATCTCAAGCTGAATGTCTTTTAAATCCGAGTGAGGTTACTGACGGTTCTACTAAATGTAATAATCACCACAGACCGGCCGTTAAATTACCCACAATTTCTATGCCCACCTTTGACGGTTCATACGAGCGTTGGTTAGAGTTTAGGGATACTTTTCTTTCATTGGTGCACAATTCTAATGATTTAAGCAATATAGAAAAGTTTCACTACCTTAAATCCTCATTGAAAGGAAGCGCGGAGCTGGTAATTAATGCCGTAGAATTTTCTAGTGCTAACTACCCGGTTGCGTGGGATTTACTTCTCAATCGGTACAATAATAGCGAATTGTTAGTGCATAATCACGTCATGTCTTTGTTCACTATGCCAAACTTGAGCAAGGAATCGCCCAATCTAATTCGACAGTTAATGGATACTGTGTTAAAGAACTTACGTGCATTAAAAATGCTTAACGAACCAACTGACGCATGGGATACATTAATTATCTATTTAATTATGTTTAGATTTAATGCAGTCACCGAACAACAATGGGAACAATACAAACGCGCACAAGGATTATCTAGAAACGGCGATTCTGGACCTAAGCGAAAGCTTAAACTGGATGATATGATGAACTTTCTTAAAGACCGAGCTGACGTGCTGGAAACATTGCATATGACACATAGCAAACGAAATAAAGATAATAAAAATCAAAACACTCAAATTAATCAGTCTAAAGTTCACTGCAATGTTTCCACCAATGAGCCACTGAGTCAAAAGTCACAAAAATCCACAAAAAATAAAAGGCTTTGTTTATTGTGCAACTCAAATCATCCACTTTACGCGTGTCAAAGATTTCTTGATTTTAATTTAGATTCTAAACTTAAGTTTGTTCACGAAAAGAAACTTTGCACCAATTGTTTACGTTCGGATCACACTTTAGATAGTTGTAGGTTCGGGCCGTGTAGATTATGCAACAAAAAACATAATTCGTTACTACATTCCGATAATCATACTAATCAATCTGTAGCATTGCATGTCGCGCACGCTAATGAAACGCCGACTGCGAGGGCCACGTCTACGGCAGCGCATCCCCCGCCCCTTCCCGCGGCCGCCACACACGCATCGCCCGCTTCCTCTACGGAATTTACAACAATCTATGCGAACAAAGCGCACATAAACACGTCCACACAATCACCTGTTATGAAACCGGTTCTACTATCGACTGCGTTAGTGGAGGTAGCTGATAGTTATAAGAATTATCACTTAGCGCGCGCACTCCTTGACAGCGGTAGTGAACGCTGTTTCATAACTCAATCTTTAAGCAATTTAATTCAAGCGACAGTAATACAGTCCACACAAGAAATTCGTGGTGTAGGGAACTCGGTCACAAAGTCCACGCAAATATGTGACATCGAGTTAAAATCGCGCATCCATCCATACACTACGCGCTTACAATGTTTTGTTCTGCCTAACATTACGTCGGCATTGCCTGCTTTGTCGCAACCAAGCGAGCAGTTCAATATACCCGATCATTTTGTTTTGGCAGACCCGCATTTTAATGAGTCTCAAAATATAGATATCCTAATCGGTGCGGATAAATTTTGGGATTTAATTAATTCTAATAAAATAAGATTACCTAGTGGGCCTTTCTTATTAGACACAAAATTGGGATGGGTTGTTTCCGGCCCAATTTGTTCTCTTACGCGTTATGATGGGTACATTCAGTGTAATTCTTCTCAGTCTATCGATTCCCAGCTACGCAAATTCTGGGAATTGGAGGACATGTCTGCGTATCGGGATACGCGCACGGATGAGGAGCGTGCTTGTGAACAACATTTCGTCAATACTACTACGCGCAATAGTGACGGAAGGTTCAAAGTTCGCATTCCTTTTAAATCATCACCCGATATTTGACAAGAGATAGACATAACAATGTTATGTATTATCTTTCTAATTACTTTAAAAGACAGATAGCTGTGTCGCTATCATATTTTTTTTCTATTACAGCCAAGAATTTGGCTAAACAACTTGCTTCTTTTGAGCAATGCAATGACATTCAAATTAATTCTGCCAATAATTTGGTATCAGTTGACATCATTAATAATTTAAATTAGAAATTAAGACAATAGAGCCAACCTCTAGCTATAACAATATACAGGATTACAAGGGTAACTCGGGAGGAAATTTAAAGTCAATAGATAATATTAATTTGGTGCATCAAAATATTCAAGGATTTATGAACAAAGATTTAGAGGTAGATTTATTCATGAACCATTATGGTATTGATATTCTTTGCATAACCGAACATTGGCTAAAAAGTCACCAGTTCTTGTTTAATTTTGAGAATCACCAGGTTGGTAGTTCGTTTAGCAGAATTAATGCTATACATGGTGGCTCATTAATTTTAGTTAGTAACCTGTTGAAATTTAAAAATCGTAAAGACATTGTGGGCCTGTCTGTTGAACGAACAGCTGAAATTGCCTGTGTAGAGTTGGAGGGCTTCATTGTGTTAAGTGTGTACAGACCCCCTTCAGGATTGTATGACTGCTTTGAAAAGGTAATGGATGAAGTCTTACACAAGATTTGTGTTTCAAACAAAGCCATTATCGTTTGCGGTGATTTTAATATTAATTTATTAGAGAACTCTGGTTATTGTAATAAAATTATAAGTCTATTTCAGTCCTACAATCTTGTAAACCTGTTTTTGGAGCCCACAAGAATAACACCTACTTGTGCCACGTGCCTAGATAATATTTTTACAAACATAATACCAAGCCACAAAGAAGTTTTAAATTTACTTGATTCTGATCACTGTGGACAAAGGATTACTATTCCAAACCATAGTAAAAAAGTGGCCAAAAAGGATATCACTGTTAACCCCAAAACTGAAAGCCGCTTGGAGGTTTTTAGATTTGATCTCATCAATAAATTGCCAGTCTTATCCAGTGCTGTTAATGCTGATCCTAATCATATCTATGGCAATTTTTTTAATATATACTGTAAGCTATTTGATTCCACATTTGTTCCCAAGACTATCTCTGTTAATAGTAAAGCATCTTTCTCTGATTGGGCTACCATCGGTATTCATAAAAGTAGAACTCGGCTTTATGAATTGTACAATGAGAGGATTTATATTAACACTGTTGAATTCAATTTATATGTTAGAAAATATTCAAAATTATTCAAACTAGTTTGTTATATGGCCAAGTCACGTTACTTGAGTTCAAAGATAAAGAACAGTGGCAATATAATTAAAACGACTTGGAAAATTATTAATAGTGAAACGGGAAGGTCCAGTGATAGAAATACTGACTATAGCCTGTCTATTAATGACAACATAATTAAATCAGACTCGCAAGTCTCTGAGGCATTTGAAAATTTCTTTTCGGATATTCCTGTTTCAACTACTAAATCCCTCAACTCATCACCTTCTGTTGCGGAGTCTTTGCTTAAAGAAAATGTTAATGTTTGTGATTCGGAGTTTCATTTTGAACATGTTATCAGTAGAGATATAATTAAAATCTTTCACACTCTGAATGTAAAAAAGACTGCTGACCTATGGAGTCATTCGGTGGAAGTTGCTAAGTCTATTATTGATATTGTGGCACCCACTCTAGCTGTTATCTTTAATGCTTGTATTGACTGTGGAGAGTTTCCTGATCTCATGAAAAATAGTAAAATAATACCTTTATTTAAATCTGGTAGTACATCAGACCCCACAAATTATAGACCTATTTCTGTACTACCTACCTTTAGTAAAATTTTTGAGAAATTAATTTTAAACCAAATGCTAATTTTTTTTTTTATTTATAAATTATTACATAGCAAACAGTTCGGTTTTACAAGGGGTCGTTCAACTACTGATGCCGGTGTTGAACTTCTAGGTCATATATATAATGCATGGGAGGATAAATGCGATGCCTTGGGCCTCTTTTGTGATTTGTCCAAGGCATTCGATTGCGTTCTTCACGATGCGTTAATCAGGAAACTCCGCCACTACGGGATCCGGAACTCTGCACTGGATCTTATTACATCTTACTTGAGTGGTAGGATTCAAAGCGTTGACGTTAATGGAAAAAGATCTTCCGGATCTTTAGTAACAATGGGAGTCCCACAGGGGTCAATCCTTGGTCCTTTTTTGTTTCTTATTTACATCAATGACCTGCCGTACCTAATAAAGGATAACCACGATATAGTGTTGTTTGCAGATGACACTTCACTTTTATTTAAACTGAAACGTCAGCAGCAGGTTACTGATGATGTAAATAGCGCGATCTCTAAAGTAGTCCATTGGTTTAATGTTAATAATTTACTCTTAAACGAGAAAAAAACCAAATGCATTAGGTTTACTCTACCTCATGTGAGGCAGGTGGAAACTAAAGTGTTGATAAAGGGCGAAGAATTGAAATCTGACGACAGCACAGTGTTCTTGGGTATAACTCTGGATGCTAAGCTTCAATGGGGTTCACATATAGAAAAATTGTCAAAAAAGCTAAGTTCTGCTGCATACGCAGTAAGAACAATTCGTAATTTGACTGATGTTGAGACGGCCCGTTTAGTGTACTTTGGCTATTTCCACAGCGTAATGTCGTACGGCATTCTGTTGTGGGGAAATGCCGCCGATATTCAAACAATATTTGTTTTGCAGAAACGAGCTGTTCGTGCAATTTATAAATTAAGTCCGAGACACTCTCTCTCAGAGAAAAATTTAAAGAGATTAATGTACTGACCGTGCCGTCTCAATATATTTATGAAAATCTTTTGTATGCTCATAAAAATATAAAATTGTTTAAAAAATACAGTGATGTCCATGATATAAATACTAGGAACAGGCACAAATTTATTGTACCTACAACAAGGCTCAAGAAAATAGGTGGCTCTTTCAGATGCCAATGTATACATTTTACAATGGACTTCCAGAGGTGGTTCAAGATCTGAGCCTGAATAAATTCAAATCCTTCATTAAACGTAAGTTGTGTCAGAAAGCATTTTATAGTGTGAAGGATTATATTGAGGACAAAAAGGCTTGGGCTTGAGCTGCGTCCGATTTCTATACAATGATTGTTCTTTGATTTTTCCTCTTGTAGTTTTAATATGTAATTGTTTTGTTATTTATTCAAAGCCTGTATTACACACTATGTAGCCAAGCATATTGTACGTTACGGAATTGTATCGCTGACAGAGGTGTTCGGCACTTGTACAGCTGCACAGGAGCTAAACTTTCCACAGATTCGGGAACACTGTTGGAGCTGCTGAACCTTGGACAAAACCATCTTAGCATTGTGTAGATTCAATTTCTTAGTATTGTATAATTGCATGGCAAACGTGTGAGCACAATGTACGAATGTGCTGTAAGGCATTTATTTGTTGGGTTAGTCTCTTTTATTGACTTAATTGTGCTCTGGCTGTTGAGAGTATGTCATGCTCACTCAAATGTCTCGCTGATGGTGGCGTGTGTTTTGGGTCATTGGGTTCCCTTCGATATGGTTGAGCTGAATGATGCTGATCCATACGTCATGTTCGTGAACGGACGCCGTCGGAGGGGACTGGTCATCTCTTAGCTGCCACGGCGTATTTTAATTTCTGAATTGATTTTTGTATGTTTTCCATAATGGAGGCTCTCAGCGTACAATATATTTCTGCATCGTTCTCACGCGGTTGATTTCAACATGAATGATGTAATCAAATATTTGTAACAATAGCTTAAAAATTTAAAAGAGTGTCCATGGAGTTTCTTGCCCGTTCTTCTCCATAGGTACCTACTCTTTGGAATGGGCGACTAGCTTCATCTAATTGACTGACCGACCTTCTGACAATTCAAAAGTGCCTGTAACTGGTTTATTTGAAATAAATGATTTGATTTGATTTGATTTGATACCTTAGGTGAAACTTACTCACAGGCACAACGTAGGTTTTTTGCCCTCGAAAAACGTTTAGTACGCAATCCTAATTATAAAAAACTTTATGCCGATTTCATTCACGAGTACATTCGATTAGGTCACATGAGTCGTGTTGAGCGCGTCGGGACACCTAACTATTTCCTACCACACCACGGAGTATGTCGTGAACAGAGTACCACAACCAAGCTACGCGTGGTGTTTGATGCCAGCGCCGCAGCAAGCAATGACATCTCGCTCAACAAAATACAAATGGTAGGTCCACCGATACAAGGCGATTTGTTGTCTATTTTAATAAGATTTAGGCGACATAAATACACGGCTTGCGCAGACATTGAAAAAATGTATCGGCAATGTCTCATTCACGAAGATCAGCGTGATCTTCAGCTGATATTGTGGCGTGATGATCCGTCGCAGCCACTGGATGTTTACCGACTGAACACGGTCACTTACGGCACCGCGTCCGCACCGTTCCTAAGTTGTAGGTGTCTTAAACAGCTGGCAGCTGATTGCACGGATCGTGACGTCACAAGAATTATTAATGAAGACTTTTACGTTGACGATATGATTACGGGTTGTGATAATAAACAGCAACTTTTAGATGTTTGCAAAAACGTTGCAGACGTTTTAAAGTCAGGTTGTTTTCCCCTACGCAAGTGGATGTTTAATTTCAACATTGAAAACAATGAATCCGCCTTAGTCAAGGAATTGTCATTAGGCGATAACGTCCATGCTAAAACTTTAGGATTGGGTTGGCATAATATGAACGATAATTTTTATTTTAATACACAATTTAAGATTAACTCTAATCAATTAGTTACCAAACATTATATTATGTCAACAATTTCACAGATATTCGATCCGTTGGGGTTATTGAGCCCTATGATAATAACGGCTAAAATTCTATTGCAAAAATTATGGCTGGTGAAGCTTGGCTGGGACGATGAAGTTCCCAGTGACGTTAAACACACTTGGGAAACCTTTGTTACTTCTCTGCTGGTACTCAACACTATAAGTGTACCGCGACACGTCATAGGCTGTGACCCGGCTTCTGTTGAGCTGCACATATTCACCGACGCATCGGAATCCGCGTACGGGGCATGTATTTATGTTCGTACTATAAATCATGATTCCTCGGTGTCTGTCAGGTTGTGCTGTGCGAAAAGCAAGGTCGCACCATTAAATCCTGTGAGCATACCTAGGCTAGAACTATGCGGAGCTTTGCTAGGTGCTAGGCTATTTAATAAAGTACGCGAATCACTGCGCTGTCAATTTAATCACATAGTTTTCTGGTGTGACTCCACCATTGTGTTGGGCTGGCTACGCATGGCTCCCAATTTATTAAAAACTTTCGTGCAAAATCGGGCGGCGGAAATTCACGAAATCGCTAAAGAACTTCCGTGGTGTCACGTTAGCGGGAAAGATAACCCAGCTGATTTGGTGTCTCGCGGAGTCAGACTGGCAGATCTGCAATCTTCCACGCTATGGTGGGAGGGCCCAGAATTTTTACGACATTCGGACTTTGATAGTAGTCAAGCTAACTTGGCTAAGTGTGCAGCCCAGACTGATTTACCGGAAATGAAGCCAGTCAAAACTCACGCATTCGTATCTACTACGGATATTTCATTGTTTCCATTTAAGAGATTCTCTCAATTTAATCGCATGCAACGCGCTTGTGCGTATGTATTACGTTTTATTTTTAATATTCGTAATAAAAACAACATTCGTCGCGGCCCTTTTGCTGTTGATGAGTTGAGAAACGCGCGCATGACTTTAGTGAAGTTGTCCCAACGCGAATCATTTCCTGAAGAATGTACATTATTAGGAAGTAACAAATCTCTTAAAAATAAACACAATTTAAGTAAATTAAATGTCTTTGCAGATAGTGATGGCATTTTACGAGTCGGTGGACGAATAAAATTGTCATCTGATTTTAATTATGATAAGAAACATCCTGTGCTAATTTCTTCCAACCACTGGTTTTCAGTGCTATTGTTCCGACACGAGCACAAGCGACTGCAGCACGCTGCGCCGCAGACATTACTGTACAACATACGCGAGTCCCACTGGCCGGTGAGGGGTAGGAACTTGGCCAAGCGCATTGTCCATGAGTGCGTTACGTGTACACGGTTGAGAGGTACATCTTTGTCTCCTATCATGGGCAACTTACCAGAAGAGAGAATCACTCCAAGCTTTCCGTTCTTACGTACCGGTGTAGACTACGCTGGGCCAGTGCTCGTACTGAATCGTAAGGGTAGGGGTTCTAAATTAATCAAAGGTTATATTTGCCTATTTGTTTGTTTAGTTACACGCGCAATACATTTAGAGCTAGTCAGTGACCTTTCTTCTGATACTTATCTACTTGCGTTAAGGAGATTTATTTCCCGACGTGGTAAACCTGACGAAATAATTTCGGATAACGGTAGAAACTTTGTAGGTCTCGCAAATGAATTTTCAAATTTTTTATCCACTTGCTCCTCCGATTTAATTGAATATGCGACTAGTCAGGACATTAAATTCTCTTTCATCCCGCCTTATGCACCTCATTTTGGTGGATTGTGGGAAGCGGGAGTAAAGTCGTGCAAGCACCACTTGTTACGAGTCGTTGGCAGTGCGCACCTAACATTCGAGGAATATAGTACTGTGTTACCGCAAATTGAAGCTGTCCTCAACTCCCGCCCCATTAGTCCTTTATCCGCAGATCCTAATGACTTCCTTCCTTTGTGTCCCTCTCACTTCCTGGTTGGTCGTCTCCTAACAGCGCCTGCAACAACACAGCTGACTGATGTCCCTGCTCACCGACTGACACGCTACCAGAGGCTTGAGCAGCTCAGACAACATTTCTGGATACGATGGTCTAAAGAGTACATCTCAGAAATGCAAACCAGGACCAAATGGAGACAACACGGGCGTGATTTGAAGCCGAACACATTGGTCATCATCAAAGAGGACAACACGCCGCCACTGAAATGGAGCTTGGGGCGGGTCATCTCGACAATACCAGGAAAGGATGGAATCTCTCGAGTGGCTGATATCCAAACGAAGTCAGGAATCATCAGACGTGCATTTCCTCGAATCTGTCCTCTGTTCAATGATGAAGATGAAGAAAAGGTGTTGGACGTCGGTACCTACTTCCAAGCCCGGGGGCATGTTCAGACTTCGCCTTAATAACAGAACTTCGCCTTAAGAACTGTAGCTACCATCTCCTTAACAGCAATTGGTCGTCTACGCATGCGATCGACCAATAGCCACCGAGCTACGCGTCAACGGTTTTTTTTTTTGTATAAAATGTTTCTTCTAGAACTACTACTGTTTTGCACGCGCTACGTATCACATATACTCAACATTATTATTTCACTGTAATACTCTAAATACAGACAAGTTTTAAGGAATTCCTGGTGTCGCCTACTAATTTCAAGCCCTCAATCTCCTAACACGCAGCAGAGTTTGAGAACGAAACAAGTATGTACTACTACTCTGTCTGTCTGTCTGTGTGTGTATCTCTCGGTGTTTGCTCATGCCTCGGAAAGCACGTTAAGCCGTTGGTCCCGATTGCCATACGGACATCTAATGGCAGACGTTACAGGTTGTTGGATCTCTCAAAAGTCCCACAATTGGTCTAACTTCAATACTTCGATATCGCCTTCAGATTGTAGAGGTCAGACGGCAGTCGCTTCACGAAAAATATCGAAGTTTAGCGAAAAGCAGCATTTAGACTGGTAAAGCGGACCCCTGACTCCAAAGCTTGCTGGTGATGATGATGATGAGATTCACGCTGAGATGATGATGATGATGAGTATGTACTACTACTGTACTTTAACTTTACGTAAATATATTTTTTTTGTATAATATATGTAAATACTTAGTACAATGTAGCCTACCTACATTATTTCTCTCTCCTTCCTCTTAGTATTCCATTCAAAGGTTGTCTGTAAAAGATCGCTCTAAGCGATAAGGCCGCCCATTATGTCACCCTTTGTAAAATCTTTATATTTATGTTCTGTAATTTATATAGTGTACATAATAAAGAGTTTTCTATTCTATTCTACGAATATACAGGCTGTAATATCGACATGCAAACTGTAACCATGATCTCAGCACATAAATCTTGACTTCCACAGTAAAGATTTTTCGTCTTTTATAAAAAAAAAACTCAGCTGTCTCATAGATGAAATGAAATACGTACACGTTCAAAGTGCACAGTGCAAAGGAGGAGGCGGAAAGGAGTGATGGAGAAGGACTCTCACCGCCCTCGCGCCCCTAGCCGCAGAAGATGCCTTGGTCGGGAGACAACATCCAACTCCCGGCCGCCGTAGGCGCGGGCTTGCGGGCGGCAAGCAAATGGGTAGCATGCCACGCGGTAAGGACCAGCAGGGTAATTGCGTAATACACTATCCGTAGCAATGGATTTCATTTCGACAGTTCAACAACATTCATTGCGTTATTTATGTTGTTGAGCAGACATCGTTTCTGAACATATGGATCAATGGATTAGCAATTGGCTTCAGAATTATTACAATTGATAGTAATAGAGCATTACGTAATTAGGGTGCAGGCCTGGGTCAAGGGTGCTCTATGCGCGCCTCAAATTGATATCAGCACATCGTGACGGGGTCCAGTAGGACCGATGCCTGCTAGGGCCGCGGGTTAAACACGGATGGGTTTTAGTCAGTAAAAGACGTTATTCGATAATTCCCATAAAAAAGAATGCCCAGTTACTTTTTTAATAACCGATGAATTGTTCTCACGAAGGAGTTACTGAGTCATGTGCTGAATCAATGGTAACGCGTCGATAACTCTGCCACGTTTTCAGCCAAGTCTTTCTGGACTTTACGTCTACTGCAGATGAATCAATTTTGTCTGCAGTGGATATAAAGTTCGGTACCCACAATTGTTCACTGCCTGTTACTTATTACAGACTATTAAGTTCAGGTCCCTTCCTAAAGATTTACTGCATCGTAAGTTAAACGTAGCAACTTTTCACTAAATTGAAATGATTGTTACTTGTTGAACCTACAGCCTGATGTCAAAAATGCGTATTTCCATAAATTTTTGGGGTACACTTTTTTTTTTTTTTTTTTACAAATTATAAACCAGCGCTTGACCGCAATCCTGCCTGATGGTAAGCAGTGACGCAATCGTTGATGGTAAAGCGCACTAGTTTATTAAGAGCCTATTCACTCTAGCCTTGAAGACACTCAAATTGTAGTCCGACGGAAACACCGCCGCCGGCAAATTGTTCCAGTCCCTCGACGTACGCGGTATAAAGGAGGAGGCGAAACGCTTCGTCCGGATCGTAGTGGTGTTAACAACGTAAGGGTGGAAACCAGCCGTACGACGGGTCGTCCGCTGGTGGAACGGAGATGGGGAATTAAATCATGCAATTCCATCGCACACTCCCCGAAATGCATCCCATAGAACACCGAAAGGCTGGCTACTCTACGCCTGTGTTCTAGGCTTTGGAGACCGACTCGAGTTAGATCAGGGTCACCAATCAGCCTCTTTGCACGTCTCTCCACTGAATCCAAAGTGGCCAGGTGACACTTGGCAGCACCAGCCCAAATGTGGCTGCAGTACTCCACACACGAACGGACCTGTGCTTTGTATAACATTAAAAGCTGCCCAGGTGTGAAGTACTGCCGGACCTTTGCGATAACGCCAAGTTTCCTGGCAGCCACCTTGGCCTTGGACTCAATGAACCGCCCAAAGTTAAGGTTCGAGGAAATCTCAACTCCCAAAAGCTGAAGGCGGTTGGAACACTCCAAGGACACATCTCGAGACTACACTAAAAATGATGTACTTATATGAGGTCTGATAGAATAAAAGCAAACTCTGAAAGTAGTTTATTCATTATTGTATACTGGATCGATTTTAATAACTTGGAACATATGGTACGTTCAATGTTCTCATAAAAAATGCATTTCTGACTCCTAAAATACAGGTATTCTAACCTAGCTCTGGAATCAGGGTCATATTTTTTCTGTATCCTGTTTTTATGGCGATAAAGAAAAATATTATTTTCCATTCTTAACACCAATAAAGCCAAAGAAAATTCAATTTTGTCTCAAGGCGATAAGACTCAATTTTGAATGCTTAACGTAATGCCAGAATGACCAACATTTCCTTAATAAACGTAGCGTTAAAAAAAATAAGTTTCAGTCCTTGTTTTGTTATTTTCAACTCATTACTCTAATTGGGGTGTGTGTAATATATGTGTGTGTGTAATTTATTATTCTTTTTTGTATGCATGAGTTCCTGTGAAAAATAAGCCTATTTTTCTTTTTAAAAAGAAAATATTATCTCCATCATTCCTTAAACATAAAAACGACGAAGAGTACAAGTCGTCAAAGTTATGATTTCTTATTCTTTTGTACGATAAAAACTGACTTAGGCTTGCCCAATTGTTATCTTTACTTTTACAAAGATTCATACTAGACTGCGTCGCGCGTCAGTAATTTTAAACCAAGCCTAGTGTTCAAAGAAAATTTCCTTTAATGATGTAATATAAATAAAATAAATATAAATATATACCTACGCACAAATCACACAAATTGAGCTAGCCCCAAAGTAAGTTCGAGACTTGTGTTCCGGGATACTAACTCAACGATACTATATTTATAATAGATACAGATATAGATAAACATCCAAGACCCAGACCAATGAGGAAAAGATCCCTTTCGGCCGGGGATCGAACCCGGGGCCTCCACGTCGTAGGCAGGTGTGTTGACCGCTGCGCCACGGAGAAAGGAATAAATGAATATTGTAATTGTATGGTGTACATAAGAAAGAGTATTCTATTTTATTATATATCATTAAATAAGTCTGCATTTCGTATCGGCATTTGGGAAATTACAGTCGGAGTAATTTTGAAAACTTATAAATATTGTTTTTTTTTTTCTTTCTAATTAATTATCCGACTTAATTGTATTTGTGATAGGTATTCCTAGGGGCATTTATACATTGCCCCTTGCTATGTACAATTAATATGTTTGCTATGTATAAATACTGCACTTTGAGTTTTTTTTTTTTTACATATTTATAAACCAGCGCTTGACCGCAATCCTGCCTGATGGTAAGCAGTGACGCAATCGTCGATGGTAAAGCGCACTAGTTTATTAAGAGCCTATTCTAGCCTTGAAGGCACTCAAATTGTAGTCCGACGGAAACACCGCCGCTGGCAAATTATTCCAGTCCCTCGATGTACGCGGTATAAAGGAGGAGGCGAAACGCTTCGTCCGGATCGTAGTGGTGTTAACAAGGTAAGGGTGGAAACTAGCCGTACGACGGGTCGTCCGCTGGTGGAACGGAGATGGGGGAATTAAATCATGCAACTCCCTCGCACACTCCGCGAAATGCATCCTATAGAACACCGAAAGGCTGGCTACTCTACGCCTGTGCTTGCTTGATAGATTGCTTATATTTTAATATTTATGTTGCTTTTTCTTGTCTTAATGTAAACATTTCAACACGCACGCTTTACCATCAACGATCGCATCGCTGCTTACCATCAGGCGGGATTGATGGTAAGCAGCAGCGGGATTTTCTTATGAAATAAAGAACTTGAACTTGAAGAATCGGAGTAAGTTAGAAAAATTTGACTCAGCGATGTAAATAACGAAATTAATATTATCCGTACTAAATTATAAATGTGAAAGTGAGTTATTTTGTTTATTGGTTTCTTCCACTTTCACAGAAAACCTATTACGGCAGGCACAAAGATAATTTATACCAAGAATAACATTGGGATAAAAAGTAATCCTATGTAGATTACTTTTTACCCGACTACGGCAAAGCAAAAGGAGGGTTATGATTTTGACAGGCTATGTATGTATGTATGTATGTATGTATGTATGTATGTATGTATGTATGTATGTATGTATGTATGTATGTTCATCTGTTCCCTCGTAACTTCTAAACTACTTATTCGAATTCGATAAATGGCATATCATTAGAAGCGTCTAAATTGTCTGCTGGTTATAGGCTATATGGAGTTTCACAAAATCTAACGTGGCGCCCTCTAGCGGACAAAATATACAGAGTAAAAAAAAAAAGTTAAGATAAATATGCCGTGTTTGGTATCATTTGAAAGGGCTTTACTTGTGCATTTTGAATATATATATATTACTAGCATTTGCTCGTGACTTTACCTGTATTCATGGGCTGATTGCATATAATTCACATCTTTTCGTTCATAGATATCTTCTTTACTACTTATCAGAATAAGACCACTGCAGAACCATTAGAAGGGCCTTGATATTCTGTTGGTTATGAGCTATAAAGCTTGTCACCAAATTTAGTATTATGCCCTCTAGCGGACAAAAAGTTCTATGTTAATATAAAATTAAAATAAATATACCGTATTTGGTATCATCTGAAAGAGCTTCACGAGTACTTTATGTTTGTACATAATCCCTAGTAATGCTTCGTAGAAATTTGAATGTAAACCAGGGTTTGGTAAACGGAGCGATGGGAGTGGTGAAGGCCTTCGAATGGCCTGCTCTTCAGCGCGATCAGTTGGAACAGGAGAACAGCCAAGCGCTGTTCTCATACAATTTGACGACGCATCCATAAAAGCAAATATTAACGGACTTATCAAAATCGAGCCTTGCCTCACTGAATTTGACGACTTTAGGGGTTCTGGGCAAATTCAGCGTAAAATGCTCCCGCTGATTCTTTCTTGGGGTTGTACTGTACATAAATTACAAGGTTGTACTCTAGATAAAAATGTTACAGATCTAGGAAAGTCATTGTTTGCTAAAGGACAGGCCTATGTCGCTCTCAGTAGAGTTAAAACCATAGAGGGATTATTTATAAGTGCATTGGATCATATTAAATTACTTAAAAATCCACATGACAGTCGATCGTTAGCAGAATTAGATAGATTAAGAAATCTTCCCAGGTCCTCTTAACATATGTTTTTTTTTAATAATTATAAACTAGCGCTTGACTGCAATCCCGCCTGATGGTAAGCAGTGACGCAATCGTTGATGGTAAAGCGCACTAGTTTATTAAGCCTATTCACTTAAAAAAACTTAGGAATAGCAAGGATGACGGCAGTTGAGCCACTTGATGCAATGTTAAACCCAAGACCAACACGACCAACGATGCTGCGCCAGAGGGAGATTGATCTGGAGACTCTCCACGACCAAACTCCCGACACAACAATATTTGGCGCATCGTACTCGCCACACAACGCAACACAACTGGTCAGACGCGTCCTCCCTACAGCTTCACCAGACATCATGCTGGAACACGACGAATCGCTTAGCGGCAAGACTTCGTCTGGTGGGTGGTAACTTCTGCCGGCAGCCGATGTTTTGGCCTACCACCGTTGGAAAACCATCCAATCTATTTATACTAACGACCTCATCCACTAATTCATGACCCATTCGGTGCCATCGACGCAAATGTGCGTCGCTACTACGAAAAACCGGGAGCTTCATACGCGGAAACCGTTGCTATACGCGCTACGATCCAAAAGCTACGAAATAGTAAAATAGGACATCTCTACATATTACTATACGCCGATACATAAGTCAAAAAGAGATGTCGTATGTTAACTACCTAGTTTTTAGTTTGTCAATTTAACTTTTGTTAATATTATGCGCCACAAATACATTTTAACACCAAAATAGTACAAATAATAAAAAGTTAAAAAACTAAAACCCAACTACGACAAAAAACGACGCTGAAAAAGTATAAAACAAGATTTTCAGAATATACACTACCAAGACAAAGTTGCTGAAGTATTTTCATGTTTGGAAAGGCGTAGTCACACGTTATATATACCTACCGTAGCACTTTGATAACGTGTGACTGCGGTTTTCCAAACATGAAAATTTATCTCTACATAGTGAATATTGCATACTTCAGAATAGTATTGTAAGACATTATTGTCAATTTACAACGAAAGCATCTTGGTAGAGTCTACTGTGTCCATTTACTTGCAACTACATTAGCAACTTTGTTCAGTTCAGTATTCTGAAAATCTTGTTTTATACTTTTTCAGCGTCGTTTTTTGTCGTAGTTGGGTTTTAGTTTTTTTACTTTTTTATTTCGATTACTTTATATCCGCATTTGTCATAAATCGTGCAACTCAACTTAAAATTTAAGCCCCCTTTTTAGGAAGCATGGATTTTATTTAGATTAGCCCCCTAATCGGCGAACACATATTTTTGTCAAATCATTGCGACTAGTTGGGATCAGTTGGGATCTTCGGATCGGCCATTGGTCCGTTCGGTCCAAACGATCCCAACTAGTCACAATCATTTGATAAAAATGTGTTCGCCGATTAGGGGGCTGGTTTCAACTACCTAAATGGTTATTGAATTATGCATCTAACCATTATAGAAATACAGTTTTTTATGTAAAAAATAACAGCTTAGTTTGGTCGTCCCACTGCTGGGCACAGGTCTCCTCTCATACAGAGAACAGCGGATTGAACGCTTGCTCAATGCGGGTTGGCGATTTCAGACTTAAAGTCCAGGTTTCCTCAAGATGTTTTCCTTCACCTTGTAATCGGTCATTGGTGTTCAAGATATACTTAGTAAGTACATATAACTTTGAAAAGTTACATTGGTACTTGCCTGACCTGGCATCGAACCCGCACACTCATACTTGAGAGGCTGGTGTTTTAACCACTAGGCCACCACGACTTGTAAATTTTATTTAGTTAATTCAAACTCAAATGATTTGGTATATTATGCATAAAATGTTAGTACTAGTATAGCTTAGACTATTGTTATTATTTAATGAATACTAACATTATTCTAAAGAAAAGACCCACTTACGTTAAATGTAACTTAAGGGGGTCTGAAATAGTAAACCAACAGTTCATATATGAAATTCAAGAATAACGATTGCTTTATTTATAAACTTCAACTTCATATTCCTCTGTGGAAGGCCATAATATCGGCTGCCGGCAGAAGTTACTACCCACCAGGCAAAGTCGCCAAGCGATTCGTCGTGTTCTGGCATAATGTCTAGTGAAGCCGAAGGACGGGTCTGAGCAGTACTATTGCGATGTGTGTTGTGTCGGGAGTTTGGTCGTGGAGGGTCTCCAGATCAATCTCCCTCTGGCGCAGTACCATTGGTTGTGTTGTTGGGTTTAACATTGCATCACCTCGTTCAACTGCCGTTTTTCTTCCTATTCATTAAGTTTTTTTTAAGTGAATAGGCTTAATAAACTGGCGCGCACTATAACTATTAAAAAAGAAATATCCGACTGGTTATCTATCTCGTTTGGTCACCGTACATAGGTATTTTATCAAACTAAATATAAATAAAATACGTTATAAACAATTTACAGTAAGGGTCAAAAGCGGAGTACCACTTTTAACCCTTATTGTTAGTGCAATAAAGTTCAAAAGTGGTAATGCACTTTTGACCCTTGATTGTAAATACGTAGTAGGCCCCTAGCGTAATGAATGAAACCCACGTAATCGTTAATCATAGACAAAACTTTTCACTGTCATTAATAGATAAGTAACATTCATCATTATATCCAATTACTACAGACAGGTTAAACTATCCAAAAATGTAAAATTTTTCCAATCAACCTTACCGCTTCAGTGATAAAGTTGGAAATGTATTACAAAAGTTTGATGTGACAGCGGCTGTAAATAAACAATTGCATTGCATTTAACAATTTTTTACATGAAAAAAGCTGACTTAATGCTCGAAGCATTCTCTGCCTGTTCATTTAATTTCAACACCAACACGAATACCCACCGCCAACACCCACCGCCAACACCCACAGCCATTACCCACCGCCAACATCCACCGCCAATACCCACCGCCAACACCCACCACCAACACCAATATATTTTAGACACACGCTCTAGAAAGCCTTTGCTTCGACAATATAAAATATAAAACTTATCCTCAGTTTTATATTTATTTGATTATTTCAGGCATGCTCCTCTCATCCGTAGTAGCCGGTTTCCTAACAGTGCGTCTGTTAGGAAACCAGCTACTAACACCCACCGCCAACACCCACAGCCATTAACCACCGCCAACATCCACCGGAAAATACCCACCGCCAACACCCACCACCAACACCAATATATTTTAGACACACGCTCTAGAAAGCCTTTGCTTCGACAATTTAAAAGAAAATTTATCCTCAGTTTTATATTTATTTGATTATTTCAGGCATGCTCCTCTCATCCGTAGTAGCCGGTTTCCTAACAGTGCGTCTGTTAGGAAACCAGCTACTAACACCCACCGCCAACACCCACAGCCATTAACCACCGCCAACATCCACCGGAAAATACCCACCGCCAACACCCACCACCAACACCAATATATTTTAGACACACGCTCTAGAAAGCCTTTGCTTCGACAATTTAAAAGAAAATTTATCCTCAGTTTTATATTTATTTAATTATTACAGGCATGCTCCTCTCATCCGTAGTAGCCGGTTTCCTAACAGACGCATTTGGAAGGAAAATATTCTTAGGAGTTGGGTTTCTCGGGCTGTTCATAAGTCAACTTATTGGAGCATCCAGTCAGACATTCGAAGTACTTGCAACTGCCAAGTTTCTTGAAGGACTATTGTAAGTAATTTTGATATTTGTAATATGTGATCACCCCATGTTAAATACAACAGTGTTTACAGTACAGTACAGTAACTGGGGTATGGAAAGGGAAGTCTTCGTTTATTTATTTATTTATTTATTCTTTCGCACATGATATGTACAGAGGCGGACTTAATGCCTTAGGCATTCTCTACCAGTCAACCACAGGTGGTGAAGAGATAAGATGGTAGGTGCTTTAGATTGAAAGAAAATTGTAAAGAAAAAAAAAAGCCCTTAAAATTATTAAAAAAACAACGACGACGACGACGACGACGTTCAATATAGACAAAGGTCTCCCCTTCCATAACTCCCTGTCATGTGCTATCTCTTGCAATGTTAGCTATGCGAAGATTACCAGAATGTTATACCATTTTTTTTTGATGGGACACGAAGACCGATGCCCCCTGGGTCAGGGTTGCGGGTTGGTTAAAAATGAAACCGTGGCCCTGGCGCACAGGCAAGTGAAGGAACAGGAGTGGGTTGCAATCAGTAAAAGTCTGGCACGCCCTCCTGCTCCACCCAGAGTGGGAGAGGTCATTTGATGATTTCCCATTCAGTCCAAAAAAAGAACACCTTTTTCGACCTTTAGAGGTGCGCTGGACGTTTCAGCCTACTCCCATTTCAGCTTGGCTGTTTTTTTCTCTAAGACCCACTACTTGGGTTATGTTCCTTATAGCCTCCGTAGCGTAGCGGTAGCGAATGCGGTCGCTGAGCAAATATTTGTACGCATGAATATGAATATTTGCGCTGGTCTGGTCGTGCCTCGGAAAGCACGTTAAGCCGTTGGTCCCGGTTGCCATACGAACATCTAGTTCTAGCAGGCTTTACGAGTTATTGGAGCCCTCAAAAGTCCAACAATTGATCTAACTACAATGCTTCGATAGCGCCTTCGGGTTGTGGAGGTCAGACGGCAGTCGCTTCACGGAAAATATCGAAGTTTAGCCAAAATCAGCAATTAGACTGGTACAGCGGACCCCAGGCTCTAAAGCTGAAAAAGCGACTGGGATTAACGTAGAGGTTATGATGATGATGATGACGACCCGCTACATGGGTTATGGAACGGAGCACGGTGATTCTGATTGAACCTATAATGTGTTAATACATAATTGGTAGACGATGAGTAAATGTGTACACCTGTCAGTGCCATAATTCTATTAATAAAGTTCAAAAGTCGTAAATTGTGAAAATGACGCGCGCTAGAAAAGCAATCTCGCAGCGACCGGAATTATAATATTCAAAAGGTACTAATATTTTTTTTTTTTAATAATTATAAACTAGTGCTTGACTGCAATCCCGCCTGATGGTAAGCAGTGATGCAATCGTTGATGGTAAAGCACACTAGCTTATTAAGCCTATTCACTCAAAAAAACTGAGTGAATAGGAAGGAAGACGGCAGTTGAGCGAGGTGATGCAATGTTTAACCCAACAACACGACCAACGATGCTACGCCAGAGGATGATCTGGAGAGCCTTCACGACCAAACTCCCGACACAACAACATTAGGCACATCGTACCCGGCACACATCGCAACACAACTGCTCAGACCCGATATTTATCAATAGCGTACAGCAGTGCGATTCCGTAACCGTCTCACCGTTAAAACTGAGATGAGAGTCAAAAGTGAGTGGATGGGCACAGTTGGTGCAATGAAAGAAGTAGACTGTATAAAAAATAGGTGTATTAGCGTAATAACAATGAGAACAGTGGAAATGCCCGTGGCGGAGCGCGTCTGTGAGCTTAGTGGTGAGACGCGACGACGGCCTCGGCGGCGCCTACCGAGCTCGCTGCCCCGTATCCCGTGCCGTCCCCTCGGCCAATCACGCGCATATTTGATGCGCCGACAGTGAGCTATTTCAACTAATGACACTATTGAGCTATAGGATGCATTTTGGAGAGTGTGCGAGGGAATTGCATGATTTCATTCCCCCATCTCCGTCCCATCATCGAACGACCCGTCGGACGGCGAGTTTCGACCCTTACGTTGTTAACACCACAACGACCCGAACAAAGCGTTTCGCCTCGTCTTTTATACCTCGTACATCAAGGGACTGGAATAATTTGCCAGCGGCGGTGTTTCCATCGGACTGCAATTTGAGAGTCTTTAAGGCTAGAGTGAATAGGCTCTTAATAAACTAGTGCGCTTTACCATCATCGATTGCGTCACCGCTTACCATCAGGCGGGATTGCAGTCAAGCACTAGTTTATAATTTATAAAAAAATCAATATTGTATATTTCCCAGTGTTAACACAATTAGGCAGCCGTTCCATGTAATATACTGGTTTTCAACTGCATCGAGTTAGACTGGAATCTGACTACAATAAAGCTGTCAAAAACAATGTAATACGACTACAATAAAATTATAGTCGATATTTATTACATTAGACAAAAATAATTTTAAATCAATCCTACAATTTATGTCATCCAATCCCCAATCTCTTGGAAACTTATACGTTCAAGCCGTTTTCTGTTTTAAAACCAGCGCCATGGGGTCCGAGTGTACACTTACTATATCGAGCTATCGCCAAGTGGTAGGTCGACTCTCTCTTCTGTCAGTGGTAGACCATAACATCGGCTGCCGGCAGAAGTTACCACCCACCAGACAAAGTCTTGCTGCCAAGCGATTCGTCGTGTATAATGCCAGGTGAAGCCGTACGGAGGACGGGTCTGAGCAGTTGTGTTGCGATTTGTGCCGGGTACAATGCGCCAAATGTTGTTGTATCAGGAGTTTGGTCGTGGAAGGTCTCCAGATCAATCTGGCTCTGGCATAGCGTCGATATAATATATTGCAAACTTAATTAATTTGCAAAATCAGTAACGTGTTGAAATATTATCAGTAAAATCGGTCAGTATTGATTGGATTATTCAATTTAATTTATAATTCGCACCAAATTTTCATCATAAATGCAAACATGTACCGTTTAAAATAAAATCAACTTTACATCAATCTGCGCTTATTATTTCATTTGTAAAGAATTCCAAAATTTTCTACATGAAATGTGTAAATTGATTTCAATTGAATGGAAAATCTGTAAAGCTACAGATACAAATGCCTGTCGGCATGAATGTATTTTTTTTCTGGAAACATTCTCTGGAAGCTGATTATATAACCTTTATATCACGAGAGAATATTTTTTATCGGGATATTTTCAGGGAATCGCAACTTATGCGGATGAATCACGAGGCTGTCTATACCTTTTCTTTTTTCTTTGCCAACAAAATGGAAAACAACTTACTTTTTATCTAGTCTAATAAAAGTTGACTATTCATATGTGACTGCGCTTTTTACCAAACGTTGGGGTAAATTTCTTGCTCATCTGAATATCTGGTTAAGCATGAAGTAACTGCCAACTGTCTAAAATGAACGTTTTTATTATGTTTATTTCTTGATCTTCTTGTGAATTTGTGGAAACCCTTGTTCCTTTTCAGCGTATAGAAGTCCACTGCTGGACAAAGGCCTCCCCCAAGACTTTCCACAATGATCGGTTTTATGCTGCCTGCATCTATCGTACATTATTTATTAAATGTTATTAAGAATATCAATCGTAGGTCTCGCCCAATGATTGATAATTTACTTAATAACATTAAGCCCCAACGCTCTTGAACAATATTTTGTTCCAAATTCTAAACAGAAAGATGGGTCGATCCCCAATTACACTTCTCTACGATCCCTGTTGCTAACCACAACAATATGCGTAACCGCTTCCCAACTATCTTGGGGTCGATTTTCAGTCTAGCCGGCCACAGCTGAATACCAGTTTTGTAGACGGATTGAATGCCTATCTGACCTCAACAACCTTATTTTCGGTCAAGACACCCTTTGGCGAGGCTAGTTGTTAGACTTTAGGTACAATATATATGTGGTATTGCGGGGTCTAATCTAGAAATGACAACTGAGACCAACTGTTAAACGTGCTTTCCGAGGGTCCATGCCTTCGTATTTTGGTTTATAATTGATTGTCATCCACTGACTGAGCTCGGCTTGACACGCACGTCGATAACCTAAGGTTCTGTTATTATTTAGCCATAAACCCTTTGATAATGTAAACCATCCTATGGTCGCAACAACATAACTCCAAGCCTTGCGAAGGTACACACGCACACATACACTTTGGAATTTAGAAGACAAAGACAATTCATTTCGTCTCTCCAGTGACTACTAAACATTATAAAAAAATGCATTTGAATAATTAATAAAATAAAATATCATACATTATTATGACTCATTCGTTACAAACGCACGCAGAATGGAGCGGCGACATCTTCGCCAGAGTTCATTCACACTAGCTCAAAAATTAATGATATAGGAACAAAACCATTTTTTTTATTAATGTTTTGTGTCTCAAGACTAAAGTCTTTGACTAGTGTGTGTTGCCATTTATGACATACGGAACTGAAACGTGGTCGCTCAAAATGGGCCTCATACGAAGGCTCAAAGTCACACAAAGGGCGATGGAAAGATCTATGCTCGGAGTTTCTCTGCACGAATGAATCAGAAATGAGGAGATCCGCAGAAGAAAAGTACGAAAGTCACGCTCTTCGAGTTGCTAAAATTAAGTGGCAGTGGGCGGGGCACATTGCTCGTAGAAACAATGGCCGATGGAGCAGTAAGGTTCTGGAGTGGCGGCCAGATACCGGAAGACGCAGCGCAGAGAGGCCCCCAACAAGTTAAACAGATGACCTGGTGAAGGCCGTGGGAAGCCGATGGATACGGGCAGCATAAGACCGGTCATCATGGAAAGCCTTGGGGAAGACCTTTGTCCAGCAGTGAACCTCTATAGGCAGAGAAGAAGAAGGAGAATGTTTTATAGTCAATGGAGAGTTGAAGCGGGCAGTCTTTGAAAGAATAATAAAATTCCACTGTGTATGTAATATATAAATGGTATATGTAATAATGTGCTCACAAAAATAAGCACAATTGGCCTCAGTATGTACTGGGATACAGGCCTTCTCTCCAACGCTCCAACGCTCTTGAACAATATCTTGTTCCAAATTCTGAGCAACAAGAAGGATCGATCCTCAACTACGCTTTTCTGCGACCCTAGTTGCTAACGGGACACAGGCCTTCTCTCTATGCCAGGGAGTGGGTCATAATCCACCACGCATCCAGTGGTGAAGAATGTCACATTTATCTTCGATTTTCTTGGTTCTGGAATATACTGGTTTCCTAAGATGTTTTTACTAACGTGCTTAATGTAAAAATACATTAACATTAAACCTAATCAAAGAAGAGATTTTTATGGTCTAAAAACTTTCTTTTGTTATAATAAAATTAATATCTAGACTAAGTTTTCTTCAGAACTTTGTCTCTCAGCCCTTTATTCAGTAATTTTTCTCAGCCTTTTTTGTTTAAGAGGCCAAGGCTTGGAATTCTTGGCATTGTCTCGACACAAATGATTAATGTTTTAAGCTTGTAGTAATTATGTATTTGGTCACAATAGAGAAATCGGATTTCTCAGAACGTAGTTGCTATTTAAGCTTACTTTGAAATGAAAACTAATATAAGAGTTTCGAAGTAGACCTGTTACAATTGAACTGACTTTTATGATGTTTCGCTACTCGATCCATGAAATAATGTAACAATGTTTCAAGTAGTAGTGAAATTTGTTAAGCAGTTTCCCAAGATTATTTTCGCGGCGGAGGTGTGCTAAAGTCCTTAGAGCCAGTCCACACGGCGCGTTGCGTCGACGCAACGTAAATATTTTGACGCATAGCCAGACACAGGCACTCGCCATCGCATTACTATTATGTAATTATGAGTATACCCCTGCGCGTTTCCTCTCGGGGACTACAGTTCTGTCGTGTATGTGTTGCGTCGACGCAGTGCACTGTTATACTATAACTATTAGGTATTATATGACGGCACGGTTGGCGCACGGGTTAAGCCATTGACTGCTGCGCTGCCTGCCTCTATTCCTGCACGAACCAAACATTTGTATAACCTACAAGTAGTAGTTCCGTGTTTGGCTGTTTGCGTATTTGAGTTTATGTGTTTGTAAATGCACCCACGATACAAGAGAAATTCCTAGTGTAGGGTAACTATTTTTATATATAACAAGTACGTTTTTTTTAATAAAGTACATAAACTGACGCAGCGGTAGTGCTGCGTCGACGCAACAATGATGCGACGCGCCGTCTGGATATGTATGCCAGCTGATATGTCGTCCGTGCTTTGCGCTGCGTCGACGCAACAAAGACGCGACGCGCCGTTTGGATGACTCTTAGTTAACTGCCCGTATATAGGCTAGCTGATATGTCGTCATTGCTTTTAAATATCGTTCAAAAATATGCTGTATGTTGAGACTGTTTAAGTTCGAATCAGTTATTCTACCAATATATTATACCAGTTATTCTAATGCAATATAACTAGCATAATCTTGCAGTTTAACAACTTTTAGTTTTATTTTTTTATATTTAGTCTACTTTATTTCATTCAGAAACGCACTTATACAATATGGTCGCTAGAGTACGGCCGACGAAAGAATGCGTTCTTAAAACACCTGTCAAATGCCTCACTGACAGGTGTCAAGAACGCGTACTCTCGAGAACCGCCTGGGTTTTTTGACGCCAAAGTTAAGATGAATGTCACGTTCATTTTTCATTGGACTTTTAAATTATTTATAATGTCGTTTACTAATTAAAAACGCGTGATTTAAGTAGTAAAAAATGCATTCAGTTAATAATTCATAAAGAACATTGAAATATCGTAGCATAGTGACCACATTACGGCTTTGCATCAAATCTCATCTTAGTCGGCTCACGCGGACGTTTTTTCAACTGTCATTGGCGATATCCGTTACACGTGTTATTGGCAAAATTGTGGTATCTAACCACAGAGGCCATTGAAGAGTTGCAGTAGTATTCACTCTTAAGAAAAGAAAGAAAGAGAACGGCCTGACATTCATTCAAGATAGTTTTCTTTTTGATTTTAGTTTTCTTGTTTTTATATTCTAATTGATGTATTTTATTTTTTCTAGATACGCGACAGCATTTAGTGCCTGTGTGACGTTGACTGCGGAGTTTTCCTACTCAAGCATCAGGGATCGAATGATGCTATGTCAGTCGTCCTTTATAGCTGTATCTCACATAGCTATCGCCGCGATGTCCTGGGCGATTCTCACTAACGACTGGAAGTATACTTTCTTCGGCGGAAAATTCGGTGAGAATATTACTACATAACGGGAAACCGCTGGATTCGGGAGACGCGGGACCGGTCGTCGAGGAGATCCTTGGTACAGGCCTATATCCAGCAGTGGACGTCTTTTGGCTGAAATGATGATGATGATGATGGTAATTATTACTACATACTCATCTGCATTAAGTCGTGATGGCCTAGTGGTTAAAATACTAGCCTCTCAAGTATGAGTGCGCGAGTTCGATTCCAGGTCAGGCAAGTACCAATGCAACTTTTCTAAAGTTATATGTACTTTCTAAGTATATCTTGGACACCAATGACTGAAGGTGAAGGAAAACCATCTTGAGGAAACCTGGACTTTAAGTCTGAAATCGCCAACCCGCATGGAGCAAGCGTGGTGATTACGCTCAATCATTCTCTGTATGAGAGGAGACCTGAGCCCCAGCAGTGGGACGATAAAAAGGTTGCTGATGATGATAACTCATCTGCCTGCTTTTTTTCAACTATTTTGGGGTCTTTTTGCAGTCTAACCGGATTCAGCTGAATACCAGTATTTTACATGGAGCAACTGCCTACCTGACCTGCACAACCCAGTTACGGGGTAATACGATACCCGTGGTAAGGCTGGTGGTCAGACTTTCAGACTTCTGACGAACTGTAACGACTGTTAAAGATCTACAAATGACAGTCGAGACCTACGGCTTAACGTGTTTTCCGAAGCACGAAGGGGTTTTGGTATCTAAAAAGTCACCCATCCATAGTCTAACCGCGGCAACCATAGCTTAACCTGATCGACCGACCTGTGCGGCCGTTAATTAGCCATGAGCACAATCTTACAAAGGTTGTCTGTAAAAGATCGCTTTTAGCGATAAGGCCGCCCATTGTGTCACCCTTTGTAAAATCTTTTTATTTATGTTCTATAATCTATATGGTGTAGGACATAATAAAGAGTATTCTATTCTATATTAGTACATACTATTTGCGGAGTATTTATTGGGAATCTCAGAAAATCAACAACTGGTAAATAATGACAGTCTTTTAATAGATGATTGTCATGTTTCTATCACTATTTGTTCACTATTTTTGTGTACCAGTAGCATATCGAGCTACTAAAATATGTCAGAAGAGATGGTAAAACGGCTGCCCCGACTCAGTTAAACGAATAGGAATTTCACACTTAGACGTAATACACCGTTATTTTTTATTTATGTGAATCCTGAAATGTACATAATTTCAAAAAGATATCATGAAAAACCACAAAGTTATATTACTTACTTGTAGGTTTAAATTTTAATAGCATGATTTGTAAATATTATATATTTTTTTTTGTGTATTCTGTGGAAAATGTGGTTGGTTACACATTTGCTCATATATTTTTGTATTACTCTCTATTATATATAATGTGTCACTGTTTGTTTTCCCAAATAAATAAAAATAAAAAAAAAATAAAGTTATGAGCTTGTTATCTTACTTGGTTGTCCCAACAAAAATATGGTCAACGCACCGCTGGCCCACCAGTGCCTGAAGCGACGCGGCGCGGGGGGTGATCTACCGTCAGCTGTGTTCAAGTGCACTCGGTAACCACACACACTGCAACAATTTCTAAATGTATTTGGGAAAAAATATAACATGGTGTAAAAATTATTAGAATCGATTCAGTTGGTTATTTTGAACAAACTGTATTCAGGTTTCGCATAAAGTAAAAATAACTTATATATTCATTCATGAATTGTTAAGTGTTAAAAAATTTCTTATAGGTTAAGGTAACTTTGATCTTATCCGATGAAGGCCAGCCCGCGCCGCAGCTGAGCCAGTAATTATAATAATGTCCCAACAATGACCTCTGAGTTTGTTTTGGCGTTTCTTCTCAGAGCTAGTACTAGGAAACGCCGCGGTCATCAAACCATTAAGTATAACTTTCGATCCAGCCGTCCCTTGCTGTCCTCTCTAGCGACGCCCTAAGCCGAGGTTCGTACCCCACAGCGGGTTCCCTTAGTGCGTAGTCGCCTAATTTTAAGTTAGTTTTAAGTGCCCCTGGCTGGAGGCTTTAAATTTTTAATTAAGGCATCCACAGGAAAGTCCGGTTAAGTAGTTACGGCCTCTAATGGCCGCCTACGAGATGCCATAGAAAACAAAAAAAAAGAGGTAACTTTGATGAAAACATAAAAAAATTGCTCAATTTTTTTTTATGCATTATTTTAGTTTGACATGACAAGATCAGGGAGTATCGTAAATGTGTTATATCAAGTTTTTTTCTTGCAATTACCTCTTTGTACATATTTACTTCAAGTAACTTAGTGCAAAATCACCAGTGAATAATACAAATAGCAATAAAAATCGTTGCAGACACCTTAAAACGCCAAGATAAAAGTTCATAGCAATGTTTAAATGAAGTTTTTGTACCTTGAATGATATGAAAAGTTTCTTAAGCTTTTTAATGACTAAATACTAATTTTCAGCTATTCAGCATTATATATTGCTAGGAACCATGCCATTTATACATGCGCTTTCATCCGTACTTCAATTTAGCTATGTACTTTCTTAAAGATTTTTATAAAAGGTGACACAATGGGCGGTATCGCTTTATAAGAGCGATCTTTTACAGACAATCTTTAGATGGAATACCTACCAAGGGGAAGGAGAAACAAATAGTGTAGGTAGAGAACCTCAAGCTAGATCACTTGTTAAAATAAGTCCAAGTATTACAGTTAATTAGTTTATTTCACAACAACTATACCTAGAACAATTCAGAAATTTTAGGACTCAAAAAAAAATCTGGGGTAGTTTATCCATTTAGCACTCAAAAAAAAGCGCGGACTTCCTCGATTATATCGAGATCAATTGCACCTATTTTTTTATTTTTACAATAAGCAGCGAACACAAATACTGCCAGAAAATTTAATTATGGAATAATCCTTTCTTTTTCTATTTAAATAAACACTGGCACAAAATAAATTTAGAATATTTTAAATGTTACCAGTTGAATTAATAAAGAAACATTTACAAATCTACATACATAATGCCAGGTCAATGAACTCTATTGATATACCTAGTGTAATGTATAAAAACTATTTGACTTAAGCATTTTAACACACAGAATAGAGTTGTTTGTGGTAGGCCCATGCAGATGATGGCCAAAATAATGATTAAACATTTCATAACTATATTTTTATGCATATAAATTGGGTTAAAATTTACTATGGCGGTATAGCAAAGGTTTTTGATAGACAAGACTGCGAAGTCTTGGTAACAGAGCCTCGTTTTTGCCCTTTGGGTAGTTGACCCTTAAAGAACAGCTGCTACAGTCAAAGCTACAGAAATTAATCCTTACCCGCCCTACATCCACACATGCAGACAAAGAAATATATGTTACATCCCTCGACGACTCACCTAAAAAGGTTATAAGTCTAAAAAGTACTATCATAGCACTCTTCAGGTTAAGTTACTAGGTGTGTTTGCTTAGAACTCTGACTATAAATCTCGACAACAAAGGTCTGAACTCAAAAAAGAGCCTTCGCTCAATCTTTTTGAAACCGTAATTGTTCAACCGTTTCTCTCGACCTTATACGTTTTAAGTAAAGGCGTAATTTCACTGTTGCGTAGGATGTGCACGAATAGCTATACTTTCTTCGCAAAATGTCTGATTAAAGTGTAAACAAATCCCGTTTAGATTAAATTCTTACGTAAAAGCTCGCAAAAGGGATTGTAACACGTTCATCTGTAATTAAAAGGTTTCATCTTGAGATGAGAGGGATAAATTGGTTTGAAAAACATTATTACATTTTAATTGAAAAATCATCGATGAAATTCGAGGATGTAAAATCAACTTCTATTTATCCTCAATCAAAAATTGTTTCAAGTAAAAACCCCTTTAACGCATTTTAAGCTCTTGAATTCTACAAATATAATACCCACACATTTAAAAATTGGTATATTGGTAATACGGTACGTTTTTAAGCATGGTGGCCGATGGGGCCATCACGAGTGGCGGTCACGCACCGGAAAACGCAGCGTGGATAGGCCCCCGACAAGGTGGACCGACGACCTAGTGAAGATCGCGGGAAACCGCTGGATGCGGGAGATGCAGGACCGGTCGTGGTGGAGATCCTTGCGAGAGGCCTATGTCCAGTAGTCGACGTCTTTCGGCTGAAATGATGATGATGTGGCCATGGGCGGTTATGTAACTGTACCTTAACCCTAGAAAGATAACGTTATTTTTTTGTACTAAAAAGATAAACATGCGCCTCAGAGGCGCACCGTTTTAATAGCCTATTTTTTTGATGAATGTCAATTATTTTTGTTCCATTTACTACTGTAAATTGCTGAATGATTAATAAGTAAATAATATACATACGTATTAACATTATTTTTCATTTAAAATATTACAATTTGTAGGACCCTTAACAAAAATGAACAAAAATCAGAAGTTTTCTGAACTTAGATAGAAATTTAAAAAATAGGCATCTTTTGTAGTGTTTTTTCTTATTAACTAATTAATTATAATATAAACAGTCTCAAATTTAAAAAAAATACTGGAAAAATCAACGGATAAAGACAATTGTTGTAAACAACTTTTTTATGTTCTCCGCACAATGACTTTTTATATTTTATGTACGTTATTTTGAATAATTCTTTTCTTTTTTTTTTACATATCTCACAGTACCGTCGAATTTCAGCTAGTGGTTCCTCATCAGCTTCTTCAGACATCTTTCTGTTACTTTGTGGGGGGATATTCAATGCTTTCTCTCAAGCGTCTTGATAAAGTAGGAATTTCTAACCTAGTTTTCAAACACTGTGCAAAAATATTTTGACACATGCAACTAGGCACAATTTGAATGAATTATGTTGATTGCAGACGTTTTTCTGGTATTTTGTCCTTTAACAGTAGACCAAACATACATATTCTTGCCCCTGATCACATCATTAGGCGGAATCATTTTGCATTGATCATGTCCAGTATTTTCAGTGACATTCTGCGATTAAGTATCATTCGAATTTTCATAGATCATCACTCCTTCTTGCCCATCAATATTAGTCATTGACATGGTCCTCGATCTCACTGTCACTACCCTCATCAGCGCCTTCACCTTCTTCAGTAAATAAAGAAACAATTTCTCTTTCATCCAACACTCTTCTGCAGGACATGGTGTTAAAACACTCCTAAAAACAACTAATGACAATAAGTATTCACTAATAAAAAAAAACAACCTTTATTACTTACCTTACATTAGTAAAAATAACAAAAACAAATTCACTATGAAAGTAGCAAAAGTTACACAAAAGATAAACATGCGCCTCCCGAGCGCAACACATCGCTCTAACAGCAAAACTATGGTACTTACCGAACAGTAGCAGCCGTCTCTTGGAAGTGTTGACCAACGACTGAATTGGCTAGGAAACACAAGCTTGTACACGCGTCGGTAACAAAATTGCGGCGAAATATGTATTTTGCGGGCGCCTCTGAGGCGCACGTTATCTTTCTAGGGTTAATATAACAGATATCTTATTTTAACTTTCCAGTCCTCAACACATGGAATTTTTATCTTTACATCATGTCGTTATGGGCCTTGGGAGCCTTTTTGATGTACGTTTTCTGTCTTCCTGAGAGCCCTAAGTATTTATTGACGCAGCGAAAGTATGATGAGGCGAGAGAAATACTTATAAAAATATATGAAGACAACACGGGAAAACCAGGAGAGACCTATCCGGTAAGTGTTTTTTTAATATGGCTATTACAATATTTTCTGTTTTATGCACTCTTTTTTAAAGGTTACGGTGAGATTTTCGCATTTATCTGTGTCCTATTTGGAAATGTTTTTGTCAGTGACGATACTGTTAGCGACTTTTAGGCGTTTTGAATATTTTAATAGTAGAGTATACGGAGATGGCGGTGTATGTAAGTGTATTTAATTATAGCTTGCGGATTTTGCATGCAAACCATGATTCGACAGTCAAAGTTTAAAAGCAGAGCAACGCATACCGAAGCGGTGATCGATACCTACTTACTACTGTGTGATAAAAAAGAATCAGTCAATTACAAGTCCGACTCGTGTTTCATGCCATCCATACTAATATTATACATGCGAAAGTAACTCTGTCTGTCTGTTTGTTACGCTTTCCCGCTTAAACCGCTCAACCGATTTTGATGACATTTGGCACAGACAATCTTTAGACACTGAGAAAGGACATAGGCTAAGTTTATTGAAAAATTTGATATTCCTGAGGGAAATCTAAAAAGCGCAATATAACCGAATTCCACGCGGGCGAAGCCGCGGGCGGAAAGCTAGTTATCTATAAAAAACCACGTTTGTTGTATAGGGCTCTTGTATATAAATACTCAAAAATAAATAAATAAATAAGTGGGTTGTTTAAGAGGGACTAAACATTCATTGAGAGCAGTGGTTGCCTAGTGGTATCAGCCGTGACTTACCCGTTGTAGCTATAGGTCGCAGGCTCGAACCCTGTCAAGCAGTTAAATTGCATAAATTATTTCATCACTACTGCTCTCAAAACGGTGAAGGAAACATTGTGAGGAAACCAACATGTCTTAAGGCAAAAAACTTCGAAGACATGTGACATCTACCAACCCGCATAGGGCCCGTGTCGTAGACTATGATTTACTCCCTCTCACCGAGAGGATGCCTGTATCCCTTTAGTGGGAACATTATAGACTGAATATGAACGTCGTGGTGGCCTAGTGGTTAAAACACCAGTCTCTCAAGTATGAGTGCGCGGGTTCGATTCCAGGTCAGGCAAGTACCAATGTAACTTTTCTAAAGTTATATGTACTTTCTAAGTATATCTTGGACACCAATGACTGAAGGTGAAGGAAAACATCTTGAGGAAACCTGGACTTTAAGTCTGAAATCGCCAACCCGCAGTGAGCAAGCGTGGTGATTACGCTCAATCCTCTTCTGTATGAGAGGAGACCTGTACCCAGCAGTGGGACGATAAAAAGGTTGATGATGATAATGTATGTATTTGTTATTATACTGACAACAGAAATAGATACATCATCTGTAAAAATTACAACTGTCTAGTTCGAATATTAGTTTATAGATAACATTTCGCAATAAAATTGGCGACCAAAAATACATCAATTTACGTCAAGCGCGGACTAATTTGACAGGTCTAGACTAAAGTATTATCTCCTGTCCTTCTCTTAATGAAATAGAAAGAAAAGAAAAAGATGCACATAACTAAAATTTAGTTTAGTTTGTGAACTAGGGAATCGCGGCCATTGTTGGAAACAAGGTTGTCACTAGGGTCCGCGCAAACTAAGTCGCGCTGTCAAAATTAAATATTGCCGCCATCTTGATATTTATATCAAGTGTCAAGAGAGTGTATTCCAGGTATTCTTAAGTCCCATAGGACCGATACCCGATGGGGTCGAAGGGTTCTCGAGGGGCAACCATGCACTGGAAGACGCAGCGTGGGTAGGCTCCGACAAGGTGGACCGACGACCTAGTAAAGGTCGCGGGAAACCGCTGGATGCAGGAAGCGCAGGACCAGTCATCATGGAGATCCTTGGGGAGGCCTGTGTCCAGCAGTGGACGTCTTTCGGCTGAAATGATGATGGTGCTGAATGTGACTAACAGTCATCAACCGAAAAGTAAATTTATGTCTGTATACCCAAATAGCCGAACAAACTGACTCAAACTCAATTAAATAGGTGCTTTTGAGTTGTTATGGAGAGGTTCAGAAGATGGAGAAGAGGATTTTTTGTGTTGTTAAGGAGAGGCTCAGAAGAAGAGTTGCCCATTCCAAAACATTATAGGTACCTAATGAGAAAGTATGGTAACTACATGGACAGCTACCACCGCCTTCACATGGCATTTATCCCCCAACCACATCACCATCACAGTTTAGGAGCCAGTTCTAAGACTAACAACTATCCTAGGCTCAGAAGAAGAGTTGCCCATTCCAAAACATTATAGGTACCTAATGAGAAAGTATGGAAACTACATGGACAGCTACCACCGCCTTCACATGGCATTTATCCCCCAACCACATCACCATCACAGTTTAGGAGCCAGTTCTAAGACTAACAACTATCCTAGGCTCAGAAGAAGAGTTGCCCATTCCAAAACATTATAGGTACCTAAGGAGAAAGTATGGAAACTACATGGACAGCTACCACCGCCTCCACATGGCATTTACCCCCCAACCACATCACCATCACAGTTTAGGAGCCAGTTCTAAGACTAACAACTATCCTTCTTGTTTTCATATAGATGGTGTTCTTACCTATTGATTGTTTTAACATAGCGCTCTGGTCAGAAGCACCGCACTCGCATTGGATATTGGACGAGTCTGTAATCTTCAGTCATCATTCAGTCTAACTCGATGAACTGGTCTAAAACTAAATGAAAAGAATTATATTATTGGAAATAATATACTAAAGGTATCGAAACTAAATCGTTCTGCCCTAACAAGTTCAAACAGAGGGTTAATCTGAAACGAATCACTTGGTCTCCAAGTTGTAACATATTTATATAAAAGTTTGATATCTGTGGCCCCGGTCAAACGTCAAGCTGTCACCATGACATTTGAACGGACAACCCTAGTCAGAGAGGGAGCTCAAATAATACGAGTAATACCTTTAGTACTTTACAAATTGTTATTTATTACAATTTGAAGTACATTAATCTGTTTTCTTTAGAAGTTTTCGCTTAAAAGGTGCTTTAAAAATTGTGTGAAGATTGCTCTTTGATGTTACTGAATTTGAAAAGTTATTTTGCTCCGGATTTATTGAAAAGATAGAATTTGGATTTCGTTTTATTGTTAAAGATTAATCGAGAGAGTGATAAAAAGATTCTTTGTTATTTAAAAAAAAAAAACATTTATTTATGTAAATATTGAATACCCACATTATACAATATGTTAAGAAAACCCTGTCCGACCCGTAAGGATAGTAAAGGATAGGTAAACACATGACCAAATAACGTATGAAATTTTACATGATCAACATAGTAACAATACTAGTGAATTTTGAAATAATCTTTTTTTCCCGCGAATTAATTCCAACTTCCCCAAAATTTGGTATTTTTAAAAAAATTACATCATAATTTTTTACAGTATAACTCGGAGCGAATAGCGATGCGACCGCGTGCCGCGTGCCCTGCCCCTCTTCGCCCACGCCTGGATGGCCTACCGCACATGTTTTAAGTTACCTCTTTTTGCGAAATACTTAATATTTATTTTTTAGGGGGATTTTTTTTCAAGTTTAGCCCGGCTTTGTAGGCATTAGTAGAATCAGTTATACCATACAATACCTTCACGGATCGGACAGGGTTTTCTTTACATATTGTATACGCACCTACATATCAATATCAACAGAAATAATAATGTTTGAACTTCCAGGAATACTAATCTTTCACCTGCAAATTCCCGTATGAAACAAATATTTGTATGGCCTACAAGTAGTTGTTCCGGTACTGGCTGTTTGTGTATGTGAATTTAAATGTTTGTAAACGCACCAACATACAGGAGTAATTCCTACTATGGGACAACGTGTTTTTTTTTTAAATTATAAACTAGTGCTTGGCTGCAATCCCGCGTGACGGTAAGCAGTGATGAAATCGTTGATGGTAAAACGCACTAGTTTATTAAGCCTATTCACTTCAAAAACTTAGGAATAGGAAGGATGACGGCAGTTGAGCGAGGTGATGCATTGTTAAACCCAAGACCAACACGATCAAACGATGCTGCGCTAGAGGGAGATTGATCTGGAGACTCTCAACGACCAAGCTCCCGACATAACAACATTAGGCGCATCGTACCCGTGACTCATCGCAACACAACTGCTCAGACCCGTCCTCCGTACGGCTTCACCAGACATCATGCCGGAACACGACGAATCGCTTGGCGGCAAGTCTTTGTCTGGTGGGTGGTAACACAAATAGTTTATGTAGGTCGCACAGCCACCGAACTAAATTGGAACTGGGCTAACCGTATCTGTTGCATGTCGAAGCAGCAATATGCATAAGTTACAAATCAGTGGATGGCCCAGAAAGATATGGAGGATTGAGGTGGATTCCATGTTAAAGTATTGGCGTACAATCGAAGTAGATCGGGTAAAGTAGAAAGATGGAATGCCTCGCGGTGGCACAATATATTCAGCCAATAATTTTCCCACTCCTGGAATACAGGCCTCCTCACGGTGAGAGATAGCGGGCCATCTACCAACCCGCACTGGACTACGTGGGCCCAGTGAGAGTTGTTAGGTGTCAAATGTCTTCGAAGTTTTTGTTTCTAGGACATGCCGGTTTTCTCATGATGTTTTCCTTCACCGTTTTGAGAGCAGTGGTGATGAAAGAATTTACACAAAGTAAAGCGCCTGACGTGGTAAGAATCTATGACCTGTAAGTCGCAACCGTATCACTAGGCCACAGTTATTCTATGACCTGTAAGTCGCAACTGTATCACTAGGCCACAGCTATTCTATGACCTGTAAGTCGCAACCGTATCACTAGGCCACAGCTATTCTATGACCTGTAAGTCGCAACCGTATCACTAGGCCACAGCTATTCTATGACCTGTAAGTCGCAACTGTAGCACTAGGCCACAGCTATTCTATGACCTGTAAGTCGCAACCGTATCACTAGGCCACAGCTATTCTATGACCTCTAAGTCGCAACTGTAGCTCTAGGCCACAGCTATTCTATGACCTGTAAGTCGCAACCGTATCACTAGGCCACAGCTATTCTATGACCTGTAAGTCGCAACTGTAGCACTAGGCCACAGCTATTCTATGACCTGTAAGTCGCAACCGTATCACTAGGCCACAGCTATTCTATGACCTGTAAGTCGCAACTGTAGCACTAGGCCACAGCTATTCTATGACCTGTAAGTCGCAACCGTATCACTAGGCCACAGCTATTCTATGACCTCTAAGTCGCAACTGTAGCTCTAGGCCACAGCTATTCTATGACCTGTAAGTCGCAACCGTATCACTAGGCCACAGCTATTCTATGACCTGTAAGTCGCAACTGTAGCACTAGGCCACAGCTATTCTATGACCTGTAAGTCGCAACCGTATCACTAGGCCACAGCTATTCTATGACCTGTAAGTCGCAACTGTAGCACTACGCCACAGCTATTCTATGACCTGTAAGTCGCAACCGTATCACTAGGCCACCGCTATTGACTGCGTTCGTCTGGTACATAACAGGCTCATATTTCTTTTTGTTCTCCTGAATTGTATTGTGTTGTAACAGTAGGAATACTATTAGGCAAAGGCCTCTTCTTTTTTCTTCCAAACTTCCCTGTCTTTTGCAATCTCTGGCCATGTTGGCACTGCAAGTTACCAGATCGTCACGCTACCTTCGCTGGCGTTCACTGAGTGACAATCTTTGTCCTTTTCTCGAGGTGTATTCGCGAGACGTATTCAGCCCACTCCCACTTCAGCTTGGAGGTTTTTTCTTCAGCTGCTTGAGATTTATGGAGTGCTGCGTGGTGTTCCTAACACTATCTATACTCTTACAAGGCCTCCCCAAGGCTTTCATTCTATTAGAAGGTATTGCCACAATCCCCACGCTTGGCAGGTGGGTTGGGGATAGCAGTAATTTGTTATTCCACAGGAGAAGCGCTGCCGCCCGCTTTTCTGGTGAGAGTTCCCTTAGTAGCCTCTTACGACACCCACGTGAGGATATGGGATGGTACTATTCTATTCCCGGTACCACGCTATCTATACTCTTAACACCTAATATGCTGCGCTCTTAATAAAATCATCATATAAATATATTATTTCTGTTAAATAGATCGCTTTTACTCCCCTTATACGCGACCAATCTTGGCAAACCAGGTATCGAAATGTGCAGAATTTACCTCTAGTTTATATTCATAACAATCAATTTTTTTTTTTCCCAAAAAATACTTTATAAAATTACCTCATCCAAACACGAACCTTCTAATATCCGCTGAAAAAAGGTAATCCTTTAAACAGATATTGTAATTTCGTCATTCTTTCTTTCCTGGCAATAAACATCCATCATCATCAACAAAATGGACAGTTGCAAAGAAATATCGGTTTACTACGGAAACCTCATATTTAGTAATACCAGTAAATATTACGGCGGAAATATACCGCGATTATATTGTACTGTCTATTAAGACCACCGTTTAAGGGAAACTAAAGAAGGCTTGATCTTATTAATATAAAAAAATAGCTGTAGGGTAATTATGTAATTAGTAACAATGGGTTTCATTTTGACAGTACAACCTTCATTACGTTGTTTACTTTGTTGACCAGACACATTTTGGAATACATGGAGCAATGGATTAGCAATATGCTTTGAAATGATTCCAACTGATCGTAATAGTGCGTTACGCAATTAGGGTGCTGATTGAGAATCTCATCTTGTAGGTCAATCTGTGGTAAAGGTACTATTGCGTTACGGAATTAGGGTGCTGATTGAGAATCTCATCTTGTAGGTCAATCTGTGGTAAAGGTACTATTGCGTTACGGAATTAGGGTGCTGATTGAGAATCTCATCTTGTAGGTCAATCTGTGGTAAAAGTAATAGTGCGTTACGGAATTAGGGTGCTGATTGAGAATCTCATCTTGTAGGTCAATCTATGGTAAAAGTAATAGTGCGTTACGGAATTAGGGTGCTGATTGAGAATCTCATCTTTTAGGTCAATCTATGGTAAAAGTAATAGTCCGTTACGGAATTAGGGTGCTGATTGAGAATCTCATCTTGTAGGTCAATCTGTGGTAAAAGTAATAGTGCGTTACGGAATTAGGGTGCTGATTGAGAATCTCATCTTGTAGGTCAATCTGTGGTAAAAGTAATAGTGCGTTACGGAATTAGGGTGCTGATTGAGAATCTCATCTTGTAGGTCAATCTGTGGTAAAAGTAATAGTGCGTTACGGAATTAGGGTGCAGATTGAGAATCTCATCTTGTAGGTCAATCTGTGGTAAAAGGGCTCTGTGCTGCATAACTCCAACCTATTTCAAGGTAAATAAATCTGCTCTTTATATCAATGACTATTAAGGTAATTTTAGAATAACTAACATTTTTGCAATAGTTGTAAAAATGTTTCAAATTGTGTAGAGTAAATTGAACTTCATTATGTCGGAATCAAAGATATTTTCTATTGATTAATCATCATCATCAATCTTTTTAACGTCCCACTTATGGGCACAGGTCTCTTTTCATACAGAGAAGGATTGAGCGTAATGACCACGCTTGCTTAATACGGGTTGGCGATTTCAGACTTAAAGTTCAGGTTTCCTCAAGATGTTTTCTTTCACCTTTTATTCAGTCATTGGTATCCAAGGTATACTTAGCAAGTACATATAATTTAGAAAAGTTACATTGGTACTTGCCTGACTTGGAGTCGAACCCGCACACTTATACTTGAGAGGCTGGTGTTTATCCTTGCTATCTTTAAATTGATAAAAAAGATTAAAAACTAAACCTGTATATCCTGACATCTGTTTCAATTATAACTTCGTACTATGTTGGGTCTGCTAGAAAAGTGAAAAGTGTGTGTGAGTATTACACAGCGACACACAATCTGCTTTATTAATCTCTTCATTCAAGCAACAATGATTCATAGTGTCAGTAAACATAAGAATTATATTAGTTTTCTTAGTGGTAGGCCATAATATCGGCTGCCGGCATAACCCACCAGAAATATGGTGAAATATTGGTTGTCCCAACAAAAATATGGTGAGAGGTCCGTACGGGCGGGCTAGCGCGGACGTTGACCTCTGGCGTCAGCTGGGATGTATCGTAACCGCTCGGTAACCACTCTGCGGTCTCACTCTAAATGTATTTGGGAAAAAATATAACATGGTGTAAAACTGACTGTAATCGATTCAGGTGCTTATTCTGAACAAACTATATTCAGGTTTCGCATAAACAAGAAATAACGTTGTATATAAAAAAAAAAAGTTTATTGTAATTAAATTGATCCAACGGGAGATGGCACTGCAGTGATTGATGTATGTATACGCTATCCAGCCTGCTAGCTATACCTACTAAGAATGAAACTTCTGTACCAATCTAAAACGCCACTTGCATGTTATATGGTATCCATTTGTAAAAATTATTCCGCCATTCGCTCGCATCATCAACTTGAGTTATAACATCGATAAATATGTGGAAACTCCTTGTTATGGCGATATTTCCTGATTTTGTATCGGTGCCATGTCATGGTGACGCTGCCCTAGTTTTTTTTTTTTTTGTTGACAGAATTACCGGCGACATATTATTGTTAGGTGTGATAAGGAATTTAAACGATTCTAGTAGGGTTTAGTTATATTAATGGCAAATTGCTTACATTCTTCTTCTTCTTCTTCTTCAGCCTATAGACGTCCACTGCTGGACAAAGGCCTCCCCCAAGGCTTTCCACGCTGACCGGTCTTGTGCTGCCCGCATCCATCGGCTTCCCGCGACCTTCACCAGGTCATCGGTCCACCTTGTTGGGGGCCTCCCTACGCTGCGTCTTCCAGTACGTGGCCGCCACTCCAGAATCTTACTGCCCCATCGGCCATCGGTTCTACGAGCAATGTGCCCTGCCCACTGCCACTTAAGTTTAGCGACTCGCAGAGCTATGTCGGTGACTTTGGTTCTTCTGCGGATCTCCTCATTTCTGATTCGATCACGCAGAGAAACTCCTAGCATAGCTCTTTCCATTGCCCTTTGTGTGACTCGTATGAGGCCCATTGTGAGCGAACACGTTTCAGTTCCGTAAGTCATCACTGGCAACACACACTGGTCAAAGATTTTAGTCTTGAGACACTGATGACGAGAAGATGTAGCGTAGCTTCCCGAACGCTGCTTGCTTACATTAGAATGTCTTTATAAAAAGGCAGTCGTGGGACTGATTATCAAAAGTCAAAACTGAAATCATTATTTTATTAACAAACTAAATTTATGTTCATTGCAGAACATAAATTTAGTTTGTTAACAAAATAATGATTTCAGTCTTTTTGTTAACAAACTAAATTTATGTTCATTGCAGAACATAAGTTTAGTTTGTTAACTGTTGTTGTTTCGTTCCTTGTTTTCTTTCGTAATCTTATCCTAATTAATCCTAACTTATCCTAGCTTATCCTAAACTTATCCTAACTAATCTAACTCCTTTCGTTTCCCGCGTTTGGACGATAAGGAGCGGTTTAGCGTCAAGACATGATGTGGCCACTATGCTGCAATATTTCACTGTTCTTTTTGAATTATTCACTTAATGCACTTTTTACTACATAAATCACGCGTTTTTATTTAGTAAACGACACTATAAATAATTTTAAAAGTCCAATGAAAAATGAGCGTGACACTCATCTTCACATTCCCGCCAAACCTACCGATAAAATATTAATTCTATCTTGTCAAATTCCGCCTGACGTAAATTGACGTATATTTTTTTTTGATACCATCTAAACAATAGACATATTTTATAATCTACATACTTGTATAATCAGTAATTTTTTGGTTTGAAAAGTGTGAGAGAGATGGCCTATGCTTTCGGTCTAGCACTATCTATTTCCTCATAGATGACTGAGGATTTTGAGAGAGATATAGATAGACGAAACTTCGTTTTCTATCTTTCTTTCGGTGTACCACAATTCTCATCTCTAAGGCATGTCCATAAGTATATGTCGATGACTGTCTCAAATGTCTTTATTTGACAGGACTAGACTAACATTTTATCTTCTGTCCATTTTATGATGATATAGATAGAAAAAATTGCACTGAACTTTAATATATACAGAGTGGTGCTGACAATACAACAATAAATGAAAACACGAACAATGCTGGTTCATAGGAATAATCCTAAACCATAGAAAAAAAACTGGCATCAAAAATAAAATTTCAAACAAACTAAATCGCATAAAATTGGAAACGGAATAGAACATCCTTTAAAAATATTGGTTCACTGACCTCCGTTTGGCGACAGCGCGATCCTGTATCGACTTGCTTTTTTCGCGCCATTATTATTAAAGTTTGTTACCGCAGGATGCGGCGGTCATTAACCTGTAAGCGCTTCCTTATCAACATTACATCATGTAGAAAATGTGAAAAATGAAAAATAATTTCCTATGACTAAACTAATGGACATATTTATATGTTTTTTTATGGGTAGACTGAGAATGTGTTGTCGTACTAGCTTTCCGCCCGCGGCTTCGCCCGCGTGGAGTTCAGTTATATCGCGCTTTTTAGATTTCCTTCGGGAATATCAATTTTTTCCGAGATAAAAGTTACTCTATGTTCTTTCTCAGGGTCTAAAGATTGTCTGTGCCAAATTTCATCAGAATCGGTTGAGAGGTTAAGGCGGGAAAGCGTAACAAACAGACAGACAGACAGATAGACAGACAGACAGAGTTACTTTCGCATTTATAATATTAGTATGGATAGTATTGATTGTCAGCACCATTCTGGATAAGATTTTGAATATGGGAATCGCTGTCAATGTGTAATGTAAACCCTGTTGCTATCCTTAAGCACTAAAGATACCAGTTGGTATAGAATCACAAAAGGACCAAAGTCACCGACATAGCTGAAAGGATTAGCAAGTTGAAGTGGCAATGGGCTGGTCATATATGCCGCAGGGCCGGCTAACCGTTGGGGTAAACGAGTCCTCGAGTGGAGACCGCGTCTCGGCAAACGTAGCGTAGGACGCCCTTGGGCGAGATGGAGCGACGACATCAAAAAGGTGGCTGCTAGTGGCTGGTGGAGAACTGCCCAGGATCGAGCTTGTTGGCGTGCAATGGAAGAGGCCTATGTCCAGCAGTGGACGAGGTAGAGGCTGATGATGACGATAGAATCACTATATTATTATTATTTGTTTCAGCCCAAAATGAAATACCTACTCTAAGATTTGATACCAAACTTTCGATTTCATAAGTTTCACAAATTCAAATCATAACACACGTGTCACCCCACTACGCAGGCCAATAACTTTCTATTTTACCTACTTGCCAATATGACGATAAAGTGATCTGTCTAATCCGATTGGAAAAGTTCGGTTTCTAGTATCAATGTATTAAACATTCGCGTAACTTCTAAACATATAGAGATAGAATTATGAAACTCTTTCAATATCGTTTGATATTCCGTTACACGTGTTACATAATATATACATATACAACGTTATTTTTTGTGTATATGCGAAACCCGAAACACGTGTGCAGGAAACACGTGTCCAATATCTTCAAGTAAAGAATCTATGTACTAAATTTCATAAAGATTTCATGAAAAACAACACAGTTATGAGCTTGTTATCTTACCTGGTTGTCCCAACAAAAATACGTGTATATATGGTCAACACACCATTCGCCCGCCCGCGCCTGCAGGGGCTTAGCGTCGTCTTGCGGTTATTGATAATAATTTCTGTTTGTTTGTTTGTTTGCAATTAACTAGTGATAATATTAACCATTCTGCTCAAAGTCACACAAAGTGTAATGGAAAGAGCTATGCTTGGAGTTTCTCTGCGTGATCGAATCAGAAATGAGGAGATCCGCAGAAGAAGATGAACCTTCACTCTTGTAGGCTTTGGACTGTCGTAACGGTCAAGTGTAGGTAGATATTACTATGTACTTTATTCGTGAATTCAGCCGTTAGTGGTAAAATAAAATGTAGAACTTAAAACACGTTAATTTTACTGAGAACATATTGCACCCCTGCACTGAGGAGCGCGGGGGAGGTGTCGCACAATGCGCACGCGACTAGTACCATAGTATTAGGCGCGTGATATCTACCGTTAGCTGTGTTTTTTGCACTCGATATCCACACTGAAACAATTCCTAAATGTATATGGGAAAAAGTATAGCATGGTGTAAAAATAATTGGAATCGATTTAGTTGCTTATTCTGAACAATCTATATTTAGGTTTTGTATAAAGAAAACATAACGTTGTATATTTAAGATATTATTCAAGGGCACCAAAAATCAAATGTATAATCATAATCGTCCTTTCTGCATTCTAGTTCTACAACATTTGGAAAGACAAGAATAAGCAATCCATAGATGAGACACCTGAGCACCACGTACAGACGAACATCCGGCACCAGATTGTGGAAGGTCTTTACAATGTGAAGCCGATGTTCCAGAAGCCGTTGGTCGTGCATCTCGCTATGACTTGCTTCACTAATTTCATGATTATGTCTATGTAAGTATACGGAAAGTTGGTTAAGAACGGGATATCTGTAGCCTGGTGGTAACGGTCTGTAGTCGACTTTAAAGGTCATTGAACCCAGACCCAGATATTCATTTTACTTTGTGTAAATAATTTCATTAGGTACCAATGCTCTAAAACCGTTAAAGAGAAATATCGTGAAGAAACTAAAAAAAAAAAAAAAAAAAAATGTTTATTACCATTGGTTTGAACATAACAACACAAAATATTAATCACAAACTAATAAGAACGCAAGTGTTTTGGATGAACTCTGGCACCCAATTTAAGATTTAACTTGTGTTTAAGGTGCCAGGGTCCTCGCTATAGATGTTAGTCAAACACAATATAATATTAAATACTATATAGTGTGTAATTATATAGTTATGCGTGTGATATCTGCAGTAAATCTTCAGTACTATCATAATTTTGATTAGTTAACCACTTCGTCACCTCGGTCTTACATTTGTATCGGCACATAGGTGCAATGTCGCAGACTTTATTTATTTTATTATAAATATGGTTTGACAGCACTTCATAATGACGGTGAGCAAGGGCAGTTCTACATCCATGAGTGGAGCATACTTCATAGTGTCTGCGCTTTCGGGTTGCATTTGGGTTATATACCACCGAGGGATGCTTACGTAGAATTGTGCCAAGAACAAAGAGCTGCCTCACCGTGAGGACCCTACATTCATTGTAAAGTGACATGGTGGGGTATCTAAACGGTTTCGAGGTCATAACTTTGAGGACAGCTCTCTGTGCTCGTTCCAGAGGGAGCAGAGTTGTCTTGGTGGTTCCACCCCAAACAGTTATGCAATAATTTATTAAACTTTGGCATAAAGCATAATAAACGGTTTTTAAAGTTTCTACTCCTGCAGAGTGCCTTAATTTTTTAAAAATAAATATACATTTTCGGACTCGTGGTATAAGAGCACTAATTTGAGGTTTCCAGCTCAAGGAACTATCCACATAGACTCCGAGATACTTGACAGACTCAGATCTTGTAAGTTGAGGACAACCACACTGTGAAGAGGACAGACCAAGTGTGCAAGTATGAGCTCTAAGCACCATTGTGTCAGGTGGTGGGAGTTTGGAAGATTGCAAGGAAAAAGGTAAGTATACAGTTTTTTTAAGATTCAAGGTCAAGATGTTATTCGACAACCATTTCATCACTGAGTTTAAGGCGTGTTCCGCGTATTTTATAGTCTCTGACCAATTACTACCATGAAGTAGTAGTGCCGTATCATCTGCGTAAGTAAAAATCGAACAGTTTGTTAGAGACATCTTACATAAATTATTAATATAAATTAGAAATAGGGTAGGTCCTAAGATCGAGCCCTGGGGAACGCCATAGGTCAGCAATTTGGTGTCACTAACAACATCGTTAATTTTAACGCACTGGGTCCTATCATGTAAGTAATCCTGGAAGATTTTCAGGGAATGGCCGCGAATACCGGTAGCTTCTAGTTTAGATAACAGGTGCGGAACAGACACAGTGTCAAATGCCTTGGAAAGATCAAGGAAGATGGCCAAACATTTCATTTTACTGTCTAGTTTAGATACTACATGATCTACCAAGGCAGCAACAGCATTTTCGGTCGATCTGCCACCTCTAAAACCGTACTGATTGTTGCTTAATAATTTGTGTGACTCGAGAAAGCTAACTAACCTTTTATTAAGGATTTTTTCTAGTACCTTAGAGATGGCAGGCAGGATCGAGATCGGCCTATAATTATCTACACTGTGCCTGTCACCACTCTTGAAAATTGGGTGAACAACAGCTCTTTTGAAGACCCTAGGAAAACAACCTGTCGAAATAGAGCGATTACAGATATGAGTAATGACTGGGACAAGCGCAGGCAGACATGATTTTAGCAGTCTCGAAGATATACCGTCCCAACCCACAGCAGCATCCGAGCGTAATCCAACAATGAGATTTGCGACCTCCGCTTCATCTGTGTGAAGTAGTACTAGCGAGTTCGAAGGACAGGCATCGAGAGAGTATTCAGGAGTAGCCGTAGATGATAAGAATTTTTCAGCCAAGTTCTTGCCGCAATCCGCAAAAAATTCATTGACTTTATTTGCTGAAATCTTTTCATTCGAAAACAACTTTAATAATATATTAGGAGATTTTGAACTTTGACTAGATCCGGTTATATTTTTAATGACTTTCCATGTCGCTTTGGGGTTGCTTTTCGCCACTTCAAACTCATCTCTTTCATATGCATGTTTTAAATTTTTGAGCAGTTTGTTGCAATAATTACGGTAGCGTTTATATGTAACCGAGAGAATGTAGTTTTCAGGGTCTGCCTTTAGCTTTTTAGCCATATTATCCCTATTTCGAATACAGCGAAGCAGACCATTTGTGATCCAGGGTTTGAGAATTCTGCGTTTGGAGGATACATACACAGATTTAGAGTGATTAGAGATGACAGTGCGGAGGAGAGAGACCAGGGACTCAGCAGCATTGTTTGCATCCTGGATAATCATTATCTCACTGAGGTCCCTCGATGAGATGTCATTTATTACAGCTGTATAATCAACAACCTTGCGATATTGTTTTGGGGAAGGATGTGATTTCATATGTTGAATATTTATAAAAGTGGGTCTGTGATCAGTAATGTAAGTATCAAAGATTAGGGTCGTATTTTTACAGTCAGATCTCAGCATAATGTGATCAATACAAGAGTTAAAACGGGTGGGGAGTACATGTGTAGGAAGAAGGCCATGTGATGCAAGGAGATTAAGGTACTGATTTGCCTGTTGGGAGATAGCATTCGGAGTTATGTCAATATTTAGGTCGCCCATAATCACTAAATCTCTTTTATCAGAAAATTCAGTAAGTATGGTTTCTAAGCTGTCAAGGAAATTGTCAAGATTTCGAGCAGAAGGAGAACGATATAGTGCCAGAAGTAAAATATTGTGGGATTGTATATAGCAGGTCAAGCAGCTAGCATCATGCATATAAGGTTCGGAGACAATATGAGAGAGCTCCGATTTTATATACATTATAACACCATCGTTTTGGTTAATAAGTTTATTCGTTTGGCAAGAGACATACCCCTCGAGAGGTGGAACTTTTGACCCCCTCAGCCAGCACTCCGATAAAATCAAAATATCACAAGAAAGTTTAACCCTAACCAGAAATACCAGAAAACTATCAAAGTTACAGTTTACACTACGTATACTGAGGTGCATTATATTCAGGGACTTAATGTTATCGTCAATAAACCGCGTGCATGTCTCAGGTTCACAGATGTATGAGTCACTTAAACGAAAGGAGTCAATATCGTTTAGAGTGTCAGAATCGAACATTGATGAGTGATAGTAGGTGCATAATGATATCAAGCACAACTGTGGACAATGTGTGTGGTTTTGTTTTAATTATTTTCAATAGTATTGACTTATACATTGGGGGTGTATGGCATACAATAAGGATAGTTAATAGGACGTGTATGAGAACAGGTACGGGATCAGTTTTGTGTTTTTGAAAATAAGCGTTAACATTGTATATTATTCTTTTACAGGGTCTAAAAATGGACAATGTAGTCTGATTAATACAGTATAAATTAAGAATTTCTGATATTGTGATTATTAATACTAGGTGAGTAGTTGCACAGATAAAATAGCGAGAAACATCTTTGTAACGTGCTTGGTACTTAATTACATAACATTGTAGGGTTATAATAAAATAAAAGAGAAAGCAATAAGAAATAGAAATCAAAGTCCTGCTTTTATTTTGCAGGAATGGGTAGTTTTTTAAGGCAGGAAGATGTCTTGATAATAACGGAGTCCATACCCTCGCGCTCGCGGAGAAAAATTTTTCCGTTATTTGACCAGCAGAATTTATATTTATTGGTTTTGGCAAAAGAACGTGCCTCAAAGAACAGTTGCCGCTGGGTATGAGGAAGGTGATCACCAATATAAATTGGTTTAGCTTCACCGGGAAGACCTATATGTACCGTGTTCAATTTTTCAGCCGCTGGCAAACCTTTATTGAAAGTGCGGCAGGCTTCCAGTACTTGATTTTTCGAGGGGACAGTCATGAACTCTGCGACTATGGGTCTGTTAGAACCCTTTTTCCCTGCTAGACGATATACGTCACGCAACTGAGGAGGGTTAACCGACGGCTGGATGGTCTCACAGGCTTTAAAGACGATCGACCTTAGATCACTAGTTGTTTCCTTATCAGTTGCTGGAACATTTCTTATCTCAATACAGGATGAACGCGAGCTCAACTGCAGGTCTTCCACTTTTTTTTCCAGATCCAGAATGTAGTTGCGTTGTTCACTGTTTTCTTTTTCCAGTTTTTGCAAAGATGTCTTAATAGAATCATAGTCTTTACTTAGATATTCAATGGTTTTTAAAGTTTCAGCATTTGTTTTCTGAATCTCCACATTCTGTTGTTTTATTGCCGTTAGCTCCGACGTTAGTTTCCCAAGCAGTGCATCCTGCTCAATTTTCCAGGAGCTGAATAACTTCATTATTTTTCCCTCGAAATTCTTCCACTCACACTCCGGAGAGAAGTCTGGTCGAAGTCGCTTGTTGCGCGTACTAATATTCGACATTTCGGCCTCATTAGGGTTACTGAAGATATCAGGAGTTGAGAAAATAGGTGGATTTTCCTTCTCATGGGCGGGAGTAGCAGGGGGCGAGCGCTCAACCCTCGGCATAGTTGCTGCACGTTAAATATCGAAAAAGTTTGAAACCTCAGTCGCGCAGACGTAGCGTAATCAGAAACAATCCAACAACAACCTCTCAAAGGTTTCTCCCACGAGCCTCTTGCTTGCTGCGAAGTTTCAGGTTGTTGACGTGTCTTCTTGGGGTTTTTCAGACCACGTGCTTTTCTGTTTTCGCTGAATAACTTCGGAACTCTGCGTGTGATCGGGGTGGCGCCACTAGTCACATAGCCCAAATGCAACAGGTTCGCTTATATTCGTCGCTGGAACACAACACGAAGTTTGCCGCCGGGAGGTTGGTAGCACTGTCAGTGCAATGAAGATTGCGCGTACGCAGAACCTTCACGTTTAGCTCTTTGTTAGAAGTGTCAAAGTTCCGTGCACTCGCAGGTTATTCAACAGTGACAAGACACTTTTAACTATTTTTCACTGCTTATTAAAGTCAGAATTTCACTTCGTAAAGGACCGAACACAGTTTTTTGAAGGGTTATAGTATACCAGATTTGGTTTTAAGATAAAAGTAAAAGTAATTAACACTGATAAGTAATTTCTCGAAAATATTTACTGAGGACACGACTTAGTGGTCTCGGAGCGCGTTCCAGAAACTGGAACGTGTTATACCCAAAATATAAGCACATATAACATCCGCCAACCCGCACTGGATCCGTGTGACAAATATCCACTTCCTCTTGAAGACATGAGATCTGAATCCCAGCAGCGGGTACATTTTTTTTTTTTATATATGCAACGTGTAACATAAAGGGTATATACATAACAAAGGCATGGCATCTTTACATGATATCAAACGATATTGGAAGGGTTTTTTAATCCTATCTCTTTATGTTAGGAAGTTATGAGGAAAAACACCGCCTGTGATAGGCTACTATCATACTAGTTGCACAGAGATATTGAAGACATTTATCGGATTTTGGCAAGTAACGTGACGGGTAACGAGTAGTTATTAACGTATGTAGTGTGCTGCCACGTTTGTTATGATTGATTTTAAGAAACACACGAAACCGAAAGTTTGGTACCAATTTTTTGAGTATTTTATTTTGAGTTGAAACCCTTCCGATATCGTTTGATATCATCTAAAGATGCCTTGCCCTTGGTATGTATATACCCTTTTTGGTACACGTTGTATATACAGTATGTTAACTAACAGAGGGCGTTCCCGTTAACCCGAAATAGTATAGCATACATACATGCTAAAAAAAATATTTCCATTCGAAAACAAAATGTTTTAAAATTTTTTCCAATAAGAAAATATTCAATAAAAATTTAAATTGACATGTAAAAGAAACACACTGTACACGCGAACATGAAAGACGGCAACGTCGCAATTTATTTATACATGACTACTACTATTTTGATTTAAAACAGGAGGTTTCAAATTTATTTCCAATTAGAATTTTTTTTTATTCGGATTTTTTTATGCTTATTTTTCTATTCTGATATTTTTATTTTAATCTATTAATGATATATATTAACGAGTTTAAGGGAACGCCCTCTGTTATTTAACATACTGTATATTATAAGCTAGCGCTTGACCGCAATCCTGCCTGATGGTAAGCAGTGACGCAATCGTTGATGGTAAAGCGCACTAGTTTATTAAGAGCCTATTCACTCTTGCCTTGAAGAGACTCAAATTGTAGTCCGACGGAAACACCGCCGCTGGCAAATTGTTCCAGTCCGTCGATGTACGCGGTATAAAGGAGGAGGCGAAACGCTTCGTCCGGACCGTAGTGGTGTTAACAACGTAAGGGTGGAAACCAGCCGTACGACGGGTCGTCCGCTGGTGGAACGGAGATGGGGGAATTAAATCATGCAATTCCATCGCCCACTCCCCGAAATGCATCCTATAGAACACCGAAAGGCTGGCTACTCTACGCCTGTGCTCTAGGCTTTGGAGACCAACTCGAGTAAGATCAGGGTCACCAATCAGCCTCTTTGCACGTCTCTCCACTGAATCCAAAGTGGCCAGGTGACACTTGGCCGCACCAGCCCAAATGTGGCTGCAGTACTCCACACACGAACGGACCTGTGCTTTGTATAACATTAGAAGCTGCCCAGGTGTGAAGTACTGCCGGACCTTTGCGATAACACCAAGTTTCCTGGAAGCCACCTTGGCCTTGGACTCATGTCTTCACTTCCTCTTGAAGACATGAGATCTGAATCGCAGCAGCGGGTACATAAATTCCTGTTATTATAACCTATTTACTATTAGAATTGGATAGTTTGTCAGATTTTAATCGACTTCAATATCAATTAACTATTCTTTTTTATTGCAAAATATTAATTTCATCTGACAGCCTCCGTGGCGTAGCGGTAGCGGACGCGGCCGCTGCGCAAGGTGGCGCGGGTTCGATCCCCGCACAGTGCAAGTATTTGTATGCATGAATATGAATATTTGCACTGGTCTGGTCGTGCCTCGGAAAGCACAAACATCTAGTGGCAGTCGTTACGGGTTGTTGGAGCCCTCAAAAGTCCAACGATTAGTCTAACCGCAATGCTTCGATGTCACCTTCGGGTTGTGGAGGTCAGACGGCAGTCGCTTCACGCAAAATGTCGGAGTTTAGCCATTTCAGCAGTTGGACTGGTAAAGCGAACCCCAGACTCCAAAGCTGAAAGGCTTCGGATGCGACTGGGAGTAACGCTGGGATGATGATGATGATGATTAATTTCATCTAAACATTGTGTAAAATTAATTATTTTAGGAAAAGACCTTACCCTTTCTTTCCACACTAAACAAATATCGACTTTATTTCAACGTTCAATGAAGTTACTATTTAAAAGTTATAAAAATGTATAAACTTGTTGCATAAACTTAACATTAATAACTCGGAGTCTGTTAAAAAGGAGTGGTTTCGTGTGCCAAAAAATAAGCATATTATTTTTTGGCCCCGTCAATAAAGCCATCAATTGGTTTAAGGCCATAACATCGGCTGCCGGTGAAGTTACCATCCACCAGACAAAGTCTTGCCGCCAAGCGATTCGTCGTATTCCGGCATGATGTCTGGTGAAGCTATACCGAGGGTAGATCTGAGAAGTTGTGTTGCGATGTGTACCAAGTATGATGCGCCAAATGTTGTTGTGTCGGGAGTTTAGTCGTGAAGGGTCTCCTGATCAATCTCCCTGTGGCGCAACATCTTCGGTCGTGTTGTTGAGAATTGCATCACCTCGCTGAACTGCCGTCTTCCTTCCTATTCACTAAGTTTTTTTTTAATAGGCTCTTAATAAATTAGTGCGCTTTAGAATTAATGATTGCATCATTGCTTACCATCAGGCGGGATTGCGGTCAAGCACTAATTTATAATTACAAAAAAAAAGGTTTTATTTTGCAAATATAATCTCTGATTGATGAGTTTTATAAGCGTACGGATTAAATATATTAGTTAAACCTTTCTTTGCAATCGCCGCAGAGCCAGAGGCAAATAAACACAGAAACATAGAATTGAGAGAATCCATTCATACGCGGCAAATATGGCTCATAAACAGAACACAAATTTAAAAATAACGGAAATAAAAATAACAGGGTAGAGGCTAACTTGCGTCACATCCACGCAAAACGGCATCACTCAGCATAATGCTAACAATCTCAACGCCAGTTTTCAGCGGCAACCGGCGACCTCGTTAATATCAATCAATATTGAATGAATATTGATTTTGTTGCGAATAGACTAATACAGCGAAGCTTTTAATTCAATTATTATGATAGTTTTATCATATTTAAAGCTCCTATAAAAAATCAAATCCATGCTATATGATTAGCGATGTCTCAAAACGGTGAGGGAAATTCCTTGAGGTAACCGGCATGTCCTGGAACAGAACAATTGTAGACAAGTTACATTCGCAACCCGTACTGGGTTCGTGTGGTTAATTATATCATTACTACCTCAAGACACTGAGAGGTGACCTCTGTCAAAGCAATGGAAACATTTTAGGCTGGTTGTGATAGATGTCGAACCCCTATGACAGACGGTGGTAGGCCATAACATCGTCTGCCGGCAGAAGTTACCACCCAACAGGCAAAGTCTTGCCGCCAAGCGATTCGTCGTGTTCCGGTGTGATGTCTGGTGAGGCTGTTCAGATGACGGGTCTGAGTAGTTGTGTTGCGATGTGTGCCGGGTGCGATGCGCTAAATGTTGTTGTGTCGAGAGTTTGGTCGTGGAAGGTCTCCATATCAATCTACCTCTGGAATTTGGTCAGGTTGTTGGGTTTAACAGTGCATCACCTGGCTCAACTGCCGTCTTCCTTCCTGTTCACTCAGTTTTTCTTTTGAGTGAATAGCCTTAATAAACTAGCGTGCTTTACCATTAACGATTGCATCACTGCTTACCATCAGGTGGGATTGCGGTCAAACCCTAGTTCGTAATTATCAAAAAAAATGACGGATAAAATATTGACCTTCAAAAGGTTTCGTTTTTCTTTTAAGGCCTTGTCTTCTTGTCCTAGAAGAACAGACGCCATCAGGTCAAACTACCCCAAACTGTAAAATTTTCCTTATCAACCTTGAACCTTAATGCCTTAGCGATAAAGTTGAACTCTAAATAAATTTGACAGACTGTAGTACGTTCGTGTTTCCAGCGTGCCGCTTTAATAGCGATATTAATTTACAACACGTAAGTACACGGTTTTGCGTTTTCGTTTCCATAACATAATTATTTTAATATCGTTGAACATTAATATTTATTTATTTATAACTAACTGCGGACCGCGGTTCCACCCGCATTTTCGATCCCGTAGTAATATCGGAATAGAAAGGATCCTCTTCTTCTTCTTCTTCTTCAACCTATAGAGGTCCACTGCTGGACAAAGGCTTCCCCCAAGGCTTTCCACGATGACCAGTCTTGTGCTGCCCGCATCCATTGGCTTCCCGCGACCTTCACTAGGTCATGATTAACCAGAAGCCTATGTATTCATAATCCACCAATAATGTTCCCACTATTGGGACACAGGTCTACTCTAGATGAGAGCGTGTGGTTCGTAATCTACCACGCGGCCCAGTGCGGGTTGGTAGATGTCACATGTTTTCGAAATTTTGGCTCTAGAACATTTAAATAAAATGAAATGAAATCGTTTATTAAGCAAGTAGAATCACTGATCACTTTTACACGTCTTATTTTTTTTTAAACTAGCTGGAGCCGGCATTTCCTAACTGACTACCTCCGAGAAGAAAAGTCGAAGCAAACTCAGAGATCGTCTTTTTTCAAGTCCAGACATTAAAAATAATCATGACATTTCGTTTTCTCTCAATGTCTTCCTTCACCGTTTTGAGAGCAGTAGTGATGAAAAAATTTACTTAAAGTAAAGCGCCTGATGGGGTTCAAACCTACGATCTACAATTTGTAAGTTGTGGTCGAGACCATTAGGCCACCACTGCTCCTTGCAAAGAGAACTAAGAATCTAATTGAAGTATTGTTCAAAAGCAACTTTATAACTTGAATACAGTAGACTTAGATATTAAACAAATAAAAACTTTTAACAAAAATATACAACGTGTAACAAAAAGGGTATATACATACCAAGGGCATGGCATCTTTAGATGATATCAAAGGATATCGGAAGGGTTTCAACTCAAAATAAAATACTCAAAAAATTGGTACCAAATTTTCGGTTTCGTGTGTTTCTTAAAATAAAATCATAACAGACGTGGCAGCACACTACATACATTAATAACTACTCGTTACCCGTCACGTTACTTGCCAAAATCCGATAAATGTTATGTTGTGTCTCTGTGCGACTAGTATGATAGTAGCCTATCACAAGCGGTGTTTTTCCTCATAACTTCCTAACATAAAGAGATAGGATTAAAAAAACCCTTCAAATATCGTTTGATATCATGTAAAGATGCCATGCCTTTCTTATGTATATACCCTTTATGTTACACGCTGTAGAAACCGACTTAAAAAAAACACTTAAAAGGAAAAAATCAATTTAGTTTGGTCATGGCTCTAGAAATCGGTGGCGAGCTAAACAACAGAAACTTCGAGACACAGTTTTTATTTCATGCTTTTCAGTGCCATAGCCGATATTTGAAAATTACTTTTTTTACACCTCATAACAATAGTGGTAGCCATAACCCATGTTAGAATAAGTTCTCATCAATCCGCATAATTCCCTATCTCAAAAACTACTAAACCGATTTTGATGAAACTTGCAAAATTGCCTAAGCTGAACAATGTCTAGTACAACAAAAAAAGAATTACTTAAATCGGACTCGTAGTGCCGAAAATATGCGCGCACAAACATAAAAACATACATACAAAATACATACACGTTTGAAATTTGGCACATTTGTTCAGATGTTGATATAGACTAACATATACGAAAACTGGGCAGTTCTGGAAATATTACATAGATACGGGTCGAATAATCGATCGGTGATAACCTCCTTTTTTTAAGTCGGTTAAAAAGATCATATGTCGGTAAGCGGCGCAGGTGGTAATTTTCAAATTACGAATTATTATTATTACTAGCTTTCCGCCCGCGGCTTCGCCCACGTGGAATTCGGTTATATCGCGCTTTTTAGATTTTCCTCGGGAATATCAAATTTTTCAATAAAAGGTAGCCTATGTCCTTTCTCAGGGTCTAAAGATTATCTGTGCCAAATTTTATCAAAATCGATTGAGAGATTTAAGCGGAAAAGCGTAACAGACAGACAGACAGAGTTACTTTCGCATTTATAATATTAGTATGGATGGATTATACAAGTTATAAATTTCATAATCACCACTAGCTCTGCCCGTATATTAAGTTATACGTTATACCCTGTCTGTTATTTTTACTATTTTTGACAGCTGTCTTGGAAAGTGGATCCATTTTCCAGATCACGTAAAAGTTAACTTTAAATTGCGTAAAAATAAAATGACTTATCTAAATTACGTATCAAAATAAAAGTAAACTGACTTATGTGATTAAATTATCCTATTCATGGTTTGTCATAGACATTATAATGGAGTAAGTGTTTCAATTAATGTATTAAGTGTATTATGTGCAATCACTGTAGCGGTACATCCACCGACAGCCTCCGTGGCGTAGCGGTAGCGGACGCGGCCGCTGCGCAAGGTGGCGCGGGTTCGATCCCCGCACAGTGCAAATATTTGTATGCATGAATATGAATATTGGCACTGGTCTGGTCGTGCCTCGGAAAGCACGTTAAGCCGTTGGTCCCGGTTGCCATACGAACATCTAGTGGCAGTCGTTATGGGTTGTTGGAGCCCTCAAAAGTCCAACAATTGGTCTAACTGCAATTCTTCCATGTCGCCTTCGGGTTGTGGAGGTCAGACGGCAGTCGCTTCACGGAAAAATGACGAAGTTTAGCCAAATCAGCAGTTGGACTGGTAAAGCGGACCCCAGACTCCAATGCTGAAAAGGCTTCGGATGCGACTGGGATTAACGCTGGGATGATGATGACTGTAGCGGTACCATCAACCACTAAAAAAAACAATGCGTCATACTGACGTCACACGAATTCTACATCTCGCAATAAGAGTTTACCGTGCAACTAGCATACATACAACTTCCCAATTTCAAGCATTGGGCAAGTGCCCACCAGACATAACACCCGTCTAGTCGGAGAATTCTCCCTTTTGTATGGAGGATGAGTGAACTTTACTCCCTGTTCCACATACCTCCACACACTAGTTGCATCTGTCAAGAAATGGTATACTTATCAAAAAGGTAAAATTTCATTTTTGCAGACAAGTCAACAGATCAACCTTTTATCGTCCCACTGTTGGGCACAGGTCTCCTCTCATACAGAGAAGGATTGGACAAACATTTCACACATTGAACAAATATAATTTTTTTCTTATTTATTTTAGGGTTTTAATCCATACAGATTATGCCACTATCATCGCTGTAATGTATAAGTCTATTTAATAGTGCTTATTTTCTTAACATCGGTTGATGTTCTTAGCATATTTGTATACTTGAAGTTGTAGCGGTACCTACAACGCCACATGCGAACAACGCGTCATAATGACGTCACACAAATCCTCCATCTCGCAAGCAGAATTCACCGCGCAACTAGCTTACATACAACTGTATCATCATCATCATCCCAGCGTTAATCCCAGTCGCATCCGAAGCCTTTTCAGCTTTGGAGTCTGGGGTCCGCTTTACCAGTCCAACTGCTGATATGGCTAAACTTCGACATTTTCCGTGAAGCGACTGCCGTCTGACCTCCACAACCCGAAGGCGACATCGAAGCATTGCAGTTAGACCAATTATTGGACTTTTGAGGGCTGCAACAACCCGTAACGACTGCCATTAGATGTTCGTAGGCAACCGGGACCAACGGCTTAACGTGCTTTCCGAGGCACGACCAGACCAGTGCAAATATTCATATTCATGCATACAAATACTTGCACTGTGCGGGAATCGAACCCGCGCCACCTTGCGCAGCGGCCGCGTCCGCTGCCGCTACGCCACGGAGGCTGTCAGGCTTACATACAACTGTATGTACCTACTTATTGTAATGCAGTATTTGTTTGTAGTACACAAAAATTTTAAAATGTATTTTTTGTGCCAATAAAAATATTTATATTTCTATAACTTCCCGACATCATCTGTCGAGCAATTGCTCTATAGACACAATACCCGAGTATGATCATCAGCGCAGTCTTATTGCTAATACTTCAGCGTGACGTCATCATCATGACTCCCGCAAGCTTTGGCGACTAGTCTCTATAGTAAAAAACCCACGTAGATACATTCGACTGTATTTTTTTTCCAGGTATAACGTCTATAGGCTCTGGTTCCCTCAGGTGTCAGCTATAGTGGAGAACAACCCGCTGACTGAAGGACAGGATCTTTGTACCGTGCTAGACACATACACATCCAGCTTGAAGCCAGTTATAAATAACTCTTCATATACGCAAGAAGTTTGTATACCAGTAAGTATAATAGTTATCTACTGTATTTTTTTTTTATAAATCATCTAGTGCTTGACTGCAATCCAGCCTGATAGTAGGTAAGTAGTGGTGCAATCGTTGATGGTGAAGCGCGCTAGTTTATTAAGAGGCTATTCACTCTAGCCTTGAAGACACTTAAATTGTAGTTAGACGGAAACACTGCCGCTGGACAACTGTGCCAGTCTCCCGATGTAGGCGGTATAAAAGAAGAGGCGAAACGCTTCGTCCGGATCGTTGTGGTGTCAACAACGTAAGGATGGAAACCCGCCGTATGATGCGTCGTCCGATGATGGAACGGAGAAGGGGGAATAAAATTAAGCAACTTCCCTGCACTCTCTCAAAAATGCATCCTATAGAACACCCACAGGCTACCCTTCGCCTGTGCTCCAGGCTTTGGAGACCGTTTTGAGGTAAATCTAATCCAATTAACCTCTTCGCACGCCTCTCCTCTGAACCTGAAGTAGTCAGGATATCATTACCTTTCCATAACGCCAATTCGTGTGGCTGGCGCAGAACTGCTCAGAATCGAGCTTGTTGGCGTGTCCTGGAAAGGGCCTATGTCCAGCAGTGGACGAGTAGAGGCTGATGATGATGATGATGTTGATGAACACCAATGGGTTTTCTTATTATATTATAAATTAATAAGAAAAGTTGGAAACTAATCAAGCCTAAAAACCCTCACCCTTGCTGCGTAACACACTATCAATCTCAATAATTTTGAACAATAATGATAATCCATTGCTTCATAATCCATACTAATATTATAAATGCGAAAGTAACTCTGTCTGTCTGTCTGTCGATCTGTCTGTCTGTCTGTCTGACTGTCTGTCTGTCTCTCTGTCTGTCTGTGTGTTACGCTTTCCCGCATAAACCTCTCAACCGATTTTGATGAAATTTGGCACAGACAATCTTTAGACCCTGAGAAAGAACATAGGCGACCTTTTATCCCGAAAAAAATTGATATTCCTGAGGGAAACCTAAAAAGCGCGATATAACCGAACTCCACGCGGGCAAAGCCGCGGGCGGAAAGCTAGTACAATATGTAATGAAAACCCTGTCCGATCCGTGAAGGTATTGTTAGGTATCGATAACTGATTCTACTAATGCGTACAAAGCCGGGCTAAATTAAAAAAAATCCCCCTAAAAAAATAAATTTTATTTCGCAAAAAGAGGTAACTTGAAACATGTTCGGTATGCCACACAGGCGCGGGCGAAGAGGGGCAGGGAACGCGGCACGCGGTCGCATCGCTATTCGCTCAGAATTATACCGTCAAAAATAATGTTGTCACTTTTTTAAAATTACCAAATTTTGGGGAAGTTGGAATTAATTCGCGGGAAAAAAAGATAATTTCAAAATTCACTAGTATTGTTACTATGATTATTATGTAAAATTTCATATTTTATTTGGTCATGTGTTTACCTAACCTTTATTATCCTTACGGGTCGGACAGGGTTTTCTTAACATATTATATAATTATGTTCGAAGAATTTGACTGCAAAACGCAATGTATCTTGCAGAACTGTCAAAATGAAAACGGTTGCTCCTATCAGTTTGTAACGCAAATGAGGAGCAGCGTGTAAAGCTCACTCATCCTCCATAGAAAAGGGAGGATCCTCCGACTAGACTAGTTGTCTGGTGGGCCACTTGCCCGCCGGTTGATGTCGCGAGCTTGTATATATGCTAGTTGCACGGTAAACTCTGATTGTGAGATGTAGAATTCGTGTGACGTCAGTATGACGCGTTGTTCGCATGTTGCGTTGTAGGCACCGCTACATTACTCCCCTCCGTCTGAGGGTTTCGATTTTTTTCGTCAAGATCGAATGGGGATCGGGTCGAGATCGGTATGGTTCGTCGATCGGATCGGGGTCGGGTCGAGATCGGTTCGGGATTGGTCTAGGTCGGGTCGAGATCGGTTCGGACTCGGGTCGGAATCGGGTCGAGATCGGTTCGGGATCGGGTCGGAATCAGGTCGATTCGGTTCGTCGGTGTCACCAGTGTGGAGGTATGAGGAGCAGCATGTAAAGCTCACTCATCCTCCATAGAAAAGGGAGGATCCTCCGACCAGACTAGTTGTCTGGCGGGCCACTTGCCCGCCGGTTGATGTCGCGAGCTTGTATATATGCTAGTTGCACGGTAAACTCTGATTGCGAGATGTAGAATTCGTGTGACGTCAGTATAACGTGTTGTCCGCATGAGGCTGTTGTAGGCACCGCTACATTACTCCCCTCCGTCTGAGGGTTTCGATTTTTTTCGTCGAGATCGAACGAGGATCGGGTCGAGATCGGTATGGTTCGTCGATCGGATCGGGGTCGGGTCGAGATCGGTTCGGGATTGGTCGGGGTCGGGTCGAGACGGTTCTGAATCGGTTCGGAATCGGGTTGGAATCGGGTCGAGATCGGGTCGGAATCGGGTCGATTCGGTTCGTCGGTGTCACCAGTGTGGAGGTATGAGGAGCAGCGTGTAAAGCTCACTCATCCTCCATAGAAAAGGGAGGATCCTCCGACCAGACTAGTTGTCTGGCGGGCCACTTGCCCGCCGGTTGATGTTGCAAGCTTGTATATATGCTAGTTGCACGGTAAACTCTGATTGCGAGATGTAGAATTCGTGTGACGTCAGTATGACGCATTGTTCGCATGTTGCGTTGTAGGCACCGCTACATTACTCCCCTCCGTCTGAGGGTTTCGATTTTTTTCGTCGAGATCGAACGAGGATCGGGTCGAGATCGGTATGGTTCGTCGATCGGATCGGGGTCGGGTCGAGATCGGTTCGGGGTCGGTCGGGGTCGGGTCGGGGTCGGGTCGAGATCGGTTCGGAATCGGTTCGGAATCGGGTCGGAATCGGCTCGAGATCGGTTCGGGATCGGGTCGGAATCGGGTCGATTCGGTTCGTCGGTGTCACCAGTGTGGAGGTATGAGGAGCAGCGTATAAAGCTCACTCATCCTCCATAGAAAAGGGAGGATCCCCCGACCAGACTAGTTGTCTGGCGGGCGCTTGCCCGCCGGTTGATGTCGCGAGCTTGTATATATGCTAGTTGCACGGTAAACTCTGATTGTGAGATGTAGAATTCGTGTGACGTCAGTATGACCCGTTGTTCGCATGTTGCGTTGTAGGCACAGCTACATTACTCCCCTCCGTCTAAGGGTTTCGATTTTTTTCGTCAAGATCGAATGGGGATCGGGTCGAGATCGGTATGGTTCGTCGATCGGATCGGGGTCGGGTCGAGATCGGTTCGGGATCGGTCGGGGTCGGGTCGAGATCGGTTCGGAATCGGGTTGGAATCGGGTCGAGATCGGGTCGGAATCGAGTCGATTCGGTTCGTCGGTGTCACCAGTGTGGAGGTATGAGGAGCAGCGTGTAAAGCTCACTCATCTTCCATAGAAAAGGGAGGATCCTCCGACCAGACTAGTTGTCTGGCGGACCACTTGCCTGCCGGTTGATGTCGCAAGCTTGTATATATGCTAGTTGCACGGTAAACTCTGATTGCGAGATGTAGAATTCGTGTGACGTCAGTATGACGCGTTGTTCGCATGTTGCGTTGTAGGCACCGCTACACCTCTATGGATGGACTGAGATGAAACTAGGCATAATGAACTCAGTATCTGCGATTAATAACAAAGGATACGTTTGTTCGGGTCGTTTTTTATGATCTGACTAGCGGCCGCCAGCGACTTCGTTAGCGTAGAATTAGTCATGCTCAGCTCCTATTGGCAATATGTACGGCTGCGTTAGCTCCCGTTTTCGCAACATTTTTTATTACTGCTCTGCTCCTATTTGACATAGCGGGATGTTATATAGCCTAAAGCCTTCCTAGATTAATAGGCTATCCAACGCAAAAAGAATTTTTCAAATCGGACCAGTAGTCCCTGAGATTTGCGCGCACAAACAAACGAACAAACTCTTCAGCTTTATATATTAGTATAGATTTAACCCGCGGGTTGTAGCTGACAATATTTTGTATGAAGACACGTTTCGTCTGTAGTTTATGGAACAAATATTGATATAGCCTACAGGTAGTTGTTCCGGGTGTGGCTTTTTGTGTCCATACACAATTAAATAAATATGATACCGGAGTAATTCCCAGTGTGGGACAACATTTTTTATAAAAAAAAAACCTTGCTTCCCTACGGACTTCGGAAGCACATGGTGTTGCCATGTGTTTCCTTTTGAATTATATTTTATTTTAAAATTTCTATTTAGCCAATCTACTCGCGTTATATTATTTAATATACAAAAATTTATATAAAATAGGTTTCATCTTACTTTCTTTGTTACTTTTTTTGTTATTATTATTAGTTTCGGTGTCACTTGCACTGCTTGCTGCACCGGGTGACGTCTTTACAACGGCGCCGGCTGTCGCTGAAAACCAGCGTTGGGCTCTGTTTTGCATAGGGTCGCAGCATAATGCTGAGCAACAGCCGTTTTGTGTGGATGTGACGTATGTTCACTCAACTATTTCTTATTTTTGTAAACTTTTGCGTCATGTTTACCGCAAATAAACAGTTTTTATTTCTTTCTTTTTTATAGTATCTCTTCTATCTTACCTATATACTTATCAAGTGAAGGTCTATGAATATGTCGCATGCCATAACTAAGAAGTCAAAAAAGTTACTTCATCAAAAAAAAAAGAAACAATAATAAACCTAAGACATCAACTTAAAAAAAAATTCTCACTATGTAGTGTTTCGTAATTTTTTTTAGGTTTTTGGAAGACGTTTTTGTTTGTAATTCAGTTTTGCTATAGCACATACTTTGCTATATATTTAAATACATATACTATATATAGTATGATCCCTAAAACCTTTGTAATAAAGAAAAACCTCTAGTACGGTCAACAGAATGTATTATTCAATGTAATGATTTAAAATACTCTTAACATGAGAAATACATTTTATATTAATTCATCACAAGCAATTTAATGCTGTCACTTCAAGCGTCAATTACTGGCCTAGATTGAATTGTTCGGTCGCAAAAAAGTCACGAGGCGGTAGAGGCGAAAATGTTTTTGGTTTTATTCGGTTAGATTTTATTCGGTTTTTAGTCGGTAGTGGAATTCTATCACTCCATATACAATATGTTAAGAAAACCCTGTCCGACCCGTAAGGATAGTAAAGGTTAGGTAAACACATGACCACAGGAAATAACATATGAAATTTTACATAATCAACATAGTAACAGTACTAGTGAATTTTGAAATAATCTTTTTTTCCCGCGAATTATTTCCAACTTCCCCAAAATTTGGTAATTTTTAAAAAGTGACAACATTATTTTTGACGGTATAATTTTGAGCGAATAGCGATCCGACCACGTACCGCGTGCCCTGCCCCTCTTCGCCTGTGCCTGTATGGCCTACCGCACGTTTTAAGTTACCTCTTTTTGCTAAATAATATTTTTTTTAGGGGGATTTTTTTTAAGTTTAGCCCGACTTTGTAGGCATTAGTAGAATCAGTTATCGATACCTAAAAATACCTTCACTGATCGGACAGGGTTTTCTTTACATATTGTATGTAGAGCAGTGGTAGCCCAGTGGTATAAGCCGCGATTTTATGAGTCCTAGGTCCTGAGTTCGAACCTAGACGCGCACAGAAAACGACCCAATAAGTGTAAAATCAAAATCAAAAGTCATTTATTCAAATTAGGCCGGAAATCAGCACTTTTTGAACGTCAATATTACATAGGACAGTCCCCCAAAACGCCCACCCATCGACACTTCCTAGTGCTTTCGCTGGGAAGAAGAAGTGGCGGAACAAACTCCCCAGCAGCACAGCTGTCTGTTCATTTAAAACAACACGTGACTTTATACAATACTATGTAGGTACAGTAATTAACATTATTACCCATATATATTTACCATATGCCAGCTAGCCACGCCAAAATACCAGCAAAGCAAAATGAAAAAATAAAATATAATTAAAACGGAAATGTAAATAATTAAAAACTTATTACCTAAATAAAAGCCCCAGGCAAAAAGGCGTGACAGCTCACATATTTATGCATTGTAAAAAAGTAAATTATATGAACTCATATAACGTGTCAGTAAATTAATTCCGGAGAAAAAACACAAACATTGTCTTGAGTTTATCAGAGCGACCAGCTATTCTTATCCTTTAAATAGTCATTTGCGCAGTAATATGCCTTTGAACAAAGCTTAGATTTGATATGAGCTTTAAATTCACTGTACAAGGAAATCGGCGTTATTTTCGCCTTCTAACCCCACCTTTAACTAAAAGATAACAATACTGTAACTTAAATTCACAACCAAATCACCAAAGAAGCAGATGCATCAACAAACACAAATAAATCGTAGTCTCCTAAGGTGCTTAAATCCAGCAAATCAACCCAGCTCGTGTGAATCAAGGCTTACTTGGTGTTGTGAATTTGCCAATAGCGCACACGTTGGTGCGCTCTGTCTTATGGCCCCTGGGACAATACCTATCACCTGCGATAATTGAGTAGGGACTACAGTTACGCGTACCGGAGCACTAAGATGGCGCTTTCCTTACTAAATGGAAGACGTAGATGTGAGATTCTATTTGATAAGAAGAAAGTTAAGTTGCAGAGTAATAAGGTTTAATAGGCAATTGCAAAGTCAGAGAAATCAATTGTTAAAGATAGGTATTAACAAAACCATCTCTAGTTTTTGATTGGATAGTCATCAAATAACTACTCCCGCCATGGACGGAGCGGATAGGCTTCATCATCTGCCTAGACTTCACCCGACTATATTTGGGTCAGCTTCCAGTCTTACCTAATTATCTGACCTCCGCAATCCAGTTACTGAGTAATACAAAACCTCTTGGTAAGACTGTTTGACAGTTTTTAGGCTTTGTCAACCCCATAACGACAGAAAATTAACAACGTATCAACTGAAATTATCTTTGTATTCATATAGGAACACATTAATGAGCTTTTTGTCAGTTTTTTTTAGAAATTACTAAAATAGGCTAAACAGAAATAGTGCTTACATTTTCTTTACAATAGGGTAGTTGACAAAAAATTATCTGACCTCTACAATTTAGTATTTTTTTTTTTTTTTTTATTATTTATAAACTAGTGCTTGACTGCAATCCTGCCTGATGGTAAGCAGTGATGCAATCGTTGATGGTAAAACGCACTAGCTTATTAAGCCTATTCACTCAAAAAAACTGAGTGAATAGGAAGGAAGACGGCAGTTGAGCGAGGTAATGCAATGTTTAACCCAACAACACGACCAACGATGCTGCGCCAGAGGATGATCTGGAGACCCTCCACGACCAAACTCCCGACACAACAACATTAGGCACATCGTACCCGGCACACATCGCAACACAACTGCTCAGACCCGTCCTCCGTACGGCTTCACCAGACATCATGCCGGAACACGACGAATCGCTTGGCGGCAAGACTTTGTCTGGTGGGTGGTAACTTATGCCGGCGGCTGATGTTGTTGCCTACCACCAACAAACTAAAAAATTATCTGACCTCTACAATTTAGTAACTTGTTAATACGATGCTACTTAGTTAGTTTTACATAATATGTAAATATATACCTACTATATTAATAGTTTGCCGATTGGCCAAAATTCAGACTCAAGTTTTGACCCCTAACTGAAGTGTTCGTTTAAAACACTGACAGGAGTAATTTCATTGTCCCGTGTCTACTGCCTCAACCCGAAGTAATGAAAAATGAAATTATGCCTGTAGAGGATTGACAAGACTTGATAATGAAGTTATTGTTATCAGTCTGTGTTGCAGCCATTGAAAGTTTTTTAGCACCGATGAAGGTTAAACACACTGATTACATTTTCATATCTCATATTATCAATCTTAAGCAGTCTACTGTTGAATGTAGGCGCTCTCCATTACATCATCATCAACCTTTTTATCGGCCCACTACTGGGCACAAGTCTCCTCTCATACAGAGAAGGATTGAGCATAATCACCACACTTGCTCAATGCGGGTTGGCGATTTCAGACTTAAATCCAGGTTTCCTCAAGATGTTTTCCTTCACCTTCAGTCATTGGTGTCCAAGATATACTTAGAAAGTACATATAACTTTAGAAAAGTTACATTGGTACTTGCCTGACCTGGAATAGAACCCGCGCACTCATACTTGAGAGGCTGGTGTTTTAACCGCTTGGCCACCACGACTACTCTCCTCTCTACTCTCCTCTCATACAGAGAAGGATTGAGCGGAATCACCACGCTTGCTCAATGCGGGTTGCCGATTTCAGACTTAAAGTCCAGGTTTCCTCAAGATGTTTTGCTTCACCTTGTAATCAGTCATTGGTGTCTAAGATATACTTAGAAAGTACATAATCTTAGAAAAGTTATATTGGTACTAGATTCAATGATCATTTCTCGGCAATACCTATCTAGCTACTACCAGTCATCCTGCAAAGATTGATGCTCCACGAAGCTTGAGGGCGGTATGTTTGCTGATATGTGCTCTACCCCAATGGTCATCGGCCCTATGGTTAGTGTTTACTGCACGCAATTAAAAACCATGGCCAGAGACACTGGCATCAAAACAAAATTAGACTCCTCGCCCTATGGGGATATAAATGGCGTAACCTTGTTAATCGTGTTCTTTAAAAAGGTCAAGTCCGTAACTGAAGTGCGTGTTGACTAGATGATGAACGAATACAAAGCAAAAGAAATATGTAAGGTTTAAGACGCGGCGAGTAGTGGGCAGCTCCCTGTCCGGTAAGGACCAGGCCCGGGTCGACGGCGCGTTGTGTTTCACGCGCGCCTCAAAAAGATGTCAGCACATCGTGACGGGGTTCACTAAGACCATCAGGGTTGCGGGTTGGTTAAAAAAGAAACCGTGGCCCTGGCGCATAGGCAAGTGAAGAAACACGGGTGGGTTTTAGTCAGTAAAAGTCTGACACGCCCTTCCGCTCCGCCCAGAGCGGGAGAGGTCATTTGCTGATTTCCCATCCAGCATCCTAATTGCGTTACATACTATCAGTTGGAATAATTTCGAAGCCTATTGCCAATCCATTGCAGCATATGTTCAAAAAATGTGCCAGCTCAACAAAGTAAATAACGCAATGAATGTTGTTGAACTGTCAAAATGTAATCCATTGCTAGTGATAGTTTGTGACGCAATTACCCCACAGAACAAAAAAAATAAATGGGTAATGACAAATGTCACTGGTTGTTCGAAAGTAAACGTGGCCCCTGGCACAGGCAACTGAAAGAACACGAGTGGGTTAATCAGTAAAAGTCTGTTAAGATGGTAAGCAGTGATGTAATTGTTGATGTTAAAGCGCGATAGTCTATTAAGAGCTTATTCACTCCATCCTTGAAGACAAGTCTAGGCAGATAATGAAGCCTTTCCGCTGCGTCTAAAGCGGGAGAAGTTGCTTGAGGATCACCCACGCAAAAAAAAAAAAAAGGAATTGATAAATACATTCTCCCTGTAGTATAACATAACATTGGCTGCCGGCAGAAGTTACCACCCATTAGACAAAGTCTTGCCGCCAAGGGATTCGTCGTGTTCCGGCATGATGTCTGGAGAAACCGTACGGAGGATGGGCCTGAGCAGTTGTGTTGCGATGTGTTCTGGGTACGATACGTCAAATGTTGTTGTGGCGGGAATTTGGTCGTGGAGGGTCGCAGCTTCGTTGGTCGTGTTGTTGGGTTTAACATTACATCACCTCACTCAACTGCCGTCTTCCTATTTACTCAGTTTTTTTTAGTGGATACGCTTCATAAACTAGCGTGCTTTACCATTAACGATTGCATCTTTGCTTACCATCAGGCGGGATTGCGTTTAAGCACTACATCATTAAAAAAAAAAGCGTAATGTGTGTCATTCAGTCGGAAAGATGAACCTAGTGGTCCATTCCAAAAAAAAGTAGGTAAATGCCCATCGATAAGAATAACAAAAATCCTCCACAGACACTTTATTAAATCAATATTTTATTATAAATGGTGAGAGAATTATTATACCGATTAACATCTCTTGTTTGATCGCAGGACAATATTGGGACGAAGCCTTGACCCAATTCTATATTAAGTTTACTCTGAATATTCCAACACACGATCACATTTACTATTTATAACTTACTATCTATTCAAGTGGCTTAGCACGCGAATGAGAAACAAAGGCGCGAACATTCGAAGCTAGTGATATCGTTCATGTTTCGATTAACGATTAATTACTTACCATTGTTATAAATTTGTTCGGAAAAATTAATATCGATTCTGATGGTATTTAAGTTTGAACATGGTTGGCTTGCAAAATAAACAGTCCAAGGTCTCCGTTTAAAGGAAACGTGCCTCGCAATAAGTTCTTAGTTATTTTTGGAATGGAACCATTGATAAAATATTAAACTAAGGTAGATATGTCACTAGCGCACTAAAAATGAAGCGTACAAAAGGAAGTAAGTCCTGTATCTCGCTTTAGTCATTCTCGATACACTCGTAAAAACAAACGACAAACACTAACAGCGCAAACGACAAACACTAGCCATCTTTTTCTTCTCTATGCTTTAGATTGCGCCCCATCTCACTCACACTGTATGCCGAATAAAAATATGCATGTGTGCTGCTGCTGTGTTCGGCACATTTTTTTGGTCAGTTTGTTAGAATATATCGTATCTGTTTAATATTTTATCAATGAATGGAAGTCTGTGTAACAAATTCTCTAGGTGGTAGGCCACATCGGCTGCCGGCAGAAGTTACCACCCACCAGACAAAGTCTTGTCGCCAAGCGATTCGTCGTGTTCCGGCATGATGTCTGGTGAAGCCGTACGGAGGACGGGTCTGACAGTTGTATTGCGATATGTGCCGAGTACGATGCGCCAAATGTTATTGTGTCGGGAGTTTGATCATAGAAGGTCTCCAGATTAATATAAAAAAAAATTGTTACTGCTCTGCTCCTATTAGGCATAGCGGGATGTTATATAACCTATGTCCTTTCTCAGGCTCTAGACTATCTATGTACCAAATTTCGTTACAATCGGCTCAGTAGTTTTGGCGTGAAAACCGGGCAGACAGACAGACAGAAAGAAATACTTTCGCATTTATAATATTAGTATGAATAGTATGGATTGGTGAAGGTCGCGGGAAGCCGATGGATGCGGGAAGTACAAAACCTGTCATAGTAGAAAGCCATGGGGGAGGCCTTTGGCCAGCAGTGGACCTCTATAGGCAGAAGAACTTGTAAGTCTTGGCCAATATCACTACCCCATATTTTTTTCTAGAGCCCTCAATTTACCTATTCACCATCTGTCGCCAATCTCAATCAGCCTTTGTGACTAATATAATTATTTAAACGAGTTATCTTATACAGTCCTCACATAGAATATGTAATTTCCGTAGGGTCTTCCATATCTCACATCATGAGGGCGTTATCGCCCACGTTGAGAACTTAAATAAATCCTATTAGAGAATTTATTCCTAAGGGATTGCGTTTAGAATACATTAACATTAAACTCTGTAGGTCTCTCTGTTAGCTCTGTAGTTGTAGGTCGCAAGTTCGAAGCCCATCAGACGCTTTACTTTGTGTAATTTATTACGTCACCACTGCTCTCAAAACGGTGAAGGAAAACTTCGTGAGGAAACCGGCATGTTCTAGAAGCAAAACTTTGAAGACATGTGACATCTACCAACCCGCACTAGGCCCACGTGGTAGATTACGGCCCACTCCCTCTCATCGAGAGGAGGCATGTGTCCCAACAGTGGGAAAAATATAAATAGGCTGATTATGTATGTATGTATGTATGTAAACTTATGTTTTGTTGAAGAGTTTTTGGTATTTCTATCATACCGAAAACCATATTCTAATAAACAAAGAAACATGATAAAAAAACACTCTATTATATATCATCATCATCAACCTTTTTTTTATCGTCCCACTGCTGCTGGGACAGGTCTCCTCTCATACAGAGAAGGATTGAGCGTTATCACCACGCTTGCTCAATGCGGGTTGGCGATTTCAGACTTAAAGTCCAGGTTTCCTCAAGATGTTTTCCTTCACCTTCAGTCATTGGTGTCCAAGATATACTTAGAAAGTACATAATAACTTTAGAAAAGTTACATTGGTACTTGCCTGACCTCGAATCGAACCCGCGCACTCATACTTGAGAGGCTGGTGTTTCAACCACTACATACATACATATAAATAAAATAAATAGACTAATACATAGTACCACTCATAAATCGTTGTGTTAGTAATAAAATTTCATTGTATTTTGACAGCCTCCGTGGCGTAGCGGTAGCGGACACGGCTGCTGCGCAAGGTGGCGCGGGTTCGATCCCCGCACAGTGCATGTATTTTTATCCATGAATATGAATATTTGCACTGGTCTGGTTGTGCCTCGGAAAGCACGTTAAGCCGTTGGTCCCGGTTGCCATACGATTATGTAGTGGCAGTCGTTACGGGTTGTTGGAGCCCTCAAAAATCCAACAATTGGTCTAACTACAATGCTGCGATGTCGCCTTCGGGTTGTGGAGGTCAGACGGCAGTCGCTTCACGGAAAATGTCGAAGTTTAGCCATATCAGCAGTTGGACTGGTAAAGCGGACCCCAGACTCCAAAGCTGAAAAACGGCTTCGGATGCGACTGGGATTAACGCTGGGATGATGATGACTCATAAATCCGGAAAGTCAAAATAAAAATGCTTGGTGCCTGCCCAATAAATAAATCCTATTAGCGACTTGTAACGTTTCAACCTAATATTTCTTACCGAGGAAAAAATGAGTAGAATTTTACTCTTCACTCTAATTTCCAAATTCCTTGCGAAGGGTCTTTTGTTTTTAACGACGACTTTTTAGAGCAAATTTCTTCATCCTATACAACTTGGAACAATGAGGCGACGGGAAAAGGGTTATTTTGGTACCTCTCAGAATGATTAAAGAATTAATGAATAGGGTCTTGCTACATCCGCCCTCAAATTACTTAGGTGGGAAAGAATCACAGTCGCCTCCAAGACGGCAAGTCATTTCTCAATATCTCATCTCATCAAAAGTTCGAAGGTTTTGGTATTTAGATTGTTTTGGGGGCCGTTCTGTTTTATTTATTTATTTAATCATACACTAACTACCATTACAGGTTGCTTAACCTAATGCGACAGAAAGGATACCTTTCACGACATACATTTTGGAAAGTTACACATATAATAAATAAAATTTAATTAAAACAAATCTAATAAAATTTAAAAAACAGAATAAAAAAAAACTAAAAAATAGTATTAAAATTTAAAACAACACTATTAGATACAAAGTTTTTTGAGCAAACACATTTCCGAACATTTGGCGGAATAGATTAGCAATTATCTTCAAAATGATTTCAACTGACCGCAAAAGAGCGAAACGCCACTAGGATGCTGGATAGCACAGTGTCATTAAAAGAACTCTTGCGAACTCACTAAAGTGACATGTCCATATATCAAGCCTCGTATGGAGAAGGTTTATGGTGACCATCGCTCTGACAAGAGGCGTCCTGGTAAGTAAGTTGGTCCTGGCTGTTGGCGTGGCTAGTAGTGGTGGGCGTCGCCGCCTCCAAATATATTTGTCCGGAACAAATATGCCTATGCGACCTAAAACCCTGGGTTATCTTCCAGGCCCCGCAGTAACTTGACCAAATACGTTATCATAGCGAAGTCCCGCCTCACCCTTAACTCATTATATCCTACCATGCCCAGCACGAATAACGTGGGGTACATTAGCGGGTAAAATGGATACACCCCGTATAATTTTAGATATAGATATCTTGTAAACTTGTTTTGAATGCGCTCTAACATTACCGCGTATTTTGCCTCATGTGGAGCCCATATGACAGCGTTGTGTTCTAAGTGACTCCTAACAAGTGCATCGTAAAGGACCTTAATTGCTAAGATGTTGGTGAAGTGTCGAGTCTGTCTCATTATAAATCCTAGATTTCTGAATGCCTTTTTACAGATTTTAGTAATATGCTCTCGAAATGATAGGTCAGGAGTCAGAGAAACGCCTATATCACGCACCTGTGTGACTCGCTGCATCAGAACGTCTTCTATCACGTACGCATAAGATAGCGGTGAACGCGAGCGGGTGAAACTCATCACCGAGCACTTCGATACGTTAAAATACAGCTTGTTCATATGGCTCCATGTTGTTTCTGTCAATTCCTATGAGAAGAAGTGCATGTATAATTATAAAAAAAGAAAATGTCTTTAGAACCACTAAGGCTTACATAGATTCCTATGTAAGCCTAAGTTGCTCTACAAGAACGTGCGGAGGACCTGCACTGACGTCGGTTGCATATGACGGTCACGGGCATGAATGTACATACATTATATTCGATATAAAAAAAGAAAAAAAGAAAGAAAAATTGTTTTTTCCGCGCAAACAAAACGCACATTACAATAATAATAAACACATAATCGAGAAAAAAAAAAACGGTGGTAGGCCATAACATCAGCTGCCGGCAGAAGTTACCACCCATCAGACAAAGTCTTGCCGCCAAGCGATTCGTCGTGTTCCGGCATGATGTCTGGTGAAGCCGTACGGAGGACGGATCTGAGCAGTTGTATTGCGATGTGTGCTGGGTACAATGCGCTAAATGTTGTTGTGTCGGGAGTTTGGTCGTGGAGGGTCTCCACATCAATCTCCCTCTGGTGCAGCATCGTCGGTCGTGTTGTTGGGTTTAACATTGCGCTACCTCGCTCAACTGCCGTCTTCCTTCCTATACACTAAGTTTATTAAGTGAACGGGCTTAATAAACTAGCGCGCTTTACCATCAACGATTGCATCACTGCTTACCATCAGGCGGGATTGCAGTCAAGTGCTAAGTAGTTTATAATTACTAAAAAAAAAGTGTAATTGAGTAAAAAGCCTTGTACTCAAACATGAAGAAATTAAAACAAATTTTCCTGATGTCGTAACCCGGGTCAAAGATACACACGTTATTTGACAATTAGACATTGACAATTTGTCAATTGTCAGCGGCGCGTACGTGCTACTCGCCGCGTGTAACACGCGTCAGTCTCGCTCGTCAGCGCCGCATTTGTCGGTTAACCGACGAATATGGTGCCGTGCGTTGTGCGCACGCCCGGTGCCGTATATAAAAAAAATAAAATCTAGCTGTATCCCGTAACTTTAGGAAGATGAATTTATAAGCCGGTCTATTATCAAAAATCTGATTAGCAGACTACGCCGCACGGTATTGTATTATGTATTTCCCGCTGAGGTACGCGACCGCCATCAGAGTAAGAAGAATTTAGGCCTAAATCAATATGAAGTAAGGCATCATTGGATACTGATTAAATTTATCACGCGTAAATATATTTGGATGGGGTTTCAGTCTAACCATCAGTATTTTGCAATAAGGTATTTGACTAAAAAACTAATTAGTCCGTCAGTCAGATTTCTAAAAAATACTACACACGATTTTTTTCTTTTTTCATATAAACAAAAAATGAAGACGACACAGTGCACACTACACTTTTTAGCGGCCAGTGACGTCACGAGCTACCAGTCCTGATCTTTGATGTCTTTTATATTTGTCAATTTTTATTGATTTTATAAAACAAAGTATACGTATCCAACATTTTTCTATAATCAAAATGACGGTCTAAATAGAATCATTTATTTTTTACCCAGGAAACATCCCTATTCATGACACCAAAGAGAAATAATATTTTGCTATTAGAATGTACTACAGTCAAGACGGCGAACATGTTATGCAATTATGCTCTTTTGATTCATAATTTTTTTACAGAATATTTGATTAAATAATTCATGTTGAAATTAACCAATGAAAGACGTACCCAGTAAATAGTAGCTTTGTGGCAAGTACCTAGTGCTCATTCATGTGCTATGCAATTATACAATGCTAAGAAATTCAAACTATAAGTAAAATGCAAAAATAGTTTTAAACAATGCTTCAAAAACATTCCCGAATACTTAGTTTAGCCCCTGTGGAGCATGATCAACGTTGAGCTCAAAATCAAAAGACATTTATTCAAATTAGGCTGAGAATCAGCACTTTTTGAACGTCAAGAAGACAGTCCCCCAAAACGCCCACCCATTGACACTTCCTAGTGCTTTCGCTGGGCAGAAGAAGTGGCGGAACAAACACATCAGCAGCACAACTGTCTGTTCATTAAAAAAAAAAAAAAAACACATGACTTTACTTAGCTAAACATTTTTCTTGGCTACAGTGTTCTTTTTTTTTTCAATAATTATATACTAGTGCTTGACTGCAATCCCGCCTGATGATAAGCAATGATGCAATCGTTGATGGTAAAGAGCACTAGCTTATTAAGCCTATAAGCCTTAAAATACTTGAAATAGACGGCAGTTGAGCGAGGTGATGCAATGTTAAACCCAAGAGCCACACGATCAACGATTCTGCGCCAGAGGGAGTTTGATCTGGAGACTCTCCACGACCAAACTCCCGACACAACAACATTTGGCGCATCGTACCCGGTACACATCGTAACACAACTGCTCAGACCCGTCCTCCGTATGGCTTCACCAAACATCATGCCAGAATACGACGAATCGCTTGGCAGCAAGACCTTGTCTGGTGGCTGTAACTTCTGTCGGCAGCCGTTGGGATTGACGCCGTAACCGAAACACGGTATTCTTTCTTCAAAAACTAACCAATCTGTTCTTTTCCAGACAAAATCCGGCCACGAGACCTACATTAACAGCATCATACTTGGCGTAATCTGCGTGATACCCTACTTCGTTAACGGTATTCTGGTCAACAAGGTTGGCAAGAAGACACTCTTTACTGTCGCCGGCTTGATCTCTGTGGCCAGTTCCTTAGGTCTTCGCTGGGCAAACAGCAAGACTTTAGTCGTGGCTCTGTTCTCATCTTCTGTGTCCATTTCTCAGTCTATGTTGAGTTTGAATCAAGCCATGACTGTAGAAATGTTTCCGACTACAACGAGGTATGTGGGTTAAAAATATTTTTACATCTCTCATATTCGGTAAGTAGGTCCTTATTACCCCCAAATGGGACTTGTAGGTGATCAATTAGCGCTCTAGGATAATAATGTAGCTAGAAAACCCGTAAGGCGGTAAGTTTTTAAAAAAAATCTCTTCACTCTTTCAAAAAGTTGGCATACATCTTATCATCATACTGGCAGTAGACATCATGCATTCAACCCAATGACAAGAGTCGCTTCGCTATTCAGCCTTGTCTTCGTATGAGTATAACAGTCATCAATTTTAAATATCGAAAGGCGAAGCTCAGTTACGTTCTGCCAAAATAATTAAAAAATTAAATGAAAAAAGGCGGGAATAGAAAACTTTTACTTTAAATATTGTTTATTCTTGTAATGCTAGTTTTGTCTACTTACCTCACAATCGTGATGTAAAGCAAAGTAGTTAGCTTGGGTGTAAGCATCAATTACACCCTCGCGCTAAATATTCGGGCTGCAATTGATGCCTTAAAACTTTGCTACTATTCTACTATTGTTTTCATTTTGTGCACCCTGAAATTAAGGAGGATTGCTTGCTACACTTAAGCGTAACACGTAGTAGTGTGAGCTACACCTTAGTTTCCAATAGGCATTGCAGCATTTTCAACATCAGCATAATTTCAGCCGAGAAGCGAACACTGCTCGACATACTCCTCACCCAAGATACTCCACTTCGACCGTTCCTTGCTTCTCGTATCCTACTGATCCTTATGGCTTTAATAAGGACGTTGGTCCTTGTGAAAGGCCTTTCAAGGTCGCGATCATTCCAGAACCTTTCAGCTTTATCAGGCTTCATAACAGAAATAGGCTTCATAGTAGTAGTGAACCTCTCACAACCTAAATCTGGTTTATCAAATAACAAAAAAAAACTGTGAAACACCCACTTATTGCACACAAAAGACGTGAACAAGTCTATTTCAGCCCCATTGTCAATCTTACAAGTATTAAATATAATAGACAATAGGCCTTAGATATCTATTGGTCCATTGTTCAGAGGGTCGAGCGAATTCAATAGGCCTCAACTGGCTCAAAATAGGCACAATATGGAACAGATACCATCTGTTCTGTTCTTGTTTTGCAAAACGGTCGCATGCTGTTGTGATAGAAAATTTGATTATCTTTTAACTCAAAATTAATTATAACAAAGTTCAGGGGTCCGTTTTAATTATGATCTTAAGTAATTTAATGTTGATTCATTTAATATATAGATATTATTTATTTACAATGGATTGTTTACAATTTGATGATGAAGATAATTTAGATATTCATTTTAATTTAATGTTTTGAATATTATAGCAGATGGTGTTGAATTGTTAATGTTTGCCTGTTAATTTAAAGTATTATTTTGTTTGAGAGAATCTTATTTATTCGCTATTAAATATTTTGTATCACATTTATACGTTATCTATAATAGTAATCAAGCCTTAATGAAGCATTGCTACTCTGTGAAAATATCACCGTGAAACTTGAGTTCAAATGATTTGTCAACAATAGTTTCCGACAAAATGTTCGATTTCGGTTTAGTTTCGGCAAAAAAAACGAGTTTCGGTTTAGTTCCGAAACCGAATGTGCTTTCGGGAGTTTTCGGGCTGTGGTCGGTCATATTGGACGCGTTGAATGAATGAACGAATCCCATCGTAGTCAATGTCGTGATTCGCTTGTTTGTATGCTGTTCGTTTTGTTTCGTTGTGGTGGCGAGTTTCGAGTCATTGAGAGCCTATCCACTCAAATAAATACCCATAGTGAGTATTTTTGAGGCGGAACTAATTTTCATTTCTTGATTATAGGTCAGAATGTTGATTATTTAAAAATGAAAATGCCGATCACTGCTTACCTTTGTTAGTTCAAGAGAAAACAATAACGACTGACTGATTATAACAATGTTTTATTTATTTTTCCCTCAAAACATGATCCTTGTAATCAAGTTTCGGTTACGGTTTCGGCCGAAAAAGAGACAGTTGCCGAAATTCGGTTTCGGTAATAAAACTGGTTTTGGTTGGACACTAGTCAACAGTGTCTATCCCTAGGTGTAGCTCACCTCACATCACTTAGGTGTCGTCAGTTAACACACATCATCATCATCAACCTTTTATCGTCCCACTGCTGGGCACAGAGAAGGATTGAGCGTAATCACCACGCTTGCTCAATGCTGGTTGGCGATTTCAGACTCATAAAGTCCAGGTTTCCTCAAAATGTTTTCCTTCACCTTCAGTCATTGGTGTCCAAGATATACTTAGAAAGGACATATAACTTTGGAAAAGTTACATTTTTACTTGCCTGACCTGGAGTCGAACCCGCACACTCATACTTAAGAGGCTGGTGTTTTAACCACTAGGCCACCACGACACACAGTGAGATCATAATAAATAATAGACCGGCGAGCGAAGGCCGTTTGATATTCCCACTTGCTTAAATAATACGGCTAGGTGATTTCATGAGTCCGTGTGTCAGTAAGGTTCTGGAGTGGCGGCCACGTACTGGAAGACGCAGCGTAGGGAGGCCCCCAACAAGGTGGACCGATGACCTGGTGAAGGTCGCAGGAAGCCGATGGATGCGGGCAGCACAAGACCGGTCAGCGTGGAAAGCCTTGGGGGAGGCCTTTGTCCAGCAGTGGACATCTATAGGCTAAAGAAGAAGTGTGTTATCACGATATTTTCCTTTACCGATATCGGCAATATTCAAACTCAGACGTACACTTGAATATTGTATATTATAAACCACTAACTCATCCCACCCACGTACACATGCATAAGTAGCTTTTTGGGTCGTTACTTAAAATCGCGTTGTACTATTTTGATGCATTTTTTACCACCATATCGACAATTTACTTCAGATTGTAATGTGTAGATATAATCGCCATATATTAATTCTCCAAGGGTCTGAAACCGTTTTCTCCCTTATTCTCTCTTTCTATCCAACCAATCTGAACGTCCGACCCACTAATCGACAGATATTCGTCCCTGGTACCATGGAATACTATTTTCAAATTATTAGTATAGTGCGAATTTTTCGCACGGGTCAGCTAGTATTAAACTTACATGTTTTTAAGAAATCTAGAGTTTTCGTCAAATCGTAAATAGCAGGTTGAGTAAAATATTGTAGTTAATCTATACTCTATACTAATATATATAAACGGTGTATTATATAAACGGTAGTGGGTGTTAGTTATAGTTATGTAAATGGTATGCTCTCATGCCCGCAATGTGCGAGGATTTTCATAAACAACATTGGCTACATGAGCCATATGCGAGGACATCAACGGCAAAATCGGAGCTGAAGACGGTCGCCAAGGCCAAAATCGGTCGGGATTACATCATCATCATATCAGCGTTAATCCCAGTCGCATCCGCAGTTTTTTCAGCTTTGGAGTCTGGGGCCACTTTACCAGTCTAACTGCTGGTTTTGGCTAAACTTCGATATTTTCCGTGAAGCGACTGCCGTCTGACCTCCACAACCCGAAGGTGATATCTAAGCATTGCAGTTAGACTAATTGATAGACTTTTGAGGGCTCCAACAACCCGTAACGACTGCCACTAGATGTTCGTATGGCAACCGGGACCAACGGCTTAACGTGCTTTCCGAGGCACGTCCAGACCAGTGCAAATATTCATATTCATGCATACAAACATTTGCACTGTGCGGGGATCGAACCCACGCCTCCTTGCGCAACGGCCGCGTTCGCTACCGCTACGCCACGGAGGCTGTCAATCATCATCATTATATAAAACGGTCCCTTCGCTTTTACTGGGAAGAAGTAGTATAACATACTCCCCCTTTTTTTGAAGATGGCAAATCATCAAATGACGCTCGCTCTGGATGATGATGATGGCGCGCCAGTCTTTTACTGACTAAAACTCACCCTTATTCCTTCACTTGCCTGTGCGTCAATGGCTAACGTATCGCTTTTGAAGACACACAACCCTTCCTCAGCCTATAGATGTCCACTGCTGGACAAAGGCCTCCCCCAAGGCTTTCCACGATGACCGGTCTTGTGCTGCCCGCATCCATCGGCTTCCCGCGACCTTCACCAGGTCATCGGTCCACCTTGTTGGGGGTCTCCCTACACAACCCTGGCAGAACATAATCCCCATTAAAAAAATCAATTTTTTACAATACTAGCTGTGCCCCGCGGTTTCACCCGCGTAAGCTTAATCGAACCTAAAGAGCTTAGTAATTGATATAAAATAAGCGCCTGTTAAAATAATGGCAGCAATATGTACGTCCGCGTTTGCTCCCGTTTTCGCAATGTTTTTTGTTCCTGCTCTGGTCCTATTGGGCATAGCGGGATGTTTTATAGCCTATGTCCTTTCTCAGGCTCAAGACTATCTGTGTACCAAATTTCATTACAATCGGTTCAGTAGTTTTGGCGTGAAAGCCGGACAGACAGACAGACAGAGATACTTTCGCATTTATAATATTAGTATGGATAACCTCTAAGAATAATAGAATATTTATGTGCAATAAAATTTAATAAAGCGTATCGAATATCAGTTATTCATTTAATGTTATAGCAAATGTTCAGCGGTACAATATTTCGCTTCGTCGTTTGTATGTCGATTTTTCGAGCACTTTGCAATCATAGTATTAAAATCAAGTTATGAATTTATACATAGGTTCAAGTTTAATGTCAATATTTTTGCAATGGTAATAATATTATTCGGTAAAAGCGGTTTTGAAAAGCCTAAACGCTTACTTGAATTCGAGATAGATTTTTTGCTAACAACCTATAAGTTAGGGTACCCACGTGGTGCTTTATATAGCATAGACAAGCAATACTTAAGTCAATTTACCGACTTTCAGTTTTCCTTTAGGTAAACAGTCGATGTAGTCGTAGCCTAGTGGTTAAAACACCAGCCTCTCAATTATTAGTGCGCGGGTTCGATTCCAGGTCAGGCAAGTACCAATGTAACTTTTTTATAGTTAATATGTACTTTCTAAGTATATATTGGACACCAATGACTGATTAAAAGGCGAAGAAAAACATCTTGAGGTAACCTGTACTTTAAGTCTGAAATCACCAACCCACCGCAATTAAGCAAACGTGGTGATTACGCTCAATCCTTCTCTGTATGAGAGGAGACCTGTGCCCAGCAGTGGGACGATAAAACGTTGATGATATCGATCTCGGCTGTCATTCGTAAATCCTTGAAAGTCGTTACGAGTAGTCAGATCACCGTTGTTATGACTATAAATCTTAGGGATATAGTATAACCCAATAAATTGGTTAAGGAGGTCCGGTATTCGCTTCATTAATGTAGAATACCGGTCTGCATGCGGTTGGACTGGAATCTTATCCCAATACAGTTGGGAACTCTCATCAGCGGGCTCTATTAAAATAATTGCGTTGTGACATTTATTTTTTTAATATTTTGATCTCGATAATTTGTGTTTCATATTTCCTTATTGGTACTTTTTTGATATTTTATTTTATTTTTGGTTTTTCGAAATAAATCGTCATCATCATCATTTCAGTCGAAAGATGTCCACTGCTGGACATAGGCTCGCCACGATGATCGGTCTTGCGTCTCCCGCATCCAGAAATAAATAAATACTTTTCCTTTATTTAATAAAAATATTATAATAACAAACTCAAGTTTTGGACGGTTTGTGGTCGCTATTCAATTCGATGAGAATGTTGGAACCTGTCAAATGCACTGTTCTATTTTAATTTAAAGAGTAATTGCATTGGCCATGTTATCCAAGAGAGTAACAAAAATATTATTTTTTTTTAATTTGCATTTCTGGTTAGGGTCATACCATACGCGGTGATCAGAAAACAATAATATCTAAATATGTTAAGTTATAATTAGCAATCAGTGAATTTTCCTGTTTCCTGTGTGTGAGTTGTAGTGAAAATATTACGACGAATATTATGTCATACAATACAAAACTACGCCACAATTAGGTTAAAAAAAGAAAAAAAAAGGGTTATTTTCGGTAAACATGACGCAAAAAATTACAACTACTTGACGTGAGAATTACATAACGGGACATGCGTTACATACACGCATAACAGCTGTCGCTCAGCATATTCCAAATATTTCCATTTATTTCTTTAAACATCAAAATCCGCCATATTGTTGCCTCTAACCATCCTCTTAACAGCGGTCCGATGATGTTTAATTTTGACAGCTACTAATCAATTGCTTAGCATCCTCTTAGCGCTAAACAGCTTTTATGAATAAGGATTTTGCTAATCAGTTGCTTAGCAATTGATTAAAGTTTTATGAATAAGACTGCAATTGTTTGATACACTTACAGTATAAAAAAACCCGTGACAAGCCAACAATGTAAAAACTAAAAAATATTCGTACAAATTTTTAACACAGATTTGCTGCTATAAATATTTTAACTTCAAACTCCTGAGCAATTAGAGCGTTCAGCAGATTGATCGTCTTATTTGAAGGTTATATTCGCGTCTAAGGTCACTCCAAGATCTTTAATTTAGCAGACGCTCTCCAGAGGGACCATATATTATTAATCATGTAGCCACATCAGGTACCTATGAGAATCCTTTCACCGGCTAGGTCTGGCGGGCGCGACCCGACGATCCATATCGGACCGTTCTGTATGTTAGTTGCGCTATAAACTATGCTTGCGAGTTACACGATTTTGTTTGATGTTAGCATGACGTAATTCGAATTTTGAAGTTGTAGATACGTCTACAATGATTGATATGATATTTCTTTGTTACAGGACTTTGGCGATATCTTTTATAATGGTAATTGGCCGTATTGGTACGTTGTCAGGCAATATCGCCTTTCCTATAATGTTGAAAATGGGTTGTGTCATCCCATTCTTTACAATTTCTGGATGTATGGTTCGTAAGTATGCCTTTTAATAATGGTATTTTCTTTCTTTTAGTTTTTATTTTAATTTCTAAATCTCGTATTTGAGTTTAAAACTAGTTTCTTTACCGTGACTTTGCCCGCGTGTGGTTATCGGTCGGAAATTATCCTCCGGTGAAGAACTACCCGGACAACATTATCCGGAGATGACCTTAGCGAGGACATAGGAATATTCCAACCTAGGTTATGGGCTATCCGTATTCCAACTATCATCCAATTCCGTTATTTAAGTGGCTGAGGGATTGATCGTTGCGCTGCGTGTCGCGGGTTCGATTCCCGCACGGACCAAATATTTTTATAGTCTACAAGTAGTTTCTTCAGGTCTGGCTGTTTGTGTATGTGAATTTAAATGTTTGTAAACGCATCCACGGTACAAGAGTTCCTAGTGCGGGACAAAGTTCTGTATAAAAAAACCTTTACACATACATACCTATTTAGGTAAATGATAAGTTAAAACAAGGCCTTATCATTTAACATTTTATTATGTATATACTTAAGTCTTTCAAAGGTTCGTTAACACTATAATGTCTTTTATAATTTGTTGAGTAATTGAATAACTTTTTAGTTTTCTTATGACGTCCTCCGTGGCGCAGCGGTTAACACGCTTGCCTGCGAAGTGGAGGCCCCGGGTTCGATCCCCGACCAGGTCATGATGGAAAACGATCTTTTCCCGATTGGCCTGGGTCTTCGATGTTTATCTATATATGTAGATATCTATTATAACTATAGTATCGTTGAGTTAGGATCCCATAATACAAGTCTCGAACTTACTTTACGGGTAGTTCAATCTGTGTGATTTTTTCATATATATTTATTTATTTATGAATTTGTTCGTTTCGTTTCGTGAAAGCATAGAGTTTTTATTTCATTTCTTATACATTCGCAATCGACTATACGTTTGGGTATTAAACGCTGTCTAAAGAAATAGTTTATTACTTCTAAGCTGCTAAACACCTATAATGATTAAAAAAAAAAACAAGTATAAGGGTATTAAAATGACAAAAACCGTTTTCTTTCAGTTGTCACGGCTGTTGCGTTATTTTTACCAATCAAGAAACAGTAGGTAAACGGTTAAAATAATTTACAAGGAAAACTCAAAGTCTTTAATTTGTCTTAATATTAATAAAAGTTTCTATTACTATGTCCCGCTAGTAAAGCGTTTCAATTAATATTAGGTTTAAGTATTTTTAATATTAGATTTAAGTATAATCTACATAAAATTATTAATCTTAAATTATAATTATTTAACTGTATTCTGAAGATGAACCGAGCATGTGTTCGTCAAATAAAAAAAAAATTAAAGATTTAAGAAAATTTTATAAATTTATTTTATTTTTCCAATTACGTGACAATTGATTTGCAATAACCTAATTGTAATGAAAGTCGATCTCCATGCAAGTTTCCAGATTTCCTCTTAGGTACTCCTTTCTTATTCTATTACCTAAAAGTATTGTGTATTTCTTTGCAGTCTTCATAAAATAAACATCATAATAAAAACCAAATAAAACCATAATAACAGGAACAGCTCTTTTTAACATTACAAAATGAAAGAACATCTTTATCACGCATAATAATGCTCCTTTGTGAATGAGAAACAATTGTTTGTAACACAAAAGAGAACAGACTAGTTACCTAAACCTATATAAACATGTTTATATTTATGCTGTTTATCTTAATGAAGTTTAATAATGGAATAAAAATAAATATATTAACGTTGTAATGTAACTCACACGGCAATGTAAAGTAATGTACGGACGACAGCAGGTCAAACTACCCGAAACTGTCAGAAATTCTCAATCAACCTTTACCCTTAACGCTTTTTTTTTATTTATCCATCCATACTAATCCATACTAATATTATAAATGCGAAAGTAACTCTGTCTGTCTGTCTGTTACGCTTTCCCGCTTAAACCTCTCAACCGATTTTGTAGAAATTTGGCACAAGCAATCTTTAGACCCTGAAAAAGGACATAGGCTACCTTTTATCCCGGAAAAAATTGATGTTCTTGAGGGAAATCTAAAAAGCGCGATATAACCGAACTCCACGCGGGCGAAGCCGCGGGCGGAAAGCTAGTTAATTATAAACCAGCGCTTGACCGCAATCCCACCTGATGGTAAGCAGTGATGCGATCGTTAATGTTAAGCGCGCTAGTTTATTAAGAGCCTATTCACTCTAGCCTTGAAGACACTCAAATTGTAGTGTGACGGAAACACCCCCTCGATGTACGCGGTATAAAAGAAGAAGCAAAAAGCTTCGTCCGGATCGTAGTGGTGTCAACAACGTGAGGGTGGAAAGTCGCCGTACGACGGGTCGTCCGATGGTGGAACGGAGATGACGGAATTAAATCATGCAATTCCCTTACACACTCGCCAGAACGCATCCTATAGAAGACCAAAATTCTTGCTACTCTACGCCTGTGCTCCAAGCTTTGGAGACCGTTTCGAGTTAAATCTGGGTCGCCAATCAGCCTCTTCGCACGCCTCTCGACTGAATCCAAAGTAGCCAGGTGACATTTCGCAGCACCAGCCCAAATGTGGCTGCAGTACTCCACACACGAACGGATCTGTGCTTTGTACAACATTAGAAGCTGCCCCGGTGTGAAGTACCGCCGACCTTTTTGCTTTAGAAATAAAGTTAAAAATCTAGTAAAGAAATCTGACAGATTGTAGTAGCTTGATGTGCTGTCGTCTGTACATATTTTTTTTTTTTTTACATGCTATAAACCAGCGCTTGACCGCAATCCTGCCTGATGGTAAGCAGTGACGCAATCGTTGATGGTAAAGCGCACTAGTTTATTAAGAGCCTATTCATGCAGAGCTCTAAGACATGCCGGTTTCCTCTAGATGTTTTCCTTTACTCTTTTGAGAGCAGATTGCAGGGAGCAGATGAAAAAAAGTCGCGGCACATATTTACGCTGAAACTTATTAATGTACCCACTTATTTGCATTAAATCCTGCAGGTTAGATTATGCATTCCAGTACTATTCTGAGCTGATCTAATTATTTTCCATGACACCACGACACATTCATCATCAGCCGCTGCTCGTCCACTGCTGTACATAGGCCTCTTCCATGGCATGCCAACAAGCCCGATCCTGGGGCCACGTTTTTGATGTTGTCGCTCCATCTCGCCCAAGGGCCTCCTTTGCTACGTTTTCCGAGACGCGGTCTCCACTGGGGGACTCGTTTAACCCAACGGTTGTCGGCCCTGCGGCATATGTGACCAGCCCATTGCCACTTCAGCTTGCTAATCCTCTCAGCTATGTCAGTGACTTTGTTCCTCTGTCGGATCACCTCATTTCTGATGCGGTCCTTCAGAGAGATGCCCAATATAGCCCGCTCCATAGCTCGCTGAGCGGTTCACGACTCATTATTCATCCAAAATTAATCAACATTTTGGGAGTACCTACATTCAAAGTGTGAGTATAGGTACGTTACATTACAACAAAAAACTTTTTTAGCACTGACCTCTAGAACTGAAAATCTAGTGACCAGAGTACAACCACAGTATAAAAATCATACAGTAGGTCGACGCCTTTGATCTCGTGTAAAATGCCGACATCGTCTAGACAGTAACGCATCGGCCAGGGTTGTCACAAATAAACAATATTTATGAAATTATTTATTTATTGCAGATCAACATCGATAGCTGTATTATATTTAATTAATTTGCTATTTTTACTAAGGGAACAACTCGAGACAGATTTAAGTTATTTAGATGGTATTTTCGTAACCAGCAACCCAATCCACCTCGGAATTAACACCCATATCATATTAATATACATTTAAATTGGCGTCCGCCATCTTGGATTTCAAAAAGGGTGGCTTTTTCGTAACAAGCACCCCAATTATACTCAAAATTGACACTCATATCAAATTATAAAAAAAATGACGTCCGCCATTTTGGATGTCAAAAAGGATGGTTTTCTCGTAACAAGTACCCCAATCATACTCAAAATTGACACTCATATCAAATTATAAAACAAATAAATAAAAAAACAAACACGCGTTAGCCCTTAATGATAGATACCGAGCTACGAACATCGTTTTGTTCGCAGCTCGGGTGCCGCTTACCCGCGTCTCGTCCCTCACACCCCGCACGATTGCTCTGTTTAGACGTCTTCGTTGGACGACTGTATGATTTTTAGACTGTGGTACAACTATGATCTATTTACGACCTCAGATGACCTCACGCCGGTTACCCCAAGGAATTAGAGAGAGGTGTACTTCATCCAACGCCGACATCTCCACAGATAAGTTGTTCGATAGCTGCTCGGGTAGCCGGTCTGTTTGTGTGGGCGTTAGCTGATTGAACAAGATCTGTTTTACTTAAGTATTAAGTAGGTACTAACACAGGTCAAGTAAGATTGTTACTAACACAATGTTCGTTTCTGATTCATCATTATTAAATCCCAAGGGACAAGCTGCGAGCTTATTGCTTTCAAGTAGACACAAACCGGGTTTTTGTGACAGATTTAAAGCTTACAAGTGTAGATGTTCTAATTTAAGCTGTACCTATACTAGCTTGCAGCTGTATAATTATTATTTAATTAGCTTTCCGCCCGCGGCTTCGCTTGCGTGGAATTCAGTTATATCGCGCGTTTAAGATTTCCCTCGGGAATATCACTTTTTTTCAATAAAAGGTAGACTATGTCCTTTCTCAGGGTCTAAAGATTGTCTGTGCCAAATTTCATCATAATAGGTTGAGAGGTTTAAGCGGGAAAACGTAACAGACAGACAGACAGACAGACAGAGTTACTTTCGCATTTATAATATTAGTATGGATAAAGGAAGAAACCGTAAGGACATACGGATAACGTTTTATTTTTAATGTAACATTGTAAAGAACGCAATTATATTAAATATTTAGACTATTTTTTCAAAATTGTTGACCTTATAAATAACGACTAAAGAAAGAAATTCTTTAGATGAAGGTGAAAGTGTGTGTCACGCAAATGACCAGCAGAAAAGGTGTAGTATTTCCAAATTGGTAACTGCGTTCCACAGATATAAAATCATTTATCATTTAATCACATCTAGACACACGCAGATCACATATAGACTAACATAACCACAGCAACACTCTCACATCCACACCCACACTCAAACATCCACACGAACACACCCAAATTAACTCTCTAATCTTTTAAATCAATTATTTGCTTTGTGTTTTCCCTTTTTGCATTTTGTTGTCATTTTTCTTTCATCCCATAATCTTTGTCGTCTGTTAGTATACGTTTGTATTAGTTGTGACACGACCGTGTATACTGTAGTCAGGAGGCTTGGAGACCTGTAACACAGGTAGTCCTAGTACAGGCTCCAGTTTCCACTACATCAATATATTTTGTATACTTAATTAGGTATGAGTTGAACTTTGTTTCATTATGTGGTGGAAAAAATAATTTATGATTTTTTAATTTATCCCATCATTATATTTTATTACCATAAATACTGAGTAAGGTTACTTACTCATTACACCGCAGTTGCGTTTGAACGAGACCGTTACAAATAAACGTGACTTTAAAATTTCTCTTCTGAATTCAAAGTCATTTGTACGAGTTCCTTTTTAAAAAGTATGTTCTGCAAAGTTTGTAGGTACTACAATAATACCGTTCCCCGACCCCAGCTGTGTTCTGGTTTGAAAATGGTTGTCGGTGTAAGTATCTCATTCATACTAAAAATTCGCACTGCTTCTCTATGTATATTTTTATTTACATTAAATATTCGCCAAACTGTATTCAAATATGAGTTTTTTTTTTTAATATATATTGTAATCTAGCGCTTGACCGCAATCCTGCCTGATGGTAAGCAGTGACGCAATCGTTGATGGTAAAGCGCACTAGTTTATTAAGAGCCTATTCACTCTAGCCTTGAAGATACTCAAATTGTAGTCCGACGGAAACACCGCCGCTGGCAAATTGTTCCAGTCCCTCGATGTACGCGGTATAAAGGAGGAGGCGAAACGCTTCGTCCGGATCGTAGTGGCGTTAACAACGTAAGGGTGGAAACCAGCCGTACGACGGGTCGTCCGCTGGTGGAACGGAGATGGGGGAATTAAATCATGCAATTCCCTCGCACACTCCCCAAAATGCATCCTATAGAACACCGAAAGGCTGGCTACTCTACGCCTGTGCTCAATGCTCAAAATATCTTCAACCTACACAATAAAGTTGAGTTTACGCTACAACTTCAAACATTTTTATAACCTTTTCAACAGTACTCTTCACTCTAAAATCAACTTAATTGCTATTTAAATAAAGTTGATATTTGTTCATCTTATATTTTAAGATTCGCCAATTTGAAACGTAACTACAATTTTGATATATGGATAAGTTGTACTGTACAGTTGCCTTGAGAAATGTCAGTTTTATGTAATTCAGTGCATTAAACTCACTGCGCTCTCTAAACGGTGAAGGAACGTTGAACAAACATCGTTGGGAAACCTATCATCATCATCATTATCTCAGCGCTTAGTCCCGGTTGCATCCACGGCTTTCACGGTGGAGCCCGGGGTCCGCGTACCTGCTCTTTCTCCTCCATTTCGCGCGATCTTTAGCATCCTGTGGTGTGAGATTGTTGGCACGCAAGTCATCTCTTGCAACGTCAAGCCAATGTTTCTTTGGATCGTGGAGAAACAATATGTCCTAAAAATCGAGGACGTGACAACACATGAGTCATGTGGTACACACTCTCTCATCGAGAGGAGGACTATAATAAATTTATAATATATTCTCTACTAGCTTTCCGCCCGCGGCTTCGCCCGCGTGGAGTTCGGTTATATCGCGCTTTTTAGATTTCCCTCGGGAACATCAATTTTTTTCCGGGATGAAAGGTAGCCTATGTCCTTTCTCAGGGTCTAAAGTTTGTCTGTGCCAAATTTCATCAAAATCGGTTGAGAGGTTTAAGCGGGAAAGCGTAACAGACAGACAGAGAGACAGAGTTACTTTCGCATTTATAATATTAGTATGGATTCACGAAACTGATTTTAAAATATACAAAAAATCCTTCAGCTAATTGCCGCTTTTGCCAGTTCAGCTATAGGTGTTTGGGAATACGTCCTGTGTTACTGGTTACCAGGCTCATTTCACGGTTAGACCTAGCTTTTATAGATACCGTGCAATAATTAAAGCAAAATAATATGCGTAATATAAATGAATTAAGTAGTAGTAATGGTAAAAAATATATAATATGTATACTACGTGTAACATAAAGGGTATATACATAACAAAGGAAAGATTGATACTTTACTTACTTACTTAATTTACTTTGATTGAGGAGTGGTCATCTTTACATGATATCAAACGATATTGGAAGGGTTTTTTAATCCTATCTCTTTATGTTAGGAAGTTATGAGGAAAAACACCGCCTGTGATAGGCTACTATCATACTAGTCGCACAGAGATATTGAAGACATTTATCGAATTTTGGCAAGTAACGTGACGGGTAACGAGTAGTCATTAACGTATGTAGTGTGCTGTCACGTTTGTTATGATTTGATTTTAAGAAACACACGAGACCGAAAATTTGGTACCAATTTTTTGAGTATTTTATTTTGAGTTGAAACCCTTCCGATATCGTTTGATATCATCTAAAGATGCCATGCCCTTGGTATGTATATACCCTTTTTGTTACACGTTGTATACACACCTCTGTATCAGCAGGGTGAATATTATAGACTGATTATGCTTAAATATATTAATTGTTATCCATCCCTATAAAGTGCGTATGTTTGTATGTCTGTCTGTATGTATGTGCCCGAAGTTGCTCAAAACCCTCACCACTATAGATAATCATATAGATCTGGATGCGCTGAGTTCAAAAAAAATATTTTTTTCCGTTATCGCAATTAGCCTTCGGCGCGGAAAGGCGCGGAATCTCGGTCCTTATACATAATAAACAACTACTTAACCTTTTGAACGCCCATCTATTTAATACGCGATGTGTCCTCCTGCGCCACGCTACAAATGTATAACGTATCTATAGTAAAACGTAGGGATGGGATTAATGTCCTATCGACAAATAATATTATAAGTTGAAAATTCATGTTTATTCACCAATTTACGAAGCTAAATAAAAGCTAATACCGTATTTACATATTTTGTTTTATTCCATAAAAAATCAAAATGAAAACCTGGATATATTACTCATAATAAAAGAAAAGAATTGTAAATTTATTAAACGTGTGTTCTAGAAGGCACATCCCTATTTGTCTCCAAATGTAGTCCTTTTACTTCATATCAAGTAGTTGGCGCTCGAGGCACGTTTAAATCCTTTCTGATATAAGGATGTCTATGGTATTTTTCATTTTTATATTCAATGTGATCGAGTTACACGTGCGTAACCTCAAACGATTCCTGCATAATTTATTTCGTATTTATTTTTAATTATTACTTACAACAAATATATATATATTTATACATACATACATATATGCTTAAATACACCTGCGCGAAGCAACTTGACTTCAGAGCGGACTAGATGTTTGGCGCGATCTGTACCTTTTAGATTCTCGTAAAATGAATTCCTAATTACGAGGCGCCGGCGATAAATAACTATAACTGAGTTGTATGAGTATTGGTTATTGTTGTTTATTGTCAAACAACTTTTTTTGCGCCGTGTCTTTTCAATAAACTAATAATTTGGAAAATAGGACGCGTTCTTTGCTCTCTCGAAATTGACACAATTTTCACTTAAAGTTTGTCAATTAATGTGTTTACGTGTCATTCCAGTTCGAAGCGTGATTTCTTAATATTTAGAAAAACAATATGTATAAATGAAATTTTGCTGACAAATCTAGGTAGCTACTAGTAGTAGTAAGTACCTACTACCCTGAAGATCTACAGATAGGTATGTTTTTATACGATTTCTCCTAGAATATTCAGTTTTATAAACTGGAATCACATGTAAAAATATTAAATCAATAAAGGATATCTAAGTATTAGTGCTGAATAACCTATCTAATAGCATATAATTCTAAATGACATACCTAATATATCTATCCCTAATACTTTTCTTTAGAGATCGATACAACGAGTGCAAGGTTAAGATATATTAATATAATATATTTAAACTTACCTCAGATTCACTGTACTCTGTAGTTACAATATCAAACTCTGAGTCAGACTCTACACTTTGTAAAACTCGCAATAATTCGTCATATTCACCGTCACTCATTTTTTTGTAAGAACACGTGCGCCGACTTAATTTGTAAACATTGTTTGACTACACTAAAATGCACAAAGTCACTATGACCTTGAAACCCGTCCGCTTATGACGTCACAGAGATACTTCTATACACGTCCGTGGCGCGAGTGGGATGCTAAATAACCAACTTTGTAGAGATGGGTTTTTCAAACGGTGTTTCACTATCGACAATGATTAGAAACCCTATTTATTCTTGATTAAGGTGAATAAAACGTAGTTTATAGTTTACGATATTTATAAAATATTATATATTTACGTCATTTTCTTGCAATAATAGTATTTATGATCATTTCGACGAGATGAAATATAGCGAGGTCTTCGTCGTGTCCCATCACTGGCTTACTTGATATCAAGTAATTGGCGCTGGGGGCATTAAAATATTTTCTGGCGTTTTTGTTTCTATTGAAAATTAAACAAATAAGAACTTATTATGCGTGAAAAAGTTAAAAATATGGTTGATAACAGGGCAAATTTCCATAAAAACAAAATAAAAGGTCTTGTAAAAGTCGTAAATTTATTTTATACTGTGATTAATTCTAATCAAGTAGTGGCGCTGAGGGCACGAAAATCTCGAACTTGTATAGAAGTGATTGGCGTTCAAAAGGTTAATAAGGTGTATAAGATCTTGCTTTTTATGTGTAACGCTCCTCGCGTTCCACTGTAGACAAGTCAATGGGAGAGCCATTATTTAAAAATTCAAGAACAGATATAAGTTTCAAGGCAACGTGGTCAGGTATATTTGATTGTGGATTGGAAATTATTTTTGTTAATAAGTTTGATAATATATCAAGTAAGTTGAGAGTGTTGGGCCGTTTACTTTTATTAATGCTTTCATTATATTGGTTTGCATCCTCTGGGAATGCACAACCATTTCTGGACGGAGAGAAGGAATAATTTTGGACAAGTGCTTGGTGAGCTTTGACATCAAAACTTGGGGAGAGGGGGGCATATGTTTTAGTTTTGAGGAAGACAGGTTTACGGACGGGGACCCTAGACTGTGAGAGTGGTGGTGGAGGAGATTGTGGGGAGGAAAAGGATGTGGTAGGAGGTTTACGGTCGGACTTAGTTGCACTTGCATAGGATCGTGTTACTGGAGGGAAGATCTTACTAGCCTCCATATAGGAAATGTTCCGCTCTGTCATTGCAGCCTTTATAGATTTTTGGCGGCCCAGTTCAGGACATCCATTATAGTTCGCAAAGTGGTTCCCGGAGCAAGAAATGCAGAAGGCATTGTCCTGGTCCACATCACAACCCTCTCCTGGATGATCGTGTCCACACTTAAAACAACGGGGCTTAGAACGACATTTAGTCCGGGTATGACCAAAGCGGCAGCAGTTGTAGCATTGGATGGTGGGATATACATAAATCTCTACATTAAGGGCAGAATAGAAGCAGTACACCCTCTTAGGCAGAACTTGTCCATCAAAAGTTAAGACAACCGTTTGAGTGGGTTTCCATTCTAATATATTCTCGGTGACTTGTCTCCTATTTAACCTACGCACTTTAATAATTTGGCCACAGCCATCAGGGACTTTAATATTTTCCATTACTTCTTCATCTGTCCAGTCAGATGGGACATCCCTTACAATACCCATACGAGTAATGTGGAATTGGGGGATTGAGGTGTCATAATTTTGGGAAATAGCCTGGTTAACTAAAAAACTGTTAGCATTCTCAACAGACCTAAACTGCACTGAGACTCTGTTACGACCAATGCGTTTAACTCCATCTAGCAGAACACTTTTGATGTTATTTTTTTTAAGAAGCATGCCAAACTTAATAGGGTGGAGAGATGTACCGGTTGTCTGTCCTTCTTTAAGTGAGACGTGGACGATGTATGGTGGATTGTCTCTGGCAGTATAATATTGTCGGATGGTATTTTTAGACACTTTCGGAGGGATGGGAGAGGAGGTTGCCGGGGGAGATTGAGCGGGTCTTTTTCTTTGGCTGGTTTCAAAGTCTATGTCTGCTAATTGATCTCCATGGGGAGGAGTTATGGTGAAGACAGGAGTGAAGTCGAATAATTTATCCGGAGGGTCCGGCGGATCAGGGGGCTTTTTACCCGTAGGCATCATGCCTACGGGAGAGACTTACCACAAAAATAGGAACACAAAACACACAAACAGAGCAACACAAACAATAAATATCTATCTTGATTGTAGATACACTTTTAACCTTTTGAACGCCCATCTATATAATACGCGATGTGTCCTCCTGCGCCACACTACAAATGTATAACGTATGTATAGTAAAACGTAGGGATGGGATTAGTGTCCTATCGACAAATAATATTATACATATAAAATAATGTTTATTCACCAATTTACGAAGCTAAATAAAAACTGTAATCGTAATTTCATATTTTATTTTATTTCATAAAAAAACAATATGAAAACCTGGATATATTCCCCACAATAAAGAAAAGAATTTTAAATTTATTAGACGTGTGTTCTACAAGGCACATCCCTATTTGTCTCCAAATGTAATCCTTCTACTTCATATCAAGTAGTTGGCGCTCGAGGCACGTCAAAATCCTTTCTGTTCTAGGGATGTCTAAATTTCTATGGTATATATTTTATATTCACTGTGGTCGAGTTACACGTGCATAAACTCAACCGATTCCTGCATAATTTATTTCGTTTACTTACAACAAATACAATTAATAGAAGCTAAATACGTGGTTTTCTACGTTTTAAAAAATAAAATAAAATGGAGGGTAAGTGTCTGTTTTACACAAGACCTTTTTTTTAATGGTGTCGCTAAATACTCGCAATTATTTTTCTGGTTTGTAGAAACTAATAGAAAACTGAAGAAAATTCCTGAAACGGAAGTTGACGACTTAACGGAATGTCAAGACGACGAACTATTTCAAAATTCTGATTCAGACTTGAACAACTCGCAATAATTCGTCATATTCACAGTCACAATTTTTTTTATAAGGACACGTGCGCCAACTCAAGATGTAAACATTGCACTACACTAAAATGCACAAGGTCACTATGACCTTGAAACCCGTCCGCTTATGACGTCACAGATTTCCTTCTATACACGTCGGTGGCGTGTACGGACCGCTAACTAACTAACTTTGTAGGGATGGGTTTTTCAAACGGGGTTTCACTATCGACAATGATTAGAAAACCTATTAATTCTTGATTAAGGTGAATAAAACCTAGTTTAAAGTGTACAATATTTATAAAATATTATATATTTACGTCATTTTCTTGCAATAATAGTATTTATGATCATTTCGACGAGATGAAATATAGCGAGGTCTTCGTCGTGTCCCATCACTGGCTTACTTGATATCAAGTAATTGGCGCTGGGGGCATTAAAATATTTTCTGGCGTTTTTGTTTCTATTGAAAATTAAACAAATAAGAACTTATTATGCGTGAAAAAGTTAAAAATATGGTTGATAACAGGGCAAATTTCCATAAAAACAAAATAAAAGGTCTTGTAAAAGTCGTAAATTTATTTTATACTGTGATTACTTCTAATCAAGTAGTGGCGCTGAGGGCACGAAAATCTCGAACTTGTATAGAAGTGATTGGCGTTCAAAAGGATAATATTATTTGTGGCTGGCAATACCGCCATATCTTATGCATGGCACAAAGGCCCAGGAGCCATGCCACTGGGAGGTTCCTGTTCCATAGAAGGCGGGAGGAAACGCCAGGGTGTCATCATTATGTGAATCGCCCGGAGGACACGGTGGAGCATACGGTGGAGGTCTGCCCGGCTTGGGTAGAACACCGCCGTGTCCTCGTAGCGGCGATCGGCGGAAATCTCTCGCGTCCGACCCTGATCCAGATCCTTCTGCGAAGCAGTGATGCTGGCAAAGGAGGAGGTGGAGTGCATGAGGCAGCGGGAATCCCAGCCCCGTCACGTCACTAGCCGCCGCAGGAGACGCCCTAATCGGGAGACGACATCGAACTCCCAGCCACCGTAGGCGCGGGCCTGCGGGTGGTGAGCAGTGGTCAGCTCGCCACCCGGTAAGGACCAGGCCCGAGTCGACGGCCGCTGTGTTTTACGCGCGCCTCACAGAGATGTCAGCACATCGTGACGGGGTCCACGAAGACCGATGCCTCCTGGGTCAGGGTAGCGGGTTGGTTAAAAAAGGAACCGTGACCCGTGGCCGTCGCACAGGCAAGTGAAGAAACACGGGTGGGTTTTAGTCAGTAAAAGTCTGACACGCCCTTCCGCTCCGCCCAGAGCGGGAGAAGTCATTTGATAATTTCCCATCCCAACAAAAAAAAAGGAGCCATGCCACAAAACTATTAAAAAAATATGCTTTTGAGTAATGGCAACACATACATGATCCAAGAAAATGGCTGAAAAGTCGGTCTTGTGTCATCATTTAGAAACTACGAACGAGCTCTTCATTTACAATTAATAATAATTACTTATTTACCGTGCTGAACAACAATAAAGTGATTTGTACAAATATTTGAAAATTTAATAATATCTTAACACATGAAAAGTTAGTCTGTTTCCTTTATTAATTAATATTACACAATCAAAATATCGTGTAACAAGCTTTAAACAACGAATAAAGGCCAGCCAACATGACAGCAGCTTAGTGAAAACATCTCAATTATTTCGCCAACAATGTGCCATTTCACTACAGAAACAATTGCACGACAGACAAAAGTAGACTATAATTAATAAATAGAATTAATTAATCCACCGCAGTTTGCACCTGACATGCTAATTAGGTCATGTTGTAGGGATGCCGTTAATATTGTTACGGGCTAGGGGTACTTAAACGCCGGTTAAGGGTTACGAAGTTTATTGGCAACGAAGGTCCAGTCGATTGTAGGCAATGACAAGTAGAATGTCGCTGACGTTGCACCGAAGTCTTTCCTTATGTCCACGAAGTCCGTGTTGTAAACACACAATAACGTTGCAGATGTTACTTCACGTAGTACTCGAAGTTCTCGTTGTAATTGTCGCAGTAGGTCTTCTTTAAGATCGCTTCTTAACTGTCGCTGTTTTCGTATCGCTAGTCGAGTGTAGACTGACTCTGCGTCGGCGCCACGGTGCTTTATATAGTCCAGCTGGTCGAACATTCCAGATTCCTCTAGACGTAATAATAATAGCACATAACTTCGAGGTCACTCGGAAGTACCTACGGTAATTCCCGGAAACGGGTTTCTAGAAATTTCGATGTCGACACTTTGTTGACAAAAGTGTTGAGACCTGTACCATTCGATAGGCCGTCCTAAGTCTAGCAATGCGTTTTATTATTGTACCTAGGAAATGTCTAGATCTAGCGAGATAGGGCTTAAAAGTGACACACTGCATGTCACGCGATATTGAACCTTATGCCATCGACATAAGGTCCATTCGTAACATTGCCCCCTTCTTAGTCATGCTCGTCCCGAGCATGATTTGATCCATAATAGCGAGCTAGGCGGTCTACGTGTACGACCTTCAGCTTCCCTCTAGGTCCTTTCTTAATCCGGTAGGTGACATCGTTTATTCTGGTTACTATCGTGTACGGACCCTCCCATTTGGCTTGGAACTTTGGACTCTTTCCTTTTCTTCTAATGGGATTATGCAACCATACCAAAGTTCCCTCTTCGAATCCGGGCACGTTAGCTTTGCGGTCGTATCGGATCTTCATTTTCTCACTGGTTTTCAGACCATTCTCTCTCACTAGCTCATGTCATCATCATCCCAGCGTTAATCCCAGTCGCATCCGAAGCCTTTTCAGCTTTGGAGTCTGGGGTTCGTCTTACCAGTCCAACTGCTGATATGGCTAAACTTCGACATTTTCTATGAAGCGACTGCCGTCTGACCTCCACAACCCGAAGGCGACATCGAAGCATTGCAGTTAGACAAATTGTAGGACTTTTGAGGGCTCCAACAACCCGTAACGACTGCCACTAGATGTTCGTATGGCAACCGGGACCAACGGCTTAACGTGCTTTCCGAGGCACGACCAGACCAGTACAAATATTCATATTCATGCATACAAATACTTGCACTGTGCGGGGATCGAACCCGCGCCACCTTGCGCAGCGGCCGCGTCCGCTACCGCTACGCCAGGTGTTCCAGTTAGTGCATCTATGGGTAGTCTAATTTCTCGGCCGAAGTTGACTTTCGCCGGTGTGCAATTTGTGCTATCATGTGTTGCAGAGCGGTATGACATTAAGAAGAGTGGAATGTATTGGTCCCAATCCCTCTGGTGTTCTTCCACTACTTTGGCCAAATGATTCTCTAGCGTCTGGTTGAATCGTTCGACCATTCCATCTGACTGTGGGTGATATGGTGTTGTACGGGTCTTATGGATCCCGAGTAGTTGGCAAACCTCTTGGAACAGTGAAGACTCGAAATTTCTACCCTGATCAGAGTGTAACTCCAAAGGAACGCCAAATCGACAGAACACCTCGTGAACTAGCTTTTTGGCGACTGTATGAGCTTCTTGGTTAGGTACTGCAAAGGCTTCTGGCCATTTGCTGAAATAGTCTTGCATGACGATGATATACCTATTCCCTTCTTCAGTAACAGGGAATGGCCCAGCTATATCGACAGCAACTCTTTCCCATGGTGCACCAACATTGTACACTTTCAGCCGACCTCTGGCTCTCGTTTGCGGTCCCTTTACTGAGGAGCAAGCTACGCATTTTCTACACCAGTCCTCAACGTCTTCGCGGCAATGCACCCAATAGAATCTTTTTCTCACCTTCTCCAGGGTTTTCTTTACTCCTAGATGTCCTCCGGATACTCCGTCGTGCACCTCTCGTAGCACTGACGCAACTTTATCACCGGGAACAACTATCTGTAAGGTGAACTCCTGTCCACTGGGTGATTCCCATTTCCTCTTGAGAACTCCATTATCAATTATCAGGCTATCCCATTGAGCCCAGTAACTTTTTACTGTTGGGCTAAGCGCTGATATTTCACTCCAAGCGGGCCTCTGGCCACGTTGCTTCCACTCGATTACTGCCTTCAGGTCACTATCGTCCTTCTGTGCGTCTTTCAATGTTCGATTATCCCAGTCTTCATCGAAATCATTCACCTGGACAATACGCACGTTCTCTGTATTTTCCTGTTTGTCACAATGTCGGCCCTTACTTCCTGAAGTTAGCTGGCGGCGGCGGTCCTTTTGCCTTGCCTTTTTCTCGAGGCGCTTCTTCTTACGGGCCTCGTCCTCGACTTCCTTGTCCCGGCTTCCGTCTGCCTCAGTCCACGACCTTCCGCGCGACCGCTCGCGCTCGTGTTCTCGCTTGCCGGGACGTTCGCGTTCCTGTTCTCGGTCTCGCTCCAGGTCCTTGACGCGTTCCCGCTCTCGTTCAGCGGGTCGCTCGCGGTGCCCGCTCCGGTCGCTCCGCTCACGCCACTCGACTCGCTCGCACGGGCGCTCGGGCTGGACCTTCGCATCGCGCTTGCGCCACGCCATCACCGGGACCTCCTCACGTGACCAAGAAGTTCTTCTTCCCTTGGCCTTCCTGGGACAATCAATTCGAATGTGCCCCTTTTCGCCGCACTCATAGCAAGTTGGTCCTCGTCGGGCTTTTATATGTGCGGTCACTTCTCGAATACGGTCATGTTGTGGGCCATCTTGACGTACAGCTTCCACCTCCAGAGCATGCGTCAAAGCTGCCTTCAGGGTCTGATGGTGACCCAGACGTACTGCAGCCCTGACTTCTGCATCTCGAATCCCATCGGTAAATGATCGTAGAGTAGTAGCGCCAATCAATCCCGGTGTTGATGCATACGCCTTCCGAACCATACGTTCTATTTCCGTGGCCCATTGTTGCAAACCCTCGCTGCTCTTCTGTATGCGTTCGCGGAGTTGAGCCCTGTAGACATGTTCCAGGTGTTTCTCTCCATATCTAATCTCCAACGCTTCTAACAGACAGGCTAGGGTATTGCAATCGCCGGAAATATTCTCGAGGATTCGTACGGCATCACCACGCAAAGCGAGCATAAGGGCCGTTAGAGCTTGATCGTCATCCCAATTGTTGCCTTTTGCGACTTTTTCAAACTGTAGACGGAAGGCCACCCATGACGTTGTTCCATCAAAATGAGGTACTTGGAACGTCGGCAAAGCACTAGGTATCACCCCTTTTATAACTCCTTTTTGTACCTTCTCATGCAAAAATTCTACTTCCTTTCCAAACTCCATGATGGTATTGTCTAGTTTATTGAAACGCGCATCATGTTTGTCTATACGAGCGTCTTGCTGGCCTATGCGCGTATCTTGCTGGTCCAGACGGGTATCTTGTTGTGCTGTTTTTATTTTAAGTTCGTTGACCTCTTCTTTGGTTTTTTTCCATTTTTCATTTAATTCTAATACCAGTTGCTGGGATTTTTCTATTTTTGCTTGAGTTGCTGCTTGGGATTGTTTTATTTGTGCCTGGGTTTCTGCTACACTTTTAATCTGTGCCTGGGTTGCTGCCTGGGAATCTGCCATACCTTTTATTTGCAGCGTCAAGTGAGCCAGCAACGCCGATAAATCGCATCCACTGCTTCCGGGAATAGTGGTGGTAGTAGGCGCACTCACATTCGTCGGTGTTACGACGGCCGCATCTACTCCGGGTGCAGGGACACCGACCGATTCTTCCTCTTGACGCGCCAAATCCATCGCTGCTTGTCGTCGCGTGCGAACCCTTTCGTCTTCCCTTGGCGTGACCGGCATGCCGCTTCTGACACCAATTGTTACGGGCTAGGGGTACTTAAACGCCGGTTAAGGGTTACGAAGTTTATTGGCAACGAAGGTCCAGTCGATTGTAGGCAATGACAAGTAGAATGTCGCTGACGTTGCACCGAAGTCTTTCCTTATGTCCACGAAGTCCGTGTTGTAAACACACAATAACGTTGCAGATGTTACTTCACGTAGTACTCGAAGTTCTCGTTGTAATTGTCGCAGTAGGTCGTCTTTAAGATCGCTTCTTAACTGTCGCTGTTTTCGTATCGCTAGTCGAGTGTAGACTGACTCTGCGTCGGCGCCACGGTGCTTTATATAGTCCAGCTGGTCGAACATTCCAGATTCCTCTAGACGTAATAATAATAGCACATAACTTCGAGGTCACTCGGAAGTACCTACGGTAATTCCCGGAAACGGGTTTCTAGAAATTTCGATGTCGACACTTTGTTGACAAAAGTGTTGAGACCTGTACCATTCGATAGGCCGTCCTAAGTCTAGCAAAGCGTTTTATTATTGTACCTAGGAAATGTCTAGATCTAGCGAGATAGGGCTTAAAAGTGACACACTGCATGTCACGCGATATTGAACCTTATGCCATCGACATAAGGTCCATTCGTAACAATATTTTTACGTTTAAACTGGTATCCTGGTATAGGTTACCGCTAAAACAAAACATAACGTGAACTTTAGAAGCTAGATTTAAAAGAACAGTTCATCATCTTGCTTTTTAAGCTATTCCATTCCGAATCAAGAAATTCCGTAACGAAAATAAATCCTAACACCCCCCACTCCGACCGGCACAGCGGCGGCGCTGCGTTGAAAGCAGTGCATCGTCTAACGTCGTTTCAGTTCGGCAGACTTCGACGTATGCGTATAGGCTAGCTGCTACATGCTCAGGCTCCGTGCTAGGTGAGACAGCGTGCTTTTTGGCTGCGTCAATTCAACCTTAAGTATGTAAGTCGCTGTGGCCTAGTGGTTAAAATACCAACCTCTCAAGTTTGAGTGTGCGGATTCGATTCCAGGTTAGGCAAGTAGCAATGTATAGCATCTTGAGGAAACCTGGACTTTAAGTCTGAAATCACCAACCCGCATTGAGAAGCGTGGTGATTACGCTCAATCTTTCTCTGTATGAGAGGAGACCTGTGCCCAGCAGCGGGACGAAAAAAAAGTCTCGTTTTGCATTGAAAATTCTCGTGTACTCCCTCCATCCTGACAGGGGTAGATTCTTACCCTCCTAAAACAACCATGCTGTTCCACCTCTACCTAAGGCTGGGGGTGCAGAGTTCGTACAAGCATTTACTGTTCCAATTAACATCGGACTAGCCTGTTTCCAGAACATATGTTGTGTATGTTGGGATCGGCTACCAGTCTAACTGGTTGCAGCTTACCTATTCCTTATACACTAGATACATAGTCTCGAACAGAACTTATCAAAAATGGCGACAAGTATTAAGCAATCTATATAAATAATAAATTTTCTAATAATAAATTTTCTCGGTGGTAGGCAACAACATCAGCCGCCGGCATAAGTTACCACCCACCAGACAAAGTCTTGCCGCCAAGCTATTCGTCGTGTTCCGGCATGATGTCTGGTGAAGCCGTACGGAGAACGGGTCTGAGCAGTTGTGTTGCGATGTGTGCCGGGTACGATGTGCCTAATGTTGTTGTGTCGGGAGTTTGGTCGTGAAGGCTCTCCAGATCATCCTCTGGCGCAGCATCGTTGGTCGTGTTGTTGAGTTAAACATTGGATCACCTCGCTCAACTGCCGTCTTCCTTCCTATTCACTCAGTTTTTTTGAGTGAATAGGCTTAATAAGCTAGTGTGCTTTACCATCAACGATTGCATCACTGCTTACCATCAGGCGGTATTGCAGTCAAGCACTAGTTTATAACTATTAAAAAAAAAAAAAATCTAAAGTAGTCAAAATAAATACACATTAATTTAAAATCAGCCTTAAGTGCAGTGTATAGGTAATGTTCTTTTCGCAAAGCAGTACAAAAAGCCATTATTTTTTACGACCGAGTCCGTGGTATATCAAACATCAAACCATATTCAACCTTACACGCATGCATTAAAGTCAGAATTATAAAGTAAGTACTAAATGAAAGAATCACCCAAGTGCTGCGTTGTGCGCTTGTTCAGTTCAGCCATTTTTTTACGCTGATTGTGAATCTAGTGTATAAGTAATCGATGTTAGAACCACTATTTTATATGAAGTGACTGCTTGCGTCATCATCATCATCATCATCTCAGCGTTAATCCCAGTCGCTTCCGAAGCTTTTCAGCTTTGGAGTCTAGGGTCCGCTTTTACCAGTCTAACTGCTGATTTTTGGCTAAACTTCGATATTTTCCTGCTTGTGTGACCTCTACAAACCAGTAACTGGTAATACGAAATCCCTTGGTAAGAACGGTTCTTAGAGTTTCAGGCATATGAATGACTACCCGTAACGACAATCAATGATCCACGAATAATAGGATCAAAGGCTTAAAAGCGCTTTCCGAGGCGCGGAGGGGTGTCGGTATGTTAAGATGGTCACACACCCACGGATTAACAGCGGCAAAGGTAGCTTAACCTGCTCGATCGACTTGTGCGTCTGTTTTACTTAGCCATAAGCCTCTCTGGTTCCTAAAGGAAGGTTATTTTTAAATTATAAACTACCGCTTGTCCGTTATCCCGCCTGATGGTAAGCAGTGATGCGATCGTTGATGGTAAAGCGCGCTAGTTTATTAAGAGCCTTTTGACTCTAGCCTTGAAGACACTCAAATTGTAGTGTAGCGGAAACACCGCCGCTGGCAAATTGTTCCGGTCCCTTGATGTACGCGGTATAAAACAGGAAGCGAAATACTTCGTCCGGATCGTAGTGGTGTTAACAACGTAAGGGTGGAAAGCCGCCGTATGATGGGTCGTCTGATGGTGGAACAGAGATGGGGGAATTAAATCATGCAATTCCCTTGCACACTCACCAGAATGTATCCTATAGAAGACCAAAAGGCTGGCTACTCTACGCCTGTGCTCCAGGCTTTGGAGACCGTTTTTAATTGTAATGAAAGTAAAATAACCAGTACTTATATTTTCGAGCCATTTGGGGCTGAAACTCCAACTAATTATAATTTAAATTCATCTAGGTAATGAAAATTATTCAACTGAGTAAATTACATAGTTCATGATATATGTTATTGATCATTAGGCTACAATTGTTTACGAAGGTGGGCGCTAATATCTATAATTACAAGATATTATGTTAGCTTATGTATTGGTTGAAACTCTAAAATACAACTTCATTGTGTTTTTCTTTACTTTAAGGTGCAAATAAACGTTTTTTTTATGTTTTATGTAAACCCTCAGGCGGCCTCAGGCCATAGTGTGTTTATTTTATTTTTTTTACTGGCTTCTGCCCGCGACTCCTTCGGCGTGGACTTCAGTTTACGGTGCGCGGAGCTCAGTTGATATAAAATAAACCCCTGTTAAAATAATGTGAGGAACATGTACGTCCGCGTTCGCTCCCGTTTTCGCAACATTTTTTGTTACTGCTCTGCTCCTATTGGTCATAGCGGGATGTTATATAGCCTATGTCCTTTCTCAGGCTCTAGACTATGTGTGTTTCAAATTTCATTACAATCGGTTCAGTATTTTTGTCGTGAAAGTCGAACAGACAGACAGACAGACAGAGATACTTTCGCATTTATAATATTAGTATGGATTTATAGGCCTATTTACACGTAAAGAGATAGGTACAAACATAGTGCACAATATATTGCGATAGACACAGCATGCAATAACAAAAATTATGACAGAAATAAAAGTTACAAAAACTGCAGAAATAACTTTTCAACCAATGTGAGGTTAGCAAAGGGAAAATAAAGAATAAAATCAGCAATGTTGTTATTTGTTTTTAAGGACTTGGCGCTTGAATTTTTGAATTGTTGAGGTAAAAATATCAATTAACTCATTATAATTGTTAAAGAGCCTGCGAATTCTGGGAATGGACGAATTAGATCCTGAAACACTTTTGGGGAAAAGTTCCAGAATAGTGTCCGATAAACATAGACGTTATGTTAATTCTATAATAAAGAAAATGGTCTATACTTTGTTAAAATAGATTTCTCCTCCAGCGAGATCAGTTGCCCTTAATGCAAAGCTAAACGGCAGTGAGCTGCACATCAAGCTACCCGATACAGTCAATCTTAAATCTAATGCTGTAGAGGTAAAGTTGAAAATCTACTAAAGCTGATATGCTGGCGTCTGTAGGTACTAAGTACGGAAAAGACCAAGGATGAAAATACTTAAGTTATATAAGTATCGAGTCGAGCACAGCTTAGCGGTGTTGTCGTGTACTTCAATAAAGCATGTACCTGAAACAAAAAATAAAGAGAAATGTTATAATCTTCTTTATCCCAAATTTTACGGTAAAGTTCAAAAAGCTTTCCCGAGGCTTCGGGACTGTGGCGAACTTAAACGTGTCGACGGTGATCTTTTATGTTCAGTTTTTAGAGACCAACGTTTTAAACGTTTTTTTAAACCACTGTGGTAATTTCTCCTGTATCGTGGATGCGTTTAAAAACATTTAAACTAACATACACAAACAGCCAGACCCCGAACAACTACTTGTAGATCATACAAATCAATTGCTTAACCACTGTGCCAACCGTGCAGTTTTTTGATCTTATGACTAAAATTTGGCGTTTTCTAAATCTAAACATATGCGATATAATACGATTATTGTTGCAATATTTCAGGGACTGAAAATTCAAAATTATTCTAAGTAATTCTTGGAGGGGCTTCAGGAAGGGATCTGGTTAAGGAATGCTTGCCGCGAATTCATGGATGATTAACCCACTTAAGATATCAAGACCTCTCAGTGCCTCAGAAAGCAACTTAAGACGTTGGTCCAACCAGCTATCATATGTAGATTTTTGACAGTCATTACGGGTCACTAGAAGCCCTAAAATCTGACAAGTCATACCAAGGACGATATTACCCAATAACTGGTTAGGTAAATAGGTAGCCGCTTCCTGTAAAGTATTGGTATCTGGCTGCGTCTGGTTAGACAGGAGGCTGACCCCAACGTAGTTGGGAACAGCCTTGGTAGATGATGATATGATTAAGTTTTATTTTCGTATATTTCAAATAAAAATAACAAATATTATGGTGTTTCCATAATATTTGTTATTTTTATTTGTTGTGAGAAAATCCTATCCGAACCGTGAAGGTATTGTTAAGTATCTATAACTGATTCTGCTAATGCATAGAAAGCCGGGCTAAGCTTGAAAAAAATCCCCTAAAAAATATATTATTTCGCAAAAGGCGGTTACAGGGTACATGCGTGGGCGAAAGGAGGCAGGGCACGCGGCATGCCTTCATATCGCAATAATACCGTCGAAAAAGGTATTGTCACTTTTTAAATATTATATATTTCTATATTTTGGCAAAGTTGGAATTAATTCGCAGAAAAAAAAAGATTATTTCAAAATTCATTAGTATAATAATACTAATGAATTTTGAAATAATCTTTTTTTTTCTGCGAATTAATAATAACTAGTAAATTAGTAATAACTATGATGATTACGTAAAATTTCATATTTTATTATTTGTTCATTTGTTTACCTAACCTTTAGTAGATATCTTTATGGGTCGGACAGGGTTTTCTTTATATATGGTAAAAAGTTTCATACGGTAGGTAACATTTATAGGTAAGATACTTTTCATGTTTATTTAAATAAAGTTTCGTGGTAAAACTCTTCAGGAATATCACCCCTAGTATACAATAACATTTATCATGTGTGAGAACGCGTTCATATGACATAACACGTGCAGCGGTAAAATACATGATATAACAGTTTTATTGATACCCTAATATGCTACTTGACAGGGCTGTGCTGAATAAACTGAAGGTTGACTGCGTAACACACTACGCAATTAGTTTCATTTTGACAATTCAACACCATACTTTGCGCTTTGTATATTGTTGAGCAGACATATTTTTTGAAAACATTGAGTAATGTATTAACAATATGCTCAAAAATTATTCCAATTGATAATAACAGTGTGCAATGTCCAATTACGTAATTAGGGTGCTGTTTAAGTGTTTAAATTGATTTTGAATACGTTTGAACCATTCACGATTTGGGTAATTACCATATACTCCACCGGGTTAGGTATTAAGAGTTATTAATGGATTATAACGTTGCTAAATTTAAAAGTGTAACTGTGACGTAGCATGATGACTGAAGTGACTGATATTATAAGGTGCGTTAGGGTAAGATCGGCCTTGGGGTAAGAACGTACAAATCAAATATCTCGTTTATTTGCCTTTATTTTTTAATGCTAGCTAAACGTAGCTAGCATTAAAAATAAAGCCATGCTAGCTACATGTAGCTAGCATTAAAAAATAAAGCCAAATAACTGGGGTATTTGATTTGTACGTTCTTACAACAAGGCCGATCTTACCCCAACGCACTTTATTTGGTCGGTTAACTAAGTCTCTAATGTTTACTTTTAGTTAACCCGTTAGCTGTTTTACGTGTATGTGACTACTACTTCTCTATTTCTTATTTTTTGTGTTTTTGTAAACTTTTGCATCATGTTTATCGCAAATAAACTTTTCTTCTTTCTATATTTCTAACACTTAAACCTATGGAGTATAGTCACCTACCTAGTTTTCGCATGTAATTGAGTATTAACAAGGGACAACTTATTATCCAGTAACTGAGATGTGGAAATCAGTTAGAAAGTAATTCCAGGTTAAACTAGTTGAAACCGTGGCCCTGGCGCATAGGCAAGGGAAGAAACACGGGTGAGTTTCAGTCAGTAAAAGTCTGACCTCTCCCGCCCAGGGAGGGAGAGGTCATTTGAAGATATCCCATCCCAGACAAAAAAAAAGGTTAAACTAGTTGTAAGCTGATTTCGGTCATACTGCAAACTGACCTGTATAAAAAGACTAGGTTGATAATGAAGATAATGGTGAAAAGTTTTTGATCCGTCTGTGAAGTTAAGGTTGTCTTATTTTATTTAAGACAACGTTGTGGACAAGAAAATTGTTTACAAACTAAAGTTTAGTTTACAAACTAAACTGAATTTGCAGCTGAAAGTATATTTTCGCTATCTTTTTCATTAACAAAGTACAAAACATAAATATTAGTTTAGTTATGTCAAATTAATCAGCGCCTGACGTTAATTGACGTATTAATAGTAGCCATGTTTTTAATCAAGTCTAAACTGTCTGTGAAGTATATTAATTTGACAGCACTACTAATATTACTATACTAATATTTATCTTGTGTCCTTTTCGTAATGAGCTTGAAAGAAAAGGTTGAACTGAACTTAAACTTAGTCGATGTAGGGGTAGCTGCCAATAGCGGTCATTAACTTAAACTTAGTTTATGTAGGGGTAGCTGTCAATAGCGGTCATTAACTTAAACTTAGTCGATGTAGGGGTAGCTGCCAATAGCGGTCATTAACTTAAACTTAGTCGATGTAGGGGTAGCTGCCAATAGCGGTCATTAACTTAAACTTAGTCGATGTAGGGGTAGCTGTCAATAGCGGTCATTAACTTAAACTTAGTCGATGTAGGGGTAGCTGCCAATAGCGGTCATTAACTTAAACTTAGTCGATGAACGGGTAGCTGCCAATAGCGGTCATTAACTTAAACTTAGTCGATGTAGGGGTAGCTGCCAATAGCGGTCATTAACTTAAACTTAGTCGATGTAGGGGTAGCTGCCAATAGCGGTCATTAACTTAAACTTAGTCGATGTAGGGGTAGCTGCCAATAGCGGTCATTAACTTAAACTTAGTCGATGTAGGGGTAGCTGCCAATAGCGGTCATTAACTTAAACTTAGTCGATGTAGGGGTAGCTGTCAATAGCGGTCATTAACTTAAACTTAGTCGATGTAGGGGTAGCTGCCAATAGCGGTCATTAACTTAAACTTAGTCGATGTACGGGTAGCTGCCAATAGCGGTCATTAACTTAAACTTAGTCGATGTAGGGGTAGCTGCCAATAGCGGTCATTAACTTAAACTTAGTCGATGTACGGGTAGCTGCCAATAGCGGTCATTAACTTATGTAGGGGTAGCTTAGCGGTCATTAACGATGTAGGGGTAGCTGCCAATAGCGGTCATTAACTTAAACTTAGTCGATGTAGGGGTAGCTGCCAATAGCGGTCATTAACTTAAACTTAGTCGATGTACGGGTAGCTGCCAATAGCGGTCATTAACTTAAACTTAGTCGATGTAGGGGTAGCTGCCAATAGCGGTCATTAACTTAAACTTAGTCGATGTACGGGTAGCTGCCAATAGCGGTCATTAATTTAAACTTAGTCGATGTAGGGGTAGCTGCCAATAGCGGTCATTAACTTAAACTTAGTCGATGTACGGGTAGCTGCCAATAGCGGTCATTAACTTAAACTTAGTCTATGTAGGGGTAGCTGCCAATAGCGGTCATTAACTTAAATTTAGTCTATGTAGGGGTAGCTGCCAATAGCGGTCATTAACTTAAACTTAGTCGATCTAGGGGTAGCTGCCAATAGCGGTCATTAACCCAACTGTACACTTTTTTTGTAGCACTTTTTTATTTAAAACCCGAAATAAACTTTGGAGTTTTTGAACGTGTTGCAATAGTAACATACATACAGTGAACAGTGGTGGACCAGTGGTATCGGCCAAGATTTATAAGTTGTAGGTCGTAGATCTTCGGATCTACGACCGAGTGATGGGGTTTGCCCCGTCACTCTTTCCGCTCTTTATTGTGTTGTAATTATTCCATCACCACTGCTCTCAAAACGGTGAAAGAAAACATCATGAGGAAGCCGGCGTGTCTTAGAGGCAAAAAAAAACTTCGAAGAAATGTGACATCTAGCAACCCACACTGGGCTCGCGTGGTAGTTTCATTCCCTCTCACCGTGAGGAGGCCTGTGTCCCAGGAGTACGAACGTTAGATGCTGATTATATTATACATACTTTATGGTTTAATTTCTTAAAAAGACATATTTATTAAGCTGCTATTGTCACGCAGAAATGTGACAGTCAGAATTAGATGCCATTTAATATTAACCCATATTTATTGAAAGAATTACTTTACATTTAAAATAAACTAGCTAACACTAAAATATGTATCTAAACATATTTAGACAGGTATAATGTGTGTGTGTAAGATGCGTCAAATGTTGTTGTATCGGGAGTACCTACCCAACCCCCGACAGATCAATCTCCCTCTGGAGCATCGTTGGTCGTGTCGTTGGGTTTACCATTGCATCACCTCGCTCAATTGCCGTCTTCCTTCCTATTCACTCAGTTTTTTGAGTGAATAGGCTCTTAATATACCAGCGCGCTTTAACATCAATGATTGCATCACTGCACTGCTGTAATGACAATACGCAATGATACTATCCGTAATGACTGTATAAATTCTACAAATGACAGCTGTAACCAAGGGTTTAATGACACTATATAAACTCGGCATTGAGACTAATAAAAACTTTTTAAAAAGTCCGTAACAAATTCCTTTGTTCAACGGCAAAATTAAAAAAAAAAAGAAATGAAAACGAACTGCCAATAAGGGCCACCCCTATTCTCAAAGCGCTCCACTGCTGAATATTCCATATATTGGTTTTGTAAATGTATGACGCGGTACGGCCGGAGTTTATTGCCGAAGCGATTTACGAATCGGATAGTTAGAATAAAACCACCTCGTTTTAGTATTCTAGAATATATACAATATGTAAAGAAAACCCTGTCCGATCCGTGAAGGTGTTGTTAGGTATCGATAACTGATTCTACTAATGGATACAAAGCCGGGCTAAACTTAAAAAAAACCCCTAAAAAAAAATATTATTTCGCAAAAAGAGGTAACTTAATACATGTGCGGTAGGCGACCCTTCCGCGGGCGACGGGGCGCAGGGCACGCAGCACGTGGTCGCATCGCTTATAGTAATACCGTCAAAATGGTATTAACACTTTTTTTAAAACTACCGAATTTCAGGGAAGTCGGAATTAATTCGTGGGAAAAAAATATTATTTCAAAATTCATTAGTATTGTTACTATGATGATTACGTAAAATTTTATATTATATTTGGTCATGTGTTTACCTAACTTTTATTATCTTTATGGGTCGGACAGGGTTTTCTTTACATATTGTATACAAAGAGCGTTGTGGTTAGCAACTTGGGAGTCATAGCTAAATTATAATTGCCGCTAGGGTCGGTTGTTCGTGGATGGGTTAACCGTCCGTTACGTATCGAGATCCCGTCGTACCTCGAAAAGAACGTTAAGTCATTGGTCCCAATTGGTTGCCGTAAATCTTTTTTTACGTTACGAGTCGAGTAGTCAGAAACCCAAATTTCTGACTACCAGATTTATCGGGGTATTAACAGTAACTGGGTTGTAGATGTCAGATAAGCAGTTACTCATATCAAGAAGTCATGTGTTATTTAAATGAACAGACAGCTGTTCTGCTGGAGAGTCTGTTCCGCCACTTCTTCTTCTCAGCGAACGCACTAGAATATGGCGAAAGGCGAGCGTTTTAAGGAGACCGTCTTATATAATATTGATGTGATGTTCAAATAGTGTTGATTCTCAGCCTAAATTGAATAAATGACTTTTGTTTTTGATTTTGCTCCATGTAAATAAAGTACCGGTACCCAGCTGCATTTGAGTAGAAGGAATTCCATTCCAAAATAGTAAGGGAAATGTTTAGGAAAAGTAAATTTGCCCGTGTGGTACCGGGCTTAGAATAGTACCAACCCATATCCTCCCGTGGGTGTCGAAGAGGCGACTAAGGGAACTCTCACCAGGGAAGCGGACAGCAGCGCATCTCCTGTGGAATATCAAATTACTGCGATTCCAAACCCGCCTGCCAGGCATAGAGATTATGGCAAACCTTCCCAAAGTAAAAAAAACCTTGGGGTGAGGCCTTTGTACAGCGCTGGACCTCTATAGAGGTCCAGTGCCTATAGGCCGAAGAAGAAAATAAAGCAGGTTTTGGTTAGCAACTAGGATTGCAGAAAAGCTTGGGTAGGTATTTCTGACTTATTAAGGAAAGTGATCGATCCATCTTGCTGTTCCAAATTTTGGAACAAAATATTCCTCAATGGCCTTGGAGCTAAAGGCAAGTGGAAAAGTAATTAGTCAAAAGGTTTATTACTACCATAAATAAGTCTGAAGTTAGTTCTAAATAGGTTATGATAACGGCTAACATATGTACTAGGATCGCATGTTTTTGAAAGACAACTTAGGCCGATAGATTCTGTGAAACATCTTACTAAGAAAAGCTGGGTGAAATGAGCTCAGGGTGAGCTCACATTAGTTATGATGGCGGCTCACTCCACACTCAGTTCACTTAAGTTTTCACGGTGAGATGGTTAGGGAATCGCATTGCTGATTTTACGAAAGTCCAATATCTTTTATATATTACGGAATAAAGTTGACGTCTGGCAGTTGTAGTATAGAAAACCTGTAAAAAATTCAAAAAGTCAAACCAAACTCAAAACTGGAAAAAAGAAATGTGTTTTAAAAATGAAAATGAAATGGATTGAATTACATTGATTCTTATTTTGAATATTATTATTAAAGCAATAATGTTTTTTTTTATATAATTATAAACGAGTGTTTAACCACAATCCCGCCTGATGGTAAGCAGTGATGCAATAGTTGATGTTAATGCACGCTAGTTTATTAAGAGCCTATTCACTTTAAAAACTAAGTGAATAGGAAAGAAGACGCCAGTTAAGCGGAGTGACGCAATGTTACACCCCACAACACGATCAACGATACTGCCCCAGAGGGAGATTGATCTGAAGACCTTCCCCGACCAATCTCCCGATACAACAAAATTTGACGTATAGTACACATCACAACACAACTGCTTAGACCCGTCCTCCGTACGGTTTCGACAGACATCATCACGACGAATTGCTTGGCGGCAAGACTTTGTCTGGTGGGTGGTAACTTCTGCCGGTAGCTGATGTTATGGCCTACCACCGAAAGAATTTGTTATTATGCTATAAAAACAGCACAAAGCTGCAATATCCTCTCAAAAATTTAATAATAAATATAGAACTAATACAACTTCTTTATTATGAGCAGAAATCAATATGACTATTGATTTCTGCTCTTAATCTAAATTATTATTATTGCTTAATTAAATTATTATTTTGTCGTCCTCCGTGGCGCAGCGGTCAACACGCCTACCTGCGACGTGGAGGCCCCGGGTTCGATCCCCGGCCAGGTCATGATGGGAAACGATCTTTTCCTGATTAGCCTGGGTCTTGGATGTTTATCTATATAAATGTATCTATTATAAATATAGTATCGTTGAGTTAGTATCCCATAACACAAGTCTCGCTACTTACTTTGGGGCTAGCTCAATCTGTGTGATTTGTCCGTATATATTTATTTATTTATTTTATTTTATTTATTATCTAATAAATAATTTTAAAAAATTAACTTTCATCTGTGGAATAAATATTGTGTTCGATATATTTTGTACGGAAAAGTTATCTGTCATACTCATTAGTTTTATTTTGTGTTATTAAGGGCGAACTTGACTAAACTTGTATGTTGCCTTGTGCCTAGGTCCTGCAGTGGATCTCTATAGACTGAAGAAGAAGAAGGAATTTTGATTTTTTTTCGTTTTTCCACCATAGAAATGACTTTATTTTTATTCCAAGAATTAAAGATGTGACTTTTAACCTGAATTTTTCAAGACTTTATGGATCTACTGGTAGGAAATGATAAGTTTGAATGTGAACCATGCTCTCGGAGCATGTGTCACATTCACGCAAAAAGATTGTCGTTCAGCATTATGCTGCGACCCTATGCGAAGTACATACTTATGTTTCTGCAATTGATTTTTAAATTCAAACTTTTTATTTCCTACCAGTAGATCCATAAAGTGTTGAAGAATCACAAAGTTATGAGCCGTAACGTGAGCATGAGTCAACGCGCCGCTCGCCCGCCCGCGCCTGCTGCAGCGCGGTGCGGCGGGGGCCCTAGGACAATGGGATCCGCTGTAAACTGAGTCGTGCGCTCAGTAACCACACTGCATTATTCTTTAAATATTTTGGGAAAAAATATAACATGGTGTAAAAATTATTGGAATCGATTTACTTGCTTATTCTGAACAATTTATATTCAGCTTCGTATAAAGAAATAAAATAACGTTGTATACAATATGTAAAGAAAACCCTGTCCGATCCGTGAAGGTATTGTTAGGTATCGATAACTGATTCTACTAATGCCTACAAAGCCGGGCTAAACTTAAAAAAAAAATCCCCCTAAAAAAATAAATATTATTTCGCAAAAAAAGGTAACTTAAAACATGTGCGGTAGGCCATACAGGGGCGGGCGAACAGGGGCTAGGCACGCGGCACGCGGTCGCATCGCTATTCGCTCAGAATTATACCGTCAAAAATAATGTTGTCACTTTTTAAGAATTACCAAATTTTGGGGAAGTTGGAATTAATTCGCGGAAAAAAAACATAATTTCAAAATTCACTTAAATAGGGAAAAATTTCATATATTATTTGGTCATGTGTTTACCTAACCTTTACTATCCTTACGGGTCGGACAGGGTTTTCTTAACATATTGTATAAGAAAAACAAGCCCTGTGTGCGGCTAAATATCCTTCTATATCAGCACTAATGCTAAATTAATGCTAGATTTTAAAATAAGTGTCACAAAGCTGGTTTTCGCTGAATAACCCCAGTAAAATGAATTATAAATTCTAACTAAATTCAGCGAATTACTAAAGCTTGTTTGAAAACATCAAACTAGGCGTCACAGTGTAGAAACTACTAAATTGAAGTACCGAAGCCCGGAACTGTTACACTAAAGTTAACAAGTCCAGTTATATTTATATATAACTTAATAGGAGCTGCAGGGATGAAATACAGGACGAAGTAGAACTCAAACTCGAAAAGTCAGCAGCCCCAATCCTCTCGTTCAAAAACTAAACTAAATTTAATACAGAATATAAATTATAATTTAGCCTTGTCAAATTAGTCCGCATCTGACCTAAATTTACGTATGTTTAGCAGCCATGTTTTTTTTGATGACGTAGAAAGAAATATATGCACTGAACTTAAAAATTTAGTTTATTTTGCAAACGAGGAAATCGGTGCCACTGTGAATTTTATGGGTAGTGCAGTGTCATTATATTAGGGTAGACTTTGCAACTGTGAGTGTACGTCTTAGTTTAGTTTGTGGAGTTCTTTTAGTTCTCGTCTTTTTCTGTCTAGTGTAGTTAGCTATTTTATGTAAATTATACGTATGTAATCAAAAATGTACGGGATGTAGGACTATATAGTCCTACATCCCGTACATTAAAGCTCTTGAGAAAACATGAAGCAAGAAGTCCTTTAGAGGACTTCTTGCTTCATGTTTTCTCAAGAGCTTTTTTGTCGGTAGGTACAACATATCCTTCGTACTTTATCAAATATACGTAAATGAGGCATTGCCTCTGTGGCGTAGCGGTAGCGAACGCGGCCGTTTCCCAAGGAGGCGCGGGTTCGATCCCCGCGCAGTTCAAATATTTGTATGCATGAATATGAATATTTGCACTGGTCTGGTCGTGCCTCGGAAAGCAAGTTATGTCATTGGTCCCGGCTGCCAAACGAACATCTAGTGGCAGTCGTTACGGGTTGTTGGAGTCCTCAAAAGTCCAACAATTGGTGTAACTGCAATGCTTCGATATCGCCTTCGGGTTGTGGAGGTCAGACGGCAGTCGCTTCACTGAAAATATCGAAGTTTAGCCAAAACCAGCAGTTAGACTGGTAAAGAGGACCCCAGACTCCAAAGCTGAAAAGGCTTCAGATGTGACTGAGATTAACGCTGAGATGATGATAACATAAATGAGGCATCATTTAAAAAAAAATTACGATTGAAAATCAAGCATTTATCTAATGTACGAATACTTCGCACGGGACATCTAGTATAATATATTATAAAAATAAGCACAGGCTATCAAAAAGTTCGTCCCCATTCCTGTCAATAGGAAAAAATCTTAAAAGTCTGACAACATTGCTGCCTTGTAAATTCCGTTCCTTATTTAAGAATGTCACTTCGTATTTTAAAGTGGATGGTATGCTTTTAATGATTTATGAGAACGCTCAAGTGTATTTTATTTGTTATTTTTAGAAGACTAACAGCTACGCCCGTTGACCGTACTCAACTTAAGCAATGTTACGTCAAAACATAGCGGAAACGCCGAAAGCCCTGAGCGGAAAATATAAATAGTGACCTCATTAGCGATATTCCTCCGAGAGGTCAGCTGGCGGGCGTATACAACATTATACTTTACTTTCTTTATACTAAAACTGAATATAGTTTGTTCAGAATAAGCAACTGAATCGTTTCCAATCATTTTTACACCATTTGTTGGTGGGTTTCCCAAATACATTTAAAAAAAATTGCAGTGTGGTTACTGAGCGCACAACCCAATTCACGGCAGATCATAGTGGTCACTCGAAGCGTGCCCCGCCTCGTTGTGCAGGTGTGCAATACGTTCAATCGTAAAATTCAAGTTAATTTATACTACACTTTTTTATCATTTACCGTGTTTAGAATTTTTTGACCGTTACGACAGTCTAAAGCCGGGCGAGCGGTAAGTTGACGATTTTTTTTTTGGTTGGGGCACCCGGGTAACATACCAAGCTCATAACTTTGTGATTTTTCATGATAACATTTTGTACATGATATAAAATTGTTCACATAAAAATACTGGACGCGTGTTTCGGGTTTCGCGTATACAAAAAATTCGGTTGTATAACCAGATGTATGAATGTAAACGAGGAAAAAGGTGTATGTAAGGATTGTACTGAAGTTTCTGCCATGAAAAGAAGGCGCTATTTTTTTGCACAAAACTTCAACTGCTCAGCGAGATTAGAATATACAATATGTAAAGAAAACCCTGTAACCCCCCGAAAACTGATAAGGATAATAAAGGCTAGGTAATCACATGACCAATTAAAATTTGAAACTTGACATAATCATCATAATAACAATACTAATGAATTTTTAAATGATCTTTATTTCCGCGAATGAACTCCAAATGCCCCAATATTTGGTAATTTTTTTAAAAGTAACAACACCATTTTCGACGGTATTAATTACCATTAATACCGTCGAAAATGGTGTTAATATGCGTCGAAAGTATAATACCGGCGGCATTTTGTTTGACTGCATGCCCTGCCCCCGTCTCCCGCGCATGTATTGCCATGTAAGTTATCTCCTTTTGCGAAATAATAATTGTTAGGGGGTATTTTTTTAAAGTTTATCCCGGCTTTGTAGGCATTAGTAGAATCAGTTATGGATACCTAATAATACCTTCACGAATCGGACAGGGTTTTCTTTATATATTGTCTATAAAGTTACAATAAATTATTACGTTTCAATAATTCTTCACCCAGGAAGTCTCCTACATCCATTTACTCCAATGGGTTTCTGTTTCCAATACTGACAACAATGACATTGACTAATGAACTCTTTGGTCCTCTATCAATGCTAAACGTCTTGATTAAGAAACATAAACAATTTCTGGCAAAAGACAGACATTGCTGAACGGCGATTAGAATCACAGATTTAATTGGTTGAATAGTCTTATTGGTTGAATTTAATAATAATAATAAATCTATTTATTGCAGACTAATTACAAGTTGTTATTAACAAAGATCTTTATACTACGTTGGTCAATAATAATAAAAATGAAAAATAATAAACACATCAGATCAAAAAAAATATCAGTCAGTAATAGCGACACCCCCCAAACACACACACCCTTACATACATACGGTGTCTTACATACACTACTTTTAGGTACGGTTTCAAAGAAGCCCCGAAACGGTTCTCAAGAGACCATTGCCGAATCGCCCCTCAGATGAATGAACATACCTACGAAGCAAAAAGAGTTTAATATAAGAGAGTAGCCGCATTTTTCTCTGTTTTTTCTTTGTGGGTTCTGCACACACGTGTATGTTTATAAAGTAATGTAAAGTCTATTCCTGAAAGGGCCGCGGTTTATTCGAAACAGATACCGTGGCCCCGGGCGACCAGGCAAGTAAAGGAACAGGGGTGGGCTTTAGTCAGTAAAATCTGACACGCTCTACCGCTCCGCTCAGATTGGGAGAGGTCATTATGACGATTTCCATTTAAAAAAAGGTAAAGCCAAATTTTCAATAGTTATTAATTTTGCTTTTTAAAAAACTTTTCCCCACACTAGGATTAAGGAGTATTTCTCCTGTATTGTGGGTGTATTCACAAACATATAAATTCATATACACAAACAGCCAGACCCGGAACAACTAATTGTAGTCCATACAAATATTTGGCCATGCAGCGCAGCAGCCGAACGCTTTTTAAAATGACCCTTGAACTAGTTACGAAAAATATTGCAGTTGAACTATAATAAAAAATATAAAAAACTGAACTATTTTAAGTAGAGGCTAAAATTATTTTATCATAAACTTTTTTTTCTTTATATTTTTGGCAAATAAGTCGCAGATAAAGTACTTTAATAGCCCAGTTACAATCTCCTAATAGGGATGTCTCCTGGGTAAAAAAAATGATTCTATTTAGTCCATCATTAAGATTAGAGAAAAATATTGGATACGTATATTTTGTTTTATCAAATCAATAAAAATTGACAAATATAAAAGGCATCAAAGATCAGGAGTGGTGGCTGGTGACGTCACTGGCCGCTAAAGTGTAGCGTGCAGTGACGTCACAAAGAAAAAATACGTGTCTAGTATTTTTTGGAAATCTGACTGACGGACTAATTAGTCTTTTTTAGTCAAATACCCTATTCAGTTACATCGCTAATGGTATCAAAAATATACATTCCTGAAAAGTAAAAATTGGAATGAGAAGAGAGATGAAGTGGCAATCAAACTTCCAGCAAACTGGCAAGCATCAATGAAAACTAGTTCATCAAAAGCAAATTGAAGCAAGAGTCAGTTTGATTGGTTCTCTTTTCAGGCAACGAGCAAAAAATTTCATTGATTTGTGAAAAGAAGCAACGTTGGCTTTTGATAACGTACTTCGATACTAGCTATTGCCCATAATTGTGTCTGAGCATTATTTTGAATAATAAATAATAATTACATTTATTCATAAATTGTTTACATTGTTACACAAAATATATTATAGGCTTTAATTTTCTGTTACAATCGGAATACACATCTGTAACCGAACTAGGCAAAAGCCTGTGTTTCAGTTATCAGCGCCCGAGCCCTTAAAAAGAAGACACTAGATGGTATGTAGGGAGTCCTTGAGTGCATTCAACACTTTGTAAATTTACATGTTCAAAATGGAATATATGTATCTAGGATTAAATGTAGCCAATAACTTTAAGATGGTGGCATGTCGCGGTGGTAGGCCATAACATCGACTACCGGCAGAAGCCACCACTCACCAAAGTTTTGCCGCCAAGCGATTCATTGTGTTCCGACATGATGTCTGGTGATGTCATGAGGACGGGTCTGAGCTGTTGTGTAGCAATGTGTGCCGGGTACGATGCGCCAAATGTTGTTGTGTCAGGAGTTTGGTCGTGGAGGGTCTCCGGATCAATCTCTCTCTGGTGCAGCATCGTTGGTCGTGTTGTTTGGTTTAACATTGCATAACCTCGCTCAGCTGCCGTCTTCCTTTCTATTCACGTAGTTTTTTTTTTAGCAGTAGTTTAGAATTATAAAACAAAAAAACATTTGTGCTCGGTAACAGTACTCAGTTCCACAAAGACTTCAAAAGAGAGTATGATCTCTAAGTTTGTTTTGAATTTTCTCAGAAAAGTCAAAAAAAACGCCTCATCTAGTTTTTAAACTACGACCTACTTCTTATTTTAGCCACAACTGTTCCACTGCTTTTCAAAGCTACCAGGCTCAAATGGGATTGAGCGGGTCACGTCAGCCGAATGCACAATGACCACTGGGCAATAATCTCCACACATTGGATAATCGAAGATAAAGTGCGTTTCCGAAGTTGACCCAGAAAGAGATGTTGAGAACTGCCTGAGCTGGTTCATCGTAATACAATTAAAAAGTTTCTGAAAGGATTTAGGCAAGGCATATGTCCAAATGTGGGACAAACCTACCCAAAGAAATAAAATCATTGATTAGCCCACTTGGAGTACAAGGACGTTCCGCATACGACCCAAGTATATATATAACCAACATCGCTAAAAGAGCGGCCCGAAGCACCAAACAACGTTAAGCTATTACCGACCGGAGTAAACTGAACCAAACTAGGAATTAAAACGAGGTTAAAGTAACTAATGACGTTAACTGTATTACCTCGCTCAGTTTGTGACGACACCTCGCCAGAGGAATAAAGGGGGAGTCTCTGGTGATGAAGAGTGGGGTAAATAGCGTAACAATAAGTACCTACCATACTTTCGATACTTTCGTATCATTTCTCATTTTTTCATCATTTCATTGGCTGCCGGCAGAAATTACCACCTGCCAGACAAAGTCTTGCCGCCAAGCGATTCGGCGTGTTCAATGAAGTCTGGTGAAAGCCGTACGAAGGACGAGTTTGAGCAGTTGTATTGTGTGCCGGGTACGCTGCGCCAAATTTTGCTGTATCGGAAGTTTGGACGTGGAGGGTCTCCAGATCATCCTCTGGCGCAGCATTGTTGGTCGTTAGGTAGTTACTCGGTGGTAGGCAACAACATCAGCCGCCGGCATAAGTTACCACCCACCAGACAAAGTCTTGCCGCCAAGCGATTCGTCGTGTTCCGGCATGATGTCTGGTGAAGCCGTACGGAGGACGGGTCTGAGCAGTTGTGTTGCGATGTGTGCCGGGTACGATGTGCCTAATGTTGTTGTGTCGGGAGTTTGGTCATGGAGCGTCTCCAGATCAATCACCCTCTGGGCCAGCATCGTTGGTAGTGTTGTTGGGTTAAACATTGCATCACCTCGCTCAACTGCCGTCTTCCTTCCTATTCACTCAGTTTTTTTGAGTGAATAGGCTTAATAAGCTAGTGCGCTTTACCATCAACGATTGCATCACTGCTTACCATCAGGCGGGATTGCAGTCAAGCACTAGTATATAACATATAAAAAAAAACAAAATTGCGTAAAAATAAATACCTACCATACTTTCGAAACTTTCGTATCATTTCTCATTTTTTCATCATTTCATTGGCTGCCGGCAGAAATTACCACCTACCAGACAAAGTCTTGCCGCCAAGCGATTCGGCGTGTTCAATGAAGTCTGGTGAAAGCCGTACGAAGGACCAGTTTGAGCAGTTGTTTTGTGTGCCGGGTACGATGCGCCAAATTTTGCTGTGTTGGAAGTTTGGACGTGGAGGATTTCCAGATCATCCTCTGGCGCAGCATTGTTGGTCGTTAGGTAGTTACTCGGTGGTAGGCAACAACATCAGCCGCCGGCATAAGTTACCACCCACCAGACAAAGTCTTGCCGCCAAGCGATTCGTCGTGTTCCGGCATGATGTCTGGTGAAGCCGTACGGAGGACGGGTCTGAGCAGTTGTGTTGCGATGTGGCGGGTACGATGCCTAATGTTGTTGTGTCGGGAGTTTGGTCATGGAGGTCTCCAGATCAATCACCCTCTGGGCCAGCATCGTTGGGTGTTGTTGGTTAAACATTGCATCACCTCGCTCAACTGCCGTCTTCCTTCCTATTCACTCAGTTTTTTGAGTGAATAGGCTTAATAAGCTAGTGCGCTTTACCATCAACGATTGCATCACTGCTTACCATCAGGCGGGATTGCAGTTAGTATATAACATATAAAAAACAAAATTGCGTAAAAATAAATACCTACCATACTTTCGAAACTTTCGTATCATTTCTCATTTTTTCATCATTTCATTGGCTGCCGGCAGAAATTACCACCTACCAGACAAAGTCTTGCCGCCAAGCGATTCGGCGTGTTCAATGAAGTCTGGTGAAAGCCGTACGAAGGACCAGTTTGAGCAGTTGTATTGTGTGCCGGGTACGATGCGCCAAATTTTGCTGTGTTGGAAGTTTGGACGTGGAGGATTTCCAGATCAATCTCCCTCTGGCGCAATAGGCAACAGGCAAAAAAAAACATTGTAAAAACTAATTATTTTTCATAATAATCGTGAGCTCAATTGGAAACATTTGTGCATCTGTTTCGTTTTAGTTTCATCCCCTTTTAAGTCCGAACGATGCACATAGCGTTCGAGTGTTTGCGCATGTGATTATTCCGTAGGTACCTATTCGTAAGGAATTTTATTTTTGTCGAGTTATATAGATGAAATTCATTAAGACATTATAAACACCATAAGATATAAAAAAATACCAAAAACAAATCTTGAGTTACATTATCCTTGATCGTTTGACTTATGACATGAGGAAATCGAACAGATATGGCTTAATTAATGAAAGTAATGATGTTATCATTATCCACTCCTACGCTCAACTCAATCTTAGCTCCTGGTATTGTTGTCAGCAGTGATATTAATATGAATGCTTATTGTAAGGTGCATCTGTTCAGAACAACAGGTTCAGGCGCCATTAAGGCTGAAATTTCATGTTTTTATTTTTTATTCGTTTTTTTTTTTAATAATTACAGTAAATTGAGGGCTGGAATAATTTACCAGCGACGGTGTTTCCGTCTAACTACAATTTAAGTTTCTTCAAGGCTAGAGTGAATCGGCCTTAATAAACTAGCGCGCTTTACCATCAACGATTGCATCACTGCTTACCATCAGCCGGGATTACGGTCATGCACTAGTTTTTTTTTTTTAGTTATTATAAACTAGTGCTTGACTGCAATCCCGCCTGATGGTAAGCAGTGATGCAATCGTTGAGTGTAAAGCGCACTAGTTTATTAAGCCTATTCACTTAAAAAACTTAGGAATAGGAAGGATGACGGCAGTTGAACGAGGTGATGCAATGTTAAACCCAAGACCAACACGACCAAACGATGCTGCGCTAGAGGGAGATTGATCTGGAGACTCTCCACGACCAAATTCCCGAGACAACAACATTTGGCGCATCGTACCCGCCACACATCGCAACACAACTGCTCAGACCCGTCCTCCGTACGGCTTCACCAGACATCATGCCGGAACACGACGAATCGCTTGGCGGCAAGACTTTGTCTGGTGGGTGGTAACTTCCGCCGGCAGCCGATGTTATGGCCTACCACCGAGAAAAACTTATAATTCTAAAAAGAAAAATACCTCCATTAGGACAATACGTTACTTACTTAACTTCTTTTTTATTTTTAAAATTACGCCTGACCTCAATTACGCCTAATGTAAAGTGAAGTATTAGTTCTATGATGGAAGGAACGTGTCCACCAGATACTAGTTCACTCATGAGAAGGATGCGCTCTTACATTTGAACATTCTTTTTTCTCTCATTGTGCCCATAACCGGCCCGAAAAATCAAAAGAAACGACAGAATTAGCGTAATCCAGACACATTCAACACATAGACACAATTAAAGAATACAGATCAACAATGTCTAGCAAAAAAGAAATACAGCATAGCGTTGCTGAAATCAATCTTCCCAGAGAGTCGCAAATTACGTTAACTGCCAAACATAATGAAGTCTTAACAAAGTTACCATCCCTCTTACATCGGCAAGTCAGATCGATACAGAACAAACAATCTTGGGAGGTGCCTAGTTGTATTATTGTACTGGGAGGAAGTTTGCCTTACTCTCGCGTCGTATTAACGGCTAGTTTTCGAGATGTAAAAGATGATTGAATGAGGAGCTAGATGGTATATTGATTACTGGAAGAGCATCAACTTGGTTTCCGAAAGATGATCTGGGTATACCTCCTTTGTGTTAGTGGTTATAGTCCAAGGGTTCAGGTAGTTAACTAAAGGTAGACAAAACAGCCACTTAACTAATCGGCTGCCGGCCGAAGTTACCACCCACCATACTAAGTCTTGCCGCCAAGCGATTCGTCTTTTTGAAGACGGGTCTAAGCAGTTGTGTTGCGCTGTGCGCCTGGTACGATGCGCCAATGTTGTGTCGAGAGTTTGGTCGTGAAGGATCTTCAGATAAATCTCCCTCTTGCGTAGCATAATTGGTCGTATTGTTGAGTTTAACATTGTATCACCTCGTTCAACTGCAGTCTTCCTTTTTATGTACTCAGTTTTTTTCTTAGTGAATAGGCTTTTGATAAACTGGCGCGCTTTGCCATCAACAATTGCATCACTGCTTACCATCAGGTGGGATTGCGGTCAAGCACTAGTTTATAATTATACTAGCGGCCGCCAGCGACTTCGACGCGTGGAGTTAGTTATGCTCCGCTCCTATTGGTCGCGGTGTGATGTTATATGGATTCCATTATGCCTTCCTGGATTAATGGGCTATCCAACGCAAAAATATTTTTTCAAATCGTACCCGTAGTTTCTGAGATTAGCGCGTTCAAACAAACAAACTCTTCAGCTTTATATATTAGTATAAATAAGAAAAAAAACTTAATTACCCGACTAAACGTGATACCAGCCACTTCGGCTCTCATGCTACGACAAAGTTGTACTCTTCAAAATTGAATAGATAATCTGATAACAGGTACACGGGTGGTTTAAAGCTGCAGCTACGCCTGCCGCGGTCAATTCGTAGATAAAATCATCCATTCATGAGACTTCTCCGCACCGTCGTCATTTGTATATAAGCCCCGCACGATGATATTGCGATTGGCGGCCATCTTGGTGACGTAGTCGAACTCGCACCGTCGGTACCGTTCGCAAGTTCAGTCCGCGCTTACCCACTTACGCACATCGAATATTTTTGTTAGCTTTTTGTTTTTGTTATCCTGTTTTATTGTTGTTCTTGAGTTATGTTGTTTAGTTTTGTTAGCTGTATACTCATTAAAATGAGTAAGAAATTAGTTAATAGTCGTGCTCGTGAAATTATAATTAAAGTGGACAATTATTTTGTTAAACAGAAAGAGGACTGTAAGTTAGTTAAAACCTAACCTAACCTAACCTTGAAAGTATAAACCGTGCTTTAAAAAGTGCTTCGGACATTTTAATACCGAAGCAACTGCTAATAGTTATTAAAAATATTTTGCAAAATTCTACCAAAGTGACGGAGTGTGTGGCATGTGCCACAGGCGTTGCAAAAAATACTGTGACGAAATTGCGACGAGAGCTTGAGTCAGCAACAGCCAGTGGCAGCAAAATGAGAACTCCTACTAAAGAAAAAAGACAAAAGAAGAAATATTTCGACGGGTTTTCCTTAACAGCTTTAAGATATATTATAGATTCAATGTATACGGTGAGGAGAGAAATACCCACAATGCGCAAAATCTTGGCGGCTTCAAAAGTAGACCTTAATTATACTACATTAAGAAAAATAATTAAATGTGATTTAGGCTACCAATTTAAACGATGTTACCAAAAAAGACTCGCCCTAATTGAAAGACCCCAAATTCAAGTGTGTAGGGCTAAATATTTACGACGTATGAAATAAAATGACTCGCTTGGTAATAACAAAAGACCCGTTATTAATCTCGACGAAACGTGGATACACACACACTACACGGTAGAAAATGTTGGCAAACAGCAACCAATGGAGTGAGACGGAACGACAGCCCCGGCCGCCGATACTAAAGCGAAGCGAAGCGAAGTTAAAGCCGTTTTGTTGACAAAGCCCTTTTAATGTTTAAAGCAGACACCAAAACGGGGGATTACTATGATCAAATGAATGCTGAGAATTTCACCAAGTGAAATTCTCAGAAACAGAAAAATTAGTACCCAAAATACCACGCAACTCCAAAATTGTGATGGACAACGCCCCTTATCACAGTAGGGAAGAGAATAGGCCACCAAGTATGAACATTAAAAAACAGTTGATTGTTGTATTGTTGCTGGCTACAAGGTCACAACATCGACTTTCCCAACGACAGTACAAAACCTGAACTGTATTTATTAATTAAACGGCACAGACCGCCGAAAAATTATAAAATTGACAATTTATTAGCTGGCAATGGCCATGAAGTCTTTAGATTACCACCTTACAACTGCGATCTCAACCCCATTGAGTACATCTGGAACCTGGTAAAGATGAGGGTGTCAGAAAAGAATGTGGAGCAGTTGGAAAGTCGCATTGAAGCTCTGATGTTGGAGGCGTTGGCGTCAATAACTCCAGATGACTGGCGAAAGGAAGTCAACCATGTTAAACGGCTGGAAGAGGAATATTGGAATAAAGATCGAATAACTGACGAGTTATTTGTCATAAATACGGCAGACGACAGTGAATCGGAAACGACAGACACAGAAAGCAGTTCTAATTCGGAAGACATATACATTTTTTTACATATTATCCTGGTTTTATTTATAAGCTGATAGATGTAGGTAGTAATTAAAACATGACTGCTACACAGTGGAATCTGGTTCAATTCCCGCTCGCAAATTAACAGAAATGTAGTTAGAAAAAAATAGTATACATGTAAGAAAGATATACGAATAAGTATATTTTTCTTACTTCTACAAAAATTATTTCCTTGAAATTTTTAATAATGAAAGTTTATTTGTCATAATATGGGTGAGTAGGTACACCTACGAAAGAATGTTAAATGCAAAATTAATGTTAGGGTTAAGGGTTTATTTGTATTTTATAATTTTATTATACATACACTCTTTATAAAGAGTGTAATAAAATTATAAAATATAAATAAACCCTTAACCCTAATATTAATTTTGCATTTAACATTCTTTTGCTAGCTGTCCTTTTGTGCGACAGATGACGTCACAACGCTGTTATTGTGACAAGGTTCCATCGCAATATCATCGTGCGGGGCTTATACCTTTGACACGAGTCAAAAGCGCAAAAAACTCTAGTGTTACCCAATGGGGTTTCGGAGATTAGATAGGGAGTTGTTCTATGTAAAATACTGGAATTCTGCTGCACCTGTTAAGACTGGAATTTTTGTGAAATTTTGTTGAAAAAAGCTTATCAAATATATAGACGTATGAGGAACATAGTGAAGATCCTCTGATGAAAAGGAACAATCCTCTATTTTTTATTTCCTTTTTATTTATTCTGGGACAATAAAGAGCAACAGTATAAAATATTTACAAATAATAGCATAATAATTTAATATAACAATGTTGCAACCTGAAATATAATTTTGGTTGCACCAACATTATATTTTAGTCTATTAGTATCAATTTAATTGCAAAACTTCATGAGTAAAATGACCTAGTATTATGACGTTTTATCATCAAGACGACCTTTTATTAACATAAAAAAAAAATATGTTATACATATTTTTTAACACAATTCTCATTTTTTGCAAACGGTACCGTCCGAATGACGTCACAGAGCCAGGTGCACAGTTAACTCGCGCGATGAACCACAGATTGATCGAATGCTCGCATTACAAACACACCTACCTTCAACCGACCACGGATTAAATTGAACACATAAAACCACACTGGTTTTGAGTACCTACTGCAGTACTGCATCAAACTAAAGGACTCTCATCTCAAATTCACGTGAATGCCATTATTTCATGTGGATTATGTAAATGGCGTTCCTGATTGATTCACTTAATACATCATTACGTATTCGTACTGCTGATTCGTACTCAATGCTTAAATGCTCTCGATCATTTCGCATTGAATTTCCAATGTTCCGTAAACATACAGTGGACATGTTCGATGTGTATGTGCACATACCTGTCGTAGTAAGGAATAGATTGCAAGGAATGTTTGCAGCTCTGGAGGTTGGTGGCGTAGGGAGGCCGCCATCAAGGTGGACCGATGACCTGGTGAAGGCCACGGGAAGCATATAGATGCGGGCAGCTCAAGACCGGTCATTGGAGAAAGCCTTGGGGGATGCCTTTGTCCAGCAGTGGACCTCTACAGAGTGGTGCTGACAAAACGACAATAAATTGAACATCGTGTACCTCAACACATTCTCAGTCTACCCATAAAAAAAAATAAACAAATATATCCATTAGTTTAGTCACAGGAAATTATTTTTCATTTTTCTCATTTTCTACATGATGTACATGTTGATAAGGAAGCGCTTAGAGGTTGATGACCGCCGCATCCACTGGTACTAAACTTTAAAAATAATGGCACGAAAAAGCAAGTCGATGCAGGAACGCGCTGTCGCCCGCTGATCGGAGGTCATTGAATCAATATTTTAAAGGATGTTCTATGCCGTTTGCAATTTTATGCGATTTAGTTTGTTTGAAATTTTTATTTTTTTTATTTTTGATGCTAGGTTTTTGCTATGGTTCAGGATTATTCCTATGAACCAGCATGGTCTGTGTTTTCATTTATTGTCGTATTGTCAGCACCACTCTGTATGGACTGAAGAAGAAGTCTTATGCTGATCTATGTAACTGGAGAACCTTGGACCCCTGTCATACAGAACGATCTAGTTTAAGGAGAGAGACTTAATTAAACATGTACTGAAGTTTTGGGAACAAAGCAATAACTTACCTTTATTACCGTTAATAAAGGATATGTAACAAAATTATTATTGCCATTGTTTAGCAAAGCAACAAAACAGGTGTAGGTAGTTTCTTTACCCATGAAAAGAAGACGTCAAGTTATGTACTGAAAGGAACTTGAAATTGCTTTTGTTCCATTAAGTTGCTCATACATTTTTCTTTCCCACCATACCTAGTGTAATGTACTAAGTTACGATATGTTTCTAACTTAGTTAACTCCGCTCAGTTTCCAACAGCTAACATTAACTTAGCAACACAGTGTGACGATACGATGGTATTATATGCATCTCTGGTGCTTTCACTTGTACGTTTCATCAAAATCCATTCAGTAGTTTTTGAGATAAGATTTTTTTTCGTATTTATGAGAACTTACTCTAACTTGGGTTATAGCTGCCACTGCAGTTGTTATGATGTAAAAAGTAATTTTCGAATTTCGACTAAGACACTGAAAAGCACGAAATAAAAACTTTTTACAAAAAAATAGAAAAGTCGGTTTCTCGAGGTTTATGTTGTTTAGTTAGCTCGCCACCGACTTCTAGAGCCATGACAAAAGTAAAATTATTTTTCCTTTTGTTTTTACATGCTTTTTATTAGCTTCACTTGTATGTTTGCTTGCTTGTTTGCTTGTTTGTTTGTCCGTCTCTAACTCTTTGGACTACAAGTGAGCGGCTCATTACTGTAAAATGTCCCACCGTTTTCAATACGTTCGTCGTTCCTTTTTTTTTATATATAAAAGAATATCGAACTAAAAATTTGAAAATAAATATAGTTTAAAAAACCAAAAAATCATGCTTTTAAAGAATATCAAACTAAAAAGTTAAAAATAATTTTTAAAAGAGCGTGAGGCGCTTAATATACAAAAATTATGGCACAAAGCGCCTCACGCTTTTTTTTAAAATTATATTTAACTTTTTAGTTTGATATTCTATAAAGGCATGTTTTTTTTAGTTTTTGAAACTATTTTTTTTTAAAGTCGGTTTCTAGTTTTTTCTAAAGAGTTTGGCGACCTTCAAAAGGCATCTAATCTCCGAGGAATGAGGTCGACTAGTGTGGGATTTTTACGTCACTAAAACCACCCTGATGATCACCAGCTGCGCTTAGGGGTGGACCTAGTTCCTCTTAAAAGACCAATTCCGGATCTCCCTGCGCAACGCCTGTAAGACACATCCCATAACATACATACTTAAGGGTTTTTTTTAATCCGTGATTAAACTGTAGAGTTTAACTGTAGAGTTTCATTTATTAAAAGTAATAACTAGTGGTTAAATTGCAATATGTGTTTTGTGATCATTTTTTGGTTTATCCAATGGTCACTAATTGGCATTTTTATTTCATCATCATCATCATCATCATTTCAGCCGAAAGACGTCCACTGCTGGACATAGGCCTCCCCCAAGGTTCTCCACGACGACCGGTCTTGCGCCTCCCGCTATATAACATCCCCTTCCGGGATGTTATATAGCCTAAAGCCTGCCTGGATTTCCAACGCAAAAGGAATTTTACAAATCGGACCAGTAGTTCCTGAGATTAGCGCGCACAAACAAACAAACAAACTCTTCAGCTTTATATATTAGTAGTATAGATAAATAAATTTTGCTAAATTTTAACCATTACTTAAAGTTTTTAACAATGTTTGAGTATAACTGTGGATTAAAAAAGCGGCGTCAAACGAAGTTAAATAAAAGCCGAAAAGGTACCACACGGAAAACTTTTTCAAGATGGTAATTAAATTTGTCAATGTCAGTTTCAATTACGTTTTAGATTAGGTTGAAGTAGTTACTTATGTAGTAGCTTTCAATATATAACATCGGCTGCCGGCAAAAGTTACCACCCACCAGACAAAGTCTTGCCGCCAAGCGATTCGTCGTGTTCCGGCATGATGGCTGGTGAAGCCGTACGGAGGACGGGTCTGAGCAGTTGTGTTGCGATGTGTGGCGGGTACGATGCGCCAAATGTTATTGTGTCGGGAGTTTGGTCGTGGAGAGTCTCCAGATCAATCTTACTCTAGCGCAGCTTCGTTTGGTCGTGTTGGTCTTGGGTTTAACATTGCATCACCTCGCTCAACTGCCGTCATCCTTCCTATTCCTTAGTTTTCTTAGTGAATAGGCTTAATAAACTAGTGCGCTTTTCCATCAACGATTGCATCACTGCTTACCATCAGGCGGGATTGCAGTCAAGCACTAGTATAGAATTATTAAAAAAAATATATATATATTTCAATATAATTATGTAGATAACTTATAGCAGGTATATCCTACTTATCAAAATAAGAGCAGATTTTTACAATGACATCATTTTTTTTTTCAATACAAAAACTGTCAGGTGTTAATTTTATTCAAAAATAAAATATGTTTGTCGATTGATAAATCAGACCTAAACTTAGATTATTCTTAAGCCTAAATTTTTCTAAACTTACATTTTTATTTCCTGAAAATAACGTCATAAATGGGCAAATAAAAAAAGAAAACTATGGCCTTTGTCCCACACTAGAAATTACGTGCGTGTACGTCACGATACAAGTGTAATTTCTGGTGTGGGGCAACTACATTAGGAATCACACATATTGTATCATGGGGGCGTTTACAAATATTGAAATTCACATTCACAACCATCCAGACTCGGAACATAATACATGTAACATTATTATGTTCCGAGTCTGGATGAAATTATTGAATACAATACAACATATTTATTCCTTGCCGGAACCTAACATGCGACAGAAGCTCAGTCAATCGCTAAGCCAATGCGCCGACAAATGGCATAGAAATTCATCATTATCTGCCTAATTTTCCCCATCTACATTGAGGTCTGCGTCTAGTCTAACCAGTTGCAGATGAGTAACAGTAATTTACTCCCTCTTGGTTAGACTGTCTGTCAGACTTACTTAGAATAGAATACTCTATGTACACTATATAAATTACAGTACACAGATATAAAGATTTGATAATTAATCATAAACTTCTACACTACAAAATAAAAGTCATCGTGTCCTATATCCATACTAATATTATAAATGCGAAAGTATCTCTGTTTGTCTGTCCGGCTTTCACACCAAAACTACTGAATCGATTGTAATGAAATTTGGTACACACATAGTCTAGAGCCTGAGAAAGGACATAGGCTATATAACATCTTGCTAGCTATGAACTATAGGAGAAGAGCAGTAACATAGAGTGTTGCGAAAACGGGAGCTATCACGGACGTACATATTGCTCCCATTATTTTAACAGGCGCTTATTTTACATCAACTGAGATCTTTTTAATTTACGGAAACCACCGCGCTGTAACTGAAGTCCACGCGGACGAAGTCGAGGGAAACAGCTAGTATAATATATATGTAGGTACAAGACAAAAAAGAGAAAATTATATTACTACTACTGAATATTATCTAGAAAAACGTATTAATTAGTATTCAACTCCCAAAGTCGAAATACACTCTTCCAAAAGATCCTTTAATATTCAGAAAATTAATTAACAAATAACTAGCGAAACAAGCTAAATTATAATTTATTAAGCTATATTAAAACATATTTTACTTCTTAAAAGGTCTACAGCACAAGGGTTTGCGAACACAACGAGCTGTCATCCTGCAGCTGCAGCATTATTAATAGTGCCGACAACCGACTTTAATAATATAAGACTTGAGACCATTTGTCACAGCTGAGGAAGTTCTGTTCGAGTATGTAGTTAGCATTTGTTATGATGAAGTGGGAATAGATTACTATAAGATAGGTGACATGTTCTGATTTGTGTTTGTTTTCGTATCTTGTTCAATTTGACAAGCTATGGCGATCCTCGGGGAGGTTTGGGTGTCCCCGCAGTCACCAGATCAATCTGCCTCTGATTGTGCGTTGGTCGTATTGTTGGGTTTAACATTGCCTCACCTCACTCAACAGCCGTCTTTCTTCCTATTCACTCTGTTAAAGTGAATAGGCTCTAATAAACTAGCGCGCTCTACCATCACTGCTTACTATCACGCGGGATTGTGGTCAAGCGCTATGGTTTATAATTACATATAAAAAAAGCTTAAGTTGGCTTTAGAATTTGCATAGGTATCTGATTCAACTTACTTTTCCATCATCGGACGACCCGCCGTCTCCGTATCCACCCCTACATTGTTAACATCATCACGATCCGGAAGAAGTTTCGCCTTGTCTTTTATGCCGCGTACATCAAAGGACTAGAACAATCCTGTGGCGGTCTTTTCATCTACCACTTCAGTATCTTCAAGGCTAGAGTGAATAGGCTCTTAATAAACTAGTACGCTTTACCATTAACGATTGCGTTACTGCTTACCATCAGGCGGGATCGCGGTCCGTCACTAGTTCATAATGTTGAAAAAGAAAGCAGTAATTTTATCAATGAAAAACCATGACGCCACTAATTGGACTTAGCCGTAATAGAGTAAAAAGATAGTACAGTGAAAGTGGAACTCGACCGTTGGCACAAAATGGAAAAACTATTGGTAATCAGATACTAACTATTGTCATATACTAACTACTGGTAATCATAATATTTAGCTACGTAAAAAGCTCAATTTCTCATGAATTCTTTCAATGAATTTTTTTCAATTCATATGAATGTCTTAGGTTGTGGATATAATAGCTTTTCTTTTTTGATTGTTTGTAATGTAGTTGTAGGCCGAAATGGTGATTTATTGCATCACTACTGTTTTTAAAACTGTGAAGGAAACGAAAAAGAAAAACGGAAAAGGATTCTTATAACCAACATTTTGAAGAATTAGACTTACCCACTCACACTGAACCCATATAGTGACCCACTGCGTCTCACAAAGACGAAGGATATTGCGATCGTTTTAGGCCTACTAAATGTATGCTATATGCTTGTCATACAAGAAATAAGAATAAATTAAATAAGCTTTGACCACCTAAGTGACAGTAATCTATATGCAATAACCTATAAAAAAATATAAATAAATAAATTTGAATTTGAATTTATATACTGACTAGGTTTCCGCCCGCGGCTTCGCCCGCGTAAATTTCGGTTATATCGCGCTTTTTAGATTTGCCTCGGGAACATCACATTTTTCCGGGATAAAAGGTAGCCTATGTCCTTTCTCAGGGTCTAAAGATTGTGTGCTTTCCGCCCGCGTCTTCGCCGGCGTGGTGTTCGGTTATATCGCGCTTTTTAGGTTTTTTCTCAGGGTCCAAAGATTGTCTGTGCCAAATTTCATCAAAATCGGTTGAGAGGTTTAGGCGGGAAAGCGTAACAGACAGACAGACAGACAGAGTTACTTTCGCATTTATAATATTAGTATGGATAAGTAAAAAGGCTAATCGGACAAAGGTTTTTTCATTTATGTGATCACAATATCTATTTACCTTCCTGCAAAAATAAATGGCGTCCTCCATCTGAGAAATGCACAATACACAATCGCATGACACAATCAAGTTGCAATAACACTGACAGCATAATCATAAAGTGTTGTGAATAGACTTTAATAACACGGCATTACGGTACTATATGGTACTACAGGGTTGTTTAGAACTATGGAACTTGTGCAATGTTTGTCAAGCACAGCACTACGAAGACATTCATTGCATTGGAAACTTTTGTTCAAATGATAAAGTGTGTGTTCGTTCAAAGAGATTTGTGTACGGTCCTCAGAGTAAGTGTTAAGATTCGTATTAAATTGTATTTATGGCCTGCTTAAAGTACGATTTACGTTCTAGAAATTGGAGGAACCCTGTTTTCGTGGAATTACGAGTAGAAATTCGTTGGAAATGCAGTTCTGGGGTACGGGGAAGCAATTAATTAGGAGCTTTTATTTGTAATGTAATGTACGACCGAGTCGCCACCGATACCACCAGGACATCGCTACTCTCAAAACATAGCATGAATCAAGTTAATCACAAGACTTGGTTAAGTTACCAATAGAAATCGAATACTATTGAGCGTTATCAATAGATTATGAAGTAGAATTACTTAATTATCTATTGAATTATAGTATCTTGACGACCATTCTGTTGTATTTGTAATGATTCAAAAAATGACTAGTGCCTCATTCGTAAATAAGCCTGCCCCTGTAGCCAATGTAACATCGCTTCGTAGCGAAGCGAAATCGAATACCAAACCAACCAATAAAGAAACCGATTGACCGCGTGATTTATCGCGTCGCGTGGTCAATCGTTCCCGCCATTGGTTGGTTTGGTTTTCGATTTCGCTTCGCTATGAAGCGATGTTACATTGGCTACAGGCCCCGATCAGAATACCAGAGCTGCGAACTTTACTTTTTAAATATTGCTGAGATAGGCACCTTTTGCCGACGTACTGTTTCATTTTTGTTTCCAACTTTCTTCTTCTCCTTCTCTTGATCAATGGCCCCTGTGGAAGAAACACCACAATTTTGCCAATAACACGTATAAAAAATTATAGGAATTCTTTGAAAATTTTAATTCACAATAATGGTGGATATCGCCAATGACAGGCGGACACGAAGTCCCTTTCCAACTTGAAAGCTCTTGAATGAAAGTTCAAGGTTAAATAGAAACATATGACGATTTCAAGTGGCAACAAAGATTATATATTACAGTACATTAAGATGTACTGTAATATATAATCTTTAAGCATTTGTTCTTTTTTCTTTTGCATAAGTGCAAGGGCTAAGAAAAGCTAGGCGTATTTTGGCCTTGTACTATGACAAAACAAACAAACCAATTGCTTAATTATTGTTTTTGTAACTTCTTTTTTTACATTTTGTCTATATTATGATTAGATTGTGTTCTTCCTGTACGAGTCGCAATAAATAATTTTCATTTCATTATTCTATATATACATGGAACTACTACAACCTTTAAAATTTTTTTAATAGATTTTCAACTTTATCGCTCTTGAATTAAGGTTCAAGGTTAATAGAAACATTTGACAGCTCCAGGTAGCTGAACTTGCTCAACCATCCATTGACTAGAAAGTCGATCCTCAAACAGTCAACTTTCACTTTCAATAAAAGTTGATAGAGTTCAAAATTCTCTATCATTCTCTATAAGAAACATTTTAAAAGTGTAAACAGTTCCAAAAATATTACGAAAACTTGTAGGCCGTTACGTAACACTATTTATAATAATTCTATCACTTGAAAGCGTCTAACCCACAACAGCAACTGTCCGGTGTAATTAGTATTTTCCAGCTTTCTCCTTAGCTACCAAGTACGATATCTGATGATTCTTGACTATAGATACGTCAAAAACCTGACAGCCTCCGTGGCGTAGCGGTAGCGAACGCGGCTGTTGCGCAAGGAGGCGCGGGTTCGATTCCCGCACAGTGCAAATGTTTGTATGCATGAATGTGAATATTTGCAATGGGTCAAAGCCGTCCCAGTTGCCATACGAACATCTAGTGGCAGTCGTTACGGGTTGTTGGAGACCTCAAAAGTCTAACAGTTGGTTTAACTGCAATGCTTAGATATCGCCTTCGGGTTGTAGAGGTCAGACGGCAGTCGCTACACGGAAAATATCGAAGTTTAGCCAAAATCAGCAGTTAGACTGGTAAAGCAGACCCTAGACTCTAAAGCTGAAAAAGCTTCGGATGCGACTGGGATTAACGCTGAGATGATGATGAGAGACATCAATCATCTCAGCGTACTGCAAATAAGTTAAGTTTTTCACTTAAACTATGCATAACTATTAAGTTATGCATAGTTTAAGTGATAAACTTATTTGCAGTTACGCGCCCTTAACGCTAATTTAATTTAGAATTTTTTGAAATAAATTGTATGTTGTTACGAACATTGCATTTTCGAACCCATAGGTTTATATAATGTATCGTATTTCAAAGTTATATTCGTGTTTTCACGAAAAAAAAAAAGCAATTTTAAGTTGTCGCCAGTACTAAAGTGTCGGTGCTCGTGAATTTAAGCACACTTCTAGTGTTAGTTTACGCCATCTATCATAATTAAATGAAGATCAATCCAGAACAAGACAGAACTCTTAACCGAAATTCAAGAAGTGACATCAGACGTAAGCCAAAGGCGCCGAACACTAACTAAGTTTGTTGCTTGAAGCAATTGCTGAGTCGGACACAGTTTCAACTGTATTCAACTTTGATAAATACTGCAACCTATGTAACTCAGTTTCGGAACTTAAAACCAGGGCTCAGACCAAAATTCATGTTCCTTTGACGTACATTATTTATGGCACTTTAGTAGTTTTACTTTGATGTAGTATTTAGTGGTAGCTCAGATGCTGTGAAGGGTGATTTTGGGCTATATTTTGAGCATGCCTAAGGTAACTGTCCTACCGCTGGCGATCAACGAGGAGCGAGTCAAGCTATTATTTCATTACGATTACTCTCGATACAATGAAGGAAAACGTGTGACGAAACCAGCTTACTAACTGCTAAACACACTATAACTCTCAATTCGAAACATTGCTAATCCATTGCTACATATATTAAAAATGTGTTTGCGCAATAGGTCTCGTAAGCAACGCAATTAATGCTTTTGAAATGTCAAAATAAAACTGATAGTGTGTTACGCAATCACCCTGTGGTTTGTTCTAGAACAAAAATAAAAGAAGTTATGTATTTTTTTTTAATTTCAAAATATCATGCTTCCTGCCTAACAGGATTCAACTGAAAACTAGTATTTTATTTGGAGCGACCGACTGACGTGACCTCCACAACCCATCTATTGCGTAATACGATGTCTCTTGGTAAGACTTTTGGTCAGACTTTCGGACTTCTGACGACTCGTAACGACTGTCAGACTTCTGACGATCCGTAACAACTGTCAGACTTTCAGACTTCTGACGATCCGCAACGACTGACAGACTTTTAGGCTTCTGACCACCCGTAACGACTGTCAGACTTTCAGACTTCTGACGATCCGTAACGACTGTCAACTTTCAGACTTCTGACGACCCGTAACAACTGTCAGACTTCTGACGATCCGTAACGACTGTCAGACTTTCAGACTTCTGACGACTTGTAATGACTGTCAGACTTCTGACGACCCGTAACGACTGTCAGACTTCTGACGATCCGTAACGACTGTCAGACTTCTGACGACCCGTAACGACTGTCAGACTTCCAGATTTCTGACGATCCGCAACGACTGTCAGACTTCTGCCGATCCATAACGACTGTCAGACTTTCAGACTTCTGACGACCCGTAACGACTGTCAGACTTTCAGACTTCTGACGACCTGTGACAACTGTCAAAGATCTACGAATGACAGCTGGGAGAGACGCCTTAGCGTGGTATGGAGTGGTCTCGCTATGCAAATATGGTCCGCCATACAGCGGAAAGCACAGCTCCCGGCTCGGCTCGGACCGGCTCGGTCGATACCCAGCCAGTCAGTAAGAGTCTGACAGACCCCGTCACCCACCCCAGGACGGCGGACATCGATGAGGACTTTCCACCCCGAAAACAAAAAAAAGAGTGTAATTTTTTTATGTTTCCGCGGCGGTTCTGTCAAACTCTTACTGACTAAAAACCACCCCGGTAAGTCTCCTCTCACGTGCGCGCGGGCCACGAGAGTCCAGATTCTACCGCAGCCCCACACCACTGCTGGTGTGGGGCCCGGTCAGCCCGGGCCCCGTCTCCTGCACGGGGTAGTGCGGTGTTAAACTACTCCGTGCATCGCCTTAGAGGCGCGCATTGCCACTCGCGCGCGCCTCCGCCTCGGGTCCATCGAATAAGGGGTGGAGAGTTATGCCCCCTTACCCTAGATCAACTGCTAATATAACCTTTATCTTTTACTTACACGGTACTTCAATTTTGTCTACATTTTATGTGCGAGAAAATCGTTGGTACTTACTCGCTCTCTCGCCAACGGTGGTACCGGCGCCTGGCGTGCTTAGATCTTAGAGTACCTTTATATATTACGCTAGAGATTCCTGAGGTTGAGCAACTGCTAAATACAGTCACAGGGGAGTTTTAGTGTATTAAATTTTCAAATGCCTCGGTCACAGGGAGGCGGGTATTTAGCGGGGATTCCTGGGATCTTATTGGGTTATACTAAGGTAGCTAAAATAAATGCTGTTTATTATAAAGGATAGCTTTAGCTCGTGTAAAATGTTATTTGAGCATAAAATGTGTTTTATAATACTTAGAAATACTGTAGCAAAAATTTACTGTGAAATAACAAAAATCTTACTTGCTGTTATGTGTATGTAGGTATATTACTTTTTTTTAAATTTTAATTAAAAAAGAACGTTTATTGTCACTGGGAATTTCTACTCTATCATGACTGTATTTACAAACATAAAAAAACCAGATGCGGAACAACTTCTTGTAGGTAATTTGGACGTGTTCTATCCCGCATTCAGTAGTGACAACAAAACTAGCTTTTTGTAAAATTTTCGGTTGAGCGGCAACTGGCTACTTTTTTGTCCACGTGCGCACGTACTATTTGCATTAAAAATAATGGACGGGCGAGAGTTGCGTCCAAGCCTATGGACAAAAAGGTCTCCCAGCTGTCGCATCGCTACAAGCGCGCACTCTCACACATCAATCATCATCATTGTTTCAAACAAACCCCAAAGTAAACCTGACGTGAGAGGCAAATTAGCTGCAGAAACTCCGAGGGACGGAATTGCTCGTGGGCGCCCGGCTTATTTGAAAGAATCTTCTGGATCTGATGAGCAGTTCCAAAAATTTACCCTACATATAGATTCCCAAATTTTTCACCACTTTATGATGTTGTGTATATGTAGGTTTTCTGGGTGGTAGGCCATAATATCGGCTGCCGGCAGAAGTTACCACTCATCAGACAAAGTCTTGCCGCCAAGCAATTCGTCGTGTTGCATGATGTCTAGTGAAGCAGTACGGAGGACGGGTTTGAGCAGTTGTGTTGCGATGTGTGCCGGGTACGATACACCAAATGTTGTTGTTTCGGGAGTTTGGTCGTGGAGGCTCTCCAGATCAATCTCCCTCTGGCGCAGCATCGTTGGTCGCGCTGTTGGATTTAACATTGCATCACCTCGTTCAACTGCAGTCTTCCTTACTATACACTAAGTTTTTTTTAAGTGAATAGGCTAAATAAACTAGCGCACTTTACCATCAGCGATTGCATCACTGCTTGGGATCAGGCGGGATTGCAGTCAAGCACTAGTTTATAATTATTTAAAAAAAAAATATGTTGGGAGCTGCTTTTCCACCTTATTAGCCGTGTAGTCGCAAAAGCAAGCATGTGTTATGAAACTCTAACGTAATATATAAACGTGTCAATTACAGTAAAGGAGGCATATACATTTGCACATTCATTGCTATTGAGGTGGGTGAAGCTAAAGCTGTATTCAAGAGGGGCTTCACACTATTTTCAAAGGGAAAATTTCTATATTTTTTACTCTCATTATGTAACTATATATAAATGCGTTCGTAGATCGGTGGGATTCCCCCATGTTCTTAAGATGGATGCAGCTACACGCTATGTATTAATTTTATTTATGTATCTGAGTCTTATATTTGTATATATATCTTTTTCTATTATTTTCTTAAACATGAGACTTTGAAGAAGGAAGTCGCAGAGTGGGTAGGCCTCCGACAAGGTGGCCTGACGACCCTGTGGAGGTAGCGGGAAACCGCTGGATGCGGGAGACGCAGGACCGGTTGTCCTGGAATTCCTTGGGGGAGGCCTATGTCCAGCAGTGGACGTCTTTCGGCTGAAATGATGATTATGATTTTATTGTGCTGCATTCCATTTACTATATTAAAAAAAACACATGTTGCATTTTTAAATTATTCACAATTTTTTTTTTGGTGCACAAAACGTAACCAAATTGCGAAGGTTTCGGGCGACCTATAGCCACGGAATAGATATGCAAGGTAAGTATTTTTTATCTGTTCTGTGCCTATAACTACTATACGTATATAACGCTGTACAAAGAAAAAGCAAGAAAGTCAAAATTTTTGAGTCTTTAGAAGATGTGTTTATGTTTATACACATATTTATGTTAACAGTTTTCTATGATAATAACGTTTGTTCAAGCATTTTTTGACTAACAAAGGTGACTTAGGCCGCGGTATGCTTTTCAAAGCTAAAACAATATACTTATATAATACTAAAAATACCTTTTTCCCATACTTATCATAAAGCTCTAACGACGAAACCACCAAAAAATGCCTACACTCAAATTACTCCGAAAAACACGAGATACCATCGTAACAGAGATGAAGGGTTCCGGAAAAGATATAATATTGTACATAGAAGGACACTAAAGAACCCTTATTAAAGATATATTGGGGTTCCGCATACAGTATGCCACACTCATGTTGATCTATGAGCTAGTCGCATCTTTCCAGATTGCATTTTTGGGATTGCTAACACTTTATGATACGGAAGTTAGCTCATGTGGAGAGTTGATTAGATATTTCGCTTAAATTGCTGGTGTCGCTTACAATGGGCCTCATAAGAAAGCTCAAGATCACTCAAAGAGATAGGGAGAGGGCTATGCGTGGGGTTTCACTGCGTGATAAAATTACGTGACAGAAATGAGGAGATCCGCAGAAGAACGAGGGTAATCGACATAGCCCGAAGAATTGCAACATTTGACTGGCAGTAGGTCGTGCATATTGCCCGTAAGATAAATGCCCGATTGGTCCGACGGGTTCTTGAGTGCCCACACACCGGAAGCCGCAGCGTGGGTGAGCTCCCGACAAGGTGAACCGACGACCTATTGAAGGTAGCGGAAAACCACTGTATGCCGGAGGCGTAGGACCGGTCGTCGTGGAAATAATTGGGCTTTTCTTGGAAAGATCTCCACTGCAAGACATAGGCCTCCGCCTATGTAGGATCCTTAGCCTATGTAGAGATCTTTTGGCTGAAATAATGATGATGATGATACTGCTATCATAGACTCCTGAGAGTTTTGTAGCATATCTTTAGTTCATTGCTTCATAATTTTTATAAACGACCCAATAACGTAAATAAAGCACTGAATATAGTTGAAATGTCAAAATGAAAAATATTTCGATGAGTTGCCTTTATGTGTGAGCTAAAAAATTACTCCGCTGATTTATAAATCAGCTTATTTGTGCCTTTTGCCGGGAAACAGTCCCGCGACGCTTTTAAAAGGGCAATTTAACAACGAGAGATTCTCAACTAGCAGAGCTATGCATTTGATAACTGAATATCAACATTAAGGAAACCGACATGTTAATATAAATTAATTAACGATATTCTCGTAAACTATCTGTTTGTAGGTTACACCGCAATGTTGATCAAGGTTAGATTCGAACCCGCAACCTCGTGGTTTTGAGTCAACATTCACCCTTTGAGTATTGATTGACGTGCCCACAGTATTTGCTATACCCACGATCTCAAATTTGAAGGCAGATCCGAAGGAAATTTAGGGGCCTTCTTGGAAAACATGATTTATTTGTAGACCCAGGTCTAGAATATCGAGCCATTCTTTGATTATTACATTCCGACAAAGCTGAATATCGAATTACAAAAACTGACATTAAAAGAATAAGAATATATTTATTTTCCTTAATTATATTATAGTATAGATAGATAAGTTAATATGCCAATTCTTTTAAAGCTGAAGGGTTTGTTTGTTTGAACGCGCAAATCTCAGGAACTACCGATCCGATTTGAAAAATTGTTTTTGCGTTGGATAGCCCATTAATCCAGGAATTCTATAGGCTATATAACATCACGCTGCGACCAATAGGAGCAGAGCATATAAAAAAATATATATCAAAACCTACGCGGGTGAAACCGCGCGGCGCAGCTAGTTATAAATAAAGCTGTGATTTTACATATTTCAAAAGGGCCAGTCCGTTCCAGTCCCTACAAATATTTAATTAAGTAGGTTAAATTAGGTGGAACGAATTCAAAACATTAATTAGTTAAAATTATTAATTACGTAATATGAAATTATTGAATCGGAGTTTAAAATCTATTTTGAAATATGAACTGTACGCATATCAGAAGAAAGTTTAACAAACAATAACTGGTTCTAACTGGGTCTAGGTCTAAAGTTAGAATTCTAATATTAGTTCAGAATTTTATTGAACGTCGAGCTTTTTATTACCTGTCAGTTTTGATTTAGAAATTTAATTAGCAAATAATCTTGTTATTATTTTCACGTACAGACAAACGAAGTCAGGAATGAACAGGAATGAGGAGAACCGCAGAAGAACGAGAGTAACCGACATAGCCAGAAGAATTGCAACACTAAAGTGACCGATGCCCGATGGGGCTGACGGGTTCTCGAGTGGCGACCACGCACCGGAAGGCGTAGCGTGGGTAGGCCCCGGACAAGGTGGACCGACGACCTGGTGAAGGTCGCGGGAAACCGCTGGATGCGGGAGGCGCAGGACCGATCGTCGTGGAGAACCTTGGGGGAAGCCTATGTCCAGCAGTGGACGTCTTTCGGCTGAAAAGATGACGAAACGAAGTCGCCGGCACAACTATTGAAGTTTATGATATGTATTATAGAACGGATATCTTTTATTCGGTAGTTAGATTCTTTCAGATTTTTCGTTACCCAAAGAACTCATTTACTCAAGAGTTATTTAATTTTTTTAAATAATATTGACAACAAATTTTAACTTTAATAATTTTGTAAGTTAATAATTTAATTTTAAATTTGATCATAAGTTGGACCAACGACCTGTTTGCCTGTCCATTTAACATGAAAAAAAAATCTCTTTTCGTAAACTTTGATTGAAAAAAAACTTTTATATTTTCTTCGCCCAAGTCATCAAGCCTTTTCTCAATTTGTTTGCAACAGACTTTCATATGAAGTGAAAGCCATCTCGCCTATAAGACTTTTGTAACTCAATTATAGAGAAATACACCAGAAACAGAATCAGAATCTTTATTTGTAAACATAGGTTAAAGTGTGAGGTGTTACAGATAAATATTATACATCTTTTTTTTTCTTTTTTTGTAATAATTTTAAACTAGTGCTTGACTGCAATCCCGCCTGATGGTAAGCAGTGATGCAATCGTTGATGGTAAAGCGCACTAGTTTATTAAGCCTATTCACTTAAAAAACTTAGGAATAGGAAGGATGACAGCAGTTGAGCGAGGTGATGCAATGTTAAACCCAAGACCAACACGACCAAACGATGCTGCGCTAGAGGGAGATTGATCTGGAGACTCTCCACGGCCAAACTCCCGACACAACAACATTTGGCCCATCGTACCCGCCACACATCGCAACACAACTGCTCAGACCCGTCCTCCGTACGGCTTCACCAGACAACATGTCGGAACACGACGAATCGCTTGGGGGCAAGACTCTAGTGGGTGGTAACTTCTGCCAGCAGCCGATGTTATGGCCTACCACCGAGAGTGTCTTCAAAGATAGACTGAATTGACTCGTAATAATATAGTGCGCTTTACTTCAACGATTGCATCACAGCTTACCATCAGGCGGGATAGCGTTCAAGCACTAGTTTTTATTATTGAAAAAAGTCAAAAAGGTTTAGATTTATATTTAAATGTCTCCGTTGCCTCAAAAGCCCAGAATGATCTCTTTAGGGAGATGTTCGTCCATCTAAAGCCTGACAGCGGACATTTCCATTAATATTAGTCTACAACTACAAGGCCGCCGCAGACACAAATATCCTTATCACGAGAATTAATGGGCAAAGAACTATTACGTACCTAGGATCTTTATACCAGCTTATAATTATTATCTGCCTGTGAGGCTTTATCCTTCATACGGGAAAAGAAGCAATGGTCATTATCTCCCTAGTCATTTCCCAACTATAAACAATATGTAAAGAAATCCCCGTTCGACCCGTAAGGATAGTTTACAGGTTAGGTACATGACCAAATAAAGTATGAAATTTTACATAATCCTCATAGTAGCAATAGGTACTAATGAATTTTGAAATGTATTTAAAAAAAAATTGACAACACCATTTTCGACGGTAGGTATTATTATGAGCGGTGCACACGCGTGCCACGTGCCGTGCCCCGCATCGCCCGCGCATGTATTGCTATGTAAGTTACCTCCTTCTGCGAAATAATATTTTTAGGGGGTATTTTTTTAAGCTTAACCCGGCTTTGTAGGCATTAGTAGAATCAGTTATCGATACGTAGTCCACAAACCGACCGCGACAATTGTAACTTAACCTTGTCGATCGACCTGTGTAGCTGTTTGTATGTAATCACAAGCCACTCCTAAATGGCCTAAGTAATTATACATACTAATATTATAAATGCGAAAGTATCTATGTCTGTTTGTCTGTCTGTCCGGCTTTCACGCCAAAACTACTGAACCGATTGTAATGAAATTTGGTACACAGATAGTCCAGAGCCTGAGAAAGGACATAGATTATATAACATCCCACTATGACCAATACGAGTAGAGCAGTAACAGAAAATCAGAACGCGGGCGTACATATTACTCTCATTATTTTAACAGGCGCTTATTTTATATCAGCTGAGCTCCTGTAAACTGAAGTTCACGCGGGCAAAATCGCGGGCAACAGTTAGTTTAACAATATTTTTTGAAGCTCCTGAGATTAGCTCCTTCAAACAAACCCTTTTATGCTTCTAAGTTGATGAAGATTAAAACTAATATTCCAAGTTTATCATCAGTTATTACAATGAGAGTATATTATGTGAGATTACGAACGTAGACTTAATATTTGAGTTCGTATTGCCCCTATATGAACTCCATTATTAAGTAAGTTATATTAAGTTGAACTAGTTCAACTAAATCTTTAGTGATGGACTGTGGAGGACGAGAAATACATCGCGAGGTAAGTAGAGTGGGAAACCGTGGCCCATTTTTTTCAAAGGTGGAAAAATCCTCATGGAATATCCTCCGCTAGGGGATTCGGAGGGGTGTGCCGGACTCTTACCAAGTCTTCGTCAAGTTACGGTAAGATTTTCTTTGAGTCTGACCACCAGTCTTACCAAAGGATATCGTATTACCCAATAACTGATTTGTAGAGGTCAGATAGGGAGTCACTCCATGTAAAATACTGGTGTTCAGACTGGAAGCTGACCTCAGCATAGTAGGGGAAAATTTAGGCAGATATGTGAACATAGGCTATTTGAAATGACGTTGAAATCCTAAGAAGCCGAGCAAATAGAGAAAAAATAATATCGCAAATTGACAATCTGACGCGATGTTAGTGGGTCGTGGGAGCAATAAATTTTATAAGGATGAAGTAGCGGGCAGAAGTTACATCATCATCATCAAGTCGGTTGGAAGACATCCATTGCTGCACTTCACTTTGCTGCAAAGCACTTTCACTTTGAACGGTTCCATGCCTTCGACGGCTCCTGCGGCTCTAACAAGATCGGCGGTCTGGCTTTAAAGAGGACTTCCAACGTTACGTCTTCAGCCTCATCGGTCATCACTTCTGCAAGCAATGCCTACTGCCACTTACGTTTGGCGATTTTTCGGGCTATATCGATAACTTTGGTTCTCCTGCGGATTTCTTCATTTCTGATTTGATCCAGGTAAATTCCGAATATAAATAAATAAATAAATAAATATATACGGACAAATCACACAGATTGAGCTAGCCCCAAAGTAAGTTCGAGACTTGTGTTATGGGATACTAACTCAACGATACTATATTTTATAATAGATACATATATAGATAAACATCCAAGACCCAGGCCAATCAAGAAAAGATCGTTTCCCATCATGACCTGGCCGGGGATCGAACCCGGGGCCTCCACGTTGCAGGCAGGATAATATATACCTCTCCATTGCCCTATATGCTAACTTTAAGCCATTAAATAGGGCGCATTTCGAACGGCTACATTTCAGTGCCATAGATACTCATTTTGAACACTCACTGGTCAAAGACATAGAAGCTAAATTAAGAGCGCAATTCAAAAAGTCTGATTTGTAATTGTACCCATCTCGAAAGATATCTTTAATCATATTTCATTTATCAATCATGCCTCAATGCATTGCCCGATCCACATTCAATTCCATCTATATCTCATTGTGTTGTCAAAGTAACATCTATATACACATATCTATATATATTCCAATCAATCCATCTAGCATTAATGCGATGAAATATCTATCATTTCTTTCTTACATCGATCATATTTTCTATCTTTCGAAGCTGGATAAATGACAGATATGAATTGTTTTTAAAGTGAAATTAATTTGCATTTATAGGACCTCTTACAGATAGATCTTATTATATGCTTTTTGCTTTTAGGTCGTCAGTAAATGGCAATAGTTGTGTAGGTCAGATGCCGATCTGACCTCCGCACTCCACACAATATCACACTTGTTATATATTGACAGGAAATCTTATCACTCCGTGTAATATACTGATGTTCAGCTGCATCTAGTTAGACCAGAAGCTGACCCTAACAAAGTTCTCAAAATGCTAGACAGACGATGATGATGACGTTAGTAATAGTAATTAGTTTTATCTAAAACATTATTTTTCTTTCAGAAAGTTAAAATTCAGTGGGAGCAAGTTAATTCCAGGATCGTAAAAAACTCCGGTAAATTCAGAGGCAAAATGTCAATTACGTATTTTAAAAATAGATACGGTATATGTAAATTATATCAAGTGGGAAGCCGATGGATGCGGGAGGAGAAGACAAATTTCTAGAATGCCTTGGCCTTGAGGAGGAATATCTCCAGCAGTAGACCTCTATAGGCTGAAGAAGAAGAAAAACCTATATCAGCAGCTCCAACTTAATATACCTAAACAACTAATAAATTCATACACACTCGCGAGTAACATTACACAATACACCCTTTACCTAGTTTATCTTCTAAAAAATAAATACGAAATATTCGTCCCATACGACGATAAATGTTGCCCTACACTTCTCCCTGGAGACGGAGATTGAAGATATAACAAAAAACCCGGGCAAGCTCTCGTCATATTTCTGTAGCATTTACTTCTTATATGTGGACAGGAAATCTTGACAAATGATTTTTCTTAAAGGATGATAGTTTTTTTTTTTTAGACAGCATCCGTGGCGTAGCGGTAGCGGACGTGGCCGCTGCGAAAGGTTCGATCCCCGCAGAGTGCAAATATTTGTATGCATGAATATGAATATTTGCACTGGTCTGGTCGTGCCTCGGAAAGCACGCTAAGCCGTTGGTCCCGGTTGCCATACGAACATCTAGTGGCAGTCGTTACGGGTTGTTGGAGCCCTCAAAAGTCCAACAATTGGTCTAACTGCAATGCTTCGATGTCGCCTTCGGGTTGTGGAAGTCAGACGGCAGTCGCTTCACGGAAAATGTCGAAGTTTAGCCATATCAGCAGTTTGACTGATAAAGCGAACCCCAGACTCCAAAGCTGAAAAGGCTTCGGATGCTACTGGGATTAACGCTGGGATGATGATTTTTTATGGCTATTTATGTATAGTTTTAGTTTATAAAAGTGCCTTCTTGAAATCGAATTGAATTACACCCAAGCAGTTGTTTTCGGATCTGTAAATTGTAACATACTTGCATAGATTGTTTTGACATTATTATTCTTAGTGCTGATATTTCCACCCCTAATTGATTTTTAATCGAGGAACAGAAATAAACGTTCAATCAAAATCAAAATCGTTTATTTCAAATTAACCATCACTTGGTACTTTTGAATAGTCAATGTCGGTCAGTTCAAGAAAAGTGAAGCTAAATTGCATGTTAATATTAAAAAAAAAAAAACTAATAGAGAAATAATGTAGTAAGTTATTCATCAAGTGAGTGTAAAATCTTCCCTTACATACATAAATAAACTCACGCTTTATTCCCATGGGAGTAATCAGAAACTACAGGGCGAATCGAGCAGCGCGATACTGTTCAAAATCAAAAGTCATTTATTCAAATTAGGCTGAGGCTATTACATAAGACAGTGTTATCATACCAACGTAAGAACTAGGTCAATTTAGGTCTGTGTGGGCGATGGACCTGATGGCCGGAAATCTCGCCATTCTGCGTAAACCGCAGAGAGCGATGGCCGTCAGGGTCGTGCGCGGGTATCGCACGATTTCCTACGAGGCGGCGTGCGTCCTGCCCGAATCCCCGCCTTGGGACCTAGAGGCGAAAGTACTCGCGTCATTCTACCGATGGCGTGAGGAAGAGCGGACACGGGGCTCCAGTCTGGTGCAGCAGCAGATCGAGCTGCGCCGAGAGGAGCTCCGTCAGGTCCTGATGGCGGACGGGCGGCAGAGGCTCATGCGCCCTACCGCCGGCCTCGCTACCGTCGAGGCGATCCGGCCAGTACTCGACGATTGGCTCGGGCGGAGGCACGGCTCCCTGTCGTTCAGGGTAACGCAGGTACTGTCGGGGTACGGCTGCTTGGGCAAGTACCTGCGACGCATAGACAGGGAGCCGGACGCTCGGTGCCACCACTGCGTCCAATGCGGGGAGGACACGTCGCAGCACAAGTTCTTCGAGTGTTTGGCTTTGCGAGGCGACCTAACGGTGCCAGCAGTAGTGCGGAGGATGGTCGGTAGCGCAGAGTCGTGGGACGCAGTGGTGTCCTTCTGCGTGGACGTGATGTCGTAGAACGAAGCTGCAGAACGGGAGAGGGGGATCTCAACTCCCTTCCCGGGCCGCAGAAGACGCACCGGGCGCCGAGGAAGGGCGGATAACGCCCTCTTCCTCTCGGGTGTTATCGTCGACCCCGAGGCGGAGGCGCGCGCGAGTGTCGGCGTGCGCCTCAGAGGCGATGCTCGGGGTAGTTTAACACCTCACTACCCCGTGCAGGAGGCGAGCCCCGGACAGACCGGGCCGGCACGAGAGTGTGGGGCCGCGGCAGAATCAAGGACTCCCGCGGCTCCGTGCGCACGTGACCGGAAAGACACCTGGGTGGTTTTTAGTCAGTAGGAGTCGGACAGACCCCGTCGCGCACCCCAGGGCGGCGGACATCCATAGAGGATTTTCCACCCCCGAACAAAAAAAAAAGGTATCATCGGTCACCATTGACACTGTTGACAACTCACTCTAAGCTCACTCATCTAACTCTTCACTAGGATATATTTACAGAATCAATCGTCTGCACCATAAATATTCGTTTAGCTTAATTTATATTCATACTCGCACGCCGGTTGAGAGCAGTAGTTATTTATTTGAACCCGACCGTTCTGAATTTCAAAAAAAGGGACTTTATTAAAATTCATGGTGAATCATAGTTTATAGAAAGAGAAAAAATATACTGAGCGTCTATGACACTCATAGATAAATATTTACTATTTATTTTATTTCATAATATTTTATGTATCTGTATGTTATGTTACTCTAATTGCTAATGACGTCACACCAGGCACTATCAGAACATCAGCGCCGCGACATTTACTTTTAAATGTCGAAGCATTAGTCATAGTCATAGATAGTCATTTATTCATTAACAAAAAATATATCTGAAATTACACAATAACAAAAGAGAAAATTAAGAATTCACATTTCATTAAAATGCTGCGATAGGAGCCTTTTGACCTCGTAAGGGTCTTTCTGATTTTTGTTACGTTATTTGTTTTATCCTTGTCCACTTAGTTTAGTTTTAAGACTTTCCTGTACGAGTCACAACAAATATTTTTTCTTCTTTCTTTACAGTAAATTCGAGGTATTTTTTTTATGACTTTTACACATAGCGTATGTCAGTCCCATCGTAACTTAAACAATTACACTTTCACAACACGTGGGCCATGAATTTTAACAAAACTTTTGCATCGTCATCATGTGGTTGAGATAGAATTCTATGGAACATACCTACATCAGTTCTGTTCAAATTCAATGATCTCACTAAATTATTCCTACTAGACTCATATTGGACATATTGGACTCATATTGGATAGTTGTTGTAGGTCCTCGATAACTCCACATTCCTTAAAATTGAGGGAAAAATTTTTTTTCATCATAAAGGCAAATTTTTTGCATGGAATGTATCCAGATCTGAGTCTTAGAGCAGTAACAATCAGTTTTCTACTAACATCACTGTTCATGCACCAGGGCAAACGAAGAGGCTCACACTGTATGGTTTTATACCATAAACCCTTCTCTAAAAAAAAGTCGAGGTTATTATTGTAAGAAATAATGAAACACGGTATAACAACACATTTTTAAGGCACAACGAGAAAAAAATATTTATTTTTGCGTCTTTCTGGAGTTGACTATTACATATCTATAATTATTACTAATTCTGAAAACCCGTTCATCAAAAACAAAAACACAACATCAAAATGGCCGCAACAGTCCTAATAAATAATCCAAACACATAGTCCCAAATCTAGGTAATACCCCTGCTAAGGCCACGTCATAATAATCTTGAAAAATGTTCCGCGGAATGATGTGAAAAAGCGTATATATCTTCAAACAAAATCTCTGAAGGCGGTACACAGAGGAAAAAAATGTCAACTTTACTCTATTTAGGTTCACAAGTTGAAAAAGAAAAATAAGGACAGATAGATAAATAATACATGAATTGTAGTGGCCATTTGTCAGTATAACCAAGAGTTATATGGGTGTAGAGCATAAGTTAGCTAGTGCGTGGAAGAATGAGGCTTTAGTTAGTAGACAACGACCAATCGTGGTCGCTAAGCAATCATTGAATATTTGATTAAGGCAGAAGGGAAATTGGAAGAATTTGGGAAGCAAATGGTCCGGTTAGATGTTTATACAGCGTGTAACAAAAAGGGTATATACATACCACGGGCATGGCATCTATATGATATCAAACGATATCGGAAGGGTTTGAACTCAAAATAAAATACTAAAAAATTGGTACCAAATTTTCGGTTTCGTGGGTTTCTTAAAATCAAATAATAACAAACGTGGCAGCACACTACATACGTTAATAACTACTCGTTACCCGTCACGTTACTTGCCAAAATCCGATAAATGTCTTCAGTATCTCTGTGCGACTAGTATGATAGTAGCCTATCACAGGCGGTGTTATTCCTCATAACTTCCTAACATAAAGAGATAGGATTAAAAAACCCTTCCAATATCGTTTGATATCATGTAAAGATGCCATGCCTTTGTTATGTATATACCCTTTATGTTACACGTTGTATAATTATGTATAAGGTGTAAATCATTTCAGAACTTAGCCCCGCGTATTAACGTCAAAGTTGGGCTTAAGTTTTGAAATGATTTACAAGATTGAGGGCAATTTCTTCCACTCTCAGGTTCACTCAAATCTGTATAGTCCTGTCCTTAAAATTATATACCCCTTCAGATACTAATTTAGATGGCTAGCGGACGGCGAGCAGTGGACAGTTCACCGCCCAGTGATGACCAGGCTCAGGTCGACTGCATGTTGTGTAATACATCGTGAAGTAGTCCACGAAGACCGATGCCTACCAGAACCACAGGTTGCTCGAAAGAGATGGTCATATGATGACGTCCTATCCAAAAAAAAAAAGATATAGTGTGGACCAAAATTATGTCAAAACTTTGCAAAAAGACCGTAACCTGCGGTTTTATTTCATTGTTAATAATAGTAACCTTATTATAGCGTATTTGTTTAAATAATGTTGTGAGTTTTTTTTTCCTTATATTTTTTTTTCAACTAAAAAACCTGCCATGTAATCTCTTCACTACCTGTGGTTGACTGGTAGAGAATGCCTTAAGACTGGTTTACACGGTGCAATTTAATCGACCGTGGCTTTAATTAAGTTGAAGCAGCAATAAAAGTTGCATTGTGTAAACATCATTTGACGATGCAAGGTACTTGTTGCATCAATTTTATTATATACTGTCTTAGTATGTTTTATTGTATATCAAATCAAATCATTTATTTCAAATAAACCAGTTACAGGCACTTTTGAATTGTCAGAAGGTCGGTCAGTCAATAAGATGAAGCTAGTCGCCCATTCCAAAGAATAGGTACCTATGGAGAAGAACGGGCAAGAAACTCTATGGACACTCTTTTAAATTTTCAAGCTATTGTTACAAATATTTGATTACATCATTCATGTTGAAATCACCGTGTGAGAACGATGCAGAAATATATTGTACGCTGAGAGCGTCCATAGAAAACACACAAAAATCAATTCAGAAATTGAAATACGCCATGGCAGCTAAGAGATGACCAGTCCCCACTGACGGCGTCCGTTCACGAACATGACGTATGGATCAGCATCATTCAGCTCAAACATATTGAAGGGAACCCAATAACCCAACACACACGCCACCATCAGCGAGACATTTGAGTGAGCATGACATACTCTCAACAGCCAGAGCACAATCAAGTTAATAAAAATCACTAACTCAACAAATAAGTGCCTTACAGCACATTCGTACATTGTGCTCTCACGTTTGCCATGCAATTATACAATACTAAGAAATTAAATCTACACAATGCTAAGATAGTATTGTCCAAGGTTCAGCAGCTGCAACAGTGTTCCCGAATACTAAGTTTAGCTCCTGTATAGCTGTACAAGAGCCGAACACCTCTGTCAGCGATACAATTCCGTACCGTACAATAAGCTTGGCTACATAGTGTGTAATACAGGCTTTGAATTAATAACATAAACAATTACATATTAAAACTACAAGAGGAAAAATCAAAGAACAATCAGTGTATAGAAATCGGACGCAGCTCAAGCCCAAGCCTGTTTGTCCTCAATATAATCCTTCACACTATAAAATGCTTTCTGACACAGCTTACGTTTAATGAAGGATTACAATTTATTCAGGCTCAGATCTTGAACCACCTCTGGAAGTCCATTGTAAAAGTGTATACATTGGCATCTGAAAGAGCCACCTATTTTCTTGAGCCTTGTTGTAGGTACAATAAATTTGTGCCTGTTCCTAGTATTTATATTATGGACATCACTGTATTTTTTAAACAATACAGTGATGTGAACAATATACTGTATTTTATTGTATTAAGACATTAAGCCCGCCTCTGTTCATGTACAAAAGTGTAAATAAATAAATGAATATTGTTGAACTGTCAAAATGAAATCCATTGCTACTGAAAGTATGAAACGTAATTACCCGAGTGTGCCCACTAACAATGTTAAAAGAGATTTATGATTTTCATAGAGGGAAGCTTTCAGAATAGCTACAACTTATTACATATTCTGTTTCTACCTACTAAGGTCCGCAAAAGGAGATGGCGGATTGGGCGGGATGAAAATATTCAAGGATTGGCACCTGTTATCCAAATGGTCTAGAAAACATAGGAAGAATTAAACCAATACATTTTTATAATGTCGCAATACTAGATGTAATATCATAGCCAAATTCAAGAATTAGAAAAATGGTGTTGCGTTTTTCCGTCAGGAATTTCCCAGTAACAGCCTGGAATCTGAATTTGTGTCTGGCTGATGGCAATAGGATTGCCCCCTGTTGACTAACTGGAGGATACGAAAAACTCCTCTGTCTGTCCCTTGGGAAAACGCAGGTCTGTAGTTATTTTAAATTATGTTATTTTTTATAATCATAATGGCATCACACAGTCATATACGAATAATAAATAATATAGACAATAGGGATGTTTCCTGGGTAAAAAAAAATGATTATATTTAGTCCGTCATTCAGATTATAGAAAAATATTGGATACGTATATTTTTTGTTTTATCAAATCAATAAAAATTTAGAAATATAAAAGGCATCAAAGATCAGGAGTGGTGGCTGGTGACGTCAATGCTCGCTAAAAAGTGTAGCGTGCAGTGACGTTACGCGAGTTTTCAACGCACTGTGTCGTCTTCATTTTTTGTATATGTGAAAAAAGAAAAAATACGTGTCTAGTATTTTTCGGAAATCTGACTGACGGACTAATTAGGTTTTTTTTTTGTCAAATACCCTATTGGGGCTTTACCATAGACCTATAGTGACGGCAATGTTATTATAGTAGTTAAAATAAGTACAGAAAACTTCTTTTAACGAAAGACGCTTTAAAAGAGGGTGGTGTATTAACCACTAGGCCACCACGACTGCCTATTTAAGCGTTTGTTTTCAATAAAAAAAAATTTAACTCAACAATTTTTAACCAACCTTCTACTGTATCCGATAACCCTGGTTACTTATCTCTTTTGACCTTTATCATCCTTGTGACCTTACGTAGTAGGTATATTACGGGTTTGTTTTACAAATCGCTTTTAAACCTATTTACTATTTCATCCTCGCGTGATACGTAGAATATTTAGCACTGGTCATTAATTCAAGGACTCCGTTTGACATGTACCACTTAGATCGAGTGACGATCTTCCACCAGGGACTCATATCGATGTTGTTTATTTACGTGTGTTTTAATTTATTTGAAGCTGTCAAACGCAATTTAATTTCAGAGCCCACTGTAAGCATGAGAATAATTGATGGATTAATTTGTGAGAGTAGAAAATATTTTTTAATATTAATCTAATTTATTTGGAACAGTGAAGGGTAAGGGTGGGGCGTGGTTATTAATTTACCTTTTAGTTAAGTACCTACATCTATGGAGTATATAAAAATAAATAAATAAATAAATATATACGGACAAATCACACAGATTGAGCTAGCCCCAAAGTAAGTTCGAGACTTGTGTTATGAGATACTAACTCAACGATACTATATTTTATAATAGATACATAAATAGATAAACATCCAATACCCAGGCCAATTAGGAAAAGACCATTTTCCATCATGACCTGGCCGGGGATCGAACCCGGTGCCTCTACGTCGCAGGCAGGCGTGTTGACCGCTGCGCCACGGAGGTCGTATAACAACTAGGAATTATAACTATTTAAAATGACATTACTTATAAATAATAAGGTTATCAATAAAGTCACTTTCGTCATCTCTCCATTCATAATTTATCTTACCACTTAAGACAACTAGGAATGCCTGAAACACGGGGATTTTTTTAAAATCATCTTTTTTTTATAAGTTATAAACTAGTGCTTAACCGCAATCCCGCCTGATGGTAAGCAGTGATGCGATCATTGATGGTAAAGCGAGCTAGTTTATTAAGAGCCTATTATAGCTTATTCACTCTAGCCTTGAAAACACTCAAATTGTAGAGTGACGGAAACACCGCCGCTGAAAAATTGATCCATTCCCTCGATGAGTACGTGGAATAAAAGAGGAAGCAAAACGCTTCGTCCGGATCGTAGTGGTGTTAAGAACGTGAGGGTGGAAAGTCGCCGTAGGACGGGTCGTCCGATGGTGGAACGGAGATGGGGAATTAAATCATGCAATTCCTTTTTCTTAAAATCATCATCATCATCAAACTTTTTATCGTCCCATTGGACACAGCTCAGGCACTGGCACTGGGCACAGGTCTCCTCTCATACAGAAGCGAAATACGACGCATTAATTTACCTCCATTGGTTTATGTAATGTGTCGTTTGTAAAGTCAGCGTGATACGAACACAGCATAAAATAAAATCACAGCATAAAATTTCATTCAAAAATCGGGGAGTAAGTAATAAATCGCTTTTGAATAAAGACGAGTGTGTATATAAAATGTCGATTAATATCAAACAGCTAATAGAATGTATTCTAAGTATTTCGATTCTCTCATTAGGTACAATTGCAAGGTGAAGGAAAACATCTTAAGGAAACCTGGATTTCGTCAAAAATCGCCTACCAGCATTGAGCAAGCGTGGTGATTGCGTTCAATCTCCTGCTAATTGTATAAAGTCATGTGTTTTTTTAAATGAACAGACAGCTGTGCTGCTGGGGAGTTTGTTCCGCCACTTCTTCTTCCCAGCGAAAGCACTAAGAAGTGGCGAAAGGGGGCGTTTTGCAGGGATTGTCTTATGTAAAATTGACGTTCAAAAACTGATGATTCTCAGCCTAATTTGAATAATTGACTTTTGATTTTGATTTCCTACCTCCAGCAATATTATTTAACTGTATCAATTATTTACACTCCTTTAAATCTTACTGTTTTATAATAAGATAAAAAAAAAAAACTAGTTAACGTAATTTTTCTTCTATTTAACCATTTTTTATGAATACTACCTACCCTTAGGTCATATCAGCCTCTTACCGTCGAAAGCCTCACAGTATTTTCCCAATTGACATTTGGGCATTCACCCAAGTTTCTCGCCGCGCTCAATGACATCGCCACAATGATAGTGATCAAATCACAATAGATTCGCGCTCGATCAAGTATGGGTGGGTACATGTTGTTTTGTTTCCGCTAAAATATATTTTTCACAAACAACATATCAGGCAGCTTGATTGCCATACAATTTCAGACAGTCGTGAGTAATATTATGGTGTTAAGAGGGGACTCTATTGCCGAAGAATTTGGAAAATAGGTATTTGACGAAACTATTGCCGTCGCGCTGCTTCCAACCTCTCCCGGTAAAGTGCGAAAAGGATAGTTGTAGCTTAGACTGATTTTACCTACAAAAACGTTGACCAAACGACTTCGTATTCCGCTGTTTTCTTTTTCAAAACACGACAGCTCTCAATTATTTTTATATCAGAATTTTGAGGTATACCCATGCTTCTATTTTTTTCTTTTTTGTCAAAAACTTATCATGTTTGTCTAATAATCATCTGAACATCACGGTAAAAATGGGTTATTTTTCGCGATTTTGAAGCATCGTATTTCTTTTATTAATTAAGTTTCGGAAAAAATCTAATGATGGGGACACATATAACCATGGTGTAAAATTGCAGAAAAAAAATTGCTCTAAAAGCATTATCCACGAAGAAAACAGCGGAATAAATTTGTATAGGGAAAGCACCACTAGAGTTCCCTCTTAACAGCGTATAAAAATATAATTTTATTTCATTTTACTTCAAAAACATCTTATTAAGTAAGAGCTGATTTTTCAATAGACAGATTATATTTATTCGTGGGACAAAATTGACGACTGATAGATTTTGTACAGACTAAATAAAAAAAAAAAGCTGAAAAATTGTTTTGTTTTGTTTATTATATTAAGCTTATTTCTATAAAGCTACCAATTGGATTAGAAAAAGTCTTTCTTTATCTGTTATACCCATTTTCGAGGAAACCTATAAACTACTTAACTTCACGCTAAGACCTTTAAGCAAATAATATTCGAAGATCGAATATTTAAAATCACTTTTCGGATAGACTTATCTGATATTGAAAAAATAGCACTAAATTATTATTATTTTCTTTGGCAACTGAGCCGATATCGACTATAGGGTATTAGATTAACAAAAAAACTAATTAGTCCGTCAGTCAGTCTTCTAAAAAATACTAGACACGTATTTTTTCTTTTTTCTTAGAAACAAAAAATGAACACAGTGCGATGAAAACTCGTGTGATGTCACTGCGCTCTACACTTTTTAGCGGCCAATGACGTCACCAGCCACCACTCCTGATCTTTGATGCCCTTGATATTTGTCAATTTTTATTGATTTGATAAACCAAAATATACGTATCCAATATTTTTCTATAATTTGAATGACGGACTAAATAGAATCATTGTTTTTTTATCCAGGAAACATCCCTATTCTGCCAATGTCATGTGGAGACAGTCGCACAGCGAGCCGTCGATTGTTGTACTTCGTGGTAAAAACACTAATTAATGACTTTGCTTGTAGAGTTTTGGCGGGAAAGCTAAGATGAGTGCCACGCTCATTTTTCATTGGACTTTTAAATTATTTGTAGTGTCGTATACTAAATAAAAGCACGTGATTTATGTAGTAAAAATTGCATTCAGTAAATAATTCATAAGGAACATTGAACATAGCAACATAGCGGGCACATCATGACTTTGCCTCACACCTCTCTCGTAGACGGTTCGCGAGGCCATCTTTTTCGATTGTCATTGGCGAAATCCACCACTATTGTGAAATAAAATTTTCAAAGAATTTCTATAATTTGTTACACGTGTTATTGGCAAAATTGTGGTATCTATTCCAGGGGCCATTGATCCAGAGTTGAAGTTGAAGTTGATTTTGCTTGTATATTCAAATCTGTACAGAAATGTCATTCTTTGACAGCTGAATGAAACGTTCATAATAAGGAAAATTTACGAGGCAAGCTGAACAGACAAACGTATTTTTTTTCCAAAGTTGGCTTCTTGACCTCGGCACCAGTCCGTGATTAATGACTCTAATTGAATCCGATACGATTAGAACCATCCTTATCAACAAAATAGAATCAACCTATAAACAATCCTAAACATGAATTTCCACTTAATACGAAATCGAAAATGGGTTACGATATTTGCTGTATTCTTACCCTAACAACTACACACCAACTGCCCATTATTGTTTTTCCATTATAATTCTGGGTCACCTGAAAAATACGTTCTACTCAGTGTGCTATGGAGGTGGTGCCTGACAGCGTTATTTATCGATATAAAGGTGCCGTGCAAGGTTACACTTTATCTTCAGTATATTGAATAGCGGTGCGATAACGTTTCGGTTCTGTAGCAAGCGAGGAGGGAGCGGGTAGTGTTGCCAATTTATATATGGCAAGTGTAAATTTAAAATGAGCTGAAAGAAGATGTTTCATTTTGGGCCACCACTAGTATATCGAAAAAATGGATAAAAATAATTTATTTGCATAAAAATACTACTAAATTAATTTGAATAAAAACACAAGTATATAATAATTAATTATTTGAAACGTTTTTTAGTGAGATAACCCTTTTTAAAGGTAGCCATGACACTTTTTATGACGTTTGATTGGCGACTTTGATAGTTCTATTTTCCCGTTGTGTTCGTGTCGAGTGTTGATTTGAGTTGATTGTGTTTATTTAATGGGCCGTATGTTCGGAATTCATGTTTTGTTTTTTCGCAGTCATATGTTAGATAATATAGGTAGCCTTAGATACATGACACTTCAATCAAATGTCACTGTCAAAATCTTATTTCGCTTATTGCTGACCACCATATTTATTAGTAGTTGTGTTGCACTCCTTGGCCGAGTTAAATTGAATCTGTATAAAAACAAAGCTAAAATATAGGAAATTAACATTAAAGACAGTTAACTATAGCGTAACTATACCTAGCATTAAGTGTACAATGTGCTGGCCCAGGCTCCATACATTTCTGAAACATCTCCTTTTTCAACAAGAATTGACCCTCGGAATCTTTAAACAGGGAGAAGTAGAAGGAGAGTAAAGCGGCATTTGCCCGGTGTGAGATAACGGGCTCTATTTATAATTGTGAATAAAACCTAGTGCTTGAATACGATTCCGCCTGATAGTAAGCAGTGATGCAATCGTCAATGGTGAAGCGTGCTAGTTTATTAAGAGCCTATTAACTGAGTACAAAAAAAAAACTTAGTAAATAGGAAGGAAGACGGCAATTAAGCGAGGTGATGCAATATTAAACCCAACAACACGACCAACGATACTGCGCCAGAGGGAGATTGATCTGGAGACCCTCCACGACCAAACTCCCGACACAACAACATTTGGTCACAACTGCTCAGATCCGTCCTCCATACGGCTTCAACAGACATCATGCCATCTTGAACACGACAAATCGCTTTGCGGCAAGACTTTGAGTGGTGCTTTTGAGCTTTTGGTTTTTCAGATATAATTTAATTAATCAGTGTAAATTACATCTTATTTGTTTCTCACCGCGGCTTCGTATATTTACGTGTAATTTGCTGTTTCTCCAACCTGCCCCGTCGCATCGCATAGCCTGCCCCCACAATTACTTCGTTTTCACTGTTCATTGTTTCTGTTTTTACTTGATCGTTAAGATGCTAGCGTGATACTAAGTAGTTGAAAAGTTTCCTCGAAAATTGGTCTAACAGTTAGAGGAAGTTTTTGTAATCTAATTGGTATGTAGGTACAGAGAAAGGCGGGCTTAAAAAAAGAAACAAAACAATTCTTCAGCTTTATTTGTGATACTTATTTTATATTTTATGTAATCCAATTAGATTAATGGATTATTGATGTTGTGCTTCAGCCAGGATATTTGAGTGAATAAAATTGTTATTGTAAACACGTTAGCCGTTTGGAACAGACAATCTCATTAAATTCATCTTCATTCTTCATCTTCATCTACAAAGGTATTTTTAAAGTGACTGCTGAACGCTCTTTAACATTCAATTGTCAAATTGTGTTCTATAGTAGCATTAGAATTAGCTTCCTAAATAGATTACTTAAAAACTAGTCTCCATGTCATACATTATCAAAGTCATAAAAAGTGCATGTAAAATAAAGACTATGCACTTTTTATTTAAATCGGTAAGATATTACTTATACTAAGAACTTAGCAAGTAGAATTTATTATATATTGAATGTACCTTTTTTATGCCTGAAAGATGACGTTTTAACTTTTCGTTATACCTACATATTATAATTATTGTGATGTAATAAGTTGATATTTCTTTTGGATAAAGAGTAGATAGCTCCGAAAAACTACATAAAAACGGCCTGCGGTGTGTTTTTCCTCCGGAAACGCCTTAAGTTTAATTTCCTTTGTAAATAAGGGATCGGGGCCATTGTCTCTTATGGACAAGCTGAAGCCTCCTTTTCAATACCTATCCTGTTTCATAAAAATATTCTGCGTTTTTGCCTTCACATCTTTTTTTTTAAATACAAGCACAGTGCAAGTATTTGTATGGATGAATATGAATATTTGCACTGGTCTGGTCGTGCCTCGGAAAGCACATTAAGCCGTTGGTCCCGCTTGCCATACGAACATCTTGTGGCAGTCGTTACGGGTTGTTAGAGCCCTCAAAAGTCCAACAATTGGTCTAACTGCAATGCTTCAATGTCGCCTTTGGGTTGTGGAGGTCAGACGGCAGTCGCTTCACGGAAAATGTCGAAGTTTAGCCATATCAGCAGTTGGACTGGTAAAGCGGACCCCAGACTCCAAAGCTGAAAAGGCTTCGGGTGCGACTGGGATTAACGCTGGGATGATGATGATTATAATTATTGTGATTATATATTAGGTTACTCTGTTTTTACCTACCTTCTTTCGCCTACATCCTTTTGTGTACTTGACATACATACTGAATTGGTGTAAAATTTGAATAATTTTCGTTTTTGTTATTTATTTTAGGTCCAATAAATTTCGAGCATCATTAACATCGACACTCTTGTATCATCCTTCAAAGTTCTAATCGCGAAAACAAGGCCCAAAACGAGCTGTTTTGGAGCAACCCCGCTTTTATAAGACTCGCAGAGGTCCTAAACACCACAGCACGTCTTTTTTATATCCACTACAATACGTTCTAGGAGGCATGACCCTAATACCCGAATGCAGGCTTGTATGGAAGTACAAAGTTATTTGTAGATTCTTATTATGTTATCCAAGTTCAACGAAGATGTTGATAACGTGTGTAAGTGATGTGTTAGTGTCTTAATACTTTTAGCCTTTTTGGAAGGTTGCCAACTCCTTTGAGGATGAAATAAAGGCACTTTCTTTGGGTGTGGTAAGAGGTGATTATGGGTTTAAATGGAGTAACGACATTCATTAAATTTCTTGGCGTATAAACCACTTTATGAAACGAAATTAAATATTCTGTACATAGGATTTCAGAATGACTTCATTTTTTTGTTTGTAAGTTAAATACTTGTGCTTGACCACAATTCCGCCTGATAGTAAACAGTGATGCAGTCGTTGATGGTAAAGCACGCTAGTTTATTAAGAGCCTATTCACTCTGGTTTTAAAGACACTCAAATTATAGTCCGATGGAAACACCGCCGCTGGTTGACAGCCTCCGTGGCGTAGCGGTAGCAGACGTGGCCGCTGCGCAAGGTGGTGCGGGTTCGATCCCCGCATAGTGCAAGTATTTGTATGCATGAATATGAATATTTGCACTGGTCTGGTCGTGCCTCGGATAGCACGTTAAGCCGTTGGTCCCGGTTGCCATACGAACATCTAGTGGCAGTCGTTACGGGTTGTTGGAGCCCTCAAAAGTTCCAACAATTGGTCTAACTGCAATGCTTCGATGTCGCCTTCGGGTTGTGGAGGTCAGACGGCAGTCGCTTCACGGAAAATGTCGAAGTTTAGCCATAGCAGCAGATGGACTGGTAAAGCGGACCCCAGACTTCAAAGCTGAAAAAGGCTTCGGATGCGACTGGGATTAACGCTGGGATGATGATGATGGAAACACCGCCGCTGGTAAATTGTTCCAGTCCCTCGATTTACGCGGTATAAAAGACGAGGCGAAACGATTCGTTCGGATCGTTGTAGAGTCAACAACGTAAGGGTGGAAACTCGCTGTACTACGGGTCGTTCAATCATGGAACGGAGATGGGGTTATTAAATTATGAAATTCCCTCGAACAGTCTCCAAAATGCATCCTATAGAATACCGACAGGCTGGCTACTTCTCGCCTGCGCTCCAGGCCTTGGAGACCGTTTTGAGCTAAATCTGAGTCGCTAAATTAGCCTCTTCGCAAGGCTCTCCACTCCATCCAATCTACTTTTACACTTCATATTATAAAAAAGAAATAGGATATATGCAGGCAGCGTTTGCTCCTCCTCTGACTAATCTGAGATGGAAGGTCGGAACCTCTCTTTTCAAGTCCAGACAAAGACTTGGTCACATCATGAGAAGACCGTGTAGATTGATGTCTGAAATGGTCTTTTGAGGAAAGCATCACACAGATAGTTTGTACTAAGTTCTACGAGTATCTCATTTCACTAATACCTCGGCAAAATAATTATTTATACTTATATGAACAAGTTGTACAGAAATATACTAGTTAGACCACGTCTGTAACATACGTGAGATCAGACAGAAGTATAGTAAATCCACAAGATTCTAGCGATACCTAGTAAGCCTAATGTAATTGAGGGCGAACTTGTCAACTGGGCACAAATCCATACTCCAGGTTGTAACTGAATGTAAAAATGATGGTAAAACCTAGTAACAGTTTAGCTGGATGAGGATATTGAACCTCATAACAATGATCACAAACCAGAAACTTACAAATTCAACCTTCAAGCATCAAGATACTACAAACGAAGCGTTTCGCCTCGTCTTCTATACCATGTACATCGAGGGACTGCAACAATTTGCCTGTGAAGGTCTTCCCGTATGATTACAATTTAAGTGTTTTTAAGGCTAGGGTGAATAAGCTCTTAATTGACTAGTGCGCTTTACTATCAACTATAACATCACTGCTTACCATCAAACGGGATCGCGGTCCGGTACTAGTTCATAAGGTTGAAAAACATACTACATTGAGAGTAATTAAACCGATTTAAACCGTAAACACTAGAAATTCTTCGATAATATGTTTTTCGTTTTATAAAAGAAGGTAAGAAGAGTAAGAGAGGGAGAGAGAATCAGAGTGCTGTCCTTTATTAAATATCACTACGTTTTCGATTTTAATAAAATATTACAGTAAAAATTAAAATTTAGAAAACTAAAGTAATAATCCACTTTTGCTGCTGACTGTACTAATCCAAGATCAAAACTTGTACAAAGCGGGGAGCTTTAAATAAAGGAAACGGAAAGATTAAGAAAGAAAAAGACGAAAGTTTAAATTGATGTGGGAACCTAACATATGGAATTTATCTTTGGAGAAGAAAATTCTCGAAAACAAACGAATAAATGAAAGGTACGTACAAGAATCCGAGTTTTCTAGTCAAAAATTTAACGAAGTTACTCGAAGTTGAGAATTTTATTTTTACATTCGATTGCGTTTCTCTAATGGAATAATGTTCGGCAACGTTGTAAGAGAGTAACGAATCGTAAGAACGGGATGGGAAGGTCTTTTTTAACAGAATTATTATTTTTACAGAGTTGACCAAAAGTCCATAGGCAATCACACAAAGCAGTAGCTTGACGTTTAATTTGACTTACGACCTTCGAGTTTCAACGAAATATACAAATTCAATCAAATAAATGTTTGATTTGAATTGTGTTATTTGCTAGAATTACACATTCTTGGTACACATATACCATTGTCGTCAATCAATGATTGCAGTTGATATAATTTCAACGTTATGATATGAGTCAAGATGATTTAGTAAATCAGTGAGCCTGGTAGTAGCTGGATAAGAGTTGCAGAAAATAGAGTTAAGTGGCGTGAAATAGGAGCGGAATATGTCCAGCAGTGGACTACTAGAGGATGATGATGATGATGAGCCATGAGTCTCAGGCAGTGCGTAAACTTATTGTAACTTTTTACTGGATTAGAGGTAATGGGACAAAAATCAGGGTTCGAAAATATCCGATATTTATAATAAATATCAAAATATCTGATATTTATGATATTTATCCGATATATATCCAAAATCGGATATATATCCGATATTTATATCCATTTCTTAGGACTGTCATTTTATTATTTCACTGTCACTTATTACTACCTATACGATTTCCACAGGTACATGACAGTTTATTATTATGAATTTATTAGAATATAAAAACAACATATTTTTAGTTTTTATTTAACAAAATAAACATAAAATCTTATAGTTCACAAAAATCAACTAAAAATAACCATCTTTTTCTGAGAAAACAAAGTCTATAAATATTAGGGAAACAAAATTAAAATATCTTAAAAATCCTAATATTTGTACTTAGTCGAGTTATAATCAAATGAAAAATTAGTCTTTTTCTAGTCAGCTAGAACTGTCAAATCGCCTGTTGACATTCCTAAAGGATTAACACTACACTTCACTTTTAAGGAGTAGGTATGTTTGCAGATGATATAATTGAACATTATTTTGGCTCTTTTACGTTGCACTCTTATTATTGATTGCAGTACCTACTTAGTAAATTCGAAGTATTACGGTCTGAAGACAGAAAAAACGACGAATATGCAAGCAGCGCGTCGGTAAAAGTACTTAAATGCAACATACCATAAATTTTGATATGTATCACAAAAAATGGTTTGATATATATCAGATATATATCGGATATATATCATGATATATATCAATTGATATATATCCTTCGAACCCTGACAAAAATATTATATTATTTACTAGCGGACCCGGCAGACGTTGTCCTGCATATGATATTTCAAGCAATTAGGGTATTAAAAAGTATGAAAGGAAAGATCAATAATATTATTATTATTATTCTTTATTTTGAAATAACATCAATTTTTCGAAAACAATTCGTTATAACCAATAATTGCACAAAAAACTTGTTAAGATTCGACGAATGTTTTACAATAACCGCTGAAACCTTCTAGTTTTGCATCAAATGCGGTCACAATTTGAGCCGAATAATACGAATTAGTAGAGTTAAGGAACAAAAAAAAATCGAGTGAAGCAACTACTTGTTAAAACGGAAATACATCTCAACAATGTCACCATCATCTTCGGAGGGAAGAACATTTTTAGAGCATAATTTAACTGCCGAAGAACTAAACGATTTGAATGAGGTAGAAAAAAGTTAGGAGTGCAATATCGGCAATATTCTGGTTCAGCCAGACTTGTCCGAGTCACCGAGGCCTCCCGCCACGCCGTCAAGTTCGGCGAGCCAAGTCAAGACATCATAAGCAAGCCGGGTTCGCCTGTGATGTTTGATTAATTACTTTAATTTGCCAGAGTGATTAATATAGTCTAGGTATAATAAAAAAATATTAAATTATATCATATTAAAAAAAATCGTTCAAATCGGTCCACCCATTTAGTTGCAGTTTAGATTAATAACCTAAATACCGACTGCAGCGCCATCTGCCGAATTGTTTTTTATGTTAATGTAAATTTTCCAGGCCGCCACTTAAATGCATAAACAAAAAATCATTCAAATCGATCCAGCCGTAAGGGATAAATAACATAGATACCGACTGCAGTGCCATCTGTCGGGCTGATTTGTGAATCTAAATCATCCAGGGCGTCACGTCACCGAAATGCAAACAAAAAAAAATATTCAAATCAGTCCAGCCGTTTAGTTGCAGTAGGTATAGATAAATAACCTAGATACTGACTGCAGCGTCATCTACCGGGTTGATTTATATATGTAAATTTTCCAAGCCCCCACTTGAATGTATAAACAAATATTTATTCAAACCAGTTCAGCCGTTTAGGATAAATAACCTAGACACCAACTGCAGCGCCATCTGCCGGGCTGATTTGTGAATCTAAACCATCCAGGGCGTCACCCAAACGCAAAGAAAAAAAAAACATTCAAATCAGTCCAGCCGTTTAGGAGGAGTTCAATGACATACACACATACAGCAGAATTATTGTATATATAAAGATTACAGAAAGCAGTAGCTTGACATTTAATTTGACTTACGTCCTTCGAGTTTCAAGGAAATAGACAAATCCAATCAAATCAACGTTTGATTTGATTTGTGTTATTTGCTAGAAATACACATTCTTGGTACACATATATCATTGTCGTCAATCAATGATTGCTGTTAATATAATTTCAACGTTATGATATGAGTCAAGATGATTTAATAAATCTGTGAGCCTGGTAGTAGTGGGCGTGAAAAAGGAGAGGAAGCAATGGACTGCTAGAGAATGATGATGATGATGAGCCATGAGTTCAAATCTCAGGCAGTACTTAGAATAGGACAAAAATATTATATTATTAATTGTTCTACTTGTTCCCTTTGTTCACATATTTCGTAAAGTTCAGTAGTATAAACGTAGAGGTGGATCATAGAAAACCTGATAAAGAATTTTGATTTCTGTGAAGTAGACATAAGTTAAGAATAGTTAAGTAATTTATCGCAATGAACGTTGGCGTTTATTTGTAGTTATTGGTTAGTGACATTGATATAATATTAAACAGATATGATATGCTCTAACAAATTAACCAAAATAAATGTGCCCATCGTAGCAGCAGCACACACATGCAATTTTTTTTATTCTGCGTACCTTTCACACGTTGGTACAGTGTGAGTGAGATAGGGCGCAATCTAAAGCATAAAGAAGAAAAAGATGGCTAGTGTTTATCGTTTGCGCTGTTAGTGTTTGTCGTTTGTTTTTAGGAGTGTATCGAGAGTGACTAAAGCGAGATGCTGGATTTACGTTCTTTTGTACGCTTCATTTTCAGTGCGCTAGTGACTTATCTACCTTAGTTTAATATTTTATCAATGGTTAGTGACGTATAATTTTTTAGATAATGATATTATATTTATTTTCAAAATGCAAACAAATATTAATATTGAGTTGAGGGCTACTATTATTACGATACACTAATATTATTCTACCACTTTTGGTAGAATATATATATCAGATAAAACCGTACTGAATGTGAAAACTTGATGATGATGTTCCCAACCGATTTCGGCCACGGCGACCACTTCGACTCCTAGCCTAGCCGATGATTTGGCGCTCATGCGCCCTAAGATGGCTTATGTAGCCTATCTTAACTATTATATTATCTTAACTTATTATATTTATGAAGAGTAACCTAAACTTTTAGTTGATTTTTTTTTAAAGATTAGGTGTTGACATAGTTATCATCATCATCATCATCAGCCCCTACTCGTCCACTGCTAGACATAGGCCTCCTTCATAGCACGCCAACAAGCTCGATCCTGAGCTATTCTCCGCCAGCCACTACCAGCTACCTTTTTGATGTAGTCGCTCCATCTTGCCTAAGGGCGCCCCACGCTACGACATAGTTATAGATATAAATAACTATTTTTATTGTTTTTTAAATCTGTTATGAGGCTTAAAAGGATAATTAGTAAGCATTTATATGCTATTGGATTTATAGAACAAAAGTCGATGTGCACTCGGAGCCCAACACCGAACCGCAAACGGCTCAAAAATATAGCTGCCAATAAGGGTGTTATATTTGAGCAGCTTGAAGTTTTATTACGGAGACATCATTTGGCACTTGAGTTATAAACCCTGCTACGAGTATCTGACTAATCTGTGTCACCAACAAGAATGATTTAATAAAGGAGACGAGACAAGATGATATAAGCCGTCTACTCCAAGATTAACTACATTTCTCCTAGCATATATTTTAAAACTATTCTAAAATTGCAAAACAAAGAAAATTAACACCTCAAAACCGCTTGGATGTTCTCCAAGATGCCGTTAAACTGAACCTCGTTTGCCAGCCGAGTTCACAAAGGAAATCCTTTTACTACTGACAAATGAAATCGGGAACTATAAGAGAAGTGTACAAGAAAGACTGTGTTGCATAACCCTGGTATATATTTTGATGGATGAGTTTACCTATACCGGCTTGCGTCGCTTTGAGAGAGAAATTAGTAAATAATATTTTGTGCTTTCGTAGCGGTTATGCAGTGGAGAATTATTGATATAATATAAAGTGAAATACTTAATCAGTTTTGTATAAATAGTGTAACTTTAATAAAGACTAAAACCCTTTTTTTTGTTCAGGATGGAAAATCATCACTAGACCTCTCCCGCTCTGAGCGGAGCGGAAGGGCGTGTCAGACTTTTACTGACTAAAACCCACCAGGGCCAAGGTTTCTTTTTTAACAACAACCTGACCCAGGAGGCATCGGTCTTCGTGGACCCCGTCACAATGTGCTGACATTACTTTGAGGCGCGCGGGAAACTCAATACGCCTTTGATCCGGGCCTGGTCCTTACCGGGCGGCGAGCTACCCACTGCTCGCCATTGTAACGAATAGGGCTTTTACATACCTATTACCAAGGGCAGGGCGTCTTTGGAGGATATTAAAGGATATTGAAAGAGTTTTTTAATACTTTATATAATACGTGTGTTATTGTTATTCAACTGCATCTAGTTGGACTGAAAGCTGTGACAGAAAATGACTGACAGAATAGACTGATGACTGTAGCATCTAGTGCCCAATATCGGGCAGAAACCTGGCTAATTGGGTAGAACGGACTGCATTTGCAGATTTTTTTTTTTAATGTAATCTCTACTATTACTAATTAAGTCTACTAGGCCTCTAATATACAATACTGGCCTATATAGGTACTACATAAACGATCCGTTTTTATAAATCTATGACTACTTTAATGGGCACCAGAATCCATGATATCTATAACGTTTTATCATGCCAAGGGCAAATATCATCATCTTCCTGAAATCTTCAAAACTTTCTCCTTTTCAGGCATTTTTAATTATGTCTAACGACACGTTCGCCATATAATTAAATATCGCACTAAGGAACGTTCCGATACACGCTCGGGCCCGGGAAATTTTCGGCACAATTTCGTAGCAGATAATTGCACAGGGAAATTAACTTCTGCTTTCGAATTTATTTTTAATTATGAGAGTATACGGGGCGATTAAATTTGTATTTCATTTTAAAAGGTGTTGGAACATTTTGTATGAATATTTTGTGAGAATTCATTGATTAGGTTTTTCGATTAACGTTCCTGATTGACAGCCTTATTGTTTTGGTGGCCGCAAGTTGCACCTACTCCTGAAATTGACAACCTGCGTTCGATGTGTGGGTAGGAAAGTGTTATTGTGTTTTGTCATCTCTCCGTGGCAGCCCGCAGCCCGGTTAATAAATAACTATGTTTTTTTTTTTTTTTATACAATTTTTCTCCAACATAATCGGAGTCATTTTTGTGCTATTCTATTTCTAATCATTCATTCCAGTTCTCGCTCGTATGCCTCTCGTAAATAAATAACTATGTACCTAGGCCTATTTAGGACTTAATACCGTTCAAAATAAGGTTGTAAGTATTATATGTTCACCTCTGCGTAATCCCTTCAGGGAGAACAGTCATAATGTTATATTTTTATTATATGTATATATAAGTTTTCAAGCTTATCATAGCTACTTTAAGTGTTTGTGTGGGTACCAAAGGCTTTTTCTTTCATAATGATTCTAAATTGTGCGGAGGTAGACTAATGAAAAATTGTTTTCTGTTGTAAAATTTAAGCTGAAATATCAGGTTCAGTTGAAAACCATTGACATGCACTACTGAGTGGCTTTTTGCTGAAATGAGTCTTTTTGGTGCAGTCGTAAGGCACACTTCTCCGCTATTTTCTTACATTGTACTACACAGTCTCTATTTGAATTTGTTTTTCATTTATCTCAATAGGTAAATGAAAAACAAATTCAAATAGAAACTGTGATGCTGAACCGATAGAGAGAAAACAATTTTTCTCTCTATCGGTTCAGCATCATCATCATATATTTCTTCATAACAATTAACATTGTGTTGAACATCCTTACTAATATTTATTATGAATCGGAAAGTGAGCTTGTTTGTTTGTTCCGCTTTCACACCGTAACCATGACATTTTTCAGACGTAAAGTTAGAAGTCCGTATAATAGGGGTCTTTTTATCGCGGAAAATTTTGATATTCCTCAGGGAATGTAGATTTCCCTGAGGAATATCAAAATTTTCCGCGATAAAAAGACCCCTATTATATGACCCCTATACAAATAACTTTATTTATGCCATACAAATATTTATTGTAATGCAACAATCGAATCCGCGACCCTGAACACGGAAAGCGGTTACTTCGCCAAACCGCAATATTGAGTTATTGACAATACTGTTCTTCAACCATATCACATCTTTGTCAAATCCATACTAATATTATAAATGCGAAAGTATCTCTGTCTGTCTGTCTGTCCGGCTTTCACGCCAAAACTACTGAACCGATTTTGATGAAATTTGGCACAGACAATCTTTAGACCCTGAGAAAGGACATAGGCTACCTTTTATCCCGGAAAAAATTGACGTTCCCGAGGGAAATCTAAAAAGCGCGATATAACCGAACACTACGCGGGCGAATCCGCGCCCTGATAGCTAGTAACATATAAAATTAAAATAAAATTGCCACATGCAGATAAAAAGAAAAATATTGAATTTGAATTTATATAAGATATATCGAGCCAATCAATTATAAGCCTGTCAATAGATATAAGTAAGTCTAAGTACATCTTGGACACCAATGACTGAAAGTGAAGGAAAACATCTTGAGGAAACCTGGACTTTATAAGGCTGAAATCGCTAACCCGCATTGAGCAAGCGTGGTGATTACGCTCAATCCTTCTCTGTATGAGAGGAGACCTGTGCCCAGCAGTGGGACGATAAAAGGTTGACGATGATGATGATGAATAGATATATAAACTAATGTCAGATATAATTAAGTACATTAAAAAAATAATGTCAAATGTTTAGATACAGTCAAAGCATATTGTTACAGTTAAATTTAATTAATTCAATCGAAAGTGTGTTCACTGGTACATTTTTTATTTTGTATCATTTGACGTGAAATCTGATACTGAGTATAAACCTTTTTCCAACAAGAAGGTTTTTAATTTATTTTTAAACCAGCTGCGCCTTGCGGTTTCACCCGCATAGGTTTCGATATGTTTTTTTATACGCTCCGCTCCTATGGGTCGCAGCGTGATGTTATATAGCCTTTAGGCCTTCCTGGATTAATTGGCCATCCAAAGCAAAAAGAATTTTTCAAATCAGACCAGTAGTTCCTGAGATTAGCGCGTTTAAACAAACAAAACTTTTCAGCTTTATTGAACAATTCAACTGCTTGATATCAATGCAATGCCTGACCATGATAAAATTTGGTGACAATTTGTGTTTAAGCTTCTGTTTACATGCTTTTTATTCAAATCAAATCATTTATTTCAAATAAACCAGTTACAGGCATTTTTGAATTGTCAGAAGGTCGGGCAGTCAATAAGATGAAGCTAGTCGCCCATTCCAAAGAGTAGGTACCTATGGAGAAGAACGGGCAAGAAACTCCATGGACACTCTTTTAAATTTTCAAGCTATTGTTACAAATATTTGATTACATCATTCATGTTGAAATGAACCGTGTGAGAACGATGCAGAAATATATTGTACGCTGAGAGCGTCCATTATGGAAAACACACAAAAAACAATTCAGAAATTAAAATACGCCGTGGCAGCTAAGAGATGACCAGTCCCCTCTAACGGCGTCCGTTCACGAACATGACGTATGGATCAGCATCATTCAGCTCAACCATATCGAAGGGAACCCAATGACCCAACACGCACGCCAACATCAGCGAAGACATTTGAGTGAGCATGACATACTCTCAACAGCCAGAGCACAATCAAGTCAATAAAAAAAGACTAACCCAACAAATAAATGCCTTACAGCACATTCGTACATTGTGCTCGCACGTTTGCCATGCAATTATACAACACTAAGAAATTGAATCTACACAATGCTAAGATAGTTTTTTCCAAGGTTCAGCAGCTCCAACAGTGTTCCCGAGTACTAAGTTTAGCTCCTGTGCAGCTGTATAAGTGCCGAACACCTCTGTCAGCGATACAATTCCGTAATGTACAATATGCTGGGCTACATAGTGTGTACTGGCTTAGAGTAAATAAAAAAAAACAAACATTTACAAATTAAAACTACTAGAGGAAAAATCAAAGAACAATCAGTGTATAGAAATCGGACGCAGCTCAAGCCCAAGCCTTTTTGTCCTCAATATAATCCTTCACACTATAAAATGCTTTCTGGCACAACTTACGTTTAATGAAGGATTTGAATTTATTCAGGCTCAGATCTTGAACCACCTCTGGAAGTCCATTGTAAAAATGTATACATTGGCATCTGAAAGAGCCACCTATTTTCTTGAGCCTTGTTGTAGGTACAATAAATTTGTGCCTGTTCCTAGTATTTATATTATGGACATCACTGTATTTTTTAAACAATTTTATATTTGTATGAGCATACAAAAGATTTTCATAAATATATTGAGACGGCACGGTCAGTACATTAATCTCTTTAAATTTTTCTCTGAGAGAGTGTCTCGGACTTAATTTATAAATTGCACGAACAGCTCGTTTCTGCAAAACAAATATTGTTTGAATAGCGGCGGCATTTCCCCACAACAGAATGCCGTACGACATTACGCTATGTAAATAGCCAAAATACACTAAACGGGCCGTTTCAACATCAGTCAAATTACGAATTGTTCTAACTGCGTATGCAGCAGAACTTAGTTTTTTTGTCAATTTTTCTATATGTGATTAGCTTCACTTGTACGTTTGTTTGCTTGCTTGCTTGTTTGTTTGTTTGTCTGTCTCTAACTCTTTGGATTACCAATGAGCGGCTCATTACTGTAAAATGCCCCACCGTTTTCAATACGTTCAATAGTTCGTTTTTTTTTAAAGAATAAAAAGTTGAAAATAAATATAGTTTAAAAAACTAAAAAAACATGCTTTTAAAAAATATCAAAATATAAAGTTAAAAATAATTTTAAAAAAGTGTGAGGCGCTTAATATACATAAATTATGGCACAAAGCGCCTCACGCTTTTTTAAAAATTATTTTTAACTTTATATTTTGATATTTTTTAAAAGCATGTTTTTTCTTGTACTTTCTCTTACCTTAGTTTCCTCTTGTGATTCATACCAATGAATATAAATAGCAAAATAACAAAGAATAACCAATATATACAAACTTGGTACTGTCAAAATATTCAACTATTTAAAATGCTCTCTACATGATTCTCTTTGTGAGATCTTTACCAAAGGCCTTGTAGCACGTTTCTGAAAGATGAACGCCTCTTGACATAAATGTTGACTAAAAAAAAAATCTAAGTTTTAAAAGAAATACAGTTTGCAAACTAGTCGTTAATTACAAAGATAACGATCCCTTTTTATGGATGACAACCATAAAATTGTGCGAAATAAAACACACAAAAGCCAGTCAAAGTTTTTAATATCTTTCCAAAGTTCTTAATGCACAAGGTCTAGCAAACTTCGGCAAATTTCTAAGGCTTTTAACCTTGGAATTTCAGTGTTAACAACAAAGAGGCACCAATTACTAAGGTATTTTTAAGTTTAGGTGTTTTTAAAATTCCACACAAAATGGGTGCCAACGGGAACCTTTTACTAAGGTACCACTGCCAGTCCTTGAACTATGAAAATAAAATAAAATTAAAAGGGATAAATAAAACGTGTTTTTAATGATAATAATAAGGGTAACAACGGGTAAGGTAACTCCCAGATTCCATACACCTTAGATCCCTCTCCTTTTTGGGTATGTCGGAAGCGTTAGGTATCAACGATGCTGACATGAAGCAATCGTTGAAAGAGCGCTTCTTTGGTCGCCTGAAGAAGGTATTAAATAGTCTTCTTTCGGGCGGAAATGAGGTGCGCGCCTTCAACGGGTGGGTCATGCCGGTTTTGATGTACTCTTTCGGCATACTTAAATGGACTCAGACTGAACTCGACGCCCTGGATAGAAGGGTCCGTACACTGCTGACAGCAAACAGGATGCATCACCCACGATCATCGGTGATGAGACTGTATATTCCCCGGAAGTGCGGGGGTCGAGGCTTTTTAAATGCGAAAACCCTCCACAACCGAGAGGTATGCAGTCTCAGAGAACATTTTTTAAAAACCGTAGTGGGTATGCATCATGATGTTGTCACAGTAGACAAGGGGCTTACCCCGCTATCCATGGCGAAAGAGAACTGGCACAAGCCTATAATACTTACCACTGATGACCGCAAGATAATATGGCAAAGCAAGGAACTTCACGGGCGATTTTATCGGGCTCTTCATGGGCCAGATGTTGACTTTTTCGCTTCCGTATCCTGGCTACGATTCGGTGACCTTTTCGGGGAAACTGAAGGTTTCGTCTGTGCGGTGACCTTTTCGGGGAAACTGAAGGTTTTGTCTGTGCAATTATGGACGAAGTTATCTTGACGAATAACTACCGGAGATATATTATGAAGGACGGGACGATTGACGTGTGTCGGGCATGTCACCATCCGGGTGAGTCCATCAGATATATTATCTCTGGTTGCTCTCGATTAGCTAACGGCGAGTATTTGCACAGGCATAACCAAGTAGCTAGGATCATCCACCAGCAACTTGCTTTGAAATATAAATTTGTAAATTCTGAGGTACCTTATTATAAGTATGTGCCCGACCCATTAAATATCTCGACTTGGCGCACGAGATTGTTGACATGTGGAATGTGAACTCGGCAGTCATTATACCTACCGATTGTCGTATCGGCCAATGGTTTGATAGCCAAGAGCCTCGACCAACATCTTTTGAGGCTCTCGTTAGGCAGTTGGATCAAAGGCCAGATTCAAAAGGCAGTACTCCTCGATACGGCCCGCATCGTGGGGTCCTGTCTCTGGAGCCCTAACCACCGGTAGCTTGGACCCCGCTCCCACCATTGGAGGAACACTATTTTTTATATATTTAAATGTTTTTATAAATATTTTAAAATGTAAATGAATATGCCGATGTAGAGAAATAAAGGGTAATAACAAAAAAATATATATACCATCGCAACCAAAAGTATGTTTACAATCGGCTTTATTCAAAAGCAATGTTTTTACGAACAGACCATTTACGCACGCATAGGTTTTTTTTTTTAATAATATATCGTATTTCAATATTACATTCGTTATTTCAAGATTTTGCAAATGAAAATTGATATAATGGCGTTTGACTGTACGGATCTGTTCGTCTACTATTCCGATTCGCACTTGGCCGTTTTTTTAAAGAATCATCAATATATCTTTTGTAATCGAAAGGATAATATTTGAGATTTTCATGGTCATATTTCAGCCCTGAATGATCACGAAATTCTACAAGGGGCGTTACCTTGGCAGAGATTAATTACTGTAACAAAGCGTTTTTATTTTCTTTTTAAAGGTAAAATTACTGGTGACTGGTATAATATTGAATAGCTATTCTGTACTTCAAGACCTTTTAGTCTATTGAGCTTTGGGTGACGAGACCTTTGCTGTAAGACCTCCGGAGGTCTAATACGGATCAATGAATCAAACGAGGCAAAACGAATGTGTATGTATCTGAACAGGCAACGTTCTACAGTTTCGGCCCGCTTCCATGAAAAGAAGGTTTCAGTTTTGAATATTGAAGTATTTAAGGTTACTTCAAATTTACGATTCCAAGTTTTGTTATTTCAAGTCAAAGAAATATCAACTTTATTGCAGAGGAGATTAGATTGATTTCAGAATGACAAGGATCGTTTAAAAAGTCTAAAGTTGTATCGTTAACTGAACTTCATTGTATAGGAATCAAAGTTATTTATCAGTGTATCAATCGTATCATCGTATAATCAATCGCAAAGGTAGACTAATTGCCTATACTTACGCGTGACACGCATTGACGACAGAGATAAGTGAAGCCGTCAGTACCAGTTGAGGCCCACCGTCGACGGCTCTGTGACCTGTATGGTGCTTATGGTGCTCAAATATACGAGATGCATAATACCTATTACAGCTTCTTGTTGCCTTAGTCGTTCATCTGATTCGTATCGACCCCCGATGGTTTCATTACCCGTTTAGTTAACCACCAAGCCTTAAAATTAAATGGCCGTTCTACTTACGGCCTGAATTATAGGTATTCAAGAAATTATGTTATAGATTGGATCTGCAACCAATCAGGCGCTAGCCGAATTGGTCGCAGTAACTAAGTAAGGCACCCCGACTAAATAGGTTAGGGTTAAACTGTGATCGACCGCGTGCGAGCTGAAATAGCGAAGCGAGGCGAGCGTCACTTCCATTTTCCAAAGGCCAGGGGCACTAGTCTCAGCTCGCCGCCCGGTAAGGACCAGGCCCGAGTCGACGGCGCGTTGTGTTTCACGCGCGCCTAAAAGAGATATCAGCACATCGTGGCGGGGTCCATGAAGACCGATGCCTCCTGGGTCAGGGTTGCGGGTTAGTTAAAAAGAAACCGCGGCCCTGGCCTACAGGCAAGGGAAGGAACACGGGTGGGTTTTAATCAGTAAAAGTCTGACATTCCGCTCCGCCCCGAGCGGGAGAGTTCATTTGATGATTTCCCATCTATACAAAAAAGTGTCCTAGTCTACTATTACGGTAGTGTCAGAATGGTCGATCAGTGATCTCATAATGATCGATTTTGACAAGTTTCGTAATCTACTAACAAAATAGCGTCTTTATAACTTTCCAGCGGACAATCACTGATAATCCATTCCATATTAATATATGTTCAAATTGAGTAGTAGGTTTTAGAAAATTATATCTACTAACGGTTATACAATAATGGTTATACGGCAATATCATTCTATCGCCATTCCATTATGGGACGACTGACCGGTAATTGAAGTAACGTTATGAATTTAGCAGATTATGAACTTTTAATTTAATTACTATAGAATGATATCTAATAGAATGATAAATTTATAAAAATAGCAAACCAATGCCCCAGGCCGTTGACCAACGGCTATTTTAAAGTCGCATTTCGTAGGTGAAGTTTTGAATTAAAGCACGAAGTGTACCCCCCAATCTTGGTAATAACAATTTAAATAGGCAAACCGACAGTTTCTCCCTAGGAGAAGTGCCCTGATCCGCGCCTCCAAGCCACGTCACCGTTCGACAATCCCCACTTTTCAATACGAGTCTGTCAACGTGCCGCCATTAGAAAATAACGTCACAGTGTTTGTTTCACTGGTATATAAATAAAATTAGCAACTTTTATTAAAATGATATCGTTATCCACCACATACATTAGAACAGTGGCATTTTACAATTATGTAGATTTTTAGCACGGCCGGCCCGCGAGGCTCCCGAGTCCGTACACTCGAAGTGCGTGCTCTATAACTGCGGGGAGTTAGCTTTAAGTAGAGTCTTGCTATACTTTGTACAACAAAAAGGTTGGTATTGCAAAATACACAGAAAAAAATACTAGTTACAGGAACGGACTGCACATTTTACAAACAGCAGCCATTTTAGAACATTCACTTACAATTCTCACACTATCACACACTACCTACCTAATCGTTTTTTAGCAGCATCCACAAAAATATAATAAAAAAGCGAACTGTATGCGGGAGGCAACAGCCGCTATCCCTGGGGTCGAAAGCTGATGGAAATCGAATAGAAACATGACTAACACGTTTGTGATGAATTCGACGATTCTCTCAATTAAAATGGCGTCCGCAATATACTGGATCGGGGGTGGCAGGGAATTATTTTATTTTAGGAATACTTTAAACTAATATTTTCATACAGAATGTCATAAGATTTATTCACATAGCTCACATCTAAGCATTCTGTAATATCAGAGAAGGTGACATTACAATAATATATATTTTCAAAATTGATACATAATAATATGTATTTTGCGGGGTAGAGCTAGCACTTATGTACTAGCTCTACTCTCTAGTATTTTAGTTTCAATCGCATGGGAATATCGGCATAAAACAATTCATACTATCCATACTAATATTATAAATGCCAAAGTAACTGTCTGTCTGTCTGTTACGCTTTTCCGCTTAAACCTCTCAACCGATTTTGGTGAAATTTAGCATAGACAGACCCTGAGAAAGGACATAGGCTACTTTTTATCCCGGAAAATTTGATATTCCCGAGAGAAATCTAAAAACCGCGATATAACCGAATTCCACGCGGGCGAAGCCGTGGGCAGAAAGCTAGTAATATTACAAATGCGAAAGTTACCCTGTCTGTCTGTCTGTCTGTTACGCTTTCCTAAACCTCTTAACCGATTTTGATGAAATTTGTCACAGACAATCTTTAGACCCTGAGAAAGGTCATAGGCTACCTTTTATTGAAAAATTTGATATTCCCGAAGGAAATCTAAAAAGCGTGATATAACCGAATTCCACGCGGGCGAAGCTGCGGGCGGAATGCTAGTATTCTATATATTGGAAAGTCATAATGACGTCATTTTGTTAGTAGATTACGAAACTTGACAAAATCGATCATTATGAGATCATTGATCGATCACTCTGAAACTATTGTAATAGCAGACTATGCCCCCAGGAGATTTCAAAACATTGAATCCAATAATGTTCATCTAATTTGCCTAGTTGACCTACATAAGTATTTTTCTCTTTCCATTAAAACAGTTAAAACTTTTCCGTTATATTTTTAGTAACAGTATACGAACAAGTGTAAAGAAATTTCTTTGAAAGCCACCAACGCTTTCTGTAAAACCATTTTAAATTCTAGTCGCTTTGCATAAAAATGGAAATGAGGACGAAATTTTATTAGTAGGTCATTTATAATACATTTTCCATAAAAGGCTAAATAATACTTTATTATGAGTAGCATTTTGACTATGGCGGGATGAGCTTCCCGTTTAACTAGATGCTGGAAACCAGTCTCTTACATGAACCGCCACAGCCCTGGGTTGTAGCTATCAGGTTACTTAGTAACTGCGCCTGTTACTACATAACGTTTTTCTTCTTCATTCTTCAGGTGAGATTCAACCTTAACTCTTGATCAATGGCCTCTGTTGAATAGATACCGCAATTTTGCCAATAATACGTGTAACAAATTATAGAAATTCTACGAAAATTTTATTTCACAATAATGGCGGATAACGCCAATGACAATTGAAAAAGACGGCCGCGTGAACCGCCTATTAGGGTTTGAGGAAAAGTCATGATGTGGCCACTATGCTGCGATATTTCAATGTTCTTTATGAATTATTTACTGAATGCACTTTTTACTACATATCTCACGTGCTTATATTTAGTAAACAACACTATAAATAATTTTAAAAGTCATCACGCATCTTACCTTTCCCGTCAAACCTCTCCTACATAACGTTAATATTTTACAATGCATAAATATGTCCGCTGCCACGCCCTTTATACCTGGGGCTTTTATTTAGGTAAGAAGTTATTCCTTATTTAATTTTCCGTTTTAATGATATTTTATTTTTGCTTTGCTGGTATTTTAGCGTGATTGGCTGGCATATGGTAAATAAGTTCATTGTTGTTGTGTTTAATGCTGTACATAGCATCGTATAAAGTCAGGTTTTTTTTTTTAAATGAACATTCAGCTGTACTGCTGGGGATTTGGTTCCGCCACTTCTTCAGCCCAGCGAAAGCACTAATAAGTGGCGAAGGTCGGGCGTTTTGTGGGGACTGTCTTACGTAATATTGACGTTCAAAAAGTGCTGAATCACAGCCTAATTTCAATAAATGACTTTGATTCTTTTAATTTTGAGTACCTCTTGGTAAGAGGTATTCCAGTTATGACTTTTAGTTTTCTTTTTAAAAATAGTAACCCACCGGCATCAGGAACAGAGTTCAAGCTACCGGCGACGGTCAGGACTCCAGAGAGAGAGGAACCTCTTGACAATGAGAGCCGTATCCAGAAGTACCACTTTCTGAATCAAGCCCTTAATCCAGCTGCCTAACATGAGCCTCCTGAGTCGGTCGAGAGTCTTGGCTATTAAGCCATTTGCATTGGCTCTCACGATTATCGGTACTATGATAATATGTCGACAATGTCGTGAGTTAAGTCAAGATACTTGATTTGATATCGACATATAATGCATGGTCACCGGTCAAACATGAAATCGTCCCGTTTCGCTCATATTATTTAGCCTTGAGCCCTTTTCATAAATAGCATTGTTACCATAAATGAAAATATTATGTAAGTGTTAAAATAAATTCTCAACACGTCAAAAAAAGATTAATAGGACCAAAAACTGAATATATTCGTGCAATGATTCTGTATTCAATTTTTTACGTGTGTATTTAAATCAAATGCAAATGATGTACGTACTAAGTAACATGTGATGTTTTATTTAAATTAGCATTAATAAAATAATTTCCAAATTTAATTAGAGGTACTAGCTTGCATGAGTAAGTACGTTGATAAATTGCAGAGTACAACTATAAAGTAGCATGACACTTGAAGTGACTGGTATTACATTTAGAGCCATTAATTACATCGACTGGTCGACAGCGACTGTGACTTACTGTAATTTAAATAGGTGCTTACGCACTTGATCACTTGGCATTTTTTCCTATGTTCGGTTTGCTGAAGGACGCAGTCGACAGTGCATGCTTATTCGGTCGGTAAGCTAGGTTGGCACATTGTTTTTACCTATAATAAAGTATTTAAAAATGGAGTATGCTTACACATTTCTGAAACCTTTTTGTAGGAACTACAAGTAGCTATAATTCTAAGAATGCTAAATGCGATATTCCTTGTATACATAGTGAAGTCGGCAATCGACTTCCCAACGACGTAGCAACAACTTGTGTATTACGCTCTTTATTAGTCAAGAGACTACCGGACATTGGTACTTTATTAACAACTCTCTCTGACTAAGATATCAAAGGTTCCAGCACTCTATCATGTTGTAAGAAATAAGTCGTATTTCTTACAACAATTACAGACAGACTGTGTATTTTCACAGCATTGCAAGTTAACTGCAATATTAATTTAATCAGAGTATTAAATCTTTTGGATCCATGAGATCAAAATAAACTTTTGTCCCTATCCATACTAATATTATAAATGCGAAAGTAACTCTGTCTGTCTGTCTGTCTGTTACGCTTTCCCGCTTAAACCTCTCAACCGATTTTGATGAAATTTGGCACAGACAATCTTTAGACCCTGAGAAAGAACATAGGCTACTTTTTATTCCGGAAAAATTTGATGTTCCCGAGGGAAATCTAAAAAGCGCGATATAACCGAACTCCACGCGGGCGGAGCCGCGGGCGGAAAGCTAGTACCTAATATATTAGCTATAAAAAACGTTTAACATACACGCAATGATCCACTTTATAACAATAGCCTTGGGGCGAAGATTGAGATTAGGTTATATTTCTTTAAACTAGTTTGATAAACTTTATGGATATATTTATTGTATAATCTATGTAAACAGTAGACTGTAGACTACCTACAGACCGCCCATTGTCTCACCCTTTGTAAAATCTTTATATTTATGTTCTGTAAATTATATGGTGTACCTAATAAAGAGTCATATATTCTATAACAAAAATAACATACAGTTTCTTAGCACAGCCTCGTAGACGAACGCCAGACGACTCTTGACAAAGGGGTGCGCGTCTTCAAAGGAAGGTTCTAGAATGTTCTAGAAGATTCGATTCATCCTCATTGACCGGGCTGGAACAAGAGCCGTTTCCGCCAGAAGTGTGTGGATTGTGACAGGAGCAGTTACTAAACGGGGTCGCGTTATAAACGTCTGTTTGTAAGAACTAGAAGTTGGTAACATGAACTTTATTCTGAGAAAAAATAAAAGGTTCGAAGAAATTACTTGGTTGTAGTTTGAACGCAGCGTTCTCACTAAACTTATTTTCCTAAAAACATCTTAATTTTATTTTATCTGTGTAATTAAATTAACGTGTGGAGAAATTGTTAAAAAATTAAATCTTCTTTGAGTACGACTTCTTTTAGGTATAATAGTTTGGTTATATTCGCTCTCTATCGAGTGCGAAGCTTTTGAATACATTTTAGGTGAATATAATATATTATGTCTTTTTTTTTCTTTTCATTTTGGGGTCTTTTTGGCGCAGACATGATTTTATGTTTTGTCTGGTGGTGTATTCTGTGTTTAAGTCTCTGTCTACAAATAAATGTATTTTCTTTCATTCTTCAGTCAATCGTAGTTATTTTTTTTTTTCTAACAAAATGCGTTTTACCAGAGTATAGATAAGCAACTATTTGGACTATTACTATATAATAAATATTAATAGAAACTAAATATAAAAGTAAATTTATGAACAAAAGGACACTTTAGGCGTTGCAGAAGACTTCAACCTCCTTCAATTCACCTCGGAGGTCAATTTTCGAAATCTGAATTCTTAACATTTTTTTAAATTTATATTTTCGGTATACTCTCAGTATTCCGTCCCTATTATGGTAACAACTTATAGTCCTGAATTTACTCGTGATTTCTCAAAAACCCTTTGGACTAAGATCTTCCAGAAATATTTTTTTATGTTAACTTCTATAAAGGAATTCTTTGACTTCTCAACCAACCTCAAAAAGTTACCCAAACCTTATTGAATAAGAACACGTAACAAAAAAGAAATCGATAACAATATTTCTCTAATTTCTGGCCCAAATTTTTTTGCTGGGCAACCCTAAGGCTCGCAATATGGCGGCCATTCCCGACAGTATCGCATTCAATACGAATCCCTCATAATTATGCATGTTTTTTTTATTAAATCTATTCAATTTTTCGCTGAAATCGTAACTAACAATTGTTTTATGTTTTGCTTCAGGATTAAGGTTCTCTTTTGACTCAATGGCGCCGATTCTGTTGTTAGCAAACTAAAGTAATTTCAAGTTCAGTGCATCTTTTTCTTTCTTATTCAATAAGAAAAGGATAGAAGATAAAATTTTAGTTTAATCCTGTCAAATTAAGATATTCCATAGACAGTTTAGACGCGATTAAAAACATGGCCACGAAAATACGCCAGTTTACGTCAGGAGCGCACTAATTTGACAGGCCTAAACTGACATTTTATCTTATGTCCTTTTTCTCATCATCATCAGCCTCTACTCGTCCACTGCTGGACATAGGCCTCCTTCATGGCACGCCAACAAGCTCGATCCTGAGCAGTTCTCCGCCAGCCACTACCAGCCACTTCCACCGCATCAGAAATGAGGTGATCCGACAGAGGACCAGAGTAACCGACATAGCTGAGAGGATTAGCAAGCTGAAGTGGCAATGGGCTGCAGGACCGACAACCGTTTGGGTAAACGAGTCCTCGAGTGGAGACCGTGTCTCGGTAAACGTGGCGCAGGACGCCCTTGGGCGAGATGGAGCAACGACATCAAAAAGGTGGCTGGTACTGGCTGGCGGAGAAAAAAAAAACCCTTTACTTAAAATTAGTTTAGTTTGTTAGCAACAGAATCGGCGCCAATATCTATAGATATCCAAGTACAAGAAGTACTTTAAATCTATTCTAATGTTATAAAGAGAGTTTGTACCTATTTAGGAGGTAAACTTTTAGATTCCGAAAAACTCAGTCATAGACATTATTTTCATAGAATATGTTACACTAGCTTTCCGCCCGCGGCTTCGCCCGCGTGGAGTTCGATTATATCGCGCTTTTTAGATTTCCCTCGGGAACATCAAATTTTTCCGGGATAAAAGGTAGCCTATGTTCTTTCTCAGGGTCTAAAGATTGTCTGTGCCAAATTTCATCAAAATCGGTTGAGAGGTTTAAGCGCGAAAGCGTAACAGACAGACAGACAGACAGACAGACAGACAGACCGACAGACAGACAGACAGACAGAGTTACTTTCGCATTTATAATATTAGTATGGATTAACACAAGAAAATTTACGCCGAAGGCGTAGTGGACGTCATTGCTCTATAGAATAATATTTTCTACAACAAACAACTACACATAAAATCACATCATCATCTCCTCATCATCATCATCCATCATCGTCTCCTCTCATACAGAGAAAGATTGAGCATAATCACCACGCTTGCTCAATGCGGGTTGGCGATTTCAGACTTATAAAGTCCAGGTTTCCTCAAAATGTTTTTCCTTCACTTTCAGTTATTGGTGTCCAAGATATACTTAGAAAGTACATATAACTTTAGAAAAGTTAAATTGGTACTTGCCAGACCTGGAATCGAACCTGCACACTCATACTTGAGAGGCTGGTGTTGTAACCACTAGGCCACCACGACTCACATAATCAGCCTATAATGTTTCACCTCCTGGGACACAGGCCTCCTCTCGGTGAGAGGGAGTGGGCCGTAACCTACCAACACCCAGCGCGGGTTGGTAGAAGGCACATGTCTTCGGTGTTTTATGCCTCTAGGACATGCCGGTTTCCTCTCAATAACTTCCTTCACGGTTTGCAGAGCAGTGGCGATGAAATAATTTACACAAATTTAAGTTTCTAGCGGGGTTCTATCCTACGACCTACAGCTTGTAAGTTGCGGCTAATACCACTAAGCCACCGCTGCTCTCCAACAACAACCAAACAACAACTAACTGACAATAAAAACAACAACTGTGATTTCCATCTTCTTCTTTGTCCTAGCCACTTCCCATTATTTGGGGTCGGCTCTCCTCGTTCTTTTGCGCCAGGACGATCTGTCCTGGGTTGTCGAGATGTTCAGTTGGGCACGCTCTAAGTCCTTGGCCACTGTGGACCACCAGGTGGTTAGTGGGCGTCCTCTACCTTTTTTCTTATCTGGCAGTGCTAGGGCCCGTTTCACGACATGATCTTCGGGGCGTCTCATGACATGACCAAACCGTCGTAGGCGGCTTTCGGCGAGTTTTTCTGCTTTAGGCGCAACCTTGTAACTTCCTCTGATGTGCTCGTTTCGCACTTTATCGAGTGACCAACTCGCAACTCGCGTGCAACTGTGATTTCCATGAGGAAAATTATTACAGTGTTCAATATTATTTACAGAAAAAACCGTTACTAATATCCTTACTAATATTATAAATCGGAAAGTGAGCAGTGTGACCAACCTTAAATTAGAGATCCTGCCCCACTTAGACAAGAAAACTGATAAATCCTGCCACAATCAAAAGCACAAAATGCCAAAATAATGCCAATATAATTTAAAAGTTTAAAATAAATAAACACATTATTTTTTGAAGTTTTATTTAAAACTAGCTGTGCCACACGGATTCACAGGCTTTTTTTTTTAAAATGCTCCGCTCCTATTGGTTGCAATGTGATGCTATATGGCCAATAGCCTTCCTCGATGAATGGGCTATCAAACGAAAAAAGAATTTTTCAAATCGGACCAGTAGTTCCTGAGATTAGCATTTTCAAACAAACAAACAAACTCTTCAGCTTTATATGTATATTAGTAGGATAAATAATAGATCTTAAAGTCTAAAAGTGAACTGAATTAAATTACACATTCCTATTAGCATCGTATTCTTCTGGATCACTTTCTTTATACATCGCTTTTGTCATTTCTTTAGTTGGCTGGAATGAAACGCAGTCACCATATTCACTAATGCCCTGTCTAACAACTAAAATAGAGGCGACATGTTCATTAATAAATCTGTTCGGCGTTTTTGTTTTATCAGATTGATTTTCAAGAATATCCTTTCACAAGCAGCATTCGGCTTGTTTTTGAACCATTACCTCTTAAGGTATTAATTTTTTACATTTTGGCATTAGAATTTCCTTCTAGAAACATTCTAAATTTTTTTTTTTTTAAATTTGACATAAGAATTTTCGTCTAGATACATTCAACATTATTTTCTTTTGACATTTCTTTTTAGGATTGTTATTATTTTATTTATTTTGTATTGTTCCTAACAACAAATTGCTCTGTTCTCTGGTTGTTGTAACTCATGATTCGAAAGTGCTTATATCTAAGCATAGTTGGATAAAGTATTATTTGAATTTGAATTGGATACTGCATCCTACTCTTTTTGTGGGCTGTAGCGGCTAGCGGCTATATTATATTGTTAATACTGCCGAAAGTGCCAAATCCTGCCAGATTTCCAAAACGTCAAACAAAAGTGCCAGAGAGTAAAATAAAGGGCTGAACCTGCCAAAAAGGCAGGATCCTGCCACATATGGTCACACTGAAAGTGAGTTTGTTCCGCTTTCAAGCCATAACTACAGAACCGATTGCTTTGAAATTTAACAGCCGTAAAGTTAGAAGTCCGGAATAAATAATAGGGTACTTTTTATCCCGGAAAATTTTGATATTCCCTGGGGGAATCTAAAACGCGCGATATAACCGAAAACCACGCGGGCGAAGCCGCGGGCGGATAGCTAGTAAAAATAATCCATATTCTTTAAGATTTAAAATTAGGGATAATTATTAATATGAATTATATTTTCAAATATTGGAATCGGTATCGGGATCAGGGTCCAAGCTACCGACGTTCAAGGCTCCAGAGAGAAAAACCTTCTGACTGTATTATCAATCATGATTTTATTACCACAATGCAATTTCAATCTTTAATAATAATTATTATAGCTGCGGTTTCACGCGAATATATTTCAATTTCGGGGCATAACCCGGATAAAAAATATTCTGCACACATCGCAACACATCTGCTTAGACCCGTCCTCCGTACGGCTTCACCAGAAATCATGCCGGAACACGACGAATCGCTTGGCGGCAACATTTTGTCTGGTGGGTGGTAACTTCTGCCGGCAGCCGATGTTATGGCCTACCACCGAGAAACCAATCATATATTGTAATCAATGTATGTTTTTGATGTACATTAATTAATACGAAAGAAAAAAAAAAACTCTAAAAAATTACAATTTTACGAACATATCCGCGGAATAAACTAGTTGTATCATCAAAGGAAATTGACTATAAGGCGTACCTACCCAGCAATGATACTCAACGTTTCCCCATCTTCGTCAGGTAAAGGCCCAAACAAAGATAAATATCTTTCACAACATCAGAGAAAAGGCTCGAAACAAGAAAATCTCGAGCAAAAGCTACAATTGGTAGATAGGCGGGCTGACATAAACGTAAGTAGGGTAATTGAAAGGGAATTATTTTCAGCCTTGTGTCACAGTATAATGTGAACAGTAGTGCAAGTAATATAATAAGACAAATAAAACCCTTTATTAAAAAAAACGGATTCATTTACAATAGCTTAGAAATTAAAATAGCGCATGGTTGCTAATTTGTCTGAACTAGGCTGAATCAGTACTTCAGACTAGAACAGTGGTTCCTAACCTTTCAATGTCACGACCCCTGTGAACAAGTATAGGAATTGATTTTACCCCTAGCTAATTATAAAATAATTAAAACCACACAAATTCGAACTAAAATATGTTTATTATGTAAGAAATTGTACGTTTAAGTAACTAGTAAAGTAATATATAAATCTCGGAGTTAACTAATCTGAAGGTTGAAATTGCTTTGCATTCGCAAGTTTGACAATATTTGTTTCGATTTCACTCAACGCGTATCTCATTAATTAATATATTATTTTGTTTATTGCTATTTTAATACTACTTTGTGCCATTCCATGTTACCCCCCTAGAATCTCTGTTTTACCCCTGCGGGGGTAATTACCCCCAGGTTAGGAACCACTGGGCTAGAAAGTGCAAAATAAATCCTTAATGTCATAAATTAACAATACGACAAGGCCGGTAACCTTAAAACTTAGATAAAAAAAAGTAAAATCGCATATTCACAGTTATATTTGCAGTGTGATCGGGTAGCGAAGTTAACGCAAACAAATGTTATATATTTGGCATATTACGGAGCTGTTTCTATCTACATCCCGCCCGTGAGAGAAAACGTTCTTGACACCTGTCACTGCGTCAATTCAAGTAACGAATAAATACCAAATTGGTAAAACACGTATTCGTTTGTGCGAACTGACGGGCAGGTAGCACGATTCCGAATAACCATCTATATGTGGAATTCGCCAATAAGTGACTTTGAATGATCGTAAGAAGTTTCATTTTGAGAAATTCGTTAATGTAACTAATAATAAATGTACGTTAACGCTCAATTATAATATATTGCATGCCGATTGGTAAAATATGGCTGATCATACTACCTTTATTTATGTAACAACATTATTGTACCCATATTTGCAAAATAAATTGTCTTTGGCTTTGTCTTTGATAGGTTATGATACATATTTATTTATTTTATTTATTGTTATCTCCAACAAAGGATACATAAATACAATAATTGAATAAACACACAATAAGGAGCACACGTAAAAACGTGTGCTCCTTCAATTATAGAAGACCACAGCATGCACATATTTATGTGTTAACACGATACAAATAGTGAAAATATATGATGAGTGCAAATCATAAAATTAGAAGCGTAAAATAAGACTATACTAATATTATAAATGCGAAAGTAACTCTGTCTGTCTGTCTGTTACGCTTTCCCGCCTAAACCTCTCAACCGATTTTGATGAAATTTGGCACAGACAATCTTTAGACCCTGAGAAAGAACATAGGCTACCTTTTATCCCAGAAAAATTTGATTTTCCCGAGGGAAATCTAAAAAGCGCGATATAACCGAACTCCACGCGGGCGAAGCCGCGGGCGGAAAGGTAGTAAGACATAAAATCAACATAATCAAAATTAAACATTCATATTACAAATGATATTATTAATAATAATATTACAGGGCTATTTCTATGTAATTTGTGAAGTCCATGTTTTTTAAAATAATATTTACTTAATCATCATCATTAACCTTGTTATCATCCTACTGCAGGGCACAGGTCTCCTCTCATACAGAGAAATATTGAGCATAATTACTACGCTTGCTTAATGCGGGTTAGCGATTTTAAACTTAAAGTCCAGGTTTCCTCAAGATGTTTTCCTTCACCTTGTAATCAGTCATTGGTGTCCAAGATATACTTAGAAAGTACATATAACTTAGAAAGTTGTGGTGGCCTAGTGGTAGCAGCCTCTCAAGTATGAGTATGCGGGTTCGATTCCAGGTCAGGCAAGTACCAATATAACTTTTGATCTTGATAATGAAAAAAAGTGTATAAGTCTAAAATACAGGAAGGTAAATAATTTAATTAGAGGGCATCAAAAATTTGATCCGCATTGCTGTCAACAGGAAATGTGTCCAAAAGGCTTACCAGCCTTTTGGGCACATTTTCATAATTTTCCATAATTTTTGTATATATACTTTTTAGTTTGATATTTTTTAAAAGCATTCTTTTTTTGTTTTTTATACTATATTTATTTTCAACTTTTTAGTTCGATATTCTTAAAAAAGAAAACGAACGAATGAACGTAATGAAAACGGTGGGACATTTTACAGTAATGTGCCGCTCACTCGTAGTCCAAAGAGTTAGAGACGGACAAACAAACCAACAAGCAAACAAGCAAGCAAACGTACAAGTGAAGCTAAAAAAAAGATTGACACTATGATCGTCCTATCTTAGCCGCCATTATTGTCTAATATCTATACATTTCTATTTATTATAAATTATTATTATTTTTTTGTTTTTCTGTGTGACTGTTTTTTCTTTTAAACTGCTGCTTTTGATGCCAGTTCTACCATAATTTAGATATTTTATTTCGAAATGTTTTTAATGTATATTCAACTTACATGTAATAAAAGTATCTTAAAGCTTAGTCCTGTGAAATAATCATATAGTAATAAATAAACCAATTACATATTTAACATACATATAATCTGTTTTATAATAATTAAATTTTTAAGACGAAAATAGAGGTTAGTAAAATAAATTACCTACATATGCAGCCCCGTTGACGAACTTCAGATGACTCTAGTCAAAGAAGAATAATTAAATAGAATGTTCTAGAACTTCAACTCGGTTTCATTGGCCGGGTGGGAACGAGAAGTATTTCCTCCAAAAGCACGTCCATTGTAGCACGAGCGTTAACCAAATAGGTTCGCGTTATAATTGCGATTGGAATAGTTCCAATACAATTTCCGACTCTGAAGAACAAAATACAGAACAAGGTATAAACACCGAGAATTTTCACTTTTGTAATTGTATAAATGTACAAAAAAGAAGCGTTGCATGTTGTTTTCAAGACAAGCAAATTCTTCTATCTAGACATTTAACGGTGACGATTTAAAAAAGGATCTAAGTGGATTTAGAGTGCATGCTCTTATTAAACGTGAGCTATTATTTCAAGGGCATGTCTTATTTGGGCTACTGTTACATGCATACTGTGTTTGTGATTCGCTAAACTTTCTAGGGATAAAAGAGAAGGTTTTTATTTTCAGAGGGAACTCCTGAATCGGGTACAAATTTATACATCAGGCCTCCTCTGACGTATAACGTAAATACTACCCTCTTACTGTCTATTTATCTTACATTTATCAATCGGAATATCAAAATTATGTTTTGATATTGAAAATCCTCTTTCGTTTTCTTCGAAAGATCTTTTTCATAATTTATATGGAGGCATAAGGAACAGGGAGTAAAGTTCACTCATCCTCCATATAAAAGGGAGAAGGGAGGATCTTTCGACCAGACAGGTGTTGAGTCTGGCGGGCACTTACCCAACGGTTGATATTGGGAAGTTGTATGTGTGCTAATTGCACGGTAAACTTTGCTTGCGAGATGTAGAAATTATGTGACGTCAGTATGACGCGTTGTTTGTTTGTGGCTTTTGTAGGTACCGCTATAAATTTATATAATATTGTCTTTGTCCTTCAATATTTCTATTCATCAAAATCCATTGTCAGTAAAAATACGGTGCCTATTTTTTTAAATGAATCTTGCAGTCATTTCTCTTTTACCTTCCTACCGCATTACGGAATTTTAATAAAATGAGAGACAAGCTTATACTGGTTTTCATTCCGCTACATGCGAGCTATTGTAATACTACGACTATGGGTTTTCTTGGGAAAAATAAGTAATGATTATTGTTCACTGGAAATCGGTGATTTTTTACGGCCTTATTATTTAGTGATCGCACGTGCTACTCCGTGAGGAGATCCGTAGAAGAACTAAAGTCGCCGACATAGCCCAGCGGATTAGCTCTCTGAAGTGGCAGTGGGCGGGGCACATAGTTCGCCGATGACCGATGGGGCAGAAAGGCTCTTCAATGGCGACCACGTACCGGCAAGCGCAGCGTCGGAACCCCACCGACTAGGTGGTCGGATGATCTGACCAAAATCACAGGGAAGCGCTGGATGCAGACCGCGTCCAACCGTTCTTTTTGGAAATCCTTGGGGGAGGCCTATGTCCAGCAGTAGACTTCATGTGGCTGAGATGATAATGATGATGATGACGTGCTATTATAATATTCTAAGTTCGCCTTGCGGGTTGTGCAAAGTTCTATTGGGTTGAAATTTCTCGCTGGCAGCCCAGGGTCTAGATTTGTCCCCGGTTGGTAATACCAGCACATTCAGCCTGAAATGCTTCTACAGAGATAGGCCTCCACTCGCTGTGAGGGGGCTGTTATCTACCACGTGGGCCCAGTGTGCTGATAGATGGCATATATTTTCCAATATTATGTAGGTTTCTAGGCGTAGCGGTTTTCTTTCACCATTTTGAGGGCATTAGTTATGAAATAATTTACACAAAGCGAAGTGCCGATCCCATTTTTATTCATTGAATACGGAACTCTAAAAAGTTACGTGCGGACGACAGCAGGTCAAACTACCCAAAACTGTCAAATATTCCCAATCAACCTGTGCCTTAATGCTTTAGAGATAAAGAAAAGAAAGAAAAAACGTTTATTTGCATTAAACATGACGCAAGCGTTTACAAGAACATAAAAATAAGAAATTGTTGAGGGAAACATGCGTCATATCCACGCAAAACGGCTGTCGCTCAGCATTATGCTGCGACTCTATGCAAAAAACAGAGCCTAGCGCTGGTTTTCAGCGACAGCCGGCGTCGACGTAAAGACGTCACCCGATGCAACAAACAATTAAAAGTAGCACCGAGCCGGTAATACAATAAAAATAAAAACGTAATAATAAAAACATATAAAAAGTAAATCCAATTGTAAGTGGTGAGAGTACAATTTCAAAAACACAAACAGGTATATAAAAAATAAAATACAGGTTATATAAAAACTACGAGAATATCATCCTCCGAAATGACATACATGAAATGAGATAACGTTGAAAATCGAATAAAGAAATCTGCCAGATGGTAGTAGCTTGATATGCTGTCGTCTATAGAAACTTAATAATAGCGCTTAATAGATAACAAATAAATCATGCGATGCGATGCGACGTAGTCGTTTAGAGGGAAAAAAGAACTTTCATGCGAGCAGAGGATAACTTAAATAATCATCTTTCGAACATCCTTATCATCATCTCAACGTTAATCCCAGTCGCATCCGCAGCTTTTCAGCTTTGGAGTCTGGGGTACGCTTTACCAGCCTAACTGTTGATTTTGGCCAAACTTCGATATTTTCCGTGAAGCGACTCCACAACCCGAAGGCGATATCTAAGCATTGCGGTTAGACCAATTGTAAGACTTTTGAGGGCCCGAAGAACCCGTAACGACTGCCACTAGATGGCAACCGGGACCAAAGGCTTAACGTGCTTTCCGAGGCACGACCAGACCAGTGCAAATATTCATATTCATACAAATATTTGCACAGTGCGGGGATCGAACCCGCGCCTACTTGCGTAACGGCTGCGTTCGCTAATGCTACGCCACAGAGGCTGTCAAATCATCATCTTCCTAACATTTCCCAAATATACTAGAGTCAGCTTTCTGAATACCAATATGTTGCATGGAGCGACTACCTATTTAAGCTCCACAAGCCAGTTATTGGACTAAGACCATGGACTAAGATTCGTGGTCAGATTTTCTGACTTTTGGCGAGCCGTAACGACTGTCAAGGATCATGATAGCTGGGGCTATCGGCTTAAGAGGGGACTCTAGTGACGTTTTCTCCATACAAATGTATTCCGCTCTTTTCCTCGTGGATAACGCTTTTAGAGCAATGATTTTTTTCTACAATTTCACACCTTGATTATACACGCCGCTATTATTTGATTTTTTTTCGAAAACTTAATTAGTAAAAGAAATATGTTTCAAAATCCCGAAAAAGGATAGCATCTGGCGCAGCATCGTTGGTCGTGTTGTTGGGTTAAACATTGCATCACCTCGCTCAACTGCCGTCTTCCTTCCTATTCACTCAGTTTTTTTGAGTGAATAGGCATAATAAGCTAGTGCGCTTTACCATCAACGATTGCATCACTGCTTACCATCAGGCGGGATTGCAGTCAAGCACTAGTTTATAACTATTAAAAAAAAAAAAAAACCAGTTTTACCGCGATATTCAGACGACAATTACACAAACCTGATAAGTTCTTGACAAAAAAGAAAATACTAGAGGCATAGGTATACTCATTCTCTAAATTTTGATATAAAAATAATAGAGATCTGTTTTGTTTTGAAAATGAAAAAAGCGGAATATGAAACGTCTTTTGGTCAACGTTTTTTGTAGGTAAATCCAGCCTGACTTGCAACTGCACTCCTTTTCGCACTTTACCGGGAGAGGTTGAAAGCGGCGCGACGGCAATAGTTTTTCAAATTCCTCGGCACTAGAGTCCACTCTTAACGTGCTTTCCGAGGCACGGAGGGGTCTCGGTGTCTAAAGATGGTCACTCATCTACAGACCAACCGCGGCAAGCGTAGCTTAACCTGATGAAACAACCGGAGGAGTATTATTTTTATTAGATTTTGTTAGATTCAGAGTCTAATTTAAATATCTATTTCTCTTTAAAAAAAAATGTTGCCCAACACTAGGCAATTCTCCTGTATCGTGGGTGCGTTTACAAACGTCTAAAAAAAATTTGAAAAGCTATAGCAAAAGAGTGGATAGCCCATTAATTCAGGATGGCTTTAGGCTATATAACAACTTTAAGCTGCGACCAATAGGAGCGGAGCAAAAAAAAATTAAAATGAATGCTGTATACTTTTTCTTATTACTCCACGCGAACGAAGTCGCGGGCGACCGCTAGTATGGTATAAACTCACACACACAACAGCCAGACCCGGAACAACTAATTGTAGGTCATACAAATATTTGTTCCGTGCGGGTATCGAACCCGCGACACACAACGCAGCAGTCAATAGCTTACCCACTGCGCTAACCGTGCAGCCAGTATATTGCTCTATCTCCAATACTTTCATTGCATTAGAAAAATACTAGTTCCATCCTACTCGTGAGTATTTTATCGCCTTGCGCAAATGCTAAGAGCCAATTCAGAGAACCACGCGATAGCCATTAAGTACGTGAACGAGATTTCATTTCCAGTCCCTTGCATTATTTATAACTTTCGTAGTTTCCCACAAAATAGTTGCTGAAAACCGGGAAGGATTCGATACAAAATGTCAGTGTTTGTGAAATGTTGTATAAACAATTTCAATTAGCGTTTTTCTTTAAGTGTTTAAAGTTTTTTTTTTTTTTACAAGTTATAAACCAGCGCTTGACCGCAATCCTGCCTGATGGTAAGCAGTGACACAATCGTTGATGGTAAAGCGCACTAGTTTATTAAGAGCCTATTCACTCTAGCCTTGAAGACACTCAAATTGTAGTCCGACGGAAACACCGCCGCGGGCAAATTGTTCCAGTCCCTCGATGTACGCGGTATAAAGGGGGAGGCGAAACGCTTCGACCGGATCGTAGTGGTGTTAACAACGTAAGGGTGGAAACCAGCCGTACGGCGGGTCGTCCGCTGGTGGAACGGAGATGGGGGAATTAAATCATGCAATTCCCTCGCACACTCCCCGAAATGCATCCTATACAACACCGAAAGGCTGGCTACTCTACGCCTGTGCTCTAGGCTTTTAATACTTATGTGATTTGTATACATCATCATCATTACCTTACCTTTCTGCCCTTTTATTCAGTGGAATATAATCAAATGACTTCTTTCTGGACGGATTGGAAGGGCGTTTCAAACTTACCGACTAAAACCCACCCCTGTTCCTTCATTTGCCTTTACCAGGGGCCTCAGCATCTTGACATCTCTTTACAATAACACGCGGCCTTGAGGATGCAGTGTTTGTATCTCCTAAATGGAAGATACTAACATTGTCTCATATACACTGTAGTCGAAGTATAGCTGTCAATCTAGCAGTCTGTTAATGACACTGGTCAAGGTTGGACGTGTGCTGCTTCTGATACGAGTGTAGTGGTGAGCCAGTGAATTTTAGGTGTTACTGTAAGGACAAGGGTCCTTACAAGATAGTAGTCGATCCTAGTAGACCCAGTCACAGTATGCTGACATTTCTTTGAGGCACACGTGGAACACACAACGAGGTGTTGATCCGAGCCTGGTACGTACCAGGCGGCCAGCTACGCTTTGCTCGCCGCGCGCGTCTACTTCTGTACTGATATCCTAACGTATTTAAGGTATGATTCTCTATTGGTCTTTATATTCTTACTTTACCTCTTTGTTTATAGTAACTTCAACAGTACAAATGCAACTTGTATAGTAAATACCAACAACAATACCCGAAACGCGAGGATCTTTTAGAATTTCACTGAAATTAATGAACAGACACAAAGCTAGAACTTCCGAAATGGATTGGACAAATCTTTAAGCTGCCTAAAATTCTTAATTTATTATTAATCTTCATTAAAATCCTGTAGGCAGTCAGGTAAACACCCAAAATAGGCAGATACAGAAGGTTTATTGCATATACTAGTTTCACGTCATGATTTTTCATTTTATCCACATTACTTTCGATCACGTGTGAATATTCGGATGAAAGCTATCCTATAATTAATCCTGGTTATAAACCATTTGTGTTCCAAATTTCATCTAAATCTGTTCAGTAGTTTTTGCGTGAAAGCGATGGTAGGCCATAACATCAGCTGCCGGCAGAAGTTACCACCCACCAGACAAATTCTTGCCGCCAAACGATTCGTCGTGTTCCAGCATGATGTCTGGTGAAGCCGTTCGGCGGACGGTTCTGAGCAGTTGTGTTCCGATGTATGCTGGGTACGATGCGCCAAATGTTGTTGTGTCGGGACTTTGGTCGTGGAGGGTCTTCAAATCAATCTCCCTCTGGCGCAGCATCGTTGGTCGTGTTTTTCGGTTTAACATTGCATCACCTCGCTCAACTACCGTATTCCTTCCTAATCAGAAGAAGAATTCAGTTTTTTTGAGTGAATGGGCTCTTAATAAACTAGCGCGCTTTACCATCAGCGATTGCATCACTGCTTACCATCAAGCGGGATTGCAGTCAAGCACTAGTCTATAATTAGGTATAAAAGAAATACGTTTGCAAAATTAATAAGGACAAACTGGAAGGTACCCTTTGTCGGCGCTCCCAAGAGTTATACGAATCCTTACTAATATTATAAATCGGAAAGTGAGTTTGTTTGTTTCACTTTCACGCCGTAACTACTGAACCAATTGCTTTGAAATTTTGCAGACGTAAAGTTAGAAGTCCGGATTAAATAATAGGGTACTTTTTGTTCCGGATAATTTTGATATTCCCGAGGGAAATCTAAAAAGCGCGATATAACCGAACTCTACCTGGGCGAAGCCGCGGGTGGAAAGCTAGTAATATATATACAAATAAAAAGTGACTTATATATAAATGGGCCAATCGCCTACTTTCGCAACATTCGGTTTTGGTAAGGGCGCGGGGTTTGGGTGTGTCATATTTTCGCTCATTGTGTGGAACCGAACTTCTGAACATCTTTCTATTCTACTGTAAGCAGGTGGCCGCTTGATTAAAATTGCACAACGGATAAAGAAACCATTTTCGTTTAAATCAAAGTTAATTGAAACTCTTTTGTGGTATTTTTTATTGAAAATGTTGATTGTTTATGGATTGGGATTTAACTGCGGAGTTTTAATTGGAACAAAGGTAGAGTAGTATGGTATTTTTTAAAATTTAAGTATCAGTAAGAAACCATCTCGTAAAGAAGCGATGCCTGCTATATCCAATTTTATATTTATTTTTAAATCTCTTTCCGATTCTTTCGAATTTAGATTACCGAACGAAACAATAGCTATTGTCAATGAAATAAGCCGGCTAAATAAAATCGTCTAAAGTTTTTAGAGCACAATTTTAACAAATAGCTCATAAGTCTTATAATGAAAGCTGATTATTAATTGAACCGTGTAACGATAACAATACTGATATAACTTTTATATTTGGTTGTGGAGTGGGAAAAAGAGAGAGTTAGTTTTCAAGATTTTCGACAATGAAAATGAAAATTCAATATGGCGGCTGCAAAATTTTTCGTCGATGTCGGCTAGTAACGGTCAAAAACCATTTATCCTTCACCTTGATGTAAAATTTGCAAATTTTCGCAATCAACACCTCGAATTTTGAGTTTGGCCTCATTATTGGGATTAGCATCCTTAAAATCCACGAAACTATTTCTGGAGGAAGGCAGAGAAAAATAGTCACAAGGACATACTTAACACTATTTCGTTACGAGGAGATTTCAACCCCTTTACTCTAACCACAAGCCACGATAAAGAACTTAGTTCGGAAAGGGACGCCCTCACACCATTGCTGAACCTAAACAAACATCCTACCTTTTACATTCCTCACTGCTGTCCCTCCAAGGCACCAAATGACAGAGAATTTAATGAATGCCCGTCATCCCACACTTCCATCTTATATTTGCTATTCAGTTGTTGGGTTGCCAGTCCTTTTTAAAGGCGACCTTGTACCCTTTGGTTCGATAAATACCTGATCGTATCTGGGTTGTATATTTCTCACATACGAAGCGTCGTAAACATCTTTGATATTTATTCGTTCATTGGGGTGTCGAAACGGGCAGGTTGATACGGTTTGCGCAGTTATGGAGTGAAAACTGCCTCGTAATAACCGCCTCTGTAGTTGCCGTATCACAGCATATTCAGCTTTTGCAGCCAAACATGAATGTGCGTGTTCGATTCCAGGTCAAGCAAGTACCAATGTAATTTTTCTAAGTTATATGTACTTTATAAGTATATCTTTGACACCAATGACTGATTACAAGGTGAAGGGAAAGGTTTTGAAGAAACCTGGGGTTTAACTCTGAAATCGCCAATCGGCATTGTGCCAGCGATGATTACGCTCAATCCTTCTCTGTATGAGAGGAGGAATGTGCCCAGCAGTGGGACGATAAAAAGGTTGATGATGATGTCAATATCGAATATCATCAACAGTCGTTACGAAAAGTCAGAAGCCTAAATGTTGTTCAGATAGGGTTGTGGAGGTCAGGTAGGCATTTGCTTCATGTGAAGTACTGGTATTCAGTTTTATCCAGAGCACAGTTTGAACTAAAGATAAATTTGATTCGATTTTACCAGCATCCTAATTGCGTAACAGACTTTTACTGACTAAAACCCACACGTATTCCTTTTTTTTGTTTGGGATGGGAAATCATCAAATGACCTCTCCCACTCTGAGCGGAGCGGAAGGGCGTGTCAGACTTTTACTGACTAAAAAGATGACTGGCGGGTTGGTTGAAAAAGAAAAAACATTTTTTTTTTCTATTTCAACCAACCCGCAGCCCTAGCAGGCATCGGGTGCCAATAAGGAACGCCATTTTAGAATTAGATTTAAAGACAATAAAAAGTCGAAAGGCTCTAAGAATATAGGGCTGTGGATTGGTTGAATAGAAAAAAAAAAATGTTTTTGTTATGAAAAGAAACCATCATAATTTATGTTTACAATTTAAATTTATTTGTATATTACCGGACCATGGTGCATATATAGGTCACGTTCACCCCAAATTGACTGACAAATGGTCTTAAATTAAGTTGAAGCCATTACGCAAATAACTAGCATAGGTTTGGTGATAGCAGCTGGATTATAGCTGGCGCAGGAGTGAGTATGAGGCCAAAATACAGAGATGAACAGACTCTCATAGGAGAGACAATCTGGAGTCAAATAATAATACCTATAGGTCTAATATTATCCATAATTATGATGATCGCTGATTACACTCTGCATACTTAAATTTGATCAAATCAATGACAATATTAATACACGTAAACCTATACCATCGCCTAGCTCCATAAAGAATAGAAGTAAACAAACCAATTTAGGGTTATCACTACTCACGTTTTACAAATCTCCTGTTATTTACATGATTATCGACTTTTACATGCTAACTATTCATTAACAATTCCTATTGCAGCATATTTCAATAGAATCACTAAAATAGCATGCATAATAACTTCGTATTTCGAAAAACCATTAAAAAGTCGACATTAATTTTAGGTGATAGCCCTACAAAAAAAGAAAGATGGATGAAATCCAGATATTAAACACATTTTGTGGAATTCAACCAATGAATAAAGTTAAGGCAATGTAATTTTGGGTCGATAAATACGATAAGTATTATAATATACAATATGTTAAGAAAACCCTGTCCGACCCGTAAGGATAGTAAAGGTTAGGTAAACACACGACCAAATATAATATAAAATTTTACATAATCATCATAGTAACAATACTAATGAATTTTGAAATAAACCTTTTTTCCGGGGAATTAATTCCAATTTCCCCGAACTTTGGTGATTTTTAAAAAAGTGACAACACCGGTATTATTATAAGCGAATAGCGACGCGACCACATCACAGGTGCCGCGTGCCCTGCCCCCCGCCGCCCGCGGAATGGGGTTGCTTACCGCACATGTGTTAAGTTACCTCTTTTTGCGAAATAATATTTATTTTTTTAGGGGGATTTTTTTTTTAAGTTTTGCCTGTTTGTGGGCATTATTAGAATCAGTTATCGATACCTAACGACACCTTCACGGATCGGACAGGGTTTTCTTTACATATTGTATATGTATCCGAAAATTTAACCTTTTAGAAAATTAGCTTACATGTGTGTCATATTTCATTCAAATCGGTTAAGCGTTCTATGATGACCGATGACCGATGACCTGGTGAAGGTCGCGGGAAGCCGATGGATGCGGGCAGCACAAGACCGGTCATCGTGGAAAGCCTTGGGGGAGGCCTTTGTCCAGCAGTGGACATCTATAGGCTGAGGAAGAAGCGTTCTATGCAAATAATAAATATGTAAACATAAATAAACTGATCACATTAGTTGGAAATAGGATTATTACTTTTATGAAAATCATCTATGTAGAGAAGGTTGTTAACATCTATCTTTTAGGCGTAAACTACTCGTTGCCTAGCAACGGTTTGTTTATCTCTATTCTTTATCGAATTTGGCCTAAGTATAGCCATTTTAGTTATAAACTTACGTTCTACGTAATAGACTAAAAACCGACTCTGACATTGAAAGGAAAAGGCGAGGCAGATTGATTGTAGTTCCCTTCGGTTGTCATGATACGTCACAATTGTATTCTTCAATTTATCAATACAACTGTATTTTACTTTAGCAATAGAACAGGGCCCCTAATCTCCTATTACAATAGTGTCGGAATGGTCGATCAGTGATCTCATAAAGATCGATTTTGACAACTTTCGTAATTTACTAACAAAATGGCGTCTTTATGAGTTTCCAGTGGTCAAGCGCTAACACTCCATATTAATAAATGTTCAAATTGGATAGTAGTTTTTAGAAAATCATTTCTACTAATGGGTCATTCTATCAACATTTCATTATGAGATGACGGACTGATATACTTAATTGATCTATCATTATGAATTTAGCAAATTACGAACTCTGGTAGGTATTATGTTTAAGTCACGTGTTTTTTTTTTGTTCACTTTTGCTTAAATACCGAAACCGATAGAGTATGGATGCAAACCGGTCATTTTAACAATACATTTTTATTTAACACACATACATTTTTATTTATGTTTACAGTCGCGTGTTTTTTTTTTTATTATTTATTTTTATTTTATAGTTAGCTAAAACGGTACAAAACCAATTACATTAACTAACATAGAGACAAACAAATACATTAATTAACTTAAAAACTACCACTAAAACTAACATGGAATAGTGGACTCTCTCGCATACTTTCTTTCACAGAAGACCAAACATACACGCATAAGTTTCTTCCATTCATCCGCAAACACATCACATTCATCACATTATGTTTCCCTTTACTTAACTACCAAAATCGATGAAGTATGGATCATCAAGCCGGTCATTTTAAATGACTAGGCTAGATCAAATAAGGGTCATATTTTTTAAAATCCCCGAGTATAATAGATAGGCTTTATAAATTTATTGTGTATACCTTTATCTACGCCCTCATAGCTCCCGAACAGCTAAACCGATTTTGTGTATTTAATTCAAATAAAATTTTCAAATTGTCATTTTATGATTCGCAGATCATTTTTATGTCTAGTAACTTACTATCAACACGTCTTCACAACGGAAATGATTTTTTGCAACCCATCACGTGATACTTACGTATTAAATGTAAGGTATTGATGAAAATACAATCATCATCATCAATCTTTTTATCGTCCCACTGCTGGGCACAGGTCTCCTTTCATACAGAGAAGGATTGAGCGTAATCATCACGCTTGCTCAATGCGGGTAGACGATTTCTGACTTAAAGTCCAGGTTTCCTCAAGATGTTTTCCTTCACCTTTCAATCAGAGTCATTCGTAACCAAGATATACATATTATAACTTTAATAGAATAATAATAATCTGAATTGTTGTTTTTTTGTGTTTTCCATATTGGATGCTCTCAGCGTACAATATATTTCTGCATCGTTCTCACACGGTTGATTTCAACATGAATGATGTAATCAAATATTTGTATCAATAGCTTGATAATTTATAATAGTGTCCCTGGAGTTTCTTGCCCGTTCTTCTCCATAGGTACCTTTGGAATGGGCGACTAGCTTCATCATACTGACTGACTGACCTTCTGACAATTCAAAAGTGCCTGTACTGGTTTATTTGAAATAAATGCTTTGATTTTAAAATATGGTACGTCAAAACTCCGACTGACAAATAATTCCACATTATTTTAACCCAAAATATAGAAGCTTGTTCTGTCACGCCGCCGCGCCGTTCATCAACATTCAAAATGAAAACCTACGAAAATAGTTAAAACTCGCACCGCAAACGATCCATCAATTGCAGAAAATAAATCTCAATGAAAAAAGGGGAAGCTAAAAAATAAAAATGGGGGAAAAAATCTTCGACCGAAATAGAGTTAGCTGAAGCCGTCACCATGTATAATAAAATAATAAGGAGACCGACCATTTTTCATAATTCCCAAGACCAGGCGGGTACCCATAATTTACTTTTGTTTCAATTGTTACGAGTTTTAGAAGTAAAAAAAAAAGATTCATTCGCCTGCTTCCTCCTCTTTTGTTGTTAGACGCGTTGCCCTCAGATTTTGATGAGATTTCTTACATTTTCTTTGCGAATATTTCAAGAGATCTCAGGGTGTTGGGTTTCTATTAAATTTTGAAGAAATTGCCCTTTTATTGTTGGAACGAAGGGGATTGTAGATTAGTTTTGTCTTGCTGGAGATTATTAAGGTTGGACGTGGTTGCTAATTTAGTACATTCTCTTTCCCTCTTTATTTTCATGATTATTTGAAGGTTGCGATGAAAAGTGATTATGTAAATGTTAAGCTTTATTTTCTCGCTAGCGGCCGCCCGCGGCTTCGTTTGCGTAGAGTTAGTTAGTTGAACATTTTATTTGAACCCCAAAAGAGTTAATTTTCTATAGATACATTAATACATTTCTAGATCAAAATATACAGCATATATTTAAATTTTTTGTTATGCTCCGCTCCTATTGGTCGCAGCGTGATGTTATATAGCTAAAGCCTTCCTAGATTAATGGGCTATCCAACGCAAAAAGTATATCAGTAGTTCCTGAAATTAGCGCGTTCAAAGAAACAACCAAACTCTTCAGTTTTCTATATTAGTATCTCATTTATTCTGTTCTGGTTTTACTTTGGTATGGTAAAGAATATCCTGAACAATAATTATAGCCTCAATTCCAAAAGCATCTCCTGTCTAATGCAAACACCAATCGCTCAGACAAGTTTTATTATTGCTATATCGCCTTTGAACGTTCACAACGAAAATTATTAAGAAATTCATTTTAGCCAGAATAGATTGACTGTCTAAAATTATTAACATTTTAGAAGTAAAACATTAGGAATTTTGGTTATGATTTCACAATAACGGGATAATTACTGAAACATTTACAAAAGCATTGCCTTTCGTCTTGACAGTTTAACAATATTCATTGCTCATTTGATTTGATCGTAATACATACATAGTACCGACGACAGCAGACCAAGCTACTACAATCTGTCAGATTTCCTTATTAGATTTTCAACTTTATCTCTAAAGCATTAAGGTTCAAGGTTGTTTGGGAATATGTGACAGTTTGGGGTAGCTTGACCTGCTGTCGTCCGTACTTATAGTATACCTAGTCTCTCTTTCTCCGTTTACAGCTTAATACCCTTTTTTCAGTTAAAGACATCATCATAATCATTAACCTTTTTTATTGTCCCACTGCTGGACACAGGTCTCTGTCACACAGAGAAAGATTGAACGTAATCACCACGCTTGCTCAATGCGGGTTGGTGATTTCAGACTTAAGGTCCAGGTTTCCTGAAGATGTTTTCCTTCACCTTGTAATCAGTCATTGGTGTCCTAGATATACTTAGAAAGTAAAACTATTAATATGGTTAATTTAATAAAGAGTATTCTGTCTATATCTTTCAATCTTATTATAGGTATCCGGCTTTGTTCATTTATTCTAAAGGGAAAATTTCTGATGAATTATAGTGTATTAACGGCTTTTTGTGCCATGCCAATTGGACCAGTCAGCTGAGCGATGGCTTACTTAGCAGGGATGGGGCCGAACTCAACCCATAAGGAAAATGGTACCAACCAGTCACACACACACCTTACTCATGTGTTCTGTAAAGGTGCTTTTTACTTAAGGCTATTTGAAATCTTCAAAGGAAAAAAGTGTAGTATTTGGAAATTAACAGCCAAATATATTCTATGGTTCTAACGTCTTCCAAACAAGTTTTATTTATTACAAGTTCGGTTTAAAAAAAGATTGAAATGTACAGACGACAGCACACCAAGCTAATAATAACTGTCAGATTTTTTTATTGGATTTTCAACTTTATCTATAAAGTATTAAGGCTCAAGGTTGATTGGGTATATTTGACAGTTTCGGGTAGCTTGACCTGCTGCCCTCTGTACTTTGGCTAAAGTATTTTATTTTCGTACGTGGTCATAAATCATTTGTAGTAAACAACAATTTATTTAAAAAAAAAATGAAGTATCTGAACATAATTATCTAAAGAAAGACAAATTTCGACCTGTCAACTTAAATCTGACATAAATCAATGCGGTTACTATAATTCAGCGCTGACGCAATTTTAACGTTTATCAGAGCAATTAAGAGCTCCAACTATTTCGCTCGTTTATGGAAATTTAAAAGCCAGCCCAACCGTGTGACGTCCCTAGACCTACAGATGGAGCGGTCGGGCGCAACGTAAACAGCGATCAATCATACCGCTTCGGTTTAGCGGTTAGGGCTGCCTCGCGGAAGTTTTTTTGTAGGTGTTTTTTTTTATTATTCATGACACATTTAGGTATTTGAAAAGTGAAAATAAGCTGCAAAGCCATGGTTGAGATTTTGTGAAACTTTCAAAAGAATCGCCATATATTATTTGTCCAAGGGTCTGAAACCGTTTTCTCCCTTTTTCTCTCTTTCTATCGAACCAATCTGAACGTCCGACCCACCAATCGACAGATATTCGTCCCTGGTACCATGGAATACTATTTTCAAATTATTAGTATAGTGCGAATTTTTCGCACGGGTCAGCTAGTTATGTCAAATTTGTGCTGCGTTATCGTTACGTAAGTTATTCGGGGTGTTTATTTACAAAAATTTTGCACATAATCAGCCTCTAATTTTCTTTCTAGACAGAAAGAGAAGGGGAAAGCTTATCGCGGGAAGCCGATGGATGCGGGCAGCACAAGACCGGTCGGCGTGGAAAGCCTTGGGGGAGGCCTTTGTCCAGCAGTGGACATCTATAGGCTGCAGAAGAAGAAAGAGAAGAGGAACTGGCATCTTATCTGTGAGAAGAGACAGAGCACTAGACCCTCATAGTCTATAATGGCCCATAACCCACTACGCGGTTCCAGTGCTAGTTGACGGATGTCATGATTCTATGAATTTTTGGTTCCAGGATTTTTGGTTTTTATGATAGGATTTTTGGTGCCGATTTCCTCATAATTTTTCCTTCCCTTTTTTCCTTAATACAGAAAATATATATTTTTTTATTTAAAACGTTCACAAGGTAGTCGAAATCTCACCTTGGCGACGGACAAAGATCAAAATATCGGGAAATTAGAAGTATTTTTTAATAAATTCAATTTCAGAGATCAAGATCAAAATCTTTATATTCTTTAAGCCCTTTGAAGAATTGCACCTCAGGTCATGGTCTACACATACATAATGTGAAAAATTGCATTCGTTTTAGCATTAAAGCGCAGCAAATCATTATCATCTCAGCGTTAATCCCAGTCGCATCCGAAGCTTTTTCAGCTTTGGATGTAGCGGTCCGCTTCACCAGTCTAACTGCTGATTTTGGCTAAGCTTCGATATGAGAATAGCAAAGGAATATACAAAAAATATAATCATCTCTCTTTTTATCATATACATCACAAGGGTTATTTTTTATCGATACGTTATAACTTCCTTCATACTTTATCAATATACATAAATGAGGCATCATCAAATCTTTTCAGGACCAATACACAAGAAAAATATACAGATTACTCACATTGTAGTGGTTCCTCATTCATTATGAAGGTTGTCTGTAAAAGATCGCTCTTAGCGATAAGACCGCATTGTGTCACCCTGTGTAAAATTTTTATATTTATGTTTCTGTAATCTATATGGTGTACATAATAAAGAATATTCTATTCTATTCAATTCTATTCAACCTGTACGTGAACGCACTGATTGAGGAGCTCAGTAGCACCCGTGTCGGCTGCCATATTGACGGTGTTTGTGTCAACAATATTAGTTATGCGGACGACATGGTGCTGCTGAGCGCTTCCGTGTGTGGTCTGTCTAGGTTGCTGGGCGTCTGCGAGCGTTACGCGCAGGACCATGGCTTTTTTTATAACGCACAAAAGAGTGAATGCATGGTCTTTCAGGCCAGGGTTCGGAGTTGTTTGGATTCTGTTCCACCTATTACGTTGAACGGTGTTGGGTTGAATAGAGTTCAGCAGTTTAAATATCTTGGGCATATCGTGACCTCAGACCTGAGGGACGATGCGGACATCGATAGAGAGCGGAGGGCGTTGTCTGTGAGGGCCAATATGATCGCCCGCAGATTTGTTCGTTGCTCGGGGGCCGTCAAAATAACTCTTTTCAGAGCGTTTTGTATGTCCCTGTATGCGGCGGGCCTGTGGGTGTCATATACCCAGAAGCAGTACAGCGCTCTCCGTGTTCAGTATAATAATGCGTTCAGGGTGTTGTTGGGGCTGCCCCGGCACTGCAGCGCCTCTGGAATATTTGCCGATGCTCGTGTCGACTGTTTTTACACGACGATGCGAAAGCGGTGCGCGTCTCTGGGGCGCAGGCTCCGGATCACCTCCAACACTATCCTGAGCGTATTTGCGAATAGGTTTGATTGCCAGTATATTAACCATTGTTATATGATTAATGTACTGACAAACAAACAAATGACTCAGAGGCAGGCGTACTACTAAATATTTATTTTCTCTTTTATTTCTGTATGTTTGACGTTTAAAATTTGACATTATATATTTGTTCATTGTGGTTGATTATGTTTTATATGTATTTGTATTTCAGGATGTTATTTTAATATTGTATTGTTTGTGTGTGTATGGGCTTTAATGCCTGAAATGGATGAATAAATGTAAATATAAATATATATTCTTCGAAAAGATTGAAAATGAAGGATTTTTCAAATGTGCGAATACTTCACACGGATCAACTAGTTAATATAAATTTTGTCATGTAATTATACAGGTGAGAACTCTTTATAACGATTTATCGTGTAAGTGCCTAGGTACGCACTTATATTATACATAGTTATAATGAATAATACACACTCCCACCTTATTCCAAATTAAACAACAATCAATTTTACATCAATGTAAATTAAGATTATTTCAGATTGACTGGCATTATTAAGAATATTATAAAACAAAAAATTGAAGTGGATTTTAAAAAAATCCATTTGTGTTCAACAGCTCGAAATCTAGATTTTTTCAAGTATCGTGGGGGTTAGCTTACAGTCTGACCTAATACAATTGAATACCAATATTATAGAGCGGCTGCCTACCTAACCTCAAACTTAGTTATCGTGTAATATGATAAACACCTCTTGATAATACTGGTTGTCTGACTTTTGGACTTCTGACAACCGGTAATGACCATGAAAGATCCACAAGAAACTACGAATTCCAGAACCAACAGCATAACATACCTTTCAAGGCACGAAGATGGTCACACTATCTACGGGCACAGATATATAGTCTACTCCGATCGATCGACCCATACAGCGGCTACAACTAAGCTTAAATACTTCATTTAATGTTCTAACATCTTAAATATTAATTTCCTCTCAAGCGTTTTCATTTACCATGTTGAAAATTTTGACCAAAGGACGGTTGTGTATAATTAATACCTAGTTAATAACTTAAAACTAAATTCATAATTCATGTTAGTACTCAAAATGTTAGCCCAGTCTAAACACCACTGTTCAATGCATAAATTATTAACCAAAAACCGTCGCTTATAATAGAAACAGACAGCAAAAAAATTAGTTTAACTTTGGAAATCAAAATTATTGAGCTAAATTTTTTGTTAAAATCGAAATCTAAGTGACGTTTGATGAAAGAAGTGTACTCTGATTCTCATTCTTTCTTTGATTCTCAACCTCAATTATAAAATGCCGAAAGGTATTATGAAGTCATAATCATAATTAGTCTATAATGGTCCCACTCCTTTGCCACAGGTCTCCTCTCAGTGAGAGGGAGAAGGCTGTAATCTATAGATTATGGTTCATTACTCTCAAAAAGGTAAAGGAAAAGATCACAACGAAACCCGTTTGTCCTAGAGTCAAAACTTCAAAGACATATGCCATCATGGGCCCAGTACGGTTTTTGCTAAAAGGAACGATATGCCGGTTTCCTCCCAATATTTTCCTTCGCCGTTTTGAGAGCAATGGTGATGAAGTAATTGACATAAAGTAAAGCAGAAGGAAGACTCAGAGTCACACAAAGGGCGATGGAAAGAGCTATGCTCGGAATTTCTCTGCGTGATCGAATCACAAATGAGGGGATCCGCAGAAGAACCAAAGTCACCGACATAGCTCTTCGAGTCGCTAAACTTAGTGGCAGTGGGCAGAGCACATTGCTCGTAGAGCCGATGTCCGATAGGGCAGTAAGGTTCTGGAGTGGCGGTCACGTACCGGAAGACGCAGTGTAGTGAGGCCCCTGCAAGGTGGACCGATGACCTGGTGAAGGTCGCGGGAAGCCGATGGATGCGAGTAGCACAACACCAGTCATTGTGGAAAGCCTTGGCGGAGGCCTTTGTCCAGCATTAGGCCTCTATAGGCTGAAGAAAAAAAAGAAGAAGAAAGCACCTGTTGGGGTTCGAGCTTAAAACCTACAACCACTAGGCCACCGCTACTCCCACATTATGCAATAATTTCGTGGCAATTGAATTTCGTTGTTGACAGTACCCATTTTATGAACAATAACAAAATTCTAACCCACATTGCGGTATTATGTCAAAAACAAATGAACAGTATCAAAGTTATAATTACTGAATCACTTTTGGTTGGTGTCAATGTCAGATTTAATAAGTGGAATTAATTTCCAAAATACTAATTACGTCCCGCGACGTCACCCGTAGGAATTTCGATCACATAGGAATATCGAGATAAAAAATATGGAGTATAATGGGTTCGTTTTTAGGTCAGGCAAGTACTAATGCAACTTTTCTAAGTTATGTGTTCTAAGTATATTTTGGACACGCATGACTGATTAAAAGGTGAAGGAAAACATCTTGAGGAAACCTGGAATTTAAGTCTGAAATCGACAACCCGCATTAAGCATGAGTGGTGATTACGATCAATCCTTCTCTGTATGAGAGGAGACCTGTGCCCAGCAGTGGGACGATAAAAGGTTGATGATGAATCCTAAGGGGCAATTTTCGTTACTTTAAGAACGCCGTTAACCTGATCTCAGTTTCAATCTAGGAGTTTAGTCGTGGAGGGTCTCCTGATCAATCTCCCTCTGGCACAGCATCGTTGGTCGTGTTGTTGGGTTTAACATTGCATCACCTCGCTCAACTACCGTCTTCCTCCCTATTCACTAAGTATTTAAAGTGAATAGGCAATTGTAAACTTGCGCGCTTTACCATCAACGATTGCATCACTGCTTACCATCAGGCGGGATTGCAGTCAAGCACTAGTTTACAATTATTTAAAAAAAATGACAAGTTTTGACATTTGTTTGTCCTCGAGATGAGACAGCGAATAGATTTTAAACCTTTTGATTTACAAGAATTGGCCTTCCGGTTATATCATTCCGTTTGTACCATTGTTTCCATTTCTGTGCCAAATTTTATCTTAATCTATTCACTAGTTCTTGCGTAAAAGAGTAACGAACCTATGCCTACCTCGACAGACTATGAATATGTGTACCTAGTATTGACATAATTAACATCTACCAACTCGCACTGGGTCAGCGTGGTAGACTACGGCCCACTCACTCTTACCAAGAGGAGGCCTGTGTCCCAATAGTGGGAATATTTTAGACAGACTATGAATATGTGTACCTAGTATTGTACATAATTAACATCTACCAACTCGCACTGGGTCAGCGTGGTAGACTACGGCCCACTCACTCTTACCAAGAGGAGGCCTATGTCCCAATAGTGGGAATATTTTAGACAGACTATGAATATGTGTACCTAGTATTGTAGATAATTAACATCTACCAACTCGCACTGGGTCAGCGTGGTAGACTACGGCCCACTCACTCTTACCAAGAGGAGGCCTGTGTCCCAATAGTGCAAATATTTTAGACAGACTATGAATATGTGTACCTAGTATTGTACATAATTAACATCTACCAACTCGCACTGGGTCAGCGTGGTAGACAACGGCCCACTCACTCTTACCAAGAGGAGGCCTGTGTCCCAATAGTGGGAATATTTTAGACAGACTAGGAATATGTGTACCTAGTATTGTACATAATTAACATCTACCAACTTGCACTGGGTCAGCGTGGTAGACTACGGCCCACTCACTCTTACCAAGAGGAGGCCTGTGTCCCAATAGTGGGAATATTTTAGACAGACTATGAATATGTGTACCTAGTACTGTACATTATTAAGTATTTTCTAACTGAACAGATAGTTGACACTTTTTAGTACATACTTTTGTATTTTACGGTCGTGAAGTCCTGTTTTTTAGTCTAATTTGAATGAATGGCTTTTGATTTGATTTGATTTGACTGCTGACATAGGCCACACCAACCACAAAGAACTTACCTCGGCCTTTTTTGGAACTAAAGCAAACATATTGTTTCTTCAATACATCTCACAAAGTGATTGCACAAACATTTACCAACAGCGCCCCCATTGTGACGTCATTTGTACGCCAAAATTCTTTCTAACCATGTAAGTACTTATCATTTTCATAACTTATCGTAACCTACTCATCAGCTTATAGCAGTCTACTGCTGGCCTCTCATCCTTTCATCCAGCTACTCATCATCATCTCAGCGTTAATCCCAGTCGCATCTGTTTTTCAGCTTTGGAGTCTGGGGTCTGCTTTACCAGTCTAACTGCTGATTATGGTCAGACTTCGATATTTCAGCAGATTCTCGTCCAGCTGCTAATTTACTCAATCGTAAATTTATTAATAACAGCATCATCCTCTGCCAAGCCATTTTTCAACTACAAAAAATATTGGGTCGGTGTCCAGTCTAACCGGATTGAGCTGGATACCAGTATTTTACAGGAAGTGGGCAACCACTTTCCTTCAACTGATAGGCAACTATCTGACTTCCACAACCCAGTTACTGGGTAAGATACCCCCTAGTAAGACTTATTGTGAGATTTTTTGCTTTTGATGGCTCGACTATAAAAGGTGACAAATGACAGCCGAGATCAATGCCATAACGCTACCAAAAGGTATCTCGATATCTGAGAGTCACCCACAGATCAGTTGCGGCAAGCGTACCCTGATCGATGGATTTGTGTGACTGTTATAATTAGAGCACCATCTTCCCTTTATTAAAATAATACAATATACCGTTCAAAATATTCTAAAACATCTAAAATAAAGTAATGGGAAAGATTGTCGTCCATTTTTATCTATAAAAACTACATTTTGGAATTTGTAGCTAAAGAAAGAAAGAAAAAAAAAACATTTATTTAGCACAGACTAAAAAAGACTCACAAAAAAAAAACACAAACAAGAAACAATTCAACAAGAATTGAGCTACAATCAGTTCAATTTGTTTTTTACTAAATTTTGCGTTCAAATGTGAATGTAATACGGCTATTTGAGATAAATGAAATGACTTTGAAAGAATTCCCAGAAATTTACAGTCGTATGCAGACATTAACTCCTGATTTGAGTCCAATTTTACCTCTCAAGGGTCATTCCGAGAAAGTCTTTAATTAAAAAGGGGCCAGAGAACTCCTTTGTAACGAAAACCAGTGTCTACAAGTGGCGGCGGAAGCCTCGTTCACATTTATAAAATGTATACGAGTACAATAATTATCTTAGGTATACTCTGTCCAATAGGTTGCCCATTTTATGACAGCTCCCATACATTGAAACATCACTTTAGTAGATTACGTAAAAGCTAACTATAAAATTCGCGATATGAACCTTAAGTATCTTATTAAATTCTTATTGAATCGTAGTTGGGACTTTATAATACAGTAGATGTATATGTTTAAACAGAATCAAGCATTGTCTCATCATCATCATCTTTGCGTTAATACCCTAGTCGCTTCCGAAGCCTTTTCAGCTGCTTTACCAGTCTAACCGCTGATTTTGGCTACTTCTATATTTTTTGAGAATCAAGTATCATCTAATTGTGCTTAAACAAACAGTGCTGCTGGGGCTTGTCCGCATGTTCCCCGTGTTCGCCAAACAAAATTACGACTATTGTTCTGATTAGGATGTGTTAAATAAGCCTTAGTAGATCCTACTTACGAATGGTAGATTATGAGTTTGAACTAAAACAGGCGCTTCATTATCAACCTTTTTATCGTCCCACTGTTGGGCACAGGTCTCCTCTCATACAGAAAAGGATTGAGCGTAATCACCTTAAATATTTCGATTTCAGAGTTAAAGTTCAGGTTTCCTCAAGATGTTTTCCTTCACCTTCAAGATATACTTAGAAAGTACATATAACTTAATAAAAGTTACATTGGTACTTGCCTGACCTGAAATCGAACCCGCGCACTGACACTTGAGAGGCTGGTGTTTTAACCACTAGGCCACCACGACTTGCTAAACAGGCGCTTTACTTTGTGTAACATATCATAAGTAATATAGTGCTTGACCGCAATCCCACCTGATAGTAAGCAGTGATGCAATCGTTGATGGTAAAGCGCGCTAATTTATTAAGAGCTTATTCACTTGAAGACACTTAATTTGTAGCCAGACGGAAACTCCGCCGCTGGCAAATTATTCCAGTCTCTCGATATACACGGTATAAAAGACGAGGCGAAACGCTTCGTCCGGGTCGTAGTGATGTCACCAATGTAAGGGTGACTCGTCGTACATCGGGTCATCCGATGGTGGAACGGAGATGGGGGAATTGTGTCATGCACTTCCCGTGAACACTCTCCAAAATGCATCCTATAGAACACCGACAGGCTAGCTACTCTTCGCCTATGCTCCAGATATTGGAGATCGTTTTCAACCAAGTCTGAGTCTATTTTGATCTGTGTATCTATTTTAAAGCATTGTATGTATAATATTTGCACTAAAAACAATCCCATTTAATGTCCAGGAAAATCTCTATCCATTCTAAGGTTGCCTGGAAAAGATTGCATTAGCGATAAGGTCACCCATTGTATATTTTGCAGTGTTGAATGTATTTTTTATGATTTTTGTAGAATAAAGTTTTTAAAAATAAATAAATAATACATTGTGAGGAAACCGACATGTCCAAGATCAAAAAATCCGAAATCATGTAACATTCTTCAAGCCGCTCTGGGCTCGTGTGGTGGATTAAAGCCCGCTCGCTCTCACACAAAGGAGGCTTTGCCCCAGATGTGGCAACATTAGGCTGATTATGCTAAGAGATCGTCACATAGCAGTGAAGACAGATGGTGCTTCCCAGTTCTTCGAATAAATCAGAATCAAGTGATGCGCGACGATCGTTTCTGTCAGGAGCGAAATAATTAATTGTGTCTTTATAACATAGACTTCTGTTGCCAAATTATATACGTGTTGCGGTGTTATTATATCGTTTTATTATAGGTCTGTCGCGGTGTAGGAGTGTCGTGGTGGCCTAGTGGTTAAGACACCAGCCTCTCAAGTATGAGTGCGCGGGTTCGATTCCAGGTCAGGCAAGTACCAATGTAACTTTTCTAAGTTATATATACTTTCTAAGTATATCTTGGACACCAATGACTGAAGGTGAAGGAAAACATCTTGAGGAAACCTAGACTTTATAAGTCTGAAATCGCCAACCCGCATTGAGCAAGCGTGGTGATTACGCTCAATCCTTCTCTGTACGAGAGGAGACCTGTGCCCAGCAGTGGGACGATAAAAAGGTTGATGATGATTATAGGTCTGTAGGACTTTTGATTAGCTGATTTTAATTAGGTTTTTGTTGACTATTCACTCTTTTTTTGTTATCCCTACTAATCCATACTAATATTATAAATGCGAAAGTAACTCTGTCTGTCTGTCTGTCTGTCTGTTACGCTTTCCCGCTTAAACCTCTCAACCGATTTTGATGAAATTTGGCACAGACAATCTTTGGACCCTGAGAAAGAACATAGGCTACCTTTTATCCCAGAAAAATTTCATGTTCCCGAGGGAAACCTAAAAAGCGCGATATAACCGAACTCCACGCAAGCGAAGCCGCGGGCGAAAAGCTAGTTAATTATAAATGTGAAAGTAAGTCTGTCTGTCTGTTTGTTACGCTTTCACGTCTAAACCACTGAACTGTTTTTATTGAAATTTGGTACAAAGATAGAATTGGCCTTAAGAAATAACATAGAATAGTTTTGATTCCGGACTTTTGAAGAGTTCTCTTGGAAACGTGATATAACCGAACTCCACGCGGGCGAAGCCGCGGGCGGAAAGCTAGTCCATACTAATATTATAAATGCGAAAGTAACTCTGTCTGTCTGTCTGTCTGTCTGTTACGCTTTCCCGCTTAAACCTCTCAACCGATTTTGATGAAATTTGGCACAAACAATCTTTAGACCCTGAGAAAGAACATAGGCTACCTTTTATCCCGGAAAAATTTGATGTTCCCGAGGGAAATCTAAAAAGCGCGATATAACCGAACTCCACGCAAGCGAAGCCGCGGGCGAAAAGCTAGTTAATTATAAATGTGAAAGTAAGTCTGTCTGTCTGTTTGTTACGCTTTCACGTCTAAACCACTGAACTGTTTTTATTGAAATTTGGTACAAAGATAGAATTGGCCTTAAGAAATAACATAGAATAGTTTTGATTCCGGACTTTTGAAGAGTTCTCTTGGAAACGTGATATAACCGAACTCCGGGCGGACGGCGGACGAAGCCGCGGGCGGAAAGCTAGTTGTTTATATTTTTTAAACTGTAAGTCTTGATGTGATAGTTAATTAAATAATTATTACACGTTTTTTATATAATTATTAACTAGTGCTTCACCGCACTCCCGCCTAATAGTAAGCAGTGATGCAATCGTTGATGGTAAAGAGAACTAGTTTATTAAGAGCCTATTTAGTCAAAAAAAGAATTGTTCAATAGGAAGGAAGGCGGCAGTTGAGCAACCAATGATGCTGCGCCAGAGGGAGATTGATCCGGAGATCCTCTACGACCAAACTCCCGACCCAACAACATTTGGCGCATCGTACCCGCCACAAATCGCAACACAACTGCTCAGACCCGTCCTCCGCACGGCTTCACCAGACATCATACAGGAACACGATGAATGGCTTGGCGATAAGACTTTATCTGTTGGGTGGTAACTTCTGCTGGTAGCCGATGTTATGGCCTACCACCGTAAAACCGTAACCGTTTCTTTCCTAGAATTACTGCGTTATTCCAAGCCAGTTTAATTTTTCCCGTTGAGTAATTATTTGTGTCATTAAAGAGCTTTTTGATATTAATTGGTAAGTTTAAATTATAATTAAATTATAATATGGGTCTGCGTTGGAGCTTTAGGGCTTTTAGTTGAATTTGAGTATTAAAAATCCTTTCACGTGCTAATTTTTTATGAAAGGATCAGTCTAAAACTTAATTAGGAGCGCGTAATTGGATTATATGTTGGACTAGTTAACCCAAATGTGTTTTAAAATATAAAGTAAACTTTTATACTTAAAACCACGGTTCATTATTAAAAATTTTGTAAGACTAGCTGCGCCCCGAGGTTTTACCTACATAACTCTCGACCCTAATGTTATCTAGTAGTATTATATTCTGATTTCGTAGTCATGATCTATTCCACGTTTTTTTTTTATCACCCATAATACCAGAGTTACAAAATACATCAATTTGCACATTTGTAATGTAATATTTTCTACTACTGTTATTGTACATCTTATGCTAAATAAAGTATTATTTCCTTCATATAAATATATGTATATACAACGTGTAACAAAAAGGGTATATACATACCAAGGGAATGGCATCTTTAGATGATATCAAACGATATCGGAAGGGTTTCAACTCAAAATAAAATACTCAAAAAATTGGTACCAAATTTTTGGTTTCATGTGTTTCTTAAAATCAAATCATAACAAACGTGGCAGCACACTACATACGTTAATAACTACTCATTACCCGTCATGTTACTTGCCAAAATCCGATAAATGTCTTCAATATCTCTGTGCGACTAGTTTGATAGTAGCCTATCACAGGCGGTGTTTTTCCTCATAACTTCCTAACATAAAGAGATAGGATTAAAAAACCCTTCCAATATCGTTTGATATCATGTAAAGATGCCATGCCTTTGTTATGTATATACCCTTTATGTTACACGTTGTATAAACCATGATTTTAAACATAAAAATAATTTATTTTTGCCCCTCTCTAGGAATTTCTCCTGTTTCTTGGGTGCATTTGCATATTAACTCATATATCATATTATTTATCTTATTATTTATTTACTTTCTATTCATTTACAACATGACAGGAGTCCTTTCAAATTACGATACTCTATAAACATTTTAGACGTAATAAAAATCATGGTGTCTAAAATAAGTCAATTAACGTCAGACGCTAACTATTTTGTAAGCCTTAGCAAAAGGTACACAATTTTAACTGAAATTTTAATTTTAATTGTGTTGAATATTAGCTGTCTTGAGCAGGCGTACTAAGACAAAGATGGTGGGTCGAGTTTCGATCTTACGAAACGACTAACTCTCATTAATTAGTCGTACCTAACAAAAGTGTTTGAAAAGGAAAGTTAAGACTAAATCCTAGCCTGTATTGTCCTATTGAAAGGCAAGGGACGGAGTCAAAGGTTTAAGCTATAAGCTTGAAATATAGCGTATGAATCTAAATTAAAGCTAGATAGGCTATATATAATGCCTTGGTCGTTTCTAACTAGATTTATTATTTATGTATCTTTGTTAGTTTTAATATAAATTTAAGCAATTTCAGTTTACAATGTAATGGTGTCAAGTCATGAGTTGTGAATGTCAAACGGGTGAAAGTCAAAATGTCGATATGAAATAAAATTTGTATTAAAACTGAATGTATTCCATCATATAAATAGAGCTATTTATAAAGAAAAATATTGAATATTTCTGTATGTGGTTAGGTAAATACATGACGAAATAAAATATCCCCTTCGCCCGCGCATGTACGCCTACCGTGTTGCCTACCACACATGTATTAAGTTACCTCGCTTTTTCGAAATAATGTTTATTTTGGTCCGCCCCAGGTGTCACCTTTCTTGGGGTGACACCCACCCTGTCTCTAAAAACTACCTAAATCGTTAGCAACAATTGTTTTTTTTTTCCAGCGATTCTTCCACTAGCACTAGCTCAGCTCTATTTATCAATCGGGGATTCCCGCAAAAGACCCTGACGCTGTCGTGGGAGATTCCCCGTCCCATACTCGAGATCGTGAAGTAGGTATGTTGTATTTAGTTGTCATAAATAATAATTGTTAAACGTGTATTATTCTATAATGATAGATAGTTAAAAGAAGAAAATATATTTTAGAAACATAACATCGGCTGCCGGCAGAAGTTACCACTCAACAGATATAAGGCGATTCTCACACTGCCCCGCATGATGCAGCGTAGTGCGTGGACGCGTGTTCTTCCGTTGCTTGAAAGTATCTCCGTTTGTATGGAAAACACGCACAGTCTAACACACAGAAAATGCATCCACGCGCGTTCATGCGGATCACGCGCATACACGCGGAGAAACATGCACCCCCGCGCGTAGGTGCGGGGCGAGACGCAAGGTATGGCACACCAAATCCCGCAGTGCCGCGCGTGATTTTGAATGGGCGTGACGTGTGTGTTTGAAAATGCATCTAGATATCGATCGATTTATATTCGAAATCGAAAACCACCCAGCTATCTGGAATATGAAATGTGATGAATACAGTGACAGAGCGCAGAAAGTGAAACAATGGGAGGAAGTAATAAATATGTTAGAACGGCGAATAAATGAGAGCCGCCGTGCGTGAATCTACAAAACGCACCTACGCGCGTGAGTGCGCAAAAAACCCGCACGATGATGCAGATCTGCAATCCCGCAGGAACGCGCGTAGGTGCGTCGACACGCAATATGCAGCATGATGCGGGGCAGTGTGAAAATCGCCAGTCTTGCCGCCAAGCGATTCGTCGTGTTCCGGCATAATCACTGGTGAAACCGTATGGAGGATGGGTCTAAGCAGTTTTGTTGCGTTGTGTGCCGTGTACAATGCGCCAATTGTTGTTGTGTCGGGAGTTTGCTCGTGGAGGGTAGCGGGATCCGAAGCACGGTGTTCCGCTGATTCACGGTGACCGCAGGTATTTCGTCTGTACCAGCCACAGACGAAGGGCTGCCCCGCCAACTGCGAAAAATCCCACGGTGGCTCCATCCTGCCGGTTGGCGACTGGACGAGAGGCCCTGATGGCGATTCCAGGGGGGATTCGGGCGTCCCCGCAGTGTCCAGACCAATCTCCATCTGGCGCAGTATCGTTGGTCATGTTGTTGGGTTTAACATTGCATCACATCACTCAACTGCCGTCTTTCTTCCTATTCACTCGGTTTTAAAATTGAAAAGGCATAAAAAGAAAAGTAGGTGTGCACAGCGCACGCACGTCCTCTCATTTAAAATGCACCTTTGTCTGTAAAAGATCGCTCTTAGTGATAAGACCGCCCATTGTAAAATCTTTATATTTATTTTCTGTAATCTATATGGTGTACATAATAAAGAGTAGGTATTCTAATCTATTCTCTCCAACCAGTTCGTCGCTCTGAGGAACTTTAATGCCTCAAATGCCTGCCACCAAGACTGGCTTTTCCCATACACAGATTATCGACTATGCTGGTTGAGAAGCGCGTAACTTTGCGCTTTTAATGGACCTTTCCCAGCTGGTAGGAGAACCGACTAAGGTGCCTGATGCAGTTGGTCATACCGCCAATTGTTTGGACCTTCTGCTAACCACTAATCCGGACAGATGTGTTGTAATAGTTTCCTCACCGTTAGGAACTTCAGACCACTGTCTGGTGAAGTCTGTATCGTCCTTCACCCCACTAGATTGCGACTCACGTGGTGAACGGTGAATGTGGCGATACAACTTAGCAGATTGGGATGAGATGCGCCACTTTTTTCCGTCTTATCCCTGCCAGCTGGTCTGCTTCTCTTCTGACAATCCGTCTAGCTGTGCGGACGCTATATCCAATGTGGTGCGTCAAGCTATGAAGTATTTTATCCCCTTAAGTGATTGTTCCCGTCGACAGCCTCCGTGTCGTAGCGGTAGCGGACGCGGCCGCTGCGCAAGGTGGCGCGGGTTTGATCCCCGCACAGTGCAAGTATTTTTATGCATGAATATGAATATTTGGTCTGGTCGTGCCTCGGAAAGCACGTTAAGCCGTTGGTCCCGGTTGCCATACGAACATCTAGTGGCAGCCGTTACGGGTTGTTGGAACCCTCAAAAGTCCAACAATTGGTCTAACTGCAATGCTTCGATGTCGCCTTTGGGTTGTGGAGGTCAGTCGGTCAGTCGCTCACGGAAAATGTCGAAGTTTAGCCATATCAGCAGTTGGATTGGAAAAGAGGACCCCAGACTCCAAAGCTGAAAAAAAAAGGCTTCGGATGCGACTGGGATTAACGCTGAGATGATGATGATGATTCTATTTTTAGCGGACCCTGGGCTCCAACGTGAAAGCCGGGGATGCAACCGGGATAAACGCTGAGATGATGATGATGAAGTGATTTTCCCGTCGGTGGCTCAGCTCGCCCATGGTTCAACGCCGACGATATTCAAGCTGAACAGCGTAAGCACATGGCATTTTTCACCTGGGTTAAAGCTCGGGACCATAGAGCTCCGGATATTAGCTCAAAGAAGAGAGCCTTTGATCGTGCTGCCAAGTCCTACAAAAAGTCGCTTCAGAAGGCTCGCTTCGACCGCATTACTCATATTGGCAATAAGCTCTCAGCGCAGCCACCCGGTAGCAGATCTTTCTGGTCCCTTGCCAAATCGGTGGAGGCGAACTTCAGTTGGCCCACACTGCCTCCGCTGGTTAAGCCTGATGGAGCACTGGCTCATACGGCTAGAGAGACCACAATAATTCGTATCTTAAAACTAGCACTTCTACTCCACCTAATTTTCTTCATTGCGAAACTTCAATACCGGAGGTTCGCATTAGGAACGAGGAGGTTCTGAGAGTACTATGTCGTCTGGAAGTGAATAAGGCTAGTGGCTCAGATGGTATACCAGCGATTGTTCTTAAGGGATGTGCGGCCGAGTTGTCTCCTGTATTGACGCGCTTGTATCGCCTCTCATTTAGAACAAGTATAGTGCGCAAGTCTTGGAAGCTTGCCAACGTGCAGCCGGTCCCCAAATAGGGTAGTCGTGCCGATGGGTAGCTTACCAACTATCTGACGATTTCAATAACCTCCATACTCTGCAAGATTATGGAGCGCGTATTGAACCCGCGCCTCTTGGCTTACCTGGAAGGTAACGATCTCCCTAGTGACCGACAGTACCTACTAGTGTATGCCACCCATTTATGGGGTGAGGCCCTCGAGAAAAATGGGGAAGCGATTGCCATCTCTCTTGATGTCTCGAAGGCTTTCGATAGGGTATGGCACACTGGCCTATTGAGTAAACTTCCAGGATACAGTATTTTCGCTGGCCTGACTGACTGGGTAAAAGACTTCCTGACTGAACGGTCCCCAAGTCGATTAATGCCGGTGTTCCTCCTGGGTATTTTCTCTCTGCAACTCTGTTCTTGCTGCATATTAACGATCTGCTGATGCCCGATATCTATGGGCATGCAGATGACAGCACAGTTGTGGAGAGATACCTGCCAGTTTTTTACTGTCTAGGGGGTGACACCACCAACTTCCGCCCCGGGTGCCACCCTAGCTAGCTACGCCTCTGTCACTGCGCTAGTGACTTATCTACCTTAGTTTAATACTAAATCAATGGCTGTCTATGGTTTGTACTGTAATGAAAAAAAAAAATATTATAACATTATTTTGTTAGAGAAATAATGTTATAATTTAATTTTTTAATTTCCTTTCGATATACTATTGGTAAAGTACGTCAATATAAACTCTTTTTGGTTTTATATTTTTAATTTTTTGATATGAGAGTAGATAAAAGTTTTTATGTGAAAGAAACTGGCCAGTTATAATTTATAAAAAAAAATATATGATAGTTTATAACTAATATCAGGTACGTTCTAATTTCAAAACTTCTTTGCAGCTCGCAAAGAAGTTGAAGAAGAATTAAAATTATCGTGTCTCTTTGAAAAATTGATTTGCGTATATACCATTTTCGCTCCATGATTTTTTACGATTTCAAATGTCGCCTGAAAGCAGATGAATTATACGATAGACTTCAAATAACATTTATGGATGAAGGCCCTTCTAAGGCAATCGTGTATCGGTGGTATAATGAATTTAAGCGCGGCCGACTAACTTTGGGGTATGAAGAAAGAAGTGGTCGCCCTTTGACGGCTGTTACAGAAGAAAACGTGCTAGCAGTGAAAAGTTTGATCCAAGACAATAGACGACTTACATACCAAGAAATTGAGCATAAACTGCAGATTGGATCAGGAAGCCTTCACGAGATTCTACACGTGCATCTTTGGATGCAGAGGATGCTGGGTGCCGCACAATCTCACCGATACTAAGAAGCAGGTACGGGTGGAACGGTGCCATGATATGATAGACAGATTTGAAGCAGGCTTATCTCGGCGTGTTTACGACATCCTTACAGGTGATGAATCTTGGATTTACTAATACAATTCAGAAAGGATGCGCCAGTCGACGGTTTGGGTGTTTCAAAACGAACCAACGCCCACCAAAGTGAAGCGGGAAGCGGAAGCGGGGTTAAATTTTTGATCGCAAGCTTTTTCAGTCTGACTGGCTACTTGGTGGCAATTCTTTTACAAAACCAAAAAAGCATTAATACTGAATGGTATAGGTACTACCAAATGTTTGACATAAGTTTTGTTTGATGTAAGCAACAAGCGACCAAACACAGGGCTCCGCGGGTTACTGCTTCACCACGGCAATGCGCCCACCCACACCCCAATCTAAACGTTTACAAACATATTATAAACTCACATATAAAAACAGTCAGACCCTGGACAACTATTTGTTGATCATAAAATGATTTGTCCCCTGCGGTAACGGAACCCGTGACACGCAGCTCAGCAGTCAATCGTTAAACCACTGCGCCAAACGTGCCGTCTAAGTCGAAGTCTAAGTTATATGACTAAATGTAAAGTTAAGCCTTATCTGATTGCTCTGGCTGTTGACCGAATAAGTTATTCGCTCTAAGAACCAATCTAATAAGATTTTAGGAGATAATTAATTTCAATATTAATGTTTCAAAGCTACGGCCTTGAAATATTAATATTTAAAATCAATATCTATTACATAAGCATACGTTTTCCAACTAGTTGAGGTCGGCGAAAAAATTGAGAACGCAAATTAACGACAAATATTGACCAATACTGTTTGTTTTTTATGTTTATCATCACGGGAACATAACATATTGTCAGAACTCCCTTACACACAATAGTGATGCGATAAGGGTGGCAAAATAAAAACTCTCCGTCTTATCGAAGCCCAGTAAATCCTTTATAAGAACACTTCACTCCCCTCCTTTTCCATGTATGGGGTACTTCACCCAAAAAAATATATTTTTACTCGGAATTCATCTTTGTTTACTAAGAAAACATTCTCATGTATAATATTATTGAATGTGATGGTGGGTTGAAAGAAAACTCATGTTGTCTAGTGTAAAAGAAAATAGTAAATAACTTGAGCGGTAAATTTACCTCAGCTGTAAGAATATGCATAAAGGAGAGAAATGATTGTATGAAAAAAAAACCGGTCAAGTGCGTGTGGGACTGACACACAATGGGTTCCGTACCATTGCTTTATGAAATTAAAGGATTTATTTGTATGAAAGACTACGCGGTAATAAGCTGTTTACGATTTAAGAGGTATTAAAAAAACTGCTTACTAGATCTCGTTCAAAACAATGTTCGTTGGTAGTTTTTATAGTAATGTACATCATATGTTTTTTATTATTTTAGAAAATAGAGGGGGGGGGGACAACTTTTTTCCACTTTGGAAGCGTCTGTCACGCAAACTATTGGGTTTAGAAAAAAAATATTTTAGAAGCCTCGATATAATTTTTGAGGACCTATCCATAGATCCCCCACACGTAGGTACATGTTGAATGAAAATAATTTTGAGTTTCAGTTCTAAGTATGGGGAGCCCCCAATATTTATTATTATTTTTCATTTGTATATCAAAATCTTAATGCGGTTCACAGAATATATCTACCTACCAGTACTATAGCTCTTATAGTTCCGAAAAAAAAAAATGGCTGTGACATACGGACGGACAGACGGACAGACGGACAGACAGTCATGACGAATCTATGAGGGTTCCATTTTTTGTCCTTTGGCTACGGAACCCTAAAAACCGGCTAAGTGCGAGTTGAACCTTCTTCTTCTTCAGACTATAGAGGCCCACTGCTGGACACATTGGATACTTTTTATCCCGATATTCGTGCAGTTATATTATAATTGTAATACTATTCAGAATTTTTATTGTTATGTATAAAGCACTGTTTTATAATTAAAATAATTATACTGGTAGTTGGAGAAAATGGTGGCAACATTACGCACACACACGAACCCCAAGGGCCTAGCGTACTAGGTACTTCATCCATTTTGTTTGTTATGACTACATATACAGCAAAAGTTTTACAGTAATTAGGTAGTTTGAATTATTTTTGTGATAAAAAATCGACTCAGTAAACGTTTTTGAACATTTGTTCAAAAACGGATAAAGTGGTTTCACTTTCACAGTCATCAGCATCATTATCATCATCTCAGTGTTAATCCCAGTCGCATCCGAACCTTTTTCAGCTGCTGCAATCTAACTGCTGATTTTGTCCAATTGTTGTACTTTTGAGGGCTCCAACAACCCGTAACGATTGTCATTAGATGTTCGTATGGTAACCGGGACCAACGGCTTAACTTGTTTTCCCAGCAAACCACTTACACAGTGTGCATTGTAAATTGTATACTTAGACCTTTATACACATAATCATTGCAAAAATCTCATTAAAATACATTTCGTAGGTCAAAAGTACAACGCGGCCATCTAGATTGTTACGAAAAGTTACATTTATCAGTAATAACATATTAAAAAAACAATACTAATGCAAATATTTATGGCATTCATAAAAATTATAATTTAGAAGCACTCAAAAAGCTATTTATTTAACAACTTAATACACTGTTCCAATAGAGTACATAAAATAAATAGTGTAACCAATAAAACTGCTCGTAAACCCAAAGGTGTTCACATTTCGTGACCTTCACTACAGCGCCAACGTGAATGTTACAAGTGTGCGTGAACTACCTAATCTAAAACTATAAGTAGGACTTTATAGCGAAAAATTATATTATCAAAGTGGTCTCGGGGGTTGAGGCGAAAACTATGTAAAACAGAAAAGTATCGTTTTTTTTTTTCAATACGTATACACAACCAGCCAGACCCGGAACAACTACGGGCAAAAAAATTGAGAACGCAAATTAACGACTAATATTGACCAATATTGTTTGTTTTTTGTGTTCAGTTCACGTTAAGGCAATTAAGGTTTGGAAACAAACTGCACTATGCAGTCTGCGGAACGGTCGCTGATGTGCTGAAATAGCTATAGTACACCAAAGCTAGTTGCCAGACCTCTAAATGGCTCAGAGTTAAGGAAGATAATTGTCAGGGAAGACCGGCAACTCCACCTCAAGCTCACTATAAAAGGCGCAGCTTACCCGCATCCGCTCTCAAAAATTCGATCCAGCCGTCCCTTGCTGTTCTTCTAGCGACACCCTAAGCCGAGGTTCGTACACCACAGGGGGTGCCCCTAGCGTGCAGTCGCTTAGTAGTAGCCCTGGCTGGAGGCTTTAAATTCACTTAAGGCAGCCACAGGATAGTCCGGTTAAGTAGTCCCGATCTCTCAAGGTCAACTTCGAGATGCCATATTAAAAAACAAAAACAAGCACCCGCGCTCTTTTAGAATCGTCACTTGAAGCTGTAACATCGTACGAACTCTGTGAAACCTATATTTTCCGTATTAATTAATAGCTGATTGATATCGTTTTAAATTTTATTGTGTACTCAGCGATTGTTATTTTGTTCCTATCTAAACGTATAAGTTTTGGTTGTAATTGTAATTCAAATTGATAATATACGAACATTAGAGTGTCTACCTCTGATTTGTTTTTTATAATAAACACCACTTCTGATCGCTAAAAATATCTATAAAATAAATATTATTTATGTTTTACAGATCCCTTTTTCTCCACTTATACGTTACCAAACTTGACAAACCAGTTGCGAAAATGCACAGAATTTATCGGATTATGCTTTGCGTTTACATTCATGAATATCAGTACTTTTTCCAAAAAAATCCTTTACCAGGATAGGGGACGCCCGCTCTGATAAAGGGCGCAGGCCGCTCGTCTGCACTAAATAAGGACAAAGGTCTTTTTGTTGTCCATTTCCTATCCATACCAGTTAACACCATAATATCATCATCATTATCATCATCAACCTTTTTATCGTCCCACTGCTGGGCACAGGTCTCCTCTCACACAGAGAAGGATTGAGCGTTATCACCATGCTTGCTCATTGCGGGTTGGCGATTTCAGACTTAAAGTCCAGGTTTCCTCAAGATGTTTTCCTTCACTTTCAGTCATTGGTGTCCATGATATACTTAGAAAGTATATATAACTTTAGAAAAGTTACATTGGTACTTGCCTGACCTGGAATCGAACCCGCGCACTCATACTTGAGAGGCTGGTGTTTTAACCACTAAGCCACCACGACTTAACCTCCATAACATAAAAGCCAATTATTTTCAAGAGTTACCGTAGAGTTGCTTGCCCGTCCGTGAACCAAAAAGAACATTTTATTTACACTCATAGTCACATAACATATACAACACTCAATAATTGAATTCAAAACAATTTACACAATCTTACCTAATTCACCAAGTCAAAACACAATAAATTAATAATAAGAAAAACAATTACGACAAAAATTACACCAAATAAGGAGTTCGGTTAGTCGCATCAGCCTACCACATGTCGCTTACAACAGTGGGAGATGATGGAGCAATCAAGCCTCACCGCGAGGACGGTCAGCAAGCAGTATGTGCTCCCCCGCACTCGCCGCACTAGCGACGCACTTTTTTTGCGCATAGTAGCGTGGAAGCAACCCACGCGCGCTTCCGCAAACAGGCGATACGCTGCAATAGCGAGGGAGCGCTAACATCATCCTGAACGCATTGATGAACTATACACAAAGGGCACGTTTGCCAAAAAAAAAAAAACAGGTAAATGGTTCCAATTGGTCGTTACGAATTGGAACCATTTTCCTAGCTGTTTTTTTTTTATAAACGCAATCCCGCCTGATGGTGCAGGTAAGCAGTGATGCAATCGTTGATGGTAAAGCGCGTTAGTTTATTAAGAGCCTATTTACTCCAGCCTTGAAGACACTCAAATTGTAGTCCGACTAAAACACCGTCGCTGGCAAACTGTTCCAGTTCATCGATGGACGCGGTATAAAAGAAGAAGCGAAATGCTTCGTTCAGACCGCTGTGGTGTCTACAATGTGAGGGTGGAAACTCTCTATGCGACGGGTCGTCCTATGATGGAACGGAGATGCGGGAATTAAATCATGCAATTCCGCCGCACACTCTCCAGCGCTGGCGTTTTAAAAGTATCTTTTTATGCTTTTTATGCCTGTTTTTTAATTTTTTATATTGTTATTCTTTACAGAATTAATAGGTTTATCAAACAAAAAAAAAAAAATAACATTGTTTTTGCTCGTTTTCTACAAAGCACTCTAAGCCATATGTGTCGGCTATGACCGATAACGAATCTCAAAGATTTATTTAGATTAAAAGTAATCTGACTTATCAAGGAGTATATCAAATAGGCATGCAAACTACTAGTATTCAGCTGAATCCGGTCAGACTGAAAGCCGAAGGTGGAAGGTGGATAAGACTAGGTGAAGAGTAGTAAGAGAAGGTGATGAAGCCCATTTAGCATTTTAACAGCAATTCACACTTTAAAAATTAACCTGTATAGAAGTTTAATGTCAAGTAAAGTTACCCAAAGCCACCTCTATATTTCTTGATGCTGTAATTGGCACGACTTTATAAGCGTTCGCTGTAGAAAACTTTAATGCAAAAGTTTAATTCAGCCGTTTACCTAAAGGTTAATTAGTAGGACCTGAATGGGAGTCAACCGCAGTCATATTACCGCCATCTTTCATACGAACGAAAGGTTGTTTTAGACTGGCGATTATTCGCGCATACTAGCTGTTATGGAAAACTGGAAGGTTCTCGCTGTCGGGCGGTCAATGGTTCACGCGTATGATTTCATTGAACCCAAACGTCGTCACAGGATCATGTGACCCTCGCTATCAACATGTCGTCTTGACGCAGCCTCCAAGTTAATTGACGCAATCGGTGATCCAATATTCCAATATTCCACGTTTGAGAGCCTCCGTGGCGTAGCGGTAGCGAACGCGGCCGCTGCGCAAGGACGCGCGGGTTCAATCCCCTCGCAGTGCAAATATTTGTATGCATGAATATGAATATTTTCACTGGACTGATCGTGCCTCGGAAAGCACATTAAGCCGTTGGTCCCGGTTGCCATACGAACATTTAATGGCAGTCGTCACGGATTGTTGAAACCCTCAAAATTCCAACAATTGGTCTAACTGCAATGCTTCGATATCGCCTTCGGGTCGTGGAGGTCAGACGGCAGTCGCTTCACGGAAAATATCGAAGTTTAGCCAAAATCAGCAGTTGGACTGGTAAAGCGGACCCCGGACTCCAAAGCTGAAAAAGCTTCGGATGCGACTGGGATGATGATGGTGATCCACAATTACTATTGGCGCAATGTTTCTAAAGAATGAATGTGTCTGATGACTGTTACTGAAGAACTTTTTATGGTAGGATGCTTTTGATTCTTCTATTCTCTAAAAGAATAACGAACTCTGAATATATATACATATATATATAGGAGTATATATATATATATATATATATATATATATATATACAGTATGTTAAATAACAGAGGGCGTTCCCTTAAACTCGTTAATATATATCATTAATAGATTAAAATAAAAATATCAGCATAGAAAAATATGCATAAAAAAATCCGAATAAAAAAAAATTCTAATTGGAAATAAATTTGAAACCTCCTGTTTTAAATCAAAATAGTGGTCGTCATGTATAAATAAATTGCGACGTTGCCGTCTTTCATGTTCGCGTGTACAGTGTGTTTCTTTTACATGTCAATTTAAAATTTTTATTGAATATTTCCTTATTGGAAAAAATTTTAAAACATTTTGTTTTCGAATGGAAATATTTTTTTTAGCATGTATGTATGCTATACTATTTCGGGTTAACGGGAACGCCCTCTGTTAGTTAACATACTGTATATATATATACGTAAATATAAAGTGAAAAAACAATTCCAGTTGTTGGTGTTTTGGTTTTATATATTTTGCAATAAATCAAATTAGTTTTTCATTTCGTAGTGTTTTCTAGGTTGTCGGTTGTATTTCTTTTTGAAGATATGAAAGAAACTCTTTAAGAAGCGCCAGGCTATGTGGATAAGACCACCTAACGGTAGTCACCACGGGGAAATGGTTACTTATCATAAAGTCGATTCAAGTTCGAGTGCTTTTATAAAACTTTATGATGTACGGACGACGGCAGATCAAGCTACCCGAAAGTCTCAAATATTCCCAATCAACCTTGAACTTTAGATAGAAAGTTTGAATAATCTAATAAAGAAATCTGTAAGATTGTAGTACCTTGATGCTTGTGCTATCGTCTGTACCTAAGATGATGTAATATCTTGATTTAAAATGGAGTTCTTGGAATTTCTTGCTCGTTCATCTTCATAGATATACCACGTCATTTTTTCTTTTTACGAAACCTAAATATAGTTTGTTCAGAACAAGCAACTCAATCGGTTCCAATAATTTTTACACCATGTTAATTTTTCCCAAATATTTAAAGAAAAGTTGCTGTGTGGTTACCGAACGCAACAATGCAGTTCACAGCGGATCAGATAGTGTCCCAGGCTCTCCGCCGCGCCGCTGTAGGCGCGAGCGGGCAAGCGGCTCGTTGACCATATTTTTGTAGGGACAACCAGGTAGCATAACAAGCTCATAACTTTGTGATTTTTTATGATAGCTTCCTGAAATTTTGTGCATAATTTTTTTACATAAAAATACTGGACAAGTGTTTCGGGTTTTGCGTGTACAAAAAATAACTTTGTATACTTACATTTTGGAATGGCCAACTAACTTCCATTTTCCAAGTAACAGGCAGACATTTTTTCAAAAATTAAACGCGAGTCAAATCCTAGAGGGAGCGCAGTTACTTAATAATTTCCCACCCGAAAAAGGTGACACAAACAGCATTGATCTAAAACCCAATATTGAATAATGTTTGGCCGTACATGAAATGACAGAAGCTTATCGGCTTACCATGTAACCCTTACAAAGAAGTCTATAAAATCAACCCTCTAAACCCATAACCTCCCACAAGAACAGATGATCACCCCTACTTCACCCCCTCGGCTTGGGTTATTAAGTAAAGTCGAATAAATTGGTATAGGTATAGGTATTTTTCACTACACTTCTTTTCTGTACAGTGTCAACTTGACACTTAGACAAATTAGGTAATAAAATTCACAAAGAAAAAATAAAAATAAAATAAATGAAGGTCATGAGTATGGATATCTTAACATGATAAAACAAAAGAGTAATTAACATTTTATTTTTAGGGTCACTTCAAAGTAAATATATACAACACGTAAAGAAAACGAAGAGAAAGAAATGTATTTTTAGGTATCGATAACTGATTCTACTAATGGATACAAAGCAGGGCTAAACTTAAAAAATGATCCCCCTAAAAAAATAAATATTATTTCGCAAAAAGAGGTAACTTAATACATGTGCGGTAGGTAACCATCCGCGAGCGCCGGGGGCAGGGTACGCGGCACGTGGTCACATCGCTTATAATAATACCGCCAAAATGATGTTGTCATTTTTTTTTAATTACCAAGTTTCAGGGAAGTTGGAATTAATTCGCGGGAAAAAAAGATTATTTCGAAATTCATTAGTATTGTTACTAGGATGATTACGTAAAATTTTATATTATATTTGGTCATGTGTTTACCTAACCTTTTTTTTCTTTATGGGTCGGACAAGGTTTTCATTACATAGTGTATATATATAAATGTTTAAATAATCTGTTTTTTTTTTCATGAGCTTGACTTCTCTAAGAACAATTGGGCCTCAGAAGCTTTGAACAGAGAGTAGTGGAAGATGAGTATGGTCTTAGCCCTGTAGTGGGGCATCATAATTTAATAACAATAATAGTTAACGTGTAAACTATACAGACGCCATATCTAAACACAAAAAAATAAACTACCTTCACCCATTAAATGATTCTACTGAGAAAGTGATTTGAAGATTTTTGTATGCAGCCTGATATACTATCCGATAGCCAAAATCATTGTAATGATTAGTTAGTTAGTCGACGTAATCGACTTATATAGAACTAGCTTTCCACCCGCGGCTTCGCCCTCGTGGAATTCGGTTATATTGCGCTTTTTAGATTTCCCTCGGGAATATCAATTTTTTCCGTAATAAAAAGGATGCTATTAATTAATCCGGACTTCTAACTTTACGTCTGCAAAATTTTAAAGCAATCAGTTTAGTAGTTACAGCGTGTAAGCGGAACAAATAAACAAACTCACTTTCCGATTTATAATATTATAGTTAGGACTAGCGGCCGCCAGCGACTTTGTTCGCGTGTAGTTAGTTATGCTCCGCTCCTATTGGTTGCAGCGTGATGTTATATAGCCTAAAGCCTTCCTCGATAAATGGACTATCCAACGAAAAAAGATTTTTTCGAATCGGACAAGTACTTCCTGAGATTAGCGCGTTCAAACAAACAAACATAGAAACAAACTCTTCAGCTTTATATATTAACTAGCGGCCGCCAGCGACTTCGTTCGCGTGGAATTAGTCATGCTCAGCTCCTATTGAAAATATGTACGGCTGCGTTAGCTCCCGTTTTCGCAACATTTTTTGTTACTGCTCTGCTCCTAGTGGTCATAGCGGGATGTTATATAGCCTAAAGCCTTCCTGGATTAATAGGCTATCCAACGCAAAAATAATTTTTCAAATCGGACCAGTAGTTCCTGAGATTAGCGCGCACAAACAAACAAATAAACTCTTCAGCTTTATATATTAGTAAAGTATAGATATAATATATATATATATATATATAAGTATAGAGTATAGATTTATGCGTGACCGCCATTAAAATAAACTGGTGGATAGGTGTGCCACAGATATTCAAATGCCTTTCTTATAGAAAAACATACTACCCAACCTGGGAATTGAAGCCAGAAAAAATTATAACAGTGAAGTACTACTCATCACACTGTCAAGTTCAAAAGTATCTTTTCAAGTTACCTTACACCAAAATGTTTTATTTGACGGTACTTTTCGAAAGGGTGTGAAAAAGATCAAAGATCGTCATTCCTACCTAATATTACATTTCACGTAACCCAAATATTTTCGAGCCCTCTTTGTGCCCTCCTTAATGTGTAAGGGAGGGGGTGATTTATCTACTATTCAAGGTACATTATGTGGTAGTTCGAATAATCTGATATTATGTTACTCACGACGAAATTCATGGAGTTTTTTGCTGTAATAAGTTTCACGAGTCAGTTATGTGAACTATGAATTTTCGCGTACCGTTTTTATCACCATCAACTCACCGTCCCGCTGCTGGGCACAGGTCTCCTCTAATACAGAGAAGGATTGAGCGTAATCACCACGCTTGCTCAATGCGGGTTGGCGATTTCAGACTTGTCCAGGTTGCCTCAAGACGTTTTCCTTCACCTTCAGTCATTGGTGTCCAAGGTATACTTAAAAAGTACATATAACTTTAGAAAAGTTGCATTGGTACTTGCCTGACCTGGACTCGAACCCGCGCACTCATACTTGAGAGGCTGGTGTTTTAATTACTAGGCCACCACGACTACTACCGTTGTTATACATTTAGATTAAAAAAACCCTAAAACTTTTACACTATTTAAAAAAAGAGCATAACATTTTTCATACAGGTACAAATATTGCTATTTTTTATCAGTTTCAGAGGATTTTTTACTTATCTCTGTATTTTATTTATGTTCTATAATCTGATTGAACGAGTAATCCGATTAAAACTCAAAAGGCTTACCTGTCTGCATTTTTTATCATTTAAACCTCGTATAATAGGTATTTTTTTTTTTTTTTGTAGCAAATGAAATTAAATAAAATAAAATGAAATTGTTAATTTTGCATATAGGATCACTGATCACTTTTATATGTCATATTTTTTTTAAACTAGATAGTGCCGGTATTTCCTAACTGACTACCTCTGAAAAGATAAACCGAAACAAACTCAGGGATCATAATCTTTTTTTCAAGTCCAGATATTAAAAGTGAAAATGTTTACAATCATTTATGTGATTATTTATTTAAACAGTTTTAATATGAATCATCAACTCTCTTAATTTTTTCTTCTTCTCAGCCTGTAGTGGTCCACTGCTGAACAAAGGCCCACCCCAAGGTTTTTATTTCATTGGGGGAGGGTTTCGCCATAATCCCCTCGCTTGGCAGGTTGGGGATCGCAGTAATTTGAAATTCCACAGGAGAAGCGCTGCTGCCTGCTTCCTTAGTCGCCTCTTACGAGACCCACGGGCGGATATGGGTTGATACTATTCTAAGCCTGTATTAAAATTATTATAATGCTCCCCCATTGCCATAATCCCCTTGCTTGGCAGGCAGGTTGGAGATCGCAGAAATTCGTTATTCCACAGGAAATGCGCTTCTACCAGCTTCCCTGGTGAGAGTTCCCGTAGTCGCCTCTTACGACACCCACGGGAGGATCTGTGATGGTACTATTCTAAGCCCGGTACCACAGAAATATTTGTTCTTCTCTTAATTTATATTACTCCAATGAATGTCTTAAGTCATTATACTTAAGGTCGATTTTAACTTAATTTTTACTTGCTAACTGTAAATACATAATAATTCTTTAGTCTGATTCTTTAAGCATCTTATCGTGAAAGCTCAGGTGAAGCGAGCGTGGAGAGAGCTTTAATTCCAATTAATGTTGGCCATTGATACAACTGACAGCTCATTTTAAGATTACTTTTTTAACCGGGGAGGAAAATCCTCGTGCACGATAGGGTTTGTAAGACTTGTACTGACAAAAAAAAAACGCTGTCAGTCTTTTACTGACTAAAAACCACCCCGGCGGCGTCCCTTTAGATATCTAGACCAGGATTCGCGACAACGATACTTTCTCTAACCCCAACTACACTTTAAGCTTACTTTTTCTCAGTAAGGTTTTTAAAACATCGATCAGCAGGCTGTAAAGCCACACTAGTTATAGTTATAAATCATAACTTAGTCAACATTCAATCTAACACTGACCTGCACATTGTAAAAAAAACGTCAGTTAAGACTTTCGCGGGTTCCCTTAGCGCAACTCTCGTGAATAATTTCTTCGGAAAAAACAAAGTTTGTGTTGTTTTTCTGGTAGATGTAAGTACTAACACTGGTTTTTAACTAGAGAGTATACTCTAGAAATACGGGTTATTTTTATATATTATGAACTTGCGCTTGACCGCAAACCCGCCTGATGGTAAGCAGTAAAGCAAACGATGATGGTAAAGCGCACTAGTTTATTAAGAGCCTATTCACTCTAGCCTTGAAGACACTCAAATTTTAGTCCGACAGAAACACCGCCGCTGGCAAATTGTTCCAGTCCCTCGATGTACGCGGTATAAAAGAGGAGGCGAAACGCTTCGTCTGCACCGTAGTGGTGTTAACGACATAAGGGTGGAAACTCGCCGTGCGACGGGTCGTCCGATGGTGAAACGGAGATGGGGGAACTAAATCATGCAATTCCTTCGTACACTCACCAAAATGAATCCTATACAATATGTAAAGAAAACCCTGTCCGATCCGTGAAGGTATTGTTAGGTATCGATAACTGATTCTACTAATGCCTACAAAGCCGGCCTAAAGTTAAAAAAAAATCCCCCTAAAAATAAATATTATTTCGCAAAAAGAGGTAACTTAAAACATGTGCGGCAGACCATACAGGCGCGGGCGAAGAGGGGCAGGGCACGCGGCACACTGCCGCATCGCTAATCGCTCAGAATTATACCGCCTAAAATAATGTTGTCACTTTTTAAAACTTACCAAATTTTGGGGAAGTTGGAATCAATTCGTGGGGAAAAAAGATTATTTCAAAATTCACTAGTATTGTTACTATGATGATTATGCAACTTTTCATATTTTATTTGGTCATGTGTTTACTTAACCTTTAATATCCTTACGGGTCGGACAGGGTTTTCTTAACATATTGTATAATACCGGAAGGCTTGTTAAGATTTCAGCCTGCGCTCTGATTGCGTTACACAGTATTAATATGATTTTGAAGCGTATTGCTAATTCTTTGCTCCATTCGAAAAATGTGTCTGCTCAATGCAATGAATTTTATTGAACTGTCAATATGAAACCCATTGCTACTGATAGTGTGTTAAAAATTCCCCTGCTGGTACAAAAATAAAGCTTGTAGTATGTTACAATGAGATCTAATACATTACTAAATCATCATCATCATCATGTCAGCGTTAATATCCCAGTCACATCTCACACACACAGTCATCGGAGTCTGGGGTCCGCTTTACCAGTCTAACTGCTGATTTTGGCTTAACTTCGATATTTTCCGTGAAGCGACTGCCGTCTGATCTCCACAACCGGAATGCGATATCGAAGCTTTGCAGTTAGATCAATTGTTAGACTTTTGAGGGCTCCAACAACCTGTAACGACCGCTACTAGATGTTCGTATGGCAACGGGACCAACGGCTTAACGTGCTTTCCGAGGCAGGACCAGACCACTGCAAATATTCATATTCATGCATACAAATGTTTTTACTGTGCGGGGATCGAACACTCGCCTCGTTGCGCAACGGCCGCGTTCGCTATCGCTACGCCACGGAGGCTGTCTAATACCATTACTAAATGTGGGCGTATAATTTCTACCTGACGCTAAAAGGAAAAGCGGATGTGTATTTAACGTAACAATCCCCGAGATTCTATTTACATCATAATCAAGATTAATGTTATTATGACAAGAAAACAAAACATCTTAATGGCGCGCCCGAAATCAGTTAGGAACCCATCTTCGTGTGACGTAATCATAGTAATTGAACGGGAGATTATCATATTTCTCATACAATAGCAACTTCATATCGACAATATTCTCTTTTATGGCCTTCCTTTGTGCTCTCAAGGGGCCTGGCGGAGTTTTATCGCCCAAGTTTTATTACCAAAACCTGTTTTTGTTAGTAATCATTGATTTTGATATCGTTTTTATGCTGTACGGTGTAGGTTGTTTTTCCTTCCACAAAATGAACAAAACGAAAATAGTCTATGAAAAATTCAAAATATTCTTACTTGTTGCTTTTAGGTTGTTTTGTTGAATTTTGTTCAAGATAACTTATTGGCGAGCTTAGAAACATTCAAGGCACGGAACTGAGCTGAAATGGTCCATTAAGTTTAAGTGTTTTTTTTTAGTCTGACACAGAACTGGCGGCCTTTCGGATATAGTACCGCTGTAACTTGATTTATGTGTAGAAATAAAAATTCTATTGTACGGTGCAATTTTCCTCCATCGCAGATGAGACTTTATGAAATTGAACTAGGTTTGTTATTAAATTGACCTTATTCCACATAGATCTTTCACAATCCTTGACATTATGTCGGCCATATTTTTCGTATTTTTATAGCCTAATAACTATTTGATAAAGAACAGCAATAAAACACTATCATAAGCGTCTGAAATATATTTATCTTGTGGACCAAAACCAACAAATAAACAAAGAAAAATATAAGACAAAAACAAAAACATACTAAATCACGTAGTAACGGAAGGGTTAAATAAGTTTCACTAAGTCAGTCGTAGACGTAGCAATTGTAGCCACGTTGCTACGGTAATTTATCGTAGCGCGTAGCGGTCGGCTTCACCTACGGCGTAGCTCTTCTACGCACATGTTGCCTAATGTATGTACGCTAGAGAAAGTTTTCTTAGGATAAGTACCTAGGATTATTATGAATGTGTGTGTGCTAATCCGCGTGGAGCCTACGTAGTTTAGGGTCCCGCATACTGATCTAGCTAAGACTTTGAATGAATACGTCGTTTACCACTGTAAAAAAGACAGAGATAAAAAATCGGCAGTTAAAACTGATTGCCTGCAGACAGAGCGTACAGTACAACGGAAGTAATTTTACATAAAAATACACATTCAAAATCCCCAAAGACATACAGCGAAGTAAGAAAAAGTTACAGGTAGGAACACCCCCTTACGTAAAGCTAAAGGGCGAGGGGTGAATATTTACCGACAATTTTCATCGAATGGGATCCCACTGAATGACTTTTAAAAGAAAAAAGTAACATTCAAATATACCATTACACTGCATAGCTTCTACAAATATTACTGAAGACTTCTTGGTACCGGTGAATTAGTAGTATAAACTACTAGCTTTCCGACCGCGGCTTCGCCCGCGTGGAGTTCGGTTATATCGCGCTTTTTAGATTTCCCTCGGGAATATCAAATTTTTCCGGGATAAAAGCGTAAATTTCTTAGGGTCTAAAGATTGTCTGTGCCAAATTTCATCAAAATCGGTTGAGAGGTTTAAGCGGGACAGCGTAACAGACAGACAGACAGACATAGTTACTTTCGCATTTATAATATTAGTATGGATTGGTAAAAATTCAATTACAATACATGAAGCTATTATTCATGTATTGTAATTGAATTTTCACCATATTTTTAAGTAGAAAAATCACTTAGACAGTACAATCATAATTATTATTTTTACATCTCCAGTGGAGGAGTTTGTGTTGTTAGATATCGACGTCGTAACTTTAATCATGAATACAGGACATGAATCTGAACTCTTCAGATAAAAATGATTCGTTAGTGTGGCGGTACCTTCAACGCCACATATGAACAGAACGTCATACTGACGTCAACTACGGTGACTACAACTGAAGCAAAGTTTTAATCTATACTAATATATAAAGCTGAAGAGTTTGTTTGTATGTTTGTTTGTTTGTTCGCGCTAATCTCAGGAACTACTGGCTGATTTGAAAAAAATATTTTTGCGTTGGATAGCCCATTAATCCAGGAAGGCTTTAGGCTATATAACATCACGCTGCGACTAATAGGAACGGAACATAACTAAATCCACGCGAACGAAGTCGCTGGCGGCTGCTAGTATAAGATATTCGTTACTGGTCACCAGGAGGATAAAATGAAATCGTTTATTAAGCAAGTAGGATCACTGATCACTTTTACACGTCATATTTTTTTAACTAGATGGAGCCGGCATTTAAAAAACCGAAAAAGCCGAAAAAACTCAGAGATCATCGTCTTTTTCAAGTCCAAACATTAAAGATGAAAACGTTTACAATAATTTACGCGATTTAAAAAAAAACAGTGTTTAAAATGTCATAATCTCAGCATAATTACGCATATTGCTTAATAACAATGCTTAGCAGAGAGAGCAGCTCGAATCGAAAATCTGACAACCAGTTACCTTTGACAACAAGTACAACAACTCACTAAGGGGTATCGTAAAACCTAGAGACTGGGTTTATTTAAGTCAGATATCATCATCATCATCAACCTTTTGGAGATATGGAGAGACCAAGTCAGATATGGAGTCGCTTTATGTAAAATACTGGAACTCAGTTATAATGGAACCAGACCCAAACATATTTGGGAAAACGCTGGGCAGGTGATTATGGTGATAATTAACACTCTGTTTCGCTGTCAACAAAATGTACCGTCGAAAATGTATCTATACTAATATATACAGCTAAGGAGTTTGTTTGTTTGAACGCGCTAATCTCAGGAACTACTGGTTCGATTTGAAAAATTCTTTTGCATTGAATAGCCCATTAATCCAGGAAGGCTTTAGGCTATATAACATCACGCTGCGAACAATTGGAGCGGAGCATATAAAAAAAAAACATATCGAAACCTACTCGGGTGAAACCGCGCGGTGCATCTAGTACTAATATATAAAGCTGAAGAGTTTGTATATTTGAACGCGCTAATCTCAGGATACTAGTCCGATTTGAAAAATTCCTTTTGCCTTGGAAAGCCCATTAGTCCAGGAAGGCTTTAGTCTACATAAAATGACACTGCGACCAATAGGGGCGGAGCATATAAAAAATAAACGCATCGAAACCTACGCGGGTGAAACCGCGACGCAGCTAGTTTACATATATTACCGCAGTTACTAACACGGGTTGTTAAGGGAAATGTCAAATCCATTAAAATAATCAGCTTATAACATCCTCAGTGTTAGGACACAGGCCTCATCTCTGTGAGAGTGAATGGGACGTAATCCGTAACACGGCCCCAGCGCGCGCTGGTACACGCCAAATGCTTTTAATTTTATTGGTTCTAGGATACGCTAATTTCCATGCGATATTTTCCTTTTCCGTTTAAAGAGCAGTAAGACAGGTGCTGTACTTGGTGTAAATAAATCTATCGATTTATTTACTTCAAGTACAACGCCTGTCTTGGACAGCACTGCTGAGGCTAGCACAAAATAAGTTGTGCAGATGACTAGAAGTATACCGCAAAGGTTGGACCGAGGTGGCTCTAGAAATGGATGCTTTAAAAACGTACTTCTGCGAAACAATCATCATCCTCATCTTAGCCGTTATCCGGGTTGCATCCGCGGCTTTCGCGTTGGATCCCGGGGTCGACTTCTGCGAAACCAGAATGCTTGTATCGGAGGAATAATAGCTGCGCCCTCACTCCCTTAGTCGTCACGTGAGATGCTCCAGAGTCGTTGTTGAATCAGTTTACTCCCGGCAACCGCAGGCGCGGGTTTACGGGCGAAGAGTCATGGGTATCTCACCGTCTGGTAAGAACCAGGTGAGGGTGACGGCACAATGTGATGTCCTCAAAAGCCGATGCCAGCGATGGCGGTGGGTTGTTTGAAAGATAACTCTTTCTTCAGTCAACACACCCTACTTGCTTCCGTTCACCACGCCACAGGTTACTGTGGGGTGGTGAACAGGAAGAAGGGTGTGTTTAGTTAATAAATGTCAGACAATCCTTCTCTGGATGAGAGGAGACCTGTACGCAGAATCCTGCTCTGTCCAGCGTGTGAGAATACACTTGATAGTTTCCCACTCAATAAAAAAATAGTTCGAACCTACAACCAACTAATTGCGTTGTTACAATTGGGCCACCACTGCCCACACACACACACACACAGTTTTGGCTTCTAATTTAGATAGATCGTACTCTAGAGTTTTCCACATTGTTATGGTAAATAAAGGACCCAGGTCCACTATATCGGGATCCTCTATCCTCCCACTCAAAAACAAAACTACGCCATCAAAGGTAAACTTTAAGTCAATAAGAACTTCCAAAAAAACTTTCAGGTATGGGGACTCTACGTGAGGAGAGAAAGGGTTCGCGTCCCTTGTCGAATGGGGGCTTCTCGTTTAGAATGCATAGAATTGTTACGGTATATTCGCACTATAATTGGCCGTTTGAATAGCTAAAGGCGTAGGGTAATGCCTTCCGTCCGCTCTTTAGCCGCTGAGGCGAAAAGGTGCTTTTGGGTTAATCGCTGTTCGGTTACTGCTATATACTTTTTTAAATTAAATATTTGCGTGTTGTGGTGGGATATTGTGAGGATTTTGCATAAATGGCAAATTGGGCTGAAATATTGTCTCCTTAAATGCTTATGAGCGTTATGTAAAGGAAAATCGGAACACTTAGAAGATTACTTCGCTGTCCGTCTGCTAAAACTCATTTTCCTAAGGATACATCACGGAAAATAGCGAAGTTTAGTCAAAATCAGCAGTAAGGCTGGTAAAGTGGACCCCAGACTCCAAAGCTGAAAAAAGTTTCGGATGCGACTGGGATTAACGCTGAGATGATGATGATGACATAGAGTTATCAAGTTGAAATTAATATCAAATACTTAAGGATGCTACCTTTGGGTTGCGGGTTGGTTAAAAAGAAACCATGGTCCTGGCGCACAGGCAAATGAAAAACCACGGGTGGGTTTTAGTCAGCAAAAGTCTGACACGCCCTTCCGCTCCGCCCAGAGCAGGTGAGGTCAGTTAACTAAAATTAACTACTAAGGCCACGCAATCAAAAGATATGAGCGTTTTTATTCCGCTCATAGCGCATACTTAGACACTCTCAAGAGAATCAAAACCTTTACTTAGAATCATGAAATTTGACAAGAAGCAATGTCATGTAGCACAACTTAAGGAAAATATCCGAAAAATATCCTACAAATTTGTATGCAACCCTAACTCAGCGCGCAAGTCCATCTAAGCACTTGACCGGATTTCATTTCGAAACGATTACTAATATTATTACAACTTATATTATCTTAGTAATATAGGGTAGCCATTAAGACACCTGCTTCCGTCAAGGGTTGATTCTATTCGTCATTCTAAATAACTTTTTCTAGGAAATACGAGTACTGCCGCCACATTTGGGCTGGTGCTGCAAAATGTCTCAACTTTGGATTCAGTGGAGAAGCGTGCGAAGAGGGTAATTGGCAAACCAGATTTAGTTCAAAATGGTCTCAAAAGCCTGGAGCATAGGCGAAGAATAGCCAGCCTGACAGTGTTCTATAGGATGCATTTTAGAGAGGGTACGAGGGAATTACATGAAACCCCATCTCCGTTCCATCGTAAGATGCCCTGGCGTATGGCAAGTATCCACCCTTACGTTTTTGACACCACTACAATTCGGACGAAGCGTTTCGCTTCATCTTTTATACCGCGTACATCGAGGCATTATAATAATTTGCCAGCGGCTGTATACAATTTAAGTCTCCACAAGGCCAAAGTAAATAGGCTCTTAATATACTAACGCGCCTTACCATCAACGAGTACATCACTGCTCATCAGGCGGGATTGCAGTCAAGCACTAGTTTATAATTTATAAAAAAAAAACCAGCAATGCAAAAAAAAAGTAAACCCTAGTTGTTAAGTTATGATTGTAGTAATCATTAGACCATTGTTAGCAAATTAAATAAATAAATTATTACTTCATTTTTTATATAAGTTAAAACTTATTACCTAAATAAAAGTCTCTAGGCGTGAAGGGCGTGACAGCTTAATTAATTATTTAATCGGATAGTATTGCCCAATCCCACAGAGTATATTGTTGGAAACATCATCCTTCATTGAAGGAAAACATCTTGAGGAAACCTGGACTTTAAGTCTGAAATCGCCAACCCGCATTGAGCAAGCATGGTGATTACGCTCAATCCTTCTCTGTATGAGAGGAGACCTGTGCCCAACAGTGGGACGCTAAAAAGGTTGATAATGATGATATTGTTAAAACAACAAATTTCACACGGGTGAAGCTAGCTTTTAATACAGAAGCCACTGCCTTTAACATACCACTTAAGCAAACATTCTCAAGGTTCAAAAGATAATCTTGAAACCTTATTCGTCGCTGATTTATGTACTTCTAGATAGTACGCACATACCGACGGCTTCGCTAAGTATTTTATACAGGTACACATATCAACAAAATATATAGTCGCGGAGCTCCTGTATTTATTAAAAAGTAGATTTATTGTTGAGAAGGTTGCCAGTTATTTATTTGGCTCTGTTGTAATAAAATTCTTTCGCATACTGAGTATGCCTATACGTTTTTTTTTTTGTTCTTTAAAAGCTTTTAAGAATGATTTCGACGAATTATCATACACAATGGTAGAATACATATTTAAGTATATTTTTTTCATAAAGTAATATGATAGTAACATACTGTTAAGTTATTAAACGTTCTGAATTATAACAGACTAGCTGCGCCGCGCGGTTTCACCCGCGTAGGTTTCGAAATGTTTTTTTTTTGTATAATGCTCCGCCCCTCTTCGTCGTAGCGTAAGTGATGTTATATAGCCTGAATTAAAGGGCTATCCAATGCAAAAAGAATATTTCAAATCGAACCAGTAGTTACTGAGATTAGCGCGTTCAAACAAACAAACAAACTCTTCAGCTTATATATAAAGCTGAAGAGTTTGTTTGTTAGTATAGATACCATTACATTACCTACTTACATTTATTAGGAAACTTCCCTGGAACATTCTGGACAATTATAATCTGTGCAGTAAGTAGTAGGCGAGATAAGTAGCCGGGTTTTCATTAGTTGGTTAAACTACATTTCATCTATAAACTAATATATAAAGCTGAAGAGTATGTTTGTTTGATCGCGATAATCTTAGGAACTACTGGTCCGATTTGAAAAAATCTTTTTGCGTTGGATAGCCCATTAATCCAGGAAGGCTTTAGGCTATATAACATCACGTTGCGACCAATATGAGCAGCATTATAAAAAATATCGAAACCGCGGCGCGCAGCTAGTAGCATATATTAACATCATTACTGTCTCGCCCTAATTCTAATTAATTTGCAACTAGCAAGACATGTTTTTTATCCCACACTTCTTTAGCTACCCCAATGTCGTTCACGAGGCGTGACGTGGGTCTAACAACACATTGCGATGGATTGCCAGCGCGTCTAAAATGCCACGGATTTTCCCTGATAAAAACACTTGCCAAGAGAAAAGTATTACATAAATTTCTAATTTAAAAAAATACTATTAAGTACGTTAGCGTATAACAATACTTACTATAATAGCAATATTTACTAACTTGACTCATTAGTCAAGTTAGTAAATATTGTTAGCGAAGACTGCTACCCCACCTCAAGCTTACTCTAAAAAGCGCGGTCTATCCGCGCTCGCACTCTTTCGACAAGCGTCACTCGGAGCAGTCATATCGTGCGAACTCTGTGAGACCTATATTTTCCATATTGATTATTAGCTAATTGCTATCGTTTCACATTTTATTGTATACTCAGTGATTGTTATTTTGTTCCTATCTACATAAATTAATAAGTTCTGGTTATACATAATTGTAATTCAAATCGATAATACACGAACATTGGAACGTCTACCTCCTGATTTGTTTCTTTTAATAAACACCACTTCTGATCGCTAAAAATATATTCTTCCTTAGAAATAATTTCTATAGGTCGCAAACAAACCAGAAACTGGTTGTAAAAAAGGTCGCTCTTAGCGATAAGACCGCCCATTGTGTCACCCTTTGTAAAATCTTCATATTTATGTTCTGTAATTTATATGGTGAACATAATAAAGAGTATTCTATTCTGTTCTATTGTAAATCGCCACAAACGGCATTCGATAACGTCTTTGAGAACTACAAGAATTAATGAAGCGAATTAGATAAATGGAACACTGCTCAGCTCAATGCAGTTTAGTTAAATGTTGATTAAACTTTAAGTACCATAACTTCTGAATGAAGCTGGATGACAATAAACCTATGAAGGGTAGTAAACCTATTACCATAGGTTATTAATAGACTAATACTCTATGATAATAGGTTTATTACCCTTAGCTTCTAACTTCTGTCAGCTGTAATTATTATTGTAATTCACCGATTGCGCAATTACCCGCCCCGCAGCGATTGGAGGCCACAGTACTGATAATATTCGCAGCATAAAAAGAATGAGGAGAGAAAAATAGATTTATTTGTCACAAAAACACCTGCATACAAAATTTAGGATAACCCAATTATAAGTAAAACAGCAAATTGAATATACAAAACAATAAAAGTATAATTTCTTTTTAGCTTTCTACTCAGCGAAGGCACTAGGAAGTGGCGAAGGGCTGACGTTTTGGGGGACTGTCTTTGTAATATTGATGTTCAAAAAGTGCTGATTCTCAGCCTCGTTTAAATAAATGAGTTTTATTTTAATTTTGAAATAGATATGCTCATGGGTACAGAAAATAAAAATTTGGCGTCTGCACGCCCTGAATGTAATATAAAGAGCATCCATTCAGCATGATGCTGCAATTTTTTAGATTTTGATATCTGGAAGTGCATTAAGCGTATTACTTTGGTATCTTCTCCATTCAAAGCCATCTGTCACTATAGGGTCGTTATAATATAGTACGAGCGAACATTTTTTTAGAAAAATATTGTCACACAGACAGCCATTGGTTGTATGAGAAGTTTTGACAATATCGCCTCTAACTGCAGCCCTCTCTTCCGTATCTGTGCTCTATGGTATTAGAAAGTGACGTTTCATTATGATAAGCTGTTTGAGAACAATCAATTGCAGAATATTAACCGGTGAGCACCTCACTAATGAGATGCACAAGCAATCAATCGGCTATCAATCAGATTTCAGATTAAGACGACGAATATCATTAGCGTGGTATACATAAATTATCTGCGTAATGTAATTAGATGTTAAGTTCTAATAGTTGTTATTTCCTCGACACCTATAAGACGACTCTATTGTTATTTCCTCGACACTTATAAGACGACTTTATAGTTATTTCCTCGACACTTATGAGACGACTTAATTGTTATTTCCTCGACACTTATAAGACGACTTTACCGTTATTACCTCGACAGTTATAAGACGACTTTATCGTTATTTCCTCGACACTAATAAGAGGACTTTATTATTTTTTCCTCGACACTTATAAGACGACTTTTTTGTTATTTCCTCGACACTTATAAGACGACTTTATTCTTATTTTCTCGACACTTATAAGACGACTTTATGAGAGCTGTGGTGGCCTAGTGGTATCGGCCGCGACTTCAAGTCGTACGTCGTAAGTTCGAAGCCCGGGAGGGACTATAGTTTGCGTAAATATTTCGTTACCACTGCTCTCAAAACGGTGAAGGATTACATCGTGAGGAAACCGGCATGTCCTAGGTGAAACTTCGTCCATGAGATCTCTACGAACCCGTACTGGGCTCGCGAGGTAGATTACGGCCCACTCCCTCGTACCGAGAGGAGGCCTGTTCCCCAACAATGGGAACATAATAGACTGATTATGAATACGTATACCTAGTATTGTACATAATTAAGTATTTTCTAACTGAACAGATAGTTGACACTTTTTAGTACATACTTTTGTATTTTACACGTTCGTGAAGTCCTGTTTCTTAGTCTAATTTGAATAAATGGCTATTCATTTTATTTGATTTGACTGCTGACATAGGCCACGCCAACCACAAAGAACTTACTTCTATCTTTTTGGGAAATAAAGCAAACATCTCCTAGTGGAGTCACCGGGCTCGCGTGGTAGATTACGGCCCACTCCCTCTCATCGAGAGGAGGCCTGTGTCCCGGAGTGGAAACATTATAGGCTGAATATGTATGTTACGTATGACACTTATGTCTATTATGATAACAGGAGCAGTTCTGCCTAACCGTTCGTAGATTATAGGCGTAATGTTATGTTAAGTGTTATGACAATGGAATAGGTTAATTAACATCAGCTACGACTAATCTGTCCGCCAAATTTAACATTACAACTCAGGAACTTAACATACTTCGTCATAAGCGAAAGTAATTCCCATATCTCTATTACTGTTCCTACTATATGCCATGTCTAATTGTAATGATAATAACGTTCAAATTTTATGAGCCCTGGGTTAAATTTAATTTCTTTTAACTAGGTGCAATTTATGAAATAATATTTTTGGCTATTATTTTTAACTTGCTGCGCCCCACGGTTTTACCTGAATAAGTTTCGTTCCTTTAAGAAAATCAGGATAAAAACTATCATATTTGTTAATTCAATAAATAAATATACTTGGTAATTTTTGCGTGAAAGAGTAACAGACAAACATACACTTATGTACATATCTTCACAAACTTCCGAATTTAAAATATTACGAGGAAGTAGGATGTATGAAATGTTATGAAACAAATAATAAAGCACATCCCTGTCATTTTTGTACATATATATTATTTATTTATTGCATTATTCTAAGAACTCATGAGTCAAATCTAACCTTTGCTCTGCAGTGGCAACGTAGAACCAAAATTGGATAAAAAATACGGGCAAAAAAACAGTACCTATTAACTTTTGTTTCATTTTCTGAGTCGAATATCCATCGAAGTCCATTTCTATCTACTTTTCATTTCTGTTTTCCCTATACTTTCTTTCTTTCATAAATTCGACAATAGGTATATTTTTTCTAAGTGTCCGCGCGGTACATATTATAAACAAATCTGAAGCGGTGCAGATATACATGTAGTCGTACCCTGTCAATTAAAATTATTGGACAGGGAGGCGCAGTAAAACATCAAGTTTGTCTGTTTAGCAGAGTTTACTGAGTTATATATTTAGTACTTACAAAATGGCGTTCACACAAAAGGCACGGACGAACAAGAGGAAAGATCTAGAACTACCATAGACTAAGTAGAGACAAACCATAGTGTAACAATATTGCCGTAGTTTAACATTGCATTCTACACCCTCCCTCAATGTTAAAACTAGTTACCTAACGAAATAAATCACAAACAAACAATCGCTGCAAATTAACCATGAAGTCCAAACATATCTCTGAATCTACAAAACTTAATTCGCCCAAGTGGCTTTGTCAATACATCAGCTGGTTGTTCGTTTGTACCAATATGCTGCAAAACAATTTTCTTTTGAAAAACTTTTTCTCTAACAAACATTACCCTTACATCAATATGCTTAAGCTTGTGATGAAATTGCGGATTTTTACACAGGTTTATCACAGGCACGTTATCCTCATAAATTACAATAGGTCTTTCTACACCAGATAAACTCAAATACAAGCTACTTAGCCAACATGCCTCGCTTGCTGCCATACTTAAAGCTACAAATTCAGATTCGGTTGAGGACAAAGAAACAGTCGGTTGCTTTCTAGATACCCATGATACAGTACAACCAAAAACTTTGAATAAATAACCTCCCGTAGACTTCCTATCTACTTTGTCTCCAGCCCAATCCGAGTCAACATAACCAACAACAACATGATCACAATTTTTACTTCTAGTAAACAACACACTTAAGTTTATGGTTCCCTTCAAATAACGTAAAACACGTTTTAGAGCATTATACAATTCCAAACTTGCACATGACTGATATCTACTAAGAATACTTATAGCAACACAAATATCTGGTCTTGAACACAACATTGCATACATCAATGAGCCTATAATCTTTCTACACTTTTTCTCAATTTCTACTGATTCTGATTTATCTCTTTTAAGAACACTATGATCAAAATTTTCATCCATTGGAGTTGATACACTATTGCAATTATACATATTGTAATCTTTTAGCAATTTTTCTATGTAAGCTTTTTGACTAATACTAATTGTTCCCTTCCTTAAATCTTGAACTATTTCCATTCCTAAGTAATGTCTAATTATTCCTAAGTCTTTAATTTTAAAGTATTCATTTAACAACATTTTTAGCTTATGGATTTCTTCCTGACTGGTTGATGCTAACAATAAATCATCAATATACATAAGCAAGTATGTCTTATTACCATTTTTATCAATCTTTATGTACAAACAGTATTCATATTCACTTCTAGAAAAGCCTAAACTTGTTATTACACTGTGAAACTTAATATTCCAATTTTTAGGTGAGTCTTTCAAGCCATAGAGTGCCTTTTTAAGTTTACAGACTTTACCATCAGGTAAATTTACATAATAGTCTCCAACAACTTCACCATACAGAAAAGCACTACAAACATCTAATTGGTAAATAGGCAAGTTATTTTGATTACAAAAAACTAAAAACATTCTTACGGAAGTTAATTTTGCTACAGGGCTATAAATCTCAGTACAGTTTAATTTTTGTTGAAAGCCTTTGGCTACTAAACGAGCTTTATAAGATACAATATTGCCCTTTACATCTCTTTTAATCCTAAATACCCACTTAGTATCTATAATATTACAATCTTTAGGTTTTGTTACATAATCAAAAGTGTCATTCTCTTCCAAAGCTTCCATCTCTCTAGCTATGGCCTTCTTCCAATTTTCAGCATCCTTACAAGACATTGCCTCTGTATATGTACTAGGTTCTTCAATTTCTGCTGTTGCTAATAATCCCAGTTCAAAATCCTTCAGGTAGTTCGGTTGACGGATGTTCCTTCTTGGTCGACTACTGCATGGCCTTTCACTTTCAAATTCCTCCGAAACACCTTCTTCAGCATCTTCATATAAGTCCTCCAATAGAACAGGTGATGCTTCAGTTTCTTCTGGCACATCCTGCATTTCAGAGACACTTGGCTCTATAATCTCTGAAGTGGAAACCATTTCTGTAGATTGCTGCTCCAAATCTGCATTTTCCACACACTGGGTCGACTCTTTTTGGACTACCATGTGTGACTGTTGGCCACATGCGTTATATCAATAGTTTAAAAATGACAAGTTACACGATGTCAAACTCTTACCAATCCATTAATTTCTAATCTTATGGCCTGTCAGCCGACCGTAATTAAGAGAAAAATATCCTATTATTTTAAGTTAGTAAAAACAACACAAAAGCGTCTTAGAAAGCTATTCGTTGATATTTTATGGGCATCCCGAACTCAAAGAAACCCTTAAAATAAAGCATTTTAAGATTTTGGACGAAATTCTGAGAAGGTCGAAGTACAGCGGCCGGCGTCGGCCCGCACATGTTAGCAATAACTTAGAGCAATTCAAGCCGACGGATTCTGTGCAAATTCCTAAAAGAATCGGCCTCCCGAAACATGTGCATTCGGGACAATTAACGGACGGCTACAGAAAAAATGGTAGAATGACTCCAGCATGGACCTTTTGGTAGTGTGGGATTTTATGAATTTTAAACGGAGAGACGGTGAAAAGGCAGTTGGTTTCTGGCCGCGACAAGCGACGGTTGAGGGTCGATCTTGAACTGCGATAGGGCGAGGGCTAGTGTCCAGGCTAGTTAATTTAGGGGATTTGGGAGGTAGCCTATGTCCTAGTATGTCGCGAAGTAGTGAGTGAAATAATTACGTCAGACATAGTTGGGTTTAAGCCCAGATTAGATTAGTATAATATAATATAATATAGAATATTAAGTGCGTGTAAGTGTTGGCGTGATTGGGTGAGTCATTTATTATAATAACTATCCCAGGCTGATAAAGTTACTATAGTTCCTGTAATTAAGCAGACAGATCCATGTCCCTCTTTATTATTATAAATGTATTTATAGTATGGACTCAGTACGGGTGATGCAGCAGAGAAGCTACTAATGATAATTTATTCCAGACTGACTCCAAATAAACCATTTATGTGATTGTATTCAAGCATTGGAGCCGATTTGTCTTGTTTTATATGCCCATATCCTGGTCCTTACCTTAGCGGATATTTATCAGCTTCGTTTGGCTATAGGGAAGAATCGTATGTATGGAGACAGCCCTCCGCCTAACTTGTCCATGAGCTCTGATGCTCTAGACTCTAGACTCCTGACGACTACTGACTATAACAGGAGGGCAGAACCGTGATACTCGCAGCTCATTTAAATTTAACTAGGCAAACCGCCTATCTAGAATCAGATTACCAGCCAAACGTTATTGATAATGTCCGCTTCCAAAAAGGTCTTGCCACAGAGCACTTGCGTGAAGATTTGACGCGCACACATTCCCAGGGAGTGGGGTAGGCTTTACAAAGTACCACTAACTGAATCAGTAGGTGTCAAAAGACACTAGGGAACGTATTTCGATAAAATCCAACCCGTCCGCTCTTGATAGGACATATTTCTGAATCGTCACTATTTATCGAAACACGAGTACTACAAGATGCAATGCGTCTTTCGAATGGGGCAGATTAAGGGGATGTGAGGATGACGAGATTCCACCTCGGTGTGCAGCAGGAATAATCGCAATGAGTTCTGCTAGAGACTGAGTCTACGGTACGCTTGTACTAACTTGTGTAATACCTTAGAATTGGGACGGTTTGTCAAGGGTGTCAATCACATAATATATTTACGAGTCATAAACTCAGAACTTGTCTTCCTCGACAACAATGAACTTAGCAGTTCATTGTCCTAGGGTGGAGAAAGACACTTATTTAGTGTCTAGGGAACGTGTTCTGTTAGAATCGTAATAGTATCCTCAGAGGTTCTATGCGTTAGGTCTAACAGAACACGTGCAACGAAGCATACGTTAATATAACGGTTCCCGGCTTCACTAAAGTGGGTATAATTCGTAGTAGATAAAGTAACGTGATCTAAAATTACTTATAAAGTGCAAGCGTAACGATCCCCCACCACGCCACATAATAAGGTTTATTACAGATGACGGAGACAGCCCGCGTGCAGCATTTATATAATAGTTCTTAATATATTACATTATATAATTTTGCTTTTCCTCTCGTCTTCTTAGCGTCATATCATATCTATTATTATAAATTGTATACTTGTGTGTCCTAACTGTGAATTCCCATACTAACTTCCTCTGACCCCCTCCGGTCCTTGAACTTTATAAGCGGGAACCGGGGGATTAATTCATGGGAATTCATTTCTTATATCGGTGGGAGGATAACCAAGTCTGGTGACGGATTCCTACAGTTACACGCGGGGTTGGGGCGTGTTTCCTCTCCCGCAGGGAGAGCCGTATTTAACCGTAATATTATCACAATTAGGAAAAACGAAAATTTTATCAGCCTAGGATAGTTTAGGTACAATTACATGTGGTGCCGTGACCAGGATTCTCGTCATTAAATGTACTGATTCAATTCAGTGCAACGAGAAAGAACAATGTAAGGGTTACTACGAAATAAAGACACAACGTACACCAAAGAGACAAAACTATTGTTTTGTCAGGAACGATGGGTTTATTACCTAACATAATTCTATGGTCCCCTACAAAGACGTTCAGTGCAACGAGAAAGAACAAAGTAAGGGTTGCTACGAAATAAAAACACAACGTAGACAAAAGAGCTAAAACTATTGTGTACGTTGGCGATGGGTTTATTACCCAGCATAATTTTAGGATTCTCCACAAAAACATTGGTAACAAAAAAAAAAAAATGTTACGACGTTTACAATCACCTATTATGTTATCGTTTGGTAACGATGGTTGAAACAGCCAACTGTTGACGAGCGGGTTCGATTCCCGCATGATTATTTGCTAAGATGCTTAGATTGCATTACCATTCATATCGTGTTCGATCACCAGTGGAGTTATTATGTCTGTAATTATTTGGAATTTCTGTGTCACGGCTTGTGGGTTCGATTCCCGCATCAATTGTAGGATTTCGATTACGATGTTAATATATTTAGTGGTAAGAATGTTGATTGGGTGGCTGAGTTACTTAATATTAAGTTCAAATATCTGCAGAATTTTGTATCTGGCCGTAGGTACCTATATCTAGAACAAAGGGTTCGATCCCCTAAAATTGTGAATTTAGTACCTTTCAGTAAGTACCTAGTAATATAATACGTTTTACTCAAACCATTATAGGTGAAATCAGTGTCTAAGAGGTTATATCAGTTATAATGGGTTCGACTCCCTGCAAATGTGAGTGTTGTGACTGACAATATGTGGATTCCAGTAATAAAAGTTTCGAATCTCTGGCGATGCAAATATAGTATTTGGATATAAGAAGGTGTTTGTGCATTTGAGATTTTATGCGTGTAATGAGAATGCTTTCAGGAGTAAGGTACGCCTTATTACGAGTAGTTCTAATATAATAAGCGAATGATACCGATGGAACGTGAATCTTATTTATAATTACAATGTATTTACTAAGGAGGTATATCAGCTAAAATCATTAGAAAAAAAAAATAACTCTCTCCAGCTCGTTAGGGGGCGATGCATGTATAACTGAATAGATACTCGTTTGGCCTTATTTTAAATTCCAGGATGTTAAGTCTACACTCTGCTGCCACTACGCTAGATGTGCCTGAACCTCTGGGCACTTGATTTGTGAATTGCGGTTGGTTTAAGGTTCCTTCGAATCCAGCTGACATAAGGTGACTTCGACGGCGGTAGCTGAGGCGTGTCTCCTGTTACGAAGCTAAGTTTCATTTTCGTTACACACACTTCATTAACTATAGCTACGTGGAATATTTTGTTATCTCATAAAATATTGTAAGTTCATGTTTTAAAACAATGGTCTATAGTCATAAACATAAAGATAAATTCATAAAAAAAAAAAGGAATTAGGAAACAAATAAAATTAATGTCACCACGAGAAACAATAGAATAGAATAGGATAGAATACTCTTTACTATGTACACCATATAGATTACAAAAACATAAATGTAAGGATGTTACAAAGGGTGACACTTTGGGCGGTCTTATCGCTCAGAGCGATCTTTTGCAGACAGCCTTTGGGTGGAATAGTAAGGGGAAGGAGAGAGAGATAATGTAGGTAGTCTACAGGGTACTATTTACAATTTTACATAGTTTATATAATAAATATGCACGTTAAGTGTATCATACTGGTCTAATAAATATATACATCTAATTAATGAAAATCATACAAAAGCAAATAAAATAAAAATAATGACATGACTATCATCAAAATAAAACTGAGACATAACAATGCATCAAAGTCTGTCAATATAAATGCTTCTGTCAGAAATTCATCACTATTTTAGGAAGCTTATTGTCAAATAAATATGACTTTAGTTGAGGTATCGAGTGTACACTCATCAGCTCCCTAAAATTCTTAAGCAACATGATAAAAATAATCGGAGCCATCGGAAAAAAAAAAACCACTCTGGCGCATAAGTTCTGTTCTGCCCCACTTGATAACGTCTGTTTCTTGTGAACTTATCTGCCATTCCCGAAAATGTCAATGTCAAAATGTGATATCGAATAAAATAGGGTATACAACTATACTACTAAAACTTTCTTCTCTTTTGGTATATATATTAACTTATTCTGCTTATTTCTGCTACTTGTTTTCTGTCACTTAAATAAAATTTTAAGAGCTCAAGGACATTTCCTCTTATGTCATAAGCGTCACTCAGTTTCAACGATTGGTTACCGCGAAATAATATTTAGAGCATATAGCAGCTAGCAGATTAGTGTTCTAGTAAGACGATAACTGATTACACAGTATAGGATGTCTTTTCGAATTACTATAACTTGCCAACTCTTATAGGAATTCAAAACTGTTCTCGCCTCTTACAATCAGAGGGGGGCATCTAGTTGGAATCGAGTCTAATATGTTCATGTGCGAACTATTTCAGTGCTTCCTGGATATATCTGCCGGCAGCTGAAGTAAGCTGACTCAACATGAGGAGCATAAGGAGAGGCCTCTGCCAGCGGTGGCTACAACATGCCGAGTTTAGAACGAGCGAGCACCGTAGGTAGCGTGGCTCAATAACACAAATACTCTTGAAGAGATCCTGGTATGTAAAACAATATTATAAGCATGCACAGGATTCTGGACTTAGATGAGGCGCGGTAATGTTAGTTGAATTAATATACAAAGAGTATTTGCAGAACAGTATTAGTTCGAATGTTATAAAACGATTGATACGTGTATTAGGTGAAGATTCTTCTGCGACATAGTAAGAGCAGACCTTGCATCCAGTTGGAATCTTGTAGGATTGAATACAATAATGCTAATAATACATACATAATTACAATATTCTAGTTGGTATTTGATTAGATGAATGCATCAGATAAGGGTAGGTCTACATAGGCATAGGTTATCCTATTGTGAAAGCTCAAACGCTGTACTGCGTCACGCGTCTGATTTTCAGAGGGGGGAATGTGACTGTTGGCCACATGCGTTATATCAATAGTTTAAAAATGACAAGTTACACGATGTCAAACTCTTACCAATCCATTAATTTCTAATCTTATGGCCTGTCAGCCGACCGTAATTAAGAGCAAAATATCCTATTATTTTAAGTTAGCAAAAACAACACAAAAGCGTCTTAGAAAGCTATTCGTTGATATTTTATGGGCATCCCGAACTCAAAGAAACCCTTAAAATAAAGCATTTGAAGATTTTGGACGAAATTCTGAGAAGGTCGAAGTACAGCGGCCGGCGTCGGCCCGCACATGTTAGCAATAACTTAGAGCAATTCAAGCCGACGGATTCTGTGCAAATTCCTAAAAGAATCGGCCTCCCGAACATGTGCATTCGGGACAATTGACGGACGGCTACAGAAAAAATGGTAGAATGACTCCAGCATGGACCTTTTGGTAGTGTGGGATTTTATGAATTTTAAACGGAGAGACGGTGAAAGGCAGTTGGTTTCTGGCCGCGACAAGCGACGGTTGAGGGTCGATCTTGAACTGCGATAGGGCGAGGGCTAGTGTCCAGGCTAGTTAATTTAGGAGATTTGGGAAGTAGCCTATGTCCTAGTATATCGCGAAGTAGTGAGTGAAATAATTACGTCAGACATAGTTGGGTTTAAGCCCAGATTAGATTAGTATAATATAATATAGAATATTAAGTGCGTGTAAGTGTTGGCGTGATTGGGTGAGTCATTTATTATAATAACTATCCCAGGCTGATAAAGTTACTATAGTTCCTGTAATTAAGCAGACAGATCCGTGTCCCTCTTTATTATTATAAATGTATTTATAGTATGGACTCAGTACGGGTGATGCAGCAGAGAAGCTACTAATGATAATTTATTCCAGACTGACTCCAGATAAACCATTTATGTGATTGTATTCAATCATTGGAGCCGATTTGTCTTGTTTTATGTGCCCATATCCTGGTCCTTACCTTAGCGGATATTTATCAGCTTCGGTTGGCTATAGGGAAGAATCGTATGTATGGAGACAGCCCTCCGCCTAACTTGACCATGAGCTCTGATGCTCTAGACTCTAGACTCCTGACGACTACTGACTATAACAGGAGGGCAGAACCGTAATACTCACAGCTCATTTAAATTTAACTAGGCAAACCGCCTATCTAGAATCAGATTACCAGCCAAACGTTATTGATAATGTCCGCTTCCAAAAAGGTCTTCCCAGGGAGTGGGGTAGGCTTTACTAAGTACCACTAACTGAATCAGTAGGTGTCAAAAGACACTAGGGAACGTATTTCGATAAAATCCAACCCGTCCGTTCTGTAGGACTATTTATGAATCGTCACTGTTTATCGAAACACGAGTACTACAAGATGCAATGCGTCTTTCGAATGGGGCAGATTAAGGGGATGTGAGGATGACGAGATTCCACCTCGGTGTGCAGCAGGAATAATCGCAATGAGTTCTGCTAGAGACTGAGTCTACGGTACGCTTGTACTAACTTGTGTAATACCTTAGAATTGGGACGGTTTGTCAAGGGTGTCAATCACATAATATATTTACGAGTCATGAACTCAGAACTTGTCTTGCTCGACAACAATGAACTTAGCAGTTCTTTGTGCTAGGTTGGAGAAAGACACTTATTTAGTGTCTAGGGAGCGTGTTCTGTTAGAATCGTAATAGTATCCTCAGAGGTTCTATGCGTTAGGTCTAACAGAACACGTGCAACGAAGCATACGTTAATATAACGGTTCCCGGCTTCACTAAAGTGGGTAAAATTCGTAGTAGTTAAAGTAACGTGATCTAAAATTACTTATAAAGTGCAAGCGTAACGATCCCCCACCACGCCACATAATAAGGTTTATTACAGATGACGGAGACAGCCGCGTGCAGCATTTATATAATAGTTCTTAATATATTACATTATATAATTTTGCTTTTCCTCTCGTCTTCTTAGCGTCATATCATATCTATTATTATAAATTGTATACTTGTGTGTCCTAACTGTGAATTCCCATACTAACTTCCTCTGACCCCCTCCGGTCCTTGAACTTTATAAGCGGGAACCGGGGGATTAATTCATGGGAATTCATTTCTTATATCGGTGGGAGGATAACCAAGTCTGGTGACGAATTCCTACAGTTACACGCGGGGTTGGGGCGTGTTTCCTCTCCCGCAGGGAGAGCCGTATTTAACCGTAATATTATCACAATTAGGAAAAACGAAAATTTTATCAGCCTAGGATAGTTTAGGTACAATTACACATGTCAGATTTATCTTTCACTTCTGAATCCAAATGTGGCAAGAATACTACATCTCGGTGAACTTCTAATTTCTTAGTTGAAGGTATATAAACTCTGTAACCTTTTACTTCGCTGTCGTAGCCTACAAAAATTCCTATTTTATTCTTGGGGTCCAACTTCAGCCTCTTTTCTTTTGGTATAAGAACTGAAACTCTAGTGCCGAAGCTTCTCAAATTCTGCAAGGGCAGTAATTCTTTTTCTATACCTCTAAATAATTCATAAGGAGTTTTACTCTCCAATGGACTAGGTCCTGTGTGGTTCAACACATAAGCAGCCATATTGACAGCCTCAGCCCAATAATGTTTAGGCATACCACAAATCATTGATCTCGCTGCTTCAACAAGGGTACGCAAATCTCTTTCAGCCCTAGCATTTTGCTGCGGCGTATACATAACACTACGTTGGTGAGTAATACCTTTCTCTTCTAAAAGATTTCGCATATCAGAATTCACGAATTCTAACCCATTGTCTGATCTTAGTACCTTTAATTTTTCACCAGTTTCTCGTTCTGCCTTTGCAATAAACTTCTTAATATGTTGCTTGACTTCACTTTTATTCTTCATAAAGTACAAGGTACGATAAGCAGAAAAATCATCCTTTAACAATAGGAAATACTTTGCTCCACCAAGTGAAGGACACTCCATAGGTCCACAAAGGTCTGCATGAACCAATTCAAGCGGTTTACAAGCTCTGGAAGTGCTGGATGGGAATGGCAAACGATGTTGTTTTCCAGCCAAACATTCCTCGCAAGTGGTAAAATCGTCAATAAACTCTATACCTTTACTTAACAATAACTTTCGAACATGTGCTATGTTTTGATGGCACAATTTACGATGCCATACACTCAGGTTTTCAATCTGTTTGGATAAATTAATAAAACCAACAAAGCTTGACGAACTGTTACATTCACCATTGATGACAGAATTGTCAAACTCAGAAATGTCACTCTTGTTGCATTCGGATACACACGATGCGGCCAAACGATATGTTTCTTTTGCACTTATTATAGACGACAGTTCAGAGTGCGTTCCGTTTAACGTAAACAACATGAGATACATCTTATTGATATGTTTCGCCAAGGCACAAACTTCACCATTACTGTTTACAAACTTACAATAGTCTTTACTAGAGACTAGGCTTAGGTTTTTGCCCAATACACTACCCACTGAAAACAAGTTGAACTTCAGTCCAGGCACAAATAGAACTTCACTTAAAATTGTTTTTATAAACTTTGAACCGTTCCATGCATAGAGTTCAATGATACCACGACCAACTACATCTAACACTTTGCCGTTTCCAATGGTCACTTTCATAGAAGTATTTACCAAGTCCAACTTCTTAAACAGCTTTTTATTATGGCACATATGTTCACTTGCACCAGAGTCCATAAACCAGCAATCCTGACAGTCCTTTTCACTAATACACATTAAAGCACTTTCAACATTATTTTTCTTTTCTTCTCTAGATTTCAACAGCTTACAGTCTGCTTTGAGATGACCCTTCTTCTTGCAATAATTACAGCTTCTCGTTTCTTTTACTCTAGACTGACAGTCTTTTGCAAAATGGCCTTGTTTACCACAAGTGTAACAGTTAAAAACTTTTTTCTGAGTTACACTAGCCAATGCTACATCTGATTGATCAGATTGCTCGATACGTTCTTCTTCAACTAACAATCTCGAGGTCAACTCATTCAAGGTTTGTTTCTCAATAGGGACGGACTCCCAAGCTGAGCGGAAATGCTTGTACTTCTCAGGTAGTGACATCAACACCTTAGTAATGATCATCATCTCGGATAATGGTTCATTCGCTTGCTTTAACTTGGTGCTTATTTCTTCTAACTTTGACATGATTGTCACCACTGAATCTTTATCTCCAAATTGTAGAGAAAAGAACTTCTGCTGTAGTAAATGCACACTTACAGCCGATTCCCTTTCATAAACTGATTTCAGCTTTATCCACATGCCAGCTGAGGTGGAACAGGATAGTAGAAGTGTGAGTGGCGCTGCTTCCATACGTGTGACTATGAGCTCCTGCGCTTTAGCATCCTTTTGCAACCATGACTTCTCATCAGCTTTGTTTTGCTCAGAAGGTCTTTGCTCCGAACCATTGACAACTTCAAAGAGACCTTTTCCTCTAAAGATGACTTCCATCTGGAATTTCCAAATTGCCCAGTTGTCCCCTCCGGACAGCTTCAAACACTGGGTATGCTCCATGACGACGAAACTACAACGAAACACGATGCGTTCGTTTGAGACGAGCACGCCGGCTAGTCCAACCTCAAAAACTCAGTGCTCCCGAAAACTCTACTGGATTCTGCAAAAAACAGACAAAACGGCCTGGGCCCATAACCTATTGGACAGGGAGGCGCAGTAAAACATCAAGTTTGTCTGTTTAGCAGAGTTTACTGAGTTATATATTTAGTACTTACAAAATGGCGTTCACACAAAAGGCACGGACGAACAAGAGGAAAGATCTAGAACTACCATAGACTAAGTAGAGACAAACCATAGTGTAACAATATTGCCGTAGTTTAACATTGCATTCTACAAAAATATTACACTATTTACAGATTTTATTTTTGTTTTCGTTTAACAACATTATTGTATTAGGTTTCGATATGTAAAAACGAATGTGTTTTGAGAGTAGTAAATGAATAAAATAAAATAAGCAAACGTGAAACAAAAACATTTTGACAAAGATTAATCCTTGGCAGCTCAAACAAAACATTTTGACCAAGATTAATCTCACACCACGGGATGCCAAAGACCGTGCGAAATGGAGGAGTAAGTGTAGGCAAGCGGACCCTGGGCTTCAACGCGAAAGCCGCGGATGCAATCAGGATTATACGTTGAGATGATGATGTTGATGAGCTCTGGACAGAGAGAGATGGAAATAGAGTAAGAAGGCTTTTGCCCAGGCGTGGGCCACATAACTTTGTCGAATTCAAAAACCCCGTAAAATAGCAGGACGACAATAAAAAAAGCATTCTTCGCGTAACTGTACCGCCATGCTAATTATCTTTTTATTATTGAGTGGACTAATGGTGTATCGAATGAAGTCACGAATATTTTATGGTATTTTTATGGGAACACCATTCTGTTTGCCTAGTATTACGTACGAATGTCGCGGCAAACACATACATAGGAAATTATGAGAAGGCCTACTCTCTACCAGGCATTTGGAAAAGATGATGATGTAGCGGTGCCTACAACAGCCTCATGCGGACGACACGTCATACTGACGTCACACGAATTCTACATCTCGCAATCAGAGTTTACCGTGCAACTATTATATATACAAGCTCGCCGGCGGCAACCGGCGGGCAAGTGGCCCGCCAGACAACTAGTCTGGTCGGAGGATCCTCCCTTTTCTATGGAGGATGAGTGAGCTTTACACGCTCCTCCTCATATCTCCACAATGATGATCCCCGCGCAGTGAAAATATTAGTATGCATTAATATGAATATTTTCACTGGTCTGGTCGTGCCTCGGAAAGCACGTTAAGCCGTTCATCCCTAAAAATCTAATCTAATGGCAGTCGTTACGGGTTGTTGGAGCCCTCAAAAGTCCAACAATTCAATATATTCAACAATTCGATATCGCCTTCGGGTTCTGGAGGTCAGACTGCAGTCACTTCACGGAAAATATCGTAGTTTAGCCAAAATCAGCAGTTAGACTGGTAAAGCGGACCATAGACTCCAAAGGTGAAAAGCTATGGATGCGACTGGGATTAACGCTGAGATGGTGATGACTTACACGATTGTTTCATAAAAATTATCTATTTTGGTTATGGTTACAAAAAATATCTATTATCACGTTGATTATAGACAGAGTGGTGCTGACAATACGACAATAAATGAAAACATTAACAATGGTGGTTCATAGGAATAATCCTAAGCAATAGAAAAAAACCTAGCATCAAAAATAAAAAAAAAAATGAAAATTTCAAACAAACTAAATCGCATAAAATTGCAAACGGAACAGAACATCCTTTAAAATATTGGTTCAATGACCTCCGATCAGCGGGCGACAGCGCGGTCCTGTATCTATTTTGTTGTGGTTGTTTTTTGGCGCCATTATTATTAAAGTTTAGTCCGTGCGGCGGTCATTAACCTGTAAGCGCTTCCTTATCAACATTACATCATGTAGAAAATGTGAACAATGAAAAATGGTTTCCTGTGACTAAACTAATGGACATATTTATATAACTTTTTAATGGGTAGATTGAGAATGTGTTGAGGTACACGATGTTTAATTTATTGTCGTATTGTCAGCACCACTCTGTATAAAATGACCTATTAACGCGATGGTTTACATAAACATATTGTTCGAAAATAAATAAAATAACTTAATTTTTTTACTTTTCCTCGTTGTTTTATTTAATACACCCAGTGTGAACTCAGTAAGTGGACACGTCAATTGCGTGATCGGTGCAGTTTTTAAACGGTTCTCGCTAACAGAAAGCGTTGGTACAAAGGCATGTCGAATGCATGCGCCCAGGAATAAATATCTAAAAGAATCCAAACAAAATGGTTTCACTAAAAGTAGGTACATATTTTGAAATAAACAAAAACAGCTCATGGCCTTTGAAACTTAAAACGTATTAAGTACACCAAGTATTTATTATACCTGTATATATCAACAGTAGGTGACACCCCAATGAATCCGTGGCATAAATGAATGACATTACGCTTGAACTGCGTCGACGTATAGAAAGGTAAATCCCTTCGTTCAATTTTATGTTACACGTTCATATGTACATACATACGTATTCTTCTACTAAAGGGAGAGGCGGAACCGAGCAGAACATCATCTGCAAAAATCGTTACGTTTTTTTCAAAATTACAATCTACTTAATGTTAATAACTTAGTGTGGTAAAGCCACTAGTTTATTATCACCCTCTTTACTCTAGCCTTCAAGACATACTGCATTCTGTTTTTCACACACACGTACACGCTTACGCATATACGCAACTACACCCACCCATACACCTTCCCCATACACTCATATCTTCCACCATCCGTCATCAACCTTTTTATCGTCCCACAGCTAGGCACAGGTCTCCTCTCATACAGAGAAGGATTGAGCGCCTGCTCAATGCTGGTTGGCGATTTCAGACTTATAGTCCAGGTTTCCCCGAGATGTTTTCCTTCACCTTTTAATCAGTCATTGGTGTCCAGTATATACGTAGAAAGTACATATAACTTAGAAAAATTACATTGGTACTTACCTGACCTGGAATCGAACCCGCAGAATCATACTTGATAGCCTGGTGTTTTAACCACTAGGCCCACACGAACATAAAATTCTCATATCTTACACTCACCGTTTAGTTAATCTTTTCTCATTTATTTGCTTTTCTTTTATAAATTAGTTTTACTGTTCTTGTCCACCAGTTTGCTAATTGTTAAACTGTACCGATTTCACTAGAATTATGGCCTTGTACATTCAATAAAATCTAATCACTGACTCCTAAGTCACAGGCCTACACCTTGTTTAGGAGTCACAGTACCTATGTATTGTTTATCTATACTAATTAATCTATACTTAATATATAAAGCTGAAGAGTTTCTTTGTTTGATTGCGCTAATCTCAGAAACTACTGGTTCAATTTGAAAAAGTCTCTTTGCGTTGGATATCCCATTAATCCAGGAAGGCTTTAGGCTATATAACATCATGCTGCGACCAATAGGAGCGGAGCATAACTAACCCCACGCGAACGACGTCGCTGGCGGCCGCTAGTATATGATAAGCCTTATGTCTACAAATACTAATGTTAATCTACAGCCTTATTATTGTGTATAACAATACGATTTCTTTTTTATAAGTTATAAACTAGCACTTGACCGTTATCCCGTCTGATGGTAAGCAGTGATGGGATAATTGATGGTAAAGCGCGCTAGTTTATTAAGAGCCTATTTACTCTAGCCTTGAAGACACTCAAATTGTAGTGTGACGGAAACCCCGCCGCAGGCAAATTGTTCCAGTCTCTCGATATACGCGGTATAAAAGAGGAAGCGAAACGCTTCGTCCGGATCGCAGTTGTGTTAACCACGTAAGGGTGGAAACTCGCCGTACGACGGGTCATCCGATGGTGGAAATCATGCAATTCCCTATAAAATAAAATGAGAAAATATTTTTTTTTTTATTATTTCGTGTCTCTTCTGGTCATATACGCACGTCGATTTTGAGTACTACACCCTGACCTTTATGAAAAACATTGCCGATAAGGTCACGATTAGAATAGAATATAATGGCCTCGAAGTTTTTCTTACAGGTTTTTAGTAAACACCTTTTGTTATTCGCCTTTTATTTACCCTCTCAACATGACCAAACCATTAAGCATGCTCTGAATTTTTTTATGTGTTGTTTGTAAGATGGCATTCAAATAATAATTACATATGTCATATCTCTATGTATTTTACCACGTACTTAAATAATAAAATAAATGATGAGTCGATGTCACCATTCCCCGTGACGGGAATCTCGTGAAAGATGAGAAAGAGAAACAGATGAAATATCTCGACTTGGCTCAAGAGATTGTTGACATATGGAATGTGAACTTGGCTGTCATTGTACCGATTGTCGTATCGACCAATGGTTTGATAGCCAAGAATCTCGATCAACATCTACTGAGGATCTCGTTAGGCAGTTGGATCAAGGACCTGATTCAAAAGGCAGTACTCCTCAATACGGCCCGCAGCGTGAGGAGGTTCCTGTCTCTGGAGCCTTAATCACCGACAGCTTGGACCCTACTCCCGTCATAGGTGGTACACCGTTTTTTTTATATTTTTAAATGTTTTTATGTACATTTTTATACAAATATTTATAAATGTATAATATACATTATATACATAGGTTAGGATATATAAAGAAAAATAAATAAAAAAAAATATAGATAAATTAACTAAGACGAATTTGTTAATTGGTAGTATAAACACGTGCATTCAAAAAATAATTACAATAAATAAATAACGTATAAAAATAACACAATAATTACAAACACACCGCAGAAATAATGGACGGCTGCGCACGACACATGATATGCTTAGCAAGAAACACATTTTCGCAGCATTAATTCGTTCTTAACGCAGAACGTCGCTTTCGCAAAATGACGTCATGAAAAATTTGGTCACCTTCGCCTAATGTCACTTTTTGATGTTAATTTCACACGTCATTTTTCAATACGTCATTTCTAAACGATGGTACGGATTCCCTTGTTAACAAACTAAACTAATTTTAAGTTACGTGCATCTCTTTCTTTCTATTTCGTTAAGAAAAGGATAGAAGATAACATTTAAGTTTAATCCTGTCAAATTAGATATTCCATAGACATTTTTTTTTTGGTTCAATTCTTTCCGTTCTTCTGAACGGAAAAGGCAAAGGCATAGTACGCCATACAGCCTAGTCTTCAGTATATATATTCTTGAGTAAACTTCTATCCTAACTTATCCTAATTAATCCTAACTTATCCTAGCTTATCCTAAATTTATCCTAACTAATCTAACTCCTTTCGTTTCCCGCGTTTGGACGATAAGGAGCGGTTTAGCGGAAAGACATGATGCGGCCAATATGCTACAATATTTCACTGTTCTTTTCGAATTATTCACTGAATGCGCTTTTTACTACATAAATCACGCGTTTTTATTTAGTAAACGACACTATAAATAATTTTAAAAGTCCAATGAAAAATGAGCGTGACACTCATCTTGACATTCCCGCCAAAACGCCTTCCATAGACAGTTTAGACGCGATCAAAACATGGCGACCATAAATACGTCAATTTACTTCAGGCGCGGACTAATTTGACAGGCTAACATTTTATTTTCTGTCCTTTTCTTAATGAAAGAGAAAGAAACAGATGCACTAAACTTAAATTTAGTTTAGTTTGTGATCAAGGGAATCAGGGTCAATGTCAATTCTCCAAGCCAGCCTATTTTCTCTCATGTTTCGAGAAAGTGACCTAATTTGTTCTACTTTCAAGCATCGTCTGCCACCACATTCACTTCTATACATAAGCGTAGTCGTGATAATATCTTGATTTTGATGTATTGAGGGAAGTAGATCTTCTGCGTCTTATCATGCTGTGTCATGCTCTGATGACGTCACATTACCGTTGACGCGCACCGTTAATATGCGCCCATAAAGTTCTAATGTTACTGGCGTCAAACATGGCACGCTGTTTTAGGAAACCACCCCATTCATTCGCGCTTTTACACTAAATTATTGGATTTAATGAATGTTTAGCGGTGTTTCAATGTAGAAAAGCTGTCAAACTACTCTAAGAATTATAGGAATACACACACTAAGGGCGAATTTCACCAATACAACAATTTTTCAACTTCCTCTTTTATTTACTTGTACATAATGATTTTTTTTTTACTTTTTAATTTATGTAAATATTAGCCACGTAATTGATGTATTAAAATTGGTAAGTAAATTAATACATCAATTTTGTCTATAGTACCTATTTTTATTTTTGGAGTTTCTCACCAAAATACTTTGATACAATATTATAGGCAGCACATTTTTCAACTATTGACAAAAAATAAATAACACTCTCTTTTCTTCAAAATTTGAATAGATAAAAACCTGAAAATATTATACTTATATATTTTTTTTAAATTTAACATCATGTAAAGATCAAAGGACAAATAAAGCGATATCTATAAAGTACACATTTACAGAAATTATCAGAATATAGTTACGAAACCCAGGCTGCACAAGTCCGGCTCGCTCATTACTTTAATAATAATGTGTAATGTGGTAAGTAATCTAGAACCTTGATTTTTTTTTGTCGACACGTTTAGGGGATTCCCGAAAGGAACAAATATTTTTATGGCCCGCTGATAGTTGTTCTGTGTTTGTGTATGTAAGTTTAAATGTTTGTAAACCCACCCACGATACACGAGTAATTTCTAGTGTGGGTAGTTCTCGAAGTGTGGGAGTACTGCCCTGCCTCTCGTCGCTCGCGCATGTGTTGCCACATAAGTTACCTCCTTTTGCCAAATAATATTTTTTTTACGAGGGTTTTTTTAAACTTTAGCCGGCTATGTAGGTATTAGTAGAATCAGTTATACCTAACCAGCTAACCTAACATAACAATACCTTCACAGATCGGACAGGGTTTTCTTTACATATTGTCTAACAAAATGTAAACACTACCCTTATTCATAAAAGCTGCTTAAAGTTAACAAGTGATTAGCGATTGTTTAAACATACATTTTTGACGTTTGCACGTCACTTAATTTTAATCATCGTTTATGAATAAACTCCTTAAACACTGTGGCGTTTATTCATAAAGGATGATTAAAGTTAATCAACGTTAAAAGGTCAAAAATATATAGTTAAAGAATCGCTATTCACTAGTTAACTTTAAGCAGCGTTTATGAATAAGGGGGAATATGTTTACACTTAGTTATATATGCATGCGTAAAAACACCTTTCTCTATTAATGTAATTTTGTATTGTTTATGTGTATCTCTTGTGGGAGATACCAATAAATAAATAAATAAATGAGAAATTTTCTCACTAAGCTCTAAAGTTTAAACACGAGCCGATCAGTAAAATACACATACACACACGTACAACCACACATACAACCACGTCGCTATTATCATCAGTAACAGCGCGATATAACCCAACCACGGCGCTATCATCATAATTACGTATCGCGTGCATTTTCCCACGTTGCATGGATAATTAGATGAACAGCTCGCTGTTATGGTGGCCGCCGGAATAAACATGGTGAGGTTTTTACATTATCATTCGGTGTTTTACTAGTGAATAAATGGCCCGTGAAAACCAGGAGGTTTAAAGATTTTTCTTACAATTAGGTAGAGTATTTTTCAATTGGTCAATATTTTGGGTCTGCGTTTGTTTCAACGTTCTAATCAATGTAAATATTTTAATTTATTTTCTCATTATTTGATTGCATTTTTAAAATTCGTAATTTTTTTTAAACATTTAATTTTATTTTGTAAAATTTTCTCGATTTTGTTATTGTTATGTACTCATATAATTTTAGGATTAAATTATTTGATTGTATTGTTATTTTTCCATTAAACTGTTGTTTTATCGCTTTAATTACTTATTAAATCCATTAGGCGAACTATGTAAGTGCGTCATCATCATCATCATCAACCTTTTTATCGTCCCACTCTGCAGGGCACAGGTCTCCTCTCATACAGAGAATTGAGCGTAATCACCACGCTTGCTCAATGCGGGTTGACGATTTCAGACTTAAAGTCCAGGTTTCCTCAAGATGTTTTCCTTCACCTTGAGTCATTGGTGTCCAAGATATACTTGAAAGTACATATAACTTTAGAAAATTTACATTGATACTTTCCTGACCTGGAATCGAACCCGCGCACTCATACTTGAGAGCCTGGTGTTTTTACCACTGGGCCACCACGACATTTTTAAGTAAGTAAGTGCTGTGCACACTTTTAACTGATAGGCTCACAGCACTGCTTTATATCATCATCATCCCAGTGTTAATTCCCAGTCGCATCCGAAGCCTTTTCAGCTTTGGAGTCTGGGGTTCGCTTTACCAGTCCAACTGCTGATATGGCTAAACTTCGACATTTTCCATGAAGCGACTGCCGTCTGACCTCCACAACTCGAAGGCGACATCGAAGCATTGCAGTTAGACCAGTTCTAGGACTTTTGAGGGCTCCAACAACCCGTAACGACTGCCACTAGATGTTCGTAGAGACCAACGGCTTAACGTGCTTTCCAAGGCACGACCAGACCAGTACAAATATTCATATTCATGCATACAAATACTTGCACTGTGCGGGGATCGAACCCGCGCCACCTTGCGGAGCAGGCGCGTCCGCTACCACTACGCCACGGAGGCTGTCCACAGCACTGTTTTATATATATTATTATAAAAAGAATAACTTATATTTATATGAATTATAGCTAGTTATAGTAAAACATTGTGGAACCAAAATTATAAGCATTTATTATAGTGAAGTCACATTTTATTTAATAACCTCAAGTAAATGAAGAACACGCTCAACACTGGTGACCTTTCGACGTTTTTCAAATTAATTAATTAAAAATAGAGTAGGCGGCTCGCATAGAACGTACGAGGCAGTGGCATACGGATCGCGTGGTGCAAAGTGGACGCAACGTGTCAATCGGGTATAAGGCAACGCGTGTGCATCGTCTCTCCAAAATGAACCCACAGGGGATAACGGGACCTCCAGGGTCAGCTCCAGTAACAGCAGCGGATATAGCGATGGTTACGGTGCAGATGAGAGTTCCAGAATTTTGGAGAGAACTACCGCGGTCGTGGTTTTGCCAGTTCGAGGCAATTATGGCACCGCAGAAGCAGGGCGACACGCAAAAGTACGATATGGTGCTCGCAAAGTTACCTACAGACGTTTTACAGCAGGTAACCGACATCATCGAAGCTCCGCCGGAAACGGGCAAGTATGAAACGTTAAAAAAGCTTTTATTGTCCGTTTATGAGGAGAGTGCAGACAAACAATTCCAGAGATTAATGCACGAAACGGATCTGGGAACACAGAAACCGTCACAATTACTCAGGAAAATGTCAACATTAGCAAAAAACTGCGGTCTGACAGAGGAGCCACTTAAAAGGTTGTGGTTGGATAAGCTAACTCCAAATGTACGCGCACTGTTGGCGATGGGTGAAGATGCAAAAATAGAAGATATGGCGAGGAAAGCAGATAGGATAGTAGAGACGTTGGGCAACGGCGAGGTCGCATCCATAACACCAAGTACGTCATCAAGTGACAGAGTGGCCGACCCCTTAGAAGAGTTGGCAAAGGAAATGAAGGAACTACGCGGGGAAATAAATGAGATCAGGAGGCGAAATAGAAGCACGGGAGGTGGACAATGGCAGCAGCGTTCGAGACCTAAAAGCCGGACGCGGCGCACACCAGAGTCTCCCGACTGGCTATGCAGACATCATTACCGCTACAGGAACAACGCGCGGACGTGCGAGTCACCGTGTACTTGGGCCAAGAAGGAGCAGAAGCCGGGAAACTAGACGCGGTGCAGTCAGCAACGGTGGACGATTGTGCCGCGGGGAACCACCGACTTTGTGTGAAAGACTTCAAAACGGGAATTGTGTATCTTGTGGACACGGGTGCTAATGTGTCAGTGATACCTGTAAGTAAAGTGAAAACAAAGCAAAGGCAAGAGTGTAACTACAAACTTTACGCTGCAAATAACTCAGAAATTAAAACCTATGGTGTAGTGACTTTAGACTTAAACTTAGGTTTACGTAGAAGTTATAAGTGGTCATTTATAGTATGCGATGTAAAGCAGCCAATTATAGGAGCAGATTTTTTGAAGGCACACCAATTAGTCGCTTACAATACACCGCCCTGCCTCTACATGTACACAGTATATAGCACAGAGTACATTATATATATAGGGTAGTATATAGCTAGTTATAGTAAAACATTGTGGAACCAAAATTATAAGCATTTATTATAGTGAAGTCACATTTTATTTAATAACCTCAAGTAAATGAAGAACACGCTCAACAGAATTAATCGTTGGAGTGCCATAATAATAGTAAATAAATAAATATATACATATGTTAGACATATACAACGTTACGTTTTATTTATGCGACACCCGAAACACGTGTCCAGTATTTTTAAGTAAAGAATCTATGTACAAAATTTCATAAAGATATTATGAAAAACCACAAAGTTATGAGCTTGTTATCTTACTTGATTGTCCTAACAAAAATATGGTGAACCTACCGCTCGCCCGCCCGTACCTCAAGCGGTGCGGCGCGGGGAGAGTGCTCCTAGTACTTTGATCTACCGTCAGCTCTGTTTTACGCTCGGTAACCACACGGCAACAATATCTAAATGTATTTGAGAAAAAATGTAACATGGTGTAAAAATTATTGGAATTGATTCAGTTGCTCATTCTAAATAAACTGTATTCAGGTTTTGTATAAAGAAAATAAAAACGTTGTACATTTCTCACAGTCGTGGTGGCCTAGTGGTTAAAACATCAGCCTCTCAAGTATGAGTGTGCGGGTTCGATTCCAGGTCAAGCAAGTAACTTTTCTAAGTTAAATGTACTTTCTAAGTATAGCTTGGACACTAAAGACTGACTAAAAGGTGAAGGAAAACATCTTCAGGAAACCTGGACTATAAGTTTGAAATCGCCAACCCGCATTGAGCAAGCGTGGTGATTACGCTCAATCCTCTGTAAGAGAGGAGACCTGTGCCCAGCAGTGGGACGATAAAAAGGTTGATGATGATGATGATTTCTCATGGTATAAAGTTAGGTGAAGCGAGCGACTAAAGAAGTTCCTTTCGGTCTGTAGGTGTTGATACACCTAAAGAAACAAATAATGAAAACCACAGACAACATAAATTATTCTATTAATATTTAACTAACTCGTGACATAGGATTTTCGATCTTGTGAAATGTGGCCGTCCAAAAAAAGTTGGGTCGCTAGATAAAATAAGCAGGTAAACGATACTCGAACAAAGCACTTTCAGTAAGAAAGAAAAAATATTTTTTGTGACTCGTACAGAAGGATCATACATTGAAATATACGCTATCAAATATAAAAAGTAACAAAAATAATCAGAAATTATTCTACGAGGCCAAAAGGCTCCCATCTCAAGCATGATGGTTCGACATTTAAAAAAAGAACCAACGCTAGTTGTGTTGTTTTTTTTTTTTTTCATGTCTGCTAACAACTGACGGCGGCGGTGTTTCCGTCGGACTATAATTTGAGTGTCTTCAAGGCTAGAGTGAATAGGCTCTTAATAAACTAGTGCGCTTTACCATCAAAGATTGCGTCACAGCTTAGCATTAGGCGGGATTGCGATCAAGCGTTACTTTATAATTTATAAAAAACAAAAACAAAACTAAGAATATTCCCTTCGATCCGAGAACATGTATCTAAGCGAGCCACAATGGCTTAATTGTTCTACAATTGCGGTATTACACTGGTTAAACAATTTAAACCACGAAAAAGTGTAAATTTAGATAGATACACAATCATTACACATGTGACGACTGTTTTTCCCGAATTGGTAGACAGAGGTGTACACAACAACCTACTTGCCACAAATTTTTTTTTGGTCTGGATGAGAAATCAGAAAAACAGAGAGAAAAGCAGAGTCAGACTTTTACTGACTAAAACGCATCCGCGTTCCTTCACTTATCTGTGCGCCAGGGCCACGGTTTCTCTTTGAACCAACCCGCTGTCCTGGCCCAGGCATTGTCCTTTTTGGACCCCGTCACGACGTGCTGAATCTCTTTGAGGCGCGCGTGAAACTCAACGCGCCGTCGACCCGGGCCTGGTTCGCAAGCCTGCTACTTTCCATTACTGTATGTGGTAATGACTGATCTTGACGTAATAAAGATTCCAAGTCTTCTATAATTATAGACAGCACCCTGATTGCGTAACACACTATTACAGTCAGTTGGAATCATTTCGAAGCCTATTGCTAATCTATTGCTCCATGTGTTTGAAAATGAGTCTGCTCAACAACTTAAATAATGCAATGAATGTTATTGAACTATCAAAATGGAACGCCTTGCTACTGATAGAGTGTTACGTACCTGCTGGGGCCTTAGTCTGCTATTACAATAGTGTCAAAATGTTCGATCAGTGATCTCGTAATGATGGATTTTGACAAGTTTCGTAATCTACTAACAAAATGGCGTCATTATGACTTTCCGGTGGTCAACCACTGAGACTGTACTCCACATTAATAAATGTTCAAATTGAGTATTAGTTTCTAGAAAATAATTTCTATACGGGTTTTATAATAATGACAATACGGCAATGTCATTCTACCACCATTTAATTATGAGACGACTGAGATAATTGATCGATCATTATGAATTTAGCAGATTACGAACTTTTAAGCACAATGATAATGGAATTGTGTTGGGATGACAAATTTATATAAATAACAGACTAGGGCCCCTGGTCCTTACCGGACGATGAGCTACCCATTGCTCGCCGCCCGCAAGCCCGCTACTTGCCATTACTGTATGTGGTAATGACTGATCTTGACGTAATAAAGATTCCAAGTCTTCTATAATTATAGACAGCACCCTGATTGCGTAACACACTATTACAGTCAGTTGGAATCATTTCGAAGCCTATTGCTAATCTATTGCTCCATGTGTTTGAAAATGAGTCTGCTCAACAACTTAAATAATGCAATGAATGTTATTGAACTATCAAAATGGAACGCCTTGCTACTGATAGAGTGTTACGTACCTGCTGGGGCCTTAGTCTGCTATTACAATAGTGTCAAAATGTTCGATCAGTGATCTCGTAATGATGGATTTTGACAAGTTTCGTAATCTACTAACAAAATGGCGTCATTATGACTTTCCGGTGGTCAACCACTGACACTGTACTCCACATTAATAAATGTTCAAATTGAGTATTAGTTTCTAGAAAATAATTTCTATACGGGTTTTATAATAATGACAATACGGCAATGTCATTCTACCACCATTTAATTATGAGACGACTGAGATAATTGATCGATCATTATGAATTTAGCAGATTACGAACTTTTAAGCACAATGATAATGGAATTGTGTTGGGATGACAAATTTATATAAATAACAGACTAGGGCCCCTGGTCCTTACCGGACGATGAGCTACCCATTGCTCGCCGCCCGCAAGCCCGCTACTTGCCATTACTGTATGTGGTAATGACTGATCTTGACGTAATAAAGATTCCAAGTCTTCTATAATTATAGACAGCACCCTGATTGCGTAACACACTATTACAGTCAGTTGGAATCATTTCAAAGCCTATTGCTAATCCATTGCTCCATATGTTTGAAAATGAGTCTGCTCAACAACTTAAATAACGCAATGTATGTTATTGAACTGTCAAAATTGAACTCATTGCTACTGATAGAGTGTTACGTAATTACCCTGCTGGTCCTTACCGGACGATGAGCTACCCACTGCTCGCCGCCCGCAAGCCCGTTACTTGCTGTTACTGTATGTATTAATGACTGATCTTGACGTGATAAAGGTCTTCTGCAATTATAGGCAGGTCGGGTATCATTACCCCGTCCTTATACCAATTTATTTGGCGTCGGCACAATATGTCATATTCTACCACACTTCTCTACTAGACGTCATCTCCTTGTCACCCCCTTCTTAACCGTACCATCATTCCATACATCGTTTCTTTGGTCCTCCCCTACTCTTCCAGTCATCGAAATTCATCCTCAAAGCTCTCCTCACAATATTGTATGTATAGGCATGTATTACGGAGAAATGAGGCTTCTTCGTAACACATGCTCATGCCATGACAACCGATTTTCACACAATTATATACAACGTTATTTTCTTTGCGCCAAACCTGAATATAGTTTATTCAGAATAAGCAAGTGAATCGATTCCAATAATTTTTACACCATGATATATTTTTTTTCCAAATACATTTAGAAATTGTTGCAGTGTGGTTACCGAGCGCGCAACAGCTGACGCCACAGGTCAACACCCCCTTCCCGAGCGGAGCGTTGCCCATATTAATGTTGGGACAGCCAAGTAAGATAAAAAGTTCATAACTTTGTGGTTTTCATGATTATTTTTTAATTTTTTTTACATAGATTCTTTACTTAAAAACACTGGACACGTGTTTCGGGTTTTATATAAACAAAAAGTAATGTTTTATATGCCTAACATATAATGTTTATTTATTTATTTACTATTATTATGGCACTCCAATGATTAAACATACACATAAATACACACACATAAACATAAATAGAAATTATTCTTTTTATCCATACTAATCCATACTAATATTATAAATGCGAAAGTAACTCTGTCTGTCTGTCTGTTACGCTTTCCCGCTTAAACCTCTCAACCGATTTTGCTGAAATTTGGCACAGACAATCTTTAAACCCTGAGAAAGAACGTAGGCTGCCTTTTATCCCGGATAAATTTGATATTCCCGGGGGAAATCTAAAAAGCGCGATATAACCGAACTCCACGCGGGCGAAGCAACGGCCGGAAAGCTAGTATTATAAATGCGAAAGTAACTCTGTCTGTCTGTCTGTCTGTCTGTCAGTTATGCTTTCTTGCTTAAACCTCTCAACCGATTTTGCTGAAATTTGGCACAGACAATCTTTAGACCCTGGGAAAGGACATAGGCTACCTTTTATCTCGGAAAAATTTGATATTCCAGAGTCTAAAAAGCGCGATATAACCAAACTCCACGCGAGCGAAGCCGCGGGCGGAAAGCTAGTAATAATATATATAAAGCAGTACTGTGAACTTATCAATTTAAAGTGTACACAGCAACAACACAAGCACAAGGTGTATTACAAAAATTTCTTCAGACTGACATTGTAGTACATTTGATTAATAATTTCAAAATTACGAGACAAAATACACAACGGACTAAAATTATGAAATCTTAATTAAATATTCAGTAGTTAATACTAATCTTAGATACTAAAGTCTGAGCTTATTGCATGAATGCGTAGACGCTCGAAGTAATTAATTTATATGTAAATTATCTTTAATGTGTCCTTCAAAGTCATGTTGCTATTAACTGGTAAACTTAGTGCGGTTATTATTTCATTTCTTTGAAATGGAAATGATTCAAAGGTGCGATATATTGTTTTAGTCATAGACAACTGTAGTCTAGTCTCCGTGAGTTGATAAAGTCACCCTGACTTTATGACCTCTTGCCTTTATCCTGACTCTTAACGTATTACAAATTGTGTCCCACTGCCAGCTGTAATTTAAATCTATACAGGGTGTATCTGACATCGTAACGCAAACTTCGCAAAAAGGCTAGACCGCATGCCACTAATGTAATTATGATAGTCATTTATGTCGTTAATGAACGGTTACAGAATACACAGTGTTTAAAAAAATGTGTCGGCTCGGCTTTTGAACGTTGCAAGCGTGCTGCCGTGCGAGTTTGTAGGTATGACGTTGAGCCTGATGTGAACTCTATTAAATCAGCTGATAAGATCGTTTTTCGGGTTTTGTTTTCATTGCGCTTTTTTTATGTAATTAGCGAATAATATAATTTTGACTTTAAAATCTTATTGGGTTATAAAAGTATAGCAATTGTGAATGGTCTGAAGTGAAAAAAACTACATTTATTTTTTTTTAATCATGAAAAAGCCGACGGAAAATTCCACCACTGGGGGGTTCAAAATCGTGTACTGGATCCATGGTACTCGTTTGTGCGTCGATGTCACATACATACGCCTTGCGGTTTTACCTAAATAAGTTTTATTCCCTAAGAATATCAGGATAAAAAGTATTGTATATGTTATTCCTGGTTATAATGTTTCTGTATGCCAAATTTAATCTAAATCTATTAAGTAGTTTTTGCGTGGAAGAGCAACAAACATTCATCAATACTTAACAACTTTCGCATTTATAAAATATGTTAGTAGGATCACCACACGACGTATTTTTTAACTTGTCGGGGTAGGAAATGAGTGAGTTAAACACCGATATAGGGACTAAGAAAATTTTATATATATACTCCAACAAACTACCTATCTTATAACATTATTACAAATCACGACGAATATGACGAATTCTCTAATTTTTTTTTTTTTTTTGTTTAAATTATAAATGAGTGCTTGAACACGATTCCGCCTGATGGTAAGCAGTGATGCAATCGTTGATTGTAAATCGCGCTAGTTTATTAAGAGCCTTTTCACTCTAGGTTTGAAGATACTCAAATAAATTGTAGTCCGACGGAAACACTGCTGCTGGCAAATTGTTCCAGTCCTTCGGTGTACGTGGTATAAAAGTCGAGGCAAAACGCTTCGTCTGGATTGTGGTTTCAAAAATGTAAGGACGGACACTCACTTCTCAGAGCTTAAAGAAGAACCAATCAATCACAAGTTGACGTTTATTAAGAAACGATCTATGGGTTTGTCTATCTTGTTATCTATTTGTAAAAAAATCTATCCTCCTTTTTCTACTGCTTGGTTGGTCAATGCATTTTGCCATTCAGACCGCGTTCGACAAGTACATACCTTGTACCACGATAACGATGAAAGCGGGAGACTAGTGACGGACTGCATACAGTTTGCGATAATTAAGCGACAGTCACTATTCGGAGACGGTATTATAATATCTATCAACTCGGCGAACAAGGGCCCAGTCTGCTATTTAAAAAAAATATGACATTGCAACACGATTCCATTTTCATTGTGCAAAAAGTTCGTAATATTTTAAATTCGATAATCAATCAATTATCGGTCGTAATTGAATGGCGATAGAATAAAATTGCCGTATTGCCATTATAATAAAACCCGTTAGTAGTTAATTTTCTAAAAACTATTACTCATTTTGAACATTTAATAAAAAGAAGTGAAGTGTCAGTAATTGACATATACAATACAAGGTCAGCAAAAACTGGAAATTTATAGCTAGAGATTAATACTTTCATGGTTTGTCCTATATAAAAATAGTCAAGCCTTTTTGTCATCATAATTATTATAAGCCTTGTTACACCCACTACTGAGTACGTATAGGCCTCCTGAAGTATTTATATACAACCTTTTTAGAAATATGGCTGGCTGGTTATAATACGAAAATGGTATTTGTCTTATGTCAAATATACCGGCCAGTTATTTATTAGTTATTTAAAGGAGATGTTTCATTTTGGACCACCACTATGTACGCTATATAGATAAAAAGGAAAAAAATAAAAGATTTTCATAAAAATACTACTAAATTAATTTGAATAAAAATACAAGTATATGTAATTAATTATTTGAAACGTTTTTCAGTGAGATAACCCTTTATTAAGGTAGCCATGATAGTGGTTATGACGTTTGATTGGCGACTTTGACAGTTCTATTTTCCCGTTGTGTTCGTGTCAAGTGTTGATATGAGTTGTGTTTATTTAATGGGCCGTATGTTCGGAATTCATGTTTTTTTTTGCAGTCATATGGTCAATAATTCTCCAACCAACGTCCAACAATTGGTCTAACTGCAATGCTTCGATGTCGCCTTCGGGTTGTGGAGGTCAGACGGCAGTCGCTTCACGGAAAATGTCGAAGTTTAGCCATATCAGCAGTTGGACTGGTACAGCGGACCCCAGACTCCAAAGCTGAAAAGGCTTCGGATGCGACTGGGATTAACGCTGGGATGATGATGATGGTATATAATATAGATACAATAGCCTTAGATACATGAGGCGTCAATCAAATGTCACTGTCAAAATCTTATTTCGCCTATTGCTGACCACCATATTTATTAGTAGTTGTGTTGCACTCCTTGGCAGAGTTAAATTGAATCTGTATAAAAACTAAGCCAAAATATAGGATATTAAAAATAAAAAGAGTTAACTATAGCGTAACTATACCTAGCATTAAGTGTACAATAAAAGAAACATCTCCTTTGTCTCCGATACTAGCCTTTCAGTAACGTGTATAAAGGATCACAAACATTTAACAGGCATGTGAGTGGTAACCCAACCACGACCTTATTACAATGCAGATAAAAATCAATCTGTTTTTGACTGGGATGCTAAATAAAGGTAAAATAATTGTGAAAGGATACGAATTAGACACCACGTGGGTTGGCGATGCTGATTCATTGGGCCAAAAATAAGCCAGATGTCTGCCCACGTGAAGAGTCCACAAATCCTTTGGAAACGCCACGGCCCAACCTCAAGACTAAATAAAAAAAAATATTTATTCCACAAATATAAAACGCCTCCCGCGTTTCGCCTCCTCCTTTATACCGCGTACATCGAGGGACTGGAACAATTTGCCAGCGGCGGTGTTTCCGTCGGACTACAATTTGAGTGTCTTCAAGGCTAGAGTGAATAGGCTCTTAATAAACTAGTGCGCTTTAGCATCAACGATTGCGTTACTGCTTACCATCAGGCAGGATTGCGGTCAAGCGCTGGTTTATAATATGTAAAAAAAAAAAAACGCACATAGTTACAACAATAAAAAAGACATATAATAAAGTCAAAAGCCTCGTTCTCAAACACGTAAACTTATTATTAATATTAGCCTGATGTCTGAGACAGGGTCAAAGGTCAAACATACCTCCCAATATTTATTTCACATCCTCTTTCTAATGTATTATCTGTTTAAAGGGATCTACCTCTTGAAACTACATATTTAATTTTTAATTTATGCTTTACTTTCACCTCCTGATATTAAACGCCATTACGTATACGCTTTGAGGCTAACTATATATAAAACAAAAACAGAAACTGCTTGAATGTTTGTTTTTTTAGTGGCATTGGCAGCAGAATAAATTATCTGTGATAATGTCAACTGTTTAACTGTCAAGGTTCATGAGAAACAGCCTAGTGATAGACAGACAGTCAAGTCTTAATAAATCCATACTAATATTATAAATGCGAAAGTAACTCTGTCTGTCTGTCGGTCTGTTACGCTTTCCCGCTTAAAACTCTCAACCGATTTTGATGAAATTCGGCACAGACAATCTTTAGACCCTGAGAAAGGACATAGCCTACCTTTATCCCGGAAAAAAATGATATTCCCGAGGGAAATCTAAAAAGCGCAGTATAACCGAACTCCACGCGGGCGAAGCCGCGGTCGGAAAGCTAGTAGTATAATATAATAAATAAATAATTTAATATAAGAAATAACTAGTATAATATAATAGTATAAATCTCGTTTATGGGTCCTTTATATATGTACACATACGTAACCCTAAAAATGGTAAGTTAGTAACCGTTTTTAAAAGGTATTGCTCCTTCATCAATCATAGTCACCTTCTTTATTTTGTAACATAATTTAGGGTCGAAACGGTCGTGACAACGAACTCGTATCAATATTTTACAATTATAAGTACCTCGTATATGATAGAGCTATGTCTAAATATATTAATCTAAATGATATGTAGCAACATCAAGCTACTGCAGTATGTCGAATTGTAACTTTACTCCTAAAGCATTAATTTATTAAAACCTCTTTCATACAAAATATCCACATCAATATTATAATTAAAAGACTTTTTTTATCTTTAATCTTTTCTCATAGTTACTTGAAGTACATTGCCTAAGCAAATATAACGACCTAGAATACTAACCGATGATAACGATCTAGGATACTAATCCAGAATATTAGAAAAACTGTTAGCCTAAAACTGTGTTTGAGATTCAATTTCTAATGTATTATGTGCTTAAAGGGATCTAACTCTTGAAACTATTTATTTATATATCGATAACGATCTGGGATACTAATTCAGAATATCGACCTGGGATACTAATCCTTCTCTGTATGAGAGGAGACCTGTGCCCAACAGTGAGATGATAAAAGGATGATGGTGATAATGATACTAACCCAAAATATCAACCTAAGTAAAAAAGTACTCTGAGATACCTATGGAATAGGTTAGAATTATAAGCATAGCGCAATATGATTGTATATTTTGTCTAAAAGATCTGTATTTTTTGTTACCTACGTTTTACAAATAATAAATGATTTGATTTGATTTGATTTAATACGCTCGTGAGCCGAGCTAGCAAAGTGATCGGTGCCGAGGCAGCGGCAAGCGAGGACTACATCCAATTTATTCGCAGTTATTTGGCTAATTTAGAACTGTGACCAACCAAACGTAAACCGAAGTGGTAGCAGTAACTAAGAGAGGAAACCCCGCCCAAAAGGGTAAGGCTTGGTTAGAACTAAGACAAATAGGGCCCACGTTGAGCAAGCGAAGCGAACTATGCCACGGCAGGGGACGGCAAGAGCTAGATTTAAAATGGTCCCAGTTACTTCACTATTTATGTACTATTTTTATAACTCCAAAATAGATACCATTAGAGGTTTACAAGCAAATGGAAACCCTAAGAGGTCGATCAAACATATTAATGTTGTTTTATTGTAGCTTGGGTATATACATATGTATAATCTGTTTCTATATCTTGATTGTGGTGGTTTTAATTTGTTATAAGATCCTTACACCAATTAGGTATGGCAGGGAACCGTTGCTCGGTACCAATATTCAAATATTAAACTAATTATTCCTGAATATTACAGATAGATTATATACATGTATTTTACTGTAAAAGCCCGCACTGCGGTAAATCTCCAGATTTACCGGTTGTGTACCCTAAGATTTAGCAAGTTTCATTCATAAAAGTCCAGCCGCGCAAGGTGGCGTGGGTTCGATCCCCGCACAGTGCAAGTATTTGTATGCATTAATATGAATAGGTACTTGCACTGGTCTGGTCGTGCCTCGGAAAGCACGTTAAGCCGTTGGTCCCGGTTGTACAAACATCTAGTGGCAGTCGTTACGGGTTGTTGGAGCCCTCAAAAGTTCAAGAATTGGTCTAACTGCAAAGCTTCGATGTCGCCTTCGGGTTGTGGAGGTCAGACGGCAGTCGCTTCACGGAAAATATCGAAGTTGAGCCATTTCAGCAATTGGACTGGTAAAGCGGACCCCAGACTCCAAAGCTGAAAAGGCTTTTTTTTTTTTTTTTTTGTTGGGATGGGAAATCATCAAATGACTTCTCCCGCTCTGGGCAGAGCGGAAGGGCGTGTCAGACTTTTACTGACTAAAACCCACCCGTGTTTCTTTACTTGCCTGTGCAACGGCCAGGGCCACGGTTTCTTTTTTAACCAACCCGCAACCCTGACCCAGGAGGCATCGGTCTTCCTGGACCCCGTCACGATGTGCTGACATCTCTTTGAGGCGCGCGTGAAACACGACGCGCCGTCGACTCGGGCCTGGTCCTTACCGAGCGGCGAGCTGCCCACTGCTCACCGCCCGCAGGCCCGCGCCTACGGTGGCTGGGAGTTTGGTGTCATCTCCCGACCAGGGCGTCTCCTGCGGCGGCTGGTGGCGTGAGGGCGCTGGGATTCCCGTTGCCTCACGCGCTCCGCCTCCTCCTTTGCCAGCATCACTGCTTCGCAGAAGGAGGTGACGGCCTGCCATGCACTCTCGCTCCGGACCATGGCCTGGACCAGGGTCGGACGCGAGAGATCGCCGCCGATCGCCGCTACGAGGACACGGCGGTGCTCTACCCAAGCCGGGCAGACCTCCACCGTATGCTCCACCGTGTCCTCAGGGCGATCCACACAATGGTGACACCCAGGCGTTTCCTCCCGCCTTATACGGAACAGGAACCTCCCGAAACAACCGTGTCCGGTGAGGACCTGCGTCAGGCGGAAGGTGAGGGCGCCGTGGCGCCTCTCTAGCCACTCCTCAAAGAGGGGACTTACCGCCGCTATTGTGGCGTGCCCAAGCTGAAAAGGCTTCGGATGCGACTGGGATTAACGCTGTGATGATGATGATGATTCATAAAAGTCCATAACATTCTAAACTTCTGACTTTTACCGGTATTCATTAAATCTTAGGTTTTAAGACAGATACCGGAAAATGTTAGTTTTAGAATACAATAATGCACTTCCTAATCAGGCACTATTAATTGAGTCCATACACGGGGCTCAAACTACTCTCTGCTTAGGGCTTTCGGGCTCGATCACGGTGATCTTCTGAGAATTTGTATATAGACTGTCACCTCGACTATTATACCTCGTACATCGAGGGACCGGAAAATTTTCCTGCGGCAGTTTTCCCGTTTGATTACAATCTAAATGCCTTCAAGGCTAGAGTAAATAAGCTCTTAATAAACTAGAGCGCCTTACCATCAACAATAATATTGCATCACTGTTTACCATTAGGCCGGATCGCGTTTAAGCACTAGATTATAACGTGTAAAAAAGAAAAATAACTCCGCACAAGTAAGATAAACTCAGTGTGTTCTGACCCTCAACCACCGAACCATGACAACACTTCGCATTCATAAATTATTCCAGGAAATAAATAAACATTATTTTCATACACTGCAATGCGAGATCTCTGGGGCAACTTTTAATTCAGTTACAATGTCGTATGTTATCTGTTTCGTAATAAATTCTCTCTGTCTTTGCTATAAAAATAAAACGTGGGATCATGGTTCGCTGATTGGTATGCAGCCAGTGTCCGTGTTAAACATTTTGGAGTCAAAGTTTATCAGAGTCTGATGAAACGACAAAGTAAAACAACGATGGGATGTATGCAATGTGTTTCGAACAGGGACAAATGATACATCTAAACATTAGCATTAGCTGAGTGACAGGTCGCTCTTTCAACTTTTCTGTTATATCTTTGCACCTACCATGTTTTGTCTCTGCATCACCATAAGGTAGACTGGTAGAAAATGCCTAAGGCATTAAGTCCGTCTGGAGGGGCCAAGTGGCTTCGCGAGATTTAATATACCTTCCTTCGATCTGGACTGTAATTTGTAAAATAGTTGAAAAGAAAAATGGCGTCACTGTCGCGCTGTAAACTCTTAACCTAGGAATGGGTTATGGAATATCATGCACCTTACCTCTTTTCACGGGCTGTTCCGTCGTCTCGTAGGAGTTCGATCAGTCCACTTTGTCTTCGACGGTTCTTCACCCTCGCAGTTCGGCACAAGCTCAACAAAACACACGTGGTTATCAAGTTCTCCGCTAACAGCTTCGGTTTCTTTTCTTGAAGCCACAAAGACACGTCTCCAATTGAGCGGTTGGATATAACTTATAATCGCTTGATTATATCGTTTAGCGAAACAGGATTCACACAGCAGAGCCATGCGACTCGCGGGAGCGGAAGCGATACTATTACTTACGGTGACAGCGGATAGCGGATAGGATCACACCGCAAAGCAGTGCGAAACGCGGTTAGCGGTCGAGTACCAACTGGTTACTATTACGGCGACAGCGGGAGCGGATAGGATCCGCTCCCGCTCGAGCTCCAGTGGATACTAAACTGTCTTTTTCTCGTATGATCTACGCGCTTTTTGATCAATAACGAAACAGCGCCATCTCACGGGCAGCGGGTGCATGACGTGATGTAGGTTACGGGTACAAGGATTAGCTAAGAGATTCTGCGCGACAGTTCCATTTATAAACGCCAATAGATGGCGCCAACACCGTCATTGTGCAATGTTTCTCTTTGTGTATAAAGTTTTTATAAATAAATAAATAAATAAGTTTTGATGCTAAGAAGTTTACAGATTCGCATTTACGCTCGGGCAAACAATCCTTTCACATTATCTGTTAAAAAATATTCATTTTGAAAAAAATCCTACTAATTTCATAAATACTTGTTACAGATTCTAATGTTATACAAAGCACAGGTACTTTCGTGTATGGAGCATTTCGCTTCGTCTTTCATACCGCGTACATCGAGGGACTGGGACAATTTGCCAGCGGCAGTATTTCCGTCGGACTACAATTTAAGTATCTTCAAGGCTTATAGTGAATAAGCTCTTAATAAACTAGCGCGTTCTACCGTCAACTAATGTATCACTGCTTACCACCAGGCGAGATCACAGTCAAGCACTAGTTTATATTTATAAACAGAAAAAAATGGATGGATGTTTGTTCTTTTTTACGCAAAAACTACTTAACGGATTTAGATGAAATTTGACACGCAGATATTCTATAACTGAAAATAACTCATAGAATACGTACGATGTTCTTACGGGATCTAAACTTGTGCGAGCAAAACCGTGAGGTGCAACTAGTCAAACATAAAGTGAAATCTCATGTTACTCGCAACAAATGCGAATATTTCAAAACAAACTTTCTATAAAACTCGGTGCAAATAACCGTGGTAACAAATGCAATTTGTTAGGGCACGAATAACACTGGACATTGTAATTGAATTAAAAAGTTTCCCCCGGAGATCGCGTGCCGTGGACATGGACAAAGTTAGTATCTCCCCTGTCATTTTTCCACGTGGACAGGGGAGGAAATGATAGTGATTTTGTCGATACTGGTAAAAACCAGGGGTACCACCAGGGATACCCATTTTATTTTGTTTTGATTTGGAATACCAATAAGGCGTTCGTGTTAACATACGAAGTTTGTTCACGTCTACTCAAATGGGTAACTAACACGTTTTTCTGTTTATTAGAGCCTAACAATAGGGATGGTTCCTGGATAAAAAAAAATGATTTTATTTAGTCCGTCATTCAGATTATAGAAAAATATTGGATAGGTATATTTTGTTTTATCAAATCAATGCCAAATGACAAATGTAAAAGGCATCAAAGATCAGGAGTGGTGGCTGGTGACGTCACTCCTCGCTAAAAAGTGTAGCATGCAGTGACGTGACACGAGTTTTCAACGCACTGTGTCGTCTTCATTTCTTGTTTATAATGTGAAAGAAGAAAAAATACGTGTCTAGTATTTTTTGGAAATCTGACTGACGGACTAATTAGTTTTTTTTAGTCAACTACCCTATTGCAAAGGTGGGCTAATGCCGCATTATTGCAATTAAAAGCTTATATTTATATAAATATATATGAATGGGACCATGTTTACTGCAAGGCCAGTTCCTTTAATCTCATCTCAAATATAGTCAATGTTGAAACTTTTAAAAAATTTAAGGATTTTAGAGTGTTGTTTTTCAGAAATTGGACAATGCAGATAGACGATATCTCTCCGTGCCTCAGCGAACATTCCCGGTATGTTGCAGTCTTGCAGCAGCATAATATAAAAATGGATACGATATACTCTTTAGAACATTTTATTAAAGAAGTTTTAGTTATATCAAATAATTCTCACAACGTTATGACAATTATATCTACTCATATCGACATCTATTCACTTTTACACATCAAGTGGTCTCCAATCGACTTTCACCTGCCCAAGAATACTAATGCTGGTTTTGTCAGAAACACATTACTTAAACTACATGTTTCTAAGACCGCGGTCGCCATTTAGGAATGAATTTACAAGGCTTAGCCATCATTTTTTGTCTGTCGTCACGAATCACGATACGCGGACGTGGTGTGGCTGACATCGAACAACTCTTTACGTTTACAACGAATCAATTTGAGAAACAAAATTATACCTACGTTTAAGCGGTATGTACCTACAGTCACAAGCACTATATATAAGTATATACTTGTCAACACTTGGACACTTTCAAAAGTTGTTTTTTTGTGTCTAATAACGAAAACAACAATGTATTTCATTCGACACATTGCCAATGGATTCGAAAATAAGATATTCGTAGCAACATTGTATTTAATTAAAATATAAAGTTGTAAATCGGTTTTGCATAAAGCCTTTGTATATATATACAAAGGTACTTTTGCTCGTGACATTGCGAGCCTCAATGTCTGGTGATTTACTGTTTATTTTTTGTTCTCATTTACCTTTTCATATTATGCTGTCTACATCTATTATCCTATTGCAGGTATGCTGAAAGAAATTTCTAATGAAATAAGTATCACTTCTGTACCTTTTTTCTGTTCAGTTTATACGTGTGTACATTAGTGGTTAAATAAATACGCCCTTTATACCCGGGGCTTTTATTTAGGTAATAAGTTTTTACTTATTTACATTTTCATTTCAAGGATATTTTATTTTTTGTTTTTGATTTGCTGGTATTTTGGCGTGGCGAGCTGGCATATGATAAATAATTTCATTGTTGTTGTATTTTATTATGTTCATTACTGTACCTATATGGTACTGTATAAAGTCTTGTGTTTTTTTTTTTTTAATGAACAGGCAGCTCTGCTGCTTGGGAGTTTGTTCCGCTACTTCTTTTTTCCAGCGAAAGCACAAAGAAGTGGCGTAGGGCTAGCGGTTTTGGAGGGACTGTCTTATGTAATACTAGCGGCCGCCAGCGACTTCGTTCACATGGAGTTATTTATGCTCCACCCCACTGCACTTTAGTCGCAGCGTGATGTTATATACCTAAAGCCTTCCTGGATTAATGGGTTATCCAACGCAAAAAGATTTTTTCAAATCGGACCAGTAGTTCCAGAGATTAGCGCGTTCAAACAAACAGACAACCCCTTCAGCTTTATATATTAGTCTAGATTAACGTTCAAAAAGTGCTGATTCTCAGCCTAATTTGAATAAAACACTTTTGATTTTGAATAAATATTTTGTAAAAATCTAACCATCAAAACTTATATGAAGCGAACTAGAAATGAGCCCTCATTCCGCCTGCTAGTGATAAATACTATTGCCTCGTTTCACCTCAGTTTTCACGCTTAGATTTTCACAAAATAGATCGGCAGACTTAGATGAATCCAATTTTTATAGGGCGAGGTTATTTGCGCCTGTCGATATGCGAGTAGGTAGCGTAGGTACGTGTCGTTAACACGACTCTATTTTCGAAGGGAAAAATTCTGGCACGTTGAGGGATTTTGGTGGAGGAAATCTTATAGGTTTATGTCAATGACATGCTAATGTTAACGGTAGGAGTATACGTGTGGCACGTGACTAGCAGTGGAAAGAAATAACACTATTATTTTATATTATACGTTGGTGACGTCATGGAAATTTCCGTATAGTATAGATGTGTGTGGTCACTGAAAGATAATATTGTAAAATATACCTTTATGAAGTAATATGTATATATGTGTGTATATAATACCAATATGGGCATTATATAATTTTTAATTAACTATCATTCGGGGCAATGAAATCTTACAATGTCTTCAGTATAAAACAAAACCGCTTCCTCCAGTTCCGTCCAGTGACCCTATGCATACTTCATATAGGTAGATCATTAAAACTGTGCAATGGATTTTGAATAGGTTCTTTTAAATATATACAATATATAAAGAAAACCCTGTCCGATCCGTGAAGGTATTGTTAGGTATCGATAACTGATTCTACTAATTCCCACAAAGACAGGCTAAACTTAAAAAAAAAAATCCCCCTAAAAAAATAAATATTATTTCGCAAAAAGAGGTAACTTAATACATGTGCGGTATGCAACCCCATCCGCGGGCGGCGGGGGCCGGGCACGCGGCACCTGTGACGTGGCTGCGTCGCTATTCGCTTATAATGATACTAATGTTGTCACTTTTTTTAAAATTACCAAATTTCGGGGTAATTGGAATTAATTCCCGGACAAAAAGGATTATTTCAAAATTCATTAGTATTGTTACTATGATGATTATGTAAAATTTTATATTATATTTGGTCAAGTGTTTACCTAACCTTTATTATCCTTATGGGTCGGACAGGGTTTTCTTTACATATTGTATAGAGTATTTCAAGAGAAAAAATTATCTGTAATATATCTGCAGACTATAGTAGAGAATCACTAATCATTTCACAGGTTCTGATGTGATGTCGTAAAGAAAAACATTTTTTTGTGTTTACATTGCAAACGCTAGCTAAACCCTATGAAATAGATTATAATAATGTACTGTATAACAGTATAGTACATACCCACACCAAGGTCTACAAAAAGCCAATTTTATCTCATATGTTTATCTTTTAACGACAATCTACAAAAATACATTTTATCCCTTACTTTTCCCAGAAATAATGGCTAATTTACGAAGAGATTTTAATAAATACAACAATCATACAATCAATGTGGTTGCCCTACACTAGGGATTGTTTATGTATATAAAAAAAAAACATTATCCAATTATCAAATATATTATGCATATAATCATCATCATCCCTGCGTTTAGTCCCGGTTGCATAAGCGGCTTTCGGGTTGGACGCCCGGGGTTCGCTTTCTTGCTTATTTTCCTCCATTTCGTGCGATCTTTAGCATCCTGTGGTGTGAGAATGTAATACTATGCATTTAACATAGTTTAAAATGGCCGTTCGAAGATATTATGGTTTTAAAATTCAGGGAATCTGAGCTGTCGCAGTGGTATTGTCGGCGGCGCGTGACTAAGAATAACGCTTCGGTGGCCGTGCTTCGCCCGATCGTAGTTTCATACTTATAAGTACGCTACGATTTCCTATAATCTATATTATATGTTTAGCACTGACCATTAATAGGGCTGTAACCTGGGGTAAAACAAAATGTTCTATTTAGTCCGTCATTCAGATTACATATAGGTATTATATATATGTTGTTTCTACCTAAGTCTACTTAACCTATATATTGTATAAACCAAATTATTTAAATAGATCGTAATTATACATAACTGCACTCACTACCAGTGGTTTCAGTCATATTTCAAGGAAACTATTTCACATGCAGTAAAAAAAACTGCTCAGCAATTTAATCCTTTGTGTTAATTTGTCATATTAAATTATTATATTATTGTTTTAGTGAAATAATGGCTTATTTATAATCTATAAAATTAATCTTCTGCCGATCCCCAACTCACCTGCCAAGCGTGGGTATTATGGTAAATGGGATAATTAATATAAAATGCTTTGAATAATTTTTATTAATGTAAATGTTTGTTAGTATGAGTGATAATATTAATTAGTTAATTAATATACTTTTATCAATTATATTATTTACGCCAAAATAAATCACTCATTATTATTAACATAAATAACGATATATATCTTTATATATATAATTCTGCTGTACGTGTGTATGTCATTGAACTCCTCCTAAACGGCTTGACTGATTTAAATGAATTTTTCTGTATGCGTTTGAGTGGTGCCCTGGATGGTTTAGATTCACAAACCAGCCCGGCAGATAGCGCTGATTGCTTGAAAAAGCGTGTGAACTCGGAAAAGTTGTTTCGTCTTCTCCTACAGTTTTATGCTACCCTGGTACCTTGCACCTCTACAAACTAGGCACAATAAAAGTTCTTCCATGTAATTATTATGGTTTAATGATGAATGCGCTTCATTGTTTCGGCTTCTCCTACACTTTGGTGCTACCCTGGTACCTTGCACCTCCACAAAGTAGGCAAAATAAAACTTCTTCCATGTATTATCTATAATTATTATCTTTTTCATAAACGACTGAACCGATTTTGTTGAAAATTGGTAGGTAGAGGTAGCTAAGAACTGGGAGAAGGATATAGGAAGGATACTTTTTATCCCGTAGCCGTATTTCCAGTGGGAATGAATGAGCTTCATTGTTTCGACTTCTCCTACAGTTTTCTGCTACCCTGGTACCTAGTACCCCCACAAAGTAGACAAAATGAAATTTCTTCTATGTATTTATTATTGTGAGATTTAATGATGAAATGTTACAAGCCAATTTACAAGGTGAAGGAAAACATCTTAAGGAAACCTGGACTTTTAAGTCTTAAATCGCCAACCCGCATTGAGCAAGCGTGGTGATTACGCTCAATCCTTCTCCTTATGAGGGGAGAGCTATGCCCAGCAGGGGGACGATAAAAAAAGTTGATGATGATGAGCTTCATTGTTTCGACTTCTGCTACACTTTTGTGCTACCCTAATTTAAAAATAAGATCATGTGATATTGCCTTTAAGGCGGAACAAAGTTCGCCAGGTCAGCTAGTGTATATATATAATTATATATTTTTTGATAGACTTGATATCGTATTCCCTATGAGTACGTTACAGTGATCGATATATAGTAAGAACTATTTTCCTTGCTGTAGAAAACAATAAATAAGTTATATTTTGGCGGCAGAAATAACCAATTATTATTTTTTTTTTTAAATAGTATATCTTACCCCAGACTCCAAAGCTGAAAAAGCTTCGGACGCGACTGGAATTAACGCTGAGATGATGAGTATATATTCGTACCAGAGTAAATTAAAGTGTAGGATATTTGACAATGATCATCATCATCATCATCAACCTTTTTATCGCAGTAAGCAGTGAGGTCAGTAAATACATTAGTAATAAGAAAAATATGCGCTGCAATAAACATTTAAAGGTCATTGATGCCAGTCAGAAACTTATGTCTCATCAATCGCGACTTTTAAAAATTTGTATCAGGTCAACGGGTACTGCTTTAAAACCACACAAATTGGCAATAATTCGAGTAAACGTCCATATTCACTTGGAAAAACAACACAGCTATCCAGCTACTCACTGGTCTGGGTATATCCGGGTCAAACTTCACTGAAACGTGGAACATTTGAACAAGAGTCGTTGAATTGACAAGGATCATTATTTAGGTGCCTGAAGCAGGGTTCAAAGCTTTGTTTCACCATTTGCAACCTGTCTGACAAATAAAAAGAATATTGGACAAGGGGTTCTGTACCGACCTTTCTTCACAGACCTGTCAGATAGGAAAATCCACCTTTTCTAGCCTGAAACTATGATTGACGTGGAATGTACGTGCTCACGGAAATGAAATCATTTGTCATTTATGTAAGTTTGGATTTCTGAAATCCTATTTCCTGTAATTAAAAACAATGACAATCTAACTACAATCTTGTATCAGCAACAATCATTGTCAAAAAGTGGTCAAAAACGTTCTGTCAAATAATGTCACAAGCTTTTTCTAAATTCTTAATTTTTATAAAATCTAAAATTACATAATTATGTAGTTTTTGGTTTATTTATTTATTTTTTTAGGATCTCCTACAAAGAAGATACAAAAATCATGAAAAAAGTAAAAATGGACGACCATATTATCACGAAGGTGTACTCCTTCACTTACAGGAGACCACAGCATGCATAAAAGAAATTACAACTTAGTTATAATTATGTAATTTTAGATTTTATAAATTAACCAGTACCAAAGTGTTAACATTTCTGGGGAGTTTGTTCCGTCACTTCTTCTTACCAGCGAAAGCAGTAGGAAGTGGCAAAAGGTGGGCGTTTTCTGTCTTATGTAATATTGACGTTCAAAAAGTGCTGAATCTCAGCCTAATTTTAATAAATGACTTTTGACTTTATATGCTTTAGTTTTAAATGAAATTTTTGTATAATTCAATTTTTGTAAGCATGCGGAGTTCACGTATTTAATAAGTGATTGTTACTGTAATCTTTCACCTTTTAAAATCACATGTTACATTATGTACAACCCCATGTAAATATTTATTGGTAGACCAAACAAATAAATAAATTTGTGGCCGAGTTGAGGTTGAATTTTAAATGTTTAAATTACGAGAATTGGTCTTTTGATTGTGAACGTTCTTAAAATCAACCTTCTGGTTAGTGTCGATGAAAAGCGTCATTAAAAAGTTAAAATATGCTTTATAAAGTCAAAGGAAAACGTTTAATTCAAAAATGAAATGTGGTGGTAAGAAAAATAAATAAGAAGATGGTGGAGAGATCCTTAATTAAATTCACCATCTTTGCTCTCCAAATGTAATCAAATAAGTACACTCGTATTTATTTTCTTTGTTGCTATGTTTCCGACGAAATATGCATTGCTAAGTGAGATACAACTTAGAATTAGAATTATTTTGCGCCATATTGTTACGTTTTAGCAAAAACTTTATTTACTAATTTTGAAGTCAGCGAAATCCACCATTAAAGGATTAGGTAACACCACATTTCGGCAGGTATGGTTTGGTTAAGTATTTTTAAATGTGTTGTACTGACCACAATCTCGCCTTATGGTAAGTAGTAACGCAATCTTTTATTGTGAAGCGCACTAGTTTGTTAAGAGCTTATTCGCTTTAGCATTGAAAATACTTAAATTGTAATCTGACGGTCAGACGGCCTCAGAAAAACTGCTCCAGTCATTCGATGTATATAGTATAACAGACGAGGCGAAACGCTTCATCCGAATCGTAGCTAAGTCAACAAATTAAGGGTGGATATTCGCCGCAAAATAGAAGCATTTCTGTGTCTTTAGAATACCGAAAGGCTGACTTCTCTATGCGCGTGCAGGCTTTGGAGATTGCTTTTACCTAATATGGATCACCAATTAGCTTCTTAGTATGCCTCTCCAATTCACCCATTTTAAGCTGTATATAATAAATAATATATAATAAATATTTCAAGATACATTTCTGTCTCCTATCCTGTCATAAACCCCTCTATTCATAAATGTTGCTTAAAGTTAACTAGTGATTAGCGATTGTTTAGCGATACATTTTTGACGTTTTAATGTTACTTAACTTTAATCATCGTTTATGAATAAACATCTATATCTCATAGTTTAATCTTCTTAGTACAGTGGGATGTGCTGGGGTCACTGCCGTATCTCATTGGGATATGTTTGAGCCGTTTGCGGTTGAAATACTAAGGCCGTGGGTTTCGAGTACTCATCAAGTATTTGGAATCATCGCCAAACGGTCGGTCGATACTTCACGTGACCAGCGGGCTGGCTTGTTTTGAGCCTCCGACCGAAAGATCGATGAAAACCCCAAACTGCCGCCCCCGATCCTATGACCACAACGCTTGGGTCAAAATATTATCTACAACTTATATAACTTAAACAACCAATATTATATACTATATTGTTTATTTTACCATTTATATACATACGTAGTATATTATATAAACAGCCAAGAAAAATAGGTACAGCACAGCTAAGTTCATACACAATCTCTTCCAAGATTGGTATCTACGATAGGACGATTGATAAACAGAAAGAGTAAAAAAAACAAAAATATAATCTGTACTAATAATAAAGCTGAAGAGTTTGTTTGAGAGCTAAAGAATTTCAGGAACTACTGGTCCGATTTGAAACATTTTATTTTTGCGTTGGATAGCCCATTAACCCAGGAAGGCTTTGGGCTATACAACGTGTAACATAAAGGGTATATACATAACAAAGGCATGGCATCTTTACATGATATCAAACGATATTGGAAGGGTTTTTTAATCCTATCTCTTTATGTTAGGAAGATAGGAGGAAAAACACCACCTGTGATAGGCTACTATCATACTAGTCGCACAGAGATATTGAAGACATTTATCGGATTTTGGCAAGTAACGTGACGGGTAACGAGTAGTTATTAACGTATGTAGTGTGCTGCCCCGTTTGTTATGATTTGATTTTAAGAAACACACGAAACCGAAAATTTAGTACCAATTTTTTGAGTATTTTATTTTGGGTTGAAACCCTTCCAATATCGTTTGATATCATGTAAAGATGCCATGCCCGTGGTATGTATATACCCTTTTTGTTACACGTTGTATATGCTTTAGGATATAACATCACGCTGCGACTAAAAATTAACAAACATTTTATAACGCATGCTGGATATTTTGGGGTTAAAATATGTTATGGGTAATGTTTAAATAACTAACTCCACGCTCACGAACTCGCGGGCGCTCACTTGTAATATTAAAACCGAGTCAATATAATTAATTAACTTATTAGAAGTTTTTGTTTGTGACAGAAATTTTTATCCTTTTTAATTATGTTGGTTAAGAAATCAGATTTTCAAATTATTTCATCACCACTGCTCTAAAAACGGCGCGCGGCGAAGGAAAATATAGTCACGAAACCGGCATATTCTGAGGCTAAACTTCTAAGACATTTACCAACCCGCACTGGACCCGCGTGGGTCCCAAGTTGGTTAAAAGCTTATTCGCTCTAGCTTTGAATATACTTTAATTGTAATCAGACGATTAGACGGCCTCAGAAAAACTGGTCCAGTCATTTGATATACGTGGTATAAGATACGAGAATGGGAACATTATAGGATGATTATGATTAGTTGTTGACTCCACTGCGATCCGGACGAAGCGGTTTGCTTCGTCTTCGAAGCAAACCTGAACAACAAATCATGACAAACAACTGTGAACAACTAATCATAATCAGCCTATAATGAAACGAATATTTAAAACGAGTTCTGAACTACATGAGATATCTCAAAATCAAAAGTAATTTATTCAAATTAGGCTGAGAATCAGCACTTTTTGAAAGTCAATATTACTTAAGACAGTCCCCCAAAACGCTCACCCATCGACACTTCCTAGTGGTTTCGCTGAAGAAGAAGTGGCGGAACAAACTCCCCAAAGGCACATTCATTTAAAAGAACACATGACTTTATACAATACTATGTATAGTAATGAACATAAGAAAATTCAACAACAATGACATTATTTACTGTATGCCAGCTAGCCACGCCAAATTGTTCCAATTCCTCGATGTACGCTATATAAAAGATTATACAGCGTACATCGAGGAATTGGAACAATTTTCCAGGGCGGTGTTTCCCTCTGTCTACAATTAAAGTGTCTTCAAGGCTAGAGTGAATAGACTTTTAATAAACTAGAGCGCTTTAACATCAACGATAGCATCACTGCTTACCATCAGGCGGGATTGCGCTTAAGCACTAATTTATAATTATAAAAAAGGGATTAGCGTAACGTTGTTATGTTGGAATCCTTTTGTGCAAGTTTCGCACTGGCAGCAATACGGGCAAATATTATGATGCCCAATAACTTGCTTTGTTTTTAAAGATGTATGGATTGCTGTTTGTTACTTCTTTACGCAAAAAATGTTAAACAAATTTCGATAAAATTTGATACACAGATAGTTTATAAGAGGAATAACATATAGAACACTTTTTATCCCAAATACTCCCATGGGTTTGAAACTTTTGCGGGTAAATTCCTAGGGCGAAGCTAGTACATTATAAATATTTAATCCATACTAATAATAATACACACAGACAGACAGAGATACTTTCGCATTTATAATAAATGCGAAAGTATCTCTGTCTGTCTGTCCACCTTTCACGCCAAAACTACTGAACCGATTGTAATGAAATTTTGTAAACAGATAGTCTAAAGCCCGAGAAAGGACATAGGCTATAAAACATCCCGCTATGACCAATAGGAGCAGAGCAGGAACAAAAAATGTTGTGAAAACGGGAGCAAACGCGGACGTACATATTGCTCTCATTATTTTAACAGGCGCTTATTTTATATCAATTACTAAGCTCTTTCGGTTCGATTAAGCTTACGCGGGTGAAACCGCGGGGCATAGCTAGTCTAAAATATATTAATATAGATTTTACCTATGTTGCCCGTATATTCCAAGAACTCGCCCGAAATCTCATGTATGAATCAAGAACCTCCAAAATCAATATGTAAATAACAGTCATTTGTATCTGAAACAGCACACGCCTGAGAAAATTCAATACTAAGCCCAATACATTTCATCTTTCAGCACTTGAAGCGAAACATCCCCGCTGATTACAGCGACACTTACAGATTACATAGTATTACACCACGCCTTTTTAAAGTTAAATGTTTCCGCTGAATTGCGATGCCGCCCAACAGAATTTGTTAACCAAATTACACTATTTTGTTAGCCATTCTGTGAATTGTTTTGCGGTACGATTTTATTATCTAAAAGTCTACATTTCAGTGGAAAATTCAACGTTTTATTGATCAGACTACTGGATGATCCTAGATTTCGTTTTCAGTGCTGTGTTTTCATATAGCAGATTGGATGTACCTGGTTTACAAATCTAGAACCTGGGCCACAACTGTAACGTTGTGATTATTTCTTATTTTATTTATTATTTTTTGCCTTTACTAAGCATAGGGAAACGCACCTTTTTGTGGTCTATGGTTATTGATACTAATTGTCTATTACTATTTGTTTTGCTTTATCTGTGACATTTATTGTCGTTTTGACGTTTCAGTTTGACAGTTTTTTGTCAAATTCCCAAGTTTGTGGGGAGTATTGTTTTGTAATGTTGGCATTGCATTGTTTTTTTTTGGTATATCAACAACGTAATGGTCGCTGCTTTCATTGTGAAAATGAATTGTCGTATTTTTTTCATTAAGGGATTTTTGTAGACCAAGTTATATTTTCATTGGATTTCTGCAGATTGGAATCTTGTAAGCGGGGAAATCTCCCACCGTTCAAAGGGGTAATTTGGGTTTCGGGTGTTTGGCACCGAGAGAGATTCTTGACAGCCAAAGAAAAAGGAGGCGAAGATACCTGTGGAGTCACGTAGCGATCGGAAAAAAGGCTTTTCGATGTCGATAGATCTGACCGGCAGGGCGTCGGGCAGACGGCCTGGACGGGCTTAAAGAAAATAAAGGCTTCTGACACGGTGTGCTGATTTTGGGACAATCGCGGCCGTGTGGACCAGCCAGCAAGCAGCACTAGGCCCAAGCAATCCTGTGCATGTGGCTGGGTCTCCCAGGCGGAGAATTTTTCTATTGGAGCGCCACCTGGGCGTGTCTTTTTTTTATTTTTGTCATATTCTTCTACCTTCAACCCCGTTGGTTTGTAGAGGCAGGACACATGGTTTCAAGGACAAAGAAGGCCAGGAACTTCCAAGGATGTGTCGCAAGTACCCTCTTATCTCAATTTAAATAACATTCTTGTACCCGTAGAAAACTCATTTACTATTATATTACCGGTGGTGACCGGTGGTGACCTTTTGTGACCTTTTCTGATATATAATTTTTCCCATTTTGGATTTGTATAATTCTGTAGTCATAGTGGATGAAATCCACAGCCTGAGTAAGCTGAGCTAGAGTTAGTGGGCAATCTGCTAGGCTACTGTTGCGCGTGAAACCTGGACGCTCCAACAGACCACTCTTGGAGCCGCTAGGATTGACCCAACCTTATTGAGGTTAACAATAAAGCTATATTGTTTATTTACATTTAATAAGAGTTAAAGATAGTTTCCTGTTGTTACATATAAAAGCTTGTAATTAAAACATAGTAGTCCAACAAACTATCATTTTTTTTATTTTCACACCCGATTAGCCGAACCTCTACTTTTCTCTTTTTTTGTCAGGGAGTAAAACCCGGGCAACCTCTAATTTTACACACCTGACACAACATAACAATATTATGACAGGCAACATCATTAAAGGCGTAAATCAGAAGCGTATTTAAGTAACACTATATTTCGACAGTTATTATATATTTACAACATGTAGGTAACATAAAGGGTATATACATAACAAAGGCATGGCATCTTTACATGATATCAAACGATATTGGAAGGGTTTTTTAATCCTATCTCTTTATGTTAGGAAGTTATGAGGAAAAACACCGCCTGTGATAGGCTACTATCATACTAGTCGCACAGAGATATTGAAGACATTTATCGGATTCTGGCAAGTAACGTGACGGGTAACGAATAGTTATTAACGTATGTAGTGTGCTGCCACGTTTGTTATGATTTAATTTTAAGAAACACACGAAACCGAAAATTTGGTACCAATTTTTTGAGTATTTTATTTTGAGTTGTAACTTGTAACCCTTCCGATATCGTTTGATATCATCTAAAGATGCCATGCCCTTGGTATGTATATACCCTTTTTGTTACACGTTGTATATTTTTTTAATGTTAGAACTGGAGATCTGGACTGCTGCTGGGCTGGCTGGTGGGCTTAGACCTGGAGTTTTCGGCGGGAAAGTCAAGCTGAATGTCACGCTCATTTTTCATTGGCCTTTTAAAATTATTTATAGTGTTGTTTACTAAATAAAAATGCGTGATTTATGTAGTAAAAAGTGCATTAAGTAAATAATTCATAAAGAGCAGTGAATTATCGCAGCATAGTGGCCACATCATGACTTTGACTCAAACCTCCCTCGTAAGACGGTTCACGCGGCCGTCTTTTTCGACATGAATAATTCATTACGTTACATTGGCTAAATGCAGAAACCGTGCGAAACCATAAAAGAAAGAAAAAAGAAAGAATCTTAGCGCTTGACCATGATCCCGCCTGATAGCAAGTAATGATGCAGTGAGTTGTTGATTGTAAAGCGCATTAGTTTTTATGAGCCAATTCATTCTAGTCTTGAAGACACTTAAATCATAATAAAACGAGAAGGCAGCCGCAGGCAAATTATTACAATCCTTCGATATATGCTGTGTGAGTTCCACGTAATAACCATACACAAATCCAGACTTCCACTCGCCCAGCGACAAGAGTAAAGCGAGGAGACTTCTCTGACTAGAAGGATCGATGACCTCAAAAAGGTGGCTGGGAAAGACTGTACGCAGAGAGCAGAAGACTTTTGTTTTTTGATGTAGCATTGAAGAAGATTAGGTCCAGCTTTTGACTGCAGCAGGCCGAGTTAGGTGGTCATTATGGAATCGTGTGATGGTAACAGGAATAATGCTTTGCCATATCATGTGCTACGTACGTTTATAGATCTTGACTTAATAATTCCACGTAAGTACATTATAAGAAGGTTCAAGGTCACTCAAAGGACAATGGAGAGGGCTATGCTTGGGGTTTCACTGCGCGGTCGAATCAGAAATGAGGAGATCTGCAGAAGAACGAGAGCAACCGACATAGCCCGAAGAATTGCAACACTAAAGTGGCAGTGGGCCGGGCACATTGTCCGTAGGACCGATGCCCAATGGGTCCGACTGGTTCTCGAGTGGCGACCACGCACCGGAAGACGCAGCGTGGTTAGGCACCCGACAAGGTGGACCGACGACCTAGTGAAGGTTGCGGGAAAACGCTGGATGTGGGAGGCGCAGGACCGGTCGTCGTGGAAATCCTTTGGGGGAGGCCCATGTCCAGCAGTGGACGTTTTTCGGCTGAAATAATAATGAATGATGATAACTCTATTGCATATTTTGTATCTGCATGTTCCTATTTATTTAAATGCGTGCCTTGGAGAGAACGTTAAGCCGTTGGTTTCGCTCTCATTTGTAGATCTTTGAGTGTGAGTTGTTGCGAGTCGTCAGAAGACTGAAAATCTGACAACCAAGCGGTATTGGATTACTCTGTTAAGGGATTGTACAGGTTAGATAGGACGTCCTTCCATGTAAAATACTGGTTTTCTGCTGAATCTAGTAACACTAGAAGCTGAAGCCAACATAGTTGGGAAAAAGGTAGGCAATCAAATCTTGGAAGTACACGAGAAAAAGAAACATAAATGCCTTTGTGAACTGTAGGCTATGATTTAATGACGTCATATCGATTCTGCCTAATAAAACATCACACAAAACAAAAATAAACAATGTCGACCTATTCTTTTTTAAATTCAAACAAGTTTAAACGCTTTTCTTAGAAATGTTTGAAATATAATAGAATTTCCTTAAGGACGAGAAAGAAATTACCATAGCAATTGGTATTATTTACTCCCTGCCTAGCCGAATATAAAATAGGTCAATGTTTGCATTATATTTTCTTTTTAAAACGAGTTCTGAACTACATGAGATATCTCAAAATCAAAAGTAATTTATTCAAATTAGGCTGAGAATCAGCACTTTTTGAACGTCAATATTACTTAAGACAGTCCCCCAAAACGCCCACCCATCGACACTTCCTAGTGGTTTCGCTGAAGAAGAAGTGACGGAACAAACTCCCCAACAGCACACTCATTTAAAAGAACACATGACTTTATACAATACTATGTATAGTAATGAACATAAGAAAATTCAACAACAATGACATTATTTACTGTATGCCAGCTAGCCACGCCAAAATACCAGCAAAGCAAAACAGCTGCTTAGACTTTTTCCCGAGTACGTTGGGGTTGGCTTGGTTCGTACAGCAAAACCTTGATAACTTAAAAACCTCTATAACTTAAAAGAATAATATATTATGTTCCCTATATTAACCTATTCATAACACAAACCCTTGATAACTTAAAACCTTTATCATCATCTACCTTTTTATTGTTCCACTGCTGGGCACAGGTCTCCTCTCATACAGAGAAGGATTGAGCGTAATCACCACTGATTTCAGACTTAAAATCCAGGTAAACCTCTATAACTTAAAATATTTTGTGTTTTCCTTGGACTTTAACTTACCGAGGTTCTACTGTATTTAGTATTTCACATGGAGTGACTGTCTATCTGGAGTACACAATCCAGTTTCCGGGTAACACGATACTGATAAATATTTGTATATTATTATCATCTCAGCCACACGAAGTCCACTGCTGGACATAGGCTTCCCCCAAGGATTTCCAATAAGAACAGTTGGACGCGGCCGGCATCCAGCTCGTGTGTGGAGGACGTTTTCTTTCACATCGAGGAACTGGAACAATTTACCAGCGGCGGTGTTTCCAACGGACTACAATTTAAGTGTCTTCAAGGCTACAGTGAATTGGCTCTTAATTAACTAGCGCGCTTTACCATCAACAATCAGGCGGTCAAGCATTAGTTTATAAATTATAAAAAAACTTTTTTACAAAAAAACAACCGACTTGGACCTGGTGTCTTTGGTTTTGTATATTCATTTTTGACACCGACTTCCGAAAATAGTTATTTTTCACTTTGTAGTGGTTTTTGGAAGTCGGTTGTTTTTTTGTAAAAAAGTTTTTATTTTACACTTTTTAGTTGTTAAAAGTACTATGTATTCAGTTGCATCCGGTCAGACTGGAAGCTGACGCAAATATAGTTGGGAAACGACGTAATTTTGTTTACTTTAATTTTTACCCGTACCTAAGTATTCCCTCAACTGCCTATGGTCTTCTTCATCAAATTTACTGCAGACCATTATTTTAACCCAATGGGTGCCAAGGTCTCATCAATATAAATGAATTGAGTCCAAATACAAGGTAGCTACTGTAAATCGTTTAGGAGTTCCCTGAACTGACCTTTGTCATCATCATCAGCTAATGACAGTCACCACCCATCTAGGTGTAAGGTTCTTGTCAATACAAATTATTCAAGCACAAACACAAGGTAGCTGCTGTGAATTGTTGAGGAGTTCCTTCGACTGTCTCCCGGCTCCATCATCAGATCTACTCCAGACCTTTATTAAATTGTAGTGCTTTAAAATACTTAATGAAAATGCTAAGAAATGCACTAGTCGCCCCTGCAATTTTTGGAAGGTTCCCTTGTTTTCTCTGGTCTTCCACCATCAAACCCTGATATCCTTATTATGGGACCACCTTGGGAACGTCTTCTTTCCAACAGAAAAAGAATTATCAAAATCGGTTCATAAACGACGAAGTTATGCGCGAACAAACATAAAAAAAAAAAAAAACATATATACGGTCGAATTGAGTAACCTCCTCCTTTTAGAAGTCGGTTAAAAAATGGACCTGAGTGATTGTGAAAAACTTTTTTTTAATACATAATAGGAACTCGCAAGCGTAATTTAGTTGTTCGGTGCTACCTGGAGTCGTGTCAAGGTTTAATATCTGATTCGGTGTTCATGCTGTTTATATTCATTCAAATTACTCTTAAGTGCTGGTTTTACCTTTTTCCCATTATTCCTTTTCCTGTGACGTTTATTTAATGTCATTTAGGACTTTAAAAGCAATTTTCAGATTTATGGAACCGTTAAATTGAGTTTATTTTTTGTACATTTTTAGATCTTATCCGTGTTTTAATTAATAAATAAAGTAAATAGCATGGAAAGTGCAAATTATGTTTAATAACGATCTTTATAAACAAAATGCTGCTTGTTTTTGCGGATGGGTAGTCATGAAATGACCTCTCCTGTTCGGGGCGGAGCGGAAGGGCGTGTCAGACTTTTACTCACTAAAACCCATCTCTGTTCCTTCACATGCCTGTGGTCCATCACCACAGTATCTCTTTCGGAGAAACCGCAACCGTAGCAGGATTATACTGCTGTCTTCAACTAAACTGTTTAAATTATATAGCTATACTACTTTTTGATTAAGGAAGATTATGCGCTCATGATAGTTATACTACTAGTATACTATACTAGTACGAGGGGATAGGGCGAACCAGTTGGAAGACAACCAGAACAATTTTACAATGCATTACTTCACATTCTGTAATTCATTTTTTTTTCTTTTTATACTTTGTGAAGGAGAATGTGCAGAAAAGCGGACCCCGGGCTCCAATGCGAAAGCCGCGTACGCAACTGGGAGAAACGCTGAGATGATGGTGATGATGATGATGACTTTGTATGGTTGTCTCTTATTATTGAATAAAGTTTATGATACTGGCTGCGCCTAGCGGTTTCACCCGCGTAAGTTTCGATCCAGTGTAAATATTGGAATAAAAATTATCCTATGCGTTATTCCCGGTTATAAACCATCTGTGTGCCAAATTTTATCTAATTCTGTTCTGTAGTTAAGGCGTGAAAGCAGAACAACAACCAAACTCACTATAACATACAGCGTGGCGCCATAATGGTGACATTAAATTAACACACGAGTAGTGCTAGTGCCCATTAATCATATGACATTTGCTATTTTAAAATAACTCGAAAAAAAAAATTTTTTTTTCAAACAAAATAAATAATATAATTATTTATTTTGTTTGAAAAAAAAAATTTTTTTTTCGAGTTATTTTAAAATAGCAAATGTCATATGATTAATGGGCACTAGCACTACTCGTGTGTTAATTTAATGTCACCATTATGGCGCCACGCTGTAGATAAAATATTAGTAACGATTATTTTAATTATGATATTGTTATTGTGTGTCATAAATTACACAGGGCTTTAGCTTAAATCTATAGAGTTGATTAATTTTGTGAATGTTCTGGATGATTTAATTCCCCCTTCTCCGTTCCATCATTGGGCGACCCGTCGTACGGCGAGTTTCTAGATACTCTTACGTTGTTGACACCACTACGATCCGGACGAAGCGTTTCGCCTCATCTTTTATACCGCGTACTTTGAGGGATTGGAACAATTTGCCAATGACGGTATTTCCGTCGGACTACAATTTAAGTGTCTTCAAGGCTAGAGGGAATAAGGGTCTTAATAAACTAGCGCGCTTTACTATCAACGATTACATCACTGCTTACAATCAGGCGGGACTCCAGTCAAGTACTAGGTTATAATTTATAAAAAAAATAACTGATTTATTTACAAAACCAACTGATACCACGCTATGATAACCCTCCAACCAATTTGTTACACTCGAAAGGTAACATCAACATTCTTTTGGTCAGGAATTTAAAGGGAAATTTCGCTGGAATCCTGAATTACTGGGAAGTATGAGAATTTCAAATAAATTCTTAGCAATTAGACCGTGCGCACAGAAAATGGAATGGAAAAATATAAAATGGGGTGGCAAACGGTCCGGTAGTGGTTACGAAATGGAACGGGATTTTCTGTTATTTTTTTTTACACTTAACGGCATTCATTCTGTGTGTTGTAAGATATCGCTGGAAATATGGTGGTGGGTTTTTATAACTAATGGGCTAGGGCACTGTTTTCAAAATTGATGAAGATGGCGAAATTTTATGGTATTTTAGAGGTATGAGGAACAGGGAACACGGGGAACTCCACGTATTGGAAGACGCAGCGTAGCCCCCAACAAGGTGGCCCGATGACCTGGTGAAGGTCGCGGAAGCCGATGAATGCGGGCAGCACAAGACCGGTAATCGTGGAAAGCTTTGGGGAAGGCCTTTGTCCAGCAGTGGACCTCTAATGACTGAAGAAGAAGAAGAAGAGGACCAGGGTGCAAAGTTCACTCATCCTTCATAGAAAAGGGAGGAGCCTTGTTTCAGACCTGTATTGGCACTTTGTGCTGCTAAATATCAGTAATATTCTTGGAGAGATTGTTTATCTGATCCGCCCAGTTAACACGATACCCTAGGTAAGACAAGCTTCTAACTACTCTTCACCGCTGTCAAGGGTCTGCAAAGCACAACCAACACTGACTACTTAACGTGCTCTTAGATATAAAGGGGAGTCTTAATATCGAATAAATATTAACCCATCCATGGACCAACCTTGATAGGCGAAGCTTGAATTTTAATCGACCCGATTAGCTGCTATTAGTTACCACAAGCCCTTGATCAATTTCAATATTAATATAAAATTATAGACGCTTTTCCAATATGCAAAACAGAATTTAATAATCCCATTTTAATATAGAATATGATGTGAAATCAGCCAAAGGAAATTGTATGGAGGTGTCACGTTCGACTCGGTTCACGTTGAGTGGAATCACAATTAGATTTTATTATGTTTAAAGACCTTTACTCTGATATATGCTTGCTTATAATACGAGTACGATCTATGTATATATAGCAGATGGACGGGTGGACGGATTTGCCATGCGGTACCGGGCAAAGAATAGTACCAACCCATATGCTCCTGTGGATGTCATAAGAGGTAACTACAGGAAATCTCACCAGGGAAGCAGGCAGCGCGCTTCACCTGTGGAATAACAAATTACTACGATTCCCAACCCGCCTGCCAAGCGTTGGGATTATGGCAATGCAATAGAATGAAGGCCTTTGGGGAGGCCTTTGTCCAGCAGTGGACCTCTATAGGCTGAGAAGAAAAACATGATATATGAAGGATTTATAATCTATGTAAATAGTACACTGTAGAGTACCTACACTATTTCTTTCTCCTTCCCCATAGTATTCCATCCAAAGGTTGTCTCTAAAAGATCGCTCTTAGTGATAAGACCGCATTGTGTCAGACTGTGTAAAATCTTTATATATTTATGTTCTGTAATCTATATGGTGTACATAATAAAGAGTATTCTATTCTATTCTATATTACGTACAGATGATATTTTTTTAGCTTTTTGAGATGTTGCTGCTGATGAAGCTGTTCTCAATGTTTAAGAGAGGTTTATATTATAAACTATGGCTTGATTAAGATTTTTGTATGTTTCTGTGTTACGCTTTTAGGCTAAAACGACTGAACGAATTTAGATAAAACTTGACTATATCTTTAGACTTAAAATTTTATTAAGCCTTTTCTTACTACACAATGTAAGTTATAAGAGAAAATAAACCCAAATTTACAACAAAACGGACTCGAAACTATTAGACTTCAGTACACGACACGGCTCCAACCCTTTCCCCTAATAACTTCTACAATTTCATCGTCATTCTACGAATTTCCTACAAAATTAAGCAGATATTCGTTAACATGAAGAAGTATACTTCAACAAAAATGAACCTTGATCCTTGGTTGTAACAAAATAAAATGAGTGTTGACTGACCCTTCTTGTTGCTTAATAAAACGAGTTTTGACCCTCGACAGTTGGATAAAATGAAGTATGTCAGTAGATGCCAAAATTTTATGTTATTGATACTTGGGTTAAAAGGGTTTGAATTTACATGATGATTGGGGTAGAAAGCCATTTTGTTTTTATTCGGTTTTGCCTTCTTAACATGGGATACAAATTACTGGATGCCAATCAATTGGGTTCTACAAGGACTAAATATGGGTGTGTTTCATAGAGTAAAAATTAAGAATGGCAAAATGTGTTTTATTTTATAATTATAAATTAGTCATCATTATCATCAACCTTCCTTTTTATCGTCCCACTGCTGGGCACAGATCTTCTCTCATACAGAAAAGGATTGAGCGTAATCACCACGCTTGCTCAATGCAGGTTGGCGATTTCAGACTTAAAGTCCAGGTTTTTTCAAGATGTTTTCCTTCATCTTGTAATCAGTGATTGGTGTCCAAGATATACTTAGAATGTACATATAACTTTACAAAAGTTACATTGGTACTTGCCTGACCTGGAATCGAACCTGCACACTCATACTTGAGAGGCTGTTGTTTTAACCACTAGGCCACCACGACTTATTAATTAAAATTAGTATTTATCCGCATTCCCGCCTGATGGTAAGCAGTCATGCAATCATTGATGGTAAAGAGCGCTACCTAGTTTATTAAGAGCCTATTCACTCTAGCTTTGAAAACACTCAAATCGTAGTCCGACGGAAACACCACCGCTGGCAAATTGTTCCAGTCCCTCGATGTACGCGGTATAAAACACGAGGCGAAACGCTTCGTCCGGATCGTAGTGGTGTTAACAACGTATGGGTGGAAACTCGCCGTACGACGGGTCCACCGATAGTGGAACGGAGATGCATCACCAAAATGCATCCTATAGAACACCGAAAGGCTGGCTACTCTACGCCTGTGCTTCAAGACTTTGCAGCGCGAAAAAAAAAATATAATAAAAATTGCCTCTTATTATATAGGACCGAGACAAAAACAAAATTCTTTGTTTTGTTTTTTTTTTTTGTGTTTTTTTTAACTCAGCGCATCCAGATCTATATGATTATCTATAGTGGTGAGGGTTTTGAGCAACTTCGGGCACATACATACAGACAGACATACAAATATACGCACTTTATAGGGATGGATACCCATGTTTTGTTTTTTAGCTCATTTTAAGTCAAGAAGACAATCGTCTAGTCTATAATTTATCAACAAAACTTTCCAAAGCCAACGGGACACGCTTCACGCTCTTATCAACAAAAACAGTTTGCCTTTAAAATAATATTACGAAAATATACACAAAATAATAAGATCTACACTGAAACTTGCGACGTTTCACCCCTCGGTAACCCTTTCTATCCCTATGGCACACAAAAGTTACTTACAGAAGGTCGGCTCCATAGAACGATCAAAAAATTATGCACACATAGACACGCATCATATACACTGAGTGCAAGCGTAATCGTGGCTGTGAATTAAAAACGTTCGAAATCCAACTACAGTCTCACATCGAAGTCAAAATGTAAAAAAAAAACCGACCAAGGGTGAGTCGGACTCGCACATGAAGGGTTCCGTACCATTATATTTAAAAACGGCAAAAAGCCACGTGTGTTGTATGGGAGCCCTCTTAGTTTTTTTTTTCGTTGATATACCGGCTACAGAAATACATAATCTCTGAAAATTTCAACTCTCTAGCTATTACAGTTCATGAGATACAGCTTGGTGACAGACGGACGGACGGACAGACGGACAGACGGACAGCGAAGTCTCAGGAACAGGGTTTCGTTTTACCTTTTAGGTACGGAATCCTAAAGATTAGAGGTAGAGAAAGCTTGAGACTTAGATCAAATTGTGAACTTTCTTACGAGAATTACCTTCTCGAGAATTACTCTCGTTTCGTACGTTTATGTGTGCGTGTGTTTGTCTTCAGTCATTGTGCAAAGCCGGTCTTCTGCCCTTTCTGTTTTATAACCAAAACTGCCGCAATGAAGCATAAGATATTCAAACAACTATGTATATAGACTTCTTAAATTTACATCCCCGGGCATTGAGCTCGAAAGATCTTTACAAATTACTTAGGAATAATAGAAATGCGGACTAAGAGTATAAGTTAGAATAATAGTTAGAAAGATAGTTTTGATAATGAAAACGTGTTTTTGAGCGGATCCAGCCTGCTCTTTGATGCTCTTCCCATACACACTCCAAACCGGGGGGAGGAGGGAACCTTTAAAGGGGGTGTCCTTAGCTTATAGCCGCTAGTTTATAAGCTATGTTCCCTTGCTTTAATTGACAAAAGCATGCACAGGATAGCCGGCTGAGTGATTGCGTGACACTCTATGGAACGGGTTTTATTTTGACAATTGAACAACATTCATTGCATTTTTTACGTTGTTGAGTAGACACATTTTCCGAACATAGGAAGTAATAGATTAGATTATATCCTTCAAAATGATTTCAATTAAGTTTGATAGTGTTATATGTAATTGGGTTGCCTGGTTGGTTGAGCAAATAGAGGATACTCAAAAAAAATGGTTGATAAGATTTTACGTACGATTAACGTAGTGGTTAAGCTACTGCTGCGCTGCGTATCGCGGGTTTCGATTCCCGCACGGGACAACAATTATATAGTATGTTCTACAATTAATAATGTTCTGGGTTTGGCTGTTTGTGTATGTTGGTTTTATATATTGTTAAACGAACCGACGATACACGAGAAATACCTAGTGTAGAGCAAAAGTTTTCTTAAAAAAAAAATGGTAATAGAAAGTTGCTCACATTAGCACTAAGAACGATTTTTAATTAATTAACATGGAAACATTATAACAGCATTGACGCCAGTGTACACGCGATATATTTTATTTACAATATAAACTGGTATTTTTATGACCACTGCAGTATATTTCACAAATGATTTGATACTGCAGGTATAATTCGAAATTGTGACAGTGTGAATATCTGCCAGTTGAGTACATTAAAGCCGATCGATATTGTGAAGTGGGTTCAAATCCCGTCAAGCGCATTAATTTGTGTAATTTATATATTACTAGCTGCGCCACGCAGTTTCACCCGCGTAGCTTTCGATATGCTCCGCTCCTATTGATCGCAGAGTGATGTTATATAGTAGTCTAATGCCTTCCTGGATTAAGTTGCTATCCAACGCAAGAAGAATGTTTAAAATCGGACCAGTAGTTCCTGAGATTAGCGCGTTCAAACAAATAAATAAACAAACAAACTCTTCAGCTTTATATATTACTAGCGGCCGCCAGCGACTTCGTTCGCGTGGAGTTAGTTATGCTTTGCTCCTAGTGGTCGCAGCGTAATGTTATATAGCCTAAAGCCTTCCTGGATTAATGGACTATTCAAAGCAAAAAGAATTTTTCAAACCGAACCAGTAGTTTCTGAGAAGAGCGCGCGCAAACAAATAAACAAACGAAGTCTTCAGCTTTATATATTAGTATCTAGATCATAGCCACTGCTCTCAAACTGGTAAAGGAAAATATAGTAAGGAAACTGGCATGTTCTAGCGGCAAAACTTCGAAGATACATGTGGTATCTGCCAACCCGCACTCTGCCCGTGTGGTAGATTAGATACGGCCCGCTCCCTCTTACCGAGAGGAGGCCTATGTCCCAAGAGTGGCAACATAATAGGCTGATTATGGTTATGATGGATGATGTGTGCCCGCATAAATATATAAAATCACGCTTCTTTCCTATAAGTAGGTATAGCCAGAAACTACACACATCAACTTTTTTAATGCTTTCTAAGTGACAGAAACACGCCAAATGTAATCAAAATCATAGATCAGGAAAGACTTTTATTTCTATAAACAAATATTATTTAGTGACTGCTCATATTATCAGGAAACTTACATATTGGAGTATGGTGACCTTGGCTGATTATGCATTAGGTACAGCCAGAAACTGCACACATCAACTTTATTCGACGCTTACGTTGTTAACAGAACTACGATCCGGACCAAGCGTTTCGCTTTCTCTTTTATATCGCGTACATCGAGGGACTGGAACGATTTGTCAGCGACGGTGTTTCCGTTACACTACAATTTGAGTGTCTTCAAGGCTAGAGTGAATAGGCTCTAAATAAACAAGCGCACTTTACCATCAACGATCGCATCACTGCTTACCACCAGGCGGGATTGCGGTCAAGCGCTAGTTTATAATTTAATAAAAAAATAATAATAAAATGAGAAAGTATCTCTGTCTGTCTGTCTGTCCGGCTTTCACTCCAAAACTACTGAAGCGATTGTAATGAAATTTGGTACACAGATAGTCTAGAGCCTGAGAAAGGACATAGGTTATATAACATCCCGATATGACCAATAGGAGCAGAGTAGTAACAAAAAATGTTGCGAAAACGGGGACAAACGGTAATTAGTTAATATAATGTTACATAGTAATACTTTATTAATTGGTTTTAATGGCTTTTGTTTGTGTTAGAATTGTTTATACAGTGTTTCTGTATTCAAGGCCATGTAGGTATGTAAAAATATATGATTAATTGTTAGGTTTTAAGCGGATTAATGGTCCTACTAATTAAATACCAGCCGCCAACCCGCATTGAGCAAGCGTGGTGATTACGCTCAATCCTTCTCTGTACGAGGCCAGACCTGTGCCCAGTAGCGGGATGATAAACAGATGATGATGATGACTAATTAATTACGGACTACCTCTTTGAATTAGTGGACGTAAGCGCTACTGTGAATATTGTGAACAAGAAATCTTGAGTTCAATATCAGAGTCAGCCAAAGTGTTGTTGCATTTTATCAACTAGGTGGTAGGCAACAACATCAGCCGCCGGCATAAGTCACCACCCACCAGACAAAGTCTTGCCGCCAAGCGATTCGTCGTGTTCCGGGATGATGTCTGGTGAAGCCGTACGGAAGACGGGTCTGAGCAGTTGGGTTGCGATGTGTGCCGGGTACGAAGTGCCTAATGTTGTTGTGTCGGGAGTTTGGTCGTGGAGGGTCTCCAGATCATCCTCTGGCGCAGCATCGTTGGTCGTGTTGTTGGGTTAAACATTGCATCACCTCGCTCAACTGCCGTCTTCCTTCATATTCACTCAGTTTTTTTGAGTGAATAGGCTTAATAAGCGAGTGCGCTTTACCATCAACGATTGCATCACTGCTTACCATCAGGCGGGATTGCAGTCAAGCACTAGTTTATAATTATTAAAAAAAAAAAAAAAAAACTAGAGTTCCAATGATGTAACCTAGTAAATTTTGACTTTAGTCTTTAGGTAGTTGTGTTCGTCCCAACTAGAGTTTCTCACCAATATCACGGGATTTTTGCCCGATAGATGATAATAGTTCAACTGACAGCCTCCGTGGCGTAGCGGTAGCGGACGCGGCCGCTGCACAAGGTAGCGCGGGTTCAATCCCCGCACAGTGCAAGTATTTGTATGTATGAATATGAATATTTGCACTGGTCTGGTCGTGCCTCGGAAAGCACGTTAAGCCGTTGGCCATACGAACATTTAGTGGCAGCCGTTGTTGGAGCCCTCAAAATTCCAACAATTGGTCTAACTGCAATGCTTCGACGTCGCCTTTGGGATGTGGAGGTCAGACGGCAATCGCTTCACGGAAAATGTCGAAGTTTAGCCATACCAGCAGTTGGACTGGTAAAGCGGACCCCAGACTCCAAAGCTGAAAAGGCTTCGGATGCGTCTGGGATTAACGCTGTGATGATGATGATGAGATGATAATAGTTCAACCTCGATTAAATTTTGGTATACCTCTACGAACCTTGCGTGAAATATAAACGTGATGTTATATAGTATTTTATAACTTCTATCAAAACTCCACACATACAACGCTCAAATTAATGATCTGTATAACAATAAATGTTCAAAGTTTTACACTTATTGCTATAATTCAGTTTTAACATGAAAATCTCATCAATTAATTTGGTCGCAGCCATTTTAAGTCGCAATTTAATTGCGACCACAGAAATCTGAATTAGTAAAGTTTGTCGTCACAATTTTGTGATCTGTGGTCACACACTCGGCCGTAGGTTGATCGACCCCTGGCGCACAGGCAAGTGAAGGAACACGGGTGGGTTTTAGTCAGTAAAAGTCTGACACGCCCTTCCACTCCGCCCAGAGCGGGAGAGGTCATTTGATGATTTCCTTACACAAAAAAGAAAGTCATTAAGTTGTAGACAAGGTCAATATGTTATTGAAATACTGAAATAATAACCAATTTGAGTAAACTTCTTTTTATATTTACGATAAAATATTGTTTCATTACTTTCGCTGGAATAAACTCTCGTTACCTGCGAAATTGAGGCTATTTATTACCTTCAAAAATATTTCTAGGACCTATTATTAGATTGTTATTTATTTAGGTAAGAAAATAAACAATTATATATTTTTACACACTGTTATCGGGCGAATTTCCGCGGGTAAAACCTGAGGCTAGTTAATAATATAAGGATATAATAACATGACTTAAAACTATGCAGTATCAGTGTTATGGGGCTCAGCCAAGTTCCTAGCTGTGAGCCAAGTAGCTTAGTGTTCATGTATTAATATTAGTACTTAGTTCATATACCTGTAACTTAGTTCAAGAAACCAGATCGGTGCTTAATTATGACTACAACTTCTCGAAGAGAAGTGGCTATAGGTAAAGCCTCTTTGTAAGTTCCGGGCTTATATTGTAGCTATACAGTGTGTACGGGTATGGTCTTGCGATATTTTAGACACTTATTTAACAACTATTTTACATTACAAACTAAACATGCACCCAATCCACTTCCTCTGTATGTGGCAGCCATTTTTGTAGGAATGTTCTCTACTCTTGTAAGAAAGAAATCTTATCTCTATAAATTTTACTCGTACAGGGATACAATTAAACTCATTTGAAGGTCAACAATATTGTCATACATTACTAAACAAGATGTTCCCATCTACAAAAATTTAGAAAAAAGAAATTGAAACTCAAAAAAATAGTCGTAAAATTATCAAATTAAATAATTATACACATGCAAATAATTACAAAAACACCCTACAACCCTTTTTATTTATTTGCTAGATTCGGAGATTTTGAGTTAAGCGTTAGTATAATATTAAATTTACAACTGTATATCTAATAGTTTAAGAGTTATTGCACGAGAGAAGTGGACCGAGTCCATGTTTAATGTGTATTTGTATTGTAAAACAGTTGTTATATAGGTGTCTTAAATATCGCTAGTCTATGTCCGGACACATTATATATGACCAGTTAGAACAAAAACTCTTAACATTATCGAACCACTCAAATTTTAGTCTTGACTGATTCGCCCGAAGAATTGCATCACTAAAGTGGCAGTGGGCCGGGCACATTGCCCGTAGGACCGAATTCCGATGGAACAGACGAGTTCTCGAGTGGCGATCACGCATCGGAAGACGCAGCGTGGGTAGGCCCCCGACAAGGTGGACCGACGACCTGGTGAAGGTCGCGCTGAACAGCTGGATGTGGGACCGGTCGTTGTGGAGATCTTTGGGGGAGGCCTATGTCCAGCATTGAACGTCTTTCGGCTGGAATGATGATGATGAATTCAAGATACCAAAATTCCTCACCATTAGATTCAAATAAAGCTACAGACTACAGTTGGACACACAATAGAAGTTGCATTCTTCCAAAAAAGTTAAATTAGTCAAAAGTTTAACTACAGTCATTTCAATCAAAGTTTTAAAATAAGATTTGGAACACCGTTCCTAATTAAGACCGTAGAGCTAATTCAATGTAAAGTTTTGTTTAATTTCTGCTCTCGCCAGATGTTACTTCGGTGTCCATTTTAGTTAAATCGGAGAATAACGTAAGATTAATCGGGTATAACAATTTTAATCTTGATCGCAATAATACCCTACCATAAATGCCTTATTTACCATACTTTTTTCCGGATGGGAAGTCATTGAATGACCTCTCCCGCTCTGGGCGGAGCGGAAGGGCGTGTCAGACTTTTACTGACTAAACCCACCCGTGTTCCTTCACTTGCCTGTATGCCAGGGCCACGGTATCTCTTTCAAACATCCCGCAGCCCAGCCAGCATGCATCGGTCTACGTGGACCCCGTCACGATGTGCTAACATCTCATCATCATCTCAGCGTTAATCCCAGTCGCATCCGCAGCTTTTTCAGCTTTTGGAGTCTGGGGTCCGCTTTACCAGTCTAACTGCTGATTTTGGCTAAACTTCGACATTTTCCGTGAAGCGACTGCCGTCTGACCTCCACAACCCGAAGGCGATATCGAAGCATTGTAGTTAGACCAATTGTTAGACTTTTGAGGGCTCCAACAACCCGTAACGACTGCCACTAGATGTTTGTATGGCAATCAGGACCAACGGCTTAACGTGCTTTCCGAGGCACGACCAGACCAGTGCAAATATTCATATTTATGCATACAAATATTTGCACTGTGCGGGGATCAAACCCGCGCCTCCTTGCGCAACGGCCGAACGCCTACCGCTACGCCACAGAGCCTGTCAACGATGTGCTAATATCTTTTTGAGGCTTAATCACCACCCTCAACTAGATATTACCTGAACTAAGCTACAAATCCATTTTACTATTTACTTATATCGATTTATACGTCTCGCGGTTTCAACCACGCAATTTTCTTCTTCATCTTTTTCTTCAGCCACCACTTCTCAACCACTGCTTGACAAAAGCCTCCTCCAAGGCTTTCCACGATGACCAGTCTTGTGCTGCCCGCATCCATTGGCTTCCCGCGACCATCACCAGGTCATCGGTGCACCTTATTGGGGGCCTCCCTACGCTGCGTCTTTCGGTACATGGCCACCACTATAGAACCTTACTGCCCCATCGACCATCGGTTCTTCAAGCATTGTGCCCTGCCCCCTGCCACTTCATTTTAGCAACTCGAAGAGCGATGCTTGGGGTTTCTCTGCGTGATCAAATCATAAATGAGGAGATCCGCAGAAGAATCAAAGTCACAAGTTTAAGTTTCATTGAATTACTAGAGTAAACAACATTTCATATATATGAACCTGTAATAAACTATCTGTGTGCCAAATTTTAGCAGAATCAATTTAGAGGTTTTTCCGGGAAAGCGTAACAAACTTTAATCCATCCATATAAACTTTCGTCTTTATAACATTATAGGGAATTAGCAGAATATACCCGTATATCTAAGAGATAATTGTCGTAATTTCGACGAATTAGAAGGTTCAAAGCGCCCTAGTTTATGAAGAGCCTATTCACTCTAGCCTTGAAGACACTTAAATTGTAGTCCGACGAAAACACCACCGCTGGCAAATTGTTCCAGTCCCTTGATATACGCGGTAAAAAAGAGGAAGCGAGACACTTCGTCCGGAACGTAGGGATGTCAACAACTTAAGGGGTTACTCGCCGTACGACGGGTCCTCCGATGATGGAATGGAGATGGGGGAATTAAGTCATGCAATTCCCTCGCACAGTTTCCCAAATGCATCGTATAGAACACCGACAGGCTGGCTACACTTCGCCTGTGTTCTAGGCTTTGTAGATCGTTTTGAGCTAAATCTGGGTCGCTTCAAATTGTTTGTCTCCGAGATGAGGCTGCGGCTTGATTTTGAAGGTTTTATTCTACGGGAATAGGCCTTTAGGTCACACACACGCTTCTATTTCTAGTACTACGCTTACGACCTTTTTGAAGAATATAACTACGTAATAAGGTCATTTAATATGCCTATTCTAGGGCGTACCCTCAAGAATCAATGCACTTTTTTTTTTTTATTTAACATTTATTCCTTCCTCAGCCTATAGATGTCCTCCCTACGCTGCGTCTTCCAGTACGTCGCCGCCGCGGCCGTAATCGGATTTACATATTTGTTTTTATTTATTTCTTAAGTGGATCAAGCACGATAAGCTTCCATGGCTGCATTAATCTATTAGTGATTTCCTTTGGAAGTACACGTGACCAATTATTGTAATTTAAACTAGCTACCTATATTATTACATAACACGCTTTCTCAATATAAGGAATTTTGAAGGAAATTGTTAATTCCTTGCTTGCTGAACAAAGCAAATGAAGCAATTTATGTTGTAGTACACTTAAAATGATTGGCATTGTTATCATTAAACATCTATTATGATAAAATACTACAATTTATTACACAATATTTACAGTTGGAAAAAACCCCATGGTTATGTTTTAAAAAAAATTGCCTGTAGTACAATTCTTTTAAATTAGGCGTTTGGGAGGTCAGACATAGGCCTGAATATGTGATAAAATAAGATATGGTTTACAGATCATCATTAACAGCGGTCAACAAACCTGCCTGCGACGTGGAGGCCCCAGGTTCGATCCCCGGCCGGGTCATGATGGAAAACGATCTTTTTCTGATTGGCCAGGGTCTTGGATGTATATCTATATATGTATCTATTATAAATATAGTATCGTTGAGTTAGTATCCCATAACACAAGTCTCGAACTTACTTTGGGGCTAGCTCAATCTGTGTGATTTGTCCGTATATATATATATATATATATATTGTCCGTATATATATATATATATATATATATATATATAGATATATAGATGCGTCCGCGACTTACAAGTTGTAGGTCGGTTCGAACCGCGTCAGGCACTTTACTTTGTGTCAATTATTTTATCACCACTGTTCTCAAAACGGTGAAGGAAAACTTCATGAGGAAACCGGCATGTCCTAGAGGTAAAAACTTCGCAGACATGTGACAGCTACCAACCCGCACTGGGCCCGCGTGGTAGATTACGGCCCACTCCCTCTCACCGAAAGGAGGCCTGTGTCCCAGTAGTGGGAATATTATAGGCTGAATATGTATATAGATGAGTTTACCGAAAGGGTATAGCATAGGGCCACATTTTATATACACACTTCTGTATCAAAGTATGTACACGAAGGGTCAAAAGTGGAGTACCACTTTTCACCCTTACTGTAACTTTATGGGAAAAAAGCTGTACGTAAATTGAAACTGTTTAAGAAAAATACTCAAGCCAACAACACAAATAACGCAAATGAATACTGTAAAACTGTCAAAATTAATGCCTTTGAATGTCTAATACGTAATTAGTCGGGTAATTGCGTGTGTCTCTGAATATAGAGAGGTAAATAACGCGCGCGAAACAAACACGAATGTGTCAAGAAAGTTTTAATTAACAGAAGAAACATCAACTAATTATAATAAAATACCTACCCACACGTACCTCCAGAGTATTAACGAACAATAAAGTAGGTACCGAAACAACCCAAAAATGTTCTACAAATTCCAAAGTCGTGAGAACAATTTAAGTGGGTTCCTATACCAACTGAACAATAAATACCAAGACAAAAGCAGTAACTGACATGGGAAGGCTTTCTTGAATGTAAAATATCTTTTTAAGACGTAAAGTCTACCCATTCAACTTTTTAATAAGTTTTCACAGGCTTATTTTCTAAATTATTGTCTGTGGGATAAACGTTGGTCTGGCTTTGTAATTTGAATTTTTTTATTACTTTGATTTGAATGACTGTTTATGGAGTTTGTTAGTTGGGTAGCTGGAGAGTGATTGTGTAGAGAAAATATTAAAATTTGGAGTATCTATAATCATCACATCATCTCAGCGTTAACCCCAGTCCCATCCGTAGCCTGTCAGCTTTGGAGTCTGGGGTCCGCTTTACCAGCCTAACTGCTGATTTTGGCTAAACTTAGATATTTTCCGTAAAGCGACTGCCGTCTGACCTCCACAACCCGAAGGCGATATCTATGCATCGAACTTAGACCAATTGTTAGACTTTTGAGGGCTCCAACAACCCGGAACGACTGCCACTAGATGTTCGTATGGCAACAGGGACCAGCGGCTTAACGTGTTTCCGAGGCACGAACAGAACCATGCAAATATTTGCACTGTGCGGGGATCGAACACGCGCCTACTTGTGCAACGGCCGCGTTCGCTACCGCTACGCCACGGCGGCTGTCATTTGAAGTATCTATAACGGTTCTTTTAAAAGGACTTTATATGGATTACTTTTACTTATCTTCTTTGTATGTCGATTAGGATACTATTCGAAAGGATAGGATTAGGATTACTAAAATTTAAATTAACATTCTAAAGAGAAATAATTTATATGTTTTCTATTACGCTTTTACGCTAAAATGGATGTTCTAATTCCAATGAAAGTTGTCACATGGGTATCATGACCGGGATTTGGATATAGGATAATATTTACCCCGTTATTCCCACGAGATGTAGACTTATACGGGTAAAACCGTATTGCGCTGCTACATTTTATAGTGAATTAGTGTTAATTCATGACCCACTGACTAGGTCTGTGAGTGTATATTGTGATATTGCAAACCAGTGACAAATAGTACAAAAGTTAAGGTGTGAATGGCTTAACAAATGAAGCGAGGACAAATTAATTTGGCCCCATTAATGTTATGCTATTAATGAAAAACATATCTAGGATTTTTTTTTATAATTATAAACTAGCGCTTGACTGCAATCCCGCCTGATGGTAAGCAGTGATGTAATCGTTGATGGTAAAGCGCGCTAGTTTATTAATCCCATTCACTTAAAAAATCTTAGTGAATAAAATAGAAGGAAAACGGCAGTTGAGCGAGGTGGTGCAATGTTAAACCCAACAACACGACCAACGATGCTGCGCCAGAGGGAGATTGATGTGGAGACCCTCCACGACCAAACTCCCGACACAACAACATTTGGCGCATCGTACCCGGCACACATCGCAACACAACTGCTCAGACCCGTTCTTCGTACGGCTTCACCAGACATCATGCCGGAACACGACGAATCGCTTAGCGGCAAGACTTTGTCTGGTGGGCATAGGTTAAATTGGTGCTCAGAAGCGCAAAACAAGACACATCACTCCAGATAAATCATAAAAATGATTTCAGAACTTATTCCCATTGATACAAGAACCATAATGCCGTATCTGCGATTTCCCTCAGTATATTAAAGTACTCAAAGGGACTTGTCACTAAGGTCTGAAAACCAGAGCACAAGCTATCCGAAAAAGGCTTTGGATGAGCATAGTATCGTACAGCGCATTGCAGTGAGTATGCAGATCGGTACTAAAAGATTTATACATTCAGATACGGGTTGTAAGGGTATGAACACGAATTGAGTGCAGCTTTACCGTTCTAAAATGGTCCCAGAGCAGAGCGAATGGTACGAGTCTCTTCTCGTAGAGAGTAGAATGGAAATACAGTAGATCGATCCTGTGAAAATATTGCCATGTAAAATTAAGTAAAGTGAGCTTAAAGTGAAGTGAGTGAGTGAGTGGGTATGTGAGTTAAAGCGTCGTGTTCCGGCATGATGTCTTGTGAAGCCGTACGGAGGACGGGTCTGAGCAGTTGTGTTGCGATGTGTGGCGGGTACGATGCGCCAAATGTTGTTGTGTCGGGAGTTTGGTCATGGAGAGTCACTAGATCAATCTCCCTCTAGCGCAGCTTCGTTTGGTCGTGTTGGTCTTGGGTTTAACATTGCATCACCTCGCTCAACTGCCGTAATCCTTCTTATTCCTTAGTTTTTTAAGTGAACAGGCTTACTAAACTAGTGCGCTTTACCATCAACGATTGCATCACTGCTTACCATCAGGCGGGATTGCAGTCAAGCACTAGTTTATAATTATTAAAAAAATAAAAAAGTTCTTCGGTAGGACATACAAAGTCAGACACCAGACAAAGTCTTGCCGCCCAGCGATTCCTCGTGTTCCAGCATGCTGTCTGGTGAAGCCGTACGGACGACGGCTCTGAGCAGTTGTGTTGCGATATGTGCCAGTTTTCTTTACATATTGTATAATAGATCCAGCTGCATCCAGTTATACTCATCTACTTAACAAAATTTGAGCTCTGATCGGCAAGTGATTTTAATAAAATCGTTTACGTGCCCTTAGATGTTATCCTTCAAAGTACTCATTGATTTATAATTATAATAGTTGATTGATTGTTCATGACAAGCAGTTTTATATTAAAATCTGACGATCGACTAAAAGTAGGTCGCTTGGAAAGAGGTAAAATATAGCAGTGACACGATTGCCCGTGTGATTTATTTTAAGGCTGAAATCTTATACCCGCCATAGTATGGAATACTAATCTTGTGATCATTATAGCCGACATTTTTACGATTATGATAAATCTCAAAATGTGTATCGTCCCTTCATCATCATCATCAATCTTTTTATCGTCCCACTGCTGGGCACAAATCTCGTCTCATACAGAGGAGGTTTGAATGTAATCACCACGCTTGTTCAATTTGGGTTGGCAATTTCAGACTTAAAGTCCATGTATCCTCAAGATGTTTAACAGTTGGAAGATGATTGTATCACCTTTTAATCAGTCATTGGTGTCCAAGATATACTTAGAAAGTACAAATCATTTTAGAAAATAAGTATAAAGTAAAATATTACCTATATCTTTCTATGATACTAGCGGCCGCCAGCGACTTCGTTCGCGTGGAGTTAGTTATTCTCCGCTCCTATTGGTCGCAGCGCGATCTTATATAGCTTAAACCCTTCCTGGATTAATGGGCTATCCAACGCAAAAAGATTTTTCAAATCGGACCAGTAGTTCCCGAGATTAGCGCGAACAAACAAACAAACAAACAAACTCTTCAGCTTTATATATTAGTATAGATATAGATTATCGATAATAAAAATAAAAATGGGAACTAGTTAATTGTTATGTGTATTACTTGAGAACAACTGGACCGATTTAGTTGTATTTTAATATTCATAATTGTCCAAATTAAGTTATGGCAGGCAAAAAAAAAAAAAAAGTAGAAAAAATCTGAACGTGATATTTTGTGCCCAATATTAAAAACAATCAGAACAAATTCTGAAAGACACCTACCATAAAAAACTACATACAACGCCACAACAAACAAAACAACACTATCCCAAAAGTAAACAAAAAAGAAAAAATCTGTATCAAAGTTACTCTATTCAATTCAATAGCTACAAGTTCCCACGTTAACAACAAAAAACTGAACTAAAAGAAAACAAAACACTAGGCCATTCTTGCTTATCACAACATCCTTAATAACACCGCCAGCCCATGCATATTACAAAATCCAATGAATATTTATTCATAATAATTTCACTATGAAATGGTAATTGCCTTGGTCCTAAGCAAACAGATTCCTATTTTGATTACACGACTGTTTCAGCAAATAAACTCAGATAACAAAATGTGTTACTGGATTTTTGGCTTTACTTCAAAGGTACTGTTGGTTTTGTATAAGATTTTTATTTAAATTAAAATCAAGGATTTAATTAAGTCGACAGGTCTACTCTGATATGTGCGGTCTTTTCCTCAAAAGACCATTTCAGTCGATATGGTCTTTTACATATACCCTCTATTCATAAACATAGCTTAAAGTTAACTAGTGATTAGGGAGTTTTTAACCCTAATACATTTTTGACGTTTGCATGTCACTAAACTTTAATCATCGCTTATGGATAAACCGTTTAAACACTGTGGTGTTTATTCATAAAGGATGATTTAAGGTGAGTGACGTTAAAAGATCAATAATGTATGGATAAAGAATCGCTAATCACTAGTTAACTTTAAGCAGCGTTTATGAATAAGGGGGAATAATAAGTTTAGCACAGACTAAAAAAAAAAAAGGGGTCAAATGCGACTCGGACTCGCGCATGAAGTGTTCCGTATTATAATCTGTAAAACGGCACAAAAAAATCACGTTTGTTATACAGGAGCCCCCTTCAATATTTATTTTACTTTAATTTACTTATTTACTTTTAATATATAATTAAATATTTTGTGAACATTTCAAGCGTCTATCTATTTCCCTTATTGATATGGAGCAAAAATATTTCAATATTGAATAGCTTAAAAATGTTCATCAGCATTGTGCAAATGTCTTGTTATGTTTTCATTGAGAACAAAGTTTCTTTAAATCTAAATAGGAATTATTTGAGGTTTTTTAACGTTATAACTAGTGCTTGACCGCGATCCTGCCTAATGGTAAGCAATGATGCAATCGTTGATGGTAAAGTGCACTAGTTTATTAAGAGCCTATTCACTCTAGCTTTAAAGACACTGAAATTGTAATCGGACAAGAAGATAGATTAGAATTGAAGTATCTTAAATTCGGATTCGGATTCGGATTGTCGGTCTCCGTGGCGCAGCGGTCAACCCGCCTGCCTGCGACGTGGTGGCCCCGGGTTCGATCCCCGGCCAGGTCATGATGGGAAACGATCTTTTCCTAATTTTCCTGGGTCTTGGATGTTTATCTATATATGTATCTATTATAAAATATAGTATCGTTGAGTTAGTATCCCATAACACAAGTCTCGAACTTACTTTGGGGCTAGCTCAATCTGTGTGATTTGTCTGTATATATTTGTCTGTATATAGCCGGTCTCTTAATTAGTTTTATTGAGAGATTCACAAAAACAGACGCATTTATAACTAGAAGGGCGTATTCATTATATTATAAGGTCCAGTCATAATATGGGAAAATAAAATGTTTGGTTTTAGATGTTTATTATATTTATTTGAGTACTATAAACAAAGATGCTATTTTAAGCCCAATTTCCGTGACTTTTGACTGATAATGGGGTTAAAATAACAACTTTAGAACTGTGTTATTATTCCACCATTAAGTGACTGTTTTAATCATTATCTACTCGACGTATAGATCAGAGAAACACATAACAAAAATAATGATGCTTAAAACACTCATTCCTAAACCTTTTAGCTTAAAATTTTCCTACCTTCAGTAAGAAATCCTTTCAAACCCTGCGCCAGTTGCCCCTTCCATAATCTCAGTCCCTACTCCTGAGACAAACAGCGCATTCTTCAGAGAGCATAATGAGAGCGCCTAAGAGATTATGCTGCTCAAAACCAGCTACATCGCCAGATGTAGGCTTCAATACAAGCTAACCCTCGCAGCTATAGGTAGATAGACCACTCCTTATTGTGTCACTGCATTTAAGATTTTAAGAGGATAAAGGAGCGCAGAAATCCCGCTATATCTATACTAATATATAAAGCTGAAGAGTTTGTTTGTTGTTCGTTTGATAGTTTGTTTGAAGGCGCTAATCTCAGAAACTACTGGTCCGATTTGAATAAGTCTTTTTGCGTTAGATATATAACATCATGCTGCAACCAAAAGGAGCGGAGTATATAAAAAAAAAAACATATGGAAACCTACGCAGGAGAAATCGCGCGGCCCAGCTAGTAATATTATAAACATTAACGATTGGATGTATGTTTTTTCCTCTTTTAAACAAAAACTGATGAACTAATGAAATTTGGGTTTATGACCAGAATGAACATAAAGGATACTTTTTATTGTGATATCCCACGATATTGATTAAATGATAGTTTGACCAACAGTCTTACAAGAGGTACGTAATACATTACCCAGTAACTGAGTTGTAGAGGTCAGATAGGCAGTCACTCCATGTAGAATACTGGTATTCATCTGAATCCGGTTAAACTGGAAGCTAACCCTAATATAGTTCGAAAAAGGTTAGGCAGATTATAATAGATTATTATTCCCACAAGATCAAAACTTATGCGGGTGAAGCCGCCAGGCGCACCTAGTTAATCATATAACTTGGGCATTGCATAGAGTTGTTGTAATTAAAATTATATGAAATATGTAAGAAATGATCTGGTTACGAAAGCTCTGTAGTAAATCTCTTTATTGTGAGTTTACACTCCGAAAATACTGAAACCTGTCGAAAGAATAATTATTATGCTTCCAAGAAATCTCATACAACATATTACTTTTACATCATTATTAAAGTCACGAAATCTTTTTCTCTATGTTCTTATACCTGGTGAAACATTGTACGCGCTTAATATTTTAATTTGATCAGAGGACATAATGTCACTCCTGTCAGAGGACATAATGTCAAAACGGTCTCCAAACACTGGAGCACAGGCGATAAGTAGCCAGCCTGTCGGTGTTCTATAGGATGCATTTTGGCGAGTGTGCGAGAGAATTGCATGACTTAATTCCGCCATCTCCGTTCTATCATCGGACGACTCATCGTACGGCGAGTATCCACCCTTATGTTCTTGACACCACTACGATCCGGACGAAGCGTTTCTCCTCGTCTTTTATACCGCGTACATCGCGGGACTAGAACAATTTGCTAGCGGCGGCGATTCAGTCTGACTACATTTTAATTGTGCTCAATGCTGGAGTGAATAGGCTTTTAAAAAACTACCGCGGTTGACCATCGACTATTGCATGATGGAAAACGATCTTTTCCTGATTGGCCTGGGTCTTGGATGTTTATCTATATATGTTTCTATTATAAATATAGTATCGTTGAGTTAGTATCCCATTACACAAGTCTCGAACTTGCTTTAGGGCTAACTCAATCTGTGTGATTTGTCCGTATATATTTATTTTATTTATTTAATATCCTCTGGTAATAGTTTGTAGATACTCCACGACTAAAGCTTTGGGGAACCATAAGTATATTTGATATTATTATAAGCGTTCAATAGGCTCTACAAAACTCAAACGCCTTCTTGAACGTCCAGTAATATTACTAAGCAAAGGAAAATTGTATATATCAACTCATGTTGTCATGTGAGACTGTTGCTATCATCTGCCTACATAAAAACTTGAGCCTTAAATATATGGGTCATTACTATTGTAAAAGCTAATGTATGTAAGTGCGGTATGAGCATAAATATCTTTAACTTATGTAAGTTTCAAAAGTGATAAAAATAATAATACATTTATTTGCTCAAAATATGGTATAACAGGTCTTACAAATAATAATACTACTACAAACATGTATTGCCGGGCTTAGACTCAACACGGAAATTGGAATCGAAAATAAGAACAAAAAAGTACTTAACATATTGTGTCAAAAAACTATTTCAGACTATAAAAGTTATGTTGATTTCCGCCTAAAACAGTATTTACCTACTTAAATTCACTACGAAATTTAATATATATCCGTACACACAAAGCCAAGCAGCCTTTGCCATATTTTGCAAGCTTAGGAGCATTGCTTAGTACGAGCCTGTAAGGGTCTCGTCGGTTTTGAACGCATATATCGTTTGCTGTTTTAAACAACTCTTAAACATGTAGACAAGGCATTAAGATAACTCGTAAATATATAGACAAGGTAGCGGTAACAACAATAGTTTTTCAAATACTGGTTTACATGATTCGTCAGTTTGAAGTCCATATAGAGCTCTAATAATGTCTTTTTTTTTGGGTAAAAAAATTTGTATGTTTGTCGAATTAATGATCTGCCTATCCTTGCTCATGTTAGTGACGGCTTCCAGTCAGACCAGTATCTTACGAGTACATGGTGAAACTGAATATTGCACGTTCACAATCCCCTTAGTAAGACTAAATCAAAATTAAAAGACATTTATTCAAGTTAGACTGATCAATTTGAATGTCAATAAGTCAAATAGAAGTATATAAGACAGTTCCCCAAAACGCTCGCCCTTAGCCACTTCCCAGTGCTTTCGCTGGGAAGAAATGGCGGCACAGCTGCCTGTTCAGTTAAAAAAAATGCTATGTAACTGATATAACAAAATACAAAATACAGAATACTTAATTAAATTATTTACCATATGCCAGCTATCCACGCCAGTATAAGACACAAAGCAAAAAAAAAAATCATTAAGTATGGAAATGTAAGTATGTAAAACCTTATTACCTCAATAAAAGCCTTCAGGTATAAAGGGCGTGACAGTTTAAATATTTATGCATTGGAAAAAATAGACAATTATATGAACTCATATAACTGGTTGACGTTTTCTGGCTTCTACATGTGCCAAAGATCTAAGAATTGTAGTTGGTACCATCTCTTTGACATGTTTTCTGGGGCAGGAAGGGATCTCGTAATATAATGGATGATCACCAATCCATGAACTTAACCTTCAAAGAGTTCATGCAGCCATTATTATTTACCTCTAAATTTTCTCTTCTTATTGGAAATTGTAAAGTGTCACAAACATACAGTGTTCTCGAACCATACTTTTATGAAGCAGGTGTTTTCGTAAAGTTATAATCATTGTTTCATGAGAAGATTGCCTTCGAATATTGCGTAAACGATTGATATCTATTTTTGTGAGTGTAACCACTGAAATCACGCAAACATTAGAATTTATATACCGAAATAACACGAGAATATATGACCTAACAACACATATAAAGAACTAATTTACGAGCTGTCTTTTTACTAGACTATGAACTAAATTCGACTACGACATAACTGGAATTTCAGTACTAAGAGTTCAACTATTAAACCATGGCCTAACTAGTAAGAGGTCATCAGTTCAATTTGTAACTACACTAATAATTAATAATACATACACAAACCCTACAAGCCTTTCTTAGTACCTTAATGTTAACAAGAACAACGTAGGAATTGGAACATTGAAAATCAGCCTTATTGCTGCTAAATAACGGTGAAATTGCAATCTCTTTTACTTAATTGGTCAAGGAGCAGGATGACACCGGTGTAGGCACGGCATCATGCGACTTCGTCCTCTATTATTACTGCTAAATAAAATATAGTAGCCTATGCGCAAGTTTTAATCCATTTTAATCTCTTATCTACTATTTTTTTTACAGACAATTGCATTGAAAATTCTATAATTTGATATATATAAAATGTTTCAATGCTTTCCACGCTGACCGGTCTTGTGCTGCCCGCATCCATCGGCTTCCCGCGATCTTCACCAGGTCATCGGTCCACCTTGTTGGGGACCTCCCTACGCTGCGTCTTCCAGTACGTGGCCGCCACTTCAGAACCTTACTGCCACATCGGCGATCGGTTCTACGAGCAATGTGCCTTGCCTACAGCCACTTAAGTTTAGGGACTCGCAGAGCTATGTCCGTGACTTTGGTTCTTCTGCGGATCTCCTCATTTCTGATTCGATCACGCAGAGAAACTCCGAGTACAGCTCTTTCCATTGCCCTTTGTGTGACTCTGAGCTTTCTTATGAGGCCCATTGTGAGCGACCACGTTTCAGTTCCGTAAGTTAATTCAGTTTCAGTTAATCACACTATTTTCATAAATTCATCCTTCGGCTGAAGTGATGATGTTGATGATTTTCATAAATAAAAATTGGTTTATTTTCCGTAAGTAGCTTTATACAAACAATTTTACAATTCGATCATATTTTTTTTTAACTAGATGAGTTTGATGTTTTCTGTCTGATTGCTTTGAAAAGAACAAACTCAGAACATACTGCTACCTTTTAGTAACATTACCTACTTTGTAAAAATAGGTGAGTGTACCTAAGAAAAAGGTCCCCTAACCTACTTAGCAGATTATCTTCATAAATAAAAATGAATTGCCAAACGCGTTGTTAAGAGCAAAATTCGAGAACGGGTCGACCCATTCGAGTATTTTTTACACATTTTCTTTAAGGCATAATGAAAGTTCTTATGTAGAGTAAAGACGCAAATATGAAAAAAAAAAACACAATAAAAAGGCCCCCCAATAACTTTTGACACACGAAGTCTGAGTACATAATATATTCTACTAGCTTTCCGGCCGCGGCTTCGCCCGCGTGGCGTTCGGTTATATCGCGCTTTTTAGATTTGCCTCGGGAACATCAAATTTTTCCGGGATAGAAGGTAGCCTATGTTCTTTCTCGGGGTCTAAAGATTGTCTGTGCCAAATTTCATCAAAATCGGTTGAGAGGTTTAAACGGGAAAGCGTAACACACAGACAGACAGACAGAGTTACTTTCGCATTTATAATATTAGTATGGATTAGTACATCGTAAAACAAAGCCTGAATCAATATAATACTATTTAAATAATAGAAGTTAAACTGCTTGTCGTGATAGTTTGCGAGACCGCGCTGTTCGTATAAACTACGCAACGGGTGGTGCATTTTTCCACTACCCTCATTTAGAGAATTTATTTCGGAGGGCTTATACGTGTATTAATAGAAGTCATACATTCTTGTTTTATTTAATATATGTACTTATATGAAATTCCTAACCAGTTATTCTAAGGCATAGCATAAGAAAAGGGAGAAAATTATGAGGGAAGCCGTTTCAGTGAGATAGTATAGGGATAACGGGAAAAATGCTACATTAAAGAAATCTCAATAGTTTCCAAGATTGAATATTGTGAAAATTTCTCAAGTATTACAACCATCCTCATCATAAACAACCTTTTTTTTATTGTCCCACTGCTGGGCACAGATCTCCTCTCGTACAGAGAAGAATTGAGCGTAATCCTCCCCTGTAAGTCGTGGTAGCCTAGTGGTTAAAACACCAGTCTCTCAAGTATGAGTGTGCGGTTTCGATCACAGATCACCAATGTAACTTTTCCAAGTTATATGTACTTTCTAAATATATCTTGGACACCAATGACTGATTAAAAGGTAAAGAAAAACATATTGAGGAAAGCTGGACTTTAAGTATTACAATAAAATGGACTAATTCAATTCAAATACACAATAATACCAACCTAGTCGACGGATGACATGCTGTTTGAAAGCTATTCGCTCAATGTAGCCCGATCTTTGCACTAATCTCACTGCTATAGTTAGCTTTAAGCTCTGACGTAGTTTGAATGTCGCTAGCTAAGTTCGCTTCAAGACACATTAAGACTTATAAAGGCTGGGATCTGGGATAGAAACTGTACATTTAACCTTTTGAAAGGCCAAATGTACAATCTATTTTGCTTAGTACGTTATTTATTATCGTAATTCATACTAATATTATAAATGCGAAAGTAACTCTGTCTGTCTGTTACGCTTTCCCGCTTAAATCTCTAAACCGATTTTGATAAATTTGGCACAGACAATCTTTAGACCCTAAGAAAGGACATAGGCTACCTTTTATACCGGAAAAAATTGATATTCCCGAGGGAAATCTAAAAAGCGCGATATAACCGAATTCCACGCAGGCGACGCCGCGGGCGGAAAGCTAGTAAATTATAATTATGAATTAATTTCTTTCAAAAGTGAAGATGTTTAAATAATATAACATTTTTAAAGATAATAATTACATTAGTCGTATAATCTAATATAAATAATCTTTATCATGACTCCCTTTTCGAGGGCGTTATAATCTAATAACAAACCTAACTTTTCCTGAAGAGAACTTCGAACATTTTGCTTAAAAACATCGGCATCTAAAAACATAATATCATAATACATACATTTTCCCTTCATTTCATACCATTTTATCGTCTGAGCTCTTTTCCCAAAGTAATTTTCTCGAGAACAATCACTGTCACTGCATCAAATCAGAATCGGTATGTCGAAAATAAATATGAATCGTACCGCGACTGAATCGAGCGTAGAGATATTGACACTGTAATGTGAATCGTCAGAGACAATTGGAGAAGATTTCTGCGAACCGAGAGACGCAGTTTTCATAATGGAATCGGTGCTTAGGTTGTACAACTTAGGTCTTGTTTTAAATGGAAAATAATCGAGGTAATGTAGGTAATACTTTTAACGATATAGGGAAAACGGTAACCTTCTCGTGTAACCTTATTACGTACATATAAACATATTACGCGTGCGAATTTAAATAATCAGCTAATGAAACCGTAAATATCCTCTCAAAAATTCCGACGTAATATCATCAGCATAACATATAAAAAAGAAAACTTAAAAGCCCGTTGTAAGGATAATAACGAGAGAAAATCTCCATAATTATATGAAACAACATCAAACCTTATTAAAGATCTTCGCATAATTCGAAACTTGCTAAATTAATTAAAGGCTTTCAGAGAATCGTAAAAGAAAATTTTCGTCCATAAAGACGTAAAACGCTGCTATTAACTAATCATACTTATCATTAAAAAGTATCCATACCATTTTTCCGAACCATTAAACAGGTTTATCGGCAACCACGTAACTACTGGTATCCAACACACACATCATTTGAGTACTACACCAAATTATTCACACATTCGTTACGAACTATTACACCAAATAAACCACTTACACCGAAAAATGAACAGTACAAGCTACGAGGCGTAGCCGCTACGTGAACTACGCGCGGCTGGTGCTACGAAACTGCCGCTACGGCGGTACGAAGTTAGCCGAAGGTCGTCGGAAAGAGCCGAGCCAGCGCAGGGGGAGTCGGGGCGAATTTCGCTCAGTCTTTCATATTTTATATCGGTCGGGACGAAGCGGAATTACAGAGTTTGCTCGGGTGGGTTTTTATAGCGTAACGGAACCATAGCGGCTGCCTGCCATTCTATTTCGTAGGTATTTTTTCGACTTGTGAGCTGTACGCGAATTTTTCTACATTGTTTGCGTTGCCTTCAGACAACTTGTGATTTTAATAGTGTGACGCAGCACAAAGAATCCATTGAAGCTAATATGAATTGGCGTGTTTGATGGTATTGTAACGACCATGAATTATTATTGTACGTACCTTGGAAGGTAAATTCAACGTTAATGACCTTTTACATCCAGTTATATGGTTCCTTGCGTGTTATAGATTTGCGATTTCGTTATGAATTACGTTCTTAGTTGAAACTTGGAGCCTTTGAAGTTTGTGGTTCAAGTTCTGATTAAATTATTTATGGTAATCTGTACGTATATATCTAGTAAACGGGGGGTTCTCCCATGGATTATTCGGTGGTATGAATCCCTCCGGGGAAATACCTCCATGGTCATGTCGTGTGAATTGGTGTTTACATTTTGTTTTATTTTTCGATACGTATTGAAGGATTTGTTATCAAGGGAATTCATACTACCCAGTTACTGGATTAAGGAAGACCACATAGGCAATCAATTCAAATCTATACGAATATATAAAGCTATAAGAGAAATGGAGAGGGCAATGCTTGGGGTTTCCCTGCGCGATCGTATCAGGAATGAGGAGACCCGCAGAAGAACGAGAGTAGCCCGAAGAATTGCAACACTAAAGTGGCAGTGGGCTGGGCACATTGCCCGTAGGACCGATGCCCGATAGGGCCGATGGGTTCTCGAGTGGCACCCACGCACCGGATGACGCAGCGTGGGGAGGCCCCCGAGACGGTGGACCGACGACCTGGTGAAGGTCGCGGGAATCCGCTGGATGCGGGAGGCGCAGGGTCGGTCGTCGTTGAAAACCTTGGGGGAGGCCTATGTCAAGCAGTGGACGTCGTTCGGCTGAAATGATGATGATGACGATATAAATCTAAAGAGTTTGTTTGTCGGTCTGAACGCCCTAATCTCATGAACTACTGGTCCGATTTGAAAAATTCCTTTTGCATTAGATGGCCCATTCATCCAGGAAGGCTTTGGGCTATATAACATCACTAGGCATCCATAGGAGCGGATCATAACAAAAATGTAATATGTATGCTGTATATTTTGGGGTTAAAATAAAATGTTCAAATAACTTATTCCACGCGACCAAAGTCGCGGGCCATAACATCGCTGTGACCAATAGGAGCGGAGTATATAAAAACACGCGAACGAAGTCGCGGGCGAACACTAGTGTAAAATATGATATTATTATTTCAAAGCTTAACGTTCATTCACAGTGAGATAAATACAAACATAGCATTTCTTTGTAGTATCTCATTTTAATTGAAATATTACTTAAGTTATTTTGATAAATGATAAATTCTCTTAAATTTAAAATTCTGCTGTATCTAGTTAGAGGTGAAGTCCATATGTAGGGTAATACACACTATCAGTAGCAATGGATTTCATTTTGACAGTTCAACAACATTCATTGCGTTATTTACGTTGTTGAGCAGACAGGTTTTTGAACACATGGAGCAATGGATTAGCAAAATGCTTCAAAATTCCAATTGATAGTAATAGTCTGTTACACAATTAGGGTGCAGGTTGGACTAAAATCAAAAACAAAAGTCATTTATTCAAACTAGCGGCCGCCAGCGACTTCGTTCGCGTGGAATTAATTATGCTCCGCTCCTATTGGTCGTAGCGTAATGTTATATAGCCTAAGGCCTTCCTGGAATAATGGGCTATCCAACGCAAAAAGAATTTTTCAAATCGGACCAGTAGTTTCCGAGATTAGCGCGAACAAACAAACTCTTCAGCTTTATAAATTAGTAAAGTTTAAAAATCAGCACTTTTTAAACGTCAATATTACACCATCATCATTATCAACTTTTTATCGTCCCACTGCTGGGTACAGGTCTCCTCTGATACAGAGAAGGATTGAGGGTAATCACCACGCTTGCTCAACGCGGATTGGTGATTTGAGACTTAAAGTCCAGGTGTCCTCAAGATGTTTTCTTTCACCTTATAATTTTATTAATGTATATAAAGCTGAAGAGTTTGTTTGTTTGTTTGAACGCGTTAATCTCAGGAACTACTGGTCCCATTAAAAAAAAGTCTTTTTGCGGTGGATAGCCCTTTAATCCAGGAGGCATAAGGCTATATAATATCACGCTGCGACTACGTATAACTAACCCCACGCGAACGAAGTCGCTGGCGGCCGCATTAGTATTACATAAGACATTCCAAAACTCCGCTTCCCAGTGCTTTCACTGGGATAAGGAAGTGGCGGAATACATTCCCCAAACTGGAAACCTACCCAAACATATAAAAGTTTGTGCGACCTATTTTGTTTGCTTTGACCTTGACTTCAATAGATACAACCATATATTTTAGTCAAAGGCTCTAGGTGTTTTATTAACCTCCTAACTAATGGATTCTAGGATTCATTAGTCAGGTAGCTAACACAGCTGCATGACGGTAGACTAAATAAGCAGTCCTAAAATAACAGACTATTTCTGTGTCATTCCAATAACAGTATTAACCGCGCACGAAGCGCTCGAAGGGTTCCGTATCGAAGGTATCTTTAAAAACGGCAAAAAAATCACGTTTGTTGTATGGGAGCTCCCTTCAATATTTATTTTAATTTAATTACTTATTTATTTTTAATTTTAATATATAACCAAACATACTGTGAACATTTTAAGCGTCTATCTATTTCCGTTATTGATACGGAGCAATAAACGGCAATAAAATCACGTCTGTTGTATGCGAGCCCCCTTCAATATTTATTTTAATTTAAGACCGTACCCTCACCAAATGACCTTGCGCATTTGCTCCCTCTTCACTGCGCCCCACCTCTACAATACTTCGTAAAATTTTACTAGCGCCGTCTGGCGGACGAAGTACTTACAAATACAAGTTAGAAACATAGACCACAGAAGTAACAGACATAGCACTTTTATTTATGTTTATTGGTGCGCCCAAATACTTTTGGTTATTATGTACTCAAACAAATGTTGACGATACTTCATAATAAAAATTCTGCAGTGTTTATTTTTTAACCGACTTCAGAAAAAGGTGGTTCTCAGTTCGATTTATTGTGTTCGCTGATAACTTTATGGTTAATGAACCTATTTTGACCATTCTTTTTTTATATGAAGGGATATGCTGCCTATGTAATCCCATTGTTACCACGTCAGTGTCGATAATGGAAATTCTGAGAAATTTAGGCCAATTATCGAAAATTGTAGGCACGCTTCGGGTGACAACTTGATACTCGTGTTTATATCGGATGATACTATAAAACCGTGAAGATTTGGGCCTGACCTGATGATGGAGATGACAGAATATCAAGGGAATCCACATCGGAAGCAACTATCTCGTGTTTGGGCTTATTTAATGTGTATTGATTAGACCTTTATAACTAAATATGTTATGACTGTAACTTCAGGGTTGGAAGTTAGTTTTGTAGATTGAAAGTTAGCTAAGTCAGATGGACAAAGGGATAGAAAAATAATATAATAAAGTTTAATTTATCATTATTTATTATTTTAAGGGAAAACGTAATCAGGGTCAAATAAATTTCTGCAGAACTGACACCTTCAAAAAAAAAAAAACATGTTTTTTTTGGGACCAGGCAAGACTGTGAAATTATATTATTATTCTCGTTTAATAAAACAAATACGTAAATTGTAAAAAATAAAACTATCGTATATCAAAATAAATAACAAATACATATACTATAATATTATTTACACAAAGCTTCCTTTCGCAGAAAAATAATAAACATCCGACTAATACAATATCCGATCAGACTGGACGTTGACGCCAGCATATTTGGAAAAGGCCTGCAAGCAAACGACCTATTTCGTTTGCTTTAATTCCTTTAAGACCACAATGAAAGTATGAGCATTTCTAGAAATAACGCAATGAAATAACACAACTTAAATTCAGTCTCTTGATTTTAATTGATTTTTGCATAAGCATGACGAGTAGGTAGTGTTTGTACCATGTTAAAGTAGAGTGTTGTAAATTGTTGAGGAATTCCCTCGACTGCCTATGGTTTTCATCATCTGATGTACTTCAGACTTTAATTTTTACCCATATGGGTGCAAATTTCTCATGAATATAAATGAATTAAGTCCAACCACAAAGCAGCTATTGTAAACCTTTGAGGAGTTCCCGCAACAGACTGTCCTTCGTCTTCATTATCAGACTCCTAATGATCATAACAATCCATCTAGGTGTAAAGCTCTTATCAATACAAATTAATCAAGAGATTACACAAGGTAGCTGCTGTGAATCGTTGAGGAGTTCCCTCGAATTTCTCTCGGCTCTATCATCAGATCTATTGCAGACATTCATTTTAACCTACTTATATGGGTGTAAAGTTTTCATCAATATAAATGAATTAAGTCCAAACATAAGGTAACTATTGTAAACCTTTAAGGAGTTCCCTTAACTAGCCTTTGTCTTCAACATCAGAGCTTTAATGAAAAAAAAAATTGAGTTTTATTGTATTGTGGGTCTTAAGTAGTTCCATTTTATTTTAATTTTATTGTTAAATTTAAATATTGTAATTCTGTTTTATGCTATTTCTATGGACCATGGTCTGAAAATAAAATTTATTATTATTATTATTTAGCTGTAAAGTTCTTATCAATACAAATTTATTAAGCACAAACACGAGACAGCTGATGTGAATCGTTAAGGATTTCCCTCGGCTGTCTCCCGGCTCCATCATCAACTCCGAACTTTACTAAATTGTAGTGTGTTAAAACACTTAATGAAAAAACTTAGAAAAGCCCTAGACGCCCCTTTGATTTTTTAAATTTCTCCTAGATTTACCTAGTCTTCCCTCATCAGACCCTAATTTCCTAAACATGAGAATACCTTGAAGATATCGTCTTTCTAATAAAACAAAAACATGTGGCACTCGGGGCTGCCGCGGTAAAGCTATTTTATACTAGCGGCCGCCAGCGACTTCGTTCGCGTGGAGTTAGTAATGCTCTGCTCCTATTAGTCGCAGCGTGATGTTTTATAGCCTTAAGCCTTTCTGGATTAATGAGCTATCCAACGCAAAAAGAATTTTTCAAATCGGACCCGTAGTTCCTGATATTAGCGCGTTCAAACAAACAAACTCTTCAGCTTTATATATTAGTACTAGCTTTCCGCCCGCGGCTTCGCCCGCGTGGAATTGGGTTATATCGCTTTTTTTAGATTTCCCTCGGGAATAAAACTAATTAAATGACGATTGATTAGTTTTAAAAAAATAGAAACTGAAAATTTTGTGTAAAAATAAAAAAACAAATAGGGGTGGACTACCCCTTACATTTAGGGGGATGAAAAACAGATGTTGGCCGATTCTCAGACCTACTCAATACGCTCACAAAATTTCATGAGAATCGGTCAAGCCGTTTCGGAGGAGTATAGGAACGAAAACTGTGACACGAGAATTTTATATATAAGATAGATGTTCGCTAGTACCAAATTTTGCATGGAGAAACGCATGGTACTATACATTGAATCTGCGCTCACGCGCAGGGCTGCAGATCTGCATGAAAATGCACATAAAAAACGCAATCCTGCGCGTGGCTGCGGGGTAAATCGCAAAGGTGTGCACACCGAGTTCCGCAATATGTAGTTAGTAGGAATTTTTTTATTAGTTATTTATGACATAGTATTTTTTTTTATTTTGCCAATTAACGTATACATTTGTATAAGTATGTATTTTCTTTTTTGTAGTTTATTTATTTTTTACCAGTGATGTCATTGAAGGAGTGCGAAAAACGGTGGCGATTTAGCGACTAAACTATATTTGATGTTTTATTTTTGACTTTGATATAGAAATAGAAGCTATGCCACAGCTTATAATTGACATCATTTTCGTGATCAGCGCCCTGAAAACCCGTCACGATACCCAAGTCAAAATATCATGAAATTGAATTTCGGCCACCTTGGATTTCAAAAATGACGTCATTTTCGTGATTAGCACCCGCGAAAACCCTTTTCACGACACCCATGTCAAAATATCATAAAATTGGTGTCGGCCATCTTGGATTTCCAAAATGACGTCATTTTCGTGATTAGCATCCACAAAAACCCCTTTCACGACACCCATGTCAAAATATCATAAAATTGGTGTCGGCCATCTTGGATTTCAAAAATTAAGTCATATTCGTGATCTGCACTTCCGAAAACCCCTATCACGACACCCATGTCGAAATACCCAAAAATTCATCGAAATACCAAATTTTAGGCGAAGTTATCCGCAAACAAACTTATAAATAAAAACTTTTTACAAAAAAAACAACCGACTTCAAAAACCACTACAAAGTGAAAAATAACTAATTTCGGAAGTTGGTGTCTTTGGTATTGTATATTCGTTTTAGACACCGACTTCCGAAATTAGTTATTTTTCACTTTACATATTGGTTTTTGGAAGTCGGTTGTTTTTTTGTAAAAAAGCTTTTATTTTACATTTTTTAGTTGTCAAAAGTACTATGTATTCAGTTGCATCCGGTCAGACTGGAAGCTGACGCAAATATAGCTGGGAAACGACGTACTTTTGTTTACTTTAATTTTTACCCGTAAGTACCTATTCCCTCAACTGCCTATGGTCTTCATCATTAAATTTACTGTAGACTATTATTTTAACCTAATGGGAGTAAAGGTCTTATTAATATAAATGAATTAAATCCAACCACAAAGTAGCTACTGGAAACCGTTGAGGAGTTCCCGGAACTGGCCTTTGTCTTCATCATTAGAGCTCTTATGAGAGTCGCAACCCATCTAGGTGTAAAGTTCTTATCAATACAAATTAATCGAGCCCAACCACAAGGTAGCTGCTGTCAATTGTTGAGGAGTTCCTTCGACTGTCTCTCGGCTCCATCATCAGATCTACTCCAGACCTTTATTAAATTGTAGTGCTTTAAAATATTTAATGAAAATGCTAAGAAATGCACTAGTCGCCCCCAATTTTTGAAAGTTCCGCTTGTTTTCTCTGGACTTCCACCATCAAACCCTGATATCCTTATCATGGGACCACCTTGGGAACGTCTTCTTTCCAACAGAAAAAGAATTATCAAAATCGGTTTATAATATTTTTATAATATAATAATTTCTCCTCCTTTTTGAAGTCGGTTAAAAATTGAACATAAAAAACATATAATTGAGCAACCTCCTCCTTTTTAAAATCGGTTAAAAAAACGAACACCAAAATAAACATCAATACTATCTTAGCGACACTCTAAGATAGTATTATACTCTATGCGACATGCGGTGCGTGAGCGAGCAAGCAGATGCTTTCTCGCTCACGCGCCGCCCGCTTATTCTAGCGGAGCGCGCGATGACGAACGACACGGGTTCCCCCTTCGAGAGCTTGTGGCATACTGAATCTCAATAGCCCGGGCAACAGAAATGATGGCGAATACGCTCAGATTGTTGAATAAAATTTTGATTTTGGTCGTTTTAAAAAAATATTTCTACAATAATGTTCGTCATGAAATTACCTATCCATTAGTGTAAGAACGCAATCTAAATAATGCTTACTTTCCGAGGAGATGCACGTTTATGATAATTATTTCTCTTGTCAGTGGTTTCGTTGTGAAGGAATTATTTAAACATTATACTTAGTAAAAAAAAAGAAATCTACAATTTTGGAGCCAAGATTATGGAGAAAATTTATGTATTTTTAATAAGTTGATATTTCTTTTGGATAAAGAGTAGATAGCTCCGAAAAACTACATAAAAACGGCCTGCGGTGTGTTTTTCCCCCGGAACCGCCTTAATTGTTTATTTTTAATTTTAATATATAACCAAACATGCTGTGAACATTTCAAGCGTCTATCTATTTGCGATATTGCAAAAACTTCAATAAAATCAAGTTTGTTGTGTGGGAGCCCCTTAAATATTTTTTTTTGTATTTGTTATTATAGCGGCAATAAAATACATAATCTCTAAAAATTTCAACTATGTAGCAATTACGGTTCATGAGATACAGCCTGGTGAGAGACGAACGGATAGACGGATAGACGGACAGCGAAGTCTCATGAATAGGGTTTCGTTTTACGTTTTAGGTACGGAACCCTAAAAATAGATATTGCGAGGCGTGATTTTAGACGCGATTAAAAATATGGCGTCTAAAAATACGTCAAGCGCTGACTAATTTGACAGGACTTAACAAAAATTTTTGTTCTGTTGTTTTTTTAAAGAAATAGACAGAATAAAATAAACTGAACTTCTATTAATGCCCTTGTTCACTTGATTTGTGAATCAGTTCCATTTACTTTAAAACAACTTCAATTAATTTGAATCTATAATCATTTTGAGTTTTATTCGGAATCGAAAATTTATGGGCTGTATTTTGAATTCAGGTCATTCAGCTCGGCACCTTCTCCAAATCTAAGAAAATAATAGAACAGAATACTCTTTATTATGTACACCATACAGATTACAGAACATAAATATAATGATTTTACGAATTGTGAAACAATGGGCGGTCTTATTGCTAAGAGCGATCTTTTACAGACAACCTTTGGATGGAATACTACGGGGAAGGAGAGAAAAATAATGTAGGTAGTCTACAGTTATCTATACTAATATATAAAGCTGAAGAGTATGTTTGTTTGTTTGAACGCGCTAATCTCAGGAACTACGGGCCCGATTTGAAAAATTATTTTTGAATTGGAGAGCCAATTAATCCAGGAAGGCTTTAGGCTATATAACATCACGCTGCAACCAATAGGATCGGAGCATAACTAAACCACGCGAACGAAGTCACTGGCGGCTGCTGGTTTTTAATACAAATAAAGCTTGTCCTTCAATCTGAAATCGGAACTTCTATCATTTCAATTTTACTTTTCTGAAAATATTAATGTACTCTCTAATATAATAATTGCGCCTGCGAATAGTTCTTGTTTTATACTTTTAATAGCCAAACTACTGCGACCTATTTGGCTCGGAATGATTGGTCACAGTTGCAACCCCACGTTACCCACTAAGTCGGGGTGCAATATTATGACGACTAACTATGAAAAAGGGCCATGAAATGAGACTCAATTATTGAATAACAGTATGCTTCATAAGACATGCAAAATATTTATAAGTGCAAGGTACTTAGTGAGGTACCGGGTATAGTACCAACCCATATCCTCCCGTGGGTGTCGTACGAAGCGACTAAGGGAACTCTCACCAGGGAATCGGGCACCAGCGCTTCTCCTGTGGAATAACAAATTACCACGATCCCTACCCGTCTGCTAAGCGTGAGGATTATGGAAATGCCCCCAATGGAATGAAATCCATGGGGGAGGCCATTGTCCAGCAGTGGACCTCTATATGCTGAGAAGAGAAGATACCAAACAAAAACGTACATAATTTGGAGGTTAAGTTTTAGAAGATTTATGAAATAGTTACCTTTTAAAAACAATTCATTTAAGAATTGAGAAACCAATAACGTCATTTAATATATTGAAAATCTAGTCGCAGTGTTATTTCACCGACAAACAAATGTCAAACTAAAGTGAAATTAGAAGTATTTTTTGACAGATTCGGGCATTAGGTCAGACTGAGAACGTTCTTACAATTAAAACAATTAGCCCTCAGCTAAGGACAGACACTAAAGAACTACGACTGGAAAGAAGAACAATCAGTCTAACATTCAAACGCACTTAAGTAGTCTATAAGTAAATTGATGATTTTCTAGATAGTTTCTCAAACAATCGGTTCTAAAGAATAGTATGGATTCAACGAAGTGAATCGAGTAGATTCAAATCGATAACGATTTACGAATCGTGAATTTTCATCTATTCGGATATCATCATCATCATCTCAGCGTTAATCCCAGTCGCATCCGAAGCTTTAGCAGCTTTGGAGTCTGGGGGACCCCAGACTCCAAAGCTGCTAAAGCTTCGGCTTTACCGGTCTAACTGCTGATTTTGAGTAAACCTATAAACCTCCACAACCCGAAGGCGATATCGAAGCATTGCAGCTAGATCAATTGTTGGACTTTTGAGGGTTCTACCAATCCGTAACGACTGCAATTAGATGTTCGTATGGCAACCGGGACCAACGGCTTAACGTGCTTTCCGAGGCACGACCAGAACTGCAAATATTCATATTCATGCATTCAAATATTTGAACTACGCGGTGATCGAATACGCGCCTAATTTTCATCTATTCAGAGATAAATGGGATTATGTATGCTCATACTGTTTTCATTTAACAGCAAGTGGTTAGCTGCATAAGTAGTCATGATCGGTTATTATGGCAACTACTTAGAGCAGCAAAGGCCAACGAACCGCTGGTGGCCTGAGTTGCTATATGGAAAACTAGCGTGTTTTATTTTAACTAACATTAGTAACTTATTTAATTGTTTTAATTAGGTTAATATACTATGATTAGTTGGACATATTTTTGCGCTTTCGGTGAGTTTACTTGTTATAATAAAATCATGTATTTAGCTAAATGTTAAGTGTTCTACAATACGCATAGCTGCAATGTTCAGCCTGTAAGAATATTTGTATGTATAGAGTAAATAAATATTTTTTTTATTATATTTTAGTAATTTTTAGTTAGTTCAATCAATTTTGGAAGTATTCATGAGATAATTAATCAGGTCTTGTCTTTTGGACCAAGCGATGCTTTGTAATACTGATAAAACAAATGTTGAGTTTTTATTTTCTTGTCACTTATATACTTTATTCTAAAAATATCGCCAAGATACAGAAGAATACCTATTTTAGGAGTCGCCGCTCGATCTTTTCTTGAAAAATATCGCTCAACTAGTAATATATCGGTACATTTACGTTTTTCTTATTTTACAGACACAAATATCAAACAAAGGTCTTATAAATATTTGAAGTAAATTTATAAGTTAATTAGTATAACGGTAATAAATATGAAATAAATAATTATATTTCACATTTTTGCAGAAATGTACTAATATATTACCAGGTTAGCAATATACAGGTATAAGTTAATTGTATCAATATTTTAAACGTGAAATTTTACATTTTAAACTTATGCAGGTGATATCGAGGGACCCAACTAGTAAGTTAATATTGCTTTTATTTGAACTAAATTTCGATGAAATGAGACATCAATCCACCAGCACTGTACTCTCGAAGTCCACTTCGAGAGTACAGTGCTGGTGGATAGTAGTGACCCCGCTTAGGTTGATTCGGTGCGCATCCGACGCTGCGATTGCCGCAGTAGTAGTGAAACGCTTCGTCCGGATCGTAGTAGTGTTAACAACGTAAGGGTGGAAACTCGCCGTAAGACGGGTCGTCCGATGGTGGAACCGAGATGGGGGAATTAAATCAAGCAATTCCGTCGCACACTCCCCAAAATGCATCCTATAGAACAGCGAAAAGCTGGCTACTCTACGCCTGTGCTCTAGGTAAATTTTGTGACAAAAAGCGGAAAATTATACAAAACATCCTATACGAGGCAGAAGGCTCTATCTCAGCATAATGCTTTGATAGAGAATCAGATAGTGTAAATAATTACCAGTAGCGGAGTAAATAAAGTTCTGATTCTGAGAATGGCCTTAATCAAGGGGTATCGTCTTAACGGATAATTAATTTACGAACGAAAATAAGTAGGAACCTACTAGTCGCCGTCTTCCCATTGTGATCGCCAATTTGATTAACCAAGCATATTAATGAAGATAGTAATGTTTTGTAGAAACGTAACAGGGCTTAATTTGATGTATACCTAGGTATTTTATTAATTTATTTACAGTAACGAAAAGGCCAAGGGAGTTAATTGGTTTATAAATGGAGTTCCAACATCAAACAAAAATAGCAGGATTAAGTTTTAATTTTGATATTGATCTAAGACTTTGAATATAAACTTAAAAATACTCTCAATAGTCAAATCAAGAAAGCAAAATTATTTTTTTTTACACGGTGGTAGGCCATCACATCGGCTGCCAGCAGAAGATACCACCCACCAGACAAAGTCTTGCCGCCAAGCGATTCGTCGTGTTCCGGTATGATGTCTGCTGAAGCCGTACGGGGGCGGGTCTGAGCAGTTGTGTTGCGATGTGTGCCGGGTACGATGTGCCAGATGTTGTTGTGTTGGGAGTTTAGTCATGGAGGGTTTCCAGATCAATCTCCTTCTGGCACAGCATCGTTGATCGTGTTGCTGGGTTTAACATTGCATCACCTCGCTCAACTGCCGTCTTCCTTCCTATTCAATCAGTTCTTTTTTTTTTAAAGAATAGGCTCTTAATAAACTAGCGCACTTTACCATCAACGATTGCATCAGTGCTTACCATCAAGTAGGATTGCAGTCAAACATTAGTTTATAATTATAAAAAAATGAATGAATGAATGATGAATTTAAATCAGGCTGTGATTCGGCGTTTTTCGAACTTAATAATTAGAAAAAGACAGTCCTCCAAAACGCCCACTTTTCATCACTTTCTATTGTTTTCGCTGGGAATCCGAAGTGGCGCAACAAACACCTAACAGTACTGACTGTAAAATAAAAGGAAGTCAAGATATATTTTTCAAATATTGGGTTTCGCTAGTAAAACGTTGTATAAAGAGCAGGTGGTTCCATTTATACAGACCTCATGACAGTAAACAAGAATCTAATATGCAATGAACGTATATGCTATTGTAAGATGGCGGAAATGAATAGCCACAATAAAGGTTACTGAAAGGAAAATTGGCACAAGTAGCAGAGTTGGTATTACCTCTTAACAATAAGCTTTTGCATATAAAGTGCTGTCGGCCGATTCTGTTCAAATGTTATAGTGAAAACTTAGTTGGAGTAAGCATAAAGTGAGCTGTGAAATTGTAGCGGTACCTACAAACGCCATAAATAAACAGCGCGACATACTGATGTCACACAAATTCTACATCTCGCAAGCAGAGTTTACCCTGGAACTATATAGTATACATACAACTTTCCAACTTCAACTATTGGGCAAGTGCCCGCCAGATTCAACACCTGTCTGATCGGAGGATCCTCCCTTTCCTATAGAGGATGAGTGAACTTTACTCCCTATTCCTTATCCTCCAAAATGACATGAAAAAACGAAAAATGATCTGATGCGAGATAATGGCATTGTGGCTTGTATACTACAGTAGTGTAACACGACTACTTACGCCATCTACCTGACTGTGTGCACAACACTATGCCATATGAGTAAAACACAACAGACTACTAGCGACAATTATCATGCAACGTGTGAAGATGATACTCACAACCACATACAAGCATTAGATGATGAAGACACACACTACTGTCGTCAAACAGACTATATAATCGGTCACTCATGGAGGACCGAGCGCACTCGCTACTTAGGAGGCGTAGTGGTCGATAGCCCCGCAGTCACCACTGTTGTCATAAGTCAAGCTTGACCTGAGCGGAGGCCCCGTCGCCCTCAGGAATTGCCTAGCTAGGAGGTAAAGGGATAGGATAGCCCCGCAGTCCATCCCTAGAACCACAAATAGGTTTTGCCTCAGTGTAACTTTGTTTGCTAAAATCTGTCAAGTGTTTGAAGTAAAGTAAATAAACCCCTATCTGTCATCATCGTTGGTTTTATTCCACCGCCACCATCACAGTAGGTATATTTGTTTTGACGTTTCATGAGTTTGAAATTGTTGGAAAAGTGGGTTTGAAATTCAAACTACCCTAACTATTTTAATAATATACAGTGTATCAGGCGACGCTCATTGTAGGCTTCCGTAGTTTCCCGTCCGTCACAATAAGTGTCCCCACTTAAAGTTAAATAAATATAGTTTAAAAACTAAAAAAAAGTGCGACATTTTACAGTAATGAGCCGCTCACTCGTAGTCCAAAGAGTTAGAGATGGACAAACAAACAAGCAAGCAAGCAAACAAACAAGCAAGCAAGCGAACATACAAGTGAAGCTAATAAAAAGCATGTAAACATATGGATATTTGTTACATGGACATACAACTGTCAACTTAGCCATACTAAGTACGGAATCCTAACGGGCCCACGAAGCACGGTAATAACTAAAGAAAAAGTTCAACTACACATGGAAAGTTCGAAAAAATATAGTAACAAATTTCATCTTTCTACTGGTCACTAAGATTATTCGCAGACGGACAGTCAGACTTGGTGAGATCTAAAACCAGATTTGTACTTTCAAAATAATGTATTGTAGTTTACTTCAAGAAGGACATTTGGTCTTTAATTAAGAAAAAGTAAACACATTCCAACGAGTCCTTGAGTGGAGACCGCGTCGCGGCAAACGTAGCGTGGGACGCCCTTGGGCGAGATGGAGCGACGACATCAAAAAGGTGGCTGGTAGTGGCTGGCGGAGAACTGCTCAGGATCGAGCTTGTTGGCGTGCCATGAAAGAGGCCTATGTCCAGCAGTGGACGAGTAAAGGCTGATGATGATGATGATGATGAAACACATTACAATATTCTACAAACTATATTATTGCAAAGTTAAAATCCAATAAAGTATTGTTTCGATTCACGCCTAAATCACTATTCATCGCATTTCATAGGTTTTAATCTGATGCGTGTTCAAGTTATATATTTCAGGTAACAAATCCAAGCACTCGTCACTATACCAACTAAGAAACTCATTTTAACAACACCCCGCATCAAAATCACTTCACACACTATTAATTACATTTCGAATAATTTCAAAGACATTTCTCCATTATTATGTTCGAAATATTCGCCTTCTCGTCAACATTAAGAAATATCGCTTGGTTCTCTGTCTTGCGTAACATTAGAGTATAATGCTGAGAGATATCCGTTTTGCGTTGATATGACCCTTAACTCCCATTTTTTTTTGTGGTTCCTTTATTTCTGTAATTTTTGGGTGTTTTTTTTTTATCGCAAAAAGGAATGTACCTACTTTTTTTCTTCCTCTCATATAGCGCAACAAATATTATTAAATCGTTAAAATCAAAGCGTTTTCTACTGTTGATGAATGACTCGTACGCTGAATTCAAATAAAATTATTAGTAACTATCTATAGCTTTCCGCCCGCGGCTTCACCCGCGTTGAGTTCTGTTATATCGCGCTTTTTAGTTTTCCCTCGGGAACATCATTTTTTTCCGGGATAAAAAGTACCCTATTATTTAATCCAGACTTCTAATTTTACGTCTTCAAAATTTCAAAGCAATCAGTTCAATAGTTACGGCGTGAAAGCGGAACCATTTCATCCCAAATTTTAATATCATATAACATTTCCAATTTCTTTAAAAATATTGACAAAATAATCAGTGGCTGACATTTCCACCCTCATAAAATGATTTATGTATGTTATATGATACGGAACTAACAATGGGACACCCCATATCGTTCATGGGACCGGTACCGGAAATTAAAGGACGGTATCTACCGCATGGGCTCCATCACTTATTATATTATCTACCTTTACTTTGATATAACCATAATTATTGGGAAATTCTCGCGTTAGTTAGAAAGCAAAATATACTACACCAGAAAGGAATCTTCTTCCAGATTTTTTTTTACAAGAAATTTATCTCGAAGTTTTATAGCGCGAAGAGATACATAATAATGTTGATAGAATATTGTGTAGGCATGAGGAAGAGGGAGTAACGTTCACTCATCCTCCATAGAAAAGGGAGGATCCTCTGACCAGACGGGTGTTAGATCTGGTGGGCACTTGCCCAATGGTTAAAATTGGCAAGTTGTATATATGCTAATTGCACGGTAAACTCTGATTGCGAGATGTAGAATTCGTGTGACGTCAGTATGACGCATTGTTCCATGTGGCGTTAGTAGGTACCACTACAATATAATAGAATAGAATACTCTTTATTAAATACACCATATAAATTACAGAACATAAGTATGAAGACTTTACAAAGGGTGGCAAAATGGCCGGTCTTTTTATTTAAATACTAGCGGCCGCCAGCGACTTCGTTCGCGTAGAATTAGTCATGCTCAGCTCCTATTGGCAATATGTACGGCTGCGTTAGCTCCCGTTTTCGCAACATTTTTTGTTACTGCTCTGCTCCTATTGGTCATAGCGGGATGTTATATAGCCTAAAGCCTTCCTGGATTAATAGGCTATCCAACGCAAAAAGAATTTTTCAAATCGGACCAGTAGTTCCTGAGATTAGCGCGCACAAACAAGCAAACTCTTCAGCTTTATATATTAGTATAGATTGAATCCTGGTGCTTAATTGCATGACTTAATTCATCCATCTCAATTTATTTATAATTTATCATCGGACGACCCGTCGTACGGCAAGTTTCCACCCACTATGATGCGGTCAAAGCATTTCGCCTCGTCTTTTATACCACGTACATCGAGGGATTGGAACATTTTGCCCGCCGCGGTGTTTCCGTCGGACTACAATTTAAGTGTCTTTAAGGCTAGAATGTATAGGCTCTTAATAAACTAGCGTGCTTTACCATCAACGATTGCATCGCTGCTTACCACTATAGGCGGTCAAGCACTAGCTTATCCATACTAATATTATAAATGCGAAAGTAACTCTGTCTGTCTGTCTGTCGGTCTGTCTGTCTGTCTGTCTGTTACGCTTTCCCGCTTAAACCTCTCAACCGATTTTGATGAAATTTGGCACAGACAATCTTTAGACCCTGAGAAAGAACATAGGCTACCTTTTATCCTGGAAAAATTTGATATTCCCGAGGGAAATCTAAAAAGCGCGATATAACCGAACTCCATGCGGGCGAAGCCGCGGGCGGAAAGCTAGTAATTTATAAAAAAAGAATATGACCAATTATGACAACAGACCCCTAACTATGCCTACATGTCTCATTCTAGTAATCAATCTATTCCTCGCGTTATGCTGGCGTTACGTTAAGCTGAATAGCCTCATGGAATCTAACCCGAACTGTGATATATTTGCACATGAATTTAAAATTTTAATGCGTGTTTACTTAGCGTTTTGCGAAAACAAAATTTAATTAATTCGTTTATTCTGTTTTATTTCCGTTCATATTGTTACAAAGCTTTCTTTTTTTTTCTGTTTATGTTTTGTTTAATTATTTGAATTTTATGACTTATTTGTGTTATTTTATTGCGTATAGTTAATGTAATTGGCTTTTGGAAGTCGTATTAACTTAAATAAATACATAAATAACAGAGGAATTACAAATATAATACTTAGAATAAAATACTCTTTAATATGTACAGAGTACACCATATAGATTACAGAAACATAAATATAAAGATTTTACAAAGGGTGACACAATGGGCGGTCTTATCGCTAAGAGCGATCTTTTACAGACAACCTTTGGATGGAATACTAAGGGGAACGAGAAATATTTGTATGCATGAATATGAATATTTGTACTGGTCTGGTCGTGCCTCGGAAAGCACGTTAAGCCGTTGGTTCCGGTTGCCATCAAACAGCTAATAGCAGGCGTTACGGGTTGTTGGAGCCCTCAAAAGTCCAACAATTGGTTTAACTGTAATGCTTCGATGTCGCCTTCGGGTTATGGAGGTCAGACGGCAGTCGCTTCACGGAAAATGTCGAAGTTTAGCCATATCAGCAGCTGGACTGGTAAAGCGGACCCCAGACTCCAAAGCTGAAAAGGCTTCGGACGCGACTGGGATTAACGCTGAGATGATGATGACCAAGGGGAACGAGAGAGAAATAATGTAGGTAGTCTACTGTGTACTATTTAAATACATTATATAATAAATATATACGTTAAGTGTATCATACTCTAATGAATATTATATACATCTAAATAATAGACATCATACAAGAGCAAATAAAATATACCTAATGTCGTGTATACAGAGCGAGGAAGTGCTTTTTAAAAGTGGACAGAGTAATAAACATGATCAGAGTTATACTTTTACTTAATCTGTGTGACAATAATGATGTACTATAATATTATTCATATTTGGATGTTAATTAGTCTATCACGCAAAAGCGGATGTGTGGTTTTGGATGAAAATAATAACTTACACAGTCAGTATACAGCGTGGAATTTTAATGGTTGTTTTCCCGCAGCGAAACGGTTCTGTCTTAGTAATACAATCGTTTCATCATGAAATTAAATATCAGAAACTTGAAATGGCAGATTTAACACAGTGATAAAAAAAACGCACGGGAGCTTATTATGGTTTGAACATTAAATACATTGCTTTCCTTTGAGGCGGTTTCATGTATATTCCGAGTAGTACGGGTAGTACCTACAAGTTGTATCTAGCGTAATTAACTTTTCTCACTTTTTCGAGTTGATGATCTTTTTTATTTACTTTTTTAATTATTTTATAATACAAAAATTTTTGTTTTTTACTGTATTCATCGAAAGTACTCCTTAAAGCAAATCGTTCTGCCGCGGGAAAACACCCATTAAAATTCCAGCGTGTATAACATGAAGAATACTTTTTATTCTGATGTTTACACGGTATTGAGACTTATATGGATAATAGAGGGGCAGTGCTAGTATACGTGGGACACTCAGAAAGTTTGACGATAATTAAAAAAAAATGTCCTGTAGGTACATATATTTTTATTACATATTTTTAAACTACTCTCCACCAACCTCCGTACAAAGTTTCATGCATCTGAACTGGTTTTCAAAACACTTTTTCCAGTCCGCCGCAGACACCTCGTTTACGGCCTGCTCAAACGCTGACAGCACATCATCTGGCGACGAAAATTGTATCCCTTTCAGCTAATCTTTTATTTTTGGGAATACGAAGAAGTCACACAGTGCTAGGTTAGGGTTGTAAGGAGGGTGACCGAGGAGTTTGACCGGTGTACTGTCCAGGAAGTCCCTCCCTGCGGTGAGCGTGGGCGCATAGTCGTGGTGAAGCAGTAACCCGCGGAGCCCTGTGTTTGGTCGATTGTTGCTCACAACAAAGAAAACTTCTGTCAAATATTTAGTAGTATACTATTCAGCATTAATGCTTCTTTGGTTTCGTAATGGAATTGATACCAAGTAGCCAGTCAAACTGAAAAAGCTCGTAATCAAAATTTTACCACCGCTTCTCGATCACTTCACTTTGGTAGGCGTTTTTTCGTTTTGAAATATTCAAACCATCGACTGGCGCTTCGTTTCTGAATCGTATTGATAAATACAAGATTAATCACCTGCAATGATGTCGTAAACACGCCAAGACAAGCCTGCTTCAAATTTTTCTATCATATCATAGCACCATTCCACCCATGCCTGCTTCTGAGCATCGGTGAGACTTGGCGGCACCCGGCGTGAAACTATCTTCCGCAACCGAAGATGCACTTCTAGAATCTCGTGAAGGCTTCTTGATCTAATCTGCAGTTTATGCTGAATTTCTTGGTAACTATGTAATTCGTCTATTGTATTGGATCAAACTTTTCATTGCTAGCACGTTTTCTTCTGTAACAGCCGTCAAAGGGTGACCGCTTCTTTCTTCATCCTTAAAGTTAATTGACCGTGCTTAAATTCATTATACCACCAATACACGCCAGCCTTAGAAGGGTCTTCATCCATGAATGCCATTTGAAGTCTCTCGTATGATTCGTCTGGTTTCAGGCGACATTTGAAATCGTAAAAAATCATATCGCGAAAATGGTCTCCAACGCAAATCCATTTTTCATAGAGACACGATAATTTTAATTAGCTCGCATAAAATGTGGAGGGAAGTTTTGAATTTGGAACCTACTTATTATTAGTTATAAATAATCATATTATTAAAATAAATTATAACTCCCAGTTTCTCATACATTAAAACTTTTTGTCGCAATACTTTCTGAGTGACTTGGTATCTATGTTATCATAGAGATATAGGTGAAATAATTGGATATAATTGGCAAAAAAATGACGCTGAAAAAGTATAAAACAAGATTTTCAGAATACTGAACTGAACAAAGTTGCTAATGTAGTTGCAAGTAAATGGACCCAGTAGTAATGTCATACAATACTATTCTGAAGTATGCAATATTCACTATGTAGAGATAAATTTTCATGTTTGGAAAGGCGTAGTCACACGTTGTCAAGGTGCTACGGTAGGTTAGGTATATGTAACGTGTAACATTACTACTGTGTCCATTTACTTGCAACTACATTAGCAACTTTGTTCAGTTCAGTATTCTGAAAATATTGTTTTATACTTTTTCAGCGTCGTTTTTTGTCGTAGTTGGGTTTTAGTTTTTTTACTTTTTATTATTTGTACTATTTTGGTGTTAAAGTGTATTTGTGGCAAATAATATTAACAAAAGTTAAACTGATGAACTAAAAACTAGGTACTTGACATATTACATCTACACGCACATAATATAACAACATAAGCCCGAAGGCATATAGTGCAGAGAACATTTTCATGGGAGTTTTAGCTAGTTATCAAACTGTTTCCGCCTTCACCGCGTGGAGTTACTCCCAGCTTATGTCGTTTTCATTAGTGCATTACATATTCTATTAATGTTCACACTGCTCTGCATTGCATAAAGCGATTCACAGTTCCCGTGATCCGCGCTTATCGTGATACTCTTGTCGTTCATATTTAACATCATTAAAGCATTCTTTTAATTATGTACAAGCATAAAGTACTCGTGAAGCTCTTTCACGTGATACCAAACACGGTATATTTATTTTAATTTTATATTAACATAGAACTTTTTGTCCGCTAGAGGGCGCAATACTAAATTTGGTGACAATCTTTATAGCTCATAACTAACAGAATATCAAGGCCCTTCTAATGGTACTACAGTGGTCTTATTCTGATAAGTAGTAAAGAAGCTATGAACGAAAAGATGTGAATTATATGCAACCAGCCCATGAATACAGGTAAAGTCACAAGCAAATGTTAGCAATATATATATATATATTCAAAATGTACAAGTAAAACGCTTTCAAATGATACCAAACACGGCATATTTATTTATTTATTTATTTATTCTTTTGCACACATGACATGTACAGAGGCGGACTTAATGCCTTAGGCATTCTCTACCAGTCAACCCCAGGTGGTGAAGAGATAAGATGGTAGGTGCTTTAGCTTGATTTTCTTTGAAAGGAAAAAAAAAACCCTATAATTATTAAAAAATACTTAAATAAGCTAAATATACATACATACTATTACCAAAATATATACTTATAATATATACATAAAAAAAACACTAAATATAATAATCAATAATTTCTCTTAACTTTATTTTTTTACTCTGTATGTTTTGTCCGCTAGAGGGCGCCACAGTAGATTTTGTGAAACCCCATATAGCCTATAACTAGCGGACAATTAAGACGCTTCTAATGATATGTCATTTGTCGAATTCTGATAAGTAGTTTAGAAGTTACGAGGGAACAGATGAACATACATACATACATACATACATACATAAATACATAGCCTGTCAAAATCATAACCCTCCTTTTGCTTTGCCGTAGTCGGGTAAAAATATGAACAAATATAAGTTTTGGAAAAATAACTTTAATTCCTACATAATAAAGTTTAGTTTACATACGCTACAACTTCAGACATTTTATAACCTATTCAGGGGTTCCAGTCACTCCAAAATCAATTGATGCCCATTGAAATACAGTTCATAATTGTCTAACTTGAAATAACACGAATTTGAAATATTTGCAAAAGACTTTACCTTACATTAAAGTCAATTTTCGAGTCTCTTTGTGTGATCACATTGTTCTTATAAATTATGCAATGGATTTGAAGCGTTTCTTACAATAAACATTTACTCCAGAAGGTTGTGTCGCTAATTTATTAGTAAAAGAAAATTTATTGTCTTTATGTGTTTTCACAAGCCGGAAAGTTTTACAAAAAGTATCGTGTTGCTGAGTAGGTGCTAAGGTTATAAGACAAGCTGGTATTTCATGTAAAATATTTTAATTCAGCTGCATAGCCGGATAGCCAAAAAGCCGACAGTTAGTTCAGAAAAGGTAAGTCACACCAGCCTTTTATGTGTTGCTAGTTCTTTTATCTGTCATTTTTAACCAACCCTGACCTTTGAGCGGTTCATTGAGTCCAAGGTCAAGGTGGCTGCCAGGAAACTTGGCGTTATTGCAAAGGTCCGGCAGAACCTCACACCAGGGCAGCTTCTAATATTGTACAAAGCACATGTCCGTTCGTGTGTGGAGTACTGCAGCCACACTTGGGCTGGTGCTGCTAAGTGTCACCTGGCCACTTTGGATTTAGTGGAAAGCCTCCTCCTTTATACCGCGTACATCGAGGGACTGGAACAATTTGCCAGCGGCGGTGTTTCTGTAGGACTACAATTTGAGTGTCTTCAAGGCTAGAGTGAATAAGCTCTTAATAAACTAGTGCGCTTTACCATCAACGATTGCGTCACTGCTTACCATTAGGCGGGATTGCGGTCAAGCGCTGGATTATAATATTGTAAGAAGGATCAGAAGTGGATAATAATTAAAAGGAACAAATTACAACAAAAGAACTATTTTCTCATATAATTCGATTAAATTAATCACAATCAATAGAATTCACTGACATATGAAATCTACATAACAAAATGTCACTCTTTCCTTTTTCTAAACTCAAATGGCTTACAACAAGCTGATGATTCACACGTCCGTCCAGTCCGAGCACAGAGCAGCAAAAAGGATGAAGTGATGAACTATCCCCGTGTAGTATTCCCCGTGTGGTACCGGGCCTAGAATAGTACCAACCCATATCCTCCCGTGGGTGTCGTAAGAGGCGACTAAGGGAAATCATCAGGGAAGTGGGCAGCAGCGCTTCTCCTGTGTAATATCAAATCACTGCGATCCCCAACCCTCCTGCCAAGCGTGGGGATTATGGCAAACCCCCCCAATGATGCACACGATACAGCCCAGGTCCCTAGTCCCCGGCAGCTCCGCTATTCCAGGCTAAGGTAGCGGACTCGGTTACGGCGGAGCAAGGGGTGCTAAGAATCTCCGGCAGAAATCCGGCTACCATCACTAACGACGACCTTTGGCCCTGGCAACATTTAACACGCGCACACTACGAACCGATGAGAAGATTGTCGAACTGGAGGAAGAACTGAGCCGGTTGCGCTGGGACATTGTCGGGTTATCTGAAGTCCGAAGAGAGGGAGAGGACTCGATAATCCTGAAGTCTGGCAACCTGCTCTATTTCCGGGAAGGCGACCAGCTGTCCCAGGGTGGCGTCGGGTTTATTGTCCACAAGTCCCTCGTGAACAGCGTTGTTAAAGTCGGGAGCTTTTCGACTCGGGTGGCGTACTTTGTACTCAGAATAACAAAACGATATTCGTTAAAGGTTATACAGGTCTACGCCCCGACGTCTAAACACTCTGACGATGAGGTGGAGGTTATGTATGAGGACGTCAGTAGAGCCATACATTCCTCCAAAACCCACTACACCGTTGTCATGGGTGACTTTAACGCAAAACTGGGCATGCGAGAGGCGGACGAGACGAAAGTGGGGCAATTTGGAGTTGGAAATCGGAATCCCAGAGGTCAGATGCTAATGGATTTCATGGAAAGGGAAGGACTCTTTACGATGAATTCTTTTTTCAAGAAACCATTGCACCGCAAGTGGACCTGGCTCAGCCCCGATGGTCAGACCAAAAACGAGATAGACTTCATAATGTCAACGACAAGGCAAGTGTTCAACGATGTCTCCGTGATCCATGCGGTTAAAACCGGGAGTGATCACCGTATTGTTAGAGGCATCTTGAACCTCAACATTAGGCTCGAACGCTCTCGACTTATGAAGTCTACGCTCCGTCCAGCGTCAACACAACTCCAAAACCCCGAGAGCTTTCAGATCGAACTACAAAACCGCTTCGAATACCTCGGTAAATGCGTAGATGTGGACGACTACAACAACAGGTTTGTGGAAACTCACCAAACGGAAGGGTCTAAGTTCTACAAAACCCTCCGTTCAAAAGGACAGAAGAAGATCTCCGGTCCCACCCGCCGGCTAATGGAAGAAAGACGGGAGGTGATCTTAAAATCCCCTGATGACGCTTCGCATATCAGATGCCTTATCAGACAAATCTCAAAGTCTCTGACTCGCGATATACGCCAATTTAATACAAATTGTATTAAAGAGGCTATCGAGCGGAACAAAGGCTCCAAAGTGTTCGCACGAGAATTGTCTGTTGGACAGAGTCTACTTGCGAAGCTGAAGACTGGGGATAGTAGGATCGTCACTTCCAAGCCCGAGCTCTTGGGTGAGATTGAGAGATTCTACGGAGAGTTATACACATCAACACACGCACCTGTTGTAAGCCTGGCTAATGATCCTAGAGCCAGACTAACCTGACAATACACCGACGATATCCCGGACGTCAGCCTGTACGAGATTGGTATGGCCCTGAAACAGCTCAAGAACGATAAGGCGGCTGGAGATGATGGAATTACGGCTGAGTTTCTGAAAGCGGGTGGCAAACCGGTTCTTAAAGCGCTTCAGAAGCTATTTAATTCCGTCATTCTTAAAGGCGAAACGGACAGCCTCCGTGGCGTAGCGGTAGCGGATGCGGCCGCTGCGCAAGGTGGCGCAGGTTCGATCCCCGCACAGTGCAAGTATTTGTATGCATGAATATGAATATTTGCACTGGTCTGGTTGTGCCTCGGAAAGCACGTTAAGCCGTTGGTCCCGGTTGCCATACGAACATCTAGTGGCAGTCGTTACGGGTTGTTGGAGCCCTCAAAATCCAACAATTGGTCTAACTGCAATGCTTCGATGTCGCCTTCGGGTTGTGGAGGTCAGACGGCAGTCGCTTCACGGATAATGTCGAAGTTTAGCCATATCAGCAGTTGGACTAGTAAAGCGGACCCCAGACTCCAAAGCTGAAAAGGCTTCGGATGCGACTGGGATTAACGCTGGGATGATGATGATGATTCTTAAAGGCGAAACGCCTAAGGCGTGGCACAGGAGCGTGGTGGTTTTGTTTTTCAAAAAAGGTGACAATACCCTCCTGAAAAACTACAGACCGATATCCCTCCTGAGCCATGTCTACAAGCTGTTTTATAGGGTCATCACGAATCGTCTCGCTCGCAGGTTCGACGACTTCCAGCCTCCCGAACAAGCAGGCTTCCGAAAAGGCTTTAGCACCATAGACCACATTCATACGCTGCGGCAAGTTATACAGAAGTCCGAGGAGTATAACAAACCACTATGCTTAGCGTTTGTGGAATATGAGAAGGCCTTCGATTTGATCGAGACTTGGCCGGTGCTACAGTCTCTCCAGCGGTGCCAAATTGACTATCGACACATTGGGGTGAGTGTTTGTACAAAAACGCCACCATGTCAGTCCGTCTCCAGCATCAGGACTAGAAACCGATCCAACTGAAGCCTAGAGTGAGGCAAGGAGATGTCATATCTCCTAAATTGTTCATTGCTGCGTTGGAAGATATCTTCAAGCTCCTGGACTGGAAAGGACTTGTCATCAACATCAACCGCGAGTACATAATTAATCTCCGTTTTGCAGGTGATACCGTAGTCATAGCGGAAACCCTGGACGACTTGGGCAAATTGCACAATTACCTCAGCAGAGCTTCCTAAGTGGGTCTAAAGATGAACATGGATAAGACGAAGATCATGTCGAACTCTCATATCGCACCCACTTCAATTCTAGTTGGTTTCTCTGCACTCGAAGTTGTTAACGAGTATACATAACTATATATACCTTTTTTTTTGACGCTGTGGGAATGCCTTTACGCGCCGTACCCCGAAGGGCGTGTGTGGGACTCGCCCAGCCGGAGCCGGGAATACCCACTAAACCCACAGCGGCACTCCGGCATCGCCATTGTGGCGGGGGAGTGGGAAACTAGCGCAGCCTGAGCTACCTCTCCCCCGCCGGCGAAACCCGCCTAGTAGGGCGGGCCCTCAATTGCCCCTCCTGGGGAGGGGCCGTGGCTCCCGCGTGATGAGCGATGTAAGGCGGGCGTCGGCCTCACGCCCGCCGCTCACCTCAGGGAGGGAGAAAGCGGGCGAAATCCCGCCCTCTCCTCCCCCTACGCCGCCTGCGGAGCGCCGGAGCGAGGGGATCCTCCTCCCGCTCGCGCTCCGCTGCCTCCTTCTGCGACATCACGACCTCGCAGAAGGAGGCCATCGCCACCCAAGCCTCCTCGCTCCCCACCATCGCTCTGACGATGGCGGGCAGCGAGAGGTCTCCTCCAACCGCCGCGACAAGATCGCGGCGCGGCACGGCCCACGACGGGCACACCGCGAGGGTGTGTTCCGCCGTGTCCTCCGCCGCGCCACAACCATGGCACGACGGCGTCTCCTCTCGTCCTATCCGGTGCAGGTACCTGCCGAAGCAGCCGTGACCGGAGAGCACCTGCACCAGACGGAAGGAGGGGAATCCGTGACGCCTGTCGAGCCAGTCCCTCAGGACCGGCCCGACGGCGTCGAGGGTACGGCGGCCGAACACCGCGGAGGCGAGGTCCCGCGTTCAATGCTGGACGATGGCGTCCCTCGCCTCCCGGCGGACGGCTTCCCTCACTTCTGGGGCCGGACGCTCGCCCAGCGCCCTGCGCCCCGCCGTCCACTCGTACACTCTGGCGAGCACCCACGCCTCGAGCTCCCAAGGCGGGGTGCCCGCCAGAGCGCACGCCGCTGTGAAGCCCACCGTGCGGTAGGCCCGCGATGCCCACTGGGCGATGGCCCTTTGGGGCGTCCGAAGGGCGGTGAGGTTCTCCCTCCTATTGATGGAGTCCGCCCAAATAGGGGCCCCATAAAGGGCCATACTCCGCAGTATGCCAGCGTATAGACGCCGGCACCGCATGCTGGGCCCCCCCAGGTTTGGCATCAGCCACGAGAGGGCTCCCGCAGCCTTCAGCAGGCGCGTCGACAGCCCGCTGAAATGCGGGCCGAAGCGCCACCTGCTGTCCAACGTGAGGCCCAGATACTTCATCTGGGCCTCGACTCTGATCCTGACGCCCTCCACAAAAATGTGGGCGTCAGGTGGGGGGCGCTGCCGGGGGCCGTGAAAGAACACGGCCTCCGTTTTGTGCAGCGCCACCCTCAAGCCCAGGCGGCGGATCCTTCCTGCCACTAAGGACCCGCCCGCTGAGGCCAAACTGGCCGCCTCCCTATAACTGCTCCCACGGGAAGTGAGGAGAGTGTCATCTGCATAGCAGATGACACTCGTGCCTCGGAGGGGGGTTCCCCGCAGGAGCCAGTCATAACCGACGTTCCACAGAAGAGGCCCTAAAACAGACCCCTGTGGAACGCCGGCTTCAACAGCGTATCGCCGGAGCTGGCCAGCCCCGTCTACGAGGAGGACAGCACGGTCCTCCAAGTAGCTGGCCAGGAGGCCCCGCAAGTACAGGGGCACTCCGTGGAACCGGAGCGCTTCCAGGATGGTGGAGTGGGGGATGGAATTGAAGGCGTTGGCAATGTCGAATGACACAGCCACCACTCCATCCCCCACTCGCACCGCCTCTGTCACCTGGCCCTTTAGACGGGCCAGGGCGTCCACTGTCGAACGACCAGCTCGAAATCCGAACTGGGCGTCCGACAGGTCCGGTCCCACGCTCCGCAGATGCCGCTTGAGACGGCCGGCGATAATCCCCTCGAACATTTTACCGACCTCATCGAGCAAAACGATGTGCCGATAAGCCGAGGGGGACGAGTATGTATACCTGGGACAAACAGTCCAACTAGGTAGGTCCAACTTCGAGAAAGAGGTGTCTCGGCGAATCCAGCTCGGTTGGGCAGCGTTCGGGAAGCTACGCTACATCTTCTCGTCGTCCAAGATACCACAGTGTCTCAAGACTAAAGTCTTTGACCAGTGTGTGTTGCCAGTGATGACTTACGGAACTGAAACGTGGTCGGTCACAATGGGCCTCATACGAAGGCTCAGAGTCACACAAAAGGCAATGCAAAGAGCTATTCTAGGAGTTTCTCTGCGTGATCGAATCAGAAATGAGGAGATCCGCAGAAGAACCAAAGTCACCGACATAGCTCTGCGAGTCGCTAAACTTAAGTGGCAGTGGGCAGGGCACATTGCTCGTAGAACCGATGGCCGATGGGGTAGTAAGGTTCTGGAGTGGCGGCCACGTACTGGAAGACGCAGCGTAGGGAGGCCCAAAACAAGGTGGACCGATGACCTGGTGAAGGTCGCGGGAAGCCGATGGATGCGGGCAACACAAGAGCGGTCATCGTGGAAAGTCTTGGGGGAGGCCTTTGTCCAGCAGTGGACATCTATAGGCTGAAGAAGAAGAAGAAGAAGAAGATGAACTATCCCAGCACCTTGCTTTTATAGGCGCTGCTGACGTAAGAATGGATACTCCTTACAATATATAAAAAAAAAAACCTATGAGGAATCGGTCTTCGTGGAACCCGTTACTATGTGTTAAGATCTCTTTGAGGCACGCATGAAACACAACGCGCTGTTGATTCGGGCCTGGTTCTTACCGGGTGGTGAGGTGCCTACTGCTCACTGCCCACGAGCCGGCGCCTACGGCGGCTGGGAGTTCAATGTTGTCTCCCGACCAGGGCGTCTTCTCATACGCTCCGCCTGCTCCTATGCCAGCATCACTGCACCGCAGAAGGAGATGATGGCCTGCCATGCACTCTCGCTCCGGGCCATGGCTTGGACCAGGGCCGGACGTGAGAGATCGCCGCTGATCGTCGCTGCTAGGACATGGCGGCGCTCTACCCAAGCTTGGCAGATCTCCACCGTATGATACTTACCATTGATCTCATGGAGGCGTTGAAAGCGGCATAGATTTAAATATTTTGACATACCTTATTGTCTAAAAAGCATAGTTGTCGTATGCCGACGCCATGCCATTATGCGAAAGGCCGCCATAGGGATTCTAATTATCCATGGTGAAATCTAAAAATCATCATCATCCCAGCGTTAATCCCAGTCGCATCCGAAACCTTTTCAGCTTTGGAGTCTGGGGTTCGTCTTACCAGTCCAACTGCTGATATGGCTAAACTTCGACATTTTCTATGAAGCGACTGCCGTCTGACCTCCACAACCCGAAGGCGACATCGAAGCATTGCAGTTAGACAAATTGTAGGACTTTTGAGGGCTCCAACAACCCGTAACGACTGCCACTAGATGTCCGTAGGGCAACCGGGACCAACGGCTTAACGTGCTTTCCGAGGCACGACCAGACCAGTACAAATATTCATATTCATGCATACAAATACTTGCACTGTGCGGGGATCGAACCCGCGCCACCTTGCGCAGCGGCCGCGTCCGCTACCGCTACGCCACGGAGGCTGTCGAAATCGTGGTGAAATCTAAAAATATGGTGTATCAATACACGCGTCTTTGCATAATCAAAATAATATCGAAGTTATAATATTTGGGACAAAATTTATGTAAACAGGAATACACACCACTTTCTTTTTTCTTTTTGTTTTCTCACTAGGTAGATAATCATGAGTTACTGTATATCGAAATGAAATTATTATATGTTAATTAATCTTGATTTTAAATCTCTATCTATGTACCAAATTTCAACAAAATTGGTTCAGCCGTTTGAGCGTGAAGAAGCAATTAACTCAAAAACATACACACTCACAAAACTTCGCTTTCATAACATTAGTGTGATTATATTAAGTTTACCTAATAGTCCACTGCTGGACATAGGGGTGCCCAAAGAATCAACACGATAACCCGTTCGGTAGCTAGTAGCTGAAATAATGATAATGACGATGACTGGCGTTTATTTTTCTTAGGCGCACAATCATAAATATTAAGGGATGAAGGGAAAATAATTTATCTTTTTCTTTGAAAATGTTACAGGGAAAATACAACGAAACATTATGTCTGTGTACCCCGAAGGAATAACCAGAGGTGAACCTAAATTATAACCCTATTTTATCACTTATGTTATATTTACTTCATATATACTAGTAATCCTATCAACTGGGCACAAATCCAAATTATAAAATAACGGGTCATCAGTTTAGAGTTGTACGACCACCCTTAATAAAGGTAGCGGTAGTACATGCGCCTATATAGCAAATTAACAGAACCTAAACTAAGACCTATAAGCCCTACAGTCCCTACGACCCTAAGTCCTATAAGCCCTACAGCCCCGACCTACCATATAGTTTGTAATAAATAAATATCTAGATAAGTGCGGAATGTCTGCACTAAGAGACCTAAGGTAACAGATGGATAGTGGGTAGGATTTCCAGGTCAGGGTGAAGGGTAAACTCAATGGCATCGCAGAAAACTCACAGGACTGATAAGAGATAGCTAAAGGTGTCTTGGCCACAGTGGGTAATGAGACAAGAAAAAATTCTAATCAACAGAGGGCCCCATGACGATATATTGGTACGTTGGTTTTTTAAAGCCTCAAGAAATTCATTTACAGTGTCATGCATCTGATTGCACATCCCTTAATTGTGCCGCATTTGTTTTTTTCATTTTAGGTAAATCTAATAATTTGTCAATAAATTTTGTTGTAATTATGCGTTCGTCTTCATATCTCTGCGTAAGCAATTTCCAAGCTGTTTCAAAATTCACCTCACTAATTGTTAAAGGATGTATTAATCTTGCTGCGTCACCTTATACGTGTGTTTTGAGATATAGCATTTTTGCTGTTCAAGAAGAGGTATTAGGAACAAAGTCTAAATTTCGCTGATACTCTATAGAAAAGGATTCTCCAACCAGACGGTTGTTGTGTCTGACGGGACTTGCCCAACGGTTGATGTTGGGAAGTTTTATACAATAATTAAGAAAACCCTGTCCGATCCGTGAAGATATTGTTAGGTATCAATAACTGATTCTACTAATGGCTACAAAACCGGGCTAAACTTAAAAAAAGATCCCCCTAAAAATAAATATTATTTCGCAAAAAGACGTAATTTAACACATGTGCGGTAGGCAACCCTCCCGTTGACGACGGGTGATAGGGCACGCGGCACATGGTCGCATTGCTTAAAGCAATACCGTCAAAATTATGTTGTCACTTTTTTTTAACATAACCAAATTTCGGGGAAATTGGAAATAATTCTCGGGAAAAAAGATAATTTCATAATTCATTAGTAACAATATACTATGATGATTACGTAAAAAATTATATTATATTTGGTCATGTGTTTACCTAACCTATATTATCCTTATGGGTCGGACAGGGTTTTCTTTATATATTGTATATTATGTTAGTTGTACGGTAAACTCTGATTGCGAGATGTAGAATCTTGTAACGTCAGTATGATGTTCGCAGGTGCCGTTTTGTAGATACCGTTCCGCTATCAAAATAAAAATTGAAACATAAGTAAAAATCTTTATTGTTTTTCGGGCTATAGAGATCCACTGCTGGACAAAGGCTTTCATTACATTTGGGGGGGGGGGGGTTCCATAATCCCCACGCTTGGCAGGCGGGTTGGGGATCGCAGTAATTTGATGTTTCACAGGAGAAGCACTGCAGCCTGCTTCCCTGGTGAGAGTGTCCTTAGTCGCCTCTTATGACACCCGCGGGAGGATATGGGATGGTACTATTCTAAGCCCGGTACCACACGGGTCCTTTATTGAACTTTGAAAAAGGTCTAATTAAATTAGCAAGCAAAACTCTATTCGTGATGAATTTCAATGTAAGAAAAGGTTATCGATCGCTGGTAGTTTTACTTGTAGTACGAGAAGAGAACATAGTATATTATCTCAGAAATATAAGATCTGTAATAGCATTTATTTTTCATGTTTTAGCCATCTAGTTATCAGAGACAGACGTACCTTCTCCGTCAGATATAAAATAAAACTAGAATCATAAGGTACAAACAAGAATCATAGGGCACAAAACAAGAAACATAGGGGAAACAACAGGAATAAGTATAGTATAGTAATAGTACAAGACTAGAATCATAGGGCACAAAGCAAGAATCATAGGATACAAAAAAGAATCAGAGAGCACAAAACATATATCAAAGTTCTCAGAACATGAATCATAACGCACAAAATAAGAATCACAGGGCTCAGAACAAGAATCATAGAATACAAAACAAAAATCGTAGGTCACAAAAATGCATAACCATCGCTGCAAGCGGCAAAATATTATATACTCTAAGGTAACAAAAGATCCACCCTTTAGTCTCTAAAATAACGTTGAGTTTCAATACCAAACATGCTTCATATCGACTTGCTCCGTGTATTGGGCGTCTTCCACGAAACTCTTAGCGGTGAGGAGCCACGTCTAAAACTTATATCCGTTTTGAAATTATGGTAAAACAGATATTGACAGGTAGTGTATTGTAACTTGAGTGACGTGAGGTATTATCAAGGATAGGCAAAATTCAGAACTAAATTATAATATGTGAGTGAGGAGGTATTATAAAATTAGAGAGCAAAACTAAACAGACATAAAAGGGGCTTATTCATACACGATGATCAAAGTTAACTGACGTTCAAACGTTATAAATGTATGGTTAAACTAATCACTAGTTAACTTAAAGCACCATTTATGAAATAAACGAGAATACTAGTAGGGTAAAAGCCGGATAGTTGCCACACTTTTAAAAAAGCTTCTATAAAAATTGTGTACAAATGCATTTTTTATTCAAAGTGTATTCTTTAGCATAGTTCATTATTCTTCTATCTTGCCCTATTTATAAAAAAAAAAAATATAAGTATAATAAATTTTGAGTAAATCCAGTTTAATATGATCTCTAAAAAGAGGATAATTGCCTACTATTAATAGCGGATAGTAGCCTAATGTTAAAAATGGTTCGGGGATACTTGCCCAATGTGAGGATAGATGACCGTCCGTTTGTTTTTCAAATAAAAATTGAGCTTTTATTAATTTAAATAAACGATTTTTATTATTATATACAATATTTTGTTCAGTATTAATTAGAGTTAAATTATAATTCAAATTATAACAATAATAGACTCCAAAATACTAAATATGTAAATGTCATAAAAATGTAAATTATTATTTATTATGAACATTAGCCTCTAATAAGTAAGTATTCAGTCCTTATAATTTACTGAGATCCTTTATTATATACTGACTACTAAGAGAAATTACACCTAGTCAATACTTAAAGATACCAAGGTTTTAAATTGTAAGTTAGTGACTGTAGGCGACGCATCACACATTGATACTTACCTGAAATGTGTACCTACTTAATTAGGCTAATAGACTTATAACTACTCTTAGAACCTAAAGCTAAATAACCTAAATGTGTCGTAATACTAAGTACTTACCCTGTATGTCGCCCATGCCATGCCTTCATCATGTATTTATGTGTTATGTAAATAAATTGAAACGTACCGCGCGAGCGTCTCATTCGCATACATTCATTCGGTCCGTGACGCGCGACCCTTTCCCCGCAGTCGGACGATATCTGTCAACCCGCGCACACGCACCAACGCGATAGACGCTCGCCCGCCATCTGTTTAGTAAAATCGTGGTTTCCTTTTACCCCCGGCTTCCTAACACACCAGCGACCTACCTACACGGATTCTATAGCTTACAGTGACCATGTAACTTTTGAATCAAATATTAGTATTTCTCTTAAATTGTATTAAAAATATGGTAATTAACTTTGGCATTAGCATTGATTATCACCAGAAGTCAAGTTTCCAATCTGATTTCGATTACATATATATATATATAAAGCCAAATAAAAAAAAATCATCAATAAAAGCAAATGAAAAGAATAACTAAATAAGATCTGTCTTTGCTTGTTAAAAATGTATAGTTACGGATAGTTGCCGCAGGGCAACAATCCGCAAAAGACAGAAGGGCAACTATCCGATTCGATACGGATACTTGCCCTTTTTATTTACGAAATAAATCTATATATATAAAAATGAATTGTTGTTCGTTAGTATGATTATAACTCGAGAACGGCTGGGCCGATTGAGCTGATTTTGGTTTTAAAATGTTTGTCGTAGTCCAGGGTAGGTCGAAACGGTGAGCAAATAAGGAAAAATTGCGAGTAAGATAGAGTAAAACGACAATTCCATTTTCCCATATAAAAGTTGACCACTTACTTTCTGTCAAACACTTCATAGTATTTGTACTCTCAGTCCCACTCGAATTGAAGAACGCATTAAAACAAGACTTTTGAATCGACAACATAATATCAAGTTTGCTCATCATCATGTATTTAAATTTCAAAATATAAAAATAATACTTAATAGGTTGACATGTTTAACAGTTGCCAACCTTACAGTGTTACCAACTCTCAAAAATATTTATATACGTCCATGGATACAACGTGTAGCCACGTGACGTGTGTCAGCTATATTTATATAATACCGATACCGAACGACGCTGCGCTGTTGAGGATTTCATTGCTGAGATGAACCTATCGATTCATAATACCCCCGATGCACCACCTACTTTTTGCAGCCAAATAGGCGAATCTTGTATTGACGTCACACTTTCTAGTGCCGACGTACGTTTGGATAGGTGGCGTGTCCTACCGGACGCGTCTTGTAGTGATCATCGCCTGATCGTGTACGAATTTGTTCCTGGTTATATTCAGGGTCCGTCTCATATTCCTGGTAATTTCAGATATAGATGTAAAGGTGCGAACTGGGAATTTTTTGGCTCGCTTTTTGCGTGTCACGCCAAGGAGTTCACTCGGGACGGGCTGTCAGCCGAAGAAAGTGCTGACATTATGTCAGAAACCTTTACCTACTGTGCTGACATCGCCATTGGTCGTGGATCTATGACCAATATTCGTAGATGTGACTGGTGGAGTGATTATTTAGTTGAACAGCGCAAAAGATATCGCAGAGCGCGTAGACAGTTAAATAAACTCAAGAGCCGAAAGATTACTGGAGATCTTCTTACGTCCGCTTTAAATGCTTTTAGAGTTGCCAAGTCTCGCTACAAAGCATCGGTGGAAAAATCTAAGGGTAACTTGTTGCGGAAAATCGTTGACAAACTTGACAGGGAGGGTCCGTGGTCTCCCTTATATCACGAATTTAAAGCTAACAGATCGGTCGACCTTGCATACGTTCAAAACATTAAGGTCAATGATAAGCATACCACGGGCATAGAGGAAACAACAAAAGTACTAATTAATACACTTATCCCTGATGATTCACCGGCTAACGATAGCGACTACCACCAACAGATTCGAGCGTGGGCTCCTGTGCCACCTGAATCACCAATGTCAGACGTACCATCTAATGACGAATTTATAAATATTGTTAGAAAACTACCGGTCAACAAATCATCAGGGGAAGATAAAATATCTAATAGGATGATTAAAGAAGCGTGTAAAACAGCGGGTGATGCCATCTTAACTGTATATAACCGATGCATTGCTGAAGGCGTTTTTCCTCGTAAATGGCGACGCGGTTTCATACGAATAATACCAAAGTGTGGTGATAAACCACCGGATGATCCGAAGTCATATCGGCCTATCACGCTTCTACCATCTTTGGGGAAACTTCTTGAGCGCCTCATCGTTCCACGGTTACTACCGAACGGTCCAAAATTTCATAGTAATCAATATGGCTTCACCATCGGTAAATCAACAGTCGACGCGGCGCTTTCTGTCAGAAGAACCGTTAACCAGTCGGAACACAAGTACGTGATTGGTATCTTTTTGGATATTTCTGGGGCTTTTGATAACGCTTGGTGGCCTATGCTGTTGTTAAAATTAAAAAACCGCGGTTGCTATAGAAACATATATAATCTCGTTTACTCGTACTTTATAAACGGTTCCGCGGTACTTAAGCTCGGTCATTTTTCTAGTACTAAAGCACTAACCATGGGATGTCCTCAGGGTTCAGTTGTCGGTCCTTATTTATGGAATTTGGGTTTTGATGATTTTCTCGCGATCCCGCTTCCTTGCGGCTGTTCACTTACTGGTTACGCGGACGATGGCCTACTGCTCATTCAATCAAGTACCCGAGCCGGACTTGAGAACTTGGCCCATACTTGCCTAAATCTAATATCTCAGTGGGGTGATCGTAACCGCCTAGCGTTTGCGCCGCATAAAACCTATCAACTTCTACTAAAAGGTAATCTTAAATCATTGCCTACTATTAAATTTAATAACGTTCCCGTTAAAAAACAGCAATCCGTATGCTACCTTGGTATGGTCTTAGAAAGGAATTTTTCATTTATCGAACATATAAAAATAGTTGGCGAAAAAGCTAAAAGGAACTTTTATGCCCTAACTAGAATATCCAAAGCAACTTGGGGTCTATCATTCCTAACTTTAAAAACTATATATGGAGCTACCTACTTAGGATGTATGTGCTACGGTGCACCTGTTTGGGCCGATAGGGCCAGCATAGGGGCGGCGCGACGTAAACTGCTTCAAAGCCAACGTTTGGCATTGATATTTTTATGCAAGGCGTATAGAACAGTCAGTACTGAAGCCTTACCCGTTCTGGCAGGTGTACTTCCAGTCGATCTTGAAGTACAGCGACGTGCTTCAATGTACTACTCCGCGAGGGGGGAGGCCATGGACACTAACTTTGTTACACAACGCGACCTCAATAGAATTTCTAGATTATTTAAACCTCAGACTGACGTCTGGGAGGACCTCTTATCCGAATGGCAAAGTAGGTGGGATAATTCCATCAAGGGCCGGCACCTCCATCTGTTCTTTCCATCCGTTGGCGATCGGCTGGCTAAGACATGGCTGGAGGTTGACCACTGCGTTGCCCAATTTCTCACAGGTCATGGCAACTTTAAAAGTAAACTGTATTCTTTTAAACTTGTTCCTTCGCCTTTGTGTCAGTGTTCTACATCGAACTGTGAATTTGAACAGTCCGCACATCACATCTTGTGGGAGTGTATTCTTTGGCAGAATGAACGCAATATTATGTTGGATAGTGTACAAGTTACATCCGGAGTTGTTTATTATACGGACCTTGTTGAAACTAGAACTAATTTCCGTGCGTTCAGGCGCTTTTGCCATACCTATTATTGGAATCAATTGTAACAGCAAATACCTACTTAGGACCCATTAACTTGATCAAATGTTATTCCGTGGTGCTTGGCAATCTGGGCTTCTCCCAGTTGCAATAATGTCCCTTTGTGCCGATTGGCCTAGTTCTATTCTGTCTCCTGCTTATTATGGAGGGAAGTGGAAAAAATATCTTTTTTCTTACTCCTCCGCTATTCTTTTCTGATTAATTTCGTTGCGGGACCCAAGACAGTTGAAACATTTCTCCGGGACTCGTCGAGCTTCATTGCTCGGCGTTTTTCTGGCGGTCTCCACTGTTGATTCTGGCTTTCAGGAGTTGCAGTGGGTTGGGAACAGTGTGGCGGGTTTTGTCCCAAAAAAATATATTTATATAATATAGCATAAGGTACGCCTTGGGGAAGGCCTTTGTCCAGCAGTGGACATCTATAGGCTGAATAAGAAGAAGAAGAAGATAGCATAACTTTATGCTATTAAAAATATTATAACACCCTAATATTTGCGTTCAGCTTTATTACCATTTTCATAGACCACACAGAAATACCGCCAAATTTGTGCGATTTAAAGCATAATTAATGAATAATAAAACCGTATATTATCTTAAAACAATATTTCAAGATAAACGCACCCGAAAGTTACTCAGTCATACCGAAGAACACTCCTGACTAGATTAGCACTGAAGAAGAGCAAGAAATTGCAGGTGAAGAGCGCCGCCTTAGTATGGCTCGACGGCGTGGTTCTGACTCACAAGAGCAAAGGGAAGCAGCCCGTGAAACGGCTTGGTTGACAATGCGAAATCATCGAGTAAATATAGATAATTTATGAAACACAATAAGAAATTCATCAAATACTGATTTGATTCGGGCAGCTTTTCAATACGATTGCAACTATGATTACTACTTGCATACTAGCGTTTGGTGGAACTGGTAAGACATTCCTCATGTCAGTAGTTTTAGCCACTGTTCACGCAAGATCCAACATTGCCGTTGCAGTTGCTTCTTCTGGAATAACAGCCACGTTGCTAGAAGGCATATTCTGCATTAAAATTTCCATTAAATCTTCAATCTATTGAAGGACCAACCTGTAACATTACAAAGCGCTCCAATGCCAATGTTTTATCCGAATCGAAGATCATCATCTGGAACGAATGCTAAATGGCGCATAAACGTGCATTGGAAGGATTTAATCGAACATTGCAAGATCTAGGTGATGTGGTGACTCGTGATGTTTTGGGGGCGCAATGATTTTACTGTCTGGCGATTTCCGCCAAACATTGCCAGTAATTTCCAGATTGACTGCTGCCAATGCAATAAACGTTTGCCTCAAATCATCGAATCTATGGAGCTATGTTAAGAAACTTCAGCTGACAACAAACATGAGAGTTGCATTGCTGAAAGATACATCTGCAGAAGATTTCTCTGAGAAATTGCTGAATATCGGTAATGGTCGAGTACATGTCGACGAATCGAGCGGACTAATTTTATTTCGTCCGAATTTCTGTAACTTTGTATTATCGAAACACGAACTCATCAACAAAGTATACCCAAACATCATTACTAACCTCAAAAATAATGAATGGTTGAGTAAGCGAGTAATATCGGCAGCTGAAAATAAAGATGTAGATGACTAAAACTACACAATTCAGAATGAGATCATTGGTACACTGCATTCTTTCAAATCTATTGACTGTGTAACAAATGAAGATATCCAAATATCCAATGGAATTTATAAATTCCTTGGATGTGCCTGACTTACCACCGCACACTTTACGACTAAAGATTGGTTCCGTAGTAATCATGATTCGATACTTAAACCAATCATAACTGTGCAACGGAACACGGTGGTAAGTAAATTGATGAATAAATTGATTTACGCCACAATACTCTAAAGATAAATTCAAAGATGAGGAAGTTCTCATTCCGAGGATCCCGATGATCCCAACTAACAGGCCGATCCGTCTTGTATCCGTCATGACTGAAAATAAGTCACAAGGGCAATCGTTGAAAGTTTTGAATCTCGAACATCCATATTTTTCCCATGGCCAATTATATGTGGCATGTTCACGAGTCGGAAGACCTTCCACGTCATTTGTTTTCGCGCCTGCAAAAATTGTAGTTTTTCAGCAGGCGCAAGGTGGCAAATAAACACACAACAACAACAACTAGCTTTCCGCCCGCGGCCAGGCCCGCATGGAATTCGGTTATATCGTGTTCCTTCACTTGACTGTAAGGTCAGGGCCACGGTTTTTTTTTAAACCAACCCGCAACCCTTATCCAAGCTGACTCCTTGATTAATTAAATCGCGCGTAAGTTTAGTAGCTGCACTACAATACATAAATAGAAAGATAACCTTTGTCAGCAGCGTCGCTTATCCCAAATCTAGCGTATAAATGATTATAATGTAGGTCCTTAGCATATTATTAGAATTAAGACAGCATTTTCTACTGTTACTTTGTAGGCTAAAATTAGTCGTTTTTATACACTTTTCGAGTTTCATTAACTTAATTAGTGCATGCCAACATTACATTTATAATCACGTTAGGAAAATAAGTACTAATATAATATATACTTCTATATCTATATTTTTAATATATAAAGCTGAAGAGTTTTAACGCGCTAATCTCGGGAACTACGGGTCCGATTTGAAAAATTCTTTTTGCATTGGATAACCCATTAATTCAGGTAGGCTTTAGGCTATATAACATCACACTGCGATCAATAGGAGCGGAGCATGCCTAACTCCACGCGAACGAAGTCGCTGGCGGCGGCTAGTGAAGTAATAAGTAAGTTGTATTGTAATGTCTGGTTTTTTATATTATTTTATAATACTAACACTAGTAACATAAGTTTTACTGTACTAATACTCTATGGATTTAAAAGGCCGAATATTTTTTTTTTGCAATTTTTGTACGAGTTTCTAACGACGACAAAGAAAAATATCTGCTTTTATAATTTAAAGTTATTACACTACTAACGGTCGTTAACCCCCTGTTTAACCTGTAGTACCAACTTAAAGCTATGTGTTTTGAAGATTTATGTGGATAAGAGTAGGGAGTTAGCCTTGAGTGATAGACCTGAGTTTTTTTTTACAAATTATAAACCAGCGCTTGACCGCAATCCTGCCTGATGGAAAGCAGTGACGCAATCGTTGATGGTAAAGCGCACTAGTTTATTAAGAGCCTATTCACTCTAGCCTTGAAGACACTCAAATTGTAGTCCGACGGAAACACCGCCGCGGGGAAATTGTTCCAGTCCCTCGATGTACGCGGTATAAAGGAGGAGGCGAAGCGCTTCGTCCGGATCGTAGTGGTGTTAACAACGTAAGGGTGGAAATCAGCCGTACGACGGGTCGTCCGCTGGTGGAACGGAGATGGGGGAATTAAATCATGCAATTCCCTCGTACACTCCCCGAAATGCATGCTATAGAACACCGAAAGGCTGGCTACTCTACGCCTGTGCTCTAGGCTTTGGAGACCAACTCGAGTTAGATCAGGGTCACCAATCAGCCTCTTTGCACGTCTCTCCACTGAATCCAAAGTGGCCAGGTGACACTTGGCAGCACCAGCCCAAATGTGGCTGCAGTACTCCACACACTAACGGACCTGTGCTTTGTATAACATTAGAAGCTGCCCAGGTGTGAAGTACTGCCGGACCTTTGCGATAACGCCAAGTTTCCTGGCAGCAGATCGTTAATATGCAGCAGAAACAGAGTTGCAGAGAGAACAGACCCCTGAGGAACACCGGCATTAGTTGACATGGGCTCAGAAGAGCATCCGTCGACAACAACTCGGAGGGACCGTTCAGTCAGGAAGTCTTTTACCCAGCCAGTCAGGCTAGGGGAAATGCCGTACGCTGGAAGCTTACTCAAAAGGCCAGCGTGCCATACCCGGTCGAAGGCCTTCGAGACATCAAGGGAGACAGCAATCGCTTCCCCATTCTTCTCGAGGGCCTCGCCCCACAAGTGAGTGGCATACACTAGTAGGTCCCCAGTTGACCGATTGCGGCGAAACCCGTACTGTCGGTCACTGAGGAGATCGTTACCTTCCAGGTATGCCAAGAGGCGCGAGTTCAATACACGCTCCATAATTTTGCAAAGTATGGAGGTGATTGAAATCGGCCGATAGTTGGCAGGATCGGCACGACTACCCTTCTTGGGCACAGGCTGCACGTTAGCAAGCTTCCAGGACTTGGGCACTATACCAGTCCTAAATGAGAGGCGATACAAGCGCGTCAATACAGGAGACAACTCGGGCGCACATGCTTTAAGAACAATCGCTGGTATACCATCCGGACCACTAGCCTTATTCACGTCCAGACGACACAGTACTCTCAGAACCTCCTTGTTTCTAATGCGAACCTCAGGCATTGAAGCTCCGCAATGAGGTAAATTAGGTGGAGTAGCACTGCCAGTATCAAGACGCGAATTATGGGCAAAGAGAGATGCAAAGAGACCTGCTTTCTCTCTCGCCGTATGAGCCAGTGTTCCATCAGGCCTAACCAGCGGAGGCAGTGAGGGCCGACAGAAGTTCGCCTCAACCGATTTGGCAAGGGACCAAAAAGATCTGCTACCGAATGGCTGCGCAGATAACTTGTTGCCAATATGGGTAATGCGGTCAAAGCGAGCCGTCTTGAGTGGCTGTTTTATAATTTAGCTACGGGTACATAACAAGAGTCCCAAATTAACAAGAGTCCGCACCATAGCACAATCGTGAGAGATGATTTTACATTTACCTTTTTTAATATACCTACATAACGTACATAATCAGCTAATAATGTTTCCACTGTTGGGACACATGCCTTCTCTCGATGAGAGGGAGTGGGCCGAAATCTACCACGCTGGCCCAGTGCGGGTTGGTAGATGCCACATGCCTTCGAAGTTTTTATTTGGCTTTATGACATGCTGGTTTCCTCACAATGCTTTCTTTCACCGTTTTGAGAGCAGTGGTGGTTAAATAATTTACACAAAGTTAAGCGCCTGATGGGGTTCGAGACTACGACCTTGTAAGTCGCGGCTGATACCATTAGGCCACTGCTACTCTATAACTTCTAAATTTAAAATTTAATTTTAATATAAGTAGTTAATTAAAATTGCAAGGAGGTAAGTATTAGCCTACAAAGCTATGCAAAAGGGCTCAGGAGTTTTCTTATTTTAATGTAGCCAAATCAGCGTTGTGTTCTCAGAAGAGTTAATTAGAAGTGAAGATTGTAGAAAAACAAATAGTATTCGTTGTGTAGTGCAGCTCCACTCAAAACTAGAGGAGTTCAACGATTTGACGGGTGCAGACAAAGAGAGGCAATTTGGAGAGGCAGCGTAATTTACTCCTGCACATTTTCACATGATTACTATGCATATCTTATTCTTCTTCTTCTCAGCCTATAGAGGTCCACTGCTGGACAAAGGTCTCCCCAAGGCTTCAATTCCATTGAGGGCCATCGCCATAATTCCCACGCTTGGCAGGCGGGTTAGGGATCCCAGTAATTTGTTATTCCACAGGAGAAGCGCTGCTGCCCGCTTCCCCGGTAAGAGTTCCTTTAGTCGCCTCCACGCGCTACGGGAGGATATGGGTTGGTACGATTCTATGCCCGGTACTACACAATATTGTATAACTTTGCATATTATTCTGTCAAATATGTTCCATTCAAAATAATTCATACAAATTTATTACGCTACCACCACAATGCACCTCGGACTCCATTATCTAAAACTATATTAACGAACTCGATATACAACTGCATAAATCTTCTGTATCATATCTGTGTCGTAGTTGGCTGGTTTTATTAGACATTTCGTTCATTACCTAGCTTTTTAAATAACCAGCGACCCTTCAACTTCTCGGGGTTAGGAGCCGAGATAGAGTGCACAGTGTTATTCGCGTTAGAAGGAAACACAAATACTTGAGATATTAACAGATATAATTACGTAGATAGACAACAATAAACACATTACAAGAGAGTCGGGGAATAATAGACATATTATTTTCCTTGTCAACAACTTGACAAAGTTGTTAACGCACGGCTATACACCTATGCACCCGCGCACCGCGGGGTGTTACCAGCTGGCGGCGTCCGCGTCGGCGCGCCTTCGCTGGCACTCTTCAGTCCGCCACGGACCAACCCAAAGGTCACACACGCATTCGCTACCTATATATATTTTTATTGTAACCTATCAATATAATAATTATAGCAATATTCGAGACAACCTGTGCCTTATTGAAAATACCTCCTTAATATCCGCTATCATATCTGTAGTGGGTACATATCCCAAACTTATGCCTGTATTATCTTTCAGGACACCCCAAATAAAATGATATTTAATGTCGATATGTTTGCTCCTAGTATGAAATACTGGGTCCTGTGCAAGGAAAATCGCAGATCTACTATCGGCATTAAGGGATATAGAAGCATACCTTTCAAGTCCCAATTCCTGCAGCAGACTTTGAAGATACCTGCGACCTTTACTTCCTAAAAAAAAAAATGCGCATGAAAAATGTACCTATCTCATTATAAATGTCTCCCGATTCGCTCATCTTGTGCAATAGTAGCCTTTTTAACAAAGTCGCCTTCTTGGCAGGTCCACGCGAGGCGTAAATTGATTCCAGTTTCAACCATACCTCTCAAGACGTGGTGCAACCTCTTATATTTCGCAATTCGGATGCGTTTATTGCTAGTATAATATCTGCCTTGGCCCTAGTGTCCTCAGCTTCCCATTTCAAACTCTCAATATCGCCAGTTGGCTTAGTTTCCTTACCACAAACATATTTCCACCCGTCATTCTTGATCAAAATAGCTTGGGCTTGATTCATCCAGCTATCATAATTCTCTTTGTTTAGTGGTTCAAGATGGGCTTGTGGAAACATTAATTTTTCCTACTTACTTTTAGTAACGTTGTACGTGAACTCAAAATTCAATTCCCATCTTCACTGGGCCCATAACCATTCTCGGGGTTATGAGCCGAGATAGAGTGCACAGTGTTATTCGCGTTAGAAGGAAACACAAATACTTCAGATATTAACAGATATAATTATGTAGATAGACAACAATAAACACATTATAAGAGAGCCGGGAAATTATAGACATATTATTTTCCTTGTGAACAACTTGACACCTTTTGCTTCATATTTCAAATATATAAAAATATACTTTTTACAGCCAGACTTTGTATATCAAACCTCAACACAAGTTGCAACTGTAACCAATCTAGTCCGAGCCGAATTGGTAGCACTAACTGAGCTAGGGCACCTCTAACTAATGGGTCAGGTTGGAACTAACCAAATTTGTAATTAACTTTAACCAAATGGGTTAGATTAGAACTGTAAACATAGACTCGGGTATGTCTGTCGTCTCCCAACAAACATCAGGACCCGAATTGGCGGCCACTTCGGCTTCCACGCGCGTCACTATTAGGCGTCACGGGGGAAGCTAAATACCTCACTCCCCTCCCTGGCCCGAAGCCCACAGCGGCGGGCTGGCCCGATCCGGGGTTGCGGAAACAGTGTTCGTTCTCGAATCCCAGGCGTAGGTGTGAGATGGAACACCGGGATGGTTTTTAGTCAGTAAGAGTTTGACGGACTCCGCCACCTACCCCAGGGCGGTGAGGATTTTCCACCCCGATAAAAAAAAAAATAACTGTAATCAACCTCAACCAAATGGGTAAGGCGAGCACTAATGCTAAAGCCTAGACGGTTGACGGTTGACTAAACTCCTAACTTAACCAGATGGCTGCAACATCTATATGATCTATAGTAATAATAAAGCTGAAGAGTGTGTTTGTTCGAACGCTCTAATCTCTGAAACTAAATAGCATAACCGAACAACACACAGAAATTTCGTATACGTTACGTATCTTGACAATTCCAATTTATTAGTAACAACCATAAATAAACGAAATTTTAGGGAAATTAAGCACTTTGTGTGGGGCACACTGCTTTGAAACCCAATAGCTTTGTTTCATACTAACTTCTGCAGAGGACAGAGCAAGTAATCACTTGGAGGTTTTGGCGGGAAGCTAAGATGAGTGCCACGCTAATTTTTCATTGGACTTTTAAATTACTTATAGTGTCGTTTACTAAATAAAAACGCGTGATTTATGTAGTAAAAAGTGTATTAAGTGAATAATTCATAAAGAACAGTGAAATAATGTAGCATAGTGGCCACATCATGGCTTTATACCAAAACTTCCTCCGTGTTCGGTTCGCGCGGCCGTCTTTTTCGACATGAATAATTCATTACGTGACATTGGCTAAATTCACAAACCGTGCAAAGCCATAAGAGAAAGAAAGAACTTCTGCTGAGGCTTCGCCTGCTTTTAATCTTGGAAATGGTCTGGAATGATCGAAAAGGGCTGTTTGTGTAAACAACGTCATTTTTACTTTATACGAAATATCAATATAGTTTATTCAGAACAAGCAACTGAATCGATTCCAATCATTTTTACAGTATTTCATAATTTCTCCCAAATATATTTAAAAGATGTTGCAGTGTGGTTACCGAGTGCAACAATAAAGTTCACAGGCGATCATATAGCCCTAGTGCCCCCGCGACATGTAACATAACAAGCTCATAACCTTGTTATTTTCATGATAGCTTCTTGAAATTGTATAGATAAATTCTTCACCTACATAAAAATACTAGACACCTGTTTCGGGTTTCGCTTATACAAAAACTAACGTTGTGTAAGTATAAATGTTTCTAAACGCACCGACAATACAAGACTACCTCCTAGTATGAGGCCATGATTTTGTAAAAAAAAATATAATTATAAATAAATATAACGGCACATGGCCATCATCAGAAGAAGTTGGCACTACAAAAGTATCATCTGGGGAAGATGGCCATCATTAGAAGAAGTTAGCGGTACAAAAGTATCATCTGGGGAAGCTCCGTCTTTATTTAGCAAGGGATCCTTTGTAGGCGTAGGTTATAGGGCAAGGAGATAATCAATTATAACGATACACTTTAAATCAAACTTTACAATAAATCAAATTTTACAATAATTTTCCTAAGAAATAACGTTTCACTTGACACGAGTCGCACATTCTAGTTAACCGTAGACCAGCTGGTACCAGTCCCCGGTATTTCTTCTTTTTGTGCCAGTGTCGGGTGTTACGTTTAGGAATCACTACACGATTACATTACATTTCGTTCAGAAATTAGAAAATCGATTAATCGGATAACTTAAAACTATATCACTATCGTGCTCAGCGCCGATAAATAAAATAAATAATAAATATAAATATAAAAAAAACAGCCAATGAAATTTGCTGCCAGTACAAAAAGCTTTTGTGCTACCTCGGGATGCCATCTATCTTCTTGCCATTTTTTTCTAGAAATATGTACAGTGGTTTAGATGTGAAAAGATTTATAGAGAAATTTATAATAATTATTTAAAAAATATACATCTGTATACTCTTAGAGGGGCTATTTTCATATGTATAATACATTTATTAAATCATCATCATCATCATCTCGGCGTCAATCCCAGTCGCATCGGAAGCTTTTACAGCTTTTTTGGAGTCTGGGGTCCGTTTTACCAGTCTAACTGAAGATTTTGGCTAAATTTCGATATTTTCCGTGAATCGACTGCTGTCTGACCTGCACAATCCGAAGGCGTTATCGAAGCATTACAGTTAGACCAATTGTTGGACTTTTGAGTTCTCCAACAATCCATAACGTGCTACCCGAGGCACGACCAGACCAGTGAAAATATTCATATTCATGCACACAAATATTTGCACTGTCATTTATGAATATAGAATACTTTCAAATGTATAATAAATTTATTAAATATATATCTATACTAATATATAAAGCTGAAGAGTTTGTTTGTTTGTTTGTGCGCGCTAATCTCGGGAACTACTGGTCCGATTTGAAAAATTCTTTTAGCATTGGATAGCCCATTAATCCAGGAAGGCTTTAGGCTTCACCTTGAGACTGAGAAGCCGCATCTACTTTTCTTTTCGTGACGGAGACCCAGATCAGATGTCCGCCTGATGCGGCATACCTCGGCTACCCGGGATACTCTTTGGAGCATCATTTCCTGCAGCGTGCCGGGGTCTGTGTGTATGTTCGCAATGACATCTGTTGCCGGCGTCTCCGTCACCTCGAGGACCCTCATTTTTCGTCCTTATGGCTGTTGGTTGACACCGGTGTGGACAAAATTGTCTACACCTGTGTCTACCGATCGCACAGCGGTGATCAGGAGACAACTCGGTTATTTGACCATCTCAGTGAGGCTGCTGACAATGCGCTACATCGGCACCCTGACGCTCAGTTCGTCGCTCTGGGGGACTTCAACGCCTGCCACCAGGACTGGCTCTTCCCATACCAGAGGACCGACCACGCTGGGAGAGAAGCGCGAAACTTCGCGCTTTCTATGGGCCTTTCCCAGCTGGTAGAGCAAGCGACTAGGGTGCCTGATGTGGATGGCCATACTGCCAACTGTTTCGACCTTCTGCTTGAGACGTCAATGAAAGGCAGAGGCTAGCCACAGACTGTTTATTGAAGACAAAGTACCCGATACTTATACTATTACATAAACACAGGTGTGCGGATGTTACACCTCTCCTCACTTAGCTAACATTTAATTTCAAAAACATTTAACCTAAATTAAAACATGCTGAATTATAAAACATAGTATAACCTTATAAACTAAACAAAACTAGAACATGCTGAATTATCAAACATAATATCTTATTCTACATTATTGTACCGTTTAGCTCGATTGAGGGCACGCAGTGCTCGAGCCGATACACTAGGCGTTGACGGTTCTGGCATAGGTGGCTGCCTGTGCTCTGACTTTGTTTTTGGTGTTTCTGACGCCTTCGCTACCTCACCGTCATCGCCCAATGCATCCTCAAATAAACCATCGTCGGCGTCCTTATGGACCGAAGGTTCTGGATTGAGACTCTCATTTTTATTTTCTATGGCAACCCCGCTCATACGAGATAGAGAGTATCTGCTTTTATTGTTCTGTATTGGGATAATTTGGTCGGCGTGTCGGCGCCATTCTACCCCGTCACCCACATTAACTTTGTATGAGACGGGGCCCGTCTTTTTAACGATCTTAGCTTCGGTCCATTTCTCCCCCTTCGCTGTATAGTCGCGAGCTAATACTAGGTCCCCTACCTCGACATTCTTTTCGGTGCCGGAAGAGCGCGCGACTTGGTGCTCCTGCTTGGCGCGCACCACGGCCGCCACGTCTGGCCGCAGCGCGTCCAGTCGGCTCCAGAGCCGCCGCCCTTGCAGTGCCACTGCAGGTGATATACCGGTCGTCGCGTGCTCACAATTGCGATATTGCAGTAAGAACTTACACAGAGCCGCATTTACATCCACATTTTCATATAAAGCTCTTTTGATAGCTTTTTTTATTGTTTTAACCGCGTTTTCCGCTGCACCATTTCCTTGCGGTCTATAAGGAGCCGACGTTGTATGCTTTATACAATTATTTTCGCAGTAAACTCTAAATTCGTGTGATGAAAATGGTGGACCGTTATCAGTCACGAGCTGTGCCGGCAAACCAAAACGCGCGAAAATACTTCTCAATACATTGATAGTTGAAGCTGCATTTGTGCTTTTCATTGGTACCACCTCAATCCACTTTGAGTGTGCGTCTACCATAACAAAATATCGGACGCCTCCACAGTCCGCGAAGTCGGCATGTACGCGCTGCCATGGATGTAGCGGGAACTCCCAGGGGTGTAACTGTGCATGCGGTGGTGCATCTCGAACTATACGACACGCGTCGCATGACTTACCCAATTCCTCTATATCTTTATCTAAATTCGCCCAGTAAATGTAATTTCGTGATAAGCTTTTCATTTTATTTATACCTAAATGACCTTCATGCACTTCTTCTAAAATTTTTTTTTGTAAGGCGTATGGTACAACGATTCTGTATTTGAAAATGACACATCCCTGATCCACCACGAAATCTTGTTTCCTAGCAAAATATGGCTTTTCTGCCTCACAGTTCGGGGCCGACGGCCAGCCAAAAAGTACATAACCTTTAATTTTACTTAGTAAAGTATCGCGTTCAGTTTCTTTTGCAATATCCTTATAATAAATGGGCAGTGCTGCCTCGACTAAATTTAAGTAATCCACTGTTTGTGTCGCCGCAGAGCGACCCTCCTGAGGTATCGGTAATCGTGACAAAGCATCAGCCGGACCGTTGTCCGCCGATCGCACGTATTCTATGCAGAAATCATATGCGGCTAGTCGTGCCGCCCACCTTTGTAAACGGCTTGCAGCTGTTTGAGGAATTCCTCCCTTTTCCCCAAAAATATACGTCAGGGGCTGGTGATCCGTACGTAGCATAAAACGCCTACCGAACAGGTATTGGTGGTGTTTTGTGACACCGAACAAAATAGCCAGTGCTTCTTTGTCTAATTGACTGTAGTTACGCTCGGGAGCACTAAGCGTGCGCGAGACGCAGCTGATGGGCCGCTCGCTACCATCCTCGTACCGGTGCGCCAGCACTGCGCCCAGTCCGTACGCGCTACTGTCCACCGATAATACGAGTTCGCGCCCCTCTTCATAGTGTGCTAGGACGCGTTCACTCAGGAGGATTCGCTTTGCTTCTACAAAAACCCTTTCACACTTTGAGTCCCAATTCCAGCGAACCTCCTTTTTTAACAAATTATGCATTGGTTGCAATAAAGTACTCAGATTCTGAATGAATCGCCCATAATAATTGATCATTCCAAGAAAACTTTTAAGTTGCGTTACGTTTTTTGGTCTTGGTGCACTGGAAATGGCCTCAAGCTTTTCTGGATTAGGCCGCAAGCCATCTTTATTGATAATGAATCCCAAATATTTTACACTGTCTTGCAAAAAACAACATTTATTTAGCTTGACCGTAAATCCCATTTTATGTAATCTTTTGAGTACAGCTCGCAGATTCTTAATATGTTCTACTTTATTAGAGCCTGTGACACAAATGTCATCTAAAAACACTACGCAACCGGGCACCCCGCGCAGAGTTTCCTCCATTATCTTCTGGAATTTTTCCGGGATACATGATAAGCCGTACGGTGTACGTTTGAAAACATATGTGCCCATGTGCGTTGTGATCGCTGTATAAGGTTGGGAATCCTCAGTTAAAAAACATTGTTCATATGCATGTTTTAAATCAATTTTTGTAAATTGTTCCCCACCGCTAAGATTTGCAAATAATTCCTCAATTCGCGGTAAAGGATAATAATCCCGTTTTAATTTTGGATTGATCGTGACCTTGTAGTCGCCACAAATGCGTATGTCCCCATTTGCTTTTACGACCGGTACGATTGGGGTCCCGTACTCTGAATAATCTACGCGGTAGATAGTGCCATCCGATTCTAGACGCTCTAATTCCCTTTCAACTCTTGCGCGGAGCGCCAGCGGCATCGGTCTCGCTCGCACATAAACCGGCTCGTTATCCGCGAGCTGTAATCGGATGCGTTGTTTACAAGTTCCTAATTTCTCACAGAATACTTCGGGGAATTCATTACGTAATTGCGTCACCAAATCATCAGTTATTATTTCATGCAGGGTAATTTGGGATATTTTTAAAGCGCGCATCCACTCCCGTCCCAATAATGGTCGAGCGCCCCCCTGTATAACGTAAAGACGTAATGATTTCTCTTTAATTTGCCCTAAACAGACATTTACAACAATGTAGCCTAATGACTCAATTCTTGAACCCGAATAACAACGTAACAATAAATTGTCCGCGACAATTGTTTTATGCGAAAACATTTGCTTGTACATTTCCTCACTGATAGCCGAAATGCGACTGCCTGTATCTACTTCACATTTGATATTGATGTTATCAATGGTTAATTGAATAAAATATGGTTTGTTACCTCGAGCTGCTACTTCTATGTTAAACATACCGTCGTCAGACTCCGCTTCGCTTACGTAATTTTGCCGAGCACTTTTACCACGCACTTGCTTGCACATCACTTTTAGGTGACCTCTTTGATTGCACTGATCACAATTATAGTTTCTGAATCGACATCTGTCAGCCCCGTGCGCCTTGCCGCAGCGCCAGCACGCCGCGCGCGAGCTCGCTGGCTCCGCACCTCCGCTGCCCTGTCCTACGCCTGCGCCTGCGGGCTGCACGCGCGCCTGGCGGCCGCGCTGGCCGGCTCGTCCGCCGCCGCCGCTACCGCCACGTGCATGGTGAAGACCTTCACCCGCCGCGCCTTCCACCGCCGCCGCCGTTGAGTCTGCCGCTGTCGCTGCCATGGAGTAGCTGCTCACTTCTGCATGTTTTTCTGCAGCTTCTAGAGCCAGGGCTAGCTCCACCGCCTCTTTGTATAGGATTTTTTTTTCTGCAAAAATCCTAGACCGCATCACGTCACTTGATAGACCTGACACGAATTGGTCGCGCAAATTTTCTTCTAACGTTGAGCATTCATTGCATTTGCCGAAATTGCACGTCGTCGCAAGATGTTTTAATGATTGCAGGTATTCGGACAAAGACTCGCCAGCACGTTGCCTTCGCAACCTAAATACGTGGCGCTCCGCAATCTCTGAGCGTTGCGGCTCCAGATGTTCAGTTACTAGTTTTACCAGGTCGTCATAAGATTTATTTTCTGGGAAACTAGGTGCGCACAAATCGCACATTAATGCATACGTTTCGTCACCGACCACAGTTATTAGCATAGACACTTTCACGTCGTCCTTAATATCATTCAACTTAATATATTGATTCACGCGGCGCACGTAAGCTGGCCACTGGTTGGAGTTCAAATTGAATTTTTCGATTTGTCCGATCGGCATTATTGCTTTTTTTTAAATTGACTACACTTTCTAGAAATTAATTCAAGATCCCGTACTCGTCGCCAATGAGACGTCAATGAAAGGCAGAGGCTAGCCACAGACTGTTTATTGAAGACAAAGTACCCGATACTTATACTATTACATAAACACAGGTGTGCGGATGTTACACTGCTGACCACTGATCCGGACAGATGTGTTGTAACAGTTTCCTCACCGTTGGGAACTTCAGACCACTGTCTGGTGAAGTCTGTGTCGTCCTTCTCCCCACCAGAACACGACTCTCGTGGTGAACGGCGATTGTGGCGATACAGGTCAGCAGATTGGGATGAGATGCGCCACTTCTTTGCGTCTTATCCTTGGCAGCAGGTCTGCTTCTCTTCTGACAATCCGTCGAGCTGTGCGGACGCTATAACCGATGTGGTGCGTCAAGCTATGGAGTATTTTATCCCATTTAATGACGTGCCCGTCGGTGGCTCGGCTCGCCCATGGTTCAATGCCGATTGTGTCCAAGCTGAACAGCGTAAGCACACGGCATTTCTCGCCTGGGTTGACGCTCGTGACCGCGGAGCTCCGGATCTAAGCTCAAAGAAGAGAGCCTTTAACCGTGCTGCCAAGTCCTACAAGAAGGCGCTCAAGAAGGCTCGCTTCGACCGCATCACCCATATTGGCAACAAGTTATCTGCGCAGCCATCCGGTAGCAGATCTTTTTGGTCCCTTGCCAAATCGGTTGAGGCGAACTTCTGTCGGCCCTCACTGCCTCCGCTGGTTAGGCCTGATGGAACACTGGCTCATACGGCGAGAGAGAAAGCAGGTCTCTTTGCTTCTCTCTTTGCCCATAATTCGCGTCTTGATACTGGCAGTGCTACTCCACCTAATTTACCTCATTGCGGAGCCTCAATGCCTGAGGTTCGCATTAGGAATAAGGAGGTTCTGAGAGTACTGTGTCGTCTGGACGTGAATAAGGCTAGTGGTCCGGATGGTATACCAGCGATTGTTCTTAAGGCTTGTGCGCCCGAGTTGTCTCCTGTATTGACGCGCTTGTATCGCCTCTCATTCAGGACTGGTATTGTGCTCAAGTCCTGGAAGCTTGCTAACGTGCAGCCCGTGCCCAAGAAGGGTAGTCGTGCCGATCCTGCCAACTATCGGCCGATTTCGATCACCTCCATACTTTGCAAAATTATGGAGCGCGTATTGAACTCGCGCCTCTTGGCATACCTGGAAGGTAACGATCTCCTCAGTGACCGACAGTACGGGTTTCGCCGCAATCGGTCAACTGGGGACCTACTAGTGTATGCCACTCACTTGTGGGGCGAGGCCCTCGAGAAGAATGGGGAAGCGATTGCTGTCTCCCTTGATGTCTCGAAGGCCTTCGACCGGGTATGGCACGCTGGCCTTTTGAGTAAGCTTCCAGCGTACGGCATTTCCCCTAGCCTGACTGGCTGGGTAAAAGACTTCCTGACTGAACGGTCCCTCCGAGTTGTTGTCGATGGATGCTCTTCTGAGCCCATGTCAACTAATGCCGGTGTTCCTCAGGGGTCTGTTCTCTCTGTAACTCTGTTCCTGCTGCATTTTAACGATCTGCTGATGCCTGGTATCTATGGGTATGCAGATGACAGCACAGTTATAGAGAGATACCTGCCGGGTGCTCGGGCTAGTAGGGAATCAATCCGGTCCGAAAGAGAGGCCATGGTTGAGCGAACGAGTGTTGCGCTGCATGCAGTCTCCGAATGGGGCAATGCCAATCTTGTAGCATTCAATGCCGCCAAAACACAGGCGTGTCTTTTCTCCGCCAAAAGGAGCCCGTTCACCTTGGCTCCTACTTTTCGGAATGTGTCCTTGGAGTGTTCCGACCGCCTTCAGCTTTTGGGAGTTGAGATTTCCTCGGACCTTAACTTTGGGCGGTTCATTGAGTCCAAGGCTAAGGTGGCTGCCAGGAAACTTGGCGTTATCGCAAAGGTCCGGCAGTACTTCATACCTGGGCAGCTTCTAATGTTATACAAAGCACAGGTCCGTTCGTGTGTGGACTACTGCAGCCACATTTGGGCTGGTGCTGCCAAGTGTCACCTGGCCACTTTGGATTCAGTGGAGAGACGTGCAAAGAGGCTGATTGGTGACCCTGATCTAACTCGAGTTGGTTTCCAAAGCCTAGAGCACAGGCGTAGAGTAGCCAGCCTTTCGGTGTTCTATAGGATGCATTTCGGAGAGTGTGCGATGGAATTGCATGATTTAATTCCCCCATCTCCGTTCCACCAGCGGACGACCCGTCGTACGGCTGGTTTCCACCCTTACGTTGTTAACACCTCTACGATCCGGACGAAGCGTTTCGCCTCCTCCTTTATACCGCGTACATCGAGGGACTGGAATAATTTGCCAGCGGCGGTGTTTCCGTCGGACTACAATTTGAGTGTCTTTAAGGCTAGAGTGAATAGGCTCTTAATAAACTAGTGCGCTTTACCATCAACGATTGCGTCACTGCTTACCATCAGGCAGGATTGCGGTCAAGCGCTAGTTTATAATATATAAAAAAAAGGCTATATAACATCACGCTGCGACCAATAGGAGCGGAGCATAACTAAACCACGCGCACGAAGTCGCTGGCGGCCGCTAGTTACTAATAAAGGCTCTTGAATGGCGAGCACGTATCGGCAACCGCAGCGTCGGAAACCCACCGACTAGGTGGTCGGATGATCTGACCAAAATCGCAGGGAAGCGCTGGATGCAGGCCACGTCTAACTGTTCTTTTTGGAAATTCTTGGGGGAGGCCTATATCCAGCAGTGGACTTCATGTGGCTGAGATGATGATGATGGATGAATGCTGAAAATTTGGTGTAATTCGCCCTTAATGGTATTGCGTTAACACGTCCTGAGTATTACAAATCGATTTATTTAAATTACGCGGTTGATCTAGTTATTGCAGGCGCTAATGCTGATAATAAATGTCTTGGTATTCCATTCAAAAGTTGTCTGTAAAAGATAGCTCTTAACGAAAAGATCTCCCATTTCAAATTCATAGTACGTTTTGTATTTTATATGGTAGGAGGTATGGTACATATTAAGGAGAAAAATATTAATTCTCATATTCTATTCTTGGTTCAGTTCCTGGATCGAGTTTGAAGACGCGTTTTCCCATCTAAAATGTCCCAGTAGAATCTGAATTTGTAGCCCATTCAAGGCAACAGAATTGCCTCCTGTTACGAGTACATGGTACAGAAACAAAACTGGCGGTATATCTCTGCCTAACCAATTTAGGCAATACAGGCGTAATGTTTCGGTTACACGTTGCGCTCACTCGTTGTGTGATATGCTGCAGTATACGCTTGTCGCGGTTGGAACTTCATATACCAAGACCTCTCCGTGCCTCGGAAAGTACGTTAAGCCTTTTTAGTGCATGGGAAAAAATCAAATCACCTCTCCCGCTCTGGGTGGAGCGAAAGGGAGAGTCAGGCTTTTACTGAATAAAACCCACCCATGTTCTTACACCCGCCTGTGTGCCAGGGCCACGGTATGTCTATTAAACAAGCCACTGCTCTGGCGGGCATCAGTCTTCGTGGACCCCGAAACGATGTGCTGACATCTCTTTGAGGTGCGCGTGAAACACAACGGGCCGTCGACCTGGGCCTGGTTCTTACTGAGGCGTCTCCGGCGGCGGCTAAACGCATGAGGGCTCTGAGATTCCCTCTCCCTTACGCTCTCCACTTCCTCCTTTGCCAGCATAATTGCTTTGCATAAAGAGGTGACGGCCTGCCATGCACTCTTGCTCCGGGCCTTGTCTTGAACCAAGGCTAGACGAGTGATATCGCCGCTACTGGGACACATTGGCGGTGCTCCACCCAAGCTACTGTTTCCTCAGGTCGATCCACACAGTGGTGAAACCCTAGCATTTCTTCCCATCTTATCCAGAATAAGAATCCGCAGGAGGCGTTTGGTTCCCCTATATTGGGGAAGAGCCGCCTCAGGGCAGTCCCGGCCCGCTGTAATGTGGGAGCCAAATATTGGAATAGAACGTTAAGCCCTTGGTCCGGCACCCTAATAGCGTAACATACTATTACTATCTATTGGAATTATTTTAAAGCAGATTGCTAATCCATTGCTCCACGTGTTCGAAAAATGTTTCTGCTCAACAACGTAAATAACGCAATGAATGTTGTTGAACTGCCAAAATGAAACGCTTGCTACTGATGGTGTGTTACGCAATTGCCCCAAACCCTGCCGACTGTCATTTGTGGATCTTTGACAGTTACGCATCATCAAAAGTCCGAAAGTGTTAGTTAGTTTTTTAAGTAGTAGTATGCAGTGGCGTAGCTACCTTGGGTGGCACCCGGGGCGGAAGTTGGTGGTGTCACCCCATGGAAAATAAAAAACTGGCAGGTATCTCTCCACAACTGTGTTGTCATCTGCATACCCATAGATACCGGCCATCAGCAGATCGTTAATATGCAGTAGGAACAGAGTTGCAGAGAGAACAGACCCCTGAGGAACACCGGCATTGATCGACATGGGCCCCGATGAGCATCCGTCGACAACAACTCGGAGGGACCGTTCAGTCAAGAAGTCTTTTACCCAGCCAGTCAGGGCAGTGGAAATACCGTACCCTGGAAGTTTACTCAAACGGGCAGCGTGCCATAACCTATCGAAGGCCTTCGAGACATCCAGAGAGATGGCAATCGCTTCCCCATTTCTCCTGAGGGCCTCGCCCCACAAATGAGTGGCGTACGCTAGTAGGTCCCCAGTTGACTGATTGCGGCGAAGCCCGTACTGTCGGTCACTCGGGAGATTGTTACCTTCCAGCTAAGCCAAGAGGCGCGAGTTCAATATATATATAATAATATATGCTCCATAATCTTGCAGAGTATGAATTTTTTTCACACCTACTTTTCTTTTTATGCCTTTTCATTTTTAAAACTGAGTGAATAGGCAGTAAGACGCGGCAGTTGAGCGAGGTGATACAATGTTAAACCCGACCAACGACCAACGATACTGCACCAGAGGGAGATTGATCTGGCAACTGCGGGGACGCCTGAACCCCCCCAGGGATGGCCATCGGGTCCTCTCGTCCGGTCGCCAACGGGTAGGATGGAGCCACTCTGGGATTTTTCGCAGTTGGCGGGGTAGCCTTTCATGTGTGGCTGCACACTAATTGGGCCCCTAAATACCTGCGTTCGGCCAGCGGAACACCGTGCTTCGGTGCCCGCTACTTTCCACGACCAAACTCCCGACACAACAGCAATTGGCGCATTGTATCCGGCACACATCGCACAAAACTGCTCAGACCCATCCTCCATACGGCTTCACCAGACATTATGCCGGAACACGAATCGCTTGGTAGCAAGACTTTATCTGGTGGGTGGTAACTTCTGCCGGCAGCCGATGTTATGTTTCTAAAATATATTTTCTTCTTTTTCATCAACCTTTTTTTTATCGTCCCACTGCTGGGCACAGATCTCTTCTCATAAAGAGAAGGATTGAGCGTTATCACCACGCTTGCTCAATGCGGGTTGGCGATTTCAGACTTAAAGTCCAAGTTTCCTCAAGATGTTTTCTTTCACCTTCAGTCATTGGTGTCCAAGATATACCTACTTAGAAAGTACGTATAACTTTAGAAAAGTTACATTGGTACGCGCACTCATACTTGAGTGGCTGGTGTTTTAACCACTAGGCCACCACGACTTACGTATTATATGTAGTTGGAAAAAGTCTAGGCAGTATGTATATATGCATTGTTAACACTCATATAATTAAAAGTCTAGTCTTGTAAATATCAGCCATTCACATCGATCTTTCGAAATGGCTATGGATAACTTTAGAGAATGCTTCGTTAACTTTAATTGAAATAAATTCTTTTCATTGTAGTTCTGTTGAGAATACACAACAACATACTTAGAGCCAGAGCGTGGGATAGACTGTTAAAACAGGATTATGAGAGAAACAAAGTATGTTATATATACATCATAGTTGTCATTAGTTTATGATTCATAAAACAAAATTTTAAAAATAATGTTTGGCGATTTGGACTCGTCCGTTACCGATTGGACGAAGAAGGCACAGTATATGGAAAGAAAAAGAAGTGAAAAATATGGGAGAATTCGGAAGAACTTTGCCCAGCATTGGAACAATAGCCAGCCCAGTTTAATGGAAAGACGACGTAAAGACAATGGCCGAGACAGACTGAAAGCGGAGGGCGGAGGATAGGGTGCTGTGAATTCGACTGGGAGAGGTCTACCAATGTCGACACGGTGACAGCAAAGTGCGGGGCAAGATATTGGAATAATTTAATGTGACAATAAAAATGTTTCTAAAAAAGAAACACAAAGGACATCAGGCATTCTCGTCCGAAAAAAAATTGCGCGGCCAAACCTAGGATCATTTTCAATATCTAGACCTTATGGCTTAACCCTGTACCTGCATATTCTGAGTACTTCTGGCACTTTCCATAAATTGTTGGGCCAAAAAAACAAAGGAAATTGCGCGATCAGACCTAGAAATAAAACCTTAAATTGTTGAAAGATACAATTACAACAGAAGACGAGCACAATTCAGACTTATGTCAGTAGAGATGCCAGAGTTTGAGGACTTAAGACTTTTTATATTTTTTTCTTAACTAAATAATTACTCAGAATATGCAGCTACAGGGTCAAATCATATATTTTTTTAGAGGTCTTAGTATGGTCTAGATATTGTAAGTAATTCTAGGTCTGACCGCGCATTTTCTTTTTTTGGTCCAACAATGTATGGAAAGTGCCATAACTACTTAGAATATGGAGCTACAGGGTTAAGTCATATATTTTTTAAAGGTCATAATCGTCATCAGCCTCTACTCGTCCACGGCTGGACATAGGCCTCCTTCATGGCACGCCAACAAGCTCGATCCTGAGCAGTTCTCCGCCAGATACTACCAGCCACCTTTTTGATGTCGTCGCTCCATCCCGCCAAAGGGCGTCCTACACTACGTTTGCCGAGACGCAGTCTTCACTCAAGGACTCGTTTTTCAAGATCTTAATGGTCTAGATATTGGAAATAATTCTAGGTCTGACCGCGCATTTTTTTTTTGACCGGCAATGTATGGAAATTGCCTGATGTCCTTTAATATAAGCCTGTTTACCACAAATAAAAACAAAGTAATAGTTCTTAAAATTACATTCGAAATATAAAAAGGCGGTATGCTTAATTAAAAACTTGTTATGTTATAATTACGTCCGGTAAATAAAATGGTGGAGTTTACTCCTCAACGGTTGTTATTATGAGAAATAACATTTTGAAATTAAATATGCTAATGGAGACGTGATATTCTAAAAAAGAATTTTAATAAAATAAGACTGTAATTGATTCGTTGGTTTTCGTTGGTTTAGGAGGGCAAGTCGTGTCATTTGCTTATTTAGATTAGCTCATTGTCATCATCATCCCAGCGTTAATCCCAGTCGCATCCGAAGCCTTTTCAGCTTTGGAGTCTGGGGTTCGTCTTACCAGTCCAACTGCTGATATGGCTAAACTTCGACATTTTCTATGAAGCGACTGCCGTCTGACCTCCACAACCCGAAGGCGACATCGAAGCATTGCAGTTAGACAAATTGTAGGACTTTTGAGGGCTCCAACAACCCGTAACGACTGCCACTAGATGTTCGTAGGGCAACCGGGACCAACGGCTTAACGTGCTTTCCGAGGCACGACCAGACCAGTACAAATATTCATAATCATGCATACAAATACTTGCACTGTGCGGGGATCGAACCCGCGCCACCTTGCGCAGCGGCCGCGTCCGCTACTGCTACGCCACGGAGGCTGTCATTCGCTTATTTAGATTAGCTCATTGTGAATATACGAAAACATATGTCAGTAGTTCAATTTATAGCAATACTAGCTTTCCGCCCGAGTGGTGTTCGGTTATATCGCGCTTTTTAGATTTCCCTCGGGAAAATCATTTTTTTCCGGGATAAAAAGTACCCTATTATTTAATCCGGACTTTTAACTTTACGTCTGCAAAATTTCAAAGTAATCGGCTCAGTAGTTACGGCGTGAAAGCGGAACAAACAAACAAACTCACTTTCTATTTCTAATATTAGTACGGATAACATAGATTGTAGCAGTAGCCTAGTGGTATCAGCCGCGATTTACAGGTTATAAGTCGCAGTTTCGAACCCCGTCAGGCTTTACTTTGTGTAAGTTATCATCATCATCATCATCAGCCCCTACTCGTCCACTGCTGGACATAGGCCTCCTTCATAGCACGCCAACAAGCTCGATCCTGAGCAGTTCTCCGCCAGCCACTACCAGCCACCTTTTTGATGTCGTCGCTCCATCTCGCCCAAGGGCGCCCCACGCTACGTTTGCCGTGTGTAAATTATGGTGATGAATTAATGGTGATGAAAATCACCACTGCTCTCAAAACAGTGTGAGAAAAAATTCTGAGGAAACCGGCATGTCCTAGAGGCAAAACTTCGATGATATGTGACATCTATCAACCCACTGGGCCCGCGTGTTAGACTATAGCCCACTCCTTCTCACCGAGAGGAGGTCTATGTCCCAGGAAAGGGAATATTATGGGCTGAATATCTTATACTAGCTGTTCCGCACGGTTTCACCCGCGTTAGTTTTGATATGTTTTTTTATATGCCTAAAGCCTTCCTGGATTAATGAGCTATCCAACGCAAAAATAATTTTTCAAATCGGACCAGTAGTTCCTGAGATTAGCGCGTTCAAACAAACAAACTCTTCAGCTTTATACCTATATTAGTATAGATACAGCATAGAATAAATACTATACTACGTGTTATAGGAATGTGTGATCGTTAGAGTAGTCTTAGAGATTTATCTCCGAAAATAATACCAGCTCAAATTGGCTCTATAAGCAACCGACTCCGTTGGCTATCGCGAACAATGCTGTAGTGGCTGTTCCAGATGTCATTCCACGGTATTGGCAGGTCTATTTTCACCAGCCTGAGCTTTACAATGATAGTGTCGTTCTATTGGCAATGCAGATAGCTCGAGGTATATTTTGCCAAACTGATTTTGGAGCCTTAGAATATAAACGTGATTTGTAGACTCACTGTATACTGATTCACTGTAGACTACCTACATTATTTCTCTCTCCTTACCCTTTTTTTTTGTTTGGCATGGGAAATCATCAAATAACCTCTCCCGCTCTGGGGGGAGCGAAAGGGCGTGTCTGACTTTTACTGACTAAAACCCACCCCGTGTTCCTTTACTTGCCTGTAGACCAGGGCCACGGTTTCGGCATCAGGCAGGAGGCATCGCTCTTCGTGGACCCCGTCACGATGTGTTGACATCTTTTTGAGGCGCACTTGAAACACAACGCACCGTTGACTCGGGCCTGGTTCTTACCGCAAGCCCGCGCTTACGATGCCCAGGAGTTCGATGTTATCTCCCGACCAGGCCGTCTCCTGCGGTGGCTAGAGGCGTGAGGGCGCTGGGATTCCCGCCCGCGATTCCGTTGCTAGCATCACTGCTTCGCAGAAGGAGATGACGGTCTGCCATGCACTCTCGCTCCGGACCATGGCCTGGGCCAGGGTCGGACGCGAGAGATTGCCGGTTGTCAAAGATACGACGAATACGGTGGATACGACGGATACGACGGAAACGTGCTCCCGAGGCACAGAGGGGTTTCCGTATGTAAGTAGTAAGAGCAATCATATAAATTAAGGAATATAATAATATTATAATTTCCTTATCACTGTCACTTGATTATTATCTCCTTTTCCAAAAATTTCAGGTTCTTCTCCAAGGCGTGACCCATTTTCTTCAATTGGTGCTCAATTTGCATACCAATGATAACAGTTAACACGCTTTCAGTATTACGTGGTTCTCAATAAGCTTGAAAATTCTTTGTTTTCGCACCGAAATTAGGGAGATAGAAATGTAAGCGATCCTTGGTTAGCGTTATATGCATAGGCAGATGAACTTATCACAGTACTTATGCTTATACCCGCGACTTTGCTCGCGTTAAATTCAGAGTGACACGGTTCCGCTCTCCTGATTCTGATAACACAGAAAAGAACCCGAAACAGGGTATTATTTTAATACGCTAGACGATATTATGTATTAAGGAGCAGGGTTCACCTTATAATTAGTCATTGGTATCCAAGATGTAGTTAGACAGTGCATATATAACTTAGAAAAGTTACATCGATACTTGCCTGTCCTGGAATCGAACCCGTACACTCATACTCGTGAGGCTGGTGTTTTAACCACAAGCCCACCACGACTTATTGTTAGTCACAAAAACTTCAACATACCTATTTATATATTTTTATATAAATAGGTGTGCGGAATACTCCATACAAACTCCCCCCCAATTCGATTTGAGGAGAGTTAGAAAGAGATAAAAGTAGCCTCTGTCACTATCTACCCTTTCGACTATCGCTACTTAAAAAAATCAAGTCAACTTGTCGCTCTATTTTGCTTTGACAATCAGACACACACACTTTCTCATTTATAATATAAGTGTGGATAGCATAATATCTTGATCTATCAATGGAATATATGAATAGACTATACACCTTCGGTTTAGGTTAGCTAAAGGTAAACAAAAAAAAAACACATGACTTAGCCGACTAAACATAATACGGCCATTTCTGTTGTCATGTCGTAACATGGCATGATGATAAACGTTACTGTTGTACTTTTCAAATTAGGAACGTTCATCATCATAATTATCATTTCAGCCGAAAGATTTCCTTTGCTGGACATATACATCTCCACTACGACCGGTCCTGCGCCTCCCGCATCCAGAGGTTTCCCGCGACCTTCACTAGGTGGTCGACCCACCTTGTTGGGGGCCTACCCAAGCTGCATATTCCGGTGCGTGGTCGCCACTCAAGAACCTGTCGGCCCCATCGGGCATCGGTCCTACAAGCAATTTGCCTGGCCCACTGCCACTTTAGTGTTGCAATTCTTCGGGCTATATCGCTTACTCTCGTTCTTCTGCGGATCTTCTCATTCCTGAATCGATCACGCAGTGAAACGTTAAGCATAGCCCTCTCCACTGCCCTTTGAGCGACCTTGACACTTGGCACATTATTAGTGACCACGTCTCAATTCCATAAGTCATCACTGGCAACACACTGGTCGAAGACTTTTGTCTTGAGACACTGCGATATTTCGAACGAGAAGATTCTACGTAGCTTCCAGAAAGCAGCCCAGCCGAGTTGGATTCGACGACTGACCTCTTTCTCGAAATTGGACCTTAGTAACTGGATAGTTTATTCCAGTTTATACGTAACTGTTAACAACTTCGAAAACAGAGTATCCAATCTTTATAGGAGTCGGTACAACATGCGCATTAGACATGTCTTTCGTCTTGTCCATGTTCATTTTAAGACTGACCCGCTCGGAGGCCCTACTGAGGTCTTCGAGTATTGAGGATTTATTTGGATTGTAGGAACATTATTAACGCATTAAAATGTTGCTAAATTGAAGAGTAGGTACAACTGTGACTTAGCAAGGCAACAACTAAACAGAACTAGTATAAGGTGTAATCAGTATACGTCACGTGGTTTTTTTATGATTATAAACTAGTGCCTGGCCGCAATCACCAATCGCAGTGATGCAATCGTTGATGGTAAAGCGCGCTAGTTTATTAAGCCTATTCACTCAAAAAAACTGAGTGAATAGGAAGGTAGACGGCAGTTCAGCGAGGTGATGCAATCTTAAACCGAACAACACGACCAACGATGCTGCGCCAGAGAGAGATCGATCTGGAGACAATCCATGACCAAACTTCCGACACAACAACATTTAGCGCATCGTACCCGGCACACATCGCAATACAACTGCTCAGACCCCGCTTACGGTAGTACGGCTTCACCATACATCATGAACACGACTAATCTCTTGGCGGCAAGACTTTGGTGGGTGGTAACTTCTACCGGCAGCTGATAATATGCCCTACCACCGAAAATATTAGAGAATTTTATAGAGTCATCATCATCATCTCAGCGTTAATCCCAGTCTGGGGTTCGCTTTACCAGTCTAACTGCTGGTATTGGCTAAACTTAGATATTTTCCGTGAAATGACTGCCGTCTGACCTCCACAACCTGAAGGCGATATATGTAAGCATTGTAGTTAGACCAATTGTTGGACTTTTGAGGGCTCCAACAACCATAGATGTTCGTATGGCAACCGGGATCAACGGCTTAACGTATTTTCTGAGGCACAACCAGACCAGTGCAAATATTCATATTCATGCATACAAATATTTGCACTGCGCGGGGATGAAACCCGCGCCTTCTTGCGCAGAGGCCACGTTCGGTATCGCTACGCCACGGGCGCTGTCAATAGAATTTTATAGAGTACTAGCTGCTGCCCGCGGCTTCGCACGCGTGGACTACAAGTAATATCACAGCGGGATAAAAATTAGAGTACTTAAGTTGTATTATATTTTATTTTTTATGGTAGTAAAATATAACAGAAAATATTATCTAGCTAGTACTACTATTTATAACTATAATGCCTCTTTATAAACAATATTCGATGTGGTCTGGTTTGGAACGTAAGCAAATAGTTTGTTTGGTTGACTCACACGGGAGAAAGCCACATAGAGCTGGCCGTGTGAGAAACAGCCGACGCTGAGATCTACGCCGGCAACACGCAGCGTCTGGCCTTGGGCTTTGTTTATGGTCATAGCGTAACATAAGCTCACTGGGAACTGTACGCGTTTGAAATTGAAAGGGTAATTATTGGGAATCAGTGGAATTCGTGGTATAAAGACTCTTTGACCGGCGCCACATCCCGACAAAATCTCCGCTTCTATAATGTTACGCTGCAGAGAAATCGCTTTCAGTCTTGTCCCGTTGCATAATTTTGGGGGACTTAGATTTCTTAACAAAATAATTGGGACGCCAATTTTTAAAGTAATGTTCACAACATTACTTTAAAAATTGGCGTCCCAATTATTGGAAGTCCGGGAGCGCTCAGAGAATTAAGAAATTCAACGGGATAATTGGTAGCGTCATCTTGCTCCATTACTCTATTGATAGAAGTATACTCTACTACTTCTCCTTCAACATGGTTGAGTATATCCAAGTTGATTCTTACTGCTTGGTCATTTCGCGGAGTCAAAATTGCTCTTTCGCAAAGCCATAAGTTCTCATGACTTGTTATTTGATTTGCTTCACCATATACGGAGGAGATAAGTTCTTCAATTGAATTAACAGTGTGGCAGAGATTTTCAGATAATACAATTTCCCCTTCTTCTTCCGGATATGTTCCTTCGCCAATTTTCAGCAACAAATCAGAAAATTCCTGAGCGTTTGTATTACCTCCTGTTCGCACCCTCATTTTCACCGTCAAGTGCATCCTTGTGATGTGTCGCCAAAGACTTGAGCTCTTTAAGCATGCTCTTAACTCGTCGGCTTTTGTTCCTCGATGTACTACTGGCAGCGTTTGTCTAAAATCCCCACAAAACAGCATCGTTACGCCACCCATAGGTTGGTCATTTTGACGGATATCTCTGAGAGTTCTATCAACTGCTTCTACAGCTTTTCGGTGTGCCTTATTGCACTCGTCCCAGATAATTAAACAGCAATCGCGTAAAACTTTCGCTTTATCACTGCTTCTAGAGATACCACATACAGGATGATCACTTATGTCCAAATCTATGGGGATTTTAAACATTGTATGAGCAGTTTTACCGCCGGGTAGCAAAGTGGCTGCTATTCCAGACGACGCTACAGCAAGAGCTATTTTGGCTTGTGCTCGTAATTGTGCCAATATTATTTTAGTGAGAAAGGTTTTTCCCGTCCAACCAGGTGCATCTAGAAATATAATTTCTCCTGTAGCATTCTCAGCACTGTGACATACTCGGTCAAATATAGTGCGCTGTTCTTCAGTAAGACTGTGGACTCCGGTTCGTAACGTTTCAGCTAATTCAGCTGGATCATAATTTATTTCTGCAGCGTATTCTCTATTAATACGTTCCCCTTCTATGGTCGGCGCTGGCAAACCATACTGAGGGAGATAATCACCACCCATAGATGTAACTAAATCTTGTACAGCTACTAAGCATTGATTGATAGCAATATCTCGTAATCTGTGGTTAAGGTCACCGTCAATATTTTGCCTTATATTCCTAAAAAAGTCTTCCCCTAGTCTATCTTGATATTTTTGCCACAATTGCTCAGCATTTGAAACACCACAAATTACCAGTAATACAGCAAATAAATGACGCAAGCGGTGTGGACAATCACTGATGCATGCATCGGCTAGGGCGTCATCCCAATGCTGGTCATCTTCGAGTAAATTTCGGGCTCGGCAAGCATCTCGATAGGTAGGATATTGGACACCATTGACCGTTCGAAGGTCGGCAAATGAAGTAGGCCCCCGCACTGTATGCAAAAGCAGGCGCATATAGAAGCACTCTGCATTATTTGGGTGGACCGTGTACACTCTACCTATGGCGTGTTCTTTATATATACCGGGAATACCATCTACAGCTCTGCCACGCCTTCTTCGGTTGAAAACGCCTTGTTGCTTATTATAGGTGTAATACGACGGAACTTCCTCGTACAGTAGAGTTTTGGCGAATTCGTCGATTTCACAAAGCCGAAAGAATGCCAGCAAAGTAGTTTGTCTTGGGGTTTCTAACCGTTCTGCAACATTATCAGGGTTGAAATATATTCTTTGTCCCCCCTCGAGATGAATATCTAGATGTGTCACTGGTGGCGATCTTTCATGAATTGGAAAACTCAAAATGCGCCATACCGCCTCGGAAGAGCTAATATATCTGCCTGCCTGAAATCTAGTTATTTCGTCATTTTCAATATGTCTAAAAGCAAACGTGGCCTGGTCACTGCCTTTATTTACATATTTGCATATATATTTAATAGATTTAACGCTATTGCACATTTCTACATTGATATGTCCTTGAAACGTTTTGCTGAGTACGGGTGAATAGGGCACGACCCATCTATTATCGATAACTACTTCATGTCCATTTGATCTTATTGTAGCCGTAAACCCACCATGCTCGGGTGACCGTCGGCGGTAAGATGGATAGCCGTCTTCACCCGTTATCGTGTGCTCTGTCAGTGCTTTAGGATATCTCTTAGAACAGCGACCGTCTTTCATGCACGGAGAGTTTCTATTCATTGCCCCGCACGGTCCGTGCACCATGTGTGTTTTTATGATGTCATACAATACAGGATCCTGGTTACGATCCGGAAATTCAGCATTTATCAATTTGTCGACATCGTTAGGACGAATTTTCTCCTCTAGTCATAGCAAAATATGTGCGTGAGGCAAACCACGCTTTTGCCATTCTACGCTATACATATAGCACAGAGCTGATCCAAATACATTTTGTTTAGTGAGCATGTTTATCATCAACTTGACCTTTAAATGGAAAACCCTTGCTATTATGTCATGACGATCATACCTACGACTCTTGATTTTCAAAGAGTTCCTCTGTTATTTCTGTCCATTTTGGATTCGTCGTGAATGTAATAAAAAGGTCAGGTCGGCCATATATTCGGACATAACAGAACGCGTCCTGCGTACGTTCGTGCATGTAACGGGGCCCGCCTGTAAAACTGGATGGGAGAATTACTAATCGCCCCAGATTTTCAGTACCACTGTCGTTTTGCATAGCATCTCTTAGGTGCACATACTCTTCAGCACGTAAGCGTCTTTGGTTAGTGCGTATATATACTAAGCGTTCTGTCTCAATTTTAGCGTACATATCTACAATGAATTGGCTGAACAGCCCACGAAATCTTTGCAAGTGAGCAAAGCGGTTTTGTCGTATTTGCAGCAGGTAAGCGTAGAATTGTTGTGCTGAATTTTTTTTTGTTAAGTTAGGTAATCTCGTTATAGGGTTAACTTGATGCAATCCAAAGTTGTATCCGTCTTCCCCGTGACAATAAATCAAGGGGTATTGTAATGCATCGTAAGACTGATGGGTTTCACAAATACGGTGCAGGTGGTCGTCTCGAGTACGTAGCACGATATCACGCCGCTCGCATTCTTGGTCCACTAAAACAGCTGCAACTTCATTTGCGACAGGGGCATTGTATCTACCTGGATGTCCATCAATGGGTCGTTTGTCTGCGCTTATAACAAATTTAAAATCATCGTTTTGCCCTTGCGGAACAGACTCCAATGCAGCTTTAAAACTATGCACATACGGGTTGATTTCATGCAGCAAATTTTGAAGCAGGCAAATCAAATTATTGTTAAGTTGTGGAAAAATTTGGTTTCTTATATTTGCCTGTTCATTATAATCAGATATGAAATATATTTGAAGAAACTTGGGTTCGTTTTCAGGCAGTAAAGAACCTATTAGGTGGTAAACCTGCCCCTGAACCTTAAAGGTGGGCATAAATGGCCCTTCCGTTATTTTCTTTGCACCAAACGATGTCATCTGGAATGCATTATTATATGAACGAATATTTTCCAAGAAGTGTTTAGATTGTGGATGATCTCCATTTAGCAGCGCTTTTAAAAGTTCTGGCGGCTCTAGAAACAATGAAATATGTACTTTTCCACTCGCACAACACATTCCGCTGGTTTCTTTTTGCCATCTGAGAGCTTCACAAAAATCACACTTTAAAATCATTCCACCCACAAATGAAAATGAAGCATAATCAATTCTGGGTGAGTATGCAAACCCACTTTTTTCTTTTTCTGTCCAGGGGTATTGTTCGTCAGAATCAAGGTCAAACTCTTCAGATGAAACCGACCTTCTGTTGAGTAAGTGTCGAAGTCGATCGGACTCCAAGCGTGCTTGACGTTGTTCTTCTGATTCATGCTGTCTTATTTCATGTATTCTCTCTCTTTCTCTTAGTAACGAATCCTCACGATCCTGGCGCATAAGCTCATAGTTTTCCCTGGCCAATTCTAATCGTTGCTGGTGTTGATCATCCCTTTCTAAAGCACTAATAATATTTTGACGATATCGAGCGTTACTTAAGCGTTCCTCACGTTGGGTAAAAGTTTGTGAGGCATAAGATAATGTATGGCGCTCGTGATCAGCTGTTAGACGTACTTCTCGTTCTTGACTCATTTCTGAGACTCGCGACAACGCATGACGTTCACGATCGGCTGTTAGTCGTTGCTCTCTTTCTACGTTGGTTTCCAGCGACCGAGAAGCAGACGTGCGGGTGCGTTGTGAGCTTAAGCGGGACTCTCTTTCCGTAAACGTCTCTGAGACTCGCGACAACGTATGACGTTCACGATCGGCTGTTAGTCGAAGCTCTCTTTCTATACTGGTTTCCTGCGACCGAAAAGCAGACGTGCGTGTGCGATGTGAGCTTAAGCGGGACTCTCTTTGAATAAACGTCTCTGAGACTCTAGATAAAGAATGGCGTTGCCGATCAGCTGTTAGTCGGGCTTCACGCTGAGAAGGATTTTCCATAGCGCGAGCAGTAGCCTGGCGGTGTCGAGTCGCAGTAAGTCTTGCCTCATGATCATCGTTACTTTCTTGGGATCTAAACAACCTAGATCTTTTAGCTTCTCTCGAGTACTGAGAAAGATTTGACCTTTTTCTAGGCATTGTGAAGAAACAAACCGTGAAAGTATTCGCCGATAGAAATATATATTCTTTTGAAAATGCACTTTGTGGTTATTTACGAAATAATCGGAATTATCACAGAATGACTTTCAAATATAAACAGATAGGTAACGTAGTTACAAAAACAATGCCTTTCGACGCTAGACAGCGCTGCATGTTAAACTTTTTTTACTCGACGCTAGATGACGCCATGGACTCTTCCGTGATTTTGTGATTTTCAACAATGGTTTTTTAACCATCCCACGGGAACCCTTTAATATTCCGAAATAAAAATTATCTAAGATGTTGACCAGGGATATTAGGTATTACCATGCAAAATTTCATTCAAATCCGTTGAGCCGTTTCGAAGATTAGCCCGTGCAAACAGACAAATAGACAGACAGAGAAATAAGAAATTCTAAAAATTTTTTTTTTGTATTTTCCTTTTATTTACATCACCCTGACTTCGTTTTAAGCATTTTTTTCATTTGTACAGACATTCGACCTCTACGATTTTATTATATGTATAGATTAGGTTAGGTGATGAGGTTTTCTTGTTTATAGATATCGATAGATTATAGTCATGCAATAGTTATGTGGATGACAATTGTAATGTACTGTTTGATAATTGAGTATCCCTGAAAACTACGATGGGGCGGGTACGATGCGCCAAATGTTGTTGTGTCGGGAGTTTGGTCGTGGGGAGTCTCCAGATCAATCTCCCTCTAGCGCAGCATCGTTTGGTCGTGTTGGTCTTGGGTTTAACATTGCATCACCTCGCTCAACTGCCGTCACCCTTCCTATTCCTAAGTTTTTTTAAGTGAATAGGCTTAATAAACTAATGAGCTTAACCATCAACGATTGCATCACTGCTTACCATCAGGCGGGATCGCAGTCAGGCACTAGTTTATAATTATTAAAAAAAAACACAACTAAAGATGGAGGTTTGTTAACGTTACTAGAAAGTGTAAACGAAGTATTTTTTTTTTTGTTTTTTGTTAAAGAGTAGTTAATTTTCCATTAACTTATATTTGGTTACTTATTTTGGCAAATAAGTCGCATTTGCAGATTAGGCATAACTACGATGGAAAATCTGTTATTTTTTAAACAAAGTATTCATCACGTGATCTGTAGTTTCTACCTACCCCCATGGAAAGAAGGCGTAACATAGATAAGTAGCAACTCTTGTGAATTTACATATTATGTGTGTGCATGGTTTATAAGTTGGATTAAAACAAAGGATGTTTTTAATCCCGGATATACGATGCTGTACGAGGTTTCCGACATACACACGGGTGAAGCTGCGGGCGAAAGCTGGCTCTACATAAATAAATATATTAATAAAATAAATTAATATTAAATGAGTGTGAAATTAATTTTGCATAGTTACTTTGTGTATTTTTATAAGTTCTGACCTCATTTTGAAACCATTCTGCTTTTATTATATCAAATTCAGCAGGTGATTTTATTTGTTAAGGTCATTTAGGTACTTCGTACCTACTTATTGATGTTGGCTGTAGAAGAAAAATAAACCTAATTTATAATTAACCGATTATTGCGAGCTAGTTTATTATGAGCCTATTAACTCAAAAAAAACTGTGTGAATAGGAAGGTAGACTGCAGGTTAACGAGGCGATGCAATGTTAAACCGAACAACACGATCAATGATGCGGCGCCAGAGGGAGATTGATCTGGAGACCGTCGATGACCAAACTCCGGACACAACAACATTTGGCGCATCGTACCCGGCTCACATCGCAATACAACTGCTCTGCTGCGTACTGCCGTAAGCCGGGTGGCTTACGGCAGTACGGCTTCACCAGACATCATGCCGGAACATGGCTAATCGCTTGGCGGCAAAACTTTGTCTGTTGGGTGGTAACTTCTGTCGGCAGCCGATATTATGCCCTGCCACCGAAAATATTAGGGAAAATATCGGCTGTTGGCAGATGTTACCACCCACCAGACAAAGTCTTGCGGCCAAGCAAATCATCTGTATAATTCATGTGAATGTGGTGGAGGTCTCCAGATCAGTCTCCCTCTAACGCGGCATCGTTGGTCTTGTTGTTGGGTTTAACATTGCATCACCTCGCTGCGGTCCACCGCGGTTCCTAATCACTGCCATCTTCCTTCATAATCACTAAGTTGTTTTCAGTGAATAGGCTCTTAATTAACTAGCGCGCTTTACCATCAACGATTACATCACTGCTTACCATCGGGAGGGATTGTGGTCTAGTTTATAACTTCTAAAAAAAAAAAAAAAAAACACTGAAATTTCTATACGACATTTGAAAATTAAATGTCACAGCGCTGGTATTCTGACAGGGCTCGCTGTAATGTCAAGCACAGTAACAGAAATAAATAAATACTATAAAGACAATCATAATATCAACTCCCTATTGTTCACTGTCGATTTATATAGATAAATCTAATTTTCTATATCAATGACTTCTATGATCTATCAACATTGGAGTTATGTGGGAAAATCGTAAGACGAGGGTTCACGACACACGGGTGGGTTTTAGTCAGTAAAAGTCTGACACGCCCTTCTACTCTGCCCAGAGCGGGAGAAGTAATTTGATGTTTTCCCATCTAAACAAAAAAAAAGGGTTCCAACACCATTCCATTGTCATTATATTGTCATCCTTATTATAAATCGGAAAGTGAGTTTGTTCGTTTGTACCGCTTTCACGCCGTAACCACTTAACCGATTACTTTGAAATTCTGCAGACGTAAAGTTAGATGTACGTATTAAATAATAGGGTACTTTTTATCCCGGAAAAATATGAGTCTCAATTTGAATATTTATTTATATATAATAGATTATCAGTGATTGACCACTGGAAAGTCTTTCTGGGCATTTTTAGTAGATTACGAAACTTGGCAAATCGGCCATTTTGAGATCACTTTTCAACCATTCTGACACTATTGTAATGTCAGATTAGGGCCCCAGGTAAGTGTGTCCTTTTATTCCACGCTGTATTTTCAATGAACTGATAGAGCCAGGAGGTGACATCCAGCAGTGTTTTTCTTTTTTTTTTTTTTTTTGATGCGGTCTATTGATTCTCCAACTCAACATAACCCCAACTGTAGAATTTCCAGTGACAGATTTAATCTTACCATGATATTTGTTCGTCCGCCGAATGTGGTTAAAAAAACAACAGTGTTACATTTGCAGCCCTTAAATGCACGTAAAAAGCGCAGTATTTGTAGGCCCTAATGACGTAATCATCCAGCAAAAATTCATTAGCATCACTGTTAACAGGATTCTTATGCCGCAACGTTGCCAGCTTTCTGGGTACTTACGCACTGCAGTGGCACATTGTATTTTTCTCAACATAAGATTACGTAACATTATAATCAATTAAAAACGTCAATGTAAAATTTCGTAACACACCTAGGACACAGGCCTCCTCTCGGTGAGAAGGAATGGGTCGTAATCTACCACGCGGACCCATTGCGGGTTGGTAGATGCCACATGTCTTTCAAGTTTTCAACATGCTGGTTTCCTCTCAGGGTTTTCCTTCACCGTTTTGAGAGCAGTGGTGATGAAATAATTTTTCAAAGGTTGTCAGAATTTAATAATATATCTAAGGCAGAAAAAAGAAATATTCTGAAAATCAATTAACTGAATAACGATACACAATAGAACACTAATGAACACCCAGAACATTCCCTTTCTGCCAATTTCTATGATACTCAAACTATTTTCTAATTAAAACATACAAAAAACCGTTTTAATAATTCGTAAAGAATAACGAGGTGCAAACATTGTCTACACGTGTATTTCAATGTGAAGGTCGATACTGGAGCGAGGTAGAAGATTGTTTTTTAACTAAGACGAAACGAGACAGAGTTAGTTGTAATTTAGACCAAATTGCGACATAAACTGCTAGTTCATGGTATATGTGGTCCAAATATAGGTCAGCCCGTGTCTTGTTCGAGAAATGACTTGCAAATATTTGAACTAAATACTAACACTTGAACAAAAGCCTACATCAAGGTTAAATAATAAGGGTAAGAAATGGCTGTTTTGTTGCAATAAGTTTTTTGAATTGACATAGAATCAGAAAAGAAAGAAATAAGTTTTGGAACGAAACTTTTTTCATATGGTTTCTATGATGTTCTTATTTTAAAAAGGTGAAACATTTGAATATTTCACTTTCATTTGTTTTTGTTATTCGACTTAGAGCCTGTCCAGAAAGCGCGATTTACGCGCGAGTCCACTCGCGCGTAGGCACTCGCGCGTTCTCGAGTTACTAGAGCTGCATACATTCCGTCCAGATGCTCTCGCGCGTTACCGCACTCGCGCGTAAAACGCTTGCAATGAGCGGGACTCTCGACTCGCGCTTATTACGCGCGAGCGCCGCGCGAGTCGAGATACTCCGGCGCCGTTGCAGCGTCCAGTACTACGCGCGTGTCCGTGGCGAGTGGACGTATTCGTTTATAAAAATGGAGCGTGAAAACTTTAACACGGAACTTTTTATTGACGAAATTGAGAAAAGGGTAGCTATATGGGATATGGAATCGTCAGATTATTCTAATAGAACCATTACGCGTAGGAACTAGGAAGAAATAGTAGATTTTTTTTGTGAAGCTGGTGATTCCGAGGAGAAAAAAAAACTTGTAGGTCATTCTGTCACGTAGAATGGGATGCATGTTAAATCGTCGACTTTCTCTTCGTTTACGACGTTTCCATCGACGGTATGCAAGCTATAACACAACCGCAATATCCGAGTCCATTTTTATAACTGACCAAATCCGTCTCATCACATACGCGAGTGATTTCGCCGCATCTGGACTCTTAGAGCTTAAGACAAGAAATATGGATACTGCGAAAATTCGAGTGATTTTTGAATACGAGTTCCGACGCGGAAGTAACGCAGCAGAAACAGCCCGCACTATCAATGTATGGAGAAGGGTCTACTAATGAGCACTCCGTGCGATTTTAGTTAAAGCACTTTTGTGATGGAAACTTGGACTTGAAGAATAAGCCACGAGGAAGACCGCCCGCACTGGTTAATAACGATGAATTAAGAGAAATGATGTAAGCTGACCCCAGGTTAACTATCCAGGAATTCGTGCCTTGGTTTAACATTACCTTACCCGTAATATTAACTCATTTGCGTCAATCAATAAAATTTAAAAAATCGAAACATGGGTACCTCATGATTTCACTGATCTGCAGAACGAATCGCGTGTTGAAACTTGTGTTGCCTTATTGAATCGGTACGGAAATGAAGAAATAATGGATTGAATTTGATATGTGATGAAAAATGGATTCTTTATGACAACCATAAAAGAAAAATGCAATGGCTGACCCCAGGTCAAACGCCTCAACAGTGTCCTAAAGCAAAACTTACCAATAAAAAGGTAATGGTAACTGTTTGGTGATCTCAGTGTGGTGTTATTCATTATAGTTTTCTCTGATCTGGTCAAAAAATAACGGCAGATGTCTATTGTGCCGAACTCCAAACAAAGTCCGCAAAACTAGAAGTAAAATAGCCCCGACTCATGAATCGACCTTCACCATTATTGCTCCATGACAACGCGAGACCTCATACAGCACGAGAAACCATTTTAACCCTTCAGGAACTGTAGTTAGAAACCATTCGTCATCCTCCGTATTCCCTCATCCAAAAGACTACCATTTTTTCGTGATTTGGACAATTATACCCAGGAGGTAGTACAAAATGCTTTCACACAGTTTGTGCGGTCTAGATCCTCAGAGTTCTATCGCAAATGCATCAATGACCCTCCAATTAGATGCCAGCAATGTATAGATAATAATGGTAACTATTTTGATTAAATAAACTAGTTAAAAAAAAAAAAACTATTTACATTTTCAGTACAAATCGGCAATTTCATACTTTAGCCCCTATTATTTAGTAAAACCTGAGCCATCAATCCAATTCTTCTCTGTATGAGGAAACCTGTGCTCAGTGCAACGTTAAAAAGGTTGATGGTGATGATGATGATGATGATGAGCCATAAAAATATTACTATTCGTAAATCAAAATCAATTTACCCTTGCGCCATCCCATCTTCCAAATACGGTGAGTTGTGCCGCAGCGGCTGCTGCAGGTGAAGAAAACCTCAAACGGCGGAAATACCCTAATCTCATTGGAACCTATATGTTCGAGCCGTTTGGGGTTGAAACACACAACACAGGGCCATGGGGTCCGAGTGCACACCAATTATTTCGAGAGATCGCCAAACGTATAATCGACTCTTCACGTGACCAGAGGGCTGGGCTATTTTTTGGCCAAAGAATCAGCATCGCCATACAACGTGGCAATGCTGCCAGCCTTTTGGGCACGTTTCTTGTTGACAGCGATGCGGATGAATTTTTTGATGCCCTCTAGATTTTTTCAATTCCTCTTTTATATACTTGTACATATTTTTATTTTTTTTTACTTTTTAAATTATATAAATTTTAGCCATGTAATTAATGAAATAAATACTATTAAACCAGAAAAAAAAAAGAAATCAACATATTTTATATGAGATAAACCAACAAGACCTGTCACACCGGTTCAAATTACTCATTTCCTATAGAGAAGAGCTAGCCAGAAAATCGACGATAGTTCTTGTAAAAATAACTGACTTCAACGTTTTAAAATTATAGAAGGTGTGCCAGATGACATAGCTCCCGTCAAAAAATACAAAAGCTTATAAAATAAAAAATGGTCTATAGATCTGAAGTACTCAAGGTCAATAAAATCTTTATAATTACAAAAAAAATATACATTAAAACCAAGCGCCTTTACAAACACTTTTTTATAATTATAAACTAGTGCTTGACCACAATCTCACCTGATGGTAAGCAGTGATGCAACCATTGATGTCAAAGCGTGCTAGTTTATTAAGAGCCTATTCATAAAAAAAACCTAAGTGAATAGAAAGGAAGAAGACATTTGAGCGAGGTGATGCAATGTTAAACCCAACAATATGACCAACGGTGCTGCACTAGAGGGAGATCGATCTGGAGACTCTCCACGACCAAACTCCCGACACAACAACATTTGACGCATCGTACCCGCCACACATCGCAACACAACTAGTCAGACCCGTCCTCCGTACGGCTTCACCAGACATCATGCCGGAACACGACAAATCGCTTAGCGGCAAGACTTTGTCTGGTGGGTGGTAACTTCTGCCGAAAGCCGATGAAATGGCCTACCACAGGATAATAATATCGATAATTTGATTATATTAGTCAATATTTTCGATCACTAAGGATTACTTAGTGATCTATATCACAAAGTAAACTAGCTTAACTAGCTAACTACCTTAGGTTAATCTCCCTCTGGCGCAGCATCGTTGGTCGTGTTGGTCTTGGGTTTAACATTGCATCACCTTTTTCTTTTTTTTTCGGGGTGGAAATCCTCATAGGATGACTGCAGCCCTGGGGTGGGCGACGGGGTCTGTCAGACTTTTACTGACAAAAACCACCCCGGTGCCTCTTCTATCACGAGCGCACGTGAGACCGTGGGAGTCTAAATTCTTCCACGGCCCCACACTCTCGTGCTGGTGTGCCGTGCCCCGACAGTACCTGCGTCACCCTGAACAACAGGGAGCCGTGCCTTCTCCCGAGTCAGTCATCAAGTACTGGCTGGATTGCCTCAACGGTAGCGAGGTGGCTGTAGGGCGCATGAGCCTCTGCCGCCAGGCCGCCACCAGGACCTGACGGAGCTCCTCTCGGCGCAGCTCGATCTGCCGCTGCACCGGACTGAAGCCCCTTGTCCGCTCTTCCTCGCGCCATTGGTACAATGACGCGAGTACTTTCGCTTCTAGGTCCCAGGGCGGAGATCCGGCCAGGACGCAAGCCGCCTCGTAGAAAATTGTGCGATACCCGCGGACGACCCTGACGACCATCGCCCTCTGCGGCTTGCGCAGAATGGCGAGTGTTCCGGCCGTCAGGTCCATCGCCCACACAGGGGCCCCATACAGGGCCATGGACCGCACGATTCCCACGTATAACCGCCTACAGGCGGCGCTCGGGCCCCCTTATTTTGGGAAGCAACGTTGACAGCGCGCCTGCTGCACCCATCAGCTTGGGCGCCAGCCGCCGGAAGTGGGGTCCGAATTCCACAATAAGTGTCCTAACTTAAGTATTAAATATGAATTTAAAAATGGGCTATTAATTGTTATATTGAGTTGACATTCTAAGGAATCCAAAAAATGGACCCACAAAGGATGGATAACTATAGAAAGAGTTATAGATTCTAATTATTATTCTATAGCTCATAACCCTTTTTTTTTTGGCGCTGTGAGAATGCGTTTACGCAACCGTACCCCGAAAGGCGTGTGTGGGACTCGCCCAGTCGAAGCTGGGAATACCCACTAAACCCACAGCGACACTCCGACATGGCCATAGTGGCGGGGGAGTGGGAAACTAGCGCAGCCTGAGCTACCTCTCCCCCGCCGGCGAAACCCGCCTAGCAAGGCGGGCCCTCAATTGCCCCTCCTAGGGAGGGGCCGTGGCTCCCGCATGGTGAGCGATGTAAGGCGGGCGTCGGCCTCACGCCCGTCGCTCACCTCAGGGAGGGAGAAAGCGGGCGAAATCCCGCCTTCTCCTCCCCCTACGCCGCCTGCGGAGCGCCGGAGCGAGGGGATCCTCCTCCCGCTCGCGCTCCGCTGCCTCCTTCTGCGACATCACGACCTCGCAGAAGGAGGCCATCGCCACCCAAGCTTCCTCGCTCCCCACCATCGCTCTGACGATGGCGGGCAGCGAGAGGTCCCCTCCAACCGCCGTGACAAGATCGCGGCGCGGCACGGCCCACGACGGGCACACCGCGAGGGTGTGTTCCGCCGTGTCCTCCGCCGCGCCACAACCGTGGCACGACGGTGTCTCCTCCCGTCCTATCCGGTGCAGGTACCTGCCGAAGCAGCCGTGGCCGGAGAGTACCTGCACCAGACGGAAGGAGAGGAACCGTGGCGCCTGTCGAGCCAGTCCTCCAGGACCGGCCCGATGGCGTCAAGGGTACGTCGGCCGAAGACGGCGGAGGCGAGGTCCTGCGTCCAATGCTGGACAAGAGCAACCCTCGCCTCCCGCCGGACGGCCACCCTCACTTCTGGGGCCGGACGCTCGCCCAGCGCCCTGCGCCCCGCCGTCCACTCGTACACTCTGGCGAGCACCCACGCCTCGAGCTCCCAAGGCGGGGTGCCCGCCAGAGCGCATGCCGATGCGAAGCCTACTGTGCGGTAGGCCCGCGCTGCCCGCTGGGCGATGGCCCTTTAGGGCGCCCGAAGAGCGGTGGCATTCTCCCTCCTATGGAGGGAGTCCGCCCAAATGGGGGCCCCATAAAGGGCCATACTCCGCAGTATTCCGGTGCATGCTTGGCCCTCCCATGTTCGGCAAGAGCCATGAGAGGGCGTCCGCAGCTTTCAGCAGGCGCGTTGACAGCCCGCTAAAGTGCGGGCCGAAGCGCCACCTGCTGTCCAACGTGAGGCCTAGATACTTCATATGGGCCTCGACCCCGATCCTGACGCCCTCCACAAAAATGTGGGCGTCATGTGGGGGGCGCTGCCGGGGGCCGTGAAAGAACACGGCCTCCGTTTTGTGCAGCGCCACCCTCCCGCCGACGCCAAACATTGCATCACCTGGCTCAACTGCCGTCATCGTTCCTATTCCTAAGTTTTTTAAGTCAACATCATCCCAGCGTTAATCCCAGTCGCATCCGAAGCCTTTTCAACTTTGGAGTCAGGGGTCCGCTTTTACCAGTCCAACTGCTGATATGGCTAAACTTCGACATTTTCCGTGAAGCGACTGCCGTCTGACCTCCACAACCCGAAGGCGACATCGAAGCATTGCAGTTAGACCAATTGTTGGACTTTTGAGGGCTCCAACTACCCGTAACGACTGCCACTAGATGTTCGTATGGCAACCGGGACCAACGGCTTAACGTGCTTTCCGAGGCACGACCAGACCAGTGCAAACATTCATATTCATGCATACAAATACTTGCACTGTGCGGGGATCGAACACGCGCCACCTTGCGCAGCGGCCGCGTCCGCTACCGCTACGCCACGGAGGCTGTCATTTTTTAAGTGAATAGGCTTAATAAACTAGTGCGCTTTACCATCAATGATTGCGTCACTGTTTACCATCAGGCGGGATTGCAGTCAAGCACTAGTATATAATTATTTAAAAAAAAAAGTGACTATAGGGAATAAATTATCGCCTAGTGGGATACACACGTTCTTAAGTGGAGTCTACGAATCTACAATCGAAAAGTAAGACCGCCCGCAGACCAGCAACATGATGGTTCGCAAGATGGCTGATAGTAGGTAAGAGTATGTTAAATGAGAGTTGCTGGTAATCGAGTTTGATTCTGATCAACTCGAATTCAGTATAGCTGAGGGCTGCATGATGATGAGGACTTCCAAAACATTCGAATTTGCTTGATCTTAAGGTAAACAAGCAGGCTAGTGAAGGAATACGGGTGGGTTTTAGTCAGTAAAAGTCTGACACGCACATCCGACTCACCCAGATCTAGAGAGATCATTTGATTATTTCCCATCCACATCAAAAAAGGTTGATTTTTCCAACGCCAGTTAATTTATTCGGAATAATAATTTTGAGTTTTTGACAGTTATTGCTTATAAAAACTGCCAGACACTAATTTTTTTTAGTTGTTTGAAATATCAGCGCGGGGTTTGATAGAATTATAACTTTTATATTTTCAAATACGAATCGATACAAATCTTCTTTGCCTAAATACCGAATGGCTTTAGAAAAACTAATTTACCGAATTGCGTGATCATTCCGTGTATTTACATGCATGGTTTCCGTGAAAGATATAGCAGAGTTGGACACTGACATACAATTCACCAGCTGTGTTTTAGTAGTATCTAATTTTGAAGCGAGGTTATTGCCACCATCTGAGAACAAATTCAATAAACTGCATGACCTAAAATTGTAACTCAGAACCTCATGCTCTGCGAACACTTACGAGGAATTCCCCAGTAAACATTTATTAATCAATGAACAACAACACAATTCGTGTGAAATTACATATGCCGCATATAAAATATTCAGCTGGAATATAGTGTTGACGTATTTTATACATTCTAGTAATATCAACACTATAATTCTCATGAAATATCAATGACGAGGTTATAACGAATGTCAGTGTAACGTCTGATTGTTTGTGCAGTATCAATATCAGAGTCCGGTTAACGATATGACGGTAGTCGTGAATATTTGGGGATGTCCGAGTTTCGTATTTTGGTTCACTAAAGTTGGGTGGAATTTTGGTTTGTAATATTTTCTCGAGCAGTTAACGATTAAGATAAATACTGTTTTTTGTGTGTGATAATTAAATAAGAGTATGATGACGTCAGCGACGACGGAGCGGTAGGGTCGCCACCATCTTGGTGTGGTGATAAGGGCTCCATTTCGTAGGTGAAGTTTTAAAGCACGAAGTGTAAATATACCCTGCAATCTTGACAATAGCACTTTAAATAGGCAAACTGACGGTTATGCCCCGGAGAAGTGCCCTGGTCCGCGTCTCAATCCGAAGTCACTGTTCGACAATCCCTACTTTCCAAAACGACTCGTCCCACGTGCCGCCATTACAAAATAACGTCACTGTGGTTGCCCTACTACTACAGAAGTCAAATGAACAACCTTTGTCAAAATGATAACGCTACTCACGACAAGTAATTGTTATCGTTTGTAAATATCTTAAATAGAGCACAGTTGCTGATTTGCCTTAAGCTTTGGTAACGGCCTCTTACAGATCTCATATAATTATGTATAGGTATACACAATTGAACAGAAAGGACTCAAACTATGTATATTAAGTTATATTGTGTTTTGAGGCCTTTCTGTCCAACTTCGTCCATTTAATTTAGCAAATTAACCTTATTAAAAAATAAATTAAAACTTAAGTAAATAAAAGTAAAACAGCACCATAATGGTCCTATTTGTAGACGACAAGTGTTGCGTGGTAATTTCTGAATTCTTTACACTTATTTACATAAATAAAATCCGCCTTCTATTCACGGAGGTCGGCAGAAAATATCACGGCATTTGATACTTGCCTTCTATAGTCTTTTTGCTTTATTTACTTTCATACGCCCAGCCTACATGATAATTACGTAACACACTATCAATAGCAATGGGTTTCATTTTGACAGTTCAACAGTATTCATTACATTATTTACCTTGTTGAGTAGACACTTTTTGAGAACAAACCTAGCAATAGATTAGCGATATGCTTCAAAGTAGTCGTTCAAAGTGGTTCATAGTAGTCATGGTGGCCTAGTGGTTAAAACACCAGCCTCTCAAGTATGAGAGTATACCAATGTAACTTTTCTAAGTTATATGTACTTTCTTAGTATATCTTGGACACCAATGACTGATTAAAAGGTGAAGGAAAACATCTTGAGGAAACCTGAACTTTAAGTCTGAAAGCGCCAACCCGTATTGAGCAAGCATGGTAATAACGGAGACTTTTGCTCAGCAGTAGGACGATAAAAAGGTTGATGATGATGCTTCAAAGTGATTTCATTTGACAGTAATACTGTGTTTACAATAGGGATGTTTCCTGGGTAAAAAAAAATTGAATCTATTTAGTCCGTCATTCAGATTATAGAAAAATATTTCATATGTATATTTTGTTTTATCAAATCAATAAAAATTGACGATTATAAAAGGCATCAATGATCAGGAGTGGTGGCTGGTGACTTCACTGCTCGCTAAAAAGTGTAGCGTGCAGTGACGTCACATGAGTTTTCAACGCACTGCGTCGTCTTCATTTTTTGTTTATATGAAAAAAGAAAAATACGGGTCTAGTATTTTTATGAAATCTGACTGACGGACTAATTAGTTTTTTAGTCAACTACCCTATTATATAGTGTTCGTCATAGACGCGGTTATGACCACAACCATCTATTTCATCTTAAAAACTGAGGTGAAGAGAGCGTGGGGTAAGCTGTAATTCCAATTTATACTATAGATTGACATTAGAGGCAGCTCGTCCAAGCTCATTTCGACTAACTTATCAAGGTGAGATTTCTACAAATCGATCGACTGACCTAATTAACAACACACGAGGTGAAAATGTGGTGAGTCACGATTATTCATTTGTACTCACATACTGTTTTGGAAAAATATTATTTTCAAACGGGTAGTATTTCCTTATTATTATTACTAGAAGAATTGGTATTATGCATGGAGCAATTATGTCATAAAATACCTACTTTTCGGAATATATCTTTGGAGTGCACCGACCGTATTCAACTTTTGGGTATTGAGTTTTTTTTTTTTTAATCATTTTAAACTAGTGCTTGACTGCAATCCCGCCTAATGACAAGCAGTAATGCAATCGTTGATGGTAAAGCGCGCTAGTTAATTAAGCCTATTCACTTAAAAAAAACTTAGTGAATAGGAAGGAAGACGGCAGTTGAGCGAGGTGATGCAATGTTAAATCCAACAGCACGACCAACTGCGTCGCGAGCGGCTGCCCCAGAGGCAGACTGATCTTGAGACCCTCTACGATCAAACTCCTGACACAAAAACATTTGGTGCATCGTACCCGGCACACATCGCAACACAATTGCTCAGACTTGCCCTCCGTACGGCTTCACCAGACATCATGCCGGAACACGAACTCGAATACCACCAAACTGAAACTTTAGGCTCTTCATTGAGTCCAAAGTCAAGGTGGCTGCCAGGAAACTTGGCGTTATTGCAAAGGTCCGGCAGCAATTTACACCAGGAGATATTCTAATGTTACACAAAGCATAATTCCGTTTGTGTGTGTTGTACTGTACTGCAGCCACATTTTGGCTGGTGCTACAAAATGACTAGCAACTTTGGAGTCGGCGTACGAAGAGACTAATTGGCGATCCAGATTTGGTTAAAAAGGGACTCCAAGCCTGGACTACGGGCGTAGAGTAGCCAGCCTGTCGGCATTCTATAAGGTGCATTTTAGGAAAGTGTGCGCGGGAATTGCATGACTTAATTTCGCTATCTCCGTTCCATCATCGGACGACCCATCGTACGACCCATCGTACGGCGAGTATCCAACCTTACGTTGTTGTTACCACTACGATTCGGACGGAGTGTTTCGCCTCGTCTTTTATACCGCGTACATTTTTTTAAATATACAATATGCAAAGAAAACCCTGTCCGATCCGTGAAGGTATTGTTAGGAATCGATAACTGATTCTACTAATGCCGACAAAGCCGGACTAAAGGTTTAAAAAAAATCGCCCTAAAAAAATAAATATTATTTTGGAAAAGGAGGTAACTTAATACATGTGCGGTAGGACACCCTTCCGCGGGCTACGGGGGGCAGGGCACGCGACGCATGGTCGAATCGCATAAGCGTATCGTCAAAATTGTGTTGTCACTTTTTTTTAAATTACCAAATTTCGGGGAAGTTGGAATTAATTCGCGGGAAAAAAAGATTATATTTTAAAATCCATTAGTATTGTTATTAAGATGATTACGTAAAATTTTATATTATATTTGGTCATGTGTTTACCTACCCTTTATTATCCTTATGGGTCGGACAGGGTTTTCTTTACATATTGTATTTTATAAACTATCGCTTAATCGCAATCCTGCCTGATGGTAAGCAGTGACGCAATCGTTGATGGTAAAGCGCACTAGTTTATTAAGAGCCTATTCACTCTAGCCTTGAAGACACTCAAATTGTAGTCCGACAGAAACACCGCCGCTGGCAAATTGTTCCAGTCCCTCGATGTACGCGGTATAAAGGAGGAGGCGAAACGCTTCATCCAGATCGTAGTGGTGTTAACAACGAGGGACTGGAACAATTTGCCAGCGGCGGTGTTTCCGTCTGACCACAATTTAGGTGTATTCAAAGCTAGCGTCAATATGCTCTTAATAAATTAACGCAATTTTCCATTTTTGCGAGTTGCCACTATATGAAACATCCGTCATTTTTGAGGATGATATTCTCGTATTTTTCATAGTGTTTCTTTAAAAAATTCTCTCACAATTTAGATTTTTTTTGTTGTCTTTATTACCGGTTCGGTGTCACTTGCGATTATTTGCTGCTCCGAGTGACGTCATTATGGCGGTGGCGGCTATCGCTGAATACCAACACTGGGCCCTGTTGTGCATAGGGTCGCAGCATAATGCTGAGCGACAGTGGTTTTACATGAGTGTGATGCATGTTCCCTCAACCATTTCTTATTTTTTGAGTTTTTGTAAATTCATGTTCTTTTTTTTCTTACTTTCATCACTGCTTACCGTCAGGCTGGATCGCGATCAAGCAGAAGTTTCTCCTTTTGTTTGATTTAATTTTTTTTTGTTTTTCAGCATACTCACTGCTGACCATAATCCTTCCAAGTTTTGCCAACTTAACGTCACTTCAAAATTTACACCCTTCCTTTTAAAACTATAATCTTGCAGCGCTACTTAACACTCGAATACAAAGCTCGTCACTCACTGAAGCTCTCACAAACTTTAACCAAAACAAGATTAAGAATTTCACTAACACCCGATAAAAACTACGCCATCTAAGCTAATAGCACTCACCACAAAACAAGCAACTTTTACTGCATTAACTTTTCAAAAAAGGTATTTCCCACCCAAACTTTTCCCCCACTTTTCTTTACGCATAACTAAGTTTGGAGAATATGAAAGTTTCGAGCCCATTAAATTTTTCTCTGGTGCAGTTTTGAAAATGGAATGGACACAGGTTGGACGCAAAATTATTCTTTCATCTTAAATAGCTGGTCTTTGTAACTGTGATTGCAGAGCATGCTTTGTGTCAAATATAAAAAAATACTTGACACATACGTCATAAAAAAACCTTGATGTATACGGTAAACAACAGCATAGGGGCCTAATCCGACTCGAAGGACCGTTTTTTCTTTTATTTTAAGAAAAAAATCTCGTTTAATAAAAAACAGATTTAGTAATTATGTTTTCTGACTATGGTTTCAATATAAAATTTAATTACTTTAGGCAACATAAAGAGCAGTAGGGCCTAGTGGTCACAGCTGCGACTTGCAAGTCGTTACTACACTTTATTTTGTGTAAATTATTTCATTATCACTGCTTTCAATAGGGGAAGGAAAACGTCGTGAGGAAAACGTCGTCAGGTCCTAGAACCAAAACTTTGAAAACATTTGACATCTAACAACCCACACTGGATCGAGTGGTGGTTTATAGCCCACTCCCTCTCTTCGAAAGGAGTTCTGTGTCACACCACTGGATACATTATAGGCTGATTATGATGATTAAGACACATAATAGTCAACAGACGGTAATCATCATCATCATCTTTTTTATCATCCCAATGCTGGGTACAGGTCTCCTCACACACAGAGAAGGATTGAGCGCAATCACCCCGCTCGCTCAAACCGGGTTGGCGATTTCAGGCTTTCCTCAAGATATTTTCTTTCACCTTGTAAACAGTCATTGGTGTCCAAGATATACTTAGAAATTATATATAAATTAGAAAAGTTACATTGGTAATTTGCCTGACCTGGAATCAAACCCGCACGCCCATACTTGAGAGGCTGCTGTTTTAACCACTAGGCAGATGACGTCGGTTAACAGACGGTAATAATAGTAATTAATATAGAGAAAAAGTTTGCAGTACCATCCACAGTTAGTTTTCGTAGAATAAGTACCCACACGAGGGCGCAAAAATAAATTATTAACCGCGCTCAAAAATCACGTTATTCCATAAAACAATATTCCAGTTCAACACTATTAAAAATACAACAGAGAAATTTAATATTTATGCGCAGTTTTCGCAAATAAAACCTATTTTTTGCGGGATGCATTGAAACAGAATGTAATCTCTATGGGCAGTTGGAAACTCGCTGGCCTCCGCATTTCAGGTCATTGGTTCTATATAAAATGGATGCTTTTCGTATTTGTGGAAAATTTCAGGAAATATTATAAAGGATGGTAAGGAAAACGTCTTCCATAGCTTCCGTCTTGAATATTTAGCCTTTTTAACGAACTTCAAAATGTAAGAAGTGTAAGTTAAATGCAACGTAGTCATTTTCTTCTGGGAATTTTGTGTAGAGGATTTTACGGAATTGAATATTATTTTGAAAATAGGATATTTGGGATAGTTTTGTATTTGTACGTTTTTATTATTCGTGGTTCGGCCGCGTTGTTTCACTAGTAGGACCCCTGATATTAATATTTTCCAACGGTTCGCTATAGTTCGCTAGTTACGCCACTCGCAACAAGTGCATAAATTGTTTTAATTACAATAACTACACTACCTCGTAGTCGCAAGTGCTACTACGGAGAATGAGGTCCTGGGTTCAATTCCGTGGTCAATTAATGTGTCAGTGAATTTTCCCCTCAGTTTCTGCCTCCAGTAGTCACGTGCTGTCGTGCATAGTGGAGCTTAGGGGGCTTTTACGGTCTTCCAGGAACATGCCTTATGGGTGTTGCACGAGCACCGAAATTAGTCTTAAGAGGTACCTGGACCGCTACTATGTGTGTATGGTGATCACCGAGATATTTTTGTAAGGTGAAAATCTCACGATCCCCGACCTAACTTTCGAAGACTTCCACCTAAAAACAAAAAAAAAAGTTCTCGTTTGCCAAAGCCTTCGGGGATTACAGACATGATGTTATTTTATTGTGTACTAAATAGATCGGGTCAAGAAGCTCTCCATCATCGGACATGGAACACTCAACTGGGCTCAGATTATATTAACACTCTGATGGATCCACTAACAAGATGAATTAATCATCCTTGTAACAATCAGTCATAAATGATTCATCGCTCAATAATGCTCTAGTAATTAGAGATTAGATATGCTAATCATTTTAATGAGCTGAAGACCTAAGGCATTCATGGAAGTAATAACGACCACTCGATGAAGTTAAGCTACGCTTGCCGAGGTTAGTGAGTGATTGGGTGACCATTTTCACACACCAAGACCACTCCATGACTCTTGCTGTCACGGATCTTTGACAGTTTTTAGTGATCGTCATTCTCAATGGTAGGCTATAACATTGGCTTCCGGCAGAAGTTACCACCCACCAGACAAAGTCTTGCCGTTAACCCATTCGTCGTGGTTCGGCATGATGTCTGGTGAAGCCGTATGGAGGACGGGTCTGAGCTGTTGTGTTGCGATGTGTGTGGGTGTGATGCGTCAAATGTTGTTATGTCGGGAGTTTGGCCGTAGAGGGTCTCCAGAACAATCTCCCTCTGGCGCAGCATCGTTGGTCGTATTGTTGGGTTTAACATTGCATCACCTCGCTCAACTGCCGTCTTCCTTCCTATTCATTAAGATTTTTTTGAGTGAAAGGTTGATGATGATGAACTTTACCAAAATCAAAATCAAATCATTTATTTACATTAAGCTGGCAGTTGTGGGCACATTGCATCTATGTATATATGCCACAAGTGTGAGATATAGATGCAATGTGCCTACAACGTTTTTCTCAGTAAGAACTTCTTCCGGCAGCCGATGTTGAGGCCTACCACCGAGAAAAGATTAGACCTTGTAAACACATAAGTTATGCAATATTGATTTTAATTTGAATATTTATCGACATGTCATAATAGCCGCTCTCAAATGGGTAAAATAACATTGGGAGGAATCCGACACGTCCATGGATCAAAACATCGAAGACATATTGACACGAACTAGGCCCACGTGGTGAATTACAGCCCACTCCCTCTCACCGAGAGTTGGTCTATGTGCTATTAGTTCCCACTGATAGGACAGTGACCAACTCACGCAACAAAACATCATGCCCTAGTTTTTATGCTTTTAAAAGCAGTCATCTCATTTATTTATTTATACATTGTATTTATTTTTTCAATGTTACTTAATATCACATTCTGCGTTCACAGTTCGCTTGTTATTTTTTCAGACATAGATTTTTTTTTTACATTTAATGTATTGCTTATTGTGCAAACACACGTCACAGTATAATATCGAACATCAGGTCTAGTTGAAAACTAGCGTTGGAACTAGACATTTTTGCTAAATTGGGCCTTTCAGGCACTGCCGTACACTTTCCTAGTTACACTTTCTAGTTACACTTTCCTGATAACCTCTTACCTCGGGCTATATCCTTCCTAATATTATAAATGCGAAAGTAACTCTGTCTGTCTGTCTATTACAGTTTCCCGCTCAAACCCCTCAACCGATTTTGATGAAATTTGGCACAGACAATCTTTAGACCCTGATAAAGCACATAGGCTACCTTTTATTGAAAAAAAAAAAACAATATTTCCGAGGGAAATTTAAAAAGCGCGTTATAACCGAATTCCACGCGGGCGAAGCCGCGGTCGGAAAGCTAGTAGTTTATATTTAATTGAATTGCATCGCTTGCCTACGTTACTACTTCGTTTTCACAAAGTTTTTTTTCATTTTGTCTTCTTGCGCGGTCCTAAAAGTATGTAGCCTTCGTCAAGAATTTGGCTTTCAAATGCAAAACGTTATGTTTTTAAATCCGACCAAGTAGTTCCATATTAGCGCTAGTTTACAAACAAAAAAAAAACTATAATACAAAGTGTTATACAATTCTTTACTTACAACATTCTTTAATTTCTGATGTAAGGAAGCTTCAATCTCACCACAGTCCCCGCTTAATTCTCCGTTTAAGTAGAACAATGAACAACATATAAAATAAAAGTACAACACCACTTGCATTGCAATAAAAATAGCCTTAATAAGGGTCGAGAAATAAGGTCGCTGGGTTGGCAACATCGGCCATCGAGTCGGTCTATTACAATTTACAACTATCGTTCAAGAAGTCAATTCCAATTTTAAAAGTAAAAATTTATTGCAATTCGGTAGCAAGATGGTTTTCGTCTTCAATAGTGTACAGACTGAATTTTACTGCGAAATGGTTTTGTTACTTCAACGTCCCTTTGAGTTTTGAAAGACTGTCTCGTTTAAACGATCTAATAAATAGAAGTTTCATTGAAGTCCATGACTTTTTTTGCTAACGTTACTGAATAAATTTATTTTTTACTAATGAATAACTTTATTAAATGAAGCTCGTTGTTAAAATAATCACATAATAACTTCAAAGGTTGTCTGTAAAATATCGCTCTTAGCGATAAGACCGCCCATTGTTTCACCCTTTATATTTATGTTCTGTTTTTATAAAGAGTTCTAATTATTTTATACATATAAAGTTTAAATTAAAAAATACTATTATAATATAACATCTACACGTGTCGGTTGAAGGTTTTGACTACGAATGCCGTGGTCAGTTCGTACGTTCCTTGTGCGATGAAGGTCAACCCGCGCCGCAGCTGAGCCAGTAAATATAAATTCCCGACTATGACCTCTGAGTTTGATTCGGCCGTTTCTTCTCAGAACTAGTACTAGGAAACGCCGCGGTCATCAAACCGAAATAAAAATAAAATTTCGATCCAGCTGTCCCTTGCTGTTCTCTCCAGTGACACCCTAAGCCGAGGTTCGTACCCCACAGGGGCCCTTAGCGTGTAGTCGCTTAGTTTTTAGTAGCCCTAGCTGGAGGCTTTAAATTCATTTAAGGCAGCCACAGGATAGTCCGGTTAAGTAGTCATGACCTCTCAAAGACAACTACGAGATGCCATATTAAAAAACAACAAAAGGTCAGTTCGCAGATGGGTAAAAATAATGTGTATACCCGACCGAAACCCTTCCAAATCTCAGAAATCACATTACGGTAATGTTATATTTTTTTATACAACTAAATAAATAATAAATAAATAAATATATACGGACAAATTACACAGATTGAGCTAACCCCAAAGTAAGTTCGAGATTTGTGTTATGGGATACTAACTCAACAATACTATATTTTTTAATAGATACATATATAGATAAACATCCAAGACCCAGGCCAATCAGGAAAAGATCATTTTCCATCATGACCTGGCCGGGGATCGAACCCGGGGCCTCCACGTCGCAGGCAGGCGTGTTGACCGCTGCGCCACGGAGGACGACAAAAAATTCTTCTAATTATTTTTCATTCGTTAAGACAAGTTTTCTATATTAATGTCTCTCTGAGATGAGACTGCGTGCAGTATTTGTACGTCTCGGATATTTAAAATATGCCTTCTTTTGCTATCGACTGTCATTTATAGTTCTTTGATCAGTCATTCCGGGTAGTCAGAAACCTTGAAAAAGAGGAAATCTTACCTAGGGCATCATTTTCCCTGGTAACTAGGTTTAAGTTTTTAATGTCGTGGTGGCCTAGTGGTTAAAACACCAGCCTCTCAAGTATGAGTGCGCGGGTTCGATTCAGGCAAGTACCAATGTAACTTTTCTAAAGTGTTATGTACTTTCTAAGTATATCTTGGACGCCAATGCCTGAAGGTGAAGGAAAACATCTTGAGGAAACCTGGACTTAAGTCTGAAATCACCAAACCGCATTGAGCAAGCGTGGTGATTACGCTCAATCCTTCACTGTATGAGGGGAGACCTGTGCCCAGCAGTGGGACGATAAACAGGTTAATGAAGATGATGATGATGATAGGTTTTAGAGGTCAATTGAGACTTGAGCAGCTCTGTGCAAAATATCAACATTTACCTGAACGATGTTCGACTAGAAGCCGAGCTAAATATAATTAGGAATAGGCTTGATAGATTCATTGTGTTAATTAGGACATCCACGCATACGCAATGTAGGTGCATTGTCGTAGAGTTGCGGACACTAGCCCGTATTAACTAATGTGCCTAGAACAAATATTTTAATAGGCCGCGACTTTTAAGTTGTGGGTCATAGATTCCAACCCCATCACCCCTATGATCCACAATAAAGATGATTTGATTTGATTTGATTTGATCACGCGCGTCACTTTGTGTAAATTATTACATCACCACTGATAACATCGGGGGAAACCGGCATGACTTAGAGTCAAAACGAAAACATGTGATATCTACCAACCGGCACTCACTCCATTCCACCGAGAAGAGGCTTGTTTCATAGGAGTGGAAACATTTGGAAACATAATAGGCTGAGTTATGTATGTTATTATGTTATGTAAATAGGTGGGACAACCTCCGTGGCGTAGCGGTAGCGGACACAGGCGCGGGTTCGATCCCCGCACTGTGCAAATATTTGTATGCATGAATATGAATATTTGCACTGGTCTGGTCGTGCCTCGGAAAGCACGTTAAGCCGTTGGTCCCGGTTGCCATATGAACATCTAGTGGCAGTCGTTACGGGTTGTTACAGCCCTCTAAGTCCAACAATTGGTCTAACTGCAATGCTTCGATATCGCCTTCGGGTTGTGGAGGTCAGACGGCAGTCGCTTCACGGAAAATGTCGAAGTTTAGCCATATCAGCAGTTAGACTGGTAAAGCGGACCCCAGACTCCAAAGCTGAAAAAGCTTCGGAAGCGACTGGGATTAATGCTGGGATGATGATGATGATGATGTTATGTAAATAGGTGGTTGTTCCTGATAATGTTCACCCAAGAGGCAATGAGGGCTGTTTGGAATTACTCTGCGTAATCGAATCAGAAATGAAGAAGAGAGAACCACATAATCCTAAGAATTACCAAACTTAATTGGCCTTGGGCAGAGTACATTGCTCGCCGAATAGATGGCCTAATGGTTCTGTAGTGGCGACCGCGTATCGGAAGACGTAACGTTGGAAGACCTCTCGCGACATATTCGAGTTTGTGAATGACGCAGGTACACGTTGGATGTGACAAGCACAGAACCGTATGAAGTGGAGGTGCTTGAGGAAGGCCTATGTTTGACAGTGGACGTCTTTCAATTGAAATGATATAAAGGGGAAAATTGACATATCAATGATTCACCACGATCAAAACTACATTATATAATTTTTCATTTTTACATCGCCCGATAACTTTTATTCGATTCATAAAATTGATGTTATGGCAGTTTTTTTATGAAATAACTGTCAAGATATCAAGTTATCGATGAATCGGCTAAATGGAATGACACTGCTGCATTTACTTAATAAAATAGCCACTAGTTAGAAATACCTTCAAAATACGTCTTGTAACCGTAGACCACTACTCACTCTCTCAAAGATAACACGCACGATGTCACATAAATTCCATAAGCAACCATTATAAATTCCGTAAGTGCACACACAAAGTCGAAAGTGCCGTAAAGACATTGCCCATAATATGGCACAAACATACATAAACTAATGAATTTTAACATTAATATCTCGTATCTATGTTAACTATGAACAAGAGGCATAAATCAGGAACTACCTTGAGGCACATTAGCAGGGTAATTCGCATAAATTACTCCACAACATAATGCACACACAGACAAAATTGCAATTACCCTTGGGTTATAGAAATTTCAATAGATGGGGTAGATATGATTGGTTCGTGTGCAATTTTCGATTCCCTGAAGCATCTTATACTTTGGTTGAATGGTGATTAAGATCTTACAAGGGTTTGCTTGATAGACAGAATCGTTACAGAGAGTTGGTTTTCGGCTGCCGGCAGAAGTTACCACCTACCAGACAAGGTTGCCGCCAAGCGATTCGTCGTATTCCGGCATGATATCTAGTGAAGCCGTACGTACGACGGATCTGAGCAGTTATGTTGCGATGTGTGCCGGGTACGATGCGGCAAATGTTGTTGTGTCGGGAATTTGGTCGTGGAGAGTCTCCAGATCAATCTCCCTCCGGCGCAGCATCGTAGGTCGTGTTGGTCTTGGATTTAACATTGCATCACCTCGCTCAACTGCCGCCATCCTTCCTATTCCTAAGTTTTTTAAGTGAATGGGCTTAATTAACTAGTGCGCTTTACCATCAACGATTGCATCACTGCTTAACATCTGGCGGGATTGCAGTCAAGCACTAGTTTATAATTATTAAAAAAAATGTTGAAAAAGAACCTTCGTGAAGATATAACACGCGCATCATAATTTATAATGTTTGTTAGCTAGTTTGCGCTAGCCCCAAAAGATGGCAGTGTTACTGTTTTATTGTAGTGTTTTAACAAAATGTACTGTTTATAAAAATTATATTATAATACGATTCGGGTGTTCCGAATTAGAATATTATAAGGGTATGCAGTGCTTATATGCCTCTATGGAGCGCACGCGCCTGATTGGTAGTGTTGTTGAGTTTAACATTGCATCACCTCGCTCAACTGCCGCCATCCTTCCTATTCCTAAGTTTTTTAAGTGAATGGGCTTAATTAACTAGTGCGCTTTACCATCAACGATTGCATCACTGCTTAACATCAGGCGGGATTGCAGTCAAGCACTAGTTTATAATTATTAAAAAAAATGTTGAAAAAGAACCTTCGTGAAGAAACGGGCTTGTCTTAGAATAAAAAATACGAGAACATGCTACATATACAGGGAAACTTTTTTTCGAGTGTGCAAAAACAAATGGGTGGCTCAGAATCAATAATAGAACAAATCTGCATTATTAGTTTAAAATAAAAAATCATGATTTTGTCCGCCCTAAAATCAGCACATGCGGGACACCAATTATTCACATCAATATCGTAGTATTAGCATATGGCCGCGTAGTGAACATGCGGGCGGCGCGGGCGGGCGGGGTCCTGTGATGTTCCCGCCGTCCCCACTCCGCCGAACATGAATGGGACCACGTGCGGTGACCATAACATCGATTTCATAATAAACATCTTTCGTAATCAATAACAATTTTTTTTTGTACTAAAACATACCAAAGTAATAATATTTTTATCTATAAAACTTATTTAGCTATAAGTTGACAAAGTTTGCGCACTGGATAAAATTTTATCTTATATTAACCACTACTTTGCACATATACAACAGTCCTTCGATATACGCGGTATAAAAGATGAGGCGGAACGCTTCGTCTGGATTTTTATTTTATTTTTGCAATCTTACTCAACTCGCAATATTTATGTACATACACACATCAAAAGTGTCTAGGGATCAAGCATTTTTATGCGGATTTCTTGAGATTGAGATGTGGCTTTGTAATAAATTTATGATTTTATAAATTTATATGGATCCTTTTTGGTGCATTTCATAATTTGAATCAGGAACTGTGAATCAAATTCGAGTAAAAGATGAAAATCAGCTGTCAATATTTTCCCTATAAAAACATACAACGCATTGAAGACATTATTAGTGCTACTGTTTCCCTACTACTGATTAAAACCAACGTTATTATGGAGCGGCGACGTCATTTAAGCAGGGAAGAAATGCTCAGAGCCGTGGGAATGATAGAAGCTGGTTCCCGGCAACGTACTGTGGCTTTAGCTCTGAATACAAGTCAGAGTGTTATCAGTCGACTTTGGACACGTTACCGAAGCACTGGTACCGTGGCTGAGCGCCATGGAGGACGGTATCGCTGCACCACACGGAGACAAGACCGATACATTCAAATCTTAACTCGAAGAGCTCCAACAATAACCGCCATGATGTTAGCCGTGAGGCTTCATCACTCTTCAGGGAACTTAATTAGCGACCAAACAGTCAGAAACCGCTTGCATGAAGTGAACCTTCATTCCCGAAGACCGCTACGGGTACCACCTATAGCAATGCACAATCGTAGGATTCGATATCAATGGGCTCTTGAACACAGAAATTGGGCAGAAGAACAATGGCGTTTCGTGTGCTTTTCTGATGAGTCTCGTTTTGGTATGAGACCGGATACAAGACGTATACGACACTGGAGAACCCCTGGACGCCAACAGCGATTAAAATCCTGCCAGGAAGTCCATCCTTATAGTGGTGGAACCATCATGGTATGGGCGGGTATTTGGATCGGCGGAAGAACTGAGTTGATTTGGATCAGAGGCAACCTCAACGCTCAAATTTATGCTGAAACGATTGTATCAGACGTCATCGTTCCTCTACAAGTGCAAATCGGTCCCTTATTTCAGTTAATGCATGATAATGCACGACCGCACACCGCAAGAGTTGTAAGACAGACTCTCGCCGCAGCTAACATCAATGTCCTGCCCTGGCCTGCTCAGTCGCCAGACTTGAACCCGATTGAGCATGCATGGGATATGCTACAGAGAAGAGCTCTGCCGAATATGGAGGGTATCCAGTCGCAAGAAGACCTTTTTTGTTGTTGCAACGAACATGGGCGGCCATTCCACAGCGTGATTTGGATGAACTCATTTTGAGTATGCCAAACCGATGTTCTTGTGTTGTTAGTGTTCGCGGTAGAAACACGGATTATTAATTGTTTAAGTTACCCAATAAAATTTTAGAGAAAACTGTTATTTCAGTCTTTTTTTCGAACTTTTGTGTTAGTGGTTCAAATGTCAAATATCCCTTTATTAGGAAAATGGCAAATTTCTTTATTAATGCAAAGGTGACTTGGTTTATCGTTACTGTGACAAACGAAAACACTTTATTTGATGAATCCTTAAAGAAAATTTTAATTAATATCAATCAGGAGAAAAGTTATTGCAAAAATATATGTTGATCCCTAGACACTTTTGATGTGTGTATTTTATCTGACACCTGTGTCTGACATTTTGCTGAACTGGGCTTTTTAGTGCAGCCGTACTTATTATGTGATGCTATCTGACGTATGTATCTGGTGTATTGTGTGTCTTTTACATAACATCATCATAATCAACCTTTTATCGTCCCACTGTTGGGGCACAGGCCTCCTCTCGGTTAGAGGGAGTCGACTGTAATCTACCACGCTGGCTCAGTGCGGGTTGGTAGATGTCACATTTCAAAGTTTTCAGCTCTAGAGCATGTCGGTTTTCTGGCGATGTTTTCTTTCACCGGTTTGAGAGTAATGCGACTCACTGGGTTTTTTTTTTTTTTACTAGCTACCTCCAACGTTATTGGAGCCTTTTTTGTAACTATACCCTTTCATACCAGTTCTCGCTATTATTCCTCTCGCACTTTTATTCCGCATACCTATTTTATCTTTCTGTCATTCATCGTCTTTTAGTCTAATGGGTGGGACTCCCATTTTATTATTGAACTTTATTTTAACTTATTTGTCGTTTGGGGAAATAATTATGAACTTATATTTATTTATTACTTAATTACCTTAACTTACTTATTATACGCACTACAACACACTATAATTATATACTAAATAACATAATTTTATTTTCTTAACTATTACTTACAATTAATTATTTGTTAAGTCTATTTCCCTATGCTTAACATAAATATACATAATATCTACTAAGCATAGTATCATTATACTGATTTATTTCTATTAATTACGATTTCGGCTATTTTTACGCAATAGTTTAGGAACAATTTTCTATTCTTTCCTCGCATGACTTCTGCAATGTTGTTTTTCCTCAGGTTCACGTCAAGCTGCTGCTCCAGATCATACCGCACTGCGGCATAAGCTGGGCACTCCACAATCAAGTGCGGTATGAATTCGCTCACGCCTGGATCACAGACGCACGATGGACTCCCCTTACACTTAAAACGATATAAGTATTCGGAGAATCCACCGTGCCCCGTCAATACCTGCGTGAGCGTACCCGTTGGGCGAACCTGTCTCACTATACGGTAGGCCGCTATGGCATCCGGAAAGAACATTTTCGTCACCGAGGCCGTCGCTCCAGACACATATCTCCGATTCCATTCATCAAGCGATTCCATTCGGACCTGGCGTCTGATGAATGAAATCGGACACCGGTCATAGTCCGGCTTCCTCCGCAACGACAATGCTGCCTCCTTGGCCAGTTTGTCCGCTCGCTCATTTCCCGGCAGGCCTGCGTGGGCCTTTACCCAGAACAAGGACACAGCTTTGCTCTGTGTCGAGGCCTGAGCTAGGTTTCTGCGCGCCTGCACTGCCAGGGGATGAAGCGAGCCATGGCTTGTGAGTGTCTGCAGTGCGGACATTGAGTCACTGTACAGTACATAGCTCGCCTCCTTGCGTTTGAGGATGACGTCGGTCGCTCTGCAAATGGCTAGTAGTTCCGCCTGGTAGACTGTGCAGTACGCGGCGAGGCTAAGTTTGAAGCTCTGGATTTCCCCAACATTATCCCACAGGCCTCACTGGGTTCGAACCTACGACCTACAACTTATTAGTTACGGCAGACATCATAGGGCCATTGCTCTCTGTGTCTTTTAATCTATGCTGAATAAAATTATTTTCCTTATTTCTTTCTTTTAATTAAAAAACTTTCTCTTCTTCAAAAATTCAAGTAGTTATATTATTTCATCTGCTTTCATAATTAAATTTTTCTCAGCGACAATCAATGTCTAAAACTCATCAAATCTGTCGTGAACTCGTGAAATTAGAAGCATTGCCACCAGTTACTAGGGTACATTACCAGTCGACAGCGAAACGGATGAATTTTACGATGCCATTTTTAGTTTTTGAATACATTTAGTTAAGTTATGTTGTTTGTTTTTTATTGATTAGTTATCTGGACAACTAAAACCTATATTAGTTGTCATTTACATAAATGTTATTGTAATTCTAAATAATATATTCGACATAAAGTAGAATGAAGTGCTGATTATTATGTATAATGGATTCAAGACAACATCTCGGTGGTAGGCAACAACATCAGCTGCCACCCACCAGACAAAGTCTTGCCGCCAAGCGATTCGTCGTGTTCCGGCATGATGTCTGGTGAAGCCGTACGGAGGACGGGTCTGAGCAGTTGTGTTGCGATGTGTACCGGGTACGATGTGCCTAATGTTATTGTGTCGGGAGTTTGCTCGTGAAGGGTCTCATGATCATCCTCTAGCGCAGCATCGTTGGTCGTGTTGTTGGGTTAAACGTTGCATCACCTCGCTCAACTGCCGTCTTCCTTCCTTACTCAGTTTTTTTGAAGTGAATAGGCTTAATAAGCTAGTGCGTTTTACCATCAACGATTGCATCACTGCTTACCATCAGGCGGGATTGCAGGCAAGCACTAGTTTATAACTAATAAAAAAAAAAGATGTACAACTATATAGATGTACTTATTATATGATGCTATCTGACGTATGTATCTGGTGTATTGTGTGTCTTTTACATAACATAACCATCATCATTAACCTTTTATCGTCCCACTGTTGGGGCACAGGCCTCCACTCGGTGGCAGGGAGTGGGCTGTAATCTACCACGCGGGCCCATTGCGGGTTGGTTCTAACAACAATAACCAATCTAATAAGTAGATATATTGTCTATGAGGTTGGAGAGAACTTAAGTACACGATATTTGGTTCAAAGTATAGAACACAATACTCTTTATTATGTACATTATATAGATTACAAAATACAAATATAAAGATTTTACAAAGGGTGACACAATGGGCGGTCTTATCGCTAAGAGTAATCTTTTACAGACAACCTTAGAATGGAATACTAAGGGGAAGGAGAGAGATATAATGTAGGTAGTCTACAGTGTCGACCTCCGTGGCGCAGCGGTCAACACGCCTGCCTGCGACGCGGAGGCCCCGGGTTCGATCCCCGGCCAGGTCATGATGGAAAACGATCTTTTCCTGATTGACCTGGGTCTTGGATGTTTATCTAGGTATATATGTATTTATTATAAATATAGTATCGTTGAGTTAGTATCCCATAACACAAGTCTCGAACTTACTTTGGGGCTAGCTCAATCAGTGTGATTTGTCGGTATTTATTTATTTATTAGTGCACTATTAACATAGATTATACAATAAACTAATGACTGAAGGTGAAGGGAAAAATCTTGAGGAAACCTGTACTTTATAAGTCTGCAATCGCCAACCCGCATTGAGCAAGCGTGGTGATTATGCTCAATCCTTCTCTGTATGAGAGGAGACCTGTGCCCAGCAGTGGGACGATAAAAAGGTGGATGATGATGATGATGATGATACAATAAACATATACTACTCTATCATACAAGTTTAAATAAACATTTACATCTAATCTATATCTATAAATAAACATCAAGCAAGACCAAATCTATACTTCTATACTAATATAAAAAGCTGAAGAGTTTGTTTGTTTGTTTGTGCGCGCTAATCTCAGGAACTACTGGTCCGATTTGAAAAATTCTTTTTGCGTTCGATAGCCTATTAATCCAGGAAGGCTTTAGGCTATATAACATCCCGCTATGACCAATAGGAGCAGAGCAGTAACAAAAAATGTTGCGAAAACGGGAGCTAACGCAGCCGTACACATTGCCAATAGGAGCTGAGCATGACTAATTCCACGCCAACGAAGTCGCTGGCGGCTACTAGTATAATATATAATGATATGTTTAAAGAGAGAGGAAGTGTTTTTTTATCATAGTTTTAAAAGTAGACAGAGTTTGAGCGCACCTTACGGACACGGGCAAGTCAAAATATATTTGGACACTGTCTAACCATAATTAACGAAATCGACTAACTATCGAAAATGACCCAATTTCATCTTCCAAGTACTTTGAAGCGCTTCAGACTGCTAGTTTGTGGTGACGAATAATTACTTGAGAGTGTTTAAACAAGCTTCTTATAAATAGCTTGCTTTGAAAATCAAGTTTTACAAGATTTAAAAACAACACATTAACGGAAAAGGTTATTTTTATTGTTAAGTTTTTCTCACCGCTGGAAAACAGACGTCTTCTCTATGAGAAAGAGAGAGCGCTGTATGTGGTTAATATTTTCTTTCTTTTTTTAAAAAAAATCTTTGCTTCATACTAGGAATTTTTCGTCGGCTTTTCCTGATTTAAAAAAAAAACATGCTGTTTTTTTCACCTTAGCCCGTTCATAATTGCTATAATTTTAGAACCCAATAAGATTTTAAAGCAAAAATTAATGAATTCGCTAATTACAAAAAAAGCGCAATGTGAACAAAACTCAAAAATTATCTTATCAGCTGATTTATTACAGTTCCCTTCAGGGGTCAACGTCATACCTACAAAAAATGCGCGGCGACACGCTTGCAACGTTCAAAGGCCGAGCCAACACTTTTTTTAACAATGTGATTTCTTCAGTAACGTCATGAATGTCTATCATAATTTTATTAGTGACATTTGGTCTAGCCTTTTCGCAAAGTTTGCGTTACGATGTTAGATACACCCTGTATATCGTGGGTGCGTTCACAAATAATTAAACTTACAAACACAAACGACTAAACCCGGAACAACTACCTGTAGGCCATAGAAATATTTGTTACGTGTGTGAATCGAACCCGAGACACGCAACGCAGCAGTCGATCGCTCAGCGACTGCGCCATCAAATCCACCTTATAATCGATTTTTGTTCTAGAACAAACGGTTTGCTTAAGAGTGTGTCAGTGTGTTGAATGTTGCAATTATAAGACATAAATTACTAACCTCTTTTTTATGGGAAATCATTAAATGATGACCTCTTCCTCTATGGGCGGAGCGGAAAGACGTGTCAGACTTTTACTGACTAAAACCCACCCGTGTTCCTTCTCTTGGCTGTGCGCTAATGCCACAGTTTCTCTTTTGACCTACCCGAAACCCTGACACAGGTCTTCGTGGACCGCATCACGATGTGCTGACACCTCTTTGAGGCGCGCATTAAACACAATGCCCCCCGAGACCCGGGCCTGGTCGTTACAGGGCGGGGCTCCGCAGCGGTTCTCCGTGTAAGCCGGGCAGACCTCCACCGTGTCCTCAGGGCTATCCCTATAGTGGTGATCCCCCCCCCCCCTTTCTTATCCAGAACATGGTCCACGGTATCACTTTTAAACAATCCACGGCCCTGCCAGAAATTACTTACCCCTTAATTGTTTATACAAACATTGCTTCTAATTAAGTAATGGTTGGCTTCTACTTAAGAGACGTTTAAATTTCATTTAAACTCAAACAATGTTTATAAATAGAAGGGTAAATGTTTATCAATAAATGGTTTGATGCGAGCTTATTATCTTCCTTATTTTTGTTTAGATGGTGTCGCAAAAACAACGGTCGATTTATCTAATAAAAACAATTCGGCATATTAGTTGCAAATAAAAATAATATTATTTTATTGCTATTTAGATAAATCACGAATCAAAAGTAGTAATCAATGAAAGCAACTTGGTGTCCTTTTTTGTGTTGAAATACGTCAAATAACCTATTCCGTCCCAAGTGTAGCAGGAGGGTGTCAGATTTTTACTGACTCGCGTTCCTTCAGTCCTCCAGAGGCGGTGCCTCTTTCGAACAATTTACAACGTTAGCAAGATATTGCTGTCCCATTGTAGCTATAACAATATTACTCGTACCGAATCTGGCTGATCTTACCTCTAATCACCCAAATCATAACCTAACGTAGAAAAGTAATATCTTTTTACAAAAAAGAAAAAACAGATACCGACTTCAAAAAAGTAAAATTATTTTACCTTTTAAGTGATTTTTTTGGGAAAGATATTATGCTTTTCAGTATCTTAGTCGAAATTCGAAAATTATTTTTTTTTACCTCATAACAATAGTGGCAGCCATAACACATGTTAGAAATAATTTCTCATCAATACAAAAAAAATCCTATCTCAAAAACTACTGAAACGATTTTGATGAAACACAGTACAACAAAAAAAAATTACTTAAATCGAACTTGTACTTCCGCAAATATGCGCGCACGAACATAAAACACACATACGTACTTAGACACACTTGAAATTTGGCTTACACACATACGGATCGAATTTATAACCTCCTTTTTTTAAGTCGGTTAAAAATTATTTTCTATAATAGGAGCGTTCATGAAAGATAAGTCCCTAATTGTTCCTCTAACTTACAAGCAACGCTTCTGCAGTTTTTATCACGAGAATAATAGTCTGGGCGGCTATTAATTTCATTATAAAATCCTCCTTTGTTAAAGGAATTAACAAAGAATTTAATAATGGCGAGTTAAGTACTTGATAGCGGATCGTGTTTTCTTTAGTAACCTTTTGCAAAGTTATGCGTAGCTAGTAAGATCATAGAATCCAGGGTGGTTTTTGTTCTTCTGTTTTTACTGAGAAGAATGATTCTAATTATGAACGTTTACTACGCACAAGTCAGTCGCATTTTAGTGTAATTTTCGTGGTTTTCATTTTTTATTATTAAACTAGAGCTATTGACGAATATATATTCCGTACGTATCCCGTACGGAGAACGGGTCTGAGCAGTTGTGTTGCGATGTGTGCCGGGTACGATGTGCCTAATGTTGTTGTGTCGGGAGTTTGGTCGTGAAGGCTCTCCAGATCATCCTCTGGCGCAGCATCGTTGGTCGTGTTGTTGGGTTAAACATTGCATCACCTCGCTCAACTGCCGACTAGTGTGTATTGCCAGTGATGTTTTACGGAACTGAAACGTGGTCGCTCACAATGGGCCTCATACGAAGGCTCAGAGTCACGCAAAGGGCGATGGAAACAGCTATGCTCGCAGTTTCTCTGCGCGATCAAATGAGCAATGACGAGATCCGCAGAAGAACCAAAGTCACCGACATAGCTCTTCGAGTCGCTAAAATTATGAGCGGCAGTGGGCGGGGTACATTGCTCGTAGAACCGATGGCCGATAGGGCAAACCCACCAACCACCCATGGCCCCACTTACATATAGTCATATGGGCCGAATCGTCAGGAGATGGCTGCGGACATATCCAGCCCCCCATACGGGCGCTGCACTGGCCTATCACCGCAGCCGCTTCTTGACTCCTGTACAAATTGTCCCTGCGCCCTCTCCCCATTTCTGGGGCGGCACATCAGCGTCGCATCAGCCTGAAGGGCGGACGGCACAATACGTCATAGACCTAAAAGTAAAAAAACTGTCCTGGATTTTTTTGGACTGATTCATAGTTTTCATCATCTTTTTTTATTTTTTGCCTATGTCCAGCAGTGGACCTCTATAGGCTGAAGAAGAAGAAGAAACTGGAGCTATATTTTAAAAATGTGTTTTGCTTAGTTTTTAGAATTACATAGGTGAATAGTGAATAAAAAGTAACCGTAATGTTTACAGTTATTTTACTATGAAAATAGTGCCTTGTAAGTTTCCAGCCCATTACCTATTTGCATATAAATCCATACTAATATTATAAATGAGAAAGTATCTCTGTCTGTCCGGCTTTCACGCCAAAACTACTGAACCGATTTTGATGAAATTTGGCGCAGACAATATTTAGACCCTGAGAAAGAACATAGGCTACCTTTTATCCCGGAAAAATTTAATGTTCCCGAGGGAAATCTAATAAGCGCGATATAACCGAACTCCACGCGGGCGAAGCCGCGGTCGGAAAGCTAGTAGAACTATAAACACAATGATTTCTTACCTTTTACTCACTTTTCACCTAATTCTAAATAGTTAGTAGAACACATTTTTAAATTTAAGCTCCGATTAATAAAAAAAAATAAAAAAAAGAAATATGACACTAAATTGCGACGTTACCAATCATGCGTAGTAAACGCTCATCATCATCATCATGAACCTTTTTATCGTCCCTCTGCTGGGCACAGGTCTCCTCTCATACAGAGAAGGATTGAGCGTAATCACTACGCGTGCTCAATATGGATTAGCGATTTCAGAGGTTTCCTCAAGATGTTTTACTTCACCTCGTAACTGCAAGATATTAGCGTTCCGCTAAAGGGACTAAACACACTTATTGAGCTATGTTCAGCTTTCTATGTGATTTTTATGTTTTGCTATTTGAGATATATACACTAAATATATTTTCTTTCTTTTTAGGTACCTATCTCTTGTATTGTGTGCATTTGGTCTGTGCTAATTAATTGTATTATTTTTAATCATTTATTTTGGTTGGAAAATTGATTTCGTGTACCATAAATGTGCGTAAAGTTGTTTTTTCTGAAATAAATGAATATTATTATTGTATACATACTAAATCTATTCTCTTTTTAATATTATTTTTTCCCAAAAACTCATGTGGTACCTTTGTGAGGCTGCAAATGGCGGTCGCCCAATATATGGGTTTGATACCACAGAAAACAAAAAAAAAGTTACTGTAAAACATTTTATTTTACCTACCACGGCAAGGTATTTAAGCCGCATTTTCACGGATATTAGAAACAATTCATAACATGTTTTATTTTCTACAAGCGACGGTTACCTACCGCGAAAAGTTATTTGATGTAACCCAAGCCACAGGAATTTGCTAATGAAATAATTTCAACTCAATTCCAGTGTACCTACAAGTATTTTTTGGGAAACAGATTGTTTTTTGATTAGTTAGAAGGCAAAACTCGTTCTATTGGTATTGTGGAGATAAGCAGGAACAATATTATATCGAAGTCTCCGACAGATTAGTAAATTATAGGGATTAAGGTATTCTATTGATCTTCATCACTCACCGATCTCAATAATAGAATAAAATAATCTTTATTATGTACACCATGTAAATTACATGACAATAATAAGAAAATTTTAGAAAGGCTGACACAATGGTCGGTCTTATCGCTAAGAGCAATCTTTTACAGACATCCCTTCGAAAGGGAAGGAGAGACAAATAACGTAAGAAATCTATCACAAAACCCGCCACACTGTTCCCAACCCACTGCAACTCCTGAAAGCCAGAATCAACAGTGGAGACCGCCAGAAAAACACCGAGCAATGAAGCTCGACGAGTCCCGGAGAAACGATTCAACTGTCTTGGGTCCCGCAATGAAATTAATCAGAAAAGAATAGCGGAGGAGTAAGAAAAAAGATATGTTTTCCACTTCCCTCCATAATAAGCAGGAGACAGAACAGAACTAGGCCAATCGGCACAAAGGGACAATATTGCAACTGGGAGAAGCCCAGATTGCCAAGCACCACGGAATAACATTTGATTAAGTTAATGGGTTCGAAGTAGGTATGTGCTGTTACAATTGATTCCAATAATAGGTATGGCAAAAGCGCCTGAACGCACGGAAATTAGTTCTAGTTTCTACAAGGTCCATATAATAAACAACTCCGGATGTAACTTGTACACTATCCAACATAATATTGCGTTCATTCTGCCAAAGAATACACTCCCACAAGATGTGATGTGCGGACTGTTCAAATTCACAGTTCGATGTAGAACACTGACACAAAGGCGAAGGCACAAGTTTAAAAGAATACAGTTTACTTTTAAAGTTGCCATGACCTGTGAGAAATTGGGCAACGTAAGAAATCTATCACTTTACTATTTATCTATGCATAGATTATACAATACATATGTTCATAAAGTCATCATCCTCATCTCAGCGTTAATCCCAGTCGCATCCGAAGTTTTTTCAGCTTTGGAGTCTGGGGCTCGCTTTACCAGTCTAACTGCTAATTTTGGCTAAACTTAAAAAACTAAAACTAAAACTCTAAACAGTCCGTGAAGCCACTGCCGTCTGACCTCTACAACCCGAAGGCAATATAGAACCATTGCAGTTAGAGCAATCCGTAACGACTGCCATTAGATGTTCGTATGGCAACCGGGACCAACGGCTTAACGTGCTTTCCGAGGCACAACGAGACCAGTGCAAATATTCATATTCAAGGATACAAATATTTGCACTGTGCGGGGATCGAACCTGCGCCTCCTTGCGCAGTGGCCGCGTTCGCTACCGTTACACTACGGAGGCTGTCGAAATATGTTCATAAAGTCTATCATACTAATGTACCCACGCTCCTTTGCCAGTCTCATCAAGGTTCTACCAGCGATGACAACAATATTAACCACCCATCCGCCGTACGACCGACACTTCGTCTTCCAGTATAATTCCAGTAGGTGGTAATCATATAACAGAGTAGCTTAGCCAAGCATTATGTCAGGTTTCGAACTGATAAGGTATTTTCTCTGTTAATAACCGCTATCAAATGCATAAACTAAAATGATTAATACCGCCATTAAGCCATTAGCTTAACACATCACCAATTTTCATGTGAATAATATTAAAAAATATTGGTAATCCATTTCATCAAAAGAGACACTTCGCAGAGCCTACTGCCAAAACTTTCACGCCAGCGTTTTATGGCTCAATTACACCTCGCGGGCTTACAACGCTTTTCGTGTACAATACAATAACGTCTTTGGGATCCTGGCGAGGGCTGTTTGATGACGGAAAATTCAGTGAGTTTTATGCCAAGCAGCATCTCTGATATGCCAGATATGACGGATCGCCAACGGAATCCTTAGGATGATTCCTAACAAGCTAGACTCTGAAGAACATTCAACCAGCTTCATGTGACGATATGACGTTATTAATGATTATGAGTTTTTTTTTAAATTGACAACATATTTTTAAGGCTGTTGTTAAGGCAACTATAGACATGTAAACAATATGTAATAAATATTATTATTATAATTCTCGACCTAAGAAGCATTAGGCCGTATGTATAGCTAGACATTAGAAGCAGTAGGTCGTATGTATATTTCCGACGACCGATACATACGACCTACTGCTTCTAAGGTCGAGCTAAACATACGATCTACTGCTTCTAAGGTCGAGCTATACATACGACCTACTGCTTCTAAGGTCGAGCTATACATACGACCTACTGCTTCTAAGGTGGAGCTATACATACGACCTACTGGTTCTAAGGTCGAGCTATACATACGACCTACTGCTTCTAAGGTCGAGCTACACATACGACCTACTGCTTCTAAGGTCGAGCTATACATACGACCTAATGCTTCTAAGGTCGAGCTATACATGTATACGACCTACTGCTTCTAAGGTCGAGCTATACATACGAGCTACTGCTTCTACGGTCGAGCTATACCTACGACCGACTGCTTCTAAGGTCGAGCTATACATACGACCTAATGTTTCTAAATTCGAGAATTATATTCGAACAATTTGTTTACTCAACAACGTAAATAACGCAATGAATGTTGTTGAACTATCAAATTGTCTGACTTCTTATCTGAATAATCGAATTCAGAGGGTTGATGTTAATGGCAAGAGATCTGCAGGATCTGTGGTCACCATGGGCGTTCCGCAGGGCTCAATTCTAGGTCCATTCTTGTTTTTAATTTATATTAATGACTTACCTCATCACGTGAGGGATAATCACAACATAGTATTGTTCGCGGATGACACTTCTCTTATTTTTAAAGTCAAGGGTCAGCTAACAAATTTTGACGCAGTTAACAATGCACTCTCTAAAGTTGTCCATTGGTTTAATGTAAATAACCTCCTTTTAAATGAAAAAAAAACTAAAGTCAAATGTCAGGCAGCTAAGTACCAATGTTCAACTGAATGGAGTAGAGTTGATCCCTGTCGAGTCGACAGTTTTTCTTGGATTAACTATTGACGCCAAGTTACAATGGGGTCCTAACATTGAGAAGCTGTCGGGTAGACTCAGTTCTGCCGCCTTTGCTGTTAAGAAAATAGACAGATAACTGATGTGGTTACAGCCAGAATTGTTTATTTTAGTTATTTTCATAGTCTTATGACTTATGGGATTCTTCTCTGGGGAACTTGTGCGGACATCAATACCTTCTTTGTTTTACAGAAGAGGGCTGTTCGAGCCATTTACAACCTTGATCCTAGAGATTCTCTCAGAGAAAAGTTCAAAGAGGTGAACATTCTGACTGTAGCTTCACAATGTATATTTGAAAATCTTATGTATGTTTATAAAAATATCTCGAATTTTAAGAATATAAGCGATATTCATAATATAAATACCAGGAACAAACACAATCTTGCTGTACATCACACTCGTCTCCACAGAGTAGGCAACTCGTTCATGGGTCAATGTATACACTTTTACAACAAGCTTCCCATGGACATTCGAAACTTACTCATTAAATGATTTAAGAACCATATAAAGGCCAAACTTTTCAAAAAGGGGTATTATAAAATCACATATTATTTGGAGGACAAAAAAGCTTGGGACTGAGCTGCTCGCTCTGTTAAGCATTGTTATTAAGCAATATGCGTAATTATAAGGTAAATTATTGTAAACATTTTCATTTTAATGTCTGGACTTGAAAAACGACGATGATCCCTGAGTTTGTTTCGGCTATTTCTTCTCAGAGGTAGTCAGTTAGGAAATACCGGCTTCATCTAGTTAAAAAAATAAAATAAAAAATAAACATGACGTGTAAAAGTGATCAGTGATCCTACTTGCTTAATAAACCATTTCATTTCATTTCATTCAAAAGGCATTGCTATTGTCAGTATATTACGCGATTACCCCACAAATCCTCTCAATCTGTGTAGTTCTATTACATAAATAACATTTCAGATATACAGATTTCAAATTCAATATACAAAGCCGTCAAATCAAAAATTAAAACTTATTTTTTTCAAATTAAGCTGAGAATCAGCAATTTTTGAAAGTCAAAATTACAAAAGACAGTCACCCAAAACGCCCGCCCTTCGCGATAATAAGACCAAGATTATGTCTAGACACTAAAAGAGACCTCTAAGATTTTCTTCTCAGAGTAATCTTATAAGAAACGCCTACCTATCGTATTTCGTTTTAAAATACAATTATCGTCAAAAAGTAAATACTTTTTCACGTGAATTGTATTTTAAAATTTGAGATGTACAAATCTATTTACAAAAACAAAATCAATTCGAATTTTAGTCTATTTTATCAAAATTCTCGTGCGATATTTCCCTTTACCGTAATAATTAAGTGGAAGGTTGATTAACTATGTTCAAGTTACGGTTAAAATAATTACTCGTATAATATTCCTTTCATTGAATATAAATTCCTATCTTAAGAATTAGAATTTTCGACGAACGACGAAGTTTGTAGTCATTTTATACCTTAATACTACTACTAAATCTTCAAAGTGAAGGATTATGTACATTCGGCAAAATATCTTGAAATCTAACAAAAAAATATCAAACTTTTCTTTGTGGGAAAAAATTACTGCAGTTTTAACAGGAATATGCCTAATGCGATTCTCGTAGGCACACACGCGTATTTATAATAAAGAAGGACAGATATGGATAAAGAGAGAGAGAGAGAGAGAATTAAATACGCGTTTTTAATACAGAGTCGATTGGTAATAGATTTTAAAAAATCTCATCAAGAGCAAATGAAGTGGGCTATAAGTTACCATGCAGACCCATTGGTAAACAGATGTCACATGTCTTTAAGGATTTTGGCTCTAGGACATGCCGGTTTCCTCACAATGATTTCCTACACCGTTTTGAGAGCAGTGGTGATGAAGTAAATCGCCTGATGGGGTTTGAACCTACGGATCTACAACTTGTAAAACGAAAACAAAACCACTACGCCACCACTGCGTTCCTTTTGGCTTTAGCACATTCGAAAATCATGAACTTGGCACCCATGATGACAAATTTAAAGTATGCCGCAGCTGCCATTTTAGAATATCATTATCAAAATTGTGAAAACGCATTACGCTTTCTCGTTACATGACGAAGTATACTAGTTTACTTCTACCCTAAACCACTTTGAAGACCTTCGTTCCAACAACGTTACAAACCACACAAGGAAACACAGGACCGCAAAATTAGTTCAGAAGTTTTTGACGAAATCGCGGAAATGCGAATACGAACATACGAGTCAGATACGTAATCTGTTCTAATTTGATTTGTTTGAAAAGGAACCTTGATGACCTTTTGAAGATTAGCACAGAACTCACGAAACACCATAATTACGTAACATACTGTTATCCTCAATTTGAAGCATATTGCTATCCATTGCTTCATATATTAGAGAAATGTCTGCTCAACAACGTAAATAATGCAATGAATGCTGAGAAACTGTCGAAATAAAACCCTTTGCTAATGATAGTGTATTACGCAAATACCTTGCTGGTTAGTCTCTATATTCCGTCATCCGAATGAACCGTACTCCCGTTTAAATAACTTTTTCATAAAAGTATTTGCAGCCTATTGCGTTGGTACCAATCTCTTTCATCGACAGTACTTTCTAAATAACCTGAGCCGTACTGAGAAGAGCTTTACTTCAATACAAAGTTAAAGACCTTTCAGAACGTCTCGGGCGTTCTACCAGTTCATTGCCGTTAAACTGTCGACAATGCTATCCATGAATTCGTAACGACTCAGTACCAATTGTTATTTTATATGTTTTCACTAAAGCTTCATTTGATCGGGTTTTGATTATAATCGGCTATACTTGCCTATATTTATCTCTCTGTGGGAAAATAATCTTTTCTCATAAATGAAGCAATATTTATTCGAGATTTTGTCCTCATTTTAACGGTTTCCTTCTTTCGTTAGAGCAGTGGTGGCCCTGGGATGGGAAATCATCAAATGACTTCTCCCACTCTGGGCGGAGCGGAAGGGCGTGTCAGACTTTTACTGACTAAAACCCACCGGTGTTTCTTCATTTGCCTGTGCGACGGCCAGGGCCACGGTTTCTTGATTAACTGACCCAGGAGGCATCAGTCTTCGTGCACCCCGTCACGATGTGCTGATATCTCTTTGAGGCACGCGTGAAGCACGACGCGCCGTCCACTCGGGCCTGGTCCTTACCGAGCGGCAAGCTGCCCACTTCTCACCGCCCGCAGGCCCGCGCCTGCGGTGGCTAGGAGTTCGGTGTCGTCTCCAAACCAGGGCGTCTCCTGCGGCGGCTAGTGGCGTGAGGGCGCTGGGATTCCCGCTTCCTCAAGCGCCTCCTCCTTTGCCAGCATCACTGCTTCGCAGAAGGAGATGACGTCCTGTCATGCACTCTCGCTCCAGACCATGGCCTGGACCAGGGTCGGACGCAAGAGATCGCCGCCGATCGCCGCTACGAGGACACGGCGGTGCTCTACCCAAGCCGAGCAGACCTCCACTGTATGCTCCACCGTGTCCTCAGGGCGATCCACACAATAATGACACCCTGGCGTTTCCTCCCGCCTTATACGGAACAGAAACCTCCCGAAACAACCGTGTCCGGTGAGGACCTGCGTCAGGCGGAAGGTGAGGGCGCCGTGGCGCCTCTGTAGCCAATCCTCAAAGAGGGGACTTACCGCCGCTATTGTGGCGTGCTCAGCACTGGGTTGCGACAATCGTACTCTCCATGTTGCCATGAGATCTCGCCGGAGCTCTGTTCGCTGTACCGCGATTTCTCGCGGTAGCGGAGTTATGCCCCGGCATTTTGCCTCCTCTCGCCACTCCCACATGCGGGCGAGGACTTTGGCCTCCAGATCCCATAGTGGCAATCCGTCAAGAAAGCTCGCCGCCTCAGCGGAGACCGTATGGTATCCCTGGATCAGCTGAACGGCCATGACCCTCTTAGACGCGGTCAGGAATCGGGCTGGTCGCTTCCTTAACGACCGCGCCCACACCGGTGACCCGTAAAGGGCCATGGACCGCACAGCCCCTGCGTGGAGCCTCCGGCAGGATGCGTTTGATCCCCCTAGATTGGGGAGGAGTCGCCTCAGGGCAGCCCCGGCCCGTTCCAGTCTGGGTGCCAAAGTGGAAGTGCCCTCCTACCGTTATGTGGGAACCCGACGGTGGCGCATTCCGAGGACCATGAAAGCACACAGTTGTGGGTCATAGCTCACTCTCCTACTCGGGCCTATGTGCCAGTACTGACTTTCTCCGTGGTAGGCAACAACATCAGCCGCCGGCATAAGTTACCACCCACCTGACAAAGTCTTGCCGCCAAGCGATTCGTCGTGTTCCGGCATGGTGTCTGGTGCAGCCGTACGGAGGACGGGTCTGAGCAGTTGTGTTGCGATGTGTACCGGGTACGATGTGCGTAATGTTGTTGTGTCGGGAGTTTGGTCGTGGAGCGTCTCCAGATCATCCTCTGGCGCAGCATCGTTGGTCGTGTTGTTGGGTTAAACATTGCATCACCTCGCTCAACTGCCGTCTTCCTTCCTATTCACTCAGTTTTTTTAAGTGAATAGGCTTAATAAGCTAGTGCGTTTTACCATCAACGATTGCATCACTGCTTATCATCAGGCGGGATTGCAGTCAAGCACTAGTTTATAACTAATAAAAAAAAAAGAATATTACAGGCTGATTTTGCTAAACGACATCCGAAGTCGAATGAAGACAAATTAGATTTATTTGCCAAAGTCGGTGGCAAAAAACTAAAACATAAAATAAAATTCTTAACAAATTGAAGTTATTTTTTTAAGGATGTCGATTTATTATGAAAAAGTTTTCTTTTATAGTATTAATAATATTCCCTAAGCCACAGAAAATCGTAAAACTCTACGTAAATAACTTTGACAGGAAGTGATTATAAGATCATTAATATACGCAGAGTGAAAAAACGTATTATTATAACTCGTAGTAGTCAAAAGCTACACAAGCTAAGGTAATATTATTTGCATGGGACCACGGAGCGAGGTTCTTTACCCAAACCACAAAAGAATTATGAAAGTAAATTATCCCAGTAATGATGTGGGATTCCATGCACGACATATCGCTACTCGCTCGCTATGGCTGCACCTAGTATGTAATATATTGGCTCACCAGACAAAGTCTTGACGCCAAGCGATTCGTTGTGTTTCGGCAATGTCTGGTGTAGCCGTTCGGAAGACGAGCCTGAGCAGTTGTGTTGCGATGTGTGCCGGGTATGATGCGGCCAATGTTATTGTGTCGGGAGTTTGGTCGTGGAGGGTCTCCAGATCAATCTCCCTCTGGCGCAGCAGCGTTGGTCGTGTTGTTGGGTTTAACATTGCATCACCTTGCTTCTTCCTTCTACCGCCGTCTTCCTTCCTATGCACTCAGTTTTATTAGTGAATAGGCTCTTAATAAACTAGCGCGCTTTGTCATCAATGATTGCATCTTCGCTTACCATCAGGTGGGATTGAGGTCAAGTAGTTTATAATTTAAAATAATAAAAAAAAAATACGTGGATGTGCCGATGCACGTACATAACAATTTATCCCTCATCTAGTAATATATCGTATAAACGTCGATGTGTTATCTACGTTTTCATATTTTACAGAAACAAGGATCAAAGATTTTATGAATGTTTGAAATAAATTTATAAGCTAATTTTAGGTTGTTTTGCAAATTCAGGACTATACTAGTAACCAAACGCAGTGTTCAACAGGTTCGAGGTACTAGTATAGACTCTAATAAGTGTTAAGGATAAGTAATAAACGATGAATTTACGGGCTTTGCTTGTCGAGCTTTATATTTCCATCTAGCAGCGCATAAGAATATCGGGATAAATAATTCTCAATTCTGAATGACGTCTGAACCAGTTTTCGAAACATTTTTCCAGTCCGCCGCAGAGTCCTCGTTTACAGCTTGCCCGAACGCTGACAGCGCATCATCATCCGACGACGAAAATTGTATCCCTTTGAGCTGATCTTTTGTTTTTGGGAAGAAGAATAAGTCACACGGTGCTAGGTCAGGGCTCTAAGGAGGGTGACCCAGGAGTTTGACCGGTGTACTGTCCAAGAAGTCCCTCGTTTTGATTGCGGAGTGGGCGGGTGCATTGTCGTGGTGAAGCAGGAACCCGCGGAGCCCTGTGTTTGGTCGCTTGTACCTACCTAACAACATCTGTCAAGCATTTGGTAGTACCTATACCATTCAGCGTTAATGCTTCTTCGGTTTCGTAAAGAAATTGACACTAAATAGCCAGTCAAACTGAAAAAGATCGCGATCATATCTTACCCCCGCGTCTAGATCGCTTCACTTTGGTAGGCGTTGATTCGTTTTGAAACAACCACCCTGTCGACTGGCGCTTCGTTTCTGGATTGTATTGATAAATCCAAGATTCATTACCTGTAGCGATGTCGTAAATACGCCGAAACAAGCCTGCTTCAACTTTGTCTGTCTTATCATGGCATCATTCCACCCGTGCCTGCTTCTGAGCATCGGTGAGATTGTGCGGCACCCAGCAATAAATTATCCTCCGCAACCGAAAATACACGTGTAAGATCTCGTGAAGGCTTCCTGATCAAATCCATTTTTCAAAGAGACACGATAATTTTAATTTGCCCGCAAAAAATGTGGAGGGAAGTTTTGAATTTGGAGCGTACCCATTATTAGTTACTAGCGGCCTGTTTTTTCATCATCAACCTTTTAAACGTCCCACTGCTGGGCACAGGTTTCCTCTCATACAGAGAAGGATTGAGCGTAATCACCATGCTTGCTCAATCCGGGTTGATGATTTTAGACTCATAAAGTCCAGGTTTCCTCAAGATGTTTTCCTTCATTGGTGTCCAAGATTTACTTAGAAAGTACATATAACTTTAGAAAAGTTACATTAGTACTTGCCTGACCTGGAATCGAACCCGCACACTTATACTTGAGAGGCTGGTGTTTTAACCACTTGGCCACCATGACCAGTTTCTCATACTTATATAAAAACTTTTTGTCGCAAAACTTTCCGAGTGACCTGCCCCCTAATCGGCGAACAATTTTTTGTCAAATGATTGCGACTAGTTAGGATCAGTTGGGATCGTTTGGATTCCGCCCATTGGTCCGTTCGGTCCAAATGATCCCAACTAGTCGCAAACATTTGACAAAAATGTCTTCGCCGATTAGGGGGCAGGTACGTCACCATGACAATCTTTCTTTCAAATTATTGATGGCCTATTATTTTACAATATTAACTTGCTCCATTTTTGGAAATAGGTTTAAAATAAAAAATAAACATTCATTCGAGGTGGAGCGGTAAAGTGCCTGCAAGAGTTTAGGGGGACAGGTCTTAGCCCAGCATTGGCACAGTTCAGGCTATATAAAAAAAGCTTATGCCCAGAAATGGGCCAGTATACGCTAAACAAAAAATGCTTTTCCCCAGTTGTAGGACAAAGTACGCTTAACGAAAAATGATTTTGCCCAGCAGAGGGATAGTATACGCTAAACAAAAAATGTTTTTGCCCAGCAATAGGGCAGTAGTAGTAGTATGTCGTGGTGGCCTAGTGGTTAAAAAGCCAGCCTCTCAAGTATGAGTGCGCGGGTTCGATTCCAGGTCAGGCAAGTACCAATGTAACTTTTCTAAAGTTATACGTACTTTCTAAGTATATCTTGGACACCAATGACTGAAGGTGAAGGAAAATATCTTGAGGAAACCTGGACTTTAAGTCTGAAATCGCCAACCCGCATTGAGCAAGCGTGGTGATTACGCTCTATCCTTCTCTGTATGAGAGGAGACCTGTGCCCAGCAGTAGGACGTTAAAAGGTTGTTGAAAGAGGGCAGTAGTAATAGCATATGATTTCTCACTGCAAGGCAGAGGCCTTCCTCTTTAGTCAGAGATAAAAACAGCACTGTTCCTGACCGGACAACATTGTAATTTTTTTTTTTTTACATTATTCGCTAGTGTTTGCACGCGATCCCGCCTGATGTTAAACAGTGATGGAATACTCTACATTGATTGGAATCCCTTTACCCGCTCAATATTGACATAGGTATCGCAAACAAAATCAAAATAATTCATTTTCCCACACAAGGCCGGCCTTTCCCAGCGATGTTTTTAATATTTTTGTGTAAACCATTTTTTTTTACGTTTTTATTTTGTTACCACTGACTAACGGTTTCTATTCAGATCGTGCGGCTTTAAAAAGTGGACAGGTTTGCATTCAAGGGAAGTCCGTACTCGAAAATATCGTTAACACGGTTAGATTGTTGGCTTTATAATTCCCGATACGGGCACGACACGACGGACAATTAATAAACTGCCCACATTTTTGTCAAATGATTGCGACTAGTTGGGATCGTTTGGACCGAACGGACCAATGGGCGGTCCGTACGATCCCAACTGATACCAACTAGTCGCAATCACTTGACAGAAATGTGTTCGCCGATTAGGGGGCTGGTTATAATTTGACTTGCATCTGCTTCCGGCTTATCTACGTAAAAGGCCAAATACGCCGCGTCATTTAAGAAGTCTCGAGGTATCGGCCGCGATATACAAGTTGTAGGCCGATAATTATTGATCAATCATTATGAATTTAGCAGATAACAATTTTTTAGCATAATGACAATGGAATCGTGTTGGAATGACCAATTTATAAAATTGCAAACTGGGGCTCCTAATCTGTATATATTATCAGTTATTGGTAATATGATTTTTAATCGATTTTCGATTTCTCGGTGGTAGGCCAGAACATCGGCTGCCGGCAGAAGTTATCACCCACCAGACAAAGTCTTGCTGCCAAGCGATTCGTCGTGTTCCGGCATTATGTCTGGTGAAGCGTAGGTACGTCGGACGGACTGTAGGAGTTGTATTGCGTTGTGCGCCGGATACGATTCGCCATTGTTGTGTCGGGAGTTTGGTCGTGGAAGGTCTCCAGATCAATCTCCCTCTGGCGCATCATCGTTGGTTGTATTGTTGGGTCTAATACCACCTCGATCAACTGCCGTCTTCCTTCCTATTCACTGAGTTTTTTTGAGTGAATAGGCTTAATAAACTAGCGCGCTTTACCATCAACGATTGTATCTCTGCTTACCATCAGGCGGGATTGCGGTCAAGCGCTAGTTTATAATTATTAAAACAAAAACTATACTCCTTAGTAAGGCTGTAGAGTGTAGGTACATATACTTGCTTTAACAACTTTCGTTAGAGATAAAGCTGGTACTTTATGGGCTAATGAAGACAATGAAAACTGGCAAGTGGCCAGGCTATTAGCCTGGTGCTTGATTACCATAAAAAATAAGTCTTCTAATTTGAATAAATGACTTTTGATTGTGATTTTGATTATTTTGACGATACGGTCGGCGTAGTGATGAATACGTACAGGTTCCGATCAGGGTTTGGGTGTATGTGAGTTTCAATGTTTGTAATCGTACCCATGGTTTAGGAGTAATTACTAGTATGAAGCAAAGTTTAAAAATAAAAAAAATAGTTGTTGGTTGGTGGTGGTGGTGGTACGGAGGACAGGTCTGAGCAGTTGTGTTGCGATGTGTGCCGGGTAGGCTGCGCCAAATGTTGTTGTGTCGGGAGTTTGGTCGTGGAGAGTCTCCAGATCAGTCACCCTCTAGCGCAGCATCGTTTGGTCGTGTTGGTCTTGGGTTTAACATTGCATCACCTCGCTCAACTGCCGTCATCCTTCTTATTCCTTAGTTTTTTAAGTGAATAGGCTTAATAAACTAGTGTGCTTTACCATCAACGATTGCATCACTGCTTACCATCAGGCGGGATTGCAGTCAACCACTAGTTTATAATTTAAAAAAATATATAATTCTATTCTATCATAACATCGGCTGACGGCAGAAGTTACCACCCACCAGACAAAGTCTTGCCGCCAAACGGTTAGTCGTGTTCCGGCATGATGTTTGGTGAAGCCGTACGGAGAACGGGTCTGAGCACTTGTATTGCGATGTGTGCCGGGTACGATACGCCAAATGTTGTTGTGTCGGGAATTTGGTCGTGGAGGGTATCCAAATCAATCTCCCTCTGGAGCAGCATCGTTGGTGGTGTTCTTGAGTTTAACATTACATCACCTCGCTTAACAGCCATCTTCCTTTCTATTAACTCCGTTTTTTTGAGTGAATGGGCTCAATAAAGTAGCGCGCTTTACCTTCAACGATTACATCACTGCTTACCATCAGGCCGGATTGCGCTCAAGCACTAGTTTATAACTATTGTTCTTTACTGTATACATATATCTAAACATAGTGATGCTAAAAATCTGGAACAAAATAAATATTGTATTAAAAAAATCCACAAACTATACACCGAAACATCGTTTCATTTAAAAGCAACGTCAAATATTTTCTCTTTTTTTATATCTATCGTTACAATACCGGTTTTCATTCACCGCACTTGCATTTTATCGAATGCCCTTTTTTGCGTTGGCCTGATTCTGCTGATGCCTCACAGTTGATAGATTGATAGCCAATTAGGACTGGATTGAAAGCCGGAGAAAGTTGCGAGATACTGTGGCTAGGTGTCCCTATGTAGCATGGTCCCAACCAGCTCAAGCTTGTTATGAACTGGTTGGGACTTTGTGATGTCATTAGGGTACAAAATCTAACAGATTTTCTGATGAAGTAACTAAAGAACGGAAGGGACTTATAGTAGTATCGAATATTGATAGACAGTAAACGGGTCGAACACAGGCGTAGGATAGCCAGGCTTTCTGTGTTCTATGGGATGCATTTTGGAAAGTGTGCGCGGGAAATACAAGACATAATTCCGCTATCATCAGACGACCCGTCGTACGGCGAGTACTCACCCTTACGTTATTGACCCCGCTACATCCGGACGAAGCGTTTTGCCTGGTCTTCTACACCGGGTACTTCGAGGGTCTGGAACAATTTGCCTGGGGCGGTTTTCCCGTCTGATTACAATGTAATTGTCTTCAAGGCTGAAAAAGCTCTAAATAAACTAGTCCGTATCCAAATTTCCACCAATGATTGCATCACTGCTTACCATCAGGCAGCACTGCGCTCTAGCAGTTGTTTTAACGTTTAAAAAAATTACAATATTGCATTAGCACGTTGTGAATACGCTAAACGTATAGTTGTTTGTATGTATGTGATGTATCAACACAGAATGAACACTTTAGATTCTACACATTAGCTTGCCGAATGGTATATAAGACTTGCTCATCTTCATCTTTTTCACACGGAATGGGTAGCGTTATGTAGTATTAATAAATGCGTAGATGTGGGGTTTCATACTCGAGACGAGAATTTCATTTGCGTTTTCAACATCTCTTTATATATTTACGAAACAGTCATGCTATTATGCCATTTAAATAGAAATTACTCCTTTAAGGAAGATCATAAGTTAAACAAAAATCACAATCTATACAACGTGTAACATAAAGGGTATATACATAACAAAGGGATGGCCTCTTTACATGATATCAAACGATATTGGAAGGGTTTTTTAATTCTATCTCTTTATGTTAGGAAGTTATGAGGAAAAACACCGCCTGTGATAGGCTACTGTCATAATAGTCGCACAGAGATATTGAAGACATTTATCGGATTTTGGCAACTAACGTGACGGGTAACGAGTAGTTATAGTGTGCTGCCACGTTTGTTATGATTTTATTTTAAGAAACACACAAAACCGAAAATTTGGTACCAATTTTTTGAGTATTTTATTTTGAGTTGAAACCCTTCCGATATCATTTGATATCATCTAAAGATGCCATGCCCTTGGTATGTATATACCCTTTTTGTTACACGTTGTATATTTTAGTGTTGAGGTATACTACCTTCATACTTAATACATAATATCATAAGTTATGGCGAAAAATAAATAAATAATTTTAAAAAAAGTTACCATCCATACTAGTAATATAAATGCGAAAGTAACTCTGTCTGTCTGTCTGTCTGTTACGCTTTCACGCTTAAACCTCTCAACCGATTTTGATGAAATTTAGCACAGACAATCTTTAGATCCTGAGAAAGAACATAGGCTTTTCTCCCGGAATATATTGATGTTCCCGAGGGAAATCTAAAAAGCGCGATATAACCGAACTTCACGCGGGCGAAGCCGCGGGCGGAAAGCTAGTTACATATAAAAACAATTAACAAAAAAAATACATTAAAAAAAAAATGTAATTACGTACCAGTTTTTTTGTTAACTGCCACCCTGCTAGTTCTTATCTTAGTGTAAATAGAAAATACAATGATTTGGTTTTCAGAAGCACCTAGAATGTTTTGATTAAATTCTGACCCGTGAATGAAACAGCAAGCGTGTCAAATATGCCTGTTCTATCTTTGCGCAAGCATTTTGCCACACAACGTAACATTTTACCGTCCATTTTCCTGCAAAAACTGATCTCTAAAACACTTCCATAGTATCCATTCCACAGCAACTCCACAAACAACCAGGCCTGGACACCATTAACATAAAGTTAGCAACGCTTCATCGCATTTAGTTAAAGACTCGCCACCGCTGAAACTCTGAAACTTTCAGATCGTTAGGGCGTTGAGTTGTGAAATTTATGAATATTATCGGTATTTCATGTTTAGGAGAATTTCTACAGTTGGTTATTTATGAAAGTTATGCTGTAGGGATGTTAGGAATGAACTTAGGGAACTGGTTTCCTGGAAAACTTTAAATGAACAACAAACGAATGAATGACTTTTGGTTTTGTATAGAAAATTATGCACAATTTTCTACAATATAAATCCAAAACTCATTCATACATATAGAAATACTAGCTTTCCGCCCGCGGCTTCGCCCGCGTGGAGTTCGGTTATATCGTGCTTTTAGATTTCCCTCGGGAACGTCATTTTTTTCCGGTATAGAAGGTAGCCTATGTCCTTTCTCAGGGTCTAAAGATTGTCGGTGCCAAATTTCATCAAAATCGGTTGAGAGGTTTAAGCGGGAAAGCGTAACAGACACTTTCATCCCGGAAAAATTTGATGTTCCCGAGGGAAATATAAAAAGCGCGTTATAACCGAACTTCACGAGGGCGAAGCCGCGGGCGGAAAGCTAGTTTACCTTATAATTACGCATATTGCTTTATAACAATGCTTAACAGAGCTAGCAGCTTAGTTCCAAGCTTTTTTGTCTTCTAAATAATCTGTGATTTTAAAATACCCCTTTTTGTAAAGTTTGGCCTTTATATAGTTTCTAAATCGTTTAATGGGTAAGTTTCGAATGTCCATGGGAGCTTTTTGTAAAAGTGTATACATTGACCCATGAACGAGTTGCCTACTTTGTGGAGACGAGTGTGATGTACAGCAAGATTGTGTTTGTTCCTGGTATTTATACTATGAATATCGCTTATTTTCTTAAAATTCTTGATTTTCCAATATAGGTACCTATATTGTGAAGCTACAGTCAGAATGTTCACCTCTTTGAACTTTTCTCTAACAGAATCTCTAGGACCAAGGTTGTAAATGACTCGAACAGCCCTCTTCTGTAAAACAGAGATGGTATTGATGTCCGCACAAGTTCCCCAGAGAAAAATCCCATAAGTCATAAGACTATGAAAATAACTAAAACAAACAATTCCGGCTGTATCCACAACAGTTATCTGTCCAATTTTCTTAACAGCAAAGGCGGCGGAACTGAGTCTACCCGACAGCTTCTCAATGTGAGGACCGCATTGTAACTTGGCGTCAATAGTTAATCCAAGAAAAACCGTCGACTCGACAGGGATCAACTCTACTCCATTCAGTTGAACATTGGTACTTATCTGCCTGACATTTGGCGTAGAAAATTTAATGATTTTAGTTTTTTTTTCATTTAAAAGAAGGTTATTTACATTAAACCAATGGACAACTTTAGAAAGTGCATTGTTAACTTCGTCAAAATTTGCTAGCTGACGCTTCACTTTAAAAATAAGAGAATTGTCACCCGCGAACAATACTATGTTGTGATTATCCCTCACGTGATGAGGTAAGTCATTAATATAAATTAAAAACAAGAATGGACCTAGAATTGAGCCCTGCGGAACGCCCATGGTGACCACAGATCCTGCAGATCTCTTGCCATTAACATCAACCCTCTGAATTTGATTATTCAGATAAGAAGTCAGAAGGTCGAGAGCTCTGTCCCTTAAACCATAATGGTACAATTTTCTAATAAGAGTATCATGATGTACGCAATCAAAGGCCTTGGACAAATCACAAAAAATACCAAGAGCATCCTGCAATTCCTCCCAGGCCCCAAATATGTTCTTCAGCAAAGCCACTCCCGCATCCGTAGTTGAATGACCCTTTGTATAACCAAATTGTTTCACGTGCAATAAATTATGTAAGTTAAAGTGCCTCAACAACAGTTTCAAAATTATTTTTTCAAAAATTTTGCTCAATGTTGGTAATATCGAAATTGGGTGAAAATTCCTCAGATCAGAGGATCAGTTGTACTACCAGATTTGAACAGTGGAATTACTTTACTAAGTTTCATCAAATCAGGAAATATACCAGATGTGACACAAGAATTAAAAACAATTGCTAAGAAAGGTGCGATAACATCTATTAATTTGTTGTTATTGTTATTAGTGGAATATTAGTAAAAAAAATCTCAAACTCAGTAGCTACCTCCAAGTCCGCTTTATATCTTCATCGTTAATTTTAAGATGGAAATCGCGATTTTGTACTTTGGTTCTTTCAGTTTCAGAATTTATAATTTGCCAAGTTGTTTTGATTTTATTTCCAGAAGATTTTATTTTATTTTTAATGTGTATGGCCTTTGCTGAGGAACAGGCTCTTTTAAAAGTTTTTGAATAATATTTAACAAATTCTTGAAAAGTTTCGTCATGGTTAGAGTTACTATCGCATTTATAATATTAGTATGGATTGTTATAACATTGGCTGCAGCCAGTGTTTTAAAAATATTTATTTAAGCCTTTTTAGGGTTTCGTAGCCAAATGGCAAAAAACGGAACCCTTATAGATTCGTCATGTCTGTCAGTCCGTCTGTCCGTCCGTATGTCACAGCCATTTTTTCCGAAACTATAAGAGCTATACTGTTGAAACTCGGTAGGTAGATGTATTCTGTGAACCGCATTAAGATTTTGCAAAACAATAATAATAATAAATATTGGGGGCTTCCCATACTTAGAACTAAAACTCAAAATTTTATTTTTCACCAAACACATACGTGTGGTGTATCTATGGATACTATGGATAGGTCTTCAAAAATGATATCGAGGTTTCTAAAACATTTTTTTTCTAAGCCGAATAGTTTGCATGACAGACGCTTCCAATGGAAAAAGGTTGGTCCCCCCCCCCCCTCTAACTTCTAAAATAAGAAAATGAAAAATCTAAAAAAAAACATTTATGATGTAGGTACATTACTGTAAAAACTACCAACAAAAATTCTTTTGAACGAGATCTAGTAAGTAGTTTTTTTTAATACTTACCTCATACATCGCAAACCGCTTATTACCGCGTAATCTTTCACACAAATAACTTAAACCCTTTAATTTCATAAATCAATGGTACAGAACCCTTTGTGCGTGAGTCCGACACGCACTTGGCCGGTTTTTCTTACAGAATTAGCTTACTGATAGCTTATATGAGTTCAGACAACGTTATTTTTATTTGTGCCAAACCTGAATATAGTTTTGTTCAGAAAAAGCAACTGAATCGATTCCAATCATTTTTACACTTTATTATATTTTCTCCCAAATATATTTCAAAAATGTTGCAGTGCGGTTACCGAGCACAACAATACAGTTCACAGCAGATCATAATGTCCTAGGGTCCATACTTTTATGATAGGTAACATAACAAGCTCATAACTTTATGATTTTTTATGATAGCTTCTTGAAATTTTTTACATAAATTCTTTATATTAAAATACTGAACACGTCTTTCGGGTTTAGCTTAAGCAAAAAATAATGTTTCATAATTGTCTATTTTTTACAATGCATAAGAATGTAAACTGTCACGCCCTACATGTCACGCCGGGGAGCTTTTATTAAGGTAATAAGTTTTTATTTACTTACATTTCCATTTTTAATGTTTTTTTTTTGTTTTGCTTTGTATAAGTCTAGTGTATTGGCGTAGCTAGCTGGCATATGGTATATAAATTAATTTAATGTTCTGTATTTTGCTATGTTAGTTCTTTTAGATTAATACTAATGTAGCGGTACTTACAAACGCCAGATGGAACAACCCGTCGTACCGACGTCACACGAATTCTACATCTCGCAATCAGAGTTTACCGTGCAACTAGCATATATAGAACTTCCCAATTTCAACCGTTGGGCAAGTAGCCCACCAGACATAACACCCGTCTGATCGGAGGAACCTCCCTTGTCAACGCAGCAGCCAGCCTCTACCCGGCGCTGTACGACATCCGACGCACTGGAGTTCAATGCAGCGCCACCAACCCGACTCACTGGGGAATCACCGAAGACAGTTCCGACTCACCGTGAACTGAGAGGTAACCGGTTCCGACGCATTGGAACCTCAGCTGGCCTGGCAAGCATCGCAAGCTACAAGACTCAGCCCAGTATCAACCTCCGGTCTCCGGAGGGGAGTGATGTAGCGGTACCTACAAACGCCACATGGAACAACGCGTCATACCGACGTCACACGAATTGTACATCTCGCAATCAGGGTTTACCGTGCAACTAGCATAAATACAACTTCCCAATTTCAACCGTTAGGCAAGTGGCCCACCAGACATAACACCTGTATGGTCGGAGGATCCTCCCTTTTCCACGGAAGATGAGTGAACTTTACTCCCTGTTCCTCATGCCTCCACACTATTATATAAAGTCATGTGTTTTTTAACTAACAAGAAAGCTGTGCTGCTGAGGAGTTTGTTCCGCCACCAGCGTTACCCATTACCAGCGTAAGCACTAGGAAGGTGCGAAAGGCAATCGCTTTTGGGGTACTGTCTTACGTAATATTAACGTTTAAGAAAAGTGGTGATTATCAGACTAATTGGAATGAATGACTTTAGATTTGATTTAATAAAAGAAATTAAAAAATGACTGAATGAAATTTCCAAAAGTAAAATTCAATTACTAATACTTTTCTCGCCTTGCAAATCAAACCAAAGAAGACGCTTGGGATCATAACTAATCTAGTAGAGAACTAGCGTCAGGCCATTAATTGTCTGTAATTTTTGCTGAATTGGGCCTGTTTGGCGCTGCTGTGAGGCTCATATTCCTGCAAATTCCTTACATCGGATTTTACACGTCTTTTTTTATTTTTATCTGATGTATTTCGGTATAGTCTCTCGGTGGTAGGCCATAACATCGGCTGCCGGCAGAAGTTACCACCCACCAGACAAAGTCTTGCCGCCAAGCGATTCGTCGTGATCCGGCATGATATCTGGTGAAGCCGTACGGAGGACGGGTCTGAGCAGTTGTGTTGCGATGTGTGCCGGGTACGATGCGTCAAATGTTGTTGTGTCGGGAGTTTGGTCGTGGAGGGTCTCCACATCAATCTCCCTCTGGCGCAGCATCGTTGGTCGTGTTGATGGGTTTAATATTGCATCACCTCCCTCAACTGCCGTTTTCCCTCCTATTGACTAAGTCTTTTTTATGTAAATGGGATTAATAAACTAGCGCGCTTTACCATCAACGATTGCATCACTGCTGCGGGATTGCAGTCAAACGTTAGTTTATAATTATTTAAAAAAAAAATAGTTTAAGCCTCTCAAGTCTTCGCCTTGCTTTTTCTCAACTACGATGAGGTCTGTTTTCAGTCTTAACCAAATGCAGCTGAATGAATATACATATGTATATTGGCTGCGTGGTGCCCTTAAGTATGATATAAATAAATGTATTTTCTTAGATAGATTAACAAGGAAATATATAAGTATTAAATATGGTACTACAGTACACAGTATTAAGCGAAGTAAAAATTAAAAGCCTGAAATCCAATTAAATTTAAAAAGTAAAAAATTGTGTGAAGCTTTGATTAAAAAAAAAGAACATTAATTGACTTCAATTAAAGCCTACTAATTGACTGTTAGTCGAAAAAAGGAGGAGGTGTATTCTAAAACAATAAATACTGTATTCAATTAATTAACTACTAATTGCTAAGTAGGTAATTAATAATACTTTGTACTGAAATTACTCACTATCACAAATGTGATCGGTTGATTGGTATACTGACAATTTTTTGAGTTCAGGAGCAGTAGTGACCGAATGATAACGGTCTCAACTTTCGAATTGAACATCATGGGTTCGAGCCCAGGCAGACGTTTTCATTTTTTAAATAATATGGCTAAACTGAAGTATGGAAGACTGCTGATTCGTGATTCCTAGCAATATACTATGCTGAATATCTAGAAATTTGTATATTTTAATGAAAACGTTCCTGAAACTATTAACTTATACGCGTAACTCCCACGATAAAGGTACAAAAACATCAAATAATAACACTGTTAAGAACTTTTAACGTATCTGCGACGATTTTAATTGATAATTGTGTTTTTCACTGGCGATAATGCTTTATGGTACTTGAAGTAAATATGTTCATAGGGGAAATTACACCAAACGAACTTGATACAATGGAGTTACGATACTCCTTAATCTTGTCATGCCAAACCAAAATAATGCATAAAAACAACTGAGAAACATTTTTATGTTTATTATTTCACGAAAGTTTTAAGAAATTTTTAAACACTAAACAATTCATGAATGAATACATAAATATCACGTGTTAGTGTGAAATTCCTATTCTATTACCCGAGCTAAGGCAGCCGTTTGGCCAACTTTTATCACTTTAAGAGCTATGATTCATGAGTTATGAATCATTTATTTATGAAATTATTTATAAAGGTAAACATTGGTAAACATTCTGATGAAAGCGGCATTTGAGCTTTGACTTATGATTTTAGTGATGAAACTATTTATGAAATTATAATTGTAAAGGAAAACATTATATTATTATGAGAAAAGCGGCATGCGAATTTCCTATTCTATTCGAGGTTCCAAAAATTTGCACAATTGAACAATTTATTGTGTCCGGCAAGCACTTGCCCGGTTATAGTAGTTGCACGGTAAACTTTGCTAGCGAGATGCAAGATTTGCGTGAAGTCAGTATGAAGCATGGTGGATATCATTGCACGTATATATATATATACAATATGTAAAGAAAAGCCTGTCCGATCCGTGAAGGTATTGTTAGGTATCGTTAACTGATTCTAATAATGCCTACAAAGCCGGACTAAACTTAAAAAAAAAAAATCCCCAAAAAAAAAATATTATTTCAAAAAAGCGAGGTAACTTTATGCTTGTGCGGTAGGCAACCCGATAGGCATACATGCGCGGGTGAAGGGGGGCGGGGCATGCGGCACGTGGTCGCATCGCTATTCGCTCCGTCACAAATGGTGTTGTCAGTTTTTTAAAAATTACCACATTTCGGGGAAATTGGAATTAATTCCCGGGAAAAAAAGATTATTTCAAAATTCATTATTACTGTTACTATGATGATTATGTAAAATTTTATATTACATTTGGTCAAGTGTTTACCTAACCTCTATTATCCTTATGGGTCGGACAGGGTTTTCTTTACATATTGTATATATGTAGGAGAACCCGTCAGGAAGGCGAAGCCGAAGTTCCGGATAAATGAAGTGTATTCTCATCCTATGATTCTACTCCATCGTGGGCGGTATTCCGAGAAAAAATTGAACAATAACTATAGTGTGATGTTCGATTCTTATTATTTTAACTGGACAGATCTGGACTTAGATCAATTTAATATTATGGGAATACAATGATAATCTCAGATTAAAACAGATAAGAGTCACTGGGTTTGGGTATGACCAACACACACTAGATCAAAGCTTGAGCAAAACCTGCCCGCGCTAACGGTCGATCGCTATGTCAAACGTAACTCCAGTCGGCGTTACCATTCGTTCCATGGTGTTACACACTCTTAATAAAAAAACAATCATAATTTATCCGAATACCGATCGATTAATCGACTTCAAAAAATAGTAGAGTAATTTACGGACAATTGATACGGACACAAAACAGATCACAATATTCAAAATAAACCAGTCACGCGCCGTTATAAATATTTATAGTTAAAAATGCTGTTCATAACCTTACAAAGGCTTTTTTGCAAACAATTCTCATTTTATTTTATAATTGTAGAGACCACCATTATGTCTAAAATTTTGTACTTCCCCTTTCATTGAAGATAAAATAAAACAATCGTTTTAAACAACTAGCAACGTTATCATAAAAGGCAGCAAATTCGTCAAAAGAAATAAAACTATGACTCAGAGTTACCTACGTTTTGGACGAAACCCCATTAACTGAACTTCCAATTCCCAACAGGTATCTTTTACTACGCGACGGCTTGCAGCGTCCTTTAACGACCTGTCTAGGGAAAACAACAAAAAGGCACTTCGACTACTCATTTGCCAGCCAATTGTGAAGGGAATCGAAACAATACACTTCGCAATACAACGGACAGTAAGGCCGTAATGTGAGTTAAATATAACTGCGTATACAAAGTTGTGGTTAAAGGGGTAAGTGGTAATTTTATTTCCTTTATTGCGTATTTGTTCTTATCTATACTTACTTAATCTATAAAGCTGAAGAGTTCGAGTGTTTGTTTGAACGCGTTAATCTCAGGAACTACTGGTTCGATTTGAAAAAAAATCTTTTTGCGTTAGATAGCCCAGAAAATAGATAAAATCACGACGAAGCCAATAAGAGCGGAGCATACTAAAAAAAAAAAACGTATCGAAACCTACGCGGGTTAAACCGGCAGGCGCAGCTAGTTATTTATATTTTTACGGTTTGAAGGTTGTTCCGGGGTTGGGTGGTCACCTTTTTTTTTTGTTTGGGTAACCTTCACATGACCTCTTACATTCTGGGCGGAGCGGAAGGACTTACTAGCCTTTTGGCCAACTATATTGGGGCAGCTTCCAGTCCAACCCGATTCAGGTAAACCGGTATTTTATATTGTGCAGACGCCTATCTGACCTCCAAAACCCAGGTACGGGTTAATACGATACCCCTGGGAACGGAAGGGCGTGTCAGACTTTAGGAACCCGTGTTCCTTCACTTGCCTGTGCGACGGCCAGGGCTACGGTTTCTTTTTGAACCAACCCGCAACCCTGGCCCAGGAGGCATTGGTCCTCGTGGACCCCGTCACGGTGTGCTGACATCTCTACACAAGGCGCCGTCGACCCGGGCTTCGTTCTTAACTGGCGGCGAGCTGCACTTAGCTCGCCGCCCGCGCCTACGGTGGCCGGGAGTTCGATGTTGTATCTCGACCAGGGTAAGACGATACCCCTTGTTAAGACTGATGATCAGGCTTTCGGACTCTCGAAAACAGTATCAAAGATCTACAAATGGTAGCCGAAATGTAAGGCTTAACGTGTTTTCCGAGACACGGAGAGGTCTCGGTTATGTTATACAAAGATCCCTCCGTGTCTCACAAAGTCACCCATCAACAGACCAACCGCGGTAATTGTAGGTTAACCTGTTCGATCAACCCGCAGTGATTATTTAGCCACGAGCCCTTTTTTGTACATGTACGAGTATGCTTTTTATTAGCTTCACTTGTATGTTTGCTTGCTTGCTTGTTTGCTTGCTTGTTTGTTTGTTTGTTTGTCCGTCTCTAACTCTATGAGTGAGCGGCTCATTACTGTAAAATGTCCCACCGTTTTCAATACTTTCGTTCATTCGTTTTTTTTTTTTTAAAGAATGTCGAACTAAAAAGTTGAAAATATTTATAGTTTAAAAAACTAAAAATGCTTTTAAAAAATATCAAACTAAAAAGTTAAAAATAATTTTATAAAAAGCGTGAGGCGCTTAATATACAAAAATTATGGCAAAGCGCCTCACGCTTTTTTAAAATTATTTTTAACTTTTTAGTTTGATATTTTTTAAAAGCATGTTTTTTTTAGTTTTTTAAACTATGTTTTTCTATTTTTGATGGGAAATCATCAAATGACTTCTCCCGCTCTAGGCGGAGCAGAAGGGCGTGTCAGATTTTTACTGACTAATACCCACCCGTATTTCTTCACTTGCCTTTGCGCCAGGGCTGCCCTCTAACTGCTGAAGTAAATAAATAGGAATAATTTCCGTGGACAGTTACAACAATCCATATTTGCCACCCTATAAAAGTCTTGAACCATACAAGAATCCATATAAAGTTTATAGTCTGTAACAGAACTGGGAGTTTTTGTTTCTTTAAGATAAATATACATATTTATTGGTGAAATGAAATAACAAGAACTTTCTTTTTAATAATTATAAACTAGCGCTTGACCGTTATCCCGATAGGCTGTGATGCAATCGCTAATGGTAAAGCGCGCTAGTTAATTGAGAGACTATTTACTAAAAAAAAAACTGAGTGAATAGGAAGGAAGACGGCAGTTGTGCGAGGTCATAATGATGAGGAAAGTCATTATTATGCCATTTAATAAGAAGATTAGCTGCGCCACGCGATTTCACCCGTGTAGGTTCCACACGAAAAATAGAACTAATTACATAATTTCCTCGTTTACAGTCTATATGTAATCCGCAAAATTTGCTTTTGACGTAAAAACGAACCAAGTCAGCACTTCGATAAACAAATGAAGTGTAAATACTACCCACGACGAGTTAATTCCATAAGGCTGGTTACACACTAAATAACAACCAGCCGCCCACCGCGTCGCCCTCGCATCGTTAGTGAAGTCCGCTCGTAAACCGCCTACATTCCTATTCGACAGAATATTCCCATTGTAGCCGAATGGTATTGTTAATAAATGCCCTGTTTTAGCTGTAATTGCATTGTAGTTTGGCACTTATCTTGTAATTAAGTGGAAATAGGGATTATTTGTGTCGGTTTACTTGTGATCGTTTTACGATAATAGGTTACTGTTCTTTAGATCAATTAGGTATTGTATGTAACTTACAACGAGGGTAATTATCGGTAATCAGAAGACCGGGTATTAGCTAATTGGGTTGTGGAGGTCATATAGGCAGTAGCTCCATGTAGAATACTGGTTTTCATCTACATAAGGTTAGGCTGGAAACTGAATCAAAAAGGCTAGATGGCTTGACCATCAATTTCTTTAAAAAATCTACAGTTATAAAATTACCTATTACATAATGAACAGCTGGACGTTTTTTATTATTATTTATTTGAATTATTATAAACTAGTAATTGACCGTAAACACGTCGGCGCGTCACTCAAAAAAAAAACTGAGCGATTAGGAAGGAAGACGACGGTTGAGCGAGGTGATGTAATGTTAAACCCAACAACACGAGCAACGATGCTGCGTCAGAGGGAGATTGATCTGAAGACCTTCCCTGACCAAACTCCCCACACAACAACGTCATGCCGGAACATGACGAATCGCTTAGCGGCAAGACTTTGTCTGGTGGGTGGTAACTTAAAAGGTAAATAGTTTTATGTACTTCTCAAAAGGGCAAAATGGCGTGGGGTGACAGGTGTCATTTGTTACCCCAAAATGCCGGTTAAGCTTAAGGGGCAGGTCTATAAGACCATCGTTAGACCTGTTCTCCTGTTTGGCAGTAAGGCGTGGCCTGTGCTTGAGCGACACAAGCAGGAGCTGCGTGTCACGGAGATGAATATGCTGCGGTGGATGTGTGGAGTTACGCGGAAAGACCGTATCTGTGGCGGTCTTCGTGTCCGTGATATTGCAGACAAACTGCAGTAGGATTGCCTACGCTGGTACGGCCACGTCTTACGTAAATCGTCATATTACATGGGTAACAAATATCATGCCATGGCGCCTCTGGGCCGCTACAAGCGTGGTGGACCAAAAAAAATGCTGGCTTGACGTTGTATGAGATGACATGCGTGCCAACAATATCTTACCACAGGATGCTAAAGATCGCGCGAAATGGAGGAGAATGTGCAAGAAAGCGGACCCCGGGCTCCAACACAAAAACCGCGGATGCAACCGGGATAAACACTAAGATGATGATGTGTCATAGCCAACTGGTTCATCTACCTAGCCTTTTAACTAAACGGCAGCTGTTCAAATAACGTATTCAATATCATTGAAAAATATAGTTTAAATAGAAACAGTAGCCGATGAAGTGCTAGCCAAATTGTATGCAGTAACTAAGTCAGGGCACCCTGATCAAATGGGTTAGGTTAGAAGTGAGTCAGCATTCTGCGAGCCAAGAGAGCGACGTAAGGAGAGCACTACTTTCAAAAGCCAGGCGGTTAACTAAACGGCTAATTAAAGCAGTTGGCTACACTATGACATTATGTATTATTCGTGGAAGTTTAAATATTTATACAAAAAGAAGCTATACATCATTCGGTCTGTAGGTCAGTAAAGATCGATCCTTTTAGCTGATTATTTCGTTCAATCACTTAATGACAGTGTCTTCTCCTGACTGATGATCTGTCTCGACATTTTATGTCGCTATAGTTCAAAATAAACTCTATTGTTCTGGAAACAGAATGGTAATTTGAGTGGCGTTTCAGATTGTACTTTTATTGTAATCACAATCTAATTCAAACCGTATTGTGTTATTTATACAATTCAGAATAAGGTAGAAGTTTTGTGTTTGTAGCATTTTTTTAAGGATTTTTTATTGTGATTGTTTGTTTAGTTTAAGGATTGGATCTGGGAAACTGTCGTAAAGAAAAGAGGTCGGTAATACAACGCTCAATCGTCATCTGCCTTTTTCCAACTAAATTTGGGTCTACTTCTAGTGTAACTGTTAAGATTCAGCTGCATCATCATCATCATTTCAGCCGAAAGACGTCCACTGCTGGACATAGGCCTCCCCCAAGGATCTTCACGACGACCGGTCCTGCGCTTTCCGCATCCAGCAGTTTCCCGCGACTTTCACCAGGTCGTCGGTCCACCTTGTCGGGGGCCTACCCACGCAGCGTTTTCCGGTGTGTGGTCGCCACTCAAGAATCTGTCGGCCTCATCGGGCATCCGTCCTACGGGCAATGTGCCCGGCCCACTGCCACTTAAGTGTTGTAATTCTTCGGGCTACGTCGGTTACTCTCGTTACACAATTACGGGATAATACGATATTCGTGGGTATAATTTGTTGTCAGAGTTTCAGGTTTCTGACGACCCTTCACCACAATCAACACCCTACAACATCATCACTGTTGGGAATGAGACCCAACATGGGTCTGCACGCGCCAGCGGCGTGAGCTGTCGTCATCGGCAGCGAAAGCGGGGCGCGGGCGGAGGACATGACCGAGTGAGCGGACCGGCTCGGACCTCACCTCACTCGCTTCCACGGACCCCGCCGCGACACACACCTCTTCTTAAATTGGATAATTATTTGTCCGGGATTGTGTTATACATAGAATTTGTAATTAACGGCAATATACCAGACCCTTAAAAATACAGTCCATTATTTCATCACCCTTTATACAATCACCCTATAACGCACTAAAGCACTAACCATGGGATGTCCTCAGGGTTCAGTTGTCGGTCCTTATTTATGGAATTTGGGTTTTGATGATTTCCTCGCGATCCCGCTTCCTTGCGGCTGTTCACTTACTGGTTACGCGGACGATGGCCTACTGCTCATTCAGTCAAGTACCCGAGCCGGACTTGAGAACTTGGCCCATACTTGCCTAAATCTAATATCTCAGTGGGGTGATCGTAACCGCCTAGCGTTTGCGACGCATAAAACCTATCAACTTCTACTAAAAGGTAATCTTAAATCATTGCCTACTATTAAATTTAATAACGTTCCCGTTAAAAACAGCAATCCGTATGCTACCTTGGTATGGTCTTAGAAAGGAATTTTTCATTTATCGAACATATAAAAATAGTTGGCGAAAAAGCTAAAAGGAACTTTTATGCCCTAACTAGAATATCCAAAGCAACTTGGGGTCTATCATTCCTAACTTTAAAAACCATATATGGAGCTACCTACTTAGGATGTATGTGCTACGGTGCACCTGTTTGGGCCGATAGGGCCAGCCTATGGGCGGCACGACGTAAGCTGATTAATTTCGTTGCGGGACCCAAGACAGTTGAATCGTTTCTCCGGGACTCGTTGAGCTTCATTGCCCGGCGTTTTTCTGGCGGTCTCTACTGTTGATTCTGGCTTTCAGGAGTCGCAGTGGGTTGGGAACAGTGTGGCGGGTTTTGTCCCATAAAAAAAAAAAAAATCACCCTATAACATTTCCGCTCCTGGGACTCAGACCTCCTCTTGGTGAGAGGGAGTGGGCAGTAATCTACCACGCGCGCCCAATGCCGGTTGGTAGATGTCACATATCTTCTAAGTATTGTCTCTAAGACGTGCCGGTTTCCTCAAGATGTTTTCGGACTCTTTTAGGAGCAGTGGTGATGAAATAATTTACACAAAGTAAAGTGCTTGACGAGGTCCAAACCTACAACTTGTAAGTCGCGGCCTATACCACTAGGCTATCTAAGCTCTCCGCTCTCGCTGACCTCCCATAATAACTGCCAAAGATTTTCGTCTGACAGCCAGGATCAACTGTTTTACGTGCTATCCGAGGCATGGAGACATTTCGCTAAATATGGTAACCCATCCACAGGCCAACCCCGGGAGCATAGCTTAACCTGTAAGATCAACCTGTATTTATCCACAGGCCCCAAATACCTCAAAATAATAGAAACTATTGGAACATTATGAAAAAATACTGTCTTATAGACAAATATCTGTGCCCCGCGGTTTCACCCGCGAAAGCTTCGAACCGAAAGAGCTCAATTGATATAAGATAAGCGCCTGTTAAAATAATGGGAGCAATACGTACGTCCGCGTTTACTCCCGTTTTCGCAACATTTTTTGTTCCTGCTCTGCTCCTATTGGTCATAGTGGGATATTTTACAGCCTATGTCCTTTCTCAGGCTCTAGACTATCTGTGTACCAAATTTCATTACAATCGGTTCAGTAGTTTTGGCGTGAAAGCCGGACAGACAGACAGACAGAGATACTTTCACATTTATAATATTAGTATGGATAGTATGGATTTAATAGTAGGTATCTAAAATAATGGTGCCATTCACTGGATTTAGTAATATATGCCAGGTACGGTGCAAAATATGCAATTTTTACATATTTTAGTACCTACGAGCTGTTATGAAATAGAAATATTTTTATTTGGCACAAACGAAAGACACATTCGAAGTAAATATAATAAAATAATAAAAAACCTCTATATGAAAACTTACCTACAAACAATGTTGACTTGATGTCGAAGCCAGTGTCTGCTTTTTCTTCTTTTTTCAAGGTGAGATTCAACCTCAACTCTTGATCAGATGGCCTAAGTGGAATAGATACCACAGTTTTGCTAATAACACGCGTAACAAATTATAAAATTCTTTGAAAAATTTATTTCACAATAATGGCGGATATCGCCAATAACAGTTGAAGGTTTAAGGCAAAGTCACGATGTGGCCACTATGCTGCGATATTTCAATGTTATTTATGAATTATTTACTGAATGCACTCTTACCACATAAATCACGCGCTTTTATTTAGTAAACGACACTGTAAATAATTTTAAAACTCCAATGAAAAATGCGCGTGACACTCATCTTTTGTTATTTTTTTTTCCTGTCAGAAAAAAAAATAACAAAAGCCAGGGTCATAGACACACATTATTTGACAATTGACCAACCGACCATTGATAAACCGTCTGTCATCTGTGAAATCTCTAGATAAGACAAAGGTAAATGGTTGGCTGAGATTCAATATGCCCCACCTACTAAAGCATGGTTTGAAAAATAATCTGTTTATTTGGGTAGAGACTTTATTACATCATTGTGTAGGCTTCGCATGGGCCTGTAAGTTTCCCGCGCATTTGCATAGACTGAAATTAGCTAACAACTCTGCTTGTAAATATTGTTCATTTGAACCTTGTACTCTAGATCACTTATTTCTTGTTTGTCCGGCCTTTAATTTACAGCGATTATTATTTATTTGTGCTTGCAGAGATGCTGTTAAAATATTTTTGTTTTCCAAATTGTGTCCAGGACCTCCTAAAATATCAAAATTTATATTCTATAATTTTTAATTTCATGTCTCATACTTTTGGTCCTCTGTAAATATTATGTAAGAGTTTGTTTAGTATCTAATTTGTTTCATAAGTTATTCCTATAGTTTAACTGTTTAAGTTATAGCTATTGTTTCTTTTATAAGTAATTGCTGTAATTATTTTAATTTTAAGTTGTGTCTTTTTTTTTTGTTTTTTATCTTGTAACATTATTGTCAAATTCATTTTAAGCTAATGGCCTAGTAGCCAAAGCTTCAATGAAATTATATAATATATACAATATGTAAAAAAAACCCTGTCCGACCGATAAGGATAATAAAGGTTAGGTAAACACATGACCAAATATAATATAAAATTTTACGTAGTCATCATAGTAACAATACTAATGAATTTTAAAATAATTTTTTTTTCCCGCGAATTCATTCCAACTTCCCCGAAATTAAGTAATTTAAAAAAAGTTACAACACCATTTTGACGGCTCATGCGATTCGACCACGCGTGGCGTGCCCTGCCCCCCGTCGCCCGCGGAAAGGTGTCATACCGCACATGTATTAAGTTACCTCTTTTTGCAAAATAATAGGTATTTATTTTTTTATATAGGGAGTTTTGGGGAAATAACACGACTTCATTGAATGCTGTATATGGTCGACTGGCGAACCGTTTATTAAGAAGACAGCGATCGATACACATGTAATGTTGAGGGTACAATGTAGACACATTTTATAACACTACCTACTTATAACATACATTACACCCTACCACTTATTCTAAACTGCTCTTAAACAACTAATTTACAATTAAGTATATTATTCATGGCTGGTACCTTATGACCGGTTTCCTTATACGTTTGCTTCGGGTCTCGGATGCTGTTGCTGGTGGCGGCGATGGTATCCGTGAACTTACTCCATTATCAGGTTCACCAACGTCAGTTGGGAGTGGACAGGTTAACATAGACCGTGGAGACTTTCTCCAAATTTGATCTATATGTCTTTTTAAAGGTGGACCATTTTCCCTACTAACTAAGTAATAACGAGATCCTAAGTTCCTGTCAATTTTACCTCTAATCCACTTATCCTCCTCTCCAAAACCTCGAACCCATACGTCATCCCCTATATCTAACGCACGCATTATACCACCCGCGCTTTTGACCTGTTTCTGTTGAGCCTCTTCTACTTTTTGTTTCACGCCTTGCACCTTATTGTTAATATTCAACAGATCTAGGCGAGACCTTAACGTTCTATGCTGCAGTAACCTCGAAGGTGACTCTCCTGTCGTGCTATGCACGGTATTCCTATACATCAATAGGTACGACTTCAAAGCCGTATCAACCTCTATGCCGTCCCTAAAAGCCTTTTTTAATGCTTTTTTACAAATTTTAACGGCATTCTCTGCAGCTCCATTCGATGCAGGGTGATAAACAGGTGTAAAAATATGTTTAATACCGTTAACACGCATAAATTCTGCTACTTCAACACCACTGTAAAAGGAGGTCCGTTGTCCGATACTATCTCTTTTGGTAATCCAAACCGAGCTAATACATCCCTTAATACCTTAAGAACTTCCTTTCCGGTCGTTCTTTTCATTTCAAAAGCTTCGATCCATTTAGTCGACGAATCCACTATGATAAAAAACGTCTTACCCTGAAAAGGGCCTAGGAAATCCACGTGTAACCTACTCCACGGCTCTGAGATATAGAGCCAGGGTTGAGGGGGTGCTTTCGGTGGAGCTGGAGCTTCCAATCGACATGTATTGCATTCCTGACATACGCGTTCAATGTCAGCATCGATACCAGGCCACCAAACGTAACTACGAGCCATTGATTTCATTTTAACAATGCCCATGTGACTGATATGTAACTCTTTTAATATAAAACTTCGCAATTTCGTTGGTATCACAACTCTATAGCCCCACATTACACATCCCGATTCGACGTACAACTCATTCCTTCTAACAAAATAAGCTTGCAGCTCCGCATCGGGACAAGAGCTAGGCCAACCTGACCTTATATATATCATTACTTTTCTCAAAACACTATCCGTATTCCCCAGTTTACTGACATCTTCACTGGTTATCGGTAAAAAATCCTGTACGAAATTTATATACGTGACTTCGTTCTGTTCTTTGTTCCTTGTACCCACTGGTAGCCTAGATAACGCATCTGCACCATTCTTATCGGTAGGTACGTATTGAATTTGATACTGATAACCAGAGAGGATTACCGCCCACCTTTGTAGCCTACTTGCTGCCATCGTTGGGATGCCCGTTTTATCCCCAAAAATAGAAACAAGTGGTTTGTGGTCCGTCTTGAGAACAAATTCTCGCCCATATAAGTACTGATGGAACTTCCTTACTCCAAAAATAATAGCAAGCGCCTCCCTTTGAATCTGCGAGTAGTTCGCTTCCGATGCGTTTAAAACCCGCGATGCGTAAGCAATCGGACGCTCGGTTCCATCGGGCCACACATGAGCTATGACCGCTCCCACCCCCTGCGTACTCGCATCCGTCGTCAGCGTTACCGGCATACGCGGATCATAATGCGCGAGCACCTCACTAGAAGACAACAGATCTTTAATGCTGTTGAAAACTACCGTACAATCTTTTGTCCAAACAAACTTACTATCTTTCCTTAGTAACTCGTAAAGGGGGGTTAGCCTCATACTAATATTCCTAATAAACTTGGCGTAGTACATAACCATACCCAAGAACGATCTAAGTTCAGATACATTGGACGATATAGGTACCTTTTTTATAGCTTCTACTTTACCTGGGCATGTCTTTACTCCATCTTTACTAATTATGAACCCCAAATAAGATACCTCATCCGCAAAAAACGTACATTTCTCTTTCTTAACCTTTAACCCGTACCGCTGTAATCTATCAAAAACTTTAAACAAAGTATCCATATGTTCTGCCTCGTCCCGGCCTGTCAAAATGACATCATCAAAAAAAACTCCTACCCTAGGCATACCTTCAAATATTTGTTCTATCTTTCTTTGAAATATCCCCGGACTTGATGACAAACCATATATCAAACGATTGTATTTATATAATCCCCGGTGTGTATTAATTACTGTATATAATTTCGATTGTTCATCCAGGCAAAATTGTGCGTATGCTTGAGATAAATCAATTTTGGTATATTTATGCCCTGAATGTAATTTACTTAATAAATCATCTATTCTAGGTAGGGGAAAACGGTCAACCTCTAAACATTTATTTAACGTAAGTTTATAGTCACCGCACAACCGTAGCGAGCCGTCTTTCTTAATGACTGGTACGACCGGGGTCGCCCAGTCCGATGTCTCGACAGGTGTGATGATACCGTCCCTCTCCAGCTGATCCAGCGCTTGCTCCACACGCTCCCGCAGCGCGTACGCGAGTGGTCGCGCTCGCAAATATATCGGCCTTGCGTCAGGCCGTACACGCAAACTCACTTCACCACCAGTAAAACAGCCGAGACCGTCAGAAAACACCTCAGAGTATCTACAACGTAATTCATCAATATTAAAAACTTTAGTACTAGTCATATTATTTATACATTGTTGATTGAGTTTATCAATAACTTCTAACTTTATTTTCAAATCGTATAGCCATTCTCGACCCAATAACGGCTCTTTACCGTGGTCTATTACAAATAAATCTAACTCTTTGCAAGTATCACCAAACCGTACATAGGGTTTAATTTTGCCCCGTGGATACACCTTTTCGCCGGTATAATAGTTAAGTACTAAGTTGGACGTCATTAAAGGCAGGATACTTAATTTTTTTTATAAAACTCGTAACTTACACAAGAAATTCTACTACCTGTATCTACCTCCATACAAATATTTTTTTTATCTATTAAGACGTCAATATAATATGGTTTATATTTCACCGAATTATCTAATTGAAGTACATTTAAATTTACCTGTTCTAGGTTATCGAAATAATAATTATTACCAGCTGACTCCTTCCCCTCGTCCCTCACTTGTGTCCACATAAGGTCTCTGTCCATTTTCAGTCTAGGACACGTCCTCTTTAAATGACCTTCCAGATTACACACACGGCACGTATATCTCCTAAAACGGCACATACTCGTATTGTGGTATGCTCCACAAGCGACACACGGACTTGCCGCCGGTTGCGTTCGCCTCGGCTCGGCCGGCGCCGCTCGTGCACCGCGCTGACTCACCGCTGGTGCGCACTTTGTGTCCTGCCGCGGGTTATGTTCCGCTGACCGACGGCCGTGAGCTCCTGACCGCCCGCTGCCTCGCCCGGCCGCATCAACATAGTGCGCCGCTGCTGACCCTTGCGCCGCGTCTCTGAGGTCACTGCATTGACCGCGGTCCCGAGCCCGAGGTTCTACCATCGCCGCGTCAAACTCCGCCGTCTCCATCGCCACTGCCAACTGGAGCGCCTTGCTGAACGCCGGTACCTCTCCCTCGAACAAGCGTTGCCGAATGACGTCATTTTCTATACCGCAGACAAATTGATCCCTGAGATTATTATCCAGAGCTTCCCCAAAATCACAGAACTTCGTCAACTTTTTCAGTTCAGCTACATAAGTTGCGATATTCTCCCCTTTCCACTGTTTTCTTTGCCTGAATTTAAATCTCTCGGCCAGTACATTTGGTTTCGGTTGAAGATGACTTTGCAGTATTGTAACAATCTCATCAAATTTTAATGTAGAAGGCTTCTACGGCGTACATAATGTGACTAATAACTCGTAACACGCACTTCCCATGATCGTTATCAATGTTGGCACTTTTAAATCCACTTTTACATCATTTACTATAAAGTACTGCTCTAACCGTTCAATATACCAGGTCCAATTATCACTTTCGACGTCAAAAACTTCCAATTTTCCCAAAGGCATCTTGTATTAAACGCAGAATAACACGCTATGGTCCGACTCGTCGCCAAATATTGTATATAGGGGGTTTTGGGGAAATAACACGACTTCATTGAATGCTGTATATGGTCGACTGGCGAACCGTTTATTACGAAGACAGCGATCGATACACACGTAATGTTGAGGGTACAATGTAGACACATTTTATAACACTACCTACTTATAACATACATTACACTTGCGGCTGTTCACTTACTGGTTACGCGGACGATGGCCTACTGCTCATTCAGTCAAGTACCCGAGCCGGACTTGAGAACTTGGCCCATACTTGCCTAAATCTAATATCTCAGTGGGGTGATCGTAACCGCCTAGCGTTTGCGACGCATAAAACCTATCAACTTCTACTAAAAGGTAATCTTAAATCATTGCCTACTATTAAATTTAATAACGTTCCCGTTAAAAACAGCAATCCGTATGCTACCTTGGTATGGTCTTAGAAAGGAATTTTTCATTTATCGAACATATAAAAATAGTTGGCGAAAAAGCTAAAAGGAACTTTTATGCCCTAACTAGAATATCCAAAGCAACTTGGGGTCTATCATTCCTAACTTTAAAAACCATATATGGAGCTACCTACTTAGGATGTATGTGCTACGGTGCACCTGTTTGGGCCGATAGGGCCAGCCTATGGGCGGCACGACGTAAACTGATTAATTTCGTTGCGGGACCCAAGACAGTTGAATCGTTTCTCCGGGACTCGTTGAGCTTCATTGCCTGGCGTTTTTCTGGCGGTCTCCACTGTTGATTCTGGCTTTCAGGAGTCGCAGTGGGTTGGGAACAGTGTGGCGGGTTTTGTCCCATAAAAAAAAATCACCCTATAACATTTCCGCTCCTGGGACTCAGACCTCCTCTTGGTGAGAGGGAGTGGGCAGCAATCTACCACGCGGGCCCAATGCCGGTTGGTAGATGTCACATATCTTCTAAGTATTGTCTCTAAGACGTGCCGGTTTCCTCACGATGTTTTCGGACTCTTTTAGGAGCAGTGGTGATGAAATAATTTACACAAAGTAAAGTGCTTGACGAGGTCCAAACCTACAACTTGTAAGTCGCGGCCTATACCACTAGGCTATCTAAGCTCTCCGCTCTCGCTGACCTCCCATAATAACTGCCAAAGATTTTCGTCTGACAGCCAGGATCAACTGTTTTACGTGCTATCCGAGGCATGGAGACATTTCGCTAAATATGGTAACCCATCCACAGGCCAACCCCGGGAGCATAGCTTAACCTGTAAGATCAACCTGTATTTAGCCACAGGCCCCAAATACCTCAAAATAATAGAAACTATTGGAACATTATGAAAAAATACTGTCTTATAGACAAATATCTGTGCCCCGCGGTTTCACCCGCGAAAGCTTCGAACCGAAAGAGCTCAATTGATATAAGATAAGCGCCTGTTAAAATAATGGGAGCAATACGTACGTCCGCGTTTATTCCCGTTTTCGCAACATTTTTTGTTCCTGCTCTGCTCCTATTGGTCATAGCGGGATATTTTACAGCCTATGTCCTTTCTCAGGCTCTAGACTATCTGTGTACCAAATTTCATTACAATCGGTTCAGTAGTTTTGGCGTGAAAGCCGGACAGACAGACAGACAGAGATACTTTCACATTTATAATATTAGTATGGATAGTATGGATTTAATAGTAGGTATCTAAAATAATGGTGCCATTCACTGGATTTAGTAATATATGCCAGGTACGGTGCAAAATATGCAATTTTTACATATTTTAGTACCTACGAGCTGTTATGAAATAGAAATATTTTTATTTGGCACAAACGAAAGACACATTCGAAGTAAATATAATAAAATAATAAAAAACCTCTATATGAAAACTTACCTACAAACAATGTTGACTTGATGTCGAAGCCAGTGTCTGCTTTTTCTTCTTTTTTCAAGGTGAGATTCAACCTCAACTCTTGATCAGATGGCCTAAGTGGAATAGATACCACAGTTTTGCCAATAACACGCGTAACAAATTATAAAAATTCTTTGAAAAATTTATTTCACAATAATGGCGGATATCGCCAATGACAGTTGAAGGTTTAAGGCAAAGTCACGATGTGGCCACTATGCTGCGATATTTCAATGTTATTTATGAATTATTTACTGAATGCACTCTTACCACATAAATCACGCGCTTTTATTTAGTAAACGACACTGTAAATAATTTTAAAACTCCAATGAAAAATGCGCGTGACACTCATCTTTTGTTATTTTTTTTTCCTGTCAGAAAAAAAAATAACAAAAGCCAGGGTCATAGACACACATTCGATCAAGTGCTAGCCAAATTGTAGGCAGTAACTAAGTCAGGGCACCTTGATCAAATGGGTTAGGTTAGAAGTGAGATCAGCAATCCTGCGGGTCAAGAGAGCGACGTAAGGAGAGCACTGCTTTCAAAAGCCAGGCGGTTAACTAGACGGCTAATTTAAGCAGTTGGCTACACTATGACATTATGTATTATTCATGGAAGTTTAAAATATATTTATACAAACACAAGCTATACATCATTCGGTCTGTAGGTCAGTAAAGATCGATCCTTTTAGCTGATTATTTCGTTCAATCACTTAATGACAGTGTCTTCTCCTGACTGATGATCTGTCTCGACATTTTATGTCGCTATAGTTCAAAATAAACTCTATTGTTCTGGAAACAGAATGGTAATTTGAGTGGCGTTTCAGATTGTACTTTTATTGTAATCACAATCTAATTCAAATCGTATTGTTTTATTTATACAATTCAGAATAAGGTAGAAGTTTTGTGTTTGTAGCATTTTTTTAAGGATTTTTTATTGTGATTGTTTGTTTAGTTTAAGGATTGGATCTGGGAAACTGTCGTAAAGAAAAGAGGTCGGTAATACAACGCTCAATCGTCATCTGCCTTTTTCCAACTAAATTTGGGTCTACTTCTAGTGTAACTGTTAAGATTCAGCTGCATCATCATCATCATTTCAGCCGAAAGACGTCCACTGCTGGACATAGGCCTCCCCCAAGGATCTTCACGACGACCGGTCCTGCGCTTTCCGCATCCAGCAGTTTCCCGCGACTTTCACCAGGTCGTCGGTCCACCTTGTCGGGGGCCTACCCACGCAGCGTTTTCCGGTGTGTGGTCGCCACTCAAGAATCTGTCGGCCTCATCGGGCATCCGTCCTACGGGCAATGTGCCCGGCCCACTGCCACTTAAGTGTTGTAATTCTTCGGGCTACGTCGGTTACTCTCGTTACACAATTACGGGATAATACGATATTCGTGGGTATAATTTGTTGTCAGAGTTTCAGGTTTCTGACGACCCTTCACCACAATCAACACCCTACAACATCATCACTGTTGGGAATGAGACCCAACATGGGTCTGCACGCGCCAGCGGCGTGAGCTGTCGTCATCGGCAGCGAAAGCGGGGCGCGGGCGGAGGACATGACCGAGTGAGCGGACCGGCTCGGACCTCACCTCACTCGCTTCCACGGACCCCGCCGCGACACACACCTCTTCTTAAATTGGATAATTATTTGTCCGGGATTGTGTTATACATAGAATTTGTAATTAACGGCAATATACCAGACCCTTAAAAATACAGTCCATTATTTCATCACCCTTTATACAATCACCCTATAACGCACTAAAGCACTAACCATGGGATGTCCTCAGGGTTCAGTTGTCGGTCCTTATTTATGGAATTTGGGTTTTGATGATTTCCTCGCGATCCCGCTTCCTTGCGGCTGTTCACTTACTGGTTACGCGGACGATGGCCTACTGCTCATTCAGTCAAGTACCCGAGCCGGACTTGAGAACTTGGCCCATATTGCCTAAATCTAATATCTCAGTGGGGTGATCGTAACCGCCTAGCGTTTGCGACGCATAAAACCTATCAACTTCTATTAAAAGGTAATCTAAATCATTGCCTACTATTAAATTTAATAACGTTCCCGTTAAAAAGCAGCAATCCGTATGCTACCTTGGTATGGTCTTAGAAAGGAATTTTTCATTTATCGACCATATAAAAATAGTTGGCGAAAAAGCTAAAAGGAACTTTTATGCCCTAACTAGAATATCCAAAGCAACTTGGGGTCTATCATTCCTAACTTTAAAAACCATATATGGAGCTACCTACTTAGGATATATGTGTTACGGTGCACCTGTTTGGGCCGATAGGGCCAGCCTATGGGCGGCACGACGTAAACTGATTAATTTCGTTGCGGGACCCAAGACAGTTGAATCGTTTCTCCGGGACTCGTTGAGCTTCATTGCCTGGCGTTTTTCTGGCGGTCTCCACTGTTGATTCTGGCTTTCAGGAGTCGCAGTGGGTTGGGAACAGTGTGGCGGGTTTTGTCCCATAAAAAAAAAAAAAATCACCCTATAACATTTCCGCTCCTGGGACTCAGACCTCCTCTTGGTGAGAGGGAGTGGGCAGTAATCTACCACGCGCGCCCAATGCCGGTTGGTAGATGTCACATATCTTCTAAGTATTGTCTCTAAGACGTGCCGGTTTCCTCAAGATGTTTTCGGACTCTTTTAGGAGCAGTGGTGATGAAATAATTTACACAAAGTAAAGTGCTTGACGAGGTCCAAACCTACAACTTGTAAGTCGCGGCCTATACCACTAGGCTATCTAAGCTCTCCGCTCTCGCTGACCTCCCATAATAACTGCCAAAGATTTTTGTCTGACAGCCAGGATCAACTGTTTTACGTGCTATCCGAGGCATGGAGACATTGTAGTGTTATTTTATTAACCTACATATACTTACTTCTTCATACTCATATATCATTCATTTCTGCAGGTCATAATGCGCATTCCAGTATTATGAGGCGCTGTTCTGATAATATTTTTCCTACACAACACAACGCTATAATTTAATATCTACATACATTTACACATTTACAATAATATTTTTATTGTTATGACAGTTTTTGACAACGCTGTTGATTATGTCTCTATGACAACCCTTTTCTTCTAAATTCTTAACTGCCCGCTATCTTTCTATCGGATTTGTTATGCCGAACTCCTTTACGGTATTTTATATTACTTTTAAATATTCAAATATTCAAAATTTTGTGGAATGCTGTTCTGCGAGGTTTCTTAGGAAGCCCTCGCAGAACGTTGACAGTTTTTTGAGTTCAGCTTGAGTCGCGGCCTGGTGCTTATATGTGTTTATTAGTTTATTTATAGAGTGTTTTATCTCTGCAGAGCCCTCCCAGGGTTACCCTCTCCCTCGCGGAGAGGGGACTGTTACGGAGCGGGTCGGAAGATGGTTTTTAAAAAAAACTATTTAATTAGCTAAAAGAAAGATATATTCAATTATCAAACACGTATTACAAGTTACTATGCCCGACGGAAGTCCAATCCAAACTGATGGGAAAAACGGTTAGAATCGCTTACGAGAATAACAACGGTTTCCTATTGCATTCACGTAAATGCAATGGGAAACTCAGCATTTTTAATTTATATTCTAAGTAATAGTTAATCCGATATAACAACCCCCCCGTTAAGATCGATCATCACATCTGAAAGTGATGAGAGATGTAAGGGTTAATCTATGCTAAGTCTTGGATGCTAAATTGGATTTACGTCGAAGCATTACAACATATTATGACAGTGAAAACAAAAGAAACACAGTTATAATAAAAATAAAACATCGAGATAACGACTACTTTTAAGATTTATCTTAAGATAGGAAGGCATGAATATAACTAGTAGGAAACAAAGAGAATAGTTACTCTAAAATTATAATTATTACAATTGATTTATCATAATTCAAATTTTGATTCGAGGTTATTAAAATTAAGATTAAAATTAACAATAAAAATTGCTTAAACAATATTTATTTATGTTTATCTTTTAACATAATGATTAATAATATTATTACAATTAATTATCTTGAGTTTTGCTAAACAGGATGTTTCTTTTAATAGGGGTTGGCGTCACCCTTATGTCTTCTACAGACTCTGACTCATCCTTATTGATTGTTGCTACCTTATCGCCATGAAATGTGGTTTGAGAAACGGGTACTGAATTATGTTTGGTATTATGGCATTGATTAAATATTTGAATGCAGCATGGGGCATTAGTTGAACAAAAAGACTTACGGCTCTTGTATATAATATATAACAAAGTTAAAACGGAGACACACAGGCTAAAGGACAAATAGTGAGTGCTATAAGTTTGAAAATGAGATGGGTTTTCTATCTTACTAATCTCTTCCTCAAAAGGATCTAAGTGGATGCTGGCTTGTAGTAGAGAATCAAGGTTATCTAAGTTATTTAATTTTGAGAAAGGTAATCGCTGTAAGGTTTTATTCAACTTAGATCGCTCACAACAATCATCTTGTAGGATGTTGAAGTTTGATATTTTATTAGTTATATTTCCGATGAATGTTTCGCCTACAGCGGCGAATTGCAACGTCTTATAAAAAGCCTTGCAGCTCCTGGGCAAGGTCAAGACACCAGTACCAAACAAAATAACGTCAGAGTTTGTGTCTTTATCATTACAAGTTACATGACACTTGCCAGGTTCAGATTGTACAAAAATCCAGCGGTTTAAAGTTAACTTATGAAATAGATCGATTGAGCCATGAATAAGTTTTGTTACACATATATCAGGAAGTTTGCTAATTACGTCACTTAAGAGAGTCGTTTCACACGTAGGGCTGGTAATCGCTGAAAACACATTAGTTAATACGCACACATAACACTTATCACTTATTATTTTGCACGTGTCTATGTCTGTTATGAGTGAATAAAACATTCGGTCGGCTGTAATCGCTACATATGAGCTAGTTGGCTCGATAAGAACGTAGGTATCGGGTTTCGACATATCGTAAGGAACAGGTAGTGGAATTATCCTATATAGGTCATAGGCTTGTGGTAATATTAGAGGGATCTTAACGACAATAATAACTCTATTTAAATGGAAAAAACACGCAAGTTGTGAAATATCGATTAGAGCGTGTATATTCTGTAACGTTAAAGGTACAGGAAGTTCATAATGATTAGGAAGATTATTCCTATGCTTATCTAATTCACTATACAACTGATGCGGACTGAGTACAGTAGGATGCAAAATGTTGAGTTTCGCGAAAAGAATTGCATTATTAATATCTTCAATATCGAAAGACAAAGTCATTATGATGGACTCTAATGAATGTAATAAAGAGCTTAACTCAGATTTAATTTCTAATTTATCGTTACTATTTGTAACCGTTTCTAATATTTTATAGATTGTTTCCATATTCCGTAATATGTGATTTTCGTTTTCATTCACCTTAGATATAGTGTTATTGAAGTATGATATAGTCGATTTAATTACATGAATATTGTCTTTCATGAGATGAGCAAGACGTTTTTCATCCGTCTGTACCTCTTCTATGGCTTTTGAGAATCTTATCGCGTCCTCAGAGTCTAAAGTGCCAAAAATGGTTTTTAGCAGTGAGCCACCTAGATCCATGAGACCTCTTTTATAACGCCTATTGGGCTTTTCATCAGCCAATAAATATGATATAGAAGAGAATTTGCTTACGTTAAGAATATGACGATTTTTTAAAGCGGATAACGAATTAATACAGTCGGACTGTATTTTAGAAGAAGTTAGTGAGTTACAAAATACGTTAAGTTTTTCAAATAAAAATTCGACCTTATCTAGGTTAGGTTGTACATGACTTATATCTACGTATGCTATAACATTACAATCATTATTAGTAAACTTAATATCTAAGAGCTTATCAAAGTAGAGGCCGGGACTGCTGACGATAGAAGAAACATATTCGCATATGATCAATGAACAATGAAGCGCTCGTGTATCATTCATTACGTCGCTAATTTTATACTTGTGACTGTTACGTCACCGGCCGGCTTGATTTCATCGTAATGGTGACGTACATGTTTACGATTAATTAGTAGTGTAACGGAATGGTTGCCATTCAACTTTATTATTTTGTATGGGCCTTTCCATACTGGAGATAGCGCCTTATTCTGCTTATGGTGACAACGGACATATACCATATCTCCTGTTTTGTAGGATAATGGCTTGGTGCGGGAATCATAATAAGTTTTTGATTTCTCTTTAGAGGATTGAATATTTTGGAGAGCTTTCTGACGACTATAGTATAGTCGGTGATTAAGGGCCCGGATGTAATCCGTATAGGTATTAGTATCGAGAGTATCGATACTTGAAGGTAAGTAGGGTTTGAACCCGAAAAGCAATTCCAGGGGTGAGTAACCTGTGGTGCTATGTATATTTGAATTATATGCTATCATAGCACTGGGAATATAGAGGTCCCAAGTGTGTTGATTCTCACCTATATATGATCTGAGATACTCTTTTAGAGTAGAATGACTGCGTTCAAGGGCACCGCATGTCTGAGGGTGGTAAGGAGATGCGAACACAAGTTTAATGTTAAACAGCTTCTCAAGTTGTTTGAAGACATCAGAGCAGAAGTTGGTGCCTTGATCGGATATTATTAGTTTAGGAATTCCCATATGAGATATGAATAGGACTAAAGACTTCGCTGTTTCTTCGGCAGAACAGGATTGCATAGGATAGGCCTGAGAAAATTTAGTTAAGTCATCTTGTAGAGTAAGCAAGAACTTATATTTGTATTCATGTGTTTCAGGGAGTGGACCGACTAAATCAAGATAGAGTTTTTCATTAGACCGAGATGCCGTTGACGTGATAATCATAGGGGCCTTATTTGTTTGTCTTAGAGGTTTATTTATTTGGCAAGAGCGGCAATTTTTCACATAATCCTCGATATCTTGCCTCATGTTTTTCCACCAGAATTGAGTTTTGATTCTTTCAAACATGCGTGATATACCTGGGTGACCAGCTAGAGGAGAATCATGATTATCTCTAAGAATGCGTTTGACCTCGTCAGGGGTCGGATATCGGATAGAGTTACGGTAGATGTTGACTTTAATGTTCGTGTTGTGAAATAGAAATGATAAAATATTATAAATTTTTGTGTAAGATAATTTTGTGTAAGGATCTGTAAAGTCTGATATCGCGAATTCTTTTTCTTCTATGTACCAATACTTTATCATGTCTCTATAATCACGAAGGAGGTTAAATACGTCCTTATAAGTAATTTCGTCATAATGATTTATTTTTAGAAATAAATGAGTGAATAAATGGTCATTATTAGAGGTAGAATAGTAAGTGTTTAATTCGCGTTCTACGTCGCAAATATTAGGTTCGCTAGTGGAGGCATCCATAATATCCTTGCAATAAGGGACAGATTCGTCTAAGTCAATGGATGTCGGATAGGCAATAAGTTTACACTTTGCTCTCATTAACGACTCGTTGTGTTCTTGGATGATGGTGTCGAATGACACATCGGATTGTTTTATAATTTTAAGAAACTGCTCGTAAGTTTCTGATATGGATGCTGAATTATGTGAGTCTTCTTCGTTATTAGATGTTTCTGCCGGGTTGCAGATAATCGAGTTAGAACCTTCATTATCCTGTAATACATTTACAGGGAACCGAGATAAAGCGTCGGCGTTTGCGTTTAATTTGCCTTTCTTATAAACGATTTCGTAGTCGTACTCCTCAAGTTTCAAACGCCATCTAATGAGTCTAGATCCTGGGTCCTTGACATTGAAAAGCCATACCAGAGGTTTGTGGTCTGTAATTATTTTGAATTTACGACCAAACAAGTAAGGGCGAAATGTTTTTACGCCGAATAAAATCGCTAGGAGCTCCTTTTCAATAGTTGAATAGTTGCCCTCGGCTTTATTTAGGGTACGCGATGCATATGAGACGGGTTTGTCAGAACCGATTGCGCCTTGAGAGAGTACGGCTCCTATCGCATAATTGGAAGCATCGGTTGTTAAAAGGAATGGTTGTGTAAAATCAGGATATTGAAGCAGAGGCGCTGAAGTTAGTTTATCCTTGAGGGTGGTGAACGCTTGTTCTTGACTATTCGACCATTGAAATATAGCATCCTTTTTCAGAAGGGCAGTCAGTGGTTTAGTGATTTGGGAGAAGTTATTAATAAAACGACGATAGTAGCCGACTAGCCCCAGAAATGATTTTATATCCTTCGGATTCTTGGGAGTAGGGAATTGAGAGACGGCCTTGACCTTCTCGGGATTTGGACAGACACCTTTATCTGTGATTATATGACCAAGGTAAGCGACCTCGCGTCGCAAGAACTCGCATTTGTCTGGTTGAAGTTTTAAATTAAATTTTCGGATGCGGTCGAAGATTAACCTGATTTTTTCCATATGAGATAACAAGTTACTACTGTAGATTATGATGTCATCAAGATACACATATGCGTGGAGGCCTTGGAGACCAGAAAGGACAGTGTTCATCAACTTCTGGAAGGTTGATGGAGCATTTTTAAGACCAAAAGGCATCCGCAGGAATTCGTAGTGCCCTGCAGTGCTAGAATTTGTGTTTATTGAGAACCCCGTTTTGTGTGCATCTAGGGGATTGAGCTTGGTCTGATGGAAGCCACTTGACAGGTCTAATGTGCTAAAATATTTTGAGTGACCTAACTGATCTAAGATATCAGTGATAAGCGGCAAAGGATAACTCTCAGAGACAGTGACGTCATTCAGACGGCGGTAGTCTATTACTACACGCCATTTCTTTTTCCCAGAAGCGTCCATCTTCTTAGGGACTACCCAAACGGGGGCGCTCCAAGGTGATGTTGACGGACGTATAATATTTTGATCAAGCATCTTGCGAATTTGTGAGTCCACTTCTTCCTTGTGGCACTCAGGGAAACGGTAAGATTTTACGTGAATAGGGGGCGCATCACCCGAATCTATAGTATGCTCGATCGCGTTTGTGAATGATAAAGGTTCACCTTCTAAGTGAAAAATATCTGTGTACTCAGAACAACATTCTAGCAAAGCTTCTTTTTCTTCAGAGTTTAGATGAGAACAGCGTATGAGATTTAATACCCTTTGCGGTCTGTCAGATTCAGAATAGGATAAAGCGTTCACGGATTCTTTTGAATCTGAGGTAATATTTCGTTCAAGAGGTGTTAACTGGACCTTAAAGTTTTGAACTTGGACATCAGAATCAGTAGTATTTAAGACAGTTACGTTAATTCTTTTATTAGGTTTTATAGTAACAAGACAATTTGCGAAATAAATACCTTCGCCTATAGAGTGATCTAATAATAGACCCTCATTGTTATCATAATGTTCACGCGAGTAATTAGATACTGCGCATTCGATGACCGCTTCGGAGCGAGCGGGGATGACGTAAGTCGGTTGAATATAGTTAATGTCCAGACTCTGTCCGCATATATGAACCGATTGTGAGTTATAGTCTATATTGGCTTTGAAATGATTTAGAAAGTCACTACCCATGATACCATCATACTCTAAATTAATATTATCGTCAACTACGTGAAATTTATACTCGTGGCAATTATTTTCCGAAGTAAAGTCTAATTGACATGTACCTAAAGTTTCTGAATAAGTGCCAATGTTATTAAAGCCTTTTATCTTAACTATTTCGCGAGATAATTCAGGCGCTTTGGTTAAACTTGACAGTTTGATCAAACTAATACTCGCTCCCGTATCGATAAGAAGACACAACGGATGAACAGAAAGCGAAGTAGTTATATATATGTGAGGCAGTGACACTTTCTTCGAGTATGAAGATATCTCATAAACAGGGATTTCAAGATTAGTTTTAATTTCCTCTTTAGACTGCGGCACAGTGGATTCATTGTGAGAGGGAAGATTCGGACTCAGCGATACAGCGGTTCTATTAGAAGCGCGTTGAGGTAAAATGGTATTTTGACTCGACGGAACAGCGGTTATCTGTGGAGTGTGGCGAGATGAGACAGAGGTTTGACTCAGCGAAACAGGGACTCCCTTTGGAGCATGCTGAGGTGAAGCGGACTTTTGACTCAACGGTTCAGAGGCTCTAGAAAGAGTGTGTTGAGGTGCAACAGGATTTGGACTCGACGAGACAGAGACTCTCGGAGGAGTATGTCGAGATGAAACAGAGGGACGACTCAGCGAAACAGGGACTCTCTTTGGAGCATGCTGAGATGAAATATGTTTTTGACTCAACGATTCAGGGACTCTTGGAAGAGCGTGTTGAGATGAAACAGAGGGATGACTCAGCGAAACAGGGACTCTCTTTGGAGCATGCTGAGGTGAAATATGTTTTTGACTCAACGATTCAGGGACTCTTGGAAGAGCGTGTTGAGATGAAACAGAGGGATGACTCAGCGAAACAGGGACTCTCTTTGGAGCATGCTGAGATGAAATATTGTTTTGACTCAACGATTCAGGGACTCTTAGAAGAGCGTGTTGAGATGAAAGGTCATTTTTATGCGATTTATGTATAAAGGTACGAGTGCCTAATTTATCCGGATGACGTCGGCACGCTTTCGTAATCCGTGGAGTTAGTTTAAAGAATTATTATGGTCGTCATCATTTTCACACGGAATATAATAAGGCGTCGGTGATATCGGCGACTCGAATGTAATATGATTCGTTGCAGCCGGTCGGTCGCGATTGTCGGAATTAGATATATTACGCCGTTCATTATTATATTTTCTTTTACGACATTGAGTAATATCATGACCCTTATTTTTACAATATTTACAGAAAAGTTGATTATTAGATGATGACCTTGAGTTATTAAATGATGTTGATGGTTGAGGGTCCGACGGAGCGTGTGGTGGCCCCGTGCGCTTTTGTCTCTCCCGGCATTCAGAATCCGAGTGCCCGGGCTTACCACAGACCCTACATTTAGGTTTCATAGATGTTTTATATAGGAGGTTTTGTATCTTTTCTTCCTCGAGAGCCACGTTAATCGCATCATTAAGTGATTTTGGGCTTCTGCATCTGACATTATTACTAAGTCGGGGATGTAACCCTAAAGTAAAAGTAAATAAGGCCAAATCTTCGGTCATAGCTATACGACCGGGTATATCCCTTTTTAGGGATTCAGAATTATAAATTTCTGATTGAAGATCAGTAAGGCAACTTTCTACGCGAAGTGCGAATTGCGCAACAGTTTCATTTGCCGATTGCCTGCACGACTGTAAATCTAGCAACAAATGATTATAATGTTTTCTCTCACCAAAGTTTTGTTTAAGAAAACATTTCAATTGGTCGAAATCTTCAAATATTTTATTAGAGCATGCGATCTGAGCTTTGCCTTCTAGGCGCGATAAAATATATTTTGTTAGTAAAACCGTTTGACTGGGTGATGCTAGATCTAAGGCGTTCTGGCAATTGGTGATAAAAGCGGTAAGAGTTTCGCGTTCTCCTTTATAAGGGTTAATAAAATTACAGAGCACATTGATGGGAAACTGTTCGCTCAACACGATTTTTGCCGTTTTCTTAGAAGTACTCATAGTAGTTTCATTAGTTTCTGTAGACATTATGAACTTGATAGAAAATTGAAAAGGTAAACGTATGATACAAGTATGGATAGAGTTTACGATATGTGATACCCTAGGTTATAGGAATGCCTACTCGTAATTTAAAATATTGTAGCGATAACAGTAAACTGATGTGTTTTACTCACAGACACAGGAACACGAAGTATTCGATACGCATTTCTTGGCACTGGATTAGCACGATTACTGGAGCAGGAGTACAGCGGCGCGATAATTCGCGGCCAGCAGCAACGGGGACGTCAGGGACAGCGGGGTGGCAGCGCACGTCACACGAGCGTGATCAGCGCTTACACGTGGCAGCACCACGCGGCAGCACCGCGTGTCAGGGCGGCAAGGGCAATCACCTGCTCCTTGCGGCGATATCACGATAACAGGGCTTGCGTATTGTGAGCCCCCTGGATGTAGAGGAAGTGAGAGTTCTGGACGACCGGCAGGCTTACGCAAGATACTCGTAAGGCTTACTGTCGCGACTCGTCTTAAGGAGGTGACACTGAGTTTGTCGAGGTGTGTTTTCACTTAGCGAAAATAAGAACACCCCGGAGATGGATTAGCTTGTCGGTAACGTAAAGTTCACAATTCACATATGATCACTCACAGTTTTTAGGATAACCACGACCCGATAGGGAATACCAGCGGAACGGTTACGGCGATATCAACACTGGTATCCCACTTCTGACACCACTGTTACGGAGCGGGTCGGAAGATGGTTTTTAAAAAAACTATTTAATTAGCTAAAAGAAAGATATATTCAATTATCAAATACGTATTACAAGTTACTATGCCCGACGGAAGTCCAATCCAAACTGATGGGAAAAACGGTTAGAATCGCTTACGAGAATAACAACGGTTTCCTATTGCATTCACGTAAATGCAATGGGAAACTCAGCATTTTTAATTTATATTCTAAGTAATAGTTAATCCGATATAACAGGACCCTCCTATCGTGCTGCTGCCGGCTCTCCGTTGCAGGGGCCGGTCCTGCTGTATTTCTGCTGCCTGGTACTGTCTCTGTTGGCGGCGCCACCGCCTCTGATGGCGGCGCCGCTGCTGTAGCCGGACCTCTGCCGCGGGAGCCGCTTTTCGCTGCAGTCTTTGGATCTCCGCTGCTGTTGTCGGCCCTCTCGGCCGCCCCGCTCCTCTACAACTCTTCTGCGACCCTCAACGCCGGCCTCAGCCGCTGGGCTTCAGCCGCCGAGCCTCTGCGCCGGCCCTCTTCGCTGACCCTCAACCGCCTGTCTTCAGCCGTCGGGCATCTGCGCCGGCCCTCTTCACCCACCTTCAGCCGCCGGGCCCTCTGCGCGGCCCTCCGCCGCCGAGGCCGTTACTTGAAGCTTTACTTTTTATATTTTACCTTTTTTATATCTTTACTTGTACTTCACCATCATTCATCATTTTTATACTTTTATTTTTATTTGCTTTTATTTTTTAATAAATTCTTTGTTTTTCGTCCCTCTTCCCTCCTCTTTTACTGTCTAATACGACAGTTTGGCGCCCAATTCGCTCTTACCCACTCCCTGCTTTCTAAATTCCAAAAAACACTTCATCTAGTGTCTCAATTCTTTGGCTTAACATTTTGGCATCTTTAAACATTATTATACTAACCTTTCATTCTTCCCTTACAGGAATTCTCTAATATTTTATTTTTCTTTTCACAGCGTTGTTTCTACTGTCTAACACACTAATTAATCTAATTTTCCACAGCTTCACCTACACCTTCATTTCAGCTTCACCCTTTCTTCTTCTTGGAGCGTTTTGCTTCACTATTCACTTCTTCCTGGAGCGGATTGCAACTCTTTAAATAAGCCTATGCAGGAGCGGCTGGTGACTCCTTAAGTAAGCCTACACCAAATGTCTTTTTTTTTCCATGTCTGGAGCGGCTGACAACTCCTTAAATAAGCCTTATCGTCATTTTAAAACTCACTTCTATGAGTGGCAGTCATTGATTGTGAACTCCACCCATACCTGTATGAAGAAGATTGCTTGTCAGAGATAGTATGAATGGGTAAATGGGGATGTCTGAATCTGTGAAGTGAAGTTTGACGGTCCCTTTAGGAATTCTCTATCAAAATTTTCTCCAGGTGAAAATTTTTCCAGGGTCGGGGGGAAAATGTAGTGTTATTTTATTAACCTACATATACTTACTTCTTCATACTCATATATCATTCATTTCTGCAGGTCATAATGCGCATTCCAGTATTATGAGGCGCTATTCTGATAATATTTTTCCTACACAACACAACGCTATAATTTAATATCTACATACATTTACACATTTACAATAATATTTTTATTGTTATGACAGTTTTTGACAACGCTGTTGATTATGTCTCTATGACAACCCTTTTTCTTCTAAATTCTTAACTGCCCGCTATCTTTCTATCGGATTTGTTATGCCGAACTCCTTTACGGTATTTTATATTACTTTTAAATATTCAAATATTCAAAATTTTGTGGAATGCTGTTCTGCGAGGTTTCTTAGGAAGCCCTCGCAGAACGTTGACAGTTTTTGAGTTCAGCTTGAGTCGCGGCCTGGTGCTTACATGTGTTTATTAGTTTATTTATAGAGTGTTTTATCTCTGCAGAGCCCTCCCAGGGTTACCCTCTCCCTCGCGGAGAGGGGACCCTCCTATCGTGCTGCTGCCGGCTCTCCGTTGCAGGGGCCGGTCCTGCTGTATTTCTGCTGCCTGGTACTGTCTCTGTTGGCGGCGCCACCGCCTCTGATGGCGGCGCCGCTGCTGTAGCCGGACCTCTGCCGCGGGAGCCGCTTTTCGCTGCAGTCTTTGGATCTCCGCTGCTGTTGTCGGCCCTCTCGGCCGCCCCGCTCCTCTACAACTCTTCTGCGACCCTCAACCGCCTGCCTACAGCTGTCGCCGGCCCTCAGCCGCTGGGCTTCAGCCGCCGAGCCTCTGCGCCGGCCCTCTTCGCTGACCTTCAACCGCCTGTCTTCAGCCGTCGGGCATCTGCGCCGGCCCTCTTCACCCACCTTCAGCCGCCGGGCCCTCTGCGCGGCCCTCCGCCGCCGAGGCCGCTACTTGAAGCTTTACTTTTTATATTATATAGTGTACCTTTTTATATTTTACTTGTACCTCACCTCATCCCTTTATTCATCATCATTATCATTTTTATACTATTACTTTACTTTTTATTTGCTTTATTTGTTATATTATTAAATTCTTTGTTTGTTTCCCTCTTCCCTCCTCTTTTACTGTTTAACACGACAACATTTCGCTAAATATGGTAACCCATCCACAGGCCAACCCCGGGAGCATAGCTTAACCTGTACGATCAACCTGTATTTAGCCACAGGCCCCAAATACCTCAAAATAATAGAAACTATTGGAACATTATGAAAAAATACTGTCTTATAGACAAATATCTGTGCCCCGCGGTTTCACCCGCGAAAGCTTCGAACCGAAAGAGCTCAATTGATATAAGATAAGCGCCTGTTAAAATAATGGGAGCAATACGTACGTCCGCGTTTACTCCCGTTTTCGCAACATTTTTTGTTCCTGCTCTGCTCCTATTGGTCATAGTGGGATATTTTACAGCCTATGTCCTTTCTCAGGCTCTAGACTATCTGTGTACCAAATTTCATTACAATCGGTTCAGTAGTTTTGGCGTGAAAGCCGGACAGACAGACAGACAGAGATACTTTCACATTTATAATATTAGTATGGATAGTATGGATTTAATAGTAGGTATCTAAAATAATGGTGCCATTGACTGGATTTAGTAATATATGCCAGGTACGGTGCAAAATATGCAATTTTTACATATTTTAGTACCTACGAGCTGTTATGAAATAGAAATATTTTTATTTGGCACAAACGAAAGACACATTCGAAGTAAATATAATAAAATAATAAAAAACCTCTATATGAAAACTTACCTACAAACAATGTTGACTTGATGTCGAAGCCAGTGTCTGCTTTTTCTTCTTTTTTCAAGGTGAGATTCAACCTCAACTCTTGATCAGATGGCCTAAGTGGAATAGATACCACAGTTTTGCCAATAACACGCGTAACAAATTATAAAAATTCTTTGAAAAATTTATTTCACAATAATGGCGGATATCGCCAATGACAGTTGAAGGTTTAAGGCAAAGTCACGATGTGGCCACTATGCTGCGATATTTCAATGTTATTTATGAATTATTTACTGAATGCACTCTTACCACATAAATCACGCGCTTTTATTTAGTAAACGACACTGTAAATAATTTTAAAACTCCAATGAAAAATGCGCGTGACACTCATCTTTTGTTATTTTTTTTTCCTGTCAGAAAAAAAATAACAAAAGCCAGGGTCATAGACACACATTATTTGACAATTGACAATTATAAACCGTCTGTCATCTGTGAAATCTCTAGATAAGACAAAGGTAAATGGTTGGCTCAGATTCTATATGCCCCACCTACTAAAGCATGGTTTGAAAAATAATCTGTTTATTTGGGTAGAGACTTTATTACATCATTGTGTAGGCTTCGTATAGGCCATTTTAAGTTTCCCGCGCATTTGCATAGACTGAAATTAGCTAACAACTCTGCTTGTAAATATTGTTCATTTGAACCTTGTACTCTAGATCACTTATTTCTTGTTTGTCCGGCCTTTAATTTACAGCGATTATTATTTTTTTGTCCTTGCAAAGATGCTGTTAAAATAAAAGTTTTTCCAAATAGTGTTCAGGAGCTCCTAAAATGTCAAAATTTATATTCTATAATTTTTAATTTCATGTCTCATACTTTTGGTCCTCTGTAAATAATATGTAAGAGTTTGTTTAGTATATAATTTGTTTCATAAGTTATTCCTATAGTTTAACTGTTTAAGTTATAGCTATTGTTTCTTTTATAAGTAATTGCTGTAATTATTTTAATTTTAAGTTGTGTCTTTTTTTTGTTTTTTATCTTGTAACATTATTGTCAAATTCATTTTAAGCTAATGGCCTAGTAGCCAAAGCTTCAATAAAATTATATATATACAATATGTAAAGAAAACCCTGTCCGACCGATAAGGATAATAAAGGCTAGGTAAACACATGACCAAATATAATATAAAATTTTACGTAATCATCATAGTAACAATACTAATGAATTTTATAATAACTTTTTTCCCGCGAATTAATTCCAACTTCCCCGAAATTAAGTAATTTAAAAAAAAGTGACAACATCATTTTCACGGTACGCTTATGCGATTCGACCACGCGTCGCGTGCCCTGCCCCCCGTCGCCCGCGGAAAGGTGTCATACCGCACATGTATTAAGTTACCTCTTTTTGCAAAATAATAGGTATTTCTTTTTTTAGGAGGATTTTTTTTTAACCTTTAGTCCGGCTTTGTCGGCATTAGTAGAAGCAGACAATAAAGTAAAGTAAGACAATTATCGTCATCCGCGTTTAGTGCCGGTTGCATCGCGGCTTCCGCGTTGGAGCCCGGGGTCCGCTTTCCTACTCAATCTCCTCCATTTCGCGCGATCTTTAGCATCCTGTGGTGTCAGATTGTTTGCATGCATGTCATCTCTGACAACGTCAAGCCAGCATTTCTTTGGTCTACCCCGTTTGTTCTGGCCCGGCGGAGGCGCCATGGCAAGACAGTTGTTACCCACGTAACTTGCCGGTTTTCGTAAGACGTGACTGCACCAGCATAAGCGACCCTCCTGCAGTTTGTCTGCTATGTCACGAACACGGAGACTGCCACAGATGCGGGAGTTTCTGATGTCCTGTGTTCCTGATGAGTCTTTCCGCGTAACTCCACACATCCACAGCAGCATATTCATCTCCGTGACTCGCAGCTCCTGCTTGTGTCGCTCAAGCACATGCCACGCCTCACTGCTATACAGGAGAACATTACAGGTCTAATTGTGGTCTTATAGACCTGCCCCTTAAGCTTAACCGGCATTTCGGGGTCACAAATGACACCTGTCACCTCACGCCATTTTGCCCAAGCTGCGGAAATACATGCCCTGACGTCGCAATCAATGTCGCCGGACGCGTGAAGCACAGACCCCAAGTATTTTAATACAAGTAAGACAATCGATGGACAAAAGTACGTCACATGTCCTGAGATCGACACCAGTGTGACCAAAGCTTTATTCAGAGAAGCCTAACATGTTATTCACCCAGGCTTCCCTCACCACATTTGCAAATCCCAACATTTCGAGCCTCGATCCAATGACTTGGTCCTGTAATATTCATGAGTTACTCAACTTTCTGTTCTGTTGAAACTTACTTAGTTCCAAATACAACCTTTGTTGTTTTGACCCTACTCAATGAAGAACAATGTCCTTTCAAAAAGTAACAAAATTTACTATTGCATTTATTCAAACTACAAATACTACCCATTTTGTTTTAGCTAAGAATATTTTTCCCGTATGGTACCGGGCTTAAAATAGTACCAACCCATATCCTCCCGTGGGAAAGCTGGCAGCAGATCCCCAACCCGCCTGCCAAGCGTAAGGATAGCAAACCACCCCCAATGAAATACAGATTGTGGAAAGCCTTGGGAAGGCCTTTGTCCAGCAGTGGACCTCTATAGAGAATAAAGTCCCCACTCTATGCGCCCACTGTAGCTGCTGGCACGCTAGCACTGTAGCCGCCTCAGCCTTAGCAATGCACTTACTGGCACAGTATTTCCATTTCGGCTGATATCGTGAATCTGATCATGGACCTTCGCCTCCATATCCACGAGGATATCCAGCGGCTAAAAGGCACACCAGGGCAGAAATCGTTCACCACACCAAGGGTGATGTAGTGAACGATTTCTTTTGAGACAGGGAAACCGTCTTAGTTTATTATTTTCTACTAATATTATTTCAGCTCAATCGTTGTTGATCACAGGTCCAATTTAACCTAACCTCCTTGGGTTGCCCTAGCTTAGTTTCTGTTCGCGCGCGAGTGTTGGCATGCGCCTCATAGGCGATGTACGGGGTAGTTTAATACCTCACTACCCCGTGCAGGAGGCGAGGCCCGGAGAGACCGGGCACGAGAGTGTGGGGTCGCGGCAGAATCAAGGACACTCGCGGCTCTACGCCCACGTGACCGGAGAAACACCGGGGTGGTTTTTAGTCAGTAGGAGTCTGACAGACCCCATCGCCCACCCCGGGGCGGCGGACATCCATTGAGGATTTTCCATCCCGGAACAAAAAAAAAGCTTAGTTTCTGTTATCATCTGTATGAAAAAACGAAACTGAAGAAGCTGTGCAATAAGTAATAAATTTCAAACGGACAAATCACACAGATTGAGCTAGCCCCAAAGTAAGCTCGAGGCTTGTGTTATGGGATACTAACGCGAAAGCCGCGGATGCAACCGGAATAAACACTGAGATGATGATGATGATGATGACATATAAAGTTAAACATCCAAGACCCAGGCCAATCAGAAAAAGATCGTTTTCCATCATGACCTGGCCGGAGATCGAACCCGGGGCCTCCAGGTCGTAGGCAGGCGTGTTGAAAAAATATAACTTCAAGCCCAAAGTTTTGAAGATACACTTAGAAGGCTACAAGTTTTCAGATGATCGATTAAATATCTCCCAAAATTTATCGATATGGAAACGTTTATTATGAACCGATAAAATCTTTAAGCGGCTACTTTACTGCTGGATACCCGCCCAATACATTATAGAAGGGCTTCATAAATTTATAGGGGTTCTATAGGGATAGCAATTAAAGTGATTAGGGCGTTACAACCCGACATGAATAATGCAATAATTGTTCGATAATTCGATTTGTCGGTAATAAAAGTATTTACATAGTGTTTGATGGTGGAACGTCACTATTTAGGGTGTTTACGGTTCGGTTTCTACGTCACTATTCATGGTTTTCTTTTTGTTGCTGCTATCATGTCTTTTATAGATCAATAGACTGTTTTTTGAGTTGGATAAATAAAAATAAAGAAGAAAGAAAGTGTATAATTATAGATAAGCCGAGAAATGACGCAGTTTGTTTGTGTTGTTGTGTCGGGAGTTTGGTCGTGGAGAGTCCCCAGATCAATCTCCCTCTAGCGCAGCATCATCGTTTGGTCGTGTTGGTCTTGGGTTTAACATTGCATCACCTCGCTCAACTGCCGTCATCTTTCCTATTCCTAAGTTTTTTAAGTGAATAGGCTTAATAAACTAGTGCGCTTTACCATCAACGATTGCATCATTGCTTACCATCAGGCGGTATTGCAGTCAAGCACTAGTTTATAATTATTAAAAAGAAAAAGAAAGAAAGTTTGAAGTTTCAGAAACCGACCTAGTGTGTATCTTCTTTTCTTTTATTTATTCATACACACACAAATACTCTCATACATACAGACACACACGCACCAACATGCTCGCACACCTTCCACACGCACGCACTCATACAATTAGTCGCATTTTGTTATTTAATATTATTTTTTCTCATTTCCCTTTTTGTTACTTTCATATTTACAATTAACGGAGCCTTCAACTATAGGCATTTCTATGCCTAAATGGAGACTCCTTGACATGTAATGTAAGCCAAATTTATATGAAATAAACTTGTTATTATTATCTTAATTCCATTTTATTTATCTATAAAAAGGCATGTATAATTTTATTATATTTTTAGTATTTAACTGTTGTTATGGTGGAAACAATGGGCCTCATACGAAGGCTCAGAGTCACACAAAGGGCAATGGAAAGAGCTATGCTAGGAGTTTCTCTGCGTGATCGAATCAGAAATGAGGAGATCCGCAGTAGAACCAAAGTCACCGACATAGCTCTGCGAGTCGCTAAACTTAAGTGGCAGTGGGCAGGGCACATTGCTCGTAGAACCGATGGCCGATGGGGCAGTAAGGTTCTGGAGTGGCGGCCACGTACTGGAAGACGCAGCGTAGGGAGGCCCCCAACAAGGTGGACCGATGACCTGGTGAAGGTCGCGGGAAGCCGATGGATGCGGGCAGCACAAGACCGGTCAGCGTGGAGAGCCTTGGGGGAGGCCTTTGTCCAGCAGTGGACGTCTATAGGCTGAAGAAGAAGAAGAAGAAGAAGGTGGAAACAGATATACATCATCCGTGGCGGACAGAGGGGCAGTAGAGCCAATAAGGAGGGTAATAGAGTCCCGTTTTCTTTTACATTTACAAACAGCAGGAAATTTTATGCCTCGACACAAAAATCTACAAATGACAGCCAGGATCAACATCCTGGCTGTCATTTGTAGATTTTTGGCAGTCATTATGGGTAGTCAGAGGTTGCTAAGATCAGTTGCTCCATGTAAAATACTGGTATACAGCTGAATCAGGTTGAATTCGAAGTCAACCCAAGCATTTTTTTTAAATAAATTATAAACTAGGGCTTAATCGCAATCCCGCCTAATGGTAAGCGGTGATGCAATCGTTGATGGTAAAGCACGCTAGTTTATTAAGAGCCTATTCATTCTAGCCTTGAAGACACTTAAATTGTAGTCCGACAAATACCGCCGCTGGCAAATTGATCTATTCCTTTCGATGTACTTGGGACATAGTTGAGTAAAGGCTAGACTGTTGATGATGAAACAGCAGAAAACTTTGAATTTAATTGATTAACAGCAAGCCCCGAACTAGGTAAAGCCTGTGCCTTGATTTTACTCTTTGAGGACGCACCCCTAATTAAACCAAAAAAAGAATATGGCACAATGTTATGCCACAACTGCGCGAAACGACCAAACCAGTCGTTTTCCGATAGTTGTTTTTTGCTAACATCCTCACTCGCTTTTTTACTTCATCACGTGCCCTCTACCATCACGCAGGGGGATACCTCTCTATGTACGTGATTGTACTACTACGAGATGGTAGGTTACTATTAACCTTTTTGGGAATGTTTTGCCAAGAGGGTCAAGTAACCTCTGCTCACAACTGGCGCGCGTCCATCCCCCTAATTGTGTAACACGCTACCAATATTAATCTAAGTCATTTTGATGAATATTTTTTTAGTAATTATAAACTTGTGCTTGACTGCAATCTCGTCTGATGGTAAGCAGTGATGCAATCGTTGATGGTAAAGCGCGCTAGTTTATTAAGAGCACATCCACTTAAAAACTTAGTGAATAGGAAGGAAGACGGCAATTGAGCGAGGTGATGCAATGTTGGACCCAACAACACCACAAACGACGCTGCGCCAGACGGAGATTGATCCCTCCACGACCAAACTTCCAACACAACATTTGATGTATCGTACTCGACACACATCGCAACACAACTGCTCGAGACCCGTCCTCCGTACGGCTTCACTAGACATCATGTCGGAACGGATCTATTGCTTCAAATATTTGAAAAATGTGTTTGTTCAACAACGCAAAGGATGTTGTTGAACCCATTGTTACTGATAGCAATGGGTTTCAACACAATTACCATGCCGTTTTCGGTTTCCCATATCGTGTAAAATGCTATTGAGTTTTTTTTTGGCTTGAGAATTTGTGATGGGATAACTCCGTGCTACAAAAAGCACTTTATAGAAGTCGCCCTTTCTTTTCCCTCCGGTCGTATCGGATTGCGTGCTATCTCATCAGACTATGACAGTATGAGGAGTATCCATCTACGAAGCAGTGATACTAGCAAAGGAGGAGGCGGAGCGCGTGTGGGAGCGGGAATCTCACTTCCCTCACGCCTCGGTCGGGAGACAACATGGAACACCCGGCCATCGTAGGCGCCCGGTAAGGACCAGACCCGGGTTGACGACGCGTTTTGTTTCATGCGTGCCTCAATGAGATATCAGCACATCGTGACGGGGTCCACAAAGACCGATACCTGGGTCAGGGTTGCGGGTCGGTTAAAAGAGGAACCGTGGCCCTGGCACACAGGCAAGTGAAGGAAAACGGTGGGTTTAGTTAGTCAAATTTTGACACGCCCTTGTGCCAAGGTACTGGCACAAGGGCTTGTCAGAGCGATAGAGGTCGTTTGATGATTTCCCCAGATTTCATCCACAACAAAAAAAAAGGAAGGAGAGGTATTACATCTATATTTGTGCAATCTCGCTATCAAGACTATAGGTCGCCAAACAGTAAATCAAACAGACGGCGCATCTGTTATTTTAGGTCTTCGCCATACGTAAATGAAGCAAAAGGAGAACTTAGGTAGTGTTCTGTGGTTACTACCTACCGCCATGTGAAAATGGTAAGTTTCTGTAAATATGTGGTATCTGATTGCCTATCTGAACTCCGCAACTAAGTTACTGAGTAATACGTTAGGCCTTGGAAAGACTGGCGTCACACTTTTGGGCTTCTGACGACCCGTAATGACCGTCAAAGATTTTCGAATCAAATGACCAACGGGTTAAACTACTTTCTGAGGACCAGAGAAGTCTCGGCATGTAAAGATAGTCGCCCATTCACAGACCGACCTCGGCAGGTGTAGCTTTACCTGATCGAACGACCAAGCGGCCGTTGTTACATAGCCACAAGCCCCCAAATTCTCAAAATAATGTAATATCATAATATTTAAGTATAATCAATATTGTTTTACGGATTTTCAACATTCGAAGCTAACTGAAAAGTTGAGAATTGTATAAAAATATGTTAAGGCTGAGCTCCGCTCGTATTCCGTATGATTTCATGTAGAACCTAAATATGTAAATACTAGAACATGATTCATATTCGATCTGTGCAAATATGACCATGTATCCGAATTTCGTGTGAGATCAAGATACCAATTCGGCCTTGCCGGAATGCTCATATCAAATCAAAATCAAATCAAATCATTTATTTCAAATAAACCAGTTACAGGCACTTTTGAATTGTCAAAAGGTCGGTCAGTCAATAAGATGAAGCATATTCTTTCCCTTCCATGTAATGTGTTTTTTTCTCCTCCGAAGAAATCGAAAGTGATGCATGAGAAAAAGAAGGGTGAATTCTTTTTCTCATGCATCACTTTCAATTTCTTGGCAACTCACATACTACATAAATCTTTAAGGTCATCAGATAACTTCAAAATGTCTATGCATTCCACAACGTGCGTTGGCAAATCTTTCACTGTTAAGGTCTCTCGTTTGTGGAACGCATTGCCAATTGAAATAAAATGCACGCAGTAGTTGCAGGAATTCAAGGGACTCGTCGTCATGGTGGCCTAGTGGTTAAAACACCAGCCTCTCAAGTATGAGGGCGCGGGTTCGATTCCAGGTGAGGCAAGTACCAATGTAACTTTTCTAAAGTTATATGTACTTTCTAAGTATATCTTGGACACCAATGACTGAAGGTGAAGGAAAACATCTTGAGGAAACCTGGACTTTATAAGTCTGAAATCGCCAACCCGCATTGAGCAAGCGTGGTGATTACGCTCAATCCTTCTCTGTATGAGAGGAGACCTGTGCCCAGCAGTGGGACGATAAAAAGGTTGATGATGATGATGATGAAGGGACTTATAAAGGAACGCTACTAGTCATTATGATCTTGTTTCCTTAGAGCGACATCGTCACTGTGTGACAAAGCTCTTAAAATAAAGATTAAAAAAAAAAAAAATCTTGTTCAACAAACAATTTTTGACTGATTGATTTGCTTACCTGTTATTTTCAGTATGTATGTATTTATTTATGTATGTTTTATTTTGGATATGTATGTATATATGTATCCATTTTAGTGTATTGTATTTATAATATTTGCACCAATAACAGTCCCATTTGTGGTTCGGGAGAATCTCTGTCCATTCATTGGTTGCCTGGAAGAGATAGCATTAGCGATAAGGCCGTCCATTGTATGTTTTGTTACGTTGAATGTATTTTGATCGATGTATGTTTTTGGTGTACAATAAAATCTTAACTTTTTTTGGAAATCCTCAATAATATTGTCGTTTTAATACTATTGTCAACTCCTTAATAATACCGTCTACAGTAGCTTATTAAAATAAAATGTAAGCTCTAAATCGAGCTCTCTTTTGTGTTCAAAACCAGGAAAGGGCTTTTCTAACACGGTTCCCGTGTAGGAAAAGCTATTAATTAAATGATCCTGAAAATCAGGTCGGTATGTTACTTCTAAAAGTAATCAAATATGTATAATGTAGATTCCAATATAAGTTTGATATTAAACTTTAAAACACAGTCAAACTCGGCAAGCGTAGATTATTGACCTTTTACCACAACCCAAAAACTATGAAGATATTGATAGGGCTAGTTGTGTATGAAAGCTAATATTTTTGATAACTATACTAATATATAAAGTTGAAGACTTTGTTTGTTTGAACGCGCTAATCTCAGGAACTACTGGTCCGATTTGAAAAATTATTTTTGCATTGGATAGCCCATTAATCCAGGAAGGCTTTAGGCTAGGTATATAACACCACGCTGCGACCAATAGGAGCGGGGTATAACTAAACCACGTGAACGAAGTCGCTGGCGGCCGCTAGTGTTAAATAATTATGATTGCCTACAGATTCAGGCGTGCTTCTAAAGAGTTCGAGCGTACTATATTTAGTGCAAACTGCAAGTCTACTTTACTCCACCACAGGCTGTTCGAAAAAGATACCATGGACCCTGGCGCACAAGCAAGTGAAGGAACGTCTGACACGCCCTTCCGCTCCGCCGACAGGAGGAGAGGTCGTTTGATAATTTCCTATGCCCAAAAAAGCACGCTAGTTTATTAAGTTAGCCGATTTGAGAATTAAGGTATCGATATGAATTAATTTATCAATAATAACTACACACATCAAAAGTGTCTAGGGATCAAGCATTTTTATGCGGATTTCTTGAGATTGAGATGTGGCTTTGTAATAAATTTATGATTTTATAAATTTATATGGATCCTTTTTGGTGCATTTCATAATTTGAATCAGGAACTGTGAATCAAATTCGAGTAAAAGATGAAAATCAGCTGTCAATATTTTCCCTATAAAACATACAACGCATTGAAGACATTATTAGTGCTACTGTTTCCCTACTACTGATTAAAACCAACGTTATTATGGAGCGGCGACGTCATTTAAGCAGGGAAGAAATGCTCAGAGCCGTGGGAATGATAGAAGCTGGTTCCCGGCAACGTACTGTGGCTTTAGCTCTGAATACAAGTCAGAGTGTTATCAGTCGACTTTGGACACGTTACCGAAGCACTGGTACCGTGGCTGAGCGCCATGGAGGACGGTATCGCTGCACCACACGGAGACAAGACCGATACATTCAAATCTTAACTCGAAGAGCTCCAACAATAACCGCCATGATGTTAGCCGTGAGGCTTCATCACTCTTCAGGGAACTTAATTAGCGACCAAACAGTCAGAAACCGCTTGCATGAAGTGAACCTTCATTCCCGAAGACCGCTACGGGTACCACCTATAGCAATGCACAATCGTAGGATTCGATATCAATGGGCTCTTGAACACAGAAATTGGGCAGAAGAACAATGGCGTTTCGTGTGCTTTTCTGATGAGTCTCGTTTTGGTATGAGACCGGATACAAGACGTATACGACACTGGAGAACCCCTGGACGCCAACAGCGATTAAAATCCTGCCAGGAAGTCCATCCTTATAGTGGTGGAACCATCATGGTATGGGCGGGTATTTGGATCGGCGGAAGAACTGAGTTGATTTGGATCAGAGGCAACCTCAACGCTCAAATTTATGCTGAAACGATTGTATCAGACGTCATCGTTCCTCTACAAGTGCAAATCGGTCCCTTATTTCAGTTAATGCATGATAATGCACGACCGCACACCGCAAGAGTTGTAAGACAGACTCTCGCCGCAGCTAACATCAATGTCCTGCCCTGGCCTGCTCAGTCGCCAGACTTGAACCCGATTGAGCATGCATGGGATATGCTACAGAGAAGAGCTCTGCCGAATATGGAGGGTATCCAGTCGCAAGAAGACCTTTTTTGTTGTTGCAACGAACATGGGCGGCCATTCCACAGCGTGATTTGGATGAACTCATTTTGAGTATGCCAAACCGATGTTCTTGTGTTGTTAGTGTTCGCGGTAGAAACACGATTATTAATTGTTTAAGTTACCCAATAAAATTTTAGAGAAAACTGTTATTTCAGTCTTTTTTTCGAACTTTTGTGTTAGTGGTTCAAATGTCAAATATCCCTTTATTAGGAAAATGGCAAATTTCTTTATTAATGCAAGGGTGACTTGGTTTATCGTTACTGTGACAAACGAAAACACTTTATTTGATGAATCCTTAAAGAAAATTTTAATTAATATCAATCAGGAGAAAAGTTATTGCAAAAATATATGTTGATCCCTAGACACTTTTGATGTGTGTATTCGATAAAATCGTAATACATTATCTTGAAATATGAATTCGGTTTGATGTTTGCTTTTCATGATCAGTTTCAGTAGAAAGGCGGAGACAAGCTCAGAGCTTGTTTCAGCTTTTCTACTGAGAGTACCCAGATATAAAACGCCGAACTAATCTAGTTTAATAAAAATGTGGTTGAGTTGTACAAGTATTTGTATAAGATTACTACGCGCCTTGCTATCAACGATTGCATGACTTACCATCAGACGGGATTGTGGTTAGGCACTAGCTTATAAGTCACCGTCATCATCATCATAGACCTTTTTATTGACCCTCTGCTGGGCACAGGTCTCCTCTCATAGGTACAGAGAAGGATTGAGCGTAATCACCACGCTTGCTCAATGCGGGTTGGCAATTTCCGACTTAAAGCCCATGTTTCCTCAAGATGTTATCCTTCACCTTGTAATCAGTTATTGGTGTCCAAGATATACTTAGAAAGTACTTGCCTGACCTGGAATTGAACCCGCAAACTCATACGTGAGAGGTTGGTGTTTAAACCACTGAGCCACCATGACTTACAAGTAATTATAAAAAAAAATACAGGAAATAAATTACTCTTATTTATCAATGATACTTACGCAAATACCTTTTATCTACTGTGCACTTTCGGACAACATATTCTATGACTTATTGAATCACAGCGCCCTCACACCACTAGCCGCCGCAGGAGACTTCCTGGTCGGGAGACAACACCGAACTACCAGCCACCGTAGGCGCAGGCCTGCGGGCCGTGAGCAGTAGGCAGCTCGCCTCCCGGTAAGGACCAAGCCCGAGTCGACGGCACGTTGTGTTTCACGCGCGTCTCAAAGAGATGTCAGCACATCGTGACGGGGTACACGAAGACCGATGTCTCATGGGCCAGGGTTGCGGGTTAGTTGATCAAGAACCCGTGGCCCTGGTCGTGGCACAGGCAAGTGAAGAAACACGAGTGGGTTATAAGCAGTAAAAGTCTGACACCGCTCCGTCCAGAGCGGGAGAAGTAATTTGATGATTTCCCATCCCAACAAGAAAAAAAAAAGAAAAAGACTTATTGAAGCACTATCTGCTCCCTGTGGTGTCACCAACATCACTTTCGATCTACTGAGCCCATGTCAACTAATACCGGTGTTCCTCAGGGGTCTGTTCTCTCTGCAACTCTGTTCCTGCTGCATATTAACGATACAGATGACATGATATGATGCCAGGGTATACAGATGACAGCACAGTTGTAGAGAGATACCTGCCGGATGCTCGGGCTAGTAGGGAATCAATCCGGTCCGAAAGAGAGGCCATGGTTGAGCGAACGAGTGTTGCACTGCAGGCAGTCTCCGAATGGGGCAATGCCAATCTTGTAGCATTCAATGCCGCCAAAACACAGGCGTGTCTTTTCACCGCTAAAAGGAGCCCGTTCACCTTGGCTCCTACTTTTCGAAATGTGTCTTTGAAGTGTTCCGACCGCCTTCAGCTTTTGGGAGTTGAGATTTCCTCGAACCTTAACTTTGGGCGGTTCATTGAGTCCAAGGCCAAGGTGGCTTCCAGGAAACTTGGCTTTATCGCAAAGGTCCGGCAGTACTTCACACCTGGGCAGTTTCTAATGTTATACAAAGCACAGGTCCGTTCGTGTGTGAAGCACTGCAGCCACATTTGGGCTGGTGCTGCTAAGTGTCACCTGGTCACTTTGGATTCGGTGGAGAGGCGTCCGAAGAGGCTGATTGGTGACCCTGATCTAACTCGAGATCGTCTCCAAAGCCTAGAGCACAGGCGTAGAATAGCCAGCCTTTCGGTGTTCTATAGGATGCATTTTGGGGAGTGTGCTTGGGTGGGAGCATGATTTAATTCCCCCATCTCCGTTCCACCATCGGACGACCTGTCGTACGGCTGGTTTCCACCCTTACGTTGTTAACACCACTACGATCCGGACGAAGCGTTTCGCCTCCTCCTTTATACCGCGTACATCAAGGGACTTGAACAATTTGCCAGCGGCGGTGTTTCCGTCGGACTACAATTTGAGTGTCTTCAAGGCTAGAGTGAATAGGCTCTTAATAAACTAGCGCGCTTTACCATCAACGATTGCGTCACTGCTTACCATCAGGCAGGATTGCGGTCAAGCGCTGGTTTATAATAGGTATATATAAAAAAAAAGATCTCATGGGAATATTGGAATGAGAAGTAGGTATACACCACCTTTTTTTTTTGTTAGGATGGGAAATCATCAAATGACTTCTCCCGCTCTGGGCGGAGCGGAAGGGCGTGTCAGACTTTTACTGACTAAAACCCACCCGTGTTTCTTCACTTGCCTGTGGGACGGCCAGGGCCATGGTTTCTTGTTTAACCAACCCGCAACCCTGACCCAGGAGGCATCGGTCTTCGTGGACCCCGTCACGATGTGCTGACATCTCTTTGAGGCACGCGTGAAACACGACGCGCCGTCGACTCGGGCCTGGTCCTTACCGGGCGGCGAGCTGAAATATACATCACCTGTGTTCTGAATTTGTAAAAATCCGTTTAGAAGTTTTTGCCTCGAAGAGTAACAAACATGCATCCATTTATACACACGAACCTCACAAACTTTCGCATTTTAATATTAGTAGGAAGACGCAGCATAGGGAGGCCCCCGACAAGGTGAACCGATGACCTGGAGAAGGTCTCGGGAAGCCGATGGATGCGGGCAGCACAAGACCGATCATTGTGGAAAGTCCCTTTGTTCAGCAGTGGACCTCTATAGGCTGAAGAAAAAGAAGAAGGAAGTAGAAGTAGATAGTAGGAAGTTTTGTCTGCGTTTTAATTTCTTTCTTTCTTTAGGATAGGAACGTTTAACTTATAGGTTAGGCACTACCGATTGGAGGAAGTTTAAACAAATTTCAACTTAATTTCAATTAAGTTATTTCAGAGTTACCTACTAGCACTATCGAAATAGTTATAAAAATTTTGTAGCGTAAACTGAATGCTATTGTGTAGGAATTAAAGTTATTTTTTCATTAATCTATACCTATCTTTATATATATAATTCTGCTGTACGTGTGTATGTCATTGAACTCCTCCTAAACGGCTTGACCGATTTTAATGATTTTTTTCTGTATGCGTTTGAGTGGCGACCTGGATCGTTTAGATTCACAAATCAACCCGGCAGATGGCGCTAATCGCTTGAAGAAGCATATGATCTCGGAAACGGCGCTAACGATTTCGCTGAAAATTAATATGTGGTGGTTTTCGGGGACGAAAAATCGATCTAGCTCAGGCTTATGTCTGGGGAAGCGCATAGTTTCGAGTTTTCTCTTTCGCAATATTTCACGCATAATATGGGCGCTAATTTCGCGCGGCTTGACATAGCGGCTGTAGCGTAGTCGATATTGGTATGATCTACTCGCGATGGCTGGTGTTCCTCGCTTCAAGCCCGGTCAATCACAAGTTTTTTTTTTGTTTTTAGACAAGTTTATAGTTTTTTTTTAATTTTTTTAGTTACTTAAAAATATAATTGTACATAAGAACTAAAAGGCGAAAAAATAAAAAAGATATTTTTTTTTATTTAACTAAATTTGTACTTATGAACTAAAAGAGAAAAAAATAAATAGAAATAAATAATTATTTAAGATTTTTTATTTTACTTAAAGAGACAGAAACAAGAGCTCTAGGGGTAGAGAGAGGTATGATATCTTTGTTACAAATGTAGATGACAATGCTTTCCATGGGTTTCTTCTTTCCATCCTAAATCTGCTGTACGTGTGTACGTCACTGAATTCCTCCTAGGCTGGCCCGATTTGAATGAAGTCTATGTATATAAATGAAAGTCGTGTTAGTTACTATATTTATAACTCAAGAACCGCTTAACCAGTATGGATCAAAATTGGTAGGGAGGTAGATAAGAACTGGGAGAAGGACATATCACATAGGATACTTTTTATCCCGTTCCCGCGGTTACTGTCGTTCCCGTGTGACGTGACATAAGACATGGTTTAACAAAACGCAACTGACATGGAATAACAAAACAACTCAGTCAAAATATAAGTTAGCGGTTCATTTGTTCAAAATGGTACAAACACACTCCTACACTACTCAGCATATTAAAAAAAAGTCTTACCGGTTGAATGTTGATGCATTTATTTACAGCAAGGAATATAAATGCTCTCTGCCGGTTTATTTTTTTTAATAAAAGCCCCAAAGCAAACTTCAACTTCAAAATTTATAATATTGTATTGCTGTGCCATTTACCACTTCACTACATACTATAAGACAAAGTTACTTTCTCTTTCCCTATGTTCCTTTGTATGATTAAATCTTTAAAGCTGCGAAACAGATTTTGATGAGGTTTCTTTTAATAGATAGAGTAATTAAAAAGAAACGTTTATATGTATAATAACATCCATTAAATTGTGGAGAAACACTATCCCTCGCCCACATGTGGGAGTGATGAGAGGAGGCATAACCCTGTTGCCGCGAAAAATCGCAGTACAGCGGACAGAGCTCCGGCGGGGTCTCATGGCAACATGGAAAGTGTGATTGTCGCAATCCAGCACTGAGCACGCCGCAATAGCGGCGGTAAGTCCTCTCTTTGAGGAGAGGCTAGAGAGGCGCCACGGCGTCCTCATCTTCCGACTGACGTAGGTCCTCACCGGACACGGCTGTTTCGGGAGGTTCCTGTTCCGTATAAGGCGGGAGGAAACGCCAGGGTGACCACTGTGTGCATCGCCCTGAGGACACGGTGGAGAATAAGGTGCCTCAAAGAGATGTCAGCACACCTTGACGGTGTCCACGAGGACTGGTCCACAGGGTTACGGGTTGATTAAAAAAGAAACCATGGCACTGGCCGTTGCACAGGCAAGTGAAGGAACACCGGTGGGTTTTAGTCAATAAAAGTCTGACACGCCCTTCCGCTCCGCCCAGAGCGGGAGAGGTCACTTGATGATTTCCCATCCACAACAAAAAAAAACTGAAGAAGAGCAAGAAATTGCACTTGAAGGCGCAGCCTTAGTACAGCTCGACTTCGTGCTTCTCACTCACCAGAGCAAAGGGAGGCAGCCCGTGAAATGGCTCGGTTGGCAATGCGAAATCGTCGAGCAAACCTCAGAGATCAAGCGCTAGATAATTTACGAAACACAAGAAGAAATTCATCAAATACTAATTTGAATCGGGCAGCGTTTCAATACGTATATAATATAGCGCAATGGCGTTCGCATTGGGCCAATGGATGTTGTTTGCGAGTATTGTAGCACATTAAAGATTTCCGGGGAATCGCCAGGATTGTGCTCCCAAATAAAGAATCATTGAATAATAATATTCATTTATTTAAAATTATCCTAATTTTAAAAGTAGTCATGTGATATTGCCTTTAAGGCGGAACGAAGTTCGCCGGGTCAGCTAGTAATAATATAAAAAGCTAAAGAGTTTGTTTGAACACGCTGATCTCTGGAAATACTAATCCGATTTGAAAAAATCTTTTTGCGTTGGAAAGCCCCTTAATCCGAAACGCTTTAGGCTATATAACATCACGCTGCAGCTAATAGGAGCAGGGCATATAAAAAAACGCGGGTGAAACTGCATGGCGCAGGTAGTAATTCATATTTTGCTTCGGTGTGGCAAAGGGTCGGATTGAGGCCAGCTGCTAGAATCGACCGAGAGAGGGTTATTAAGGGTTCATCTTGTGGATTAGCTGAAAATGCGGTTCTGATGAGGTGGGGCACGAATTTCAGGTATGCGAGGTCGCTGCATTATCACCCATCCAAAGAAAAACCGCGGCAACCATAGCTTAACCTGAACGATCGCCCTGCACCCTACTTGCGCAACACACTATTACGTACTAGCAGTTGGAAGCATATTGTCAATCCATAGCTCTTTATGTTTGCAAAATGTGTCTGATCAACAACGTAAATAATGCAATGGATATTGTAGAACTGTCAAAATGAAACCCATTGCTACTCAGAGCGTGTTGCGCAATTACGCTGCTGTGCGACTATTATCATGTAGCCACAAGCTTCTGTGTTTATGTTTTGTAAATAAATCTATATCATCCATATTATAAAAAGGTTAAATATGTTTCTTTAAAGTATCTCTATCTGATCCTAATCATCTCTATGACAATTTTTTTAATATATACTGTAAGCTATTTGATTCCACCTTTGTTCCCAAGACTATCTCTGTTAATAGTAAAGCATCTTTCTCTGATTGGGCTACCATCGGTATTCATAAAAGTAGAACTCGGCTTTATGAATTGTACAATGAGAGGATTTATATTAACACTGTTGAATTCAATTTATATGTTAGAAAATATTCAAAATTATTCAAACAAGTTTGTTATATGGCCAAGTCACGTTACTTGAGTTCAAAGATAAAGAACAGTGGCAATGTAATTAAAACGACTTGGAAAATTATTAGTAGTGAAACGGGAAGGTCCAGTGATAGAAATACTGACTATAGCCTGTCTATTAATGACAACATAATTAAATCAGACTCGCAAGTCTCTGAGGCATTTGAAAATTTCTTTTCGGATATTCCTGTTTCAACTACTAAATCCCTAAACTCATCACCTTCTGTTGCGGAGTCTTTGCTTAAAGAAAATGTTAATGTTTGTGATTCGGAGTTTCATTTTGAACATGTTATCAGTAGAGATATAATTAAAATCTTTCACACTCTGAATGTAAAAAAGACTGCTGACCTATGGGGTCATTCGGTGGAAGTTGCTAAGTCTATTATTGATATTGTGGCACCCACTCTAGCTGTTATCTTTAATGCTTGTATTGACTGTGAAGAGTTTCCTGATCTCATGAAAAATAGTAAAATAATACCTTTGTTTAAATCTGGTAGTACATCAGACCCCACAAATTATAGACCTATTTATGTACTACCTACCTTTAGTAAAATTTTTGAGAAATTAATTTTAAACCAAATGCTAAATTTTTTTAATAAACATAAATTATTACATAGCAAACAGTTCGGTTTTACAAGGGGTCGTTCAACTACTGATGCCGGTGTTGAACTTCTAGGTCATATATATAATGCATGGGAGGATAAATGCGATGCCTTGGGCATCTTTTGTGATTTGTCCAAGGCATTCGATTGCGTTCTTCACGATACGTTAATCAGGAAACTCCGCCACTACGGGATCCGGAACTCTGCACTGGATCTTATTACATCTTACTTGAGTGGTAGGATTCAAAGCGTTGACGTTAATGGAAAAAGATCTTCTGGATCTTTAGTAACAATGGGAGTCCCACAGGGGTCAATTCTTGGTCCTTTTTTGTTTCTTATTTACATCAATGACCTGCCGTACCTAATAAAGGATAACCACGATATAGTGTTGTTTGCAGATGACACTTCACTTTTATTTAAACTGAAACGTCAGCAGCAGGTTACTGATGATGTAAATAGCGCGATCTCCAAAGTAGTCCATTGGTTTAATGTTAATAATTTACTCTTAAACGAGAAAAAAAACCAAATGCATTAAGTTTACTCTACCTCACGTGAGGCAGGTGGAAACTAAAGTGTTGATAAAGGGCGAAGAATTGAAATCTGACGACAGCACAGTGTTCTTGGGTATAACTCTGGATGCTAAGCTTCAATGGGGTTCACATATAGAAAAATTGTCAAAAAAGCTAAGTTCTGCTGCATACGCAGTTAGAACAATTCGTAATTTGACTGATGTTGAGACGGCCCGTTTAGTGTACTTTGGCTATTTCCACAGCGTAATGTCGTACGGCATTCTGTTGTGGGGAAATGCCGCCGATATTCAAACAATATTTGTTTTGCAGAAACGAGCTCCGACGAACGAGCAGAACGAAACGAGAACGTGCAGGCAGTCTCCGAATGGGGCAATGCCAATCTTGTAGCATTCAATGCCGCCAAAACACAGGCGTGTCTTTTCACCGCCAAAAGGAGCCCGTTCACCTTGGCCCCTACTTTTCGGAATGTGTCCTTGGAGTGTTCCAACCGCCTTCAGCTTTTGGGAGTTGAGATTTCCTCGAACCTTAACTTTGGGCGGTTCATTGAGTCCAAGGCCAAGGGTGGCTGCCAGGAAGCTTGGCGTTATCGCAAAGGTCCGGCAGTACTTCACACCTGGGCAGCTTCTAATGTTATACAAAGCACAGGTCCGTTCGTGTGTGGAGTACTGCAGCCACATTTGGGCTGGTGCTGCCAAGTGTCACCTGGCCACTTTGGATTCAGTGGAGAGACGTGTAAAGAGGCTGATTGGTGACCCTGATCTAACTCGAGTTGGTCTCCAAAGCCTAGAGCACAGGCGTAGAGTAGCCAGCCTTTCGGTGTTCTATAGGATGCATTTCGGGGAGTGTGCGAGGGAATTGCATGATTAATTCCCCCATCTCCGTTCCACCAGCGGACGACCCGTCGTACGGCTGGTTTCCACCCCTACGTTGTTAACACCACTACGATCCGGACGAAGCGCTTCGCCTCCTCCTTTATACCGCGTACATCGAGGGACTGGAACAATTTGCCCGCGGCGGTGTTTCCGTCGGACTACAATTTGAGTGTCTTCAAGGCTAGAGTGAATAGGCTCTTAATAAACTAGTGCGCTTTACCATCGACGATTGCGTCACTGCTTACCATCAGGCAGGATTGCGGTCAAGCGCTAGTTTATAATATATATATATATAAAAAAAAACAATATTTGTTTTGCAGAAACGAGCTGTTCGTGCTATTTATAAATTAAGTCCGAGACACTCTCTCAGAGAAAAATTTAAAGAAATTAATGTACTGACCGTGCCGTCTCGATATATTTATGAAAATCTTTTGTATGCTCATAAAAATATAAAATTGTTTAAAAAATACAGTGATGTCCATAATATAAATACAAGGAACATGCACAAATTTATTGTACCTACAACAAGGCTCAAGAAAATAGGTGGCTCTTTCAGATGCCAAAGTATACATTTTTACAATGGACTTGGACTAGAGGTGGTTCAATATCTGAGCCTGAATAAATTCAAATCCTTCATTAGACGTAAGTTGTGTCAGAAAGCATTTTATAGTGTGAAGGATTATATTGAGGACAAAAAGGCTTGGACTTGAGCTGCGTCTGATTTCTATACACTGATTGTTCTTTGATTTTTCCTCTTGTAATTTTAATATGTAATTGTTTATGTTATTAATTCAAAGCCGTTATTACACACTATGTAGCCAAGCATATTGTACGTTACGAAATTGTATCGCTCACCGAGGTGTTCGGCACTTGTATAGCTACACAGGAGCTAAACTTAGTATTCGGGAACACTGTTGGAGCTGCTGAACCTTGGACAAAACTATCTTAGCATTGTGTAGATTCAATTTCTTAGTATTGTATAATTGCATGGCAAACGTGTGAGCACAATGTACGAATGTGCTGTAAGGCATTTATTTGTTGGATTAGTCTTTTTTATTGACTTAATTGTGCTCTGGCTGTTGAGAGTATGTCATGCTCACTCAAATGTCTCGCTGATGGTGGCGTGTGTTTTGGGTCATTGGGTTCCCTTCGATATGGTTGAGCTGAATGATGCTGATCCATACGTCATGTTCGTGAACGGACGCCGTCGGAGGGGACTGGTCATCTCTTAGCTGCCACGGCGTATTTTAATTTCTGAATTGATTTTTGTATGTTTTCCATAATGGACGCCCTCAGCGTACAATATATTTCTGCATCGTTCTCACGCGGTTGATTTCAACATGAATGATGTAATCAAATATTTGTAACAATAGCTTAAAAATTTAAAAAAGTGTCCATGGAGTTTCTTGCCCGTTCTTCTCCATAGGTACCTACTCTTTGGAATGGGCGACTAGCTTCATCTTATTGACTGACCGACCTTCTGACAATTCAAAAGTGCCTGTAACTGGTTTATTTGAAATAAATGATTTGATTTGATTTGATTTGATATGTAGGGTACGGGGGTAATCTCCAGTACTCGCCTTTGGAAACATCTTAGTTCATATGGAAGGTTATAAGTCATTTAACATTACGCTACGACCGTAAAGAGCCGAGCAAAAGTAGAAAATGTCAGAAAAAATGTTAGCGAAGATCGCGATGGGTTTGAGGCTAACATTTTAAGCGGGCGAAGCCACGAGCAGAAGCTAGCTACAAATTAATGAAAAACAAATCCAGGCTCCGGGACGCTACCTAGAAATTGGAGTGCTTTTATTTACACAGTTTCTGCCATGTAAATAAAAATATCACTTCAAAAAGAATTTTAAAAGCTCAAAGAAATGCCAGCAATTAACTTTACCGATTCCGCTTAAACTAGAACATCACTGCTTGTTACCAAAGTTTCCATATCCGGAAAGCTGGCAGAATAACCGGGTGACCGACACACGGGCCGGATCAATCTCGTTTGTGTGCCTAATGGGATAAGTTTGGCAGTATTGCCAAGTTATTGGGAAGTTTTTGCCGTAACCGTCTGCAACTCGTTCTGCTCCGAAATGATTGCGTGGTAAGATGGGGTTTGTTGTCAGCTAGTTTGTTTCTTGAAAATGTATTTGTTTGAAAGAGAGAGATTATTGGCGTTGAAGAGCTTTTCGATAAATGTCGTTTTTGTGAGTCAAACTTTGTAACATTTGTGCGCTTGACCGAAATTCCGCGATGATGGTAAGCTGTAATGCAATCGTTGATGGTAAAGCGCGCTAGTTTATTAAGAGCCTATTCACTCAAAAAACCTGAGTAAATAGGAAGGAGGGCTGTTGAGTGAGGTGATGCAATTTTAAATTCATCAGAGGGAGATTGATCTGGAGACCCTCCACGAACAAACTCCCGGCACAACAACATTTGGCGCATCGTGTCCAGCACAAATCGCAACACAACTGCTCAGACCCGTGCTCCAGACATCTTGCCGGAACAGGGCGAATTGCTTGGCGGCAAGACTGTCTGGTGGGTGGTAACTTCTGCCGGCGGCCGATGTTGTGGCCGCCCACCGAGTATGATTTTGGCTAAACATCGATATTTTTCGTGAAGCGACTGCCGTCTGGTGGGTGGTAACTTCTGCCGGCAGCCGATATTATGGCCTACCATCGAGAAAAGTAATTTAACGTTCAGACACTGATAGCCTACATAAATTTTGTGTTATGATCGAAAATGAGGAAAAAAAATGGGCCCGTAGCCATAATAAAAGCTAAAAGAGCCATCAGATCAGGATGAGCTTCCCTTTCCGAGGTTGGTCTGTGGATGGGTGACCATATTTACATACTGAGACCCCTCCGTGCCTCGGAAAGCACGTTAACCCGTTGCTTCCGGCTGTCATTCGTAGATCTTTGAGATTCTATGGGTCATCTGGAATCCAATTTTTTTATTCATTTCTTAATTATATACTAGCGCTTTACCGCAATCCCGCCTGATGGTAAGCAGTGACGCGATCGTTGATGGTAAAAAACGCTAGTTTAATATGAGCCTATTCACTCTAGCCTTGAAGAGACTCAAATTGTAGTGTGACGGAAACACCGCCGCCGGCAAATTGTTCCAGTCCCTTGATGTACGCGGTATAAAAGAAGAAGCGAAACGCTTCGTCCGGATTGTAGTGGTGTCAACAACGTAAGGGTGGAAAGTCGCCGTACGACAGTCCGATGGTGGAATGGAGATGGGGGAATTAAATCAAGCAATTCCCTTGCACACTCACCAGAATGCATCCTATAGAAGACCGAAAGGCTGGCTACTCTACGTAGGCGTAGAGTAGCCACTCTACGCCTGTACTCCAGGCTTTGGAGAATCAGGGTCAATTTGGTAAATCTGTAATCTCTCCACTGAATCCAAAGTAGCCAGGTGACATTTCGCAGCACCAGCCCAAATGTGGCTGCAATACTCCACACACGAGCGGATCTGTGCTTTGTAAAACATTAGAAGTTGCCTTGGTGGGAAGTACCGCCGGACCTTTGCGATGCCGCCAAGTTTTCTTCTTCAATCATGAAGGTTGGCCGTCACCTTCTTGTACTCGGTCTTGTCAACCGTGAGTCGGAACAGTTTTTCGACGTAATGCCGATCCACTCCCTGATGTTTCGCAGCCCAGATTTTCTCTTCCTACCCTGCCCATCTTAAACAGTTAGATTAGCGCATATCTATCGTGTCGGAGCCATGACCGAAATATTCTATTTTGCGTTTTTTTACGATGGGCAACAAGTTTCGAGGCATTTGACCCGCTGAAGGACTATGTCATTTATGACCTTGTGGATCCAGCTTATGCGCGGAATACGACGAAAGCACCACATTTCAAATGCCTGTAAGCGTCCTATAGTGTCCTCTTTCTGAGTCCATATACGCTGTTAGTCATCTTTTTTTTTTGTTTATCTTTTTTTTTTTTTTTTTTAAAGGAGTGATAAAAACGGTTAGGAAGAGCATTGGTGTAGACCGCGACTCGGTAAACGTAAGGTGGTGATACCCTCAGGATAGGTAGAGTAACGATTTTCGCAGGATGGCTGGTACCAGCTGGATCAGAGTTGCCGAAAATTGAGTTGAATGGCGTGCAATAGAAGAGGCTAATACTCAACAGTGGACTGCAAAAAGGCTGATGAAGAGGATTAAAAGCAATGTTACGATGTTGCAATTTGCAACAAGTTAAGTAGATAGCTTCATAATTACGTCAAAGGTAATTAAATTCTTTGGGACGTGCTTGCTGTAAGGCGTATTATAAAATGTTTCGCTCTCTGCTAGTAAAAACGTGCTGTTACGTTTCCCCACTATTTTTACATTGTTTATTCTTTAAAACAACAGGGGATTCATTAAAGATTTTATTAACAGAGTCAGAGGTTTTACTCATACCTTCTCTCATTATTATTTATAGATAGTGATATTCTATTCTACTTTATTTTTATTTATGGCAAGTGAAGCCGATGTCGACTATTGTGCCTTTGTAAAAATTAGATTGGAGAAGCAAGAGTTACTTAATAGAGATAACAAAAAATTAGATTGGAGAAGCAAGAGTTATTTCACAGAGAAAACAAAAAATTAGATCGGAGAAGTAAGAGTTACTTCACAGAGAAAACAAAAATTGCGATGCTACATTGGACCTTTTCAGATCTTGTGAGGTTAGTAGAGGAGTGAAACAAACAAAAAGTTAAAAATAGATAACATATTATTAAAATTTGAACATCAAATACACATATACCTACTACATCCAAAATATTTGAGGAAAATATAATTTTATATTATTGTGGCGGATAAATATCATCAGCGCCACAAGTAATTCTGGAGAGGGATATGTTAGAAGGGAGGGAAATAGTGATAAATTATAAACTAGCACCGAAAATTCCATGATGACATCATCTTATTCTGCCATCGTGTCGTATAACGCACTGGGCTCGCGTGGAATACGGCCCACTCTTCCTCACAAAGAAGGGGCCTCTGTCTCAACATTGGAAATAATAGGCTGCATATGCTATTCTAAATTCACAAAAGTAAGTAATCATTCATAAAATATGCAGACTCTTAATATTTTTCTATCAGCACTGAGACATTAACTTTTTAAATGTCGAAGCATTAGCTTAGATAGGAGCCTTTTGGCCTTGTTTAGGACTTTCTGTTTTCGTGATACTTTTTGGATTTCCGTACCTAAAAGCTGAAACGGAACCCTATTCATGGGACTTCGCCGTCCGTCTGTCCATCCGTCTGTCACCAGGCTGTATCTCATGAACCGTAATAGCCACAAAGTTGAAATTTTCAGAGATTATGTATTTCTGTTGCCGGTATAACAACAAGTAAATAAAAACAAAATAAAGGGGCTCCCATACAACAAACGTGATTTTTTGCCGTTTTGAAAGATGATACGGAACGCTTTGTGCGCGAATCCGACTTCCACTTGGCCGGTTTTTTTTTTTTTTTAAATGTGTTTATTTTTACTTAGTTGTTCGATATTCCTGTTCGAATTATAATAAACATTTTCCTTTCTGAAACATTTCAATCCATATTTTGATCTCACAGAAATTCCCGCCCGAAAAAGAAAACAAACACTTATATACTCCTGTCCACCCTGAACAGATTTCACCCCCTCGCTGTAACCACATGTGTTTCGTAGTGAACTTCACGAATTCTCATAAGAAAGTTTAAATACTTGAACAACATGTTTGTCGTGAAACTTCAGAAAGTCGACAGACTCTTTAGAATGTTTGTCGTTTTAAATTAAGCAGATATGAGAAATTCTTATGCAAATGTTTTCAGGGTTTTGAACAATTGGAATGTTGTTCGTTATGGCTATAATAACCTTTGATTTATTTTTAATACAAATAAGGTTTTTTATAGGATTAAACAGCTTCCTAAATGCGTAACGCGCTATTATTATTACTTCATCATTTCGAATCAAATTGCCAATCCATTGCATCGTATGTTCGAAAATGCGTGTGCCCTAAAACGTAAATAACGCAATGAATGCTATTGAACTGTCAAAATGATATCCATTACCACTGATTGTGTGTTACGTAATTACTCTGCCGTATGTTATTGGAATCCTTACTAATATCGGAAAGTGAGTTTGTTCCACTTTCACGCTGTAACTACTGAACCGATTGCTTTGACATTTTGCAGACGTAAAGTTAGAAGCCCGGATTAAATAATGGAGTACTTTTTATCCCGGAAAAAATTGATATTCCCAAGGGAAATCTAAATAGCGCGATATAACCACGCGATATTTTTCTCGGTGGTAGGCCATAACATCGGCTGCCGGCAGAAGTTACCACCCACCAGACAAAGCCTTGCCGCCAAGCAATTCGTCGTGTTCCGGCATGATGTCTGGTGAAGCCGTACGGAGGACGGGTCTGAGCAGTTGTGTTGCGATGTGTGCCGGGTACGATGCGTCAAATGTTGCTGTGTTGGGAGTTTGGTCGTGGAGGGTCTCCACATCTATCTCCCTCTGGCGCAGCATCGTTGGTCGTGTTGTTGAGTTTAAAGTTGCACCACCTCGGTCAACTACCGTCTTCCTTCCTATTCACTAAGTTTTTTTTAAGTGATTGGGCTTAATAAACTAGCGCGCTTTACCATCAAAGATTGCATCACTGCTTACCATCAGGCGGGATTGCAGTCAAGCGCTAGTTTATAATTATTAAAAAAAAACAAATACCACGCGGGCGAAGCCGCGGGCGGAAAGCTAGTTAAATATAATAGATAAAAAAGCACAAGATTATAATACACCTATTTGACTAATCTACCAAATAATTTAGTCCTCTGTACCCTAAGGAACTACCACTAATTTAAACTAATGGTACATGGAATAGCTAATAAACTCAATTAAAATTCAATACAATTTTCCTTCAGGCAACATTCACCCCTCTTGCATTTCAAACAGCTGTATATTTAACACAATATTAAGTCATTCTGTAATGCAAAATCAACCAACCGTTGAATTCAGTGATAAAAAACTGTTAACGGTTAACAATTCTTCTGCATAAATGTTTATCAAGTTTTCGATTCTTGTCATAGAACAAAAAAAGTATAGACACGAAAGTTACTTTCATTTCTTCAGTTATTCAGCATGTTGGATTGTTTTGTATATTAACTACTAGCTCTCCGCCCGCTGCTTCGCCTGCGTGGAATTCGGTTATATCGCGTGTGACGATTAATGTATAACTAAATAAACCAATGGTATAAATACGGGCGTGAGGCGCGAGGTGGAGGTCATTAGCAAGTAGGCCATCAAGCCAGCTGGACGTGTAGCACGACTATCATTAGTAGTACTTGTGACTATAGTGATTTTATTACACCAAATGCTTACCCTTGTGATAAGTGGACGTCACATCGCTCTTTTTAGATTTCCCTCGGGAATATCAATTCTTTTTTCAATAAAAGCCTATGTTCTTTCCCAGGGTCTAAAGATTGTCTGTGCCAAATTTCATCAAAATCGGTTCAAAGGTTTAAGCGGGAAAGCGTAACAGACAGACAGAGTTACTTTCGCATTTATAATATTAGTATGGATTAGCTTATAGATTAGGATTTATATAGTAAAAATTGCATTCAGTAAATAATTCATAAAGAACATTGAAATATCGCAGCATAGTGGCCACTTCATGACTTTGCTTCAAACCTCCCTCATAGCCGGTTCACGCGGCCGTCTTTTTCAACTGTCATTGGCAGTATCCGCCCTTATTGTGAAATAAAATTTTCAAAGAATTTCTGTAATGTGTTACATGTGTTATTGGCAAAATTGTAGTATCTATTCTTCAGAGTCCATTGATCAAGAGTTGAGGTTGAATCTCACCTTGAAAACAGAAGAAAAACAAGATAAAATTTCTTTATAAAAAAACAAAGGAGTAAATCGCTGTTCCTTCGCTTGCATATGCACCAGGGTTCAAGGTATTTCTTTTGAATAACTTGTAAGCAATATATTCAAATCAAATCAAAATATTTATTACCCAGAAAATACATTGTTCGACAAGGGAAGATCTTAAATCTTATTATCTCGTATTTAATCTTCGTAAGTACGATCAGGTATCTTCTCACTGGTCCATCTTGAAAAGGCTACCCATCAGGCAGCGCAGAGCTATAAGAGGCTTGACGACCTTGTTTTCACTCCTATACAAACTCTGTTCTCCTTGTCTTACTTCTCATTTTCAATATTTATGCTCTGCGCATAACAAGAATCTTCGTTCTTCCATTAATTGTCGTCTACGATGTCCTTCTCACCACACCGGTTTTCTTAAGTCTTCATTTCTTGTCCAGGCGGTTTTCCTTTCGAATGATCTTCCTCAGAATATCAGGACGTTGAACAGTCGGTTCACATTTAAAGTTAAAGCTCGACAATACCTACGCAAAAAATTGACAGATTCATCCCACATATAATTTATTCTTTTTCTCTATCTATAATTTTTTATCTCTCTGTACTGTTTATATTTTGTATGTGTGTATTTATTATACTATTTTTTTTTCTGTTTTAACTTTTATTTATTTGCACTTACCATGTTTTGTCTCTGCATCACCTCAAGGTGGACTTGTAGAAAATGCCTAAGGCATTAAGTCCACCATTGTGCAATGTTTGTGCATAAAGTTTAAATAAATTAATATTATTCACAAGCTCCCGTCCCGAGATAGGATTACTTGAACAGCACTTAATTACTGCAAACAGAACATGGTCCATTCATTCAGAACTACACGATCAAGTCGCATACACTGCGTATATTTATGTACACAAATACATAATTCACATGCTCAAACGACCAGTGTATCGCTGACAAAGGACTACACACAAATGCATTTCACGTGGTTACATAAATGGTCGCTTAAGGTTTGTACAGACGCGCCACAGTTTCACTACACCAGTGCAACAAAATTGTTGCGTAGTTTCTTCCATTCACTGTACTTATCAAGTTATCATTTATTTTTCGGTCGCGTTCAAGAGGTCAATTATAGTAATTTCTTGCGTTTAAAATCTAGTCGTGAGACTACAACTTGGCGACGAACTAATGTCAAAAACTTATCAAAATACGGAGGACGGGTCTGAGCAGTTGTGTTGCAATGTGTACGGGGTACGATGCGCCAAATGTTGTTGTGTCGGAAGTTTGGTCGTGGAGGGTCTCCAGATCAATATCCCTCTAGCGCAGCATCATTGGTCGTGTTGTTGGGTTTAACATTGCATTACCTCGCTCAACTGCCGTCTTCCTACCTATTCACTTAGTTTTTTTAAATATTTTTTTTTTTATTAATTTATTTATTTATCTATTCATGTACGCCTGATACGAACACATTGATGTAAATCTATAAACAAACACCTCAAATCAACCGCCTGCGATGGAATAAGAACCCGAGAAAAGAAAACTTCGATGTATGATCCCGCAGTTGGAGATGTTTTCTTATCTATTCTTAGTGTATGCTCGTATGTGGTCAATGCTGTCTACATTGTGCCAACAAACACGCAAGCAGCTGAATGCAGCATTATGGCCTCAACGAAATCGCAATAAAACATTTTTTCTGATTGTGTGTCGATATCAATTCAGTGACCTGCCCAACCGCCGAGGAGAAAGCAACAAGCTATCAATAATTTTGTCGCTCACAAGACGGTCACAATATTTTAGGCAAGTGAAAAAAGAGATACAGAAATACAGTTTTTTTTTTTTATAATTATAAACTAGTGCTTGACCGCAATCCCGCCTGATGGTAAGCAGTGATGCAATCGTTGATGGTAAAGCGCGCTAGTTTATTAAGAGCCTATTCACTCTAGCCTTGAAGACACTTAAATTGTATTCAGACGGAAACACCACGCTGACAAATTGTTCCAGTCACTCGATGTATGCGGTATAAAAGACGAGGCGAAACACTTCGTCCTGATCGTGGTGGTGTTAACAACGTATGGGTGTACACTCGCTGGGTCGTCCGATGATGGAACGGAGATAGGGGAATCAAGTCATGCAACTCCCTCGCACACTCTCCAAAATGCATCCTATAGAACATCGACAGGCTGGTTACTCTTCACATGTGCTCCAGACTTTGAAGACCGTTTTGAACCAAATTTGGGTCGTCAGATAGCCTCTTCGCACGCCTCTCCACCGAATTCAAAGTTGCCAGGTGGCATTTTGCAGCACCAGCCCGAATGTGGCTGTAGTACTCCACACAGGAACGGACCTGTGCTTTGTACAACATTAGGAAGCAGTCCTGATGTGAAGAACTGCCGGACCTATGCAATAACGTCAAATTCTTTGCTAACTAACAAAATATCCCAATCTTATCAACGTAATAAGTGTTCACTCAACAACAATAAAACACACCACTTACTACAACAAAATACAAGCTCACACTTCGTCAGTGTGAGCTTGTATTAATGCTCATCACCGTCGCGCACTCACAACTCCTTGCTCGCAAACTCGTGTTTAGTTGCCAGATCTATTCTCTTAGCGGTGGTAAAATCACAGTGACAGTATTTCCGCTAGTCACTACCAGGCAACAATTCTGCAGCTTAAGTGTAGTGTAACTATGGCACGTTTGAACATACTTTAAGCATTGACGCAGGACTAGTTGGCTATAAACTCGCAGACTGAACACAAACAGAGATACACTGGATCGATCATTTACATCTTCATTATTATGATTGATTCGATCTCTGCATTCATGTAACCATGATTTATGTCGCCTTAAGGATTCGATGTGTCTGACATTTTAAATCTTGTAGATGGAAAGAAGGTTTTTATTCAAAAGATTTTTTGTTCTATGGTGCAAAAACATAGTTTAATAAAATCTGTTATCGGTCTTGAAGGAATAAATGGTTTATAGAAGAAAAACATCCTAATTGCGTAACACATTTTTTCTACGACCATTTGGTAATTTGCTTAATAAATAACTATAAGTCATATCTCAATAATACTCATTCCTGCCAAGTCGTGTTACAATGACCATTTCCACACAGGTAAACCGTACTACAATGAAACATCTTAATTTTTTTATGGCTATGGCTACAAAAAATCAACATATGATTATGCCAAAAAGCGCCAGTATTTGCGTCACGACTAAACATCGCATGTTATTAGGCTGTATAGAATTGCCTTTGCCTTTCATTTGTGGGATTATAACAACAAAACAAGTAACAACATTGCGTACGCCGCGCTATTTTCACGCCATTGTTAACTTTTATCTGCATTTATAAATAAAATTGTTTAGAAAATGACTGATATCAGTGATAATAGCGAAATGGACAATATCTTAACGCCTCCTGAAATGAGAGAAATAGCTATGGAGACCATAAAAGAATTGCTGCCACATAAATCAAGGAAAAAAATATGAAAAGTGTTATTATTATTTTATTTTATTTCAAGGTCGTAGATAAAGTTTGTATGCCACTGCCGCAAACAACTATGGTAATACTCGTGCCGATCTATTAAATAAATATATAAAATAAATATCTACGGACAAATCACACAGACTGAGCAAGCCCTAAAGTAAGTTCGAGACTTGTTTTATGGGATACTAACTCAACGATATTATATTTATAATAGATACATATACAATATGTTAAGAAAACCCTGTCCGAACCGCAAGGATAATAAAGGTTAGGTAAACACATGACCAAATAAAATATGAAAAGTTACATAATCATCATAGTAACAATACTAGTGAATTTTGAAATAATCTTTTTTCCCCACGAATTGATACCAACTTCCCCAAAATTTGGTAAGTTTTAAAAAGTGACAACTCTTCGCCCGCGCCTGTATGGTCTGCCGCACATGTTTTAAGTTACCTCTTTTTGCGAAATAATATTTATTTTTTTAGGGGGATTTTTTTTTTAACTTTAGCCCGACTTTGTAGGCATTAGTAGAATCAGTTATCGATACCTAACAATACCTTCACGGATCGGACAGGGTTTTCTTTACATATTGTATAAATAAACATCCAAGACCCAGGCCAATCAGGTAAATATCGTTTCCCATCATGACCTGGCCGGGCAGCACATCATCATCATTGTCATGGCTGGCTGGCGGCGGCTGGTGGCCGGGGATCGAATAGTTTGTTACAATCTATCAGTCATACTACGATAGCTATCATTGCTTGACAGTGGCATAAATAAGTATTCACTACCTATCAAGAGAAAATGATTTCAATTTTGAAGCATATTGCTTATCCATTGTTTCTCTGCATCTTCGAAAAACGTGTCTGCTCGACAACTTAAATAATGTGATAATGTTGAACTATCAGTTTACGTTATACTGTGTATAACATAAACTGATATGTTTTTCATTTTTTATTTTGTTTGATCTTTTCTCTCATTTGTATTGATGATGATGATGTTCCCGACCGATTTCGGCCACGGCGACCACTTCGACTCCTAGCCAATGATTTGGCGCTCATGCGCCCGAAGATGGCTTATGTAGCCTATCTTGGCGGCGAAACTTCGTGCACACTGAGGGCACGTAAGCTCGCCGTCGATGTAGTTGTATGTGATGGCAGCAGGTGGGCAAGCCTTTAATTGGTCGCGTTTAGTATCGAGGTCAGCTTTGCGCTGCTCCTCAAACTCGCGTACTTGTCCGTACACCATTCTGCGCTATTCTGACCGCTATGCTGCCAAACGCTCGCATTCAGAGGGTTCATATTGCATCTCTTCATGTGTGGTTTTTGTTTTTTTTTTTTTTTTGGATGATATATGCACATAAGTCATAGTGGCCTATTGGCTAAAACACCAGCCTCTTAAGTATGAGTGTGCGGGCATTATGAGCTATGCTACTTGGGGAACCCGGATTTCCTTCCAGGATTGTACTACTACGGGAGGGGATCTCCTAACTTTATTTATTTTATTCCTTTTCGGCTAGCCCGATCTTTATCTTTGTTTATTTTTAACATACATAATATACTAACTATCATTATCTTATATACTAGTACTACATGACAGTTATTTATTCTTTTCTTACTTCTATTTATTACTTCCTTATTATAGTTCATGTGTCGTATTACTATTAATATTTAACTATAACATTTTTACTATTACGGACTGACACTTCTTTAAAATTAGCATATATCTGTGTTTTGTAATTCTAGCATATGGCACTCGTGGGTTGCTGCCAAAGAGATTTTCTAAATCATTTTGACGTCTTTGGTTGCAGCTGAACATCAGCGTCAGATGGTACACCTTGTGTTGTCATCTGACATTATGCTGAGCTGAGGCCCTTTTAGCATTATAAGCTTTGTTTTATATTTTTATAGTTTGACGCGTATTTCTTTTGCTGTAATGTCAATAAACGCTATTTTTGTTCTTTTACTATTTAGATTATACGATAAATATAATTTAGAATTAAACGAACTTACCTTGTGAAGTTCGATTCTAATTATACGAAGATCACGAACCGAAGATGATTACCAATTTACATGCAGCAGTACGTAGTATGGTGCAGTCCTTGTCACACTTTAAAGACTTTTCATAAAGAAAAGAAAAAAAAAAAAATATTCAAATACCCGCTCATCGACCCCACTCCGGTCTCACTGTCCTATGTTCATTACGTTTTAGGGCTAGTCTAACCAAATAAGAAAAATATTGGGCTTTAGGGCCGGGAGGGTTGTGGTAATCATCTTCGGTTCGTGATCTTCGTATAATTAGAATCGAACTTCACAAGGTAAGTTCGTTTAATTCTAAATTATACTTCATATCACTCCCGAAGATGATTACCAATTTACATGCAGATGTTTAGAGTGTAATATAAAATTTATACAGATTTTTCTTTTTTGTTTCGAAATGGTAATGATTAAACAAATTTATAAACAATTGATTTGCAATATTTACTAGCAAACTGCAGTTTTTGTGTTAACAGTAAATAAGGATAAAAATTCATACAATTAAGTAAACAATGAATTTGGGAGGCGATTTCCTATCGATTCAATAGTTTCTCTATTATAATACGTTTGAAAAATATTAAAGATATTAGTCCAGCCCACAGCCCTTCGAACCGCCTGCCGACTGAACTGATGTACGCCGCGTGCCTTGTGCTATGTGCACCAACATTGACACGTCCACAGCGCTTCTTTGGAGAGTATCCTTTACCCTGTGGGATAAACTTTGAAGGCCAATTTTCCTGTGAAGCTTACGAAAACTTATGAATAAATTATTTGTCTCAGTGTTTCTAATAGATCTTGTTTTATCTAAGTATGCTTTCGATGCGATGGCTGGACATATATTACGGTTCTCTTTAAAAAAGGCAGTCTGATCAGGGGTTGGTAAGCGCAGGGTCTTGACGATATAATTAAGTTAGTATTTTTTTTTAATACAATTGAATCATTACTTTCAGTAATATTATTATTTTTGATTAAGCTAAGAGTTGAAATTCTTTGAGTTGACACAATGGCAATCAAAGCGACAGTTTTATATGATAAAGCATTAAGGCTCACATTATCATAAGGATAATAATCACTTAAATAATTTAAAACCACGGAGTTATCCCATGTTGTATCATATTTAGGAGTAGGAGGATTTAGTCTAGAAGAACTTTTCAATAATCTATTCACATAATCAGTTTTCATTATTGAATTACCCCGAACCAACGTTAAAGTGGATCTCGTGGTATTTAAAGTACTATAGCTAGCCCCAGCATTATGCCTATCTGACAAAAATGTTCTATTGCCAGACATACCGTCAATCCAGAAACTGCAATGTTTGTTGTTGATCAAACTCCAACCAAAATTTTAATGAGGAATTATACAGAGATAGTGTATTTTGGGCTAGCGAAGCCATGAGTAAATCTAGTGACGATACTGGTACGCCACGTTCAATCAACTACTGCCGGATAATATAGCTGCCACCAGGGTAAGGCTTATACAGTGAGTGTGCTTCTCTGAAAGGAGAATGCATTAGCTTAGTATTCGGCTCAAAAAATATTTCTTGTGACACAAGTAGTTTTCGATATAGCGGAATCCACGGCTGTGAGGGCCAGTAGGAAAACACAATAATGCCTTCGGCTTTATCATTTACGAATTTGTGAGGAACTTTTGTAATAAGGCAAAATGGTGAAAATGCGTAAAATTATATTATGTTTGTCCATATAAACGCAAATGCATAAACTTCTTCTGACTGCGGATCAATCTTCCACGAAGCATACCTGTCACACTTATGATTCTGTATGCTTGCGAAGAGATCAAAATGGGGGGTGCTAAACTTAGCTCAAATTTCAGAAAACACGTAGTCAGCTAGTTGCCACTCGGTATCGATGGACTATTAGTGTGAAGCGCGATCTGCATCAACATTATCGCTAGATTGAATATATCGCAAATATGAAAATTCTACACTTTTCAAAACACTTCCATATGTCGTGTAAGATCGTTTAAGCGAGTGTGTTGTATTCCTCCCAATTTATTAATGTAAGCAATGGATGTTGTATTATCTATTTTGAGAAGGAAATTGCAATTACTTAAATGAGAGCCAAACATTTTTATCGCATAAAAGGCAGCTTTTAGTTCTAAGAAGTTAATATGATTTTTAATCTCTCTTGCACTCCAATTACCACCAGGTATTTCGCTGTTACATGGTACTCGCCAATCTGTACGAGATGCATCGCAAAATATTTCTAGTAAATAATCATTACTTTGAATAGATGAATAGCTTGTTTCAATATTGTCACTCCACCATTTAAAATCTGGCTGTAGACAGCTAGGCAAAACCATACGCTTATTATAATTATCAGAATAGTTTAAAGCTAAGAATTTGTCGTGTTCTTTTTGCCTAGTATACACCCAACCGTACTGTACGGCTGGGCATGCTGATGTCAAAAGTCCTAGAAATTCCACAAGTTGTCTTATTCTGCACATTTTCGTTTGTGAAAAAGACCTGACTGCGTTATTAATGCGAATTTTCGTGTCAACTGGTCCTTTTTTAAATTATTTATTAGGAGTCCAAATGATTCTAATATTTCTCTTGTAGCAGTAACATTCCAACGCACTCACTGTTAGAGCCAATACATAAAAAATCGTATAAGTAATTAACCGACATTTAGCCGTCCGAACGTAGAGATTGTAATTCAGGTTTTAGTAGCTTTGTGAAAACAAGTGGAGCAGTGCAAAGCTCAAATGGCAGAACATTAAACTCATAAAGTTGTGAATTCCAATAAAAGCGTAGCTTTTTACGTTCTTCATTATTAATTGTTATCAAAAAGTGAGCCTAAGCATCCTTTAAATCAAATGTAGCCATAAATTAATTTTGGTCTAGGAGCTTTAGTGCAGTACGGTAATGCTCCATTTTAAAATGCTCCACTTTGATGAATTTATTTAGTTCCTTTAAATTTAGTATAAAATGATGTTCACCATTCGGTTTTAGAACTGTGAATACGGGCGACAAAAAACTGATCATCACAGGGGTTGCACAATGAAATATATTTTAGATCAAGATGTTTAAGTACAGATTCTTGGATTATTTTAGATTCACAAGAAGAAAATCGGTCATTTTTAGGTATTATTTTTTGTACGGGTTCCTCCTTAAAGGGAATTTTATAACCTTGACCCCAAGACAGAATATTGGAGTCATTCGTAATAGTACACCAATAATTATAATAAAACTGCAATCTGCCGACAATTGATGAGTGTACCTCTGGTTCTGAAGTCAGTTCCTCCTTGAGCGGTACCGTGTGTGGCTCCTGGTGTGCATCGGGATGCGGTTGCGCGACAGCGGCTGTCGGGCCGTCTAGTGGGGCGGATACGCTCGCGGCCCGGCGGCGGCAGTCCGCGACGCCCCCCTCGCGTTTAAAGCCCCTCGACGCGCTGATATGGATGGACCAGATTAGAGCGCGTGCTGTGTTTTAATGGCAGGTCGCACTGCTGGCATACGAGGGCGTAGTTCCATACTAGATTTTGATACAGTTTTGGACGATTTCAAGTGTTCGGCCAACTCCGAACCAAATATAAAAAATTGTCTATTTGCGTATTTCTTATAGTACGTCGGGTTTGCTTATTTAGAGTATTTATAGCGGCAAACCGTCTTGAGAGAGATTCTTTATAGTGTATATCACAAAAAGTTTAGCTGCATCACTGAGTGGCTTTATGATATCTCGGAAATCTGTTTTATTTTTAGAGCTCTAATGATCGCTTTTCCGAGTGCAGCCAGACCACTACCAAGCTGATTCTGGTGACTTTGGCTGTAAACATCTCTCTTATTAATTGTTTCTGTAAGCGCAGCTTTGATCTCGAGATTCTACGCCGGGTCCTTTAGGTGAGGACAGTTTTCTGGAGGCAAATATTCTTTTATTCGATCAGCTCGCTTTTCTTTACTTGTGTGCTCGCACCTGGATGCAATGTCTTCATGTAAGGTTTCACCAAAACTTTTATCCAAGGAAGGATCATCTCCTAACATATCAAGAATCTCTCTTTTATAGCAAATACCAAGCAAAATCTTTATAATAACAATATTGGTAGCCATTCTAGTAATGCAACGCGATTAACGCGGATGTAAATAGGTAATCCAGGCTCAGACGCGATTTACGCGGAGCAAGCTATGCAAGCACTTTCCGTTCAGATGCGACTTATGCGAAGCAAGTTGGGATAAGTACTTTACGCTCAGACGCGATTTACGCGGAGCAAGGTATGCAAGTAATTTATGCTCGGACGCGATTTACGCGGAGCAAGGTATGCAAGTACTTTTTGCTCGGACGCGATTTACGCGGAGCAAGGTATACAAGTAGGCACTTTATGCTCAGACGCGATTGACGCGGAGCAAAGTATGCAAGTACTTTACCCTCAGACGCGATTTACGCGGAGCAAGGTGTGCAAGTACTTTACGCTCAGACACGCGATTTACGCGGAGCAAGGTGTGCAAGTACTTTACGCTCAGACACGATTTACGCGGAGCACATTAGGTAAGTACTTTTATAAGACTTAGGCGCAATATACACGAAGTTAATAAAAAACAAAAAATAGGTAGGTCAACGCTCATAGGCGGTTTACACCGAGCGATGTTTATACGTAACAATATCGCGATTTAATATAGACGTTACGTTACGTTCATACATTTAATACCTAGCTACTTATACAACTACAAATACATACATTTTATAGTTCGATTAATCTTTGCTTATTACCATCTAATAACTAGTTTAAATATACTTAGTACCAATAAAACTTGTTTCATGATTTACATAAAACTTTTGTTATATAAAGTTAATAAAAAAGGTAGATAAAAAACAATTTTTAGCGGTGCTGTGACAGCGGCAACGCAGGATCGTACCGGTACCCGAGGCCGACAGAGTGGCGCCTGATGGGCGGCGCGTGGCGGCAGGCGCTTGCGCATTGTAGGTACCTACTAGACATCTATATTAGCAACTACAGATTAGGCTACTTACTTTCAATAACTTCCTCTTGGTGAGTATCACGCTTAACCTGATCACTTTAGGATGACGTTGAAGGCAATCTCAATCTAGATTTATGTTTCACTTTTTCCCTAATTTCTTTAATTTCTTAAATAAACCACTATAATCATCAATATCTTTCGAACGTGAACTTTTCTTCACCATGATTACGCAAAATCAGATTGGACAATCTGGAAACAACTTAGTCGCAACGGTAATTTTTTGCACAAAATGATGCGTGTGACTCGGACAGCACAAAAAAACGTAATGAACATAGGACAGTGAGACCGGAGTGGGGTCGATGAGCGGGTATTTGAATATTTTTTTTTTTTTCTTTTCTTTATGAAAAGTCTTTAAAGTGTGACAAGGACTGCACCATACTACGTACTGCTGCATGTAAATTGGTAATCATCTTCGGGAGTGATATGAAGTATAATACATAAAGTATATGATACTGAATGCAGATTTATGTAGACAAAAACAATACTTTACAGTACCTCCAGTACCTACCGTACCTACAGTACCTACCTAAAAATCTTGTTAGACGAACGAGACTAGTTTCCACGACAGAGGAAATCCTAATGTGGAGGCTGGTGCTATTCAAATATTGTAATGTTTTATTTTTAATATATAAGTGCATAAAGTCCAATAAAAAGTGTAAAATCCGATATAATAAATAAGGATAATAAAGATGTAGTGTAGTTATCCTAATTTTGTTAATAAAAGTGTTAAGGTAAATTTCCCCCTAACCAACAAGACATCGTGATATCTTTACTAAAACGGGAACAAATGAAGTGGGAAACTGGGGAGGGAGTCAAAACACAATGTAAGGAACCTCCTGCATTTACATAAGGCGTGGTGAGATCTAAAAGCAGTCCGTGCTCCGCTTACTAAAAGGATACCTGATGAAATTTTGAATCAGATCCTGGTTTGATGGTTGAGTCCATTTTTGATAGTAAAGATTTTTTTTATATATTATAAACTAGTGCCTGACCGTAATCCCGCCTGATGGTAAGCAGTGACGTAATCGTTGATGGTAAAGTGCGCTATTTTATTAAGAGCCTATTCACTCTAGCCGAGACTGCTAAATTGTAGTCCGACGGAAACACCGCCGCTGGCATATTGTTCCAGTCCCTCGATGTATGCGGTATAAAAGAAGAGGCGAAAGGCTTCGTAATGTAAACTAAAAAAATATGGCAGGCGTAACAAAGGAAGTTTTAGAAAACCAAATTATAAAATACATTGATATAGGTACAGATGATGAAGTGAAATTACTATCAACTCAGACTATAATGTTCCCACTCTTGGGACAACAGGCCTTCTCTCGGTGAGAGGGAGTGGGCCGTAATCTACCACGCGGGCCCAGTGCGGGTTGGTAGATGTCACATGTCTTCGAGGCGTTGCCCCTAGGATATGCCGGTTTCCTCCCGGTGTTTTCCTTCACCGTTTTGAGAGCAGTGGTGATGAAATAATTTACACAAAGTAAACTGATGGCCGATTGGGCAGTAAGGTCCTGGAGTGGTAGCCACGTACCGGAAAACTCAGAGTAGCGAGGCTCCTAACAAGGTGGATCGATGACCTGGTGAAGGCCGCGCGAAGCCGATGGATGTGGGCAGCACAAGACCAGTCATTGTGGAAAGCCTTGGGGTAGGCCTTTGTCCAGCAGTGGACCTCTATAGGCTGAAGAAGAAAAAGAAAAAATATCACTGCTTACCATCTGGCGGGATCGCAGTCAGTGGAACTCTATACAGTTAAGAAGAAGAAGAAGAAAACACCTGACGAATTCGAACCTACGACCTACAAATTGTTAGTCGCGGTACTTTACAATTTTTGCCCATAACACGAGTCATTTTTATTTTACTTTTGTTCCTAAACATCTTACCAGTAAATTCATACTCATCTATAAAAATAAACGCACAATACAATATCGTTCGTATCAGGGTTCTTCTGGACGACTTACTTGCAATCGAGTCGTCAGACTAAGCTGACAACCAGTCAGCCGTGCAGACTTACGTGTTTCTGAAGGAATAGACGTGGAAATTATATAAATAAATGGATAGCTTATTTGGAGGCAGATTTTATTTACTGGGTGGAAATAAGAGAGAAATTGAGAAAGAAAGAAATACAATTTCCATGTTATAAAGAACTGAATCGTGATCAGTCCAAAATCAACTTAATTGTCATTGAAATAAATTTGATATATATTTCGGTGGTGGTCTATTGACTACTACCGAATGGCGATTCGTTGTGTTCCGGTATGATGTCTGGTAAAGCCCTACGGAGTACGGGTCTGAGCAGTTGTGTTGCGATGTGTGCCGGGTACGATGTGCCAAATGTTGTTGTGTCGGGAGTTTGGTCGTGAAGGATCTCGAGATAAATCTCCCTCTGGCGCAGCATTGCGCTTAACTGCCGTCTTCCTTCCTACTTACTGAGTTTTTTTTTGAATGAATAGGCTCTTTATAAACTAGCGCAATTTACCATCAACGATTTTATCACTGCTTACCATCAGGCGGGATTGCAATCAAGCACTAGTTTATAATTATAAAAAAAACTTGAAACATGATGGGATGTGCAGCGTCAGACTTCCCTCAATCGGTAGTGTCTTGGCTATAAGTTATTTTTTTCTATTTACCGCGCCCTAATACGGTCATCAATACTCTAATGTCTGAGGGTGCAATGCGCACTTTTATTATAGGCGCTTTAGCCTACAGATACGGACCATTTGATGCATACTTCCGCTAAAAAACATTACTAAAAGCAAAACCTTGTTTTACCGTTATTGATATTTATATTCGAAAATAATATTATTTCTATGTAACACGTCTATCCGTACCAAACCCAAACACAGCTCGATTCAATCCAGGACAAAAAAACAAATAAAAATTGCGTCAACAAAGTTGAAATAAAAAAGATGGATAAGAACGAAACGTAATAATTTAGTGTTCTGTACACTGTCATGATCATAATATATGCCTAGCCTATTCCAGTCCAGCTGTCTAACACCAGTCTAGCTGGATAAAGCTGAACACCAGTATTTTGGCTGGAGCGACTACCAATCTGAGCTCCACAACCTAATTTCTGGGTAATGCAATACTGTTGGTAATATAAGACTGTTGGTTAGACTTTCAAGTTGCTCACTACCAGTCGTCGTCACCATCATCATTAGCCTATAGAAGTCCACTGCTGGACATAGGCCTGTCCTGTTTCACGCCATTCAACTCGATTCATGGCAACTCTCATCCAGTTACTACCAGTCATCCTACTAAATTCGTCAGTCCACCTAGCCTGAGGCCGTCCCACCTTATGCCCACCAATTCGCGGCCTCCACTCAAGAACCCGTTTACTCCAACTACCCGTAACACCTATTCTGGATATTGGAACGACTCCAGCAGGGTAATTACGTAACACACTATCAGGGGGATAATCGCGCTAAATAAAACAGTAAAAGTTCATCTCTTCATCATCATCTCAGCGTTAATCCCAGTCGCATCCGAAGCCTTTTTAGCTTTGGAGTCCGGGGTCCGCTTTTACCGGTCTAACTCCTGATTTTGGCTAAACTTCGATATTTTCCGTGAAGCGACTGCCGTCTGACCTCCACAACCCGAAGGCGATATCGAAGCATAATTGTAGTTAGATCAATTGTTGGACTTTTTAGGGCTCCAACAACCCGTAACGACTGCCATTAGATGTTCGTATGGCAACCGGGACCAACGGCTTTACGTGCTTTCCGAGGCACGACCAGACCAGTGCAAATATTCATATTCATGCAAACAATTTAAATTGTTACAATCAATAGTTATAGTCGGTTACGTAGGTAATTAGGGTGCTGGTTGATAGAAAAACTCTGCCAACTCGATAAACACACACACACACACTCACACACAATTTCACTTTGCGTACAGTCTCAGCATCATCAATACGGAACGCCAAAAACTATGTAGAAAACGTTGCAAAGCAGATTTTAGATTTGGCATTGAATTTTCGTAGAAAATTTTAGAATTTGAACGCGGCACAAAATTTTATTTTACGTACATACATATGAAACGCAATTTCGGTCATCCTAATATTGATGGGAAACGTGTATTTTCACTATGTTTCGTTTTATCTTTCATTTTTTTAATTCATAGGTATAATTTCTAGTTAATAAAGATTATGGAAATATTTATAGTTTCTGAATGATATTAGAATATTTTTTATGCTAAAAATAATATATGCATTCCTTCTGAGATGGATAAAATATAATTTTTATTTTCAAGGACAAAGAATAAAATAAAAATAGTAAAATCAAAAGATGTATTATAGCAACCTTTTATAATTAATACATATTTTCATTTAAACATTAAACATTAATCGCCACTAGGAATTACTCCTCTATCGTGGGTGCGTTTGCAAACATTTAAAACTTATACACGATGACCCAGAACAACTATCTGTAGACAATACAAATATTTGTTTCCTGCGGGAATCAAACCCGCGAGACGCAGCGCAAAAGTTAATGACTTAACCACTACGCCAACCGTGCCGTCAAGATTAAGCTGTAGTCATTAAAATCTTATCAAATCATCGTTTAAACCAGCTTGCTACTCTGAACTTCTAGGCTATTCATAACATACTATAGACTACACACCGAAAATGTCCAAATTCACTCACATGACCAGGAACTCGTAACCCAAGCTTAACGTACGAAAAACAAGATGGAAACTTTAACTAACTTAAAGCTCAAAAGCAGCTGGTCCATTCTATAACTGTCTCACAATGAAACCTTAGCTAAAGTGAACGTGGTGCCATTCGAGCGAGCTGCCATTCGCTCGCTCGGTTAGAGTAAAGATTCGTTATGCTAAAAAAGTGGTCAACATTTTATTAATAAAATTAATTTTGAGAGATAAAATATGTTAAATAAACATTTAAGTCCTTAATGCAATTAATTTACTTTATTAGTAAAGACGTGTCTTTTCACCGCCAAAAGGAGCCCGTTCACCTTGGCTCCTACTTTTCAGAATGTACCCTTGGAGTGCACCAACCGCCTTCAGCTTTTGGGAGTAGAGATTTCTTCGAAACTTAACTTTGGGCAGTTCATTGAGTCCAAGCCCAAGGTGGCTGCCAGAAAACTTGTCGTCATCGCAAAGGTCCAGCGGTACTTCACACCGGGGCAGCTTCTAATGTTGTACAAAGCACAGGTCCGCTCGTGTGTGGAGTACTGCAGCCACATTTGGGCTGGTACTGCAAAATGTCACCCGGCTACTTTGGATTCAGTGGAGAGGCGTGCGAAGAGGCTGATTGGCGACCCAGACTTGACTCGAAACGGTCTCCAAAACCTGGAGCACAGGCGTAGTGTAGCCAGCCTTTCGGTCTTCTATAGGAAGCATTCTGGTAAGTGTGCAAGGGAATTGCATGATTTAATTCCCCATCTCCGTTCCACCATCGAAAGTCCCGTTACGGCGAGTTTCCACCCTTACGTTGTTGACACCACTGCGATCCGGACGAAGCGTTTCGCTTCCTCTTTTATACCGCGTACATCGAGGGACTGGAAAAATTTGCCAGCGACGGTGTTTCCGTCACATTACAATTTGAGTGTCTTCAAGGCTGGAGTGAATAGGCTCTCAATAAACTAGCGCGCTTTACCATCAACGATCGCATCACTGTTTACCATCAGGCGGGATTGCGGTCAAGCGCTAGTTTAAAACTTATAAAAAAAAAGTAATTAGCTTTCCACCCGCAGCTTCGCCCGCATGGAGTTCGGTTATATCGCGCTTTTAAGATTTCCCTCGGGAATATCAATTTTTCCGGGATATAAAGTAGCCTATTATTTAATCCGGTCTTCTAACTTTACGTCTGCAAAATTTCAAAGCAATCCGTTCAGTAGTTACGGCGTCAAAGCGGAACAAACAAACAAAGAAACTCACTTTCCCATTTATACTAATATTAGTAAGGATACTGACTGTTTTTGCCTAAAAAAAAGCGCTGATACGCGCGCATCGCTAATTAATGAACAAGTAAAAACTATTGCGCTCTATTTCTATTCGCTGTATATTCACTGTATTGTTTTTATGTGGATATCGTCGTCAAGTAGTGATAAATTTATTTATGTCCTCGCAAATATGTATGTTATAAAATGTCGTATGAAATTCATGCAATTTGCTAATTACAGCCTATACTTTCTTATGGCCCTCGCCTGTGGCGAGCAATATCGCCTCGGCTGTAATTTTCAACTTATACCGCACTTATATTATAATACACTATTACTCAACAAACAATCAAAGTAATTTGAAAGAAATTGCCTTATAATATTTGCCTGCTCAAAATGTAAGCCAACGCACGAAAGGCATTCTAAATGTACGGTGTCAATGGCGCCGATTCTGTTGTGCACAACCTAAACTAATTTTAAGTCTCCGTGGTAAGCCATAACATCGGCTGCCGGCAGAAGTTACCACCCACTAGACAAAGTCTTGCCGCCAAGCGATTCGTCGTGTTCCTGCATGATGTCTGGTGAAGCCGTACGGAGGACGGTTCTGAGCAGTTGTGTTGCGTTGTGTGGCGGGTACGATGCGCCAAATGTTGTTGTGTCGGGAGTTTGGTCGTGGAGAGTCTCCAGATCAATCTCCCTCTAGCGCAGCATCGTTTGGTCGTGTTGGTCTTGGGTTTAATATTGCATCACCTCGCTCAACTGCCGTCATCTTTCCTATTCCTAAGTTTTTTAAGTGAATAGGCTTAATAAACTAGTGCGCTTTACCAACGATAATTGCATCACTGCTTACCATCAGGCGTGATTGCAGTCAAGCACTAGTTTATAATTATTAAAAAAAAGTTCAGTGTTCAAGTTTATCTGTCTATTTCATTAAAAAAAGGATTGAAGATGACATTTTAGTTTAATCCTGTCAAATTAAGATATTCCATAGACAGTTTAGACGCGATTATAAACATGGCGACCAAACCACATCAATTAAATGTCAGGTGCTGGACTAATTTGACAGATCTAAACTAACATATTATGTTTATGTTCTGTCCTTGTACCTACTAACACTTGTCTACAAGTCTCACATTAAACACAGTGTTATCAAATTATTATTGAACTAGAATTGCTTTTTTTTATTTTATTGTTTATTTATTTCTTTGCCTTCGCACGTTTTCTCATAGCACATTAGACATTGGCAGAATTGTCGACATCGGCACCATTGCCATAAACAAAAATAGAATAGAATAGAATGTTCTGTCCTTTTCTTAATGAAATGGAAAGAAAAAATGCACCGAACTTAAATTTAGTTCAGTTTGTTAACAACGAAATCTGGGTCAATGTCGACCATTTTTAGGGTTTTGTGGGCGAGTAGCAATCGCCGGTGTTTTTTTGCTTGCTTTGTGACCTACTTTAGACCAATGTATGTAATATAATGTCGGTCTCCGTGGTGCAGCGGTCAACACGCCTGCCTGCGACGTGGAGGCCCCGGGTTCGATCCCCGGCCAGGTCATGATGGGAAACGATCTTTTTCTAATTGGCCTGGGTCTTGGATGTTTATCTATATATTTATCTATTATAAATATATTGTCGTTGAGTTACTATCCCATAACACAAGTCTTGAACTTACTTTGGGGTTTAAAAAAAAAAAAAAAAAAAATGATGCTGATATGACTAATAAATAAAAATACAGTGAAATTAACTTATTACTGTGAGACTTTTACCTAACCAATCGGCTATTGTAGATAGTTATCCAGTTAAGTTATCAACAATAGCTGATCATGTTGCTGTTAGATGAATTGAACTTAGAATGAGCTGTGTGTGTGTGTGTGTTTTAACTTAAATTGACTTTGTTTAATTTATTATTTACTAACTTTCCGCGCTTTTTAGATTTCCCTCGGGAATATCATTGTTTTCCGGGATAAAAGTACCCAATATGGTACTTTTTATCCCGGAAAACAGAAAGTTAGAAGTCTGGATTAAGTAATAACTTAATCCAGACTTCTAACTTTATGTCTACAAAATTTCAAAGCAATCGGTTCAGTAGTTACGGCGTGAAAGCGGAACAAACAAAGTCACTTTTCGATTTATAATATTAGTAAGGATTTGATGTGCTGAAATTTATTGTGATTGTAATTTTTTATTTTAGTTCTATTTATTGTGATACCATAGACTATACAACGTTATTTTTTGTTAATGCCAAACCTCAATATAGTTCGTGCAGAATGAGCAACTGAATCGATTCCAAACATTTTTACACCATTTATATTTTTTCCCAAATACAATTAGAAATTGTTGCAGTGGGTGACCGGCCGCGTCACGCAGCTTACGATAGATCATAGCACTGGGCACACCCGCGCAACAGCTGACGCCAGAGGTCAATGCACCGCTCACCCGCTCGAGCGGAGGGTGGTCCATATTTTTTTGGGACAGCCATGTAGGGATAGCAACCTCATAACTTAGTGGTTTTTCATGATATCTTTTTGAAATTTTGTACATAGATTCTTTACTTCAAAATACTGAACACGTGCTTCGGGTTTCACATAAACGAAAAATAATGTTGTATATAAAATGTTTTTTTTTTTTTTTATCTATTATAAACCAGCGCTTGACCACAATCCTGCCTGATGGTAAGCAGTGACGCAATCGTCGATGGTAAAGCACACTAGTTTATTAAGAGCCTATTCACTCTAGCCTCGAAGACACTCAAATTGTAGTCCGACGGAAACACCGCCGCCGGAAAATTGTTCCAGTCCCTCGATGTACGTGGTATAAAGGAGGAGGCGAAACGCTTCGTCCGGATCGTAGTGGTATTAACAACGTAAGGGTGGAAACCAGCCGTACTATGGGTCGTCCGCTGGTGGAACGGAGATGGGGGAATTAAATCATGCAATTCCCTTGCACACTCCCCGAAATGCATCCTATAGAACACCGAAAGGCTGGCTACTCTACGCCTGTGCTCTAGGCTGCTTAATGGGTGTTATATACCTGAAATAAATGACAACGAATGAATAGTGTTAGTTGAAATGACAACTCAATCTTCCCTCACTTCAACTAAATATTCACAGTGATATCATTACAGAATCACTCTCCTGAAACAAATGCGCAATTACCTCTGTTTTCACTTACTGTTTTATGCCAATTACTAAGTGCACGTAACCTTCTGCTATCACGGAGTTATAGAGGAGATATTTTTTATTGTTATTACTTCTTCTTTTATTTGTGTTAAGCATGTTGTTTGACTCTGGCACGGTATCTACATAGTTAAAATCGTTCTCGTGTTTTTCGTGGTAATCTTTTGTCAGTAAAAGCTAGCCTTGGAATAGGCCTGGTGACCTGTAACATAAGTTAATCCCAAATACCTATATCAGGCATCAGTCTCTCACAAAGGTGGAATTTAAGTGAAACATTTTCTTTGTGTCTTCTTCCAAGCTAAAGCATTAGAGAATGGTGCAGGGTAGGTGTTTTGAGGGATTGTCTTTTATAGTTCTGGTATTAGAAAAGTGCTGATTGTCAGCTTAATTTGAATATATAAATTATACCTATTTCTTTTTTGTACACGTCAACTTTAAGTTTAAGCTTTATGAAGAGAGAATCCATACTAATATTATAAATGCGAAAGTATCTCTGTCTGTCTGTCTGTCTGTCCGGCTTTCACGCCAAAACTACTGAACCGATTTTGATGAAATTTGGCACAGACAATCTTTAGATCCTGAGAAAGGACATAGGCTACTCTTTATCCCGGAATAATTTGATGTTCCCGAGGGAAATCTAAAAAGCGCGATATAACCGAACTCCACGCGGGCGAAGCCACGGGCGGAAAGTTAGTAAATAATAACTTAATATTATTATAGGAAACAATCGGAATACAGTCCATTTATAGTCAAAGTGCGCAGTGTTGCAAACCGCTTTCTATTTACCTAAAAATTATATAAATATCAACTTTATTTTAATGATTATAAAGTTGATTTCAGAGTGACTAAAACTATGGAAAAGGTAATAAAAATGTTTGAAGTTATAGCGTAAGCTGAATTTTATTGCATAAGAATTAAAGTTAATTTTACATTAATTATATTTCATAGTTAAAGTCTTAAACACTTAAACAACACACACGTCTATGCATTTCACGTATGTGTGGCAAATACGTTGCAAAAACAGATAACAAATAAGTCGGAACTGTAATACCAGAGAACAGTATTTTCTAGTCTGTCGCCCACTAGCCAGCCTAACGCAATAGAGCGTTTTGGCTTTGAATTACAGCCAGCTATAAAACGTCAGGGTTTACACACCCAGAATGTGTAAACACTTTTTGAATAGGAAATGATCAAATGAGCTACCTCTTAATGCACGGAGCAGAAGGGAGTGTCAGACTTTTACTGACTTAAAACTCATCCGTGTACCTTCACTTGCTTATGCGCCAGAGGCTTGTACCTCTTTCACGCCACAATAGGTCGGTAAGTCCCCTCCTTGAGGAGTGGCTTGAGAGGCGCCACGGTGCCTTACCCTTTTATCTGGACCTTTCCGGATACGGCTGATTAGGGAGGTTCCTGTTCCATATAAGGCAAGAGGAAACGCCAGGGTGTCACCACTGTGTAGATAGCTCTAAGGTCACGGTAGAGCATATGGTGGAGGTCTACCCCGCTTAGGTAGAACACCGCCGTGTCCACTGGCGGCGATCGGTGGCGATCTCTCGCGCCCGACTCTGGTCTAGGCCATGGTCCGGAGCGAGAGTACATGGCAGGCCGTCACTTTCTTCTGCGAAGCAATGATGCTAGCAAAGGAGGAAGCAGAGCGCGTGAGGGAGCGGGAATCCCAGCGCCCTCACGCCTTTAGCCGCCGCAGGAGACGTCCTGGTCGGGAGACAACGTCGAACTCTAGCCACCGTAGTCGCGGGCCTGCGGGCGGTGAGCAGTGAGCAGCTCGCCGCCCGGTAAGGACCAGGCCGGAGATTCATCTCGTGAATATAGCTTATTTTAAAATACATACTGTATGCTCAGACTAGTAAGATGAGAAACCTCCTCTAGTTTGTAGAAACCTACTTCAACATTATTATCATTATCATGCTTTTTTTTCTGGATGGGAAATCATCAAATAACCTCTCCCGCTCTGGGCGGAGCGGAAGGGCGTGTTAGACTTTTACTGACTAAAACCCACCCGTGTTTCTTCACTTGCCTGTGCGTCAGGGCCACGGTTTCTTTTTTAGGCATCGGTCTGCGTGGAACCCGTCACGAGGTGCTGACATCACTTTGAGGCGGGTGTGAAACACAACGCGCTGTCTACTCGGGCCTGGTCTTTGCCGGGCGGCGAGCAGCCACTGCTCACCGCCCGCAGGCCCGCGCCCGTTGTATCCTTATCATCCTATAGAAGTCCACTGCTGAACGTGAAGGCTGCTATTTCACGTCATTCAACTCGATTCGGCAACTCTCATCCAGCTACTACCAGTCTACTTCATCATCATCATCATCAACAACCTTTTTATCGTCCCACTGCTGGGCACAGGTCTCCTCTCATACCGAGAAGGATTGAGCGTAAACACCGCGGTTGCTCAATGCGGGTTGGAGATTTCAGACTTAAAGTCCAGGTTTCCTCAAGATGTTTTCCTTCACCTTCAGTCATTGGTGTCCAAGATATACTTAGTCCTGTCTACTTACTGAACCATACCCATTTATCATATCACCACCTGCTACAATAAAATAACAGTAAAATATATTATAAGTAACAGTGTTTATCGACTTTCGTAGGCATCACTGCCTGCAACCGGATATTAGAAAGGAAGAAAAACAACTTTTATGAGATGTTGATTCCTCCATCCATTTAATGCCAACACTCAAACCATTTACTGTGATCGGGAAGAGATTAAAAGCCCTTTATAACTCCACTCCTGTTTTCCCTGAAAGCTTATGCGAGGGTGGACCCAATATCATGCCCACATTTAGCTATACTTCTTCGATTTAGTTACACTAACAGTAAACAAACAGATACTGGCCCCGATTCCATTCACACAAACTAAATTAGATTTAAGTTAGTGCATCATTTCTTTCCATTTCATTAAGAAAATGGATGATTTTCCATTTCCTCGGTGGTAGGTAACAACATCAGCCGCCGGCATAAGTTACCACCGACCAGACAAAGTCTTGCCGCCAAGCGATTCGTCGTGTTCCGGCATGATGTCTGGTGAAGCCGTACGGTGGACGGGTCTGAGCAGTTGCGTTGCGATGTGTGCCAGGTACGATGTGCCTAATGTTCTTGTGTCGGGAGTTTGGTCGTGGAGGGTCTCCAGATCATCCTCTGGCGCAGCATCGTTGGTCGTGTTATTGGGTTAAACATTGCATCACCTCGCTCAACTGCCGACTTCCTTCCTAATCACTCAGTTTTTTTGAGTGAATAGGCTTAATAAGCTAGTGTGCTTTACCATCAACGATTGCATCACTGCTTACCATCGGGCGGGATTGCAGTTAAGCACTAGTTTATAGATATTAAAAAAAAAAAAAAAAAAGAAAGGGACAGAAGATAAAATGTTTTTTTGTATATGTTACGGCTAAAACCCGAAGCGCGGCTACACCTAGTTTTAGCCGGTTAGAACTAGGTGTAGCCACATACTCTTGGTTAAACCTAGTACGAGCCGATAGTTTTCTGGTAAAACTAGGTCTAGCCTTCATCATGCCGGTTACAACTAGGTACATCCATTCTCTGTTGGATAAAACTAGGTCTATCCGATAACATTCCGGCTAGAACTAGGTCCAGACAATCCCTGTTGAATAAAACTAGGTCTATCCGATATCATTCCGGCTAGAACTAGGCCCAGCCGGAATGATATTGGATCCCTGTTGGATAAAACTTATGTGCGTGCCCTGCCTGGCAGCACCTAGTTTTAACCGGCTAAAACTAGGTGCAGCCGCGCTTCGGGTTTTAGCCGTAACATATATAAATTATAAACTAGCGCTTGACCGCAATCCCGCCTGATAGTAAGCAGTGATGCAACCGTTGATGGTAAAGCAAGCTAGTTTATTAAGAGCCTATTCACTATAGCCTTTAAGACCCTGAAATTGTAGTGTGACGGAAACACCGCCGCTGGCAAATTATTCCAGTTCCTCAATATACGCGGTATAAAAGAAGAAGCGAAACGCTTCGTCCGGATCGTAGTGGTGTTAACAACGTAAGGCTGGAAAGTCGTCGTACTACGGGTCATCCGATGGTGGAACGGAGATGGGGGAATTAAATCATGCAATCCCTTGCACACTCACCAGAATGCATCCTATAGGAGAGCGAAAGGCTGGCTACTCTACGCCTGTGCTCCAGGCTTTGGAGAGCGTTTCGAGTTAAATCTGGGTCGCCAATCAGCCTCCTCTCATGCCTCTCCATTGAATCCAAAGTAGCCAGGTTACATTTCGCAGCACCAGCTCAAATGTGGCTGCAGTTTAGACCTGTCAAATTAGTGCACTCCTGACATAAAGTGGCGAAGTTTTAGTGGCCATGTTTATAATCGCGTCTAAACTGTCTATGGACTATCATAATTTGACAGGAATTAACTAAAATTTTATGTTCTCCCCTTCTTAATGAAATAGCAAGAATAAAATTAAGTTAAGTGCATCAATTAATTTACAATTAGTTTATTTTTATTTTTAGAACAAGAGAATCGGCGCCACTGACTTAGTTAATCGACTAAACTTAATACAGTCACGTCGGTTGTAATACTACGTCACAGTAGAACTTTTCAATTTAGCAATGTTACAAACCAAATTATAAGGTTGCTAAATTGAAGAGTACAACTGTGATAATACAAGTCGTCGTCCCCCCCCCCCCCCTCACACACTTTATTTGGGGAAATTATATGCGACTACAAATTAGGAATGTGTTTTATTACGCTATGTGACCCGATTATATAGTAAGTAGGTAGATAATTATATGTACAGCCATGCTTTTAGTTTCCAAGATAATTACTTTCTTCTCCATAAAATTAATGTCATTTTCAAACTAATAGTGGTTTTGTTTGTCTCCAAAAGGCCATTTAGGGCGTTATCAGGATTTCCTTTTAGGCTAGTGGCAGATTTTCTTTTAAATGTCGTATTTTACAGTGTGTTCAATAATACGCATTATTTTCTCTTGCAAAATATTTGAGGAACAATTGGTAGTTTTTTATCGTCTAAAATAAATTGACAAAAACTATTTGCAAAGTAAGGTGGGCGACCAATCCTGGTCGGGAGACGACACCGAACTGCCAGCCACCGTAGACGAGGGCCTGCTGGCGGTGAGCAGTGGGCAGCTCGCCGCCCGGTAAGGACCAGGCCCGAGTCGACGGCGCGTTGTGTTTCACGCGCGCCTCAACGAGATGTCAGCACATCGTGACGGGGTCCACGAAGACCGATGCCTCCTGGGTCAGGGTTGCGGGTTGGTTAAACAAGAAACCGTGGCCCTTGCCATTGCACAGGCAAGTGAAGAAACACGGGTGGGTTTTAGTCAGTAAAAGTCTGACACGCCCATCTGCTCCGCCCAGAGCGGAAGAAGTCATTTGATCATTTCCCATCCCAAAAAAAATGTGGGTGACCAATACAATAAGAATCGCACAGATCAGGGAAGCATGTGGTCACCACTACGATTCGGACGAAGAGTTTTCCCTCCTCTTTTATACCGCCTACAAAGAGTAACTTATATACCGCCTACATCGACGGACTAGAACAATTTGCCTGCAGATCTTGCCGTCTGATGACAATTTAGGTGTCTTCAAGGCTACACTGAATAGGCTCTTAATAATATAGAGTGCTTTACCATCGTCGATTGCATCACTGCTTACTATCAGGCAGGATCGTGATCAAGCACTACTTTATAACGACCAATATTTTTGCATAATTTTGATCCTTAAAAATAAAAAAAAAACAGCGTGCACATAAACCACAATAATACACAGCTTAAACATGATACATATTCACATAATTAAATATTCACTCATAAAATCATCCTGTAGCATAAAAAAGTACCAATCACCCCATCATTTTCGCGGCCGCGACTGTAAACACATGATAAGATTGGCACACAAAATTCACCCATGTTTTATGAAGCTGCACCTTCCGTCTCGATTAGACAAGTTATTACAATCTCATAAGCCAATTCACATCGTAAAGCTACTTATATTTTTTTGACATTGGCATGAAGAGAAAATTTTTGACCGTAAAACACGGTCGTAAAAATGTTCCCAGCAAATACTCTCTGAAGTCGGTGGTAAACGGTTCAAAGAAGTTATAATAGGCACATATGCATAAAAGGATCGTGCCTCGGAAAGCACGTTCAGCATTTGTTTTTTTTTTTTATTCTGGATGGGAAATTATCAAATGACCTCTCCCGCTCTGGGCGAGTGGAATGTCAGACTTACACTGATTTAAACTTCCCCGTGTTTCTTCACTTGCCTGTGCGCCAGGAACACGGTTTCTTTTTTAACCAACCCGCAACCCTGACTCAGGAGGCATCGGTCTTCGTGGACCCCGTCACGTTGGGCTTGTTGGGCTCCGTCGCCAGAGTTGTATGGTTAAGGCAATTAATAAAATAGTGATATAGTCCACTAATCCAGTGGTAAGGCCGGAACTTGCGAATTGCAGGTCATAAGGCCAAACCCCGATAGGAGTTCTACTTTCAGTAAATTATTTCATCACCCCAAAGTGGGTGCTCTAGAAACTCTGCATTAACCCTAATCAATATTAGTCGATAGGTTTTCTCCTGTAATGAATTAATAAGCTTGACCTAAATTCTTTCTTTGCAGTACCTTAGAGTCTAGAATTTTTATTTAAACGATACATTTTTTATGCCAAGTGAGTGCAGCGTTAGTGTACACTTCAGAGAAACAATTCTTTTAATTTTAAGAAGGTTGAGTCTGTTTTCAATGACAATTTGTCCAGAATAAGTATATATTTTGGTAATAATATGTAAGTGTATGTAGCTTATCTAAGTGTTTATAAAAAAGTGTTAAGAGATTGTTTCCCTTTTCATTGTTCTCAACTGCCATCTTATCTTTTCACGACCCGAAGTTGCTTGGTAGAGAATGCCTAAGCCATTAATAGGGGACTCTAGTGCCGAAGAATTTGAAAAATAGGTATTTAATTAAGAAACTATCCAACCCCTCCCCATAAAGTCAGAAAAATACACTTGCAGCTCATGCTGATTTTACCAACGAAAACGTTGACCAAAAGCAGTTTCGTATTCCGCTGTTTTCTTTTCTAAAACATGACAGATCTCAACTATTTAAAATCAAAATTTAGGGGAAAGCATACCTAAGCTTTTATTGTTTTTTTTTTTTGTCAAAAACCTATCACATTTAGACAAATGTTTTTGACTAAATGTGTGTGTGTGTGTGTGTGTGTGTGTGTGTGTGTGTGTGTGTGTGTTTTTAATAGACAATAGTCCAAACTCCCCAGCAACACAGCTGTCTGTTCAATTAAAACAAACGTGACTTTATACATACAATACTACATATGGACTTAACTTTACAGTATTAAACACGAGAAAACCCAACAAAAGATGAAATTATTTACCATATGCCAGCTAGCCACGCCAAAATACCAGTAAAGCAAAACGAAAAAATAAAATATCACTAAAATGGAAATGTAAATAAGTAAAAACTTACTACCTAAATAAAAGCCCCAAGCATAAAGGGCGTGACAGCTCACATATTTATGCATTGTTAAAAGTAAATTATATGAACTCATATAACGTGTCAGTCAGTTGCATAGCATAGTTGTCACGTTAGACAGTAAAAGAAGAGGGAGGAGGGACACAAAGAATTTATTAAATAAAATAAATAGCAAATAAAAATAAAAGTATAAAAATGATGAATGAAGGTGAAGTACAAGTAAAAATATAAAAAAAGGTAAAATATAAAAGTAAAGCTTCAAGTAACGGCCTCGGCGGCGGAGGGCCGCGCAGAGGGCCCGGCGGCTGAAGGTGGGTGAAGAGGGCCGGCGCAGATGCCCGACGGCTGAAGACAGGCGGTTGAGGGTCAGCGAAGAGGGCCGGCGCAGAGGCTCGGCGGCTGAAGCCCAGCGGCTGAGGGCCGGCGACAGCTGTAGGCAGGCGGTTGAGGGTCACAGAAGAGTTGTAGAGGAGCGGGGCGGCCGAGAGGGCCGACAACAGCAGCGGAGATCCAAAGACTGCAGCGAAAAGCAGCTCCCGCGGCAGAGGTCCGGCTACAGCAGCGGCGCCGCCAACAGAGACAGTACCAGGCAGCAGAAATACAGCAGGACCGGCCCCTGCAACGGAGAGCCGGCAGCAGCACGATAGGAGGGTCCCCTCTCCGCGAGGGAGAGGGTAACCCTAGGAGGGCTCTGCAGAGATAAAACACTCTATAAATATACTAGTAAACACATGTAAGCACCAGGCCGCGACTCAAGCTGAACTGAAGCTGAACTGTCAACGTTCTGCGAGGGCTTCCTAAGAAACCTCGCAGAACAGCATTCCACAAAATTTTGAATATTTGAATATTAATGTAAAAGTAATATAAAATACCGTAAAGGAGTTCGGCATAACAAATCCGATAGAAAGATAGCGGGCAGTTAAGAATTTAGAAGAAAAAGGGTTGTCATAGAGACATAATCAACAGCGTTGTCAAAAACTGTCATAACAATGAAAATATTATTGTAAATATGTAAATATAAGTTTAATATTAAATTATAGCGTTGTGTTGTGTAGGAAAAATGAATACGGTACAGCACAGGTACAACTTCTTACGTCTAGTTATCGCCAAGTCGCCGAAACTTAGGCTTGAAGTTGAGGACCGTGTCTGTAAGCAGAATAATGAGTCTTGGTGTAGTATCAGAACAGCGCCTCATAATACTAGAATGCGTATTATGACCTGCAGAAATGAATGATATATGAGAATGAAGAAGTAAGTATATGTAGGTTAATAAAATAACACTACATAGTCAGCGTATAAAGTTCATATTACTCAAACACAAGCCTCTTTTTAGTGACAGGGAGTAGGCTGAAATATACCACGCGGGCCCAGTTTGGCTCTACGCCCGCGGCTTCGCCCGCGTGGAGTTCGATTATAGCGCGCTTTTTATATTTCCCTCGGGAATATCAAATTATTCAGGGATAAAAGTATCCTATTATTTAATCCGGACTTCTAACTTCAAGTCTGCAAAATTTCAAAGAAATCGGTTCAGTAGTTACGGCGTGAAAGTGGAACAAACAATCGAACTCACTCTGCCATTTCTAATATTAGTAAGGATTGATCCTAGTACATATCTATTTTCTTACGACATTTTCCTTCACACTTTTAGACTTTAGACAAAGCAAATCGCCATTATCTTATGACTTGTAAATCACGACCACAACAAGTCCACACACTCACCCCCAATGTCCAGTTACGAATACATAACCGCATAATAAACCAAGTTACCCAATCCAGTCACGCTCAGTAACTGTGTCACCCCTGACATTTGCATACAATAGCTAGTTTCAGAATCTTAGGGCACACAATCTATGCCTCGTTAAGACGTTCCGAGGAAATTCAAGATCAATGGCTGTTACGTGAATTGCTTACAGGAGTTACAAGTAACAACAGGAAGATTAATTGAGGAAGATAGAAGGTACTATGTGGCTATAAAATTGTAGCAAAATTCAGCTTTACTTTCATGGCGGTACATTACATTAAAGAGGTTCCTTCTACTACTAACTTTAAGAGCGTATTAAAAGGAAGGGTAGGTATGATAAAATTAACAAAAAAAAGCATTTACATAAAAAATAGTCTTCACGAGTGTATCTTGGGTGGTGGAGAATATTTGACTGGCTAATATTTTAAGTTTCAGCTCTGCAGTGGTGCAGACTACAGCAAATTAAGCTACTACAATATGTCAATTTTGTTTGTTAGATTTTCAACGTTATCGCTAAAGCATTAAGGCGCAAGTTTGATTGGGAATATTTGACATTCACTACTCAATACTCAATATCTGTATTGCTTTCCCATAAGTACATATAAAGGTGATAACAATTTGAGTGAGATCAATTATCGACCCTGTAGGGCACAGCAAAATAGGGTTACAGGAGAGAGGAAGCTCTGTTTCAATATTTTAAAATAATATAATTATATTGCAATTTAACTTAATAATAAATAAAATATATAAGGAGATTACTAACATCATTTTACTTAATCTACAATTTATATATTATTTTATCTTAGGTATCCAACTAATTTTAGTTAGTTTATTTCCTTATTTGTATTTTTGTGTTTAAATCTATATATGTATATAAAGCTGAAGAGTTTGTTTGTTTGAACGCGCTAATCTCGGGAACTACTGGTCCGATTTGAAAAATTCTTTATCCGTTGGATAGCCCATTAATACAGAAATGCTTTAGGCTACATAACATCACGCTGCGATTAATAGGAGCGGAGCATAACTAACTAAGCTGAATGAAACGTGAACTCCACGCGAATTCGTTCGCGTGGTGTTCACGTTTCATTCAGCTTCACCTGTTGTTGTATGTAGAATAGTATCGTAAAGTTTGTATGGATATACGTGTGTTACTTATCATCATCATCTCAGCGTTAATCCCTTATTAACCCCTTAAAGCCTCCGTGGCGTAGCGGTAGCGAACGCGGCCGCCGCGCAAGGAGACGCGGATTCGATTCCCGTGCACTACACACAAATATTTGTATGCTTGAATATGAATATTTGCATTGGTCGTGCCTCGGAAAGCACGTTAAGCCGTTGGTCCCGGTTGTCATACGAACCAGTGGCAGTTGTTACGGGTTGTTGGAGCCCTCAAAAGTCCAACAATTGGTCTAACTGCATTGCTTCGATTATGCCTTCGAGTTGTGGAGATCAGACGGCAATCGCTTCAGGGAAAATATCGAACTTTAGCCAAACCAGCAGTTAGACCGGTAAAGCGGATCCCAGACTCCAAAGCTGAAAAAGCTTTGGATCTGACTGGATGAACGCTGAGATGATGATGACTTCCATGGTGGGGTGACAGAGGGGTATACTTACTTTACCGGCTAAAACCACCGCATTGTTCCATATCTAACTTTGACCGGGTGTGCGGGATTCATAGAAACATTTACTCCACCCTCGACCGGCCACGATCCGCTGCTTCTCTACCCTATATTCACCCATTTAATAAAGCACTCCAGTGCTGTTTGTCGTCCCTAAATAAAAATAAATATCAAAGAACTAGCGGCTGCCCGTGACTTCGTTCGCGTGTAGTTAGTTATTTGAACATTTTATTTTAACCCCAAAATATACAGCATTAATTTTAAATTGCTTTTATGCTCCACTCCTGTTGGTCGCAGAGTAAAGCAAAAGCCTAAAGCCTTCCTGGATTAATGGGCTATCCATGGCAAAAATAATTTTTCAAATCAGACCAGTAGTTCCTGAGATTAGCGCGCACAAACAAACAAACTCTTCAGCTTTATATATTAGTAAGTATAGATATAGATAGAAATATCTGACCATGTCGTTGTTGTAAGCCATGTGCAAAATGCAAAAAATTTCCTGTTTTATCTCTACAAACATTAATTCCACCAAAATTCGGTGAGATTTACAACTAAATTCTTTACAAAAAAATTAGAAAACCCAGTTAAAACATACAGCAGTAACAAACGCCCGTTAGGCGAGGCGTTAACCCCAAATATATTTATAATGGTTGTCCGCTGTGGTCGTGTGATCTATTGGTTGGGGAAACAATAAAATGTGGTCGGGAAAGTATTTAGATATTTTAGAATTATCTGCAACAGTCACCAGGGATTTCTTTGTATTCGTTGGTGTGGGATGATGGTTGGGTCACTTTCATTGGAAGAAAGACGTAGAGAAAAAAATTTGCATTGCATCGTTGCTTCTTCTTCTTCTTCTCAGTCTTTAGAGGTCCACAGGCCAGGAGACCTAATGGGCTTCTGGAAGGAGGTAGGCTGGCTGAAATAACCGCCAAAGGCCGACATGGCTCACCCACAATGGTCCGCTGGAGGGACTGAGTGCGGAAACCAGACCCGTAACATAGAACATAGAGGTCCACTGCTGGACAAAGGCCTCCCCCAAGGCTTCCATTCCATTGGGGTTGCCATAAACCCCACGCTTGGCAGGCGGGTTGGGGATCGCAGTATTTTTTTATTCCACAGGAGAAGCGCTACTACCCGCTTCCCTGGTAAGAGTTCCCTTAGTCGCCTCTTACGACACCCACGGAAGGATATGGGTTGGTACTATTCTATGCCCGGTACCACACGGGAAAAAGGCTTATTCGTTACCTATTGTGATCTTTTAAGATTTGTTTACTAAAGAAATAAATGAAGGTGAATTCGTGGGTGTAGGGTAAATTAATTTAGAACAGCTTTGCCAGCAAGCTATGGGGCGTAGTATCCTGATAGCATCCTGGGTCTGTAGTATACTGGGGATTCAGATATCTGACCGTATAAAAAACACAATAAGTACTACGCGCCAAAATCAAGACAAAGAACGTTATCCAGAAAGCTGCTAAACTTGATTGGGACTGGACCAGACATGTTTGCATGTCAAATGACAATTAAGCTGAAAAAAAATGTTTCATTTATTTATTTTTATTGTGTTTAGTTTAGTTTTATGATCTTCTTGTATACGAGTCACGATAACTACTTTATTTATTTATTTATTCTTTCGCACATGATATGTACAGAGGCGGCCTTAATGCCTTAGGCATTCTCTACCAGTCAACCACAGGTTTATCTATTTTTTTACTACGCCAGGTTATATTTTGAAGTCAGGAAGAGCTTGATTGTAGGAATCAAGCTCTTCCTGACTTCAAAATATCGTGAGGGCTCGCAAAAGACAGAGTTGTGTGTGAAGAAGGGAGAGAGAGGTCTTGACCCTACAGCGTGACAATGCAGACTAGTCAGTGGTAGTCTATTAGCAGCAATGGCTTTCTCTTTGAACGTTTATCGACAATGATTGCGTTAACTAATGCCTTTATTTGTCAGTACACTGCCATGAATACCACTTCTAGTAAAACATATATTTCACTTTAGATCCGTGTTTGCTCGATTGGTGTTTTGGTGATATTTGTTCTTTATTTTAAAGCTACATTCGAATCCAGTGTTAATTTATTACTTTTAACCACAATCTTTTATGTAGGCTTGCAAACATGTTACGTAAATTTAGTTACTCAGTAAGTGAATTGGTGATTCTTAATGAGTTATAAAAAAGTTCTTAAACCATATTCATGTTGTTGAGCAGACAATTTTTTCTATCATTTATTTATTTTATTATATGTGTACACACAATAAAATACACTACTACTAGTATACACGACTAGTCCATAAGTTTAAAGCCGCTCAGCAAGCTATGGAGCGGGCTAAGTTGGGCGTCTCTCTGAAGGACCGCACCAGAAATGAGGTGATCCGAGAGTCACCGACAAAGCTGAGAGGATTAACAAGCTGAAGTGGCAATGGGCTGGTCACATATGCCGCAGGACCGACAAGCGTTGGGGTAAATGAGTTCTCGAGTGGAGACCGCGTCTCGGCAAACGTAGCGTAGGCCGCCTTTGGGCGAGATAGAGCGACGACATCAAAAAGGTGGCTGGTAGTGACTGGCGGAGAACTGCTCAGGATCGAGCTTGTTCGCGTGCCATGGAGGATGCCTATGTCCAGCAGTCGACGAGTTGAGGCTGATGATGATGATGATGAATAAAATACATAAGGATATATGTCAAAATTAAGATCTAAGTACAAAGGTGCTGCTTATTTCTTAAGAAAACATATTATAAGCAATAGATAGGTACACGCTGGTTGCGAGTACTACGTACTTTTCTGAAAATTACTTGTAGTTCCAGATAATCAACGATTAAGGCTGTATTGTTATGGAATTTACCTACATATACTTACTACTTCATACTTATATATCATTCATTTCTGCAGGTCTTAATACGCATTCCAGTATTATGAGGCGCTGTTCTGATAACATATTTTACTACACTAAGACTCATTATTCAGCTTCTACAGACACGGTCCTCAACTTCAAGCCTAAGTTTCGGCGACTTGGCGATATCTTAGCGTAAAAAGCTGTACCTATGCTGTGCTGTATTAATTTTTCCTACTCAATTCAACGCTGTAATTTAATATTCACTTATATTTACATATTTACAATAATATTCTCATTGTTATGACAGTTTTTGACAACGCTGTTGATTGTGTCTCTATGACAACCTTTTCTTCTAAATTCTTGACTGCCTGCTGTTTTTCTATCGGATTTGTTATCCGAACTCCTTTAAGTTATTTCATGTTGCATATAATTTTTCAAACATTTAAAGGAGATGTTTCATTTTGGGCCACCACTATGTACGCTATATAGATAAAAAGGAAAACAATAGAAGATTTTCATAAAAATACTACTAAATTAATTTGAATAAACGTACAAGTATATATAATATTAATTATTTGAAACGTTTTTTAATGAGTCCCTTTATTAAGGTAGCCATGACACTTTTTATGACGTTTGATAGGCGACTTTGACAGTTCTATTTTCCCGTTGTGTTCGTGTAGAGTAATGGTTTGAGTTGATTGTGTTTATTTAATGGGCCCTATGTTCGGAATTCATGTTTTGTTTTTTTCGCAGTCATTTGGTAGATAATATAGATACGATAGCCTTAGATATATGACACGTCAATCGAATGTCACTGTCAAAATCTTATTTCGCTTATTGCTGACTACCATATTTATTAGTAGTTGTGTTGCACTCCTTGGCCGAGTTAAATTGAATCTGTATATAAACTAAGCCAAAATATAGGAAATTAACATTAAAAACAGTTAACTATAGCGTAACTATACCTAGCATTAAGTGTACAATGTGCTGGCCCAGGCTCCATACATTTCTGAAACATCTCCTTTCGTGAAAAGCTGTTCTCCGAGGTTTCTTCGGAAGCCCTCGCTGAGCAGTGACAGTTCAACTTTAGTCTCGGTCTGGCTTCTATATTAGTTACAGTATATTAATTGTGTGATTTTATTCCTCCAGAGCTCTCCTAGGGGTACCCTCTCCCTCGCGGAGAGCGGAACTTCCTCTGACCCATACAATGCCGGAGCCGCTCCTCCGCTGCTGCTGCCGGCCCTCTCGGCCGCTTTGCTGCTGCCGGCTCTCCGTCGCCGGGGCCGCTCCTATTACTAGCTGTTTCTGCCGCTTGGTACCGCCTCTGATGGCGGCGTAGCTGCTGTTGCCGGCCCTCCGCCGCCCCTCCGCTGCTGTTGCCGGCCCTTCGCCGCCGGGGCTGCTCCTCCGCTGCTACTGCCGGCCCTCTCGGCCGCTTTGCTGCTGCCGGCTCTAAGTCGCCGGGGCCGCTGCTACTACTAGCTGTTTCTTCTGCCTGGTACCGCCTCTGATAGCGGCGCCGCTACTGTTACCGGCCCTCTGCCGCCCCTCCGCCGCTGTTGCCGGCCCTCCGCCGCCCCTCCACTGCTGTTGCCGGACCTTCGCCGCCAGGGCCGCTCCTCCGCTGCTGCTGCCGGCCCTCTCGGCCGCTTTGCTGCTGCCGGCTCTCCGTCGCCGGGGCCACTCCTACTACTAGCTGTTTCTGCTGCCTGGTACCGACTCTGATGGCGGCGCCGCTCCTGTTGCCGTGCGCTATCTCGGCTGCCGGCGCCGCTCCTGCTGCCTGTTGCCGCCTCTGAAGGCGTCGCTCTTACTGCTACCGCTCTGAACGCTGCCTTTTTTTTATTTACTGTTTACCTTTTGACCTTTTACTTGTATCCTCACCTCACCCACCTCATTCATTCATTATCATTTTTATACATTATCTTTACTTTTATTTGTTTATTGTTCTAATAAATTCTTTGTTTGTCTCCCTCCTCCCCTTTTTCTTATCTGTCTATCACGACAAGGGATCTTTAATACATATGGAAGTTATAAATAAATTCGTAGTAACAATTATTTTGAAATCGAATCCATCGGCGGCTTTAATCAAAGGAATAAAGGTTGCCTGTAAAAGATCGCTCTTAGCGATAAGAGCGCCCATTGTGTCACCCTTTGTAAAAATGTTATATCTTTGTTCTGTAATTTAATATGTTGTTCATAATAAAGAGTATTCTATTCTATTCCACAATATACAACGTGTAACATAAAGGGTGTATACATAACAAAAACATGGCATCTTTACATGATATCAAACGATATTGGAAGGGCTTTTTAATCCTATCTCTTTAAGTTAGGAAGTTATGAGGAAAATCACCGCCTGTGCTAGGCTACTATCATACTAGTCGCACAGAGATATTGAAGACATTTATCGGATTTTGGCAAGAAACGTGACGGGTAACGAGTAGTTATTAACGTATGTAGTGTGCTGCCACGTTTATTATGATTTTATTTTAAGAAACACACGAAACCGAAAATTTGGTACCAATTTTTGAGTATTTTATTTTGAGTTGAAACCCTTCCGATATCGTTTGATATCATCTAAAGATGCCATGCCCTTGGTATGTATATACCCTTTTTGTTACACGTTGTATAAACAAAACCCCGTCCGACCCATAAGGATAATAAAGGTTAGGTAAACACATGACCAAATAAAATATGAAATTTTACATAATCATCATAGTAACAATACTAATGACTTTTGAAATAATCTCTTTTTTTCGCGAATTAATTCCAACTTCCCCAAAATTTAGCATTTTAAAAAAAGTAACAACACAATTTTCGACGTTATTATTATGAGCGATGCGACCACGTGCGATGCACGTGCCACGTGCCCTGCCCCACTTCGCCCGCGCATGTATTGCCTACCATACATGTATTAAATTACTTCTTTTTTGCGAAATAATATTTATTTTTAGGGGGATTCGTTTAAGTTTAGTCCGGCTTCGTAGGCATTAGTAGAATCAGTTATCGATACCTAACAAAACCTACACAGATCGGACAGGATTTTCTTTACATATAGTAAAAAAAAAATGTGAAAATAAACTTCGCCATCAGCAACACAGACACGTTAATGTTTTATACAGACAGCAAAAAAACTCAGCCGTACAGTGTACGTACAGTGTATCATTTATTATGAGCAGAGTAAGAAAGAAAAAATATTCATTGCGACAAGTACCGAAAGCATACCTACCTATAACTAAGTACCTACCTAATACCCTATTTTCAGATCCCGGCAATCTGTATGATGAAGCATATTTCTGTTGCCGACCAATATTCAAAAACCCAAAAATACATTAGCATAAAGGTTGTCTCCTTTATATACATTTTATATAAAAACCTTATTTAACATTTCAAAAAGGGTCGCCATGATAACTGATGACTTGCAGAGTCCCTTAAGCCGGGATTAGGGGACGCACTCTGCTTGACAGTATCATCCTTTCACCATGTATAAAGCTTTTTATAAAACTTGTGTAAACCGGTTACAAGCAGATAGGAGCGGATAAAAGGAAACTCTCTGCCTGGAATTTTGTAACACCATTAAAAAATGCAGGAGTGAAGTGGAGGCGATGTGCCAACGCCCACGACCCATTTCCACTGCTCTCAAAATGATGAAGGAAAACCTCATGAGGAAACCGGAATGTCCTAAAACCGAAAATTCGAAGACAATATGTTATATTTACCAACCCGCACTGGGTTACGTTATGGATTATGGCCCAATCCCTTTCACAAAGAGCAGGCCTATTATCCAGGAGTGGGAACATATTATAAGCTGATCCATAATGTTCATGAACGGTGATAACTAGATAGCTGATTTTCATAGATGATTTGTATTGGCGTTTTACAAAGAAAAACAAATATTAAAATGAATCTCTGGTTGTACGTACGTTACTGTTTTATTTCTTTTTTTCTCGTTCCAAGAAACAAACTCTTCAACTTTACTTTGGTATAAATGTAGATAAGTCGCTCGGAAGTTGTGCGTCGATGCCCCACCTGCCACCCTACATAATATATTCACTTGTATGTAATACAACAACAATAATAGGTACATATATATCGCTCCATAACTTCCAACAATACTCCGTCTCCCAAATCCAGGCTCAGTCCCAGTATGAGAAGCAACTGGTGCCCTATGTTATACTTTAATTCCCCAACCAGATTGAGCCGGATATAACCGGATAAAAGCAGAACAAACCGGACTGGGAGCGGAGGACGCCGGTAAATATCTATTCGCTGCACATTATTTTTAGTTTAGCTTCTAGATGTATTTATTTTCGGAGTTATGTTATATATTTCATGCTCATCGTTCCGTGGAATAGGTTTTTTGTTTTGTATGTGGATAATTTTATGGAAGTTGACAGTTTTTACATTAAGATATGCTCCGTAGGTATTGGAATTTATGTTATGTGCTTCGTTAGATCACTATAGGAAAAAGTATGGAAGGATTTTTTTTTTTTGAGGAAATATTTTGTTGATAGCAAGTTGAAGATCAAACATTAGGCTTACCTATGGGTTAATGTCCGGTCACATGACGTATACAGACAAACATGACGTCAATTATTTTTTCTGCTGCCAAACTCGATTGTCAGGCAATACTTAGCCAAAGTAAAAATTATGAGAAGCATCAACGAACCATTTGGAGATTTCATTGAACGTTCAGACCCCGTAGCCCGAGGGTTCCAATCCGGATCACAAATATAATTACCGATAAAGTTATTACCATCTAATATTCTCAATATTTATTTTTCATCTTTATCATTTCAGCTGAAAAAAGTCCAATGCTGGACATAGTGCTCCCCAAGCACTCATTATCCCAATATGTAAGGTTAAGTGGATAAGTACCTAAATTCCATAACTTACTTACACTAAAATATAGTTATTCATAAAATATGTTGCTAAATGAACAATTATCATCATTACCTCAAAAATCCAACAATTGGTCTAACTGCAATGCTTCGATGTCGCCTTCGGGTTGTGGAGGTCAGACGGCAGTCGCTTCACGGAAAATGTCGAAGTTTAGCCATATCAGCAGTTGGACTGGTAAAGCGGACCCCAGACTCCAAAGCTGAAAAGGTTTCGGATGCGACTGGGATTAACGCTGGGATGATGATGATGTTGCTAAATGAACTATGATTTTTACGAGCTACTCAGTACAATGTTGTTTTAAAATAAGAGAAATTGTTCAAAATCTGATGGTAACGCTACTTTAGTCAAGAAAAAGGTTATCACAGAAGGTCGTTGTCGCTACGTTTCCCGGTACGCATCAACAGGAGCCCTAGTCTGCAGTTGTTACAAAAGTATCATAATGTTCGATCAGTGATCTCATAATTATCGATTTTAAAAAGTTTCGTAGTCCATTAAAAAATTGGCGTCATTATAACTTTCCAGTGGCCAATCACTAACACTCCACTTGACAGCATCCGTGGCGTAGCGGTAGCGAACGCGGACGCTGCGCAAGGAAGCGCGGTTTCGATACCCGCGTGGTGCAAATATTTGAATGCATGAATATATTTGCACTGGTCTGATCGTGCCTTGGATAGCACGTTAAGCCGTTGGTCCCGGTTGCCATACGAACATCTATATCGCCTTCGGGTTGTGGAGGTCAGACGGCAGTCAGTTCACGGAAAATATCGAAGTTTAGCCAAAATCAGCAGTTAGACTGGTAAAACGCACCCCATACTCCAAAGCTGAAAAAAGAAGCTTCGGATGGGACTGGGATACCGCTTAGATAACGCTTAGACGATAATGAACTAACACTCCACTTCATACTGATAATAATGTTCAAAGTGAATAGTAGATTTAAGAAAATCATTTTTATTAACGAACTTTTTACACGAGCTTTTAGCACAATGACAATGGATTCCTGTTAGAATGACATATTTATAAAAAATAGCAGATTAGAGCCCCAGGACAATTACGTACCCTGGTCGGGAGACAACATCAAGCTCCCGGCCATCGTAGGCGCGGGCTTGCGGGCGGTGGGCAGCTCGCCGCCCGGTAAGGCCCAGGCTCGAGTCGACGGCGCGTTGTGTTTCACGCGCGTCTCATAGAGATGTCAGTACATCGTGACGAGGTCCACGTAGCCCAATGCCTCCTGGGTCAGTGTTGCGGGTTGGTTAAAAAAGAAACCGTGGGCCTGGCCGTCGCGCAGGCAAGTGGAGAAACACGGGTGGATTATAGTCAGTAAAAGTCTGACACGCCCTTCCGCTCCGTGCAGAGCGGGAGAAGTCATTTGATGATTTCTCATCCCAACAAAAAAAAGGACAATCGTGTAACACACTATCAATGGCAATGGGTCTAATTATGACATTTCAACAACATTCATTGCATTATTTACGTTATTTAGCAAACATATTTTTTGAAGATATGGAGCAATAGATTGGCTTATAAGTTATTCAAATTTATAGCAGTAATTTATTATGCAATTAGGGTGCTTATCATGAAATGAGATTATCATTTATCTAAACCTATTTAACTAGTGCATTGATAGTCGTTGATAAGCTGCTAAGCAAAGCAGATTGGCTACAAACCGTAGTTGCATTGAACATTCCCACGTTCATTGCTATCAATGGCGACAAACATTGATTACCGCAGTGTGCAATCACAAATCAATTTACTTCATATAGGTATTATTCAGGTACGGTCAGCGGAAGAACAAAGTCACGAAATAAAAGAGCTTAAGACAAATATCTTTAGAGATATGAGGAACTGGGTGTAAATTTCACTCATTCTCCTTGAAAAGGGAGGATCCTCCGACCAGACTGGTATTGTCTGGCGGGCACTACGGAAAAGCCTCTCGTTTACATTCTAGAACCTTCCTTTGAAGTCAACCGACGCGCGCTTCTTTTTTTTTGACAAGAGTCTCGTCTGATTTCCGGCAACGAGGCTGTGCACTGAAAGTTAAAAAAATAATTGGCGGATTACTTGCGTGCGGAAAAATATAATTAATTTGTTTTTTAGTGGACTGTATTTAATCAATATAACTGCCTAATTGCTATGTACACCTACAATTGATTTAGAACGAAGAATTATCATGGTTCAAAAGGTCGCGGGAAGCCGATGGATGCGGGCAGCACAGGACCGGTCATCGTGGAAAGCCTTGGCGGAGGCCTTTGTTCACCAGTGAACCAATAAAGGCTAAAGAAGAAGAAGAAAGGTCAAGGAGGTCACAAGGATACGTGCACTTGACCTTCAGTCTATCACTACCGGGACTCGGAATTCTCCAGCTGGATATCGACGGCACTCCTTCTAATTTTTTTTTTATGAATTATAATTTAGCGCTTGACCGCAATCCCGCCTGATGGTAAGCAGTGACGCAATCGTTAATGGTAAAGCGCTCTAACTTTGAAGACTCTCAAATTATAGTCCGACGGAAATACCGCCGCAGGCAAATTATTCCAGTCCTTCGATGTACGCGGTATAAAAGAGGAGGCGAAACGCTTCATCAGGATCGTAGTGGTATTAATAACTTAAGGGTGGAAACTCGCAGTACAGCGGGTCGTCCGATGGTGGAACGGACATGTGGGAATTAAATCATGCAATTCCCTCGCAAATCACCAAAATGCATCCTGTAGAACACTGAAAGGCTCGCTTCTCTACGCCTGTGCTCTAGACTTTGAAGACCGACACACAGAGTTCTCAGTAGGTAGTTCCTGTATTAACAGTACTTGTCTAACATAGTGAAAAAAGGGGACTGATCCACTTAAGCTTTCACATAAATTAGTAGAAAAACTGTATTTCACTGCCCTCTATCTCGGCCTTATTGTTATAACATTCATAATTGTGGCTTAAAAACCTAATTACTTTGAAACTCTCTGAGGACGTTAAATATGTAATACATGGAGTAGGGACATGATACTGTAATGGAAATTCCATTATATTACATGCTATTAAAAATTATTATTAATCTATGTAAGGGTGTGTGCGGTGCGGCGCGTTGTTGCCTCTTATAACGACAATCATTGTAACGGCCGATACTTTTAGTTTTGACGTAAAGTTACACGGAACCAAGCGATTCGTCGTGTTCCGGCATGATGTCTGGTGAAGCCGTACGGAGGACGGGTCTGAGCAGTTGTGTTGCGATTTGTGGCGGGTACGATGCGCCAAATGTTGTTGTATCGGGAGTTTGGTCGTGCAATGTACCCCGAAAGGCGTGTGTGGGACTCGCCCAGCCGAAGCCGGGAATACCCACTAAACCCACAGCGGCACAACCACATCGCCTGAGTGGCGGGGTCATGGAAAATGGCAGGGCCTGTCTACCAATCCCCCGCCGGCGATTCCCGCCAAAAGGCGGGCCCACAATGGTCCTCCCATAAGGAGGGGCCGGACTGGGTACGTTTTCTAGTGCGAGAAGACGCAGCAGCCAAGGGTTTTTTAGCGAGGTGTCCTTCCTCTTAGCCCCACTCGTTTGCCGGGAGGCAAACAGGGCCCCCAGCTCCTCTCAATGAGGAGACCGGGTTGCCCGACGGTGACCCGGAGTTCGGGTCACGTCAGCCACCTGGAGCGGTGGCCGACCCGCCGCACATGTGACCGCCGAAGCGGTCCCCACTTCTGGTTTTGGTACGCGCCGGTAAACCAGTAACCCCCATATCTGGGGGCCGTTCCCCTATCCGCCACCTGGGGACGCGTCCGATGGTAGGCCAGAAACTGCGCACGGTAACATTGCATCACCTCGCTCAACTGCCGTCATCCTTTCTATTCCTAAGTTTTTTAGTGAATAGGCTTAATAAACTAGTGCGCTTTACCATCAACGATTGCATCACTGCTTACCATCAGGCGGGATTGCAGTCAAGCACTAGTCTAAAATTATTTAAAAAAAAAATTAGAATAAGCGACAGCATAATAGCGAAGCGGTTAGTAATGAGGCTACTAAGGGAACTCTAAGAAGCGAGCAGCAGCGCTTCTCCTGTGTAATATCAAATTACTGCGATCCCAAGCGTGGAGATTATAGCAACAAGAAGAGATCTGTCGAACTCGTGACGAGGGGCAAAGAATGCCGGGAGGTCCTGGTACCCCGGAAAGGCAGATGACGAACGCATAGGTGGATTTTTAGCCGGTAAGAGTCCGGCACACCCCGCCGCGTCCCCGAGCGGAGGATATTCAATGACGATTTTTCCACCTTCGGAAAAAAAGGTCGCAATCGACCACACTGGCTCAGTGCGGTTTGGTAGATGACACATGTCTTCCAAATTTTTGGCTCCTGCTTGACATGCTAGGACATGCTTGTTTCCTGACAATATATTTCTTCACTGTTTTGAGAGCAGTGGTGATAAAATAATTCACACAAAGTAAAGCGCCTGCCGAGGTTCGAACCTTCGACCTACAAATTGTAATCGCGGCCGTTACCACTAGCCTACCAATGCTCTCGTATTCATTGTTATTCCATTGCTAAAGATATTTCATAATGTATCTACTCAACAACGTAAAAAATGCAATGAATGTTGCTGAACCGTCAAAATGTAACCTATTGTTAATGATAATATGTTGCTCAATTACACTGCTGCTTGGGTTTGGGACCCACGCCCTTCAACACCTAAATTGCCACCAAGCACTGTTCTCAATTATTATTATAAGAATATGTTACTATTATATAAAAGTCGTGGTGGCCTAGTGGTTTAACCACCAGCCTCTCAAGTATGAGCGTGCGGGTTCGACTCCAGGTCAGGCAAGTACCAATGTAACTTTTATGAAGTTATATGTACTTTCTAAGTATATCTTGGACATAGTTTAACCACCAGCCTCTCAAGTATGAGCGTGCGGGTTCGACTCCAGGTCAGGCAAGTACCAATGTAACTTTTATGAAGTTATATGTACTTTCTAAGTATATCTTGGACATTAATAACTGGTTACAAGGTGAATAAAAACATCTTCAGGAAACCTGGACTTTAAGTTAATCGCCAACCCGCATTGAGCAAGCGTGGTGATTACGCTCAATCCTTCTGTGTATGAGAGGAGACCTGTGCCCAGCAGTGGGACGATGAAAAAAAGGTTGATGATGATAATGATATTATTGTTTTTACATTATGATAAACTATTAGACTACTACATTATTTGTCTCTCCTTCCCTTTGGTATTCCATCTAAAGGTTGTCTGTAAAAGACCAGTCTTAGTGATAAGACCGCCCATTGTGTCACCCTTTGTAAAATCTAAATATTTATGTTCTGTAATCCATACTAATATTATAATTATGCGAAAGTAACTCTGTCTGTCTGTCTGTCTGTTACGCTTTCTCGCTCAAACCTCTCAACCGATTTTGATGAAATTTAGCATAGACAATCTTTGGACTCTGAGAAAGAACATAGGCTACCTTTTATTCCGGAAAAATATGATGTTCCCGAGGGAAATCTAAAAAGCGCGATATAACCGAACTCCACGCGGGCGCGGGCGCGGGCGGAACGCTAGTTTATTTAAAGATGTACTGGAAGACGCAGCGTAGGGAGGCCCCCAACAAGGTGGACCGATGACCTGGTGAAGGTCGCGGGAAGCCGATGGATGCGGGCAGCACAAGACCGGTCATAGTGGAAAGCCTTAGTAAAGGCTTTTTTTTGTCCAGCAGTAGACATCTATAGGCTGAAGAAGGACATAATGAAATGAAATGAAATTGCTTATTAAGCAAGTAGGATCTTTACTTAAACTAGATGGGGCCGGCATTTCCTAACTGAGTACCTCTGAGAAGAAATAGCCGAAACAAACTCAGGGATCATCGTCTTTTTCAAGTCCAGACATTAAAAATGAAAACGTTTACAATAATTTACGTGATTTAAAAAAAAGACAGTATTTAAAACGTCATCATTACGCATATTGCTTAATAACAATGCATAGCAGAGCGAGCAGCTCAGTCGAAAGCTTTATTGTCTTCTAAATAATCAGTGATTTTATAATACCCCTTTTTGCAAAGTTTGGCCTTTATATCGCTTTTAAATCATTTACTGGGTAAGTTACGAATGAGTAATAAAGATATTATTCAAAATATTTTTAACCTAACCGTACAAACGTAACGTGGTGAATAGTTTGAAACACGGGCTATCCCGGGAACGCTTTCAAAGCAATATTAAATCTGATCATTAGTCATGGACGCTTTTGCAGGATAATCCGCTTCGATCGTGTCCCTATTACGCACACTCAGCGATTTGGAGGAGGTATCCATGGTTTTTGCAAAAAGAAGGACTTTTCACGATGTATTTTTTTTTTTTATATTCACAATTAATATCTATCGAAAGACGTTCACTTGTATATAAAAGCCGTCCTAAATGATCACCATTTCGATCACTCCAGCTTTTTGGGTCCATCGAATTCCTGTGACCTTCACAAGATGTTTGGTCCATCTCATGAGTTGTCTTCTCTCAGTGTAAAAAGAAATGTAACAAATTGGATAAAGACAACAAATTATGAAGACAGTGGCGTCGATTCTGTTGTTCAAAAACTAAACTAATTTTAAGTTAAATACATCTTTTTCTTTCCATTTGGTTAAGAAAAGGACAGAAGATAAAATGTCAGTTTAAACCTGTCAAATTAGTGCGCTCCTATCGTAAAGTGGCGTCTTTTTAGTCTCCATGTTTATAATCGCGTCTAAAATGTCTATGGAGTATCTTAATTTGACAGGATTAAATTAAAATGTTATATTCTATCCTTTTCTTAACGAATTGAAAAGAAAAAGATGCACATAGTTTAAAATACTGAGGAATTATCGGACCGCACAAAACCATATACACCCTCCGGTACACGGTCGCCACAACAGAAACTTTCTGCCCGCAGGGTAATTGCGTAACAAAATCATAGTAGCAATGGGTTTTTGGACGTTTCATTTTGACAGTGTTTTTTTTTTTTAAGTTATAAACCAGCGCTTGACCGCAATCCCGCCTGATGGTAAGCAGTGATGCGATCATTGATAGTAAAGCCCCCTTTATTTTTCATCTTTATCATTTCAGCTGAAAAAAGTCCAATGCTGGACATAGTGCTCCCCAAGCACTCATTATCCCAATATGTAAGGTTAAGTGGATAAGTACCTAAATTCCATAACTTACTTACACTAAAATATAGTTATTCATAAAATATGTTGCTAAATGAACAATTATCATCATTACCTCAAAAATCCAACAATTGGTCTAACTGCAATGCTTCGATGTCGCCTTCGGGTTGTGGAGGTCAGACGGCAGTCGCTTCACGGAAAATGTCGAAGTTTTGCCATATCAGCAGTTGGACTGGTAAAGCGGACCCCAGACTCCAAAGCTGAAAAGGTTTCGGATGCGACTGGGATTAACGCTGGGATGATGATGATGTACATTTCGCAGCACCAGCCTAAATGTGGCCGCAGTACTCCACACACGAACGGACCTGTGCTTTCCACAACATTTTTTTTTTAAACGATGCCCCACACTAGGAATTTCTCTTGTAGGATCGTGGGTGCGTTTACAAACATATAAACTTTATCTTCCGTATGGGCTAGTGGCTAGGATACCTCACTTTCACCCAGGAGGCTCAGGTTCGATTCCCAGTACGGGAAATCTTTTTAAGTTACCACCCACCAGATAAAGTCTTGCCGCCAAGCGATTCGTCGTGTTCCGGCATGATGTCTGGTGAAGCCGTAGGACGAGTCTGAGCAGTTGTGTTGCGATGTGTGCTGAATACGATGTCAAATTTTGTTGTGTCGAGGTTTGATCGTGGAGCGTCTCCAGATCAATCTCCCTCTGGAGTAGTATCATTGATCGTGTTGGGTTTAACATTGCATCACCTCGTTCAACTGCTGTCTTCCTTCCTGTTCACTCAGTTTTTTTTGAGTTAAGAGGCTCTTAATATACTGGCGCGCTTTACCATCAACGATTGCATCACTGCTTACCATCAGGTGGGATTGCGGTTAAGTACTAGTTTAGAATAATACACAAACAGCCAGACCCGGAATAACTACTTGTAACTTGTAATTCATACAAATATTCAAATATTTGTTCCGTTTGGGGATCGAACCCGCGACAGGCAGCGTAGCAGTCGATCGCTCAGCCTTTGCGCTAACCGTGTAGTCTATTGCATTAGTTACTTTGCTGAGTAAACACATTTTTAATTAAAAAAAAATGCCCCACACTAGGAATTACTCCTGTATGCGAAATGCCTTTACAAACATTTAAATTCACATACACAAACAGCTACAGATATTTGTTCCGTGCGGGAATCGAACCTGCTACGCGCAGCGTAGAAGTCGATCACACAAACACTTCATATAAGTCAACAACGGTCAACACGCCTACTTGCGACGTGGAGGCCCCGGGTTCAATTCAATCATTTCACAAAAATGTGTTCGCCGATTAGGGGGCAGGTCATGATGGAAAACGATCTTTTCCTGATTGGCCTGGGACTTGGATGTTTATCTATAGATGCATCTATTATAAATATAGTATCGTTGAGTTAGTACCCCATAACACAAGTCTCGAACTTACTTTGGGGCTAGCTCAATCTGTGTGATTTGTCCGTATATACCGCAATGGTTAGCAATATGCTTCAAAATTATTCAAATTGTTAGTAATAGCAATTAGTTCTATGAGAAATATTAATTCGACAAACCCTGAATTTGAGTAGCTATTGAAGAGTAAATATCACTGGAATTTTCGATCAGGTTGCGTACTCAGAGATCTGATAAAGGTGACCTTGTTTTATGCGAAAGGAAGATTGTCCTGCAGAGTTCATTTTTGTTTAAATCTGAATTCAAAAGAATCTGAAGAATAACATCGCCGAAAAGTTTTCAGAAGTGATTGAATTACCTATACCTATCTAATGATATCTCACCAAAATTGGTCATCGTAAAACCTGAATTTTAATAAAAGGGCAAAGCTTCGTAATTTGCCTTTGATGAGTTTACAATTGTTTATTCGTGTTAATTTGAGAAGCCTGATATTTATATTTACCTAAAGTTCTGGATCTAAAGATACTTTCAAGTACTTAGAAGTACGATATATTCAATATGTCTAATTAGACACAATTAAACATTTACTTTAGATTCTAAAATAAGTAAATAATAAATATTTATTTAATTATTTCGATCAACATTAGGCGTTTTAAAGCTTTGAGTACATAAGCATTAGTAGAAGTGTATTTTGATGACGAATTAAATGAATTTAATGTAAAACACGATTCATTGCGACTTGGTCTTGGTAAATAAACTTTTTCAGAAAACCCATTAAACTTTGTTTTATTATTATAGAAGGTCAAAACACAAATTTATACTATTGGATAATTTCGAAACGCTTCCCAATATCCGATATGGTCTAGTGGCTAGGATACCTGGCTCTCACCCAGGAGGCTCGGGTTCGATTCCCGGTATCGGAATTTCATTTTGTGAATGTTTTATTGAATATAATTTTATTTTCGTAAAATATTTCCTTTTTTTTACCATAATTGTTAGCTTTTTATTTGTATCATTATTTTGTTTTTGAAAAGTTTTTCTTTTTAACCGACTTCAAAAAGGAGGAGGTTACTCAATTCGACCGTATATATTATGCTTTTTTTTTTTTTTATGTTTGTTCGCGCATAACTTCGTCGTTTATAAACCGATTTTGATAATTCTTTTTTTGTTAGAAAGAAGACATTCCCAAGGTGGTCCCATAATAAGGACATGAGGATCTGATGATGGAAGACCAGAGAAATCAAGGGGAACTTTCAAAAATCGTAGGGGCGATTAGTGCATTTCTTAGTATTTTCAATAAGTATTTAAAGCACTACAATTTGATAAAGGTCTGGAGTAGATCTGATGATGGAGCCGGAAGACAGTCGAAGGAACTCCTCAATAATTCACAGCAGCTACCTGGTGTTTGGGCTTGATTAATTTGTATTGATAAGAACGTTACACCTAGATGGGTTGTGACTGTCATAAGAGCTCTGATGATGAAGACAAAGGCCAGTTCCGGGAACTCCTCAACGGTTTGCAGTAGCTACTTTGTGTTTGGTTTTAATTCGTTTATATTGATGAGAACTTTGCACCCATTGAGTTAAAATAATGGTCTGCAGTACCTAAATCTGATGATTAAGACCATAGGCAGTCGAGAGAATTCTTCAAAATTACGGGTAAAAATTAAAGTAAACAAAATTACGTCATTTCCCAACTATATTTGCGTCAGCTTCCAGTCTGACCGGATGTAACTGAATACATAGTACCTACTTTTCACAACTAAAAAGTGTAAAATAAAAACTTTTTTACAAAAAAACAACCGACTTCTAAAAACCACTACAAAGTGAAAAATAACTAATTTCGGAAGTCGGTGTCAAAAACTAATACCAATACAAAAACCAAAGACACCGACTTCCGAAATTAGTTATTTTTCACTTTGTAGTGGTTTTTAGAAGTCGGTTGTTTTTTTGTAAAAAAGTTTTTTTTACAAAATATTGTTATAGCTAACATAATTTCGTAAAAAAACAGAATTCCTATGGAATGAAATATTACGACTAGTTAGTCTTCACAATTATTAACTAAAGACGACAACTATTTTAAACTTATAATTACTTAGGTTACAAATATTATTAGGAATCTGAAGTGACAAATAAAACAAAACAGTCTCAAACATCATAAAACTATTGATTAATATACAACGTGTAACAAAAAGGGTATATACATACCAAGGGCATGGCATCTTAATATGATATCAAACGATATCGGAAGGGTTTCAACTCAAAATAAAATACTCAAAAAATTGGTACCAAATTTTCGGTTTCGTGTGTTTCTTAAAATCAAATCATAAAAACGTGGCAGCACACTACATACGTTAATAACTACTCGTTACCCGTCACGTTACTTGCCAAAATCCAATAAATGCCTTCAATATCTCTGTGCGACTAGTATGATAGTAGCCTATCACAGGCGGTGTTTTTCCTCATAACTTCCTAACATAAAGAGATAGGATTAAAAAACCCTTCCCATATCGTTTGATATCATGTAAAGATGCCATGCCTTTGTTATGTATATACCCTTTATGTTACACGTTGTATAGATAGACAATTATTCAGCATTTTTTTTTATATATAAATATAAACTAGTGCTTGACCACAATCCCGCCTGAAGGTAAACAGTGATACAATCGTTGATGGTAAAGAGCGCTAGTTTATTAAAAGCCTATTATATACACACTAGCCTTGAAGACACTTAAATCGTAGTCAGACGCAAACACCGCCGCTGGCAAATTGTTGGCCCTCGATGTACGCGGTATAAAAATGTTGAAGCAAGGAGTTATAAATATAGTTTAATATTCTCTTCATACTGGTTGCATTGGTTGTGTCAAGTGATTTGACGCGTGACAAGACTAGAAGACAAAGCGCTGTCTTTTGTTTTGTGTTGATAAGTAAAGACTTGCATTCAGTGAATAATTCATAGAGAACATTGAAATATCGCAGCATAGTGACCACATCATCGCTTTACATCAAATTTCCTAGCAGTTGGCTCACGCGGCCGTTTTTTCAACTGTCATTGGCGATATCCGCCATTATTGAGAAATATTTTTTTTTATTATTTCTATAATTTGTATAATTTGTTACACGTGTTATTGGCAAAATTGTGGTATCTAATCACAGAGGCCATTGAAGAGTTGAAGTAGTATTCACTCTAAAGAAAAGAAAAGAAGAGTTTTTGACGGGAATGCTGAGTGCCACGCGCATTTTTTATTGGACTTTTAAAATTATTTATAGTGTCGTTTACTAAAAAACAGCGCGTGATTTCTGTAGTAAAAAGTGCATTCAGTAAATAATTCATAAATAACATTGAAATATCGCAGCATATTGGCCACATCATGACTTTGCTTCAAACCTCCCTCATAGACGGTTCACGCGGCCGTCTTTTTCAACTGTCATTGGCGATATCCTGCTTTTATGAAAAAAAAAATTCAAAGAATTTCTTTAATTTATTACACGTGTTATTGGCAAAATTGTAACATCTATTCCATAGAGACCATTGATCAAGAGTTGAGGTTGAATCTCACCTTGAAAAAGGAAGGAGAAACTCTTGTTTTTTTTTTTGCAAATATTATTGTGTGCTTTGGTTATTAAATACACTTTATTTTACACTCTTTGCTATCTACTGTTACTCTGCTACCTAAAATTTATCAAAAAGACGAGGCGAAACGCTTCGTCCTCCGGATCGTAGTAGTGTCAACAACTTAAGGATGGATAATCGGCGTACGACGGGTCGTCCGATGATGGAACGGAAATGGGGGAATTAAGTCATGCAATTCCCTCGCACACTCTCCAAAATGCATCCTATAGAACACCGACAGGCTAACTACTCTTCGCCTGTGCTCCAGTCTTTAGGGACGGTTTTGGCCTAAATATGAGTTGCCAATTAGAGCCCCTTCGCACGCCTCTCCACCGAATCCAAAGTTGCCAGGTGGCATTTTGCAGCACCAGCCCAAATGTGGCTGCAGTTCTCATCAATAATCAAAATCTAAATCTAAAGTAATTTATTGAAATTATGCTGAAAAACAGCACTTTTTGAACGTCACTCCCTACATAATATTATAAATGCGAAAGTAACTTGTGCTTTGAAAGCGTAACAGACAGACAGACAAAGTTATTTTCGTCTCGTTCGTCTAAACCACTGAACTGATTTTATTGAAATTTGGTACAAAGATAGAGTCGACCTTGAGAAATAACATAGGATAGTTTTAATTCCGGACTTTTGAAGAGTTCTCTTGGAAACGCGATATAACCGAACTCCACGCGGGCGATGGCTTGGCCGGAAAGGTAGTATTTTTTAAGACAGTCCCCCCAAAATGCCCGCCCTTCGCCACTTCCTAGTGCTTTCGTTGGAAAGAAGAAGTGGCGGAACAAACTCACCAGTAGCACAGCTGACTCTTCATTAAAAAAAAAAATTGGTTGCCTGTAAAGTCGGTATACGGGCGAAAGTTTTACGTGACAACGACTTTGAGTGGTAAAATAATTTTAATGTGAATATTCATTCGTATAGTAGGAAGAAGGATGAAATAATAGTAACAATTTAAAACATTTATTTATACAAAGAATCTCGCACTGAATTTCATATTAACAAAATTTTATTTTTACCTTTACACATACATACGTATTTATATACAAATATACATACTATAACTTGCAATACATTTGCCTATCTCTCTCACTCTCTCTCTCTCGCTCTGTCTCTCTCGCTCTTAGGCGGGCTAACTGTGCTCGAGTGGAAGCGACGCGTGCCTTTCACTTTTTATTTATGTCTGTCTCTCTCGCTCTTAGGCGGGCTAACCATGCCCGAGTGGAAGGGACGCGTTCCTCTCACTCGCTCTCATTGTGAGCGCATAACGTGAGCGGAGCGTAACGCAGTTTCTTGAAGTGTCACCCGGCAAACCAATTTATAAGACGTTGTCACGTCAAAAATCATGACTTTATAGAATAGAATACTCTTTATTATGTACACCATATAGATTACAGACACATAAATATAAATATTTTACAAAGGGTGACACAATGGGCGGTCTTATCGCTAAGAGCGATCTTTTACAGACAACCTTTGGATGGAATATTAAGAGGAAGGAGAGAGAAATAGTACAACTACACCACTATGTATAGTAATGAACACAATATACATATAATGAAATTATTTACCATGTGCCAGCTAGCCACGCCAAAATACGAGGAAAGGAAAAATAAAATATCATTATCATTATTCGAGCAATCACAAAAAAACAACAATCAATATACGATATAATAATGAACATGAAAGACAAAATAGGGCATAAAATTAAAACCACTGAAGCAAAACATGAAAAGCTTAAGTACAGATAAATTAGTCAATCGCCGACTTAGCAACAAAAACACCTTTTCTATATTTTCTTTTCGTTAATCTCATCTCGTAGTTCACCTTGAGAGATCGTGACTACTTAAACAGACTATTCTGTGGTTGCCTTAAGTAAACTTAAAGCCTCAAGCCAGCCACACTTAAAAACTACTAACAACTACACGCCAAGGGCACCCTCTGTGGGGTATGAGCCCCGGTTTATTCGCTGGAGAGGGCAGCAAGGGACGGCTGGATCAAAAATAATTTTAATTCATTTAAATGGCTGCGGCGTTTAATAATCCGAGAAAAATCGCCAAAACAAACTCAGAGGTCGACCAGCTTCATCTTACTGACTGAACAACCCTTTGACAATTTAAAAGTACCTGCAATTGGTTTAGTTCAAACTAGCGGCCGTCTGCATGAAAGAAAATTAAACGGTGACTCTAAAAAACACTTACCTAAAAAACGAAACAGCACCCTAATCACGTAACACACTCTCAGTAGCAATGGGTTTCATTTTGGCAGTTCAACAACATTCATTGCGTTATTTATGTTGTTGAGCAGATATATCATCATCATCCCAGCGTTAATCCCAGTCGCATCCGAAGCCTTTTCGGCTTTGGAGTCTGGGGTCCGCTTTACCAGTCCAACTGCTGATATGGTTAAACTTCGACATTTTCCGTGAAGCGACTGCCGTCTGACCTCCACAACCCGAAGGTGACGTCGAAGCATTTCAGTTAGACTAATTGATGGACTTTTGAGGGCTCCAAGAACCCGTAACGACTGCCACTAGATGTTCGTATGGCAACCGGGACCAACAGCTTAACGTGCTTTCCGAGGCACGACCAGACCAGTGCAAATATTCATATTCATGCATACAAATACTTGCACTGTGCGGGGATCGAACCCGCGCCACCTTGCGCAGCGGCCGCGTCCGCTACCGCTACGCCACGGAGGCTGTCATTAGAAAGTACAATCAGCTGTAGAAGTCCATTCCCACCTTAAAGACTACTGTCGCCTGCGCTAAACCGGCCACGCACACTAACGCATTATTTTTACTATCGCAGTCTTCATCTTTCTTTAAAGTAATGCAAAATTTCGTTACTTTATTTGAAGTTAAGTTAGCGGCCGCACTTAACAATGGTCTATCATAAGCGAGCGATTGTGGGTTCGATCCTTAATAACGGCAAATCTTTTTGTTGTTTCATATAATTTATTTGTTGAGCAGATATATCTTTCGAACATATGACAAATGGATTAGCAATATTCTTCAAAATTATACTGATCAAGGTTGATAGTGTGTTACATAATTACGGAACAGTTTACTAAAATTCTGCATTCTTACTTAGTCCCTAATAGATACAATCAATCACCCGCCACCTAATAAAATGTTCAAAATCAATAGCTAGACTATGAAGCCAGTTAAGTACTGAAGAGAAAAACGTCGTACAATTAATTCAGGCTAATTATCGCAGTTGGCTGGTTGCCCACCGAGCAGCGGTTTCCGTCACAGTTCATTTAGATTTGTAAGTTTATTTTGAAATGGTAATTCGACTTGCCAGTTTTGTGCGATATTTTAATGACTTCCAATATAAAAATGTATGTATAGCCTACAGGTAGTTGTTTCGGGTCTGGCTATTTGTTTATGTGAGTTTAAATGTTTGTAAATGCACATATGATACAGGTGTATACAATATGTAAAGAAAACCCTGTCCGACTCATAAGGATAATAAAGGTTAGGTAAACACATGACCAAATAAAATATAAAATTTTACGTAATCATCATAGTAAGAATACTAATGAATTTTGAAATAATCTTTGTTTCCCGCGAATTAATTCCTACTTCCCCGAAATTGGTAATTAATTTAAAAAAGTGAAAACACCATTTTGACGGTATTATTACAAGCGATGCACCACGTGCCGCGTGCCCTGAACTCCGTCCACCCGCGCATGTATTGTAACGGCACATGTATTAAGTTACCTCTTTTTGCGAAATAATATTTTTTTTAGAGAGATTTTTTTTAAGTTTAGCCCGGCTTAGTGGGCATTAGTAGAATCCTAGTTATCGATACCTAACAGTACCTTCACGGATCGGACAGGGTTTTCTTGACATATTGTATAGTATGAAGTGTAGTGTATACAGGCATTTTTTTTATTTAGGAAACAATGTATCATCTGCCTAAAATCAGGTGACAATCTAATAGGAATTATGAACAATTTTGAGAGCAGTAAAGATTAAACTATTTATACAAAACAGTGCCTGCTTACTTCTAACCCACGTCCCAAACGGCCACGGCCAAAACACAAAAAAAACTAAAAATATGTAAAGATATATACCTACCTACACTATACACACATGTTTCTCTGTCCCACTGCCCTTATTACATAAAAATACATTAGCTGAGTAAAATTTTATGAATATTTTACAAACTAAATTCTCCTAGACTTTCTGCACCCTAATTGCAAACACACTACTCATATCAATTGGAATCTTTTTGAAGAAAATGACTTATCCATTGCTTCGTATGTCTGAAAGATGTGTCGGCTCAGCAAAATAAATAACGCAATGAATGTTGTTGAATTGTCAAAATGAAACCCATTGCTACAGATAGTGTGTTATGCAATTAGGGTGCAGTTTCGTTTTATAACTATAAGTAAGATTCTACAGTCACCTTTGAATTGTCTTTAAATTCTATATTATCGTTTTATAGTTGATGGTTCCCCGTTTGTTACTGGGCTTAGAACAGTACCAACACATATAGGCGAAAAAGGGAACTCTCATCAGGGAAGCAGGTAGCAGCGCTTCTCCTGTGGAATAACAAATTACTGCGATCCCCAATGCCGCTGCAATGCGTGAGGATTACGGCAATGCCTCCAATAGGATGAAAGCCTTAAGGGAGGCTTTTGTCGAGCAGTGGGCATCTATAGGCTGAGAAGCAGAAATAGATGGGAGGTACCCAACAATTCTTATAAAAACGAGCGCTCTACAGAGCAGTACCCTAATTGGGTAACACAATATTACTATCTCTGCAATTTACAATCGACATTTAATATTATCATAATCTGAGTTGGATTTATGTCGTAGGTCATAAATAATTAGCTAATAGGGTTTTGTGTTATCTTATCTACATAAGGTGGTTATATTATTATATCGTGGTCTCAGCAATTTTATGTGGTTATTTTGGATCCATTTATGGTAGGTTACGTCGTTTATTAATACCACTGCGAACTTGCCACATAATCAGCCTATAATATTCCCAAAGTTGGGACACAGGCCTCATCTCGGTGAATGGGGTGGGCCATAATCTACCACGCTGGCCAAGTATGGGTTAGTAAATGTCACATGTCTTCGAAGTTTTTGGCTCTAGGACATGCCGGCTTCCTCATGATGTACCACGGAATAAAATTTGATTAAGTTAATGGGTCCTAAGTAGGTATGTGCTGTTACAATTGATTCCAATAATAATAGGTGGTGCTTGGCAATCTAGGCTTCCCCAGTTGCAATAATGTCCCTTTGTGCCGATTGGCCTAGTTCTGCTCTGTCTCCCGCTTATTATGGAGGGAAGTGGAAAAAATATCTTTTTTCTTACTCCTCCGCTATTCTTTTCTGATTAATTTCGTTGCGGGACCCAAGACAGTTGAATCGTTTCTCCGGGACTCGTCGAGCTTCATTGCTCGGCGTTTTTCTGGCGGTCTCCACTGTTGATTCTGGCTTTCAGGGGTTGCAGTGGGTTGGGAACAGTGTTTCGGGTTTTATACCAAAAAAAAAAAAAAAATCTTCACGATGTTTTCTTTCGCGGTTTTGAGAGCAGTGGTGATGAAATAATTTGTACAAAGTAAAGCGCCTGATAAGGTTCGAACCTACGACCTAAAAGTCGCGCCGCTGCTCGACTGGTTAACATTCCCTTTTTTTGAATGGGAAATCGTCAAATGACTTTTACTGCCTTAAACCCACCCGTGTTCCTTCACTTGCCCGTAGGCCAGGGCCACGGTTTCTTTTTTAACCAACCCATAACCCTGACCCAGGAGGCTTCGGTCTTCGTGGACTCCGTCACGATGTGCTGACTTCACTATGAGGCGCGCGTGAAACACAACGCGTTGTCGACTCGGGCCTGGTCCTTACCAGGCGGCAAACTGCCCACTGCTCACCGCCACCCCTGGTCTCTCGACCAGGGCACCTCCTGCGGTGGCTAGTGGCATGAGAGCGCTGGGATTTCATACATGCTGCGCCTCCTCCTTTCCCACATCACTGCTTAACAGAAGGAGGTGATTGCGTGGAATAAAACGTAGAGTTATCATTGGTACAAAATATTATAGGTAGGTAAACACACTAAATATATTGTCAACTAGCTTCCCGACCGCGGCTTCGCTCGCGTGGAGTTCGGTCATATCGCGCTTTTTAGATTTCCCTCGGGAATATCAATTTTTTTTTTTGCGATAAAAACTACCCTATTATTTAATCCGGACTTCTAACTTTAAGTCTGCAAAATTTCAAAGCAATCGGTTCAGTTGTTACGGCGTGAAAGTGGGACAAACAAACAAACAAACTCAATTTCCCATCTAAAATATTAGTAAGGATAAAAATAAATGACCACCATAGAGTACTGAAACAACCAAAACAGGTCACAACAACAAGCAATGTCTCTAACGAGTCTTTTAAATACAATATGCAAAGAGATTTAAGATAAATATAATTTTAATGTCTTTGACAATATGTAAAGAAAACCCTGTCCGATCCGTGAAGGTATTTTTAGGTATCGATAACTGATTCTACTAATGCCTACAAAGCCGGGCTAAACTTAAAAAAAAAATCGGCACGCGGCACGCGGTCGCATCGCTATTCGCTCAGAATTAAACCGCCAAAAATAATGTTGTCACTTTTTAAAAATTACCAAATTTTGGGGAAGTTGGAATTAATTCGCGGGAAAAAAAAGATAATTTCAAAATTCACTAGTATTGTTACTATGATGATTATGTAAAACTTCATATGTTATTTGGTCAAGTGTTTATCTAACCTTTACTATCCTTACGGATCGGACAGGGTTTTCTTAACACATTGTATAGTTAACGATGGCGCGCAATTTATTATTAGGTTTTTAAAGAGTATGCTGGAGGCGCAGGATCGGTCGTCGCGGAGATCCTTGGGGGAGGCCTATGTCCAGCAGCAAATGATGATGATGAAAATTTTGACATTCAAAAGTGCATTTTTTAAGTCTAATGAATTATTTGACTTTGATTGTAGTACCTAAGCCCTTGTTTACATATAATTAGACTCCATTAAAAACCAAGGCAATTCAAAACGTCAATAATAATTTAACTGAAACATTAATCCGTCTGAAGGCATTGACAAACTAAAGTAGGATTGTATTATGATAAACTTAGCAAATAGTCTTAAAGTCTCTACTCTTGTCTTACATAAGCAATTTGTTTAACCGACGTTAATTTTGAATAGTTAACGGGGTGATTAATCATTTTAAAGTTAATTAAAGTTTTAGTTCAGTCTGAGCGCAGACGGGGCTCGTTGCCGCTTCATATATTGTTATGTGAGATGGTATAAAGAATATTAAGTTTGAAATGTTATGATGAAGTAGGCTTTCTCGATTATTCTATAGGGGTCAAAATAAAAGGGAAACAACACGATCCAACCGCTATAATGATTCGCGTGGAGTTAGTTATGCTCCGCTCCTATTAGTCGCAGCGTGATGTTATATAGGCTAAAGTCTTCGTGGATTAATGGGCTATCCGACCCAAAAAAAGAAAAATCGGACCAGTAGTTCTTGAGAATAGCGCGTTCAAACAAACAAATAAGCTCTTCAGCATTACATATTAGTAAATATTTACTAATGTTTAATATTTATTAAATATTATTATTTTATTTGTTTTTTATTTTTAATATTTTTAATATTTTTTTTCTAATATTTATTTAGTGTAAGCATCTATGTAAATTGCTGTTGGATATCTTAATAAAATAAAATAAAACGAGGTATATATATATACTTAGTAGGAGCGTGGGCGTCGGACGCCGCGGATACATGCGCGTCTACTTTACAGAGACTCATGGGGGACTAGTGCACGTGCGGCGATTCGCTCCGACCGGCGACACGTCGGAAAAGTAGGTAGGGCGCGAGGGATGATGTGAGCGGGCAACGTCGCATTATTATTTTGGCGCGCTATAATTCTTCAATTCTTCTCGATGGCGATTCAAACAAGCCGTTGGTCCCAGCTGGCATTTGTGGATCTCTAACAGTTGTTACAGGTAGTTAGAATCAATCACGACACGATTGGTGCAGTGACTGAGCGATCGACTACTGCGCCGCGTATCGCGGGTTCCCGCGCGGAACAGATATTTGTTTTTTTTTTTTATATATAAATTACAAACTAGCGCTTGACGGCAATCCTGCCTGATGGTAAGCAGTGATCCAATCGTTGCTGGTAAGGCGTGCTAGTTTATTAAGCCTACTCACTCAATAAAACTGAGTAAATAGGAAGGAAGACGGCAGTTGAGCGCGGTGATGCAATGTTAAACCCAACAACACGACCAACGATGATGCGCCAGAGGGAGATTGATCTGGAGGCCTTCCACAACCAAACTCCCGACACAACAACATTTGGCGTATCGTACCCGGCACACATCGCAACACAACTGCTCAGACCCGCCCTCCGTACGGCTTCACCAGACATCATGCCGGAATACGACGAATCCCTTGGCGGCATGACTTTGTCTACTGGGTGGTAACTTATGCCGGCGGCTGATGTTGTGGCCTACCACCGAGAAGATGTATGGCCTGTTTGTAAACGCACCTACGATACAGGAGAAATTCCTAGTGTGGGGCAACGCTTTTTTTTAATTAGTACCAAAAGGTATCGTATTACACAGTAACTGGGTTGTGGAGGTCAGATTTGAGTTTTAGTTTAGTTTAGAGTTTAGTTACAACGCGGCGTAATTTGGGCTGATGTGTCATAGAGTACTTGAAATACACTGCGAGCGTATTTAGCCGAACTTTTTGGGGAGTATGCGGGGGAATTGCATGATTTAATTCCCCCATCTCCGTTCCACCATCGACCGACCCATCGTACGGCGAGTTTCCATCCTTACGTTGTTTCCACCCTTACATTATTAACACCATTACGATCCAGACGAAGCGTTTCGCCTCCTCCTTTATACCGCGTACATCGAGGGACTGGAACAATTTGCCAGCGGTGGTGTTTCCGTCGGACTACAATTTCAGTGTCTTTGACAAAGGCTAGAGTGAATAGGCTCTTAATAAACTAATGCGCTTTACCATCATCGATTGTGTCACTGCTTACCATCAGGCGAGATTGCGGTCAAGCACTGGTTTATAATATTATTAAAAAAAAAACTTTCGGCGCGGTACGTTCCGCAGATGTGTCACGACACTTAGGTCCGTATTCCAGAAGGAAACCCAAGCATTGATCTCTGCTTAAGCATTACTTAAAACTAGTTTCAACCAATCAAATGGCTTGAATCGAGACTAAAGTAGAGCTTGAGTTTTGAGTGACGTTCTGTAATACGGACCTTAGTCTGTGTATACGGGTATGAGCGGCCGTCATTTTAAAAATGACGCGACAGTAAGTATGCTACGAATATTTTAAAGCCTTTTATACCTAAGGACCGAGACAAAAACAAAATTCTTTGTTTTTTTTTTTTTGTGTTTTTTTGAACTCAGCGCATCCAGATCTATATGATTATCTATAGTGGTGAGGGTTTTGAGCAACTTCGGGCACATACATACAGACAGACATACAAACATACGCACTTTATAGGGATGGATAATTTATGGGAAACCGGTCCATTATTCAAACAAACAAAAAATTATACACACTAAAGTATAACTACATATTATATTGTATTAAGTACAGCTACCCGTGTAATCAAACATAAAAGAAAAAGGGACGAGCTCATTGGGTATTAAATATTTCTTCCGCATCGCTGTTAATGTGATAAGTCCCCAAAAGGCCGTCGGTATTAACAAATGGAGATTCTGACAACTTTAAGTGAATTAGGTAAGTACCTAAATTACTCACCGAAAGCCGTCTTTTCAAACAGAATACACATGTAGGATTAACCGATTACTTTTTTAAGGGAAAAGAATAACCGTTTTGCAGAATATCATTGTAAGTTGTGTTTCAATGATCATAAAGTTATTTTATTATTAACTAGCTTTCCGCCCGCGGCTTCGCCCGCGTGGAGTTCGGTTATATCGCGCTTTTTAGATTTCCCTTGGGAATATCAAATTTTTCCGGGATAAAAGGTAGCCTATGTTCTTTCTCAGGGTCTAAAGATTGTCTGTGCCAAATTTGATCAAAATCGGTTGAGAGGTTTAAGCGGGAAAGCGTAACAGACAGACAGACAGACAGACCGACAGACAGACAGAGTTACTTTCGCATTTAGAATATTATATAGATTTTGAAGTTTGGAAGGCAGTAAAAGATAAAGATAAATGCAATTCGTATAAAGTTAACTAGTGATTAGCGATTATTTAACCATACATTTTAGACGTTTGCACGTCACTTATCTTTAATCATCGTTTATGAATAAACCCCTTGAACACTATGGTGTTTATTCATTTAACGATGATTAAAGTTAAGTGACGTGCAGACGTCTAAAATGTATGGTTAAAGAATCACTAATCACTAGTTAACTTTAAATATCGTTTATGAATAAGGGGATCATATATAAGAAAGTACAATTATGATTAGAAAAAAGATCTAAGACACTAAAAAAATGGTACATATAATTCCTAACCATTCAAAATGTATTTCTGCTATTCCAAAAAGTATTTCCGATACCGGGAATCCAGAGTCAGGTATCCTAGCCACTAGACCATATCGGATACGTTCAAGCATTTGTAAAAATATCTCCCCACTGTTCACCCCAAAATGGGTAACTTTTGTAACGTTATATGCTCTATATTTGCTCCATGGTTATTTAATTATGTATAATTATATGGAGGCGTCAGGAGGCGGGGCCGAAGTTCCAAAGTTCCGGATTGTTGAGCTGTATTCTCGTCAGCATTAGCATCCATCGTGGGCGGTAGATTTCGAGGAAATGTTGAAAATAACTTAAGTGTGATGTGCGCTTCTTATTATTTTAATTGTAACATTGATTTATAGGTCAAGTAACATATATAAAATTCAGCTTTTATACTATAACGAAAGTATAATTATAATTAAGTATAGTTTAGGGGTATCTGGCAAGGGGTAGCAACTGTCAAAAATGTCTGGCGATGGATAAATTGATTGTTTTCTAAAGATCACCTGAAGAAAATATACTTTAATAAATGAGCTTTATACTTTAAGGAATTTAATATACTATTTTATACACCTTTACTACCTTTTACCTGCCCAAGTAACCACAATCGGAACTCTCGAATCGCAGATCATTCTTACCTGTGTTGGAGACATACACAGAGAAACTTTCAGCTTTTTTATAATAACGAGTGTGCCGAGTACGATGCGCCAAATGTTATTGTGTCGGTAGTTTGATCATGGAGGGTCTCCAGATTAATCTGCCTCTGGTGCGGCAACGTAGGTCGTGTTGTTGGGTTTAACATTGCATCACTTCGCTCAACTGCCGTCTTCCTTCCTGCTCACTAAGATTTTTAAGTGAAAAGGCTTAATAAACTTGTGCGCTTTACCAGCAACGATTGCATCACTGCTTACCATCAGGCGGGATTGTAGTCATTGCACTAGTTTATAACTATTTAAAAAAAAAAACGATCCTCTGGCCGTCGTGGGCTCTTGCTCTAATACGGATACAAAAAATCACGTTACTCAAAATTAACCAGTTATTCACAATACCTACTCAAAATTAACCAGTCATTCACAATACTCAAAATTAACCAGTCACGCGCATAAAACAACATGTGCTGTTTTGAAACTTCTAACGGCATCCGATATGGTCTAGTGGCTAGGATACCTGGCTCTCACCCAGGAGGCTCGGGTTCCATTCCCGGTATCGGAATATTTTTTTAGTTTCTATAAAGCGATTATTGATTTTCAGAATTACTGGTAAGACGAATACAGGACTAATTGTTTCTATCATTGATTATTTTTTATCTATATTATAAATGTGAAAGTGTGTGTGTCTGTTTGTTTGTGTGTCTTAACGGCAAAACGCGCAGACGAATTGACTTGATTTTTTTATTATTTTCGACCGTTAAAGGGATGGATAGTGACATAAAGGCTATTTTCGGTCTCGTTCTAACCCTCCACTTCCCTATAATGGGGGGTTGGAAGTTTCTATGGAGTATTCCGCAATTTTCAATGTAGAAAGTTAAAAATTGGTATTTATTTTGGAAATCCGCCTCCAATTCATTTAAAGATGGGGTGAAATTTTATATGGACCTTTTCATAGTTTTCAAGGTAGGAAGCTTAAAATTGGTAGGTAAACAGACTCTATATTACTAACGAGAAATAGCTGTCTAATTTTATTTGGAAATCTTCCCCCAGCCCCTTAAATAGGGAATGGAAATCTGAGGAAGGCGAACCGTCTTACCCCGAATTTAACGCAGGAAAAAGCTAGTATTATATAGATAATAATTATTTTGAGTGTCTAGCCTTGGACACAATTAGAAATTATATGCACGCCTAAACTACTAAACCGATTTGAATTAAATTTGGCACACCGATGACTTGTAACCAGAAATAACATAATTATATGATAAGATGCGTTGGGGTAAGAACGTACAAATCAAATATGTCATTTATTTGGCTTTATTTTTTAATGCTAGCTACATTTATTTAGCATGGCTTTTTAATGCTAGCTACATTTAGCTAGCATTAAAAAGCGTCGCCGATCTTACCCCAAAGCACCTTATTTTTTATCCCAATATTCCCATGGCATCGAAACTTACACGGGTGAAACCGCGAAACGCAGCTAGTTTATAATATTAGTAGAATTCCATTATTGCCCATTGCAATGGTTACGTCATTGCCTGAAAAATATTATCATTATTAAAACAAAGACTCATAAAATGTCTCATAAACTATATTTGTTTGGACTTTTATAGGCTATATCGCTTTCGAACTGCCTTTACAGGTAATCCTAGTTATTTCTTGGCGACGCTTCTGGCAAATACGTGTGTGATAGAGAATCATTTACGACTACGACTCCATTCCATAGTTAGATATTAATAATTTTAGTGGAATTACTGGTACGCATTTTTTTTTTTTGACAATTTTAAAGGTCAATCTACTTACATAAAATTAAATGGATTGTGCTTCGTATGTATGTACATCTGATCAGTTTTTTTTTTCCAAATATTTATGTTAAGGTCAGCTTCCAATCTAACCGAATGCAGCAGGATTTTACCAGGAGACCAGTATTTCACATGGAGCTACCACCACCGAGTTACATGACAGCTGACACCACATTTACGAGGTGCACAGATAAGATTAAGATTTGATGATTTCCTCGCGATCCACTTCCGTGCGGCTGTTCACTTAGAGGTTACGCGGACGATGGCCTACTGCTCATTCAGTCAAGTACCCGAGCTGGACTTGAGAACTTGGCCAATACTTGCCTAAATCTAATATCTCAGTGGGGTGATCGTAACCGCCTAGCGTTTGCGCCGCATAAAACCTATCAACTTCTACTAAAAGTTAATCTTAAATCATTGCCTACTATTAAATTTAATAACGTTCCCGTTAAAAACAGCAATCTGTATGCTACCTTGGTATGGTCTTAGAAAGGAATTTTTCATTTATGGAACATATAAAAATAGTTGGTAAAAAAGCTAAAAGGAACTTTTATGCCTTAACTAGAATATCCAAAGCAACTTGGGGTCTATCATTCCTAACTTTAAAAATTATATATGGAGCTACCTACTTAGGATGTATGTGCTACGGTGCACCTGTTTGGGCCGATAGGGCCAGCATAGGGGCGGCGCAACGTAAACTGCTTCAAAGCCAACTTTGGCATTGATATTTTTATGCAAGGCGTATAGAACAGTCAGTACTGAATGAATGTAGTGGAATTAGTTAACTAACTATAGATTAACTGAAGCCTTACCCGTACTGGCAGGTGTACTTCCAGTCGATCTTGAAGTACAGCGACGTGCTTCAATGTACTGCTCCGCGAGGGGGGAGGCCATGGACACTAACTTTGTTACACAACGCAACCTTAACCTTAACGAATTTCTAGATTATTTAAACCTCAGACTGACGTCTGGGAGGACCTCTTATCCGAATGGCAAAGTAGGTGGGATAATTCCATCAAGGGCCCGGCACCTCCATCTGCTTTTTCCATCCGGTAGCGATCGGCTGGCTAAGACATGGCTGGAGGTTGACCACTGCGTTGCCCAATTTCTCACAGGTCATGGCAACTTTAAAAGTAAACTATATTCTTTTAAACTTGTTCCTTCGCCTTTGTGTCAATGTTCTACATCGAACTGTGAATTTGAACAGTCCGCACATCACATCTTGTGGGAGTGTATTCTTTGGCAGAATGAACGCAATATTATGTTGGATAGTGCACAAGTTACATAAGGAGTCGTTTATTATACGGACCTTGTAGAAACTAGAACTAATTTCCGTGCGTTCAGGCGCTTTTGCCATACCTATTATTGAAATCAATTGTTACAGTACATACCTACTTAGGACCCATTAACTTAATCAAATTTTATTCCATGGTGCTTGGCAATTTGGGCTTCTCAGTTGCAATAATGTCCCTTTGTGCCGATTGGCCTAGTTCTGTTCTGTCTCCTGCTTGTTATGGAGTGAAGTGGAAAAAATATCTTTTTTCATACTCCTCCGCTATTTTTTTCTGATTAATTTCGTTGCGGGACCCAAGACAGTTGAATCGTTTCTCCGGGACTCGTCGAGCTTCATTGCTCGGCGTTTTTCTGGCGGTCTCCACTGTTGATTCTGGCTTTCAGGAGTTGCAGTGGGTGGGAAGTGTGGCGGGTTTTGTCCCATTAAAAAAAAAAGTGCACAGATAAGACCAATGGCGGCGTAATTTAACTTTATCTATGATCGACATGTGCGGCTGGTATCATTTGGCCACGAGGCCCTGCTAATCGAATCATGAACTAAGCAATTATGATTACACAATATTTGGTAATGGAGGCAGTAAGTTCGAAAGCTCTTTGTAAAGAGCTTGGCCACGGGTAAATGATTTTATATTTTTAAATAGGTTTTACAAACACTTTTATACATCAATCATATTGAAATAAAATTAAAGGCAGAGAGCCGTGCGAAGAGGTTGATTCGCCAATCAGCCTGTTCGATACGACACGGTCTCCAATACCTGGAGCACAGGCGAAGAGTAGCCAGCCTTAACCCTATAGGATGCATTTTGGAAATTGGTGACTTAATTCCACCATCTTCAATCCATAACCGGACGACCCGTCGTCATTAAGTATCCACCCTTCCGTTGTTAACAACACTACGATCCGGACGAAGTGCTTCCCCTCGTCTTTTATACCACCTACATCGAGGGACTGGAACAATTCGTCAGGACCAGTGTTTCCGTCTGACTACAATGTAAGTGTCTTCAAGGCTAGAGTGAATAAGCTCTTAATAAACTAGCGCGATTTACCGCCATCGATTGGAACTTGTAGTTACCTAATAGAAATAACAAAAAAAAATATATATATATCTGACTAGTCTGAGAAAGAAAGACGAAACAAACTCAGAGTTCAATGTTTCTTTAAAACTTCAGACATAATGTTGGTAATCATACAACGTACAAGGTAAAGAAAACAAAAATTTTGTTATGCTTATACTTGGCTTAAAAACATACAAGGAATCATCATCATCATCATCAGCCTTTACTCGTCCACTGCTGGATATAGGCCTCCTTCATGGCACGCCAACAAGCACGATCCTGAGCAGGAATACAAGGAATGACATGCAATAATAATAATTATTTTATTGAGCAAAATTCATAGATAAAGTTTGCAGGTATACATGCCTCAAAAAAACTATGTAACAAAACAATAAATCCTGCCTCCTAAACTAGGGAATACCTGCTAGGAGACAGTAATGCGATCCGATTGAGTTGAACTGTACAATACACATTGGGCCCTTGGATTAGAGTATCGATGTTATTTCCAATTATAAACAGCAGAAGAACTTTTAATTTTGATAGAATTAACAGCGGGTCCCAAAATGAGCCCAGCCTTATCTTGATGACCCCAACACTACACATAGCATGTAGTTACAGGTAGAAGTTTTTTTTTTAATAAACTATATTTTATATAAATTATAAACTAGCGCTTGACCGCAATCCCGCCTGATGGTAGGCAGTGACGCAATCGTTGATGGTAAAGCGCACTAGTTTATTAAGAGCCTATTCACTCTAGCCTTGAAGACACTCAAATTGTAGTCCGACGGAAACACCGCCGCTGGCAAATTGTTCCAGTCCCTCGAGGTACGTGGTATAAAAGCGGAGGCGAAACGGATCGCAGTGGTGTTAACAACGTAAGGGTGGAAACTCGCCGTACGACGGGTCGTCCGATGGTGGAACGGAGATGGGGGAATTAAATCGTGCAATTCCCTCGCGTACTCCCCAAAATGCATCCCATAGAACACCGAAAGGCTGGCTACTCTACGCCTGTGCTCTAGGCTTTGGAGACCGTCTCGATTTAAATCAGGGTCACCAATCAGCTTCTACGCATGCCTCTCTACTGAATCCAAAGTAGCCAGGTGACACTTAGCAGCACCAGCCCAAATGTGGCTGCAGTACTCTACACACGAATCGACCTGTGCTTTGTACAAGGTTAGAAGCTGCCCTGGTGTGAAGTACTGCCGAACCTTTGCGATAACGCCAAGTTTCCTGGCAGCACACACTACTAACTACTTGCTGGATTGTATATTACTGGAAGTAATTATAATAAGGCTTAATTTCAGAGTACGTTCTTCTTCAAAGAACGTCCTCTGTAATTAAGCGCTATTATAATTACTTCTAGAAAGATCTGGAATGTTCGATTAGCTTGCTTATATAAAGCGGCATGCCTCAGCGCGAGTCAGTCTGCATTTGACTATCGAAGCGAAACACGCGATTAGTAAGAAGCGATAATTGAGAACATCTACAGCCACAACTGCAATTCAAAGACTACGTGAAGACTACTACTACTTCTGTGGTGTCGGTGTGTGTGTACGATACGGACTTCGTGAAATATAAGGAAATATTTCAGTGTGACATCAGCTGCGTTCTACTTGTCATTGCCTACTATCGACTGTACCATCGTTGTCAATACACTTCGTAATCTCTAACCGGCATTTTAATACCCCTAGCCCGTAAAAGTATGTTAAAACGACATACCTAATGTAGAATATGGATAATATATATAACATATCCTGGCCACTTTGGATTCAGTGGAGAGACGTGCAAAGAGGCTGATTGGTGACCCTGATCTAACTCGAGTTGGTCTCCAAAGCCTAGAGCACAGGCGTAGAGTAGCCAGCCTTTCGGTGTTCTATAGGATGCATTTCGGGGAGTGTGCGAGGGAATTGCATGATTTCATTCTCCCATCTCCGTTCCACCAGCGGACGACCCGTCGTACGGCTGGTTTCGCCTCCTCCTGTATACCGCGTACATCGAGGGACTGGAACAATTTGCCAGCGGCGGTGTTTCCGTCGGACTACAATTTGAGTGTCTTCAAGGCTAGAGTGAATAGGCTCTTAATAACCTGTGCGCTTTACCATCAACGATTGCGTCACTGCTTACCATCAGGCAGGATTGCAGTCAAGCGCAGGTTTATAATAAGTAAAAAAAAAAATATCTGTTTTCAATTAACACGATATTCTAAACGCCACACCCTTTCTGTTACATATTGTTTATTATAAAAATTTCGGGCACATGTGACCTTTATATGTTTACCGGGCGGGAATAATGCGTAACACACATAAAAAAGCAATCGATTGGAATGTCTTTCATATTGGCAATTTAGCCTCGCTTCTTTTTCTTAGCGAGTCTATAGAGAACATAGTTTTTTTTTTTTGTGTGGCCCATAATTTAGCTACAAATAGAGCTCGGTAACGCAGTCATATAGGCACGCTCATTGCACCATTTACCTTGTTTACACGTCGAATTTTGCTAATCTGTGAAGCAATGGTAGTCGAAATGAAATCTGGGCCTGTAGTCAATGTAACATCGCTTCGCTACGAAGCGATGTTACATTGGCTAGGGCCCCTGTTGAGATCGACTGCGCATGTCACTGAACTAGTAATATATTGGCACATCTGCAAAAATGTGAAACAGATTTTATTACATATCCATACTAATATTATAAATGCGAAAGTAACTCTGTCTGTCTGTCTGTCTGTCTGTCTGTATGTCTGTATGTCTGTCTGTCTGTCTGTCTGTCTGTCTGTCTGTTACGCTTTCCTGCCTAAACCTCTCAACCGATTTTGATGAAATTTGGCACAGACAATCTTTGGACCCTGAGAAAAAACATAGGCTACCTGTTATCCCGGAAAAATTTGATATTCCCGAGGGAAATCTAAAAAGCGCGATATAACCGAACACCACGCGGGCGAAGACGCGGGCGGAAAGCACACAATCTTTAGACCCTGAGAAAGGACATAGGCTACCTTTTATCCCGGAAAAATTTGATGTTCCCGAGGGAAATCTAAAAAGCGCGATATAACCGAAATTTACGCGGGCGAAGCCGCGGGCGGAAAGCTAGTCCTAATATATATTAGGGTCTATACTAGTACGGATGACAGCAGGTCAAGCTGCCCGAAACTGTCAAATATTCTCAATCAGCTTTGAGCTATAAATAAAGTTGTAAAACAAAGAAATCTGACAGATTGTAGTAGCTCGATGTGCTATCGTCTGTACCTCGAACCCGTTGATCACTGCTTTTCGTTATTACAGATTTGACTATACATGAATCTGTAAAAAAACGTAAAAATAATTAAAAATATAATTTCAAACATTTGTAATATCTTTGATCCTTGTGTCTGAATAATATAAAAAACGTAGTTGTACCGATGTATTGACAGGTGAGCGATATACATACCTATTATATCATCATCATCATAATCATCAACCTTTATATCGTCCCACTGCTGGGCACAGGTCTCCTCTCATACAGAGAAGGATTGAACGTAATCAACACGCTTGCTCAATGCGGGTTGGCGATTTCAGACTCAGTTCAAGTTTCCTCAAGATGTTTTCCTTCACTTTGTAATCAGTCATTGGTTTCCAAGATAGACCTACTTAGAAAGTTCATAATTATGTGATAAGCAATAATTCCGTACAATTTAAAAACTTATTTACATTTCATTGTGCCCGAATTTTACATTATATAACTTTATTTCAACACGGTCACTATCATCCGATATGGTCTAGTGGCTAGGATACCTGGCTCTCACCCAGGAGGCTCGGGTTCGATTCCCGGTATCGGAAGCACTTTTTTTAAATTCTCACATTATTTTTTAGTACTATATCTATTTTTGTAATTATTTAATCAGCCAGATTTGATTAAATAATTACAATATAGCATTAGTCTTCAGTATGGGACTGCCGAAATAGCTCATTTTTTCAAAACAAACAAATGTTTAAACCCCAAAAATTCAAAGTTATTCGTAATTTACAAAGAAAATCTCCAGCTAACCTGGTATTTGTCATTAAGAATTCTTAAAATTATGTTATTCTTCTAATGTAGCAGTATCTACACATAAATCGTAATCTTGTTATTACGATTTCTGTGGGTATCTACAAGGCCACATACGAACAACGCGTCAAATTGACGTCACACGTATACTGCATCTTGCAAACAGAGTTAACCGCGCAACTAGCTTACTTACAACTTCCCGACAGCAAACGTCTTGCAAGTGCGCGAAAAACACAACACCTATCTGCTCGAAGGACCCTCTTTGTCTTAAGAAGGACGAGTGAATTTTGCACTCCGTTTTTTTTCTGGATAGGAAATCATCAAATGACCTCACCCGCTCTGGGCGGAGCGTAAGGGCATGTCAGACTTTTACTGACTAAAACCTACCTGTTTTTCTTCACATCCCTGTGCGCCAGCGCCACGGTTTCTTTTTTAAAGAACCTGCAATAACTTTACACTCTATTCCTCATACCTTTATAAAGTAACAAGTGATTTAGGTATAATATTAAAAACGAAACCTTTTATTTGAATATCCCATCCATAACACCGCGAACTTGTTTCTTCTTTTTCGGATGGAAAATCTTCAAATGGCCTCTCCCGCTCTCGGCGTGATAGACTTTTACTGCCTGTTTTCGTGGACACGACACGATGTGCTGACATCTCTTTGAGGCAAGGCAACCCGAACCAAACCAAAGAACCAAAGTCACCGGCATAGCTCTTCGAGTCTCTAAAATTAAGTGGTAGTGGGCACGGCACATTGCTCGTAGAACCGATGGTCGATGGGGCAGTAAGGTTCTGGAGTGGCGGCCACGTACTGGAAGATGCAACGTAGGGAGTCCCCCAACAAGGTGGACCGATGACCTGGTGACAGTCGCAGGAAGCCGATGGATGCAGGCAGTACAAGACCGGTCATCGTGGAACGTCTTGGGGGAGGCCTTTGTCCAGCAGTGGACATCTATAGGCTGAAGAAGAAGAACCTGAACATGTTTCAAACACAAATCTCAATAGCTATTTATTTAAATTGAAAGTGAGTACTAAATATATTTAAATAATCAGCCACATTCCCACTATTGGGACACAGGCCTCTCTCGGTCTGATTTATATAGATCTAAAAATGAATAACATTATTTTTTTTTTTATTCAAAAATCTTTACAGGGTAAATTACATAGTCTTAAATATAAGCTTAAATCCAAGTCTTACGTGCCTGAACTAGGATATCCTGTGTTTCAGGCGAAAATTCTTTTTTCCAAAATCTTTTCAAGCGCTGTGCTTAAAAATGTAGGAAATTTCTCAAAATAATGAAATAATTTAGAAATATTTTAATGTGGGTCTTATTTTTAACACAAGGCCTCGGACGGTAATATCAAGGGCTATATTTCGCCATAATTGGACCCAATATTTCAGCCGCTGTTTGGCAAATTATACAGAAGTAATCGAAAACATTTTTATGCCTAATTTTGGTCCTTAAGCATGACAAACATTCAATTACGCCAAGCAAATATATTGCCATTGAAATGTAGACTTTATTGCTGCAAGATTTAGTACCATTTTATGTCAAATTATGTCATCATTAACGGCAAATGTGGTGTAAGAAAATGTAAGCTGCGTGACACACTTTCTGGATGGGGCTAGAAAGCAAGCGAAGATGGAATGGCCTCATTATCGAAAGAAAGAAAGTAAATACATTCATTTGCGGCACACAACTCAGAGAAAAACACAAGACATGAAAAGAATAAGCTGCACGATATTGACAGTTCAACAATATACATTGCGTTATTTACGTTGTTAAGTAGACTCATTTTTTGAAGAAATGGAGCAATGGATTAGAAAAGTGTATCAAAAATATTCCAATTAAATTAAATTAGGGGGCAATTAGGATGTGGGAGGAATCTAAGCGTCACTTACATTCATACTAAACGGCCATCACTCAGCATTATGCTAATCAACAGCGCGGTCAGTGGCCTCAGCATAATGCTAATCAACAGCGCTGTCATGCCAGGACCGCGGATTGTTCGCCGTGATTTCCCACCCCAAAAAAAAATCCTTTTGTTTGATCCGTAGTGAACTTAAAAAAAATAAATTAATAACTAATGCAAAACATGTTTTTTGTTCTTTTGTCGAAATAACCTGAGCTAAGAGCTTTTTGGCCTCATGAATGACTTTCTATTTTTTATTACTTTTTATTATAATTATTTCTTTTATTCCTGTTCAATTTAGTTTAGTTTTAATTACTTTCTGTACAAATCACAACAACGTTATCTTCTTTAGTTACTATTTTTATTTTAGGTAGGCACTATGTTTTTCTACTAAGATCGTTGGGAAAAATACCGACCCTTAGTCAATCATCCGCTCAGTCCCAATTTCCGTGGCCCCAATATCAGGAGAAATCTTTCTCTTCGAAATTAATTACATGTCAGTAAGAACGGGCTGAAATTGTTTGAAAGGTACGCCTAAGTTAAGCACATTATTTTGTTCGTCGTCTAGTAATCGCCCCGTGTGTGTGTGTGTGTTGGGCTTAATAGACGTGAGTATGAGTATCATTAATTGATGAGTAAAATGGAAATAGCAAGGAACTTTGATGAAGTTTTTGGGACCGAAAAAATATATATATATATAATAAACCTTTTTCATCGTCCCACTGCTGGGCACAGGTCTCCTCCCATACAAAGAAGGATAATAAATATGCAGCTCAAAACGTTCCTACTTCTGAGACTTCTACCTTCGGGAAGGTGTGGGTCGAAATGAAGTACGCGAGCCCAGTGCGGGTCACTTAAATGCCACTTGTCTTCACATTTTCGATACTAGGCCATGTCAGTTTTTTCTACGAAGCAGTGTCAGCTGGCAAGGGAGGAGGTGGAGCGCCTGTGTGTGGGAGAGTTAATCTCAGCATCATCACGCCTCTAGCCGCCGCAGGAGAGTCCCTGGTCAAGAAACAACATCAAACTCTCGGCTACGGTCGGCGCTGGCTGGAAGGCTGTGAGCAGTGGGTTCATGTAACTCGCTAATCGATGCCTATAACATTCTGCCACTACTGCTTCACTGCACTACTCTAGCCGGAATCTGTAGAATGCGAACAGCGCCGGCTCAGCTATATAATAAAGAAAACCGTTTATTTGCGACAAATATACACAGAAGCACACACAGGCAGACCCAGAAACACAAACACATACACACAAACAGACAGAGCAACCGAGCAAAAAACAAACACAAGCTTAGGTGTGATGTGGCATAAACACACACATGCAGATATATAAACAAACACAAGAGACACACACTAACAGACAGAGCGACAAAGAAATATCACAAACACGAACAAGGGCACATTAGCTGTGATGTTAGATTATTTTTAACTACGTGGCTACCGTCCATTGTTTTAAGAATGAAAGTTAAGGATAATAATTGAGTTAAAAGTTTGCCAATCGGCGAGGCAAAGGACTGCAGGCTGATGAAAGTTCACGACCTTTATTTACCACTACAAATTACAAACATAAACAACAAATCCCGAAATTTTCGTCTGAAGTAACAGCCAGAGTAACTGAGATCGTTGAAATAATAACATCAATATTTCTCAGAGGACGTTGAACTGTAATCAAACCCAGTAAAAATACATAATATTTTTTATCGGTTCTGTGTGAGCCTTGTGTAGGTATAAGAGACATCTTACGCGGCAGTGTGAGTTTACTATTCGAATTCAATCAGGCGTTAGCGATTTGACATTTGCTCTCTAACAAGACGATATTAAGAAATATTAGAATCGTATTCAGAACGATTCTGGAAAAACCATCGACCCATCTAGATATTACTTTATATTTGACGTCTGTTTTAGGCATTCCGATAATATGTAATAAACATGAGGAATCTTGGTAATTCTTTCGACATCGATAAAATCTAATGTAGTTACCTTATTCCAGTTGTGAGTAATAAAAAAAATGTAGGGAGGAATTTATTCAGACAAGACGCCAGGTAAGGTACCTGTGTTACTTAGTATGGAAGTGCTCGGGGGATGAGCTTATGACGTCACATATACGTGCGTATTTACGTCGTAAGTATTTATGTAAGTATGTTGTGAGCACTCGTATGATTGTCTTACGCACCGAACTTGGTTTTTCCCCGTAGAAAATATTAAACACGCAAAATTTTCTTTTCAAAGATTAAGTCCGAACTTACTTTTAATAGGAGGATGGTTATTTGTACCTATAGAAGTAGAAGAAGACAGCAGTAGTAGAAAGAACGCAGAAAACGTAATACCTACTCCTTAATTAAAATTCATTAGGCTTAATACGCACTGCGTTTAAACGCAAGCAGTTTAGGAATAGTTGAAAACGTAAAACCGCATACCAACACTTACTGAGACTGGATTTTGCTTCAATTAATTTTCAGTTCCACAATGGATTTCTGGCAAGTAGCATGTGTTGTGGCTTTGGTATTTATATTAAATAATAGAAATGTAAGACAACCTGCCGTCATAGATATAGTATCTATTTATCTACTATCCGATCAAAGACATCTGACAATAGCAAATGTTGCTGAATAACAGACATAGATTAGGTATTATAAAACCAGAATGCATCATAGCAAACTAAATCTATGAACATTGTCATCTCCGTCGTAAGAAACTCTCGCGTCCATCCTCCGCGATCGCATCATCAACACTGAAAAAATACTGAATGCGGAAACCGGATACAAAAAAGCAAGCGTTTTCAATTCGCGTACAAAACGTAGCAAGTTGTGTTTCTGTAATCAGTCACTGAAAAAGTTTCTCATCCGTACATCGTCATGATCATCATCATTTCCGCCGTAAGATGTCTAATGCTGGACATAGGCCTCCGTCAAGGATCTCTACGACGACCGGTTCTGCGCCTCCCGCATCCATTGGTTTCCCACGACCTTCACCAGGTCGTCGGTCCACCTTGTCGGGGGTCTACCCACGCTGCGTCTTCTGGTACGTGGTTGCCGCTCGAGTACCCGTAATCCGTACGCTTGTATAAAAAGTTGTGGAGGCATGAGGAACAGGGAGTCCACTCATCCTTCGTAGAAAAGGGAGGATTCTTCGACCAGACGGGTGTTATGTTTTGTGGGCCACATGCCCAATGGTTGAAATTGGCAAGTTGTATGTATGCTAATTGCACGGTAAACTCTGATTGCGAGATGTAGAATTCGTGTGACGTCAGTATGATGCGTTGTTCATTTGTGACGATTGTAGGTAGGTACCGCTACAAAGTCATGTGTTAATTTTTTTAACGGTTTCAGGCCTGCGGTAAAACGCAGACTTTTACTCGCAGTGCGTACTAAGCTTTAGGGCTGATTTTTCCAAGTCCAGATAATTTTCTACAAGGAATAATTTTGAATTTTAGTCACTTCTATTCAAAATCTGTCAGACGTAAATTTTATTTCACGAACAAAAGACCTGTTGATTGAAAAATCGGGCTCTGTTTATATTATCGACACCGAATATTATTATAAGAAAGACCTTGTTCAATCGACCTTCTAATTGCTTGAACATCTTAAAAGTAATAGAAAAATGTTCGTCGTAAACGAGAACGTCTATTTATCGATTTTACATTTAAATAATTTCATTTTAGAAATGTATTCAAGAGTTAAACTGAACGTGACAATATGGCACCGGTTTACAAAGTAATCTGATTTTAAGTTTTGTGCATATTTTTGTTTCTATTTATACTTCTAGAATGAAATTATTTTACTGTAACATCGATAGATACACATTCTCGTTTATTCTTCTTCAGCCCCTAGAGGTCCACTGCTGGACAAAGGCCTCCCCCAAGGCTTTCCACGATGACCGGTCTAGTGCCACCCGCATCCATCGGCTTGCCTTCCTCTCCCCTTTGGTGTCTCCCTACGCTGCGTTTTCCGGTACTTGGCCGCTACTCCAGAAACTTACTGTTTCATCGGCCATCGGTTCTACGAGCAATGTGTCCCGCCCACTGTCACTTAATTTTAGCTACTCGAAGAGCTATGTCGGTGACTTTGGTTCTTCTACGAATCTCCTCATTTCTGATTCGATCACGCAGAAAAACTCCGAGAATAGCTCCTTCATCGCCCTTTGTGTGACTCTGAGCCTTCGTATGAGGCTCATTGTGAGCGACCACGTTTCAGTTTCGTAAGTCATCACTGGTAAGACTTTAGTCTTGAGGCACTGTGGTATCTTGGACGACGAGAAGATGTAGCGTAGCTTCCCAAACACTGCCCAGCTGAGCTGAATTCGACAAGGCACCTCTTTCTAGAAGTTGAATCTACCTAGATGGACTGTTGGTCCCAGGTATCCGTCAACAATTTCGAGTGCAGAGAAACCAACTAGAATTGGAGTGGGTGCGACATGAGAGTTCGACATAATCTTTGTCTTATCGATGTTCATCTTTAGACCCACTTGTTGGGAAGCTCTACTGAGGTCATTAAGCATTTTGCCCAAGTCTTCCAGGGTCTCCACTATGACCACGATATCATCTGCAAATCGGAGATTGTATGTACTCGCCGTTGATGTTGATGCCAAGTCCTTTCCAGTCCAGGAGCTTGAAGACATCTTCCAACGCAGCAGTGAACAATTTGGGAGATATGACATCTACTTGTCTCACTCCACGCTGCAGTTGGATCGGTTTCGAGTCCTGTTCCTGAAGACGGACTGACATGGTGGCGTTTTTGTCAAACACTTAATTACATAGTCAATTTGGCACCGCTGGAAAGACTTTAGCACCGCGTAAGTCTCAATCCAATCGAAGGCCTTCTCATAGTCCACAAACGTTAAGCATGGTGGTTTTCTATACTCCTCGGACTTTTATATAACTTGCTGCAGCGTATGTATGTGGTCCATGGTGCTAAAGTCTTTTCGGAAGCCTGCCTGTTCGGAAGGCTGAAAGTCGTCGAAATGGCGAGCGAGACGATTCGATAAGACCCTGGAAAACACCTTATACACATGGCTTGGCATGACATTCTCGTTTATAATGAGCATTTTTCGATTACTCTTAAGATGACCTTCAGATTTAGTTCCATAGTATTTTTTTTTTAATTTTGCCCCACACTATGAATTTTTCCTGTATCTTAGGTGCGTTTACTAAGACACAAACCCACATACACAAACAGCCAGATCCGGAACAACGAATTATGGACCACACAAATATTTGTTCCGTGCGGGAATTGAACCCGCGACACGCAGCGCAGCAGTCGATTGCTCAGCCACTGCGTCAATCTTGTCGTCGATAGATAGTTAGTAATAATTGTTGAGAGATAGTAATAATTATTTACTAATGGACAGTAGTAACAATCCATACTAATATTATAAATGCGAAAGTAACTCTGTCTGTCTGTCTGTTACGCTTTCCCGCTTAAACCTCTCAACCGATTTTGTTGAAATTTGGCACAGACAATCTTTTGACCCTGAGAAAGAACATAGGCTACCTTTTATCCCGGAAAAATTTGATATTCCCGAGGGAAATCTAAAAAGCGCGATATAACCGAACTCCACGCGGGCGAAGCCGTGGGCGGAAAGCTAGTATTACAATATATCATCATCAGCCCATAGCAGTGCACTGCTAGACATAGGCCTCACGAATTTCAAGCCATTTAACTCGGTATTCGGCAACTCTCATCCAGTTACCAGCCATCCTACGAAGATCGTCGCTCCATCTAGCCTGAAGGCATCCCACCTTACTTTAACCGAGGTCTCCATTCAAGAATAAAGTACTCCAACGGTCATTGCATCTGTTGCGACAATGGACCAACTAAGTTCATTGCTACATCAGTTTGCTTATTCTGTGAGCTATGTCGAGAACTTTGGTTCTCTGTCGGATCACCTTAATGCGGATTCGATCTTTCAGAGAGACTGTACGCTTAGCCGCGCGTATTTGTTTATTTCAACATTGTGCACAATATTTTGCTACCACGATTTTGCAAGTAATACAGTAGTTTGTGAAGGTGAGGCACCATGGACTAGGCAATGTTTTTTTTTTTATATATATTTTTTTTTTTTTTTTATTAGTTATAAACTAGTGCTTGACTGCAATCCCGCCTGATGGTAAAACAGCGATGCAATCGTTGATGGTAAAGTGCACTAGCTTATTAAGCCTATTCACTCAAAAAAACTGAGTGAATAGGAAGGAAGACGGCAGTTGAGCGAGGTGATGCAATGTTTAACCCAACAACACGACCAACGATGCTGCGCCAGAGGATGATCTGGAGACCCTCCACGACCACACTCCCGACACAACAACATTAGGCACATCGTACCCGGCACACATCGCAACACAACTGCTCAGACCCGTCCTCCGTATATATCCTACTAGCTTTCCGCCCGCGGCTTCGCTCGCGTGGAGTTCGGTTATATCGCGCTTTTTAAATTTCCCTCCGGAATATCAATTTTTTCCGGGATAAAAGGTAGCCTATGTTCTTTCTCAGGGTCTAAATATTGTCTGTGCCAAATTTTATCAAAATCGGTTGAGAGGTTTAAGCGGGAAAGCGTAACAGACAGACAGACAGCCAGAGTTACTTTCGCATTTATAATATTAGTATGGATTATGGATAACTTGTTTGACATTACGGGATTTGCAGTTGAGAGTTTGTCATGCTCACTCAAATGTCTTGCTGATAGTGGCGCGTGTTGTTGGGTCATTTGGTTCCCTTCAATATGGTTGAACTAAGTGGGGCTGATGCGCGCGTCATGCTCGTGAACGAGGGCCTTCAGTGGAGACTGGTCATCTCTTAGCTGCCAGTGGGCTTAATTGATTTTCTATATTTTAATTAATTTTACACTGTGCTCACATGATAGAAGCAACATAAATATGTAACGAAGAAATCGAAGAAATGTAACCCATATATTATGGTTCTATGAGTGTCCATGGAGTTTCTTGCACGTTCTTCTCCATAGAGATCTAGGCTTTGGAACCTGCAAATTAGCTTCACTTTTCTTGGACTGACCGACATTGACTATTCAAAAGTACCAAGTAGTACCAAGTGATGGTTAATTTGAAATAAACAATTTTGATTGTTGCCCGTTCCATAGTTCATAGTATAACATACATACTTACTACATATATATAATAATAGATTCCGAGAGAGTACCTAATCACATTAGCGCTATTGTCTACCTAAGCTTGAGTACATCGCGTCACAATTATCTATAGCAACACTAATACCGCAAGCTGCTCATTAATATTATTGACATTACCTAATTAAATATTGGTTTGTCAGTTTACTTAGTGTATACAGAGTAGCAGGCATCGACGTAGAAATTATAACTAGGTATAGCGCAAATTTACTTTGTCTGTTATAAAAAACTTGGACGTCTTCCTGAAACATGTGTCCAGTATTTTGATATAAAGTATTTATATGCACAATTTTCAAAAGATATCATAAAGAATCACAAAGTTATAAGCTTGTTGTGTTACCTGGTGATCCCTACAAAAATATGGTCAACGTACCGCTCGCCCGCTCGCGCCTGCAGTGGTGCGGCGTGCATTCATTAATAATAATTTCTGTTTGTTTTGTAACTAACGAGTGATAACATTTAACATCTTACTTGCAGGCTTTGGACTCTCGTAACAGTCAAGGGTAGACAGATACATATGTTTTTTTTTTTGTATTTTATTCGTAAATACAGCAGTACCTAAGTGATAAAATAAAGGTTCGTATAATTTAATCCATACTAATATTTTAAATGCCAAAGTATCTCTGTCTGTCTGTCTGTCTGTCCGGCTTTCACGCCAAAATTACTGAACTGAATGTAATGAAATTTGGTACACAGATAGTCTAGAGCCTGGGAAAGGACATAGGCTATATAACATCCCGCTATGACCAATAGGAGCAGAGCAGGAACAAAAAATGTTGCGAAAACGGGAGAAAACGCGGACGTACATATTGCTCCCATTATTTTAACAGGCGCTTATTTTATATCATATATATAGATAATGAAACAATACGGATATGGAACAAGAAATTCAAGAGGCCAAAGACTTATTGACTTTGCCATTGAAAACAAGCTAGCAATCATCAACACCTTTTATAGGAAAAAAGAGAAAAGAAAATGGACATGGCAATCTCCGAATGGTCAACATAAAAATGAAATCGATTTTATATTATCTAATTATCCTCGACAATTTCAAGACATAGAAACACTAAGCATAAATTTCGCATCAGATCATAGACCACTTAGAGCCAGAATCTCGCTAAATAAACCACTGAAAACACGAACCAAGTTTGTAAGCAAGCAAAATAGTACACTCAAAACAGTAGAAGAAATACAAATATATCAGGAAACCTTAAAAACCCAAATACTGACGATTGACACCGAACCAACAGTACCAGGGTCAGTACAAGACTATTACGATAGAATAATAACTTGCATTACAGACAGCTTACAGATCGCACGAATTCCACATCCTACAAAAACATACAGCGTACTCACAGAAAATACAGAAAGACTTCTAAAACGAAGACAAGAGTTACAAAGGGCTAAAAACAAAACACGATCAATGAAAAACGAACTCAAAGCACTCTACAAATTGACAACCAAATATATTAAAAAAGACTACAAAACCTATAGGATAAATTTTCTTCAAAAATATATAGAACAAAGCGGAAGTATAAAAAAGGGATACAAAGAACTACGAACAAATAAAACATGGATTGAAAGCTTAAAAGAAACGGGAGAAAGGGAAACTGTTTACAATCGAAAAGATATAATTAACATCGCTACAAAATTTTATAAAAACCTATATAGCGCACCAGATTCAATCAGATACTCTAACCTTATCGAAAACGACTGTACTGACACTGAAACTCCACAAACACAGATAGAGTTAATAGATGATAATGAAGTTATAGAGACCATAAAACGGCTAAAATCCGACAAAAGTCCAGGTTCGGATAACATCACCAACGACGCCTTAAAAACCGCCTGCTTCATACTAGCTACGCCACTAGCAAAATTATTTAATCTAATTCTAGAAACTGGTATCACTCCATCACAATGGTCTGAATCAAAAATCATATTACTCTATAAGAAAGGGGACCCAAAAGACATCGGCAATTACCGTCCCATAAGTCTTCTACCAAGCATTTATAAACTTTTCTCTACATTAATCAATCAAAGAATCAGCGCAACACTTGAGAAGAATCAGCCTATTGAACAAGCGGGTTTCAGGAAAAAATACTCTACCATAGACCACATTCATACGTTAGAATTGATAATCGAAAAATATCAAGAACAACAGCGGCCGCTCTATATCATATTTATCGATTATCAAAAAGCATTCGACACAATTTTTCACGAAAGTATTTGGGCCAGTTTAAAATCTCAAAATGTAGAGAGAAAATACATAAATATACTCAAATACCTCTATAGTAACAGCTCAAGTGGAGTAAAACTAGAAACAGTGGGCCCCGAGTTTCCAATCAGGAGAGGAGTTAGACAAGGAGACCCTATATCACCAAACATTTTTATAGCTGTACTGGAATCCATCATAAGTGAACTAGACTGGAAAAATTGTGGATTATCCATCAAGGGTAGATATCTAAGTCATTTACGTTTTGCGGACGATTTGGTTTTACTGTCAGAATCGAGCCAACAACTACAATATATGCTAGAAACTCTACATAAAGTTAGCAGACAAGTTGGCCTAGAAATGAACATCACAAAAACCAAAGTAATGACGAATTTCAAAAAGTCTAGTATAAGAATTGGTAATGACCTCATAAACTATGTGGATCATTATATATATTTGGGGAAACAAATTGGATTTAACAGGGAAAGTAATGCCCTAGAAGTGGAGAGAAGAGTCAAACATACATGGAACAAGTATTGGAGTTACAAGGAAATATTTAAAACCGAAATGCCTATCAAAATAAAGAAAACAATTATGGACTCTTGTCTCATTCCCTGTCTTGCGTACGCATGTCAAACATGGAAGTTTACTAACAAAATAAAAAATAAAATAGTCACATGTCAACGAGGTATGGAACGTAGTATGATGAACATCAAGAAAATAGAGAAAATTAACCACACAAAAATAAGATCTAAAACGAAAACAATAGATGCACTTAGTTACAGCCAGAAATTAAAATGGAAATGGGCCGGTCACATAGCGCGACTTAAAGATCAAAGATGGACAAAAACAGTCACGTTATGGAGAGGTCCATCAGGCAAACGATGCAGAGGAAGACCATACGCAAGATGGGATGATGAAATTAAGAAGATAGCTGGCCCAGAATGGCATCAATTAGCTCAAGACCGCGAAAAATGGAAAGCTTTGGAGGAGGCCTTTACCTGAGGGGGGTTCCAGTAGAAAAATAGAATAAATTTTGAAACATGTTTTTTATAGTATTTTAAGAATGTTTAATATTTACTGGAAATATAAGGCTTTTTTATTTTTATTTATTTATTTTATTTATTTTATATCAACTGAGCTCTTTGGGTTCGAAGCTTACGCGGGTGAAACCGCGGGGCACAGCTAGTTTAGATATATATCGTATTTTTACTTAAAACTTATTTCACCCCTGTGAGCCCCATCTCGCTGTGACAACGCGCGTAGTGACCGTAGTGAACTAAGCATGGTAATTAAAAGATCGTAATTAATTATCGCTCACAATGGGCTGCATACGAAGGCTCAGAGTCACACAAAGGGCAATGAAAAGAGCTATGCTCGGAGTTTCTCTGCGTGATCGAATCAGAAATGAGGAGATCCGCAGAAGAACCAAAGTCACCGACATAGCTCTGCGAGTCGCTAAACTTAAGTGGCAGTGGGCAGGGCACATTGCTCCTAGAACCGATGGCCGATGGGGCAGTAAGGTTCTGGAGCGGCGGCCACGTACTGGAAGACGCAGCGTAGGGAGGCCCGCAACAAGGTGGACCGATGTCCTGGTGAAGGTCGCGGGAAGCCGATGGATGAGGGCAGCACAAGACCGGTCTGCGTGGAAAGCCTTGGGGGAGGCCTTTGTCCAGCAGTGGACATCTATAGACTGAAGAAGAAGAAGAATTAATTATATAAAACAACATAATTAATGGTACCATTAATAGGGGTAGATGCAAGAAGATTTCATTGAATTTACTTCACATTACAAAAACTATGTTTTTATAACACTACTAGTTGAATAAAACAATAGGCATTAAATGTACCGATACAAATAAGTCGACTCTGTTTTATAATCTTTAAAATTGAATTTTAAAGTTATTGCTAGGGTCATCATTGAGAAGTTTGCGCACTAAACTTCAAAGCAAAATAATTAAAAAATCCATGGACTTAGGTACCTCACACCGGTGCCATGGGTATGTAACATAATATATATTTTTTTTAAAAACCCATGCACTTAGGTACCTCACACCGGTACCATGGATATGCAACATATATATTTTTTTAAAAACCCATGCACTTAGGTACTTCACACCGAATTGCATACCCATGGCATACATACATAATATATATTTTATATACTGAAAGTATTATTTCATATTTCTGAAACAGATTGTATAGGTACAGGGTTAAAAATTCAACTGATATTGGAAGGGTTTCAACTGACAATGAAATACTCTAGGTATTGATACTAAATTTTCAGTTTCATTCGTTTCTTAAATTCAAATCGTAAAAAAATACACCGCGGTATGTAAGTAATAACTTCACATACACGCCAATATCACGATAAATCTCTTCCGTAATTCTGCGCGCCTAGTATGAGGTATTTGCCTACCGCAGGTGTTTTCTCTCTCATCAATTCTCAACATGTGGAGGAGATAGGATTAAAAACACTTCCAATATTGTCTGATATCATCTACAGAAGCCGGGACCTTTTTTTTTTTTTTGGTGTGGAGGGGAAATCATCAAATGACTTCTCCCCTCCCGCTCTGGTCGGAGCGGAAGGGCGCGTCGGACTTTAACTGATTAAAACCCACCTGATTTCCTTCACTTGCCTGTGCGCCAGGGCCTCGGCTAACCAACCCGCAACCCTGACCCGTCACGATGTGCAGACACCTCTATGAGGCTCGCTTGAAACACAACGCGCTGTCGACCTGGGTCTGGTCCTTTCCGAGCAGTGGACAGCTCGCAGCGCGCAAGCCCGTGCCTACGGTGGCCGGGAGTTTGATGCTGCTTCCCGACCAGGGCGACTCCTACCGGAATCCGGCCCTTGATATGTTTTATTATACCCTTTCAGTTACAACGTGAATATATTAATATTCACGGAATCAACAATTGCCGACACTCCAGGCCGTATCTGGAGCGGTTTTGCCTCAATGTAGCTAAAATAAATATAGAAAGGAACAGAATAAGGGCAGTGCAACCTAGCAATGTGCCGTCGGCAAGAATTGTCAATAGTCATTAGTGGTAAAAGATATAGTATATAGAAATTGTAATCAAGATAATTGTATAATTAATGGTAATAAAAATGAAAAAAAAACAGGAATGTAGATAATAATGTAAAATAAGAAAATAAAACATGATGAACAAGTGGGAAAAAAGCAGCTAAAAGAAAAAGATAGCCAAACCGCAAAACAGCCATCAGCGGAAAAAAAGGATTGGCAGTAGATAACTGACTAACAAGATTTCTTGCCACGAAAGAAGAATGGGGACGGCAACGAAAAAAAATAAAATAAACTAAGCGTGTATATATTATTCTGTTTGAAGTATTTTTTCTTATAAATGTCAAGGCACCTTTGTACTCAGATCTTATTGTGTGTAGTTAAATAATAAAATCAATAAATAAATAAGGTTCATGCGATACAGCCCCCTAATAGACAAAAAAATGGAGTCTTAGTAATAGTGTAATTGCGTAACACATAACTGTCAAAGTGAATCCCATTGCTTTTTTTTTTTACATATTATAAACCAGCGCTTGACCGCAATCCTGCCTGATGGTAAGCAGTGACGCAATCGTTGATGGTAAAGCGCACTAGGTTATTAAGAGCCTATTCACTCTAGCCTTGAAGACACTCAAATTGTAGTCCGACGGAAACACCGCCGCTGGCAAATTGTTCCAGTCTCTCGATGTACGCGGTATAAAGGAGGAGGCGAAACGCTTCGTCCGGATCGTAGTGGTGTTAACAACGTAAGGGTGGAAACCAGCCGTACGACGGGTCGTCCGCTGGTGGAACGGAGATGGGGGAATTAAATCATGCAATTCCTTCGCACACTCCCCGAAATGCATCCTATAGAACACCGAAAGGCCGAAAGCCTAGAGGCTTTGGAGACCAACACGAGTTAGATCAGGGTCACCAACAAGCCTCTTTGCACGTCTCTCCACTGAATCCAAAGTGGCCAGGTGACACTTAGCAGCACCAGCCCAAATGTGGCTGCAGTACTCTACACACGAACGGACCTGTGCTTTGTATAACATTAGAAGCTGCCCAGGTGTGAAGTACTGCCGGACCTTTGCGATAACACCAAGTTTCCTGGCAGCCACCTTAGCCTTGGACCCAATGAACCGCCCAAAGTTAAGGTCCGAGGAAATCTCAACTCCCAAAAGCTGAAGGCGGTCGGAACACTCCAAGGACACATTCCGAAAAGTAGGGGCCAAGGTGAACGGGCTCCTTTTGGCGGTGAATAGACACGCCTGTGTTTTGGCGGCATTGAATGCTACAAGATTGGCATTGCCCCATTCGGAGACTGCCTGCAGTGCAACACTCGTTCGCTCAACCATGGCCTCTCTTTCGGACCGGATTGATTCCCTACTAGCCTGAGCATCCGGCAGGTATCTCTCTACAACTGTGCTGTCATCTGCATACCCATAGATACCGGGCATCAGCAGATCGTTAATATGCAGCAGGAACAGAGTTGCAGAGAGAACAGACCCCTGAGGAACACCGGCATTAGTTGACATGGGCTCAGAAGAGCATCCGTCGACAACAACTCGGAGATGAACAATGGGATTCACTTTGATAGTTCAACAGCATTCATTGCGTTATTTACTTAGTTATGCAGACAAATTATTCGAACTTATGGACCGATGGATTAACAATATGCTTAAAATTATTCCAATTGATTGCAATAGTGTGTTAAGCAATTAAGGCGCCGATTTTACCCTTTTACTACGGAATGTTAAAAGTTTCATTGAAAAGAAAGAAAGAAAGAAAAAACGTTTATTTGCAGTAAACATGACGCGAGAGTTTACAAAAAATAAGAAATAGTTGAGGGAAACATGCGTCACATCCACGCAAAATGGCTGTCGCTCAGCATTATGCATGTTTGCACGATTCTACGGTTTCAAAAAAACATGCAATAAAGTATACAGTCAAAAAGCAGCGGGTCGTTGAAATTTTCGTCAGGATCATATTATAGCTTTAATTCATGGTAACAGGTTGGCGCGTCAATTAAGGTCTGTTCTTATTAACATTTTCTAACCATTTGCTTACCGACAGTGGCCGAAACATCGTGAGTCCGAATGCCATAGAAGAATATAGTATAGAAAACTAGATGCGCCTCGCGGTTTAAGTTTCGATCCCGTTGGAATCATCAACATCAACCTTTTTATCGTCCCACTGCTGGGAACAGGTCTCCTCTCATACAGAGAAGAATTGAGCGTAATAACCATGCTAAGCAGTTCTACAGCATTCATTAGGATTATTTACGTTGATGAGCACATATAGTTTTCGAACGAAAGCAATGGATTTGCAATATGCTTCAAAATATCAAAAAATATTCTAACAATTGCGCAACTTACTATAACTCGAATATGGGTGATATTCGAGTTATAGTAAGTTTTATAATGTTTGTTACCTTATTGTGTGTTTTAAAATATACTTTTAATGATAATGTGTAATTTATATAAATTACTAGCTTTCCGCCCGTGGCTTCGCCCGCGTGGTCTTCGGTCATATCGCGCTTTTTAGATTTCCCTCGGGAATATCAAATTTTTCCAGGATGAAAAAAGTACCCTATTATTTAATCCGGACTTCTAACTTCACGTCTGAAAAATTTCAAAGCAATCGGTTGAGTAGTTTCGGCGTGAAAGCGGAACAAACTCACTTTCCCATTTATAATATTAGTAAGGATAAAATCGACCTCACATTAACATACACGAGTTAACATTCCCACGCAAATAATGACATCCATGTTGCGAACTCAAAGAAAAATAACTACATTAGGCTGACATAGTGATAGAACTTTATGACGATAGTTTCCGGTACCAGCACCTGTGATTACCTACCGACTAAAAAAAACAAAGACTTTCGTTTCACTAATCCATAGCTTATATAGACGTAGAGAAAGTAATTGATGATCTTCACAGACACGACTATAAGGCTGACCACAATTGCGTGTCTGTATACTATTTATATTGTTTGCTGGCCGCTTGATTAATAGCATTGTCTTGACACGCTGAATCCACTGGACTATGCCGAAATAGTCTTATAGTGTGTTTCATTAGTAGGTTATTATGCTAGGCCATTTTAAACTTGAACTAGTTTATTTATGTATGAAATTGTTATTTTTAGGGTTCCGTACCTCAAAAGGAAAAAACGGAACCCTTATAGGATCACTTTGTTGTCCGTCTGTCTGTCTGTCTGTCTGTCTGTCTGTCTGTCAAGACCCTTTATCTCAAGAACGCGTGGACGTATCAAGCTAAAATTCACATGAAATACTCAGGTCTATTGTCCCTTTAAGCTGTGAGAATATCAAACTTCTAAGCCAAGCCAATCAAAAGATACAGCCGATTATGTCGATATTTTCACCAAATTTTCGACACTCGCAAAGGAATCAAAACCTACAGGATACTTCCCGTAAACTCAGAATCTTGAAAATTGGCATGAAGCATTGTCATATAATGCAAATATAGGGAAAATTACGAAAATCACATTTTTTTAGTTATATAATATAATAAACATATTTTAATAAAATGGAACTTACTACCTTATTTCTCACGAACGAATAAAGTTATCAAATTGAAATTTATACCAAATACCTAGGTCTATTGTCCCTTTAAGCTGTGAAAATATCAAACTTCTAAGCCAAGTCAATCAAAAGATACAGCCGATATGTCGATATTTTCAACAAATTTTCGACACTCGCAAAGGAATCAAAACCTACAGGATACTTCCCGTAAACTCAGAATCTTGAAATTTGGCATGAAGGATTGTCATATAATGCAAATATAGGAAAAATTGCGAAAATCACATTTTTTTATTTATATAATATAATAAACATATTTTATTAAAATGGAACTTACTACCTTATTTCTCACGAACGAATAAAGTTATCAAATTGAAATTTATACCAAATACCTAGGTCTATTGTCCCTTTAAGCTGTGAAAATATCAAACTTCTAAGCCAAGCCAATCAAAAGATACAGCCGATATGTCGATATTTTCAACAAATTTTCGACACTCGCAAAGGAATCAAAACCTACAGGATACTTCCCGTAAACTCAGAATCTTCAAATTTGGCATGAAGGATTGTCATATAATGCAAATATAGGAAAAATTGCGAAAATCACATTTTTTTAGTTATATAATATAATAAACATATTTTAATAAAATGAAACTTACTACCTTATTTCTCACGAACTACTAAAGGTATCAAATTGAAATTTATACTAAATACCTGGGTCTATTGTTCCTTTAAGTAGTGAAAAAATCAAACTTCTAAGATAAAGCGATCAAAAGATACAGCAGTTTATACCGACACCTTAGACGAATTTCGGTCACACGCTAGGGAATCAAAACCTACAAGGTACTTCCCGTGAACTCAGAATCTTGAAATTCGGCACGAAGGAACGTTATATTATAGTACAGATAGATAAAGGAAAAATTGTGAAAATGATAAATTTGAAGTTACATAAAATATTAAAATATTATTTTTGCTTACAAGACATAAAATATTTTTTTAATAATTATAAACTTACTACCTTCCCTTTTTCACATGAACGCGTAGAGATATTAAAGTTGAAATATCAAACACTTCTTAAATCTAATTGCCTCTAAACTGTGAAAAATTCTAAATCAATGCTAGTATTATAAATGCGAAAGTAACTCTGTCTGTCTGTTACGCTTTCCCGCCTAAACCTCACAGCCGATTTTGATGAAGTTTGGCACAGACAACCTTTAGACCTTGAGAAAGAACATAGGCTACCTTTTATCCCGGAAAAATTTGATGTTCCCGAGGGGAATTTAAACAGCGCGATATAACCGAACTCTACGCGGGCGAAGCCGCTGGCGGAAAGCTAGTACGTCATAAATTGTAAACCGCTACATTTGTACGGCGGAACCCTCGGTGTGCGAGTCCGACTCGCATTTGACCGGTTTTTTTTTTTATATATTATAAACTAGCGCTTGACCGCAATCCTGCCTGATGGTAAGCAGTGACGCAATCGTTGATGGTAAAGCGCACTAGTTAATTAAGAGCCTATTCACTCTAGCCTTGAAGACACTCAAATTGTAGTCCGACGGAAACACCGCCGCTGGCAAATTGTTCCAGTCCCTCGATATACGCGGTATAAAGGAGGAGGCGAAACGCTTCGTCCGGATCGTAGTGGTGTTAACAACGTAAGGGTGGAAACCAGCCGTACGACGGATCGTCCGCTGGTGGAACGGAGATGGGGGAATTAAATCATGCAGTTCCCTCGCACACTACCCGATATGCATCCTATAGAACACCGAAAGGCTGGCTACTCTACGCATGTGCTCTAGGCTTTGGAGACCAACTCGAGTTAGATCAGGGTCACCAATCAGCCTCTTTGCACGTCTCTCCACTGAATCCAAAGTGGCCAGGTGACATTTGGCAGCACCAGCCCAAATGTGGCTGCAGTACTCCACACACGAACGGACCTGTGCTTGTGTTATGCTTGCCTTAGAGTTATGTGCTAAGGCCGTAACGCTTAATATGATAGGTACGATCAACGATAAAACTCGACTAACAAGTCAGTTTTATAAATCTTAATTAATTAATTATTGTGTTAAATACAACGCTATTTTGTCTTTATACGAAACCTGAATATAGTTTGTTCAGAATAAGCAAATGAATCGATTCCAATCATTTTTACGCCATGTTATATTTTTTCCCAAATATATTTAGAAGTACCAATGTAACTTTTATAAAGTTATATGTACTTTCTAAGTATATCTTGGACACCAATAACTGAAGGTGAAGGAAAATATCTTGAGGAAACCTGGACTTTAAGTCTGAAATCGCCAACCCGCATTAAGCAAGGGTGGTGATTACGCTCAATCCTTCTCTGTATGAGAGGAGATCTGTGCCCAGCAGTGGGACGACAAAAAGGTTGATGATGATGACATTTAGAAACGGTTGCAGTGGGGTTACCGAGCGCACAACACTGCTGATAGCAGACCATAGTACTATGTGCGTGCGCATAGCTGGACAGTCCTCCATGCTCCGCGACGCTGTTACCAGATGCGTTGACCATATTTTTGTTGGGACAACCAAGTATGATAACAAGCTCATAACTCTGTGGTTTTCATGATATTTTATCTTTTTGAAATTTTGTACATAGATTCTTTACTTAAATACTGGGAAAGTGTTTCGGGTTCCGCTTAAAAAAAATAACGTTGCTTAAGATAAATAGGAAAAGCAGTTAAATAAAAATAATATTACATCATCAACCTTTTTATCGTCCCACTGCTGGGCACAGGTCTCCTCTCATACGGAGAAGGATTGAGCGTAATCACCACGCTTGCTCAATGCGGGTTGGCGATTTCAGACTTAAAGTCCAGATTTCCTCAAGATGTTTTCTTTCACCTTCAGTCATTGGTGTCCAAGATATACTTAGAAAGTACATATAACTTTAGAAAAGTTTCATTGGTATTGGTATTATTATGAAGTCGTGGGACTTCATAATAATATTTACTCTTGAATAAAGTCAATGCTAAGCGATTAATTTTTGGAAGATTGAGGTCATTGAATGGAATTTTAATGCCAAAATGTCATTTTAAAGAAAATAGAATAAGCATTAAGTAACACAATTTACCACAATCGATTACATCACTGTTTACTATCAGGCGCGATCGCGATTAACCACTAGTTTAAATATGCATATTCTATACTAGCTGCCGCCAGCGACTTTGTTCGCGTGGAATTAGTTGTGCTCTGCTCCTAATGGTCGCAGCATGATGTTATACAGCCTGAAGCCTTCCTGGATTAAGGGGCTATCCAACCCAAAAATATTTTTTCAAATCGGACCAGTAGTTCCTGAGATTAGCGCGTTCAAACAAACTCTTCAGCTTTATATGTTAGTATAGAAGATTAAAAAAAAAACCTACAAATTCATTGTCATAAAAAGCATGCTACCAGCTATATGATTCAACTAAATCTTATACTCGGGTGTACGACACGAGTTTGAATCTATACGACGTGGAAACTCAGTCGTTCTACAATGACAGTTTTACTTCTGACAGTACTACATCAAATAACTAGTACCATTAGTAAAAAAATGGCTTTTGAATAATTTAAAAAAATAATGTCATGTAATTTAAATAATTTAAAAAATTTATGAAACATCCTGTATGCGAGCGCAGGCCGAGTCTTGCGCTCCAAGGGTACACGGATTGGAGCGGCGACATCTTTATCAGAGTTCATTGACCTTAGTTGAATGAACCAAGTAGTTAGGGTTTGATCCCAGGTCAGGCAAGAACCAATGTAACTTTTCTAAGTTTTAGTTATGTACTTTCTAAGTATATCTTGGACACCAATGACTGATGACAAGGTGAAGGAAAACGTCTTGAGGAAACCTGGACTTTAAGTCTGAAATCGCCAACCCGCATTGAGCAAGCGTGGTGATTATACTCAATCCTTCTCTGTATGAGAGGAGACCTGTGCCCAGCAGTGGAACAATAAAAAGGTTAATGATGATGATTCACCTTAGCTCAAAAATTAATATTTTTTTAAAACCTTTTTTTTATTTTTGTGTACCTAAAATGAATACCATGTACTTGCAACTCCAGCTGAAGGATGCAGACTGGCCACGGATATTACAATTGCTACTCAATTAAAATAATATTGCGGTATATTCGCAAAAAAAAGTATCAAATCATCAAATATGAGGTTATGGAACAATCGCTTTAATTCCTATAAAATAAAATTCAGTTTACGCTACGTACAACATCAAACATTTTTATATTTTTTTCATTACTGCTATTCTCGCTGAACCTTAAATTACATTTCAATAAAGTGGATGTTTGTTTTTCACTTTGTAGTGGTTTTATGGAAGTCGGTTGTTTTGAAAAAAAGTTTTGTGTTATATTTTTTATAACTGGAAATAACGTCAATCCATACTAATATTATAAATGCGAAAGTATCTCTGTCTGTCTGTCTGTCCGGCGTTCACGCCAAAACTACTGAACTGATTGTAATGAAATTTGGTACACAGATAGTTAAGAGCCTGAGAAAGGACATAGGCTATATAAAATCCCGCTATCAGAGCAGAGCAGCAACAAAAAATGTTGCGAAAACGGGGGCAAACGCGGTCCTACATATTGCTCCTATTATTTTAACAGGCGCTTATTTTATATCAACACGCTGTCGGATTTTATATCAAGTCGCTGGCAACAGCTAGTTTAAATTAAATAAAAATTTTAATAATCACAATAATTTTAAAATTGGCGAACTCGATTAACAGTACGTATCTTTGACATTCCTGAAGGGTCGTCAGAAGCCTGAACCTATACAATATGTAAAGAAAACCCCCTCCGACCCATAAGGGTAATAAAGATTAGGTAAACACATGACCAAATAAAATATTAAATTTTGCGTAATCATCATAGTAACAATACTAATGAATTTTGAAATAATTTTTTTTTCCCGCGATCTAACTCCAACTTCCCCGAAATTTGGCAATTTTTAAAAAGTGACAACACCTATTTGTGACGGAGCGAATAGCGATGCGATCACATGCCGCCTACCCTGCCTCTCTTTACCCGCGCATGTATGCCTAAAGAGTTGCCTACCGCACATGCATTAAGTTACCTCGCTTTTTCGAAATAATATTTATTTTCTTAGGGGGATTTTTTTTAAGTTTAGCCCTGCTTTGTAGGCATTAGTAGAATCAGTTACCGATACCTAACAATACCTTCACTGATCGGACAGGGTTTTCTTTATATATTGTATGTTTTCTTAACCTATGTATTTTACTTTAACTCAGTATAAGTGATATTTTTCTTGATTTTTTTTTCTATAGGTATACTTTCCCCACACTAGGAGTTTCTCCTGTATCGTGGGTGCGTTACAATCATATAAACTCACATACACAAACATTCAGACCCGGAACAACTACTCGTAGGACATACAAATATTTGTTCCGTGCGGGGTTCGAACCTGCGACACGCTGCGCAGCAGTCAATAGCTTGATCACTGCGCTTACTTTGCAGTCGAAAATGTATCAACAGTCACCATCATGGCTTGAAAATAACAGAAAAAATAAAAACAAACTTTATGGCATAATGACCCTTAAGAGGTTATCAGAATCGTTTTCACACATTAAATCCTGGTTATACTGGTATCATAAAATACCGTAACTTTATCTTCACTTTAAATGTTTTTTTACCAGGGAAGTTATGGGGTTATTCCCTTGGGTACGGCTGGCCGAATATGACCATGCTGTTATAAAGCAAACGAGGGTATTATTTTGACGTTCCTATCAAAGGATACTGAATAATGTCTTTGAGATTCCCTTGGTGATAAGGAGACCAGGATAATTCTGTTATTTTAGCAAATAAATAAAAAAGTAAGTGTTATCTTTTCCTTTTCCGGAGCCAATAGAGGTTCACTGCTCGACAAAGGCCTTCCTAAAGCTTTTTTTTTAAATAATTATAAACTAGCGCTTGACTGCAATTCCGCCTGATGATAAGCAGTGATGCAATCGTTAATGCTAAAGCGCGCTAGTTTATTAAGCCTATTCACTTAAAAAACCTTAGTGAATAGAAAGGAAGATGGCAGTTGAGCGGGGTGGTGCAATGTTAGACTCAATAACACGACCAACGATGCTGCGCCAGAGGGAGATTGATGTGGAGACCCTCCACGACCAAACTCCCGGCACAACAACATTTGACGCATCGTACCCGGCACATATCGCAACACAACTGCTCAGACCCGTCCTCCGTACGGTCACCAGACATCATGCCGGAACACAACGAATCGCTTGGCGGCAAGACTTTGTCTGGTGAGTGGTAACTTCTACTGGCAGCCGGTGTTATGGCCTACCGAGGCTAAGGTATACTGGTTATTGCTTGCCACAATAACCGGTATTTTACTGTCCGCATTCATCGGTATCCCGCGACCTTGACCTGCAGGGTAATTGCGTAACGCACTATCAGTAGCAATGGGTTTCATTTTGACAGTTCAACAACATTCATTGCGTTATTTACGTTGTTGAGCTGCACATTGTTCGGTCATATGGAGCAATGGATTAGCAATGCGCTTCCAAATGATTCTAATTCATGCTAATAATGTGTTACGCAATTTTGGTGCAGGTCATTGGTCTTCCTTGTTGGGGGCCTCCCTATAAGTGTTATAGTAGCTTTTAATTCTAGAAAAGCTATTTATGATGAGTAAAGTTATTCAAAATTAAGCAGCGCCATTATCTGCATTACACGCTCCTAATTGGGCACGTCAACAAAAATCATTGCGTTATTAACGTAAATATACAGGCATACGATGCGATGCAATGCGACGGCGTGCGTCAATAACTGTTTTTTTTTATTAATTATAAACTAGTTCTTGACCGCAATCCCGCCTGATAGTAAGCAGCGATGCAATCGTTGATGGTAAAGCGCACTAGTTTATTAAGCCTATTCACTCAAAAAACTTAGGAATAGGAAGGATGACGGTAGTTGAGCGAGGTGATGCAATGTTAAACCCACCAACACGACCAACGATGCTGCGCCAGAGGGAGATTGAGCTGGAGACTCTCCACGACGCCCGACACAACAACATTTGGCGCATTGTACCCGGCACACATCGCAACACAACTGCTCAGACCCGTCCTCCGTACGGCTTCACCAGACATCATGCCGGAACACGACAAATCGCTTGGCGGCAAGACCTTGTCTGGTGGGTGGTAACTTCTGCCGGCAGCCGATGTTATGGCTTACCACCGAGAGCTCATAATATTCGTGGAAACTCCAGAAAGGGATGCCTTTAGAAAGACTGCTACCTGCTTACCATCAGGCGGGATTGCAGTCAAGCGCTAGTTTGTAATTTATATAAAAAAAAAGACTTTTTTGGTTACTCGCAACCATCGTGCATGTACGACAAGATGCATAAATGCAAACGAAGCTGAATAGTATCGTGACTTTGGTAAAGAGGCAGATGGGGCATTCCACAATAGGGAAGTGTCCAATATATGAGAATCAAAAACAAAATTAGTCCGTCTTATTTATAATAAAAAAAATAATTAAGACCCGTATTTTTATTTTGTCGAAATTACCAAAAACTACTAAGATACGTCACGCCGTTGTATATTTTGTACCACGGCGTGACTTCATGTGTCATTACAAAACCATATATCTTCCTAAGTATTTTAATGAAAGAAGAAATAAAAAATACGTGTTTAATATTTTTTATAAGTCTATCTGATGGACATTAAATTACTTTTTAAGACACAACCTAATTGCTGCATATTTCCGCCTAACGCAGATCCTCACAGGATACGTTTGTTTCAGAATGTTACGCAGTATATTCTGCTTGCGCGATGCTGAATTTTATTAAACGTCAGTATGATACAGCACAAGTTAACTTTTAGTCCCTAACAATAGCAACACTTTTGCGACCAACTAAAAAAAAATACAGCCTCCGTTCTGTTTAAAAAAAGTCCAGATAAACAAACCCAATAACACATTGTCCGAGAATCAAACTCAGGAACCTCATGCATAACATTAAAAGCCTACAGCACAGGCGTAGAGTAGCCAGCCTTTCGGTGTTCTATAGGATGCATTTTGGGGAGTGTGCGGGGGAATTGCATGATTTGATTTCCCCATCTCCGTTCCACCATCGGACGACCCGTCGCACGGCGTGTTTCCACCCTTACGTTGTTAACACCACTACGATCCAGACGAAGCGTCTCGCCTCCTCCTTTGTACCGCGTACATCGAGGGACTGGAACAATTTGCCAGCGGCGGTGTTTCCGTCGGACTATAATTTGAGTGTCTTCAAGGCTAGAGTGAATAAGCTCTTAATAAACTAGTTCGCGTTACCATCAACGATTGCATTACTGCTTACCATCAGGCGGGATTGCGGTCAAGTGCTAGTTTATAATTTATATATGTAAAAAAACAAACAAAACATTTGCGACTATAAACAAACAGGTAAAACATTACGCAAAAAAAAAATATTGACAAGCGAAAATCGACTTATAGGTAGGTAATAATCTGTCCTAAATTCTCATTGGCAAGATAATCTTCTTCCTAAATGGCAATTTGCCAGCTTCGATACCGGATTATGTCCTCATGAAAACAATTTAGACTGAAGTATCTTGTTGCTGTAAATAGATGAAGAACACAAGTTTCATAATCTTAATATTTGTTCGCGCATCATTATGATTAGCCCCTGCTGGATAGGTATATAAAGACCTCTCCTATTGCACACTAGGCCTTCTAGCTGATACCAGGCATCTTGTGGAGTTCGTCGCTCCAACTAGCGTGAAGTGTAGAAGTGGGATGGCCTCAAGGCATCCCACTTAAGGTTTACCAATATTCTACACTCAAGAAAACGTCAAACATAACGGTCATCAGTTCTTTTGCTAATGTAATTGGCCCATCGACACTTTGTTAGTACTGTCAGAAGGTTTTAAAACATTCTGACGCTACGCTATACGCTATGTATCGCTGACAGAGGTGTTCGGCACTTGTACAGCTACACAGGAGCTAAACTTTCCACAGATTCGGGAACACTGTTGGAGCTGCTGAACCTTGGACAAAACTATCTTAGCATTGTGTAGATTCAATTTATTAGTATTGTTTAATTGCATGGCAAACGTGTGAGCACAATGTACGAATGTGCTGTAAGGCATTTATTTGTTGGGTTAGTCTTTTTTATTGACTTAATTGTGCTCTGGCTGTTGAGAGTATGTCATGCTCACTCAAATGTCTCGCTGATGGTGGCGTGTGTTTTGGGTCATTGGGTTCCCTTCGATATGGTTGAGCTGAATGATGCTGATCCATTCGTAATGTTCGTGAACGGACGCCGTCGGTGGGGACTGGTCATCTCTTAGCTGCCACGGCGTATTTTAATTTCTGAATTGATTTTTGTATTTTTTCCATAATGGACGCTCTCGGCGTACAATTTATTTCTGCATCGTTCTCACACGGTTGATTTCAACATGAATGATGTAATCAAATATTTGTAACAATAGCTTGAAAATTTAAAAGAGTGTCCATGGAGTTTCTTGCCCATTCTTCTCCATAGGTACCTACTCTTTCGAATGGGCGACTAGCTTCATCTTATTGACTGACCAACCTTCTGACAAGTCAAAAGTGCCTGTAACTGGTTTATTTGAAATAAATGATTTGATTTGATTTGATATAAAACATGTTCTATAGGATGCATTTATGAGAGTGTGCCAGGGAATTGCCTGACTTAATTCCCCCATCTCCGTTCCATCATAGGACGACCCGTCGTACGGCGAGTATCCACCCTTACGTTGTTGACATCACTACGATGCGGACGAAACGTTTCGCCCCGTCTTTTAATCCAAGTACATCGAGGGACTGGAACAATTTGCTACCGGCGGTGTTTCCGTCTGACTACAATTTAAGTATCTTCAAGGCTAGAGTGAATAGACTCTTAATAATTTGGTGCGCTTCAACGATTGATCAGGCGGGATTGCAGTCAAGCACCAGTTTGTAATTATAAAAAAAAAATGGAGAAAGCGAGACGGTCAACGAAATTCAGGTAAGTACCAATGCAAAACATTTCTAAGTTATATGTAGTTTCTAAGTGGTGAAGGAAAACATCTTGAGTAACGACTTAAAGGACTTTAAGTCTGAAATCGCCAGCTTGCTTTGAGCAAGCCTGGTGATTACGCTCAATCCTTTTCTTTATAGGTAAGAGAAGGCCTGTGCCCAGCAGTTGGATGATTTAAAAGGTTGATGTTGACGAAGATGATGACTTAATATTAGTCAATTATTTGATATGACTATACTAATATGTTATCTTCTATCCTTTTCTTAATGAAATGTAACAAAAAAAGATGCACTCAACTTAAAATCCGTTTAGTTTTGAACAAAAAGGAGACTCTTCATTAGTGTCAAACAAGTGTATAACATGAGATGAATGACGTCATATATGGCTATGCCACATGTAACAGAAACTTTCGAGCTACTGGACACAGAAAATGAAGGACAAACTAATATTGCATCCAAGCTTCACTTTACAAGCAATTTTAGAGACATTGTATAAAAAAACTTTTTTACAAAAAAACAACCGACTTCCAAAAACCACTACAAAGTGAAAAATAACTAATTTCGGAAGTCGGTGTCTTTGGTTTTGTATATTCGTTTTTTGACACCGACTTCCGAAATTAGTTATTTTTCACTTTGTAGTGGTTTTTGGAAGTCGGTTGCTTTTTGGAAAAAAGTTTTTATTTTACACTTTTTAGTTGTTAAAAGTAGGTACTATGTATGCAGTTGCATCCGTTCAGACTGGAAGCTGACGCAAATATAGTTGGGAAACGACGTAATTTTGTTTAATTTAATTTTTTACCCGTTAGTATTCCCTCAACTGCCTATGGTCTTCATCATCAAATTTACTGCAGACCATTATTTTAACCCAATGGGTGCAAAGGTCCAACCACAAAGTAGCTACTGTAAACCGTTGAGGAGTTCCCGGAACTGGCCTTTGTCTTCATCATCAGAGCTTTTATGACAGTCACAACCCATCTAGGTGTAAAGTTCTTATCAATACAAATTAATCGAGCCCAAACACAAGGTAGTTGCTGTGAATTGTTGAGGAGTTCCTTCGACTGTCTCCCGGCTCCATCATCAGATCTACTCCAGACCTTTATTAAATTGTAGTGCTTTATAATACTTAATGAAAATGCTAAGAAATGCACTAGTCGCCCCTGCAACTTTTGAAAGTTCCCCTTGTTTTCTCTGGTCTTCCACCATCAAACCCTGATATCCTTATCATGGGACCACCTTGGGAACGTCCTCTTTCAACAGAAAAAGAATTATCAAAATCGGTTCATAAACAACGAAGTTATGCGCGAACAAACATAAAAAAAGCATATATACGGTCGAATTGAGTAACCTCCTCCTTTTTGAAGTCGGTTAAAAAACACTGGACACTACATGGGGGGATCTCATCATCATCATCATCACCAGCCTCTACTCGTCCACTGCTGGGCATAGGCCTCCTCCATGGCATGCCAACAAGCTCGATCCTGAGCAGTTCTCCGCCAGCCACTACAAGCCATCTTTTTGATGTCGTCGCTCCATCTCGCCCAAGGGCGTCCTACGCTACGTTTGCCGAGACGCGGTCTCTTCTGAAGGACTCGTTTACCCCAACTTATGTCGGTCCTGTGGCATAAGTGACCTGCCCATTGCCACTTCAGCGTGCTAATCCTCTCAGCTATGTCCCTAGTCTGCTATTTTTATAAATTTATCATTCCAACACGATTCCATTATCATTGTGCTTAAAAGTTCGTAATCTGTTAAATTCGTTATTATCGATCAGTTATCTCAGTCGTCTCGTACTGGAATGGTGATAGAGTGACATTGCCGTATTACCATTACATATTTTAAAACCTGTTACTAGAACTGATTTCCTAAAATTACTGCTCAATTCGAACGTTTATTCATATGGAGTGGAGTGTGTCAATTATTGACCACTGGGAAGTCATAATGACGCAATTTTATTAGTAGGATTCCAAATTTGATCAACCATTTTGACACTATTGTAATAGCGGACTAGATTTTTTTTTAGTAATTATAAACTAGTGCTTGACTGCAATCCCGCCTGATGGTAAGCAGTGATGCAATCGTTGATGGTAAAGCGCAATAGTTTATTAAGCCTATTCACATAAAAAACTTAGGAATAGGAAGAATGACAGTAGTTGAGTGATGTGATGCAATGTTAAATCTAACCAACACGACCAACGATGCTGCGCCAGAGGGAGATTGTTCTGGAGACTCCCACGACCAAACTCCCGACACAAAAATCTTTGGCGCATCGTACCCTGCACACATCGCAACACAACTGCTCAGACCCGTCCTCCGTACTACTTCACCAGACATCATGCCGGTTTCCCTATAATACAACTGTGAAGTTTCAATTTACGCGGCTCCTAAACAACATTGCGTTCTATCACCACAACGATGAAACACTATCTCTAAACTACTACACTCCGATGACATAGCCGAGAATGTTACACTATTTTACAAAGACATCGAAGCATCTAGATCAGGAACACCATTTTTTACTAACATGGCAGTCTGCCAACGTCGTGGTACTAGGTTTATGCCTTCGAGAGATCAATTTTGAGGCTTTCACGGTGAAATAGGTGTTGGATAAGGTATTGGAGGATGAGTTACGGCAGTTTCGGTGTGAGGAATATTTTTGATGTTTGCGTTGGGGTACTAATTTTCGATTAACTAGGCCATAAATAATGTAATGGTATTAGTTATGATAGTAAAACCAAATAAATGATCCATAATCATAAAATATTGATGTATTTTATGATTGTGAAGCATTTATTTGTGACAAATATAACTCCCTCCGAGTTATATTTGTCACAAATAAATGCTTCATCGCCTTTTGGAATCTGGACTATGATTCTGAATTCCAGAAGCATGGAAATAATTAAAGAAAACTAGAATCGTTAGAAACTTGATTGAAAGTCTGACAGTAAGTCTGGAGTAAACTGGATTGTAGGACTTAGGTAGCCAGTCGTGCTAGATAATATACACCGTTATTTTTTGGATATGCGAAACCAAAGGGCAAATATTCTAAGTATTTTTTACCCTTGGTAAAAAATGCTTAGAATAATGCAATACGTCAGTGTCAATACACTGCCAAATGTAGGTCGCGCCCAAAGTACGAAATACGCTAGCCTACTATCTAACTTGTTGTGTAATTTTGGAACATAACGTCATACAGCTTGTCAAAATAATAGATTTCACAACCAAAAATATTTTTTTTAAGAATTTCTATAATTTGTTACACGTGTTATTGGCAAAATTGTGGTATCTAACCACAGCGGCCATGGAAGAGTTGAAGTAGTAGTCACTGTAAAGAAAAGAAAGAAAGTAACTTGTTGTAATAAATATATTTTAACCCATATACGTACACCGTACAGAATCGAATCGATTCAGTTGCTTATTCTAAATAAACTGTATTCAGGTTTCGTTTAAAGAAAAAATAATGTTGTATTTACATAGCGCGACAGCCCCCCTCCCTCACAACCAAGTTACTGGTTAAAACAAAACCCCTTAATAAGTCGAGTGCGAGTTATATTAGCTAGTTACAAGTGAATAACGTTACTTTTGAACGACACGTCACTTTGTATGCTGAATGAAAGTCAAGACATCATGTGTCAAGGTTAGCTCGGCTGAGCAGCGTTCGAAAAGCTACGCTAAATCTTTTCGTCGTCCAAGATACTACAGTGTCTCAAGACTAAATTCTTTTTTTTTTTTATTCTCCTTTTGTTTAGGGACATTTATAACTGCAATGCGTATGTCAGTCCCGTCGTACCCTGAATACACATTTATCAAATTTGACCCATGAACCTAAACAGACTCTTCGCATCATCGCTATTTTAAATTCTATGATCAATGTGCATTGCCACTATGACATACGGAACTGAAACGTTGTCGCTCATAATGGGCCTTATACGAAGGCCACATATGTGTGATAGAAAAAGCTATACTCGGAATTTCTCTGCGCGATCGAATCAGAAATGAGGATATCCGCAGAAGAACCAAAGTCACCCTTAAAACTCTTCGAGTCACTTAAATTAAGTAGCAGTGAGCGGGGCACATTGCTCGTAGAAAAGATGGCCAATGGGGCAGTAAGGTTCTGGAGTGACGGCCACGTACCGGAAGACACACAGTAGGGAGGCCCCCAATAAGGTTGGTTGACCAATGAACTGGTAAAGGTCGCGGCAAGCCGGTGGATGCGGGCAGCACAAGATTGGTCGTTGTGAAAAGCCTTGGGGGAGGCCTTTGTCCAGCAGTGGACCTCTATAGACTGCAGAAGTAGATGTGTGAAGGTAAAATAGTTCTGTTACTATAATGAAGTATGGGAAATATTTTTCTGTACTAATAAATAAATCTGAAGAGATTGGTAGTGTGGAGGCATGAGGAATAGGGAGTAAAGTTCACTCATCCTCCGTAGAAAAGGGGAGGATGAGTGAACGTTACTCCCTGTTCCTCATGCCTCCACATTGGTGACCCCGAACATGTACGTCAGCGCAGCCTTCGTGCAACAACTTCAGCGTGACGTCATCCTCTTCACTCCCGCAAGCTTCATCGGCGAATCACTTAACCATTTTTTTTTTGACGCTGTGGGAATGCATTTACGCACTATACCCCGAAGGGCGTGTGTAGGACTCGCCCAGTCGAAGCTGGGAATACCCACTAAAACCACAGCGGCACTCCGGCATCGCCATAGTGGCGGGGGAGTGGGAAATTATCGCAGCCTGAGCTACCTCTCCCCCGACGGCGAAACCCGCCTAGTACGGCGGGCCCTCTTTTGGTGGCTTAGCCACCCACGTGGTGAGCGATGTAAGGCGAGCGTCGGCACCTTTCCCGTGGCTCACGCCCGCCGCTCACCTCAGGGAGGGAGAAAGCGGGCGACATCCCACCTTCTCCTGCCCCTGCGCCGCCTGCGGAGCGCCGGAGCGAGGGGTCCTCCTCCCGCTCGCGCTCCGCGGCCTCCTTCTGCGACATCACGACCTCGCAGAAGGAGGCCATCGCCGCCCAGGCCTCCTGCGAATCACTTAACCACCTTACCCCGCAGGGCGTGTTTGGGACTCGCCCAGCCGAAGCCGGGAATACCCACAGCGGCACTCCGGCATCGCCATAGTGGCGGGGGAGTGGGAAACTAGCGCAGCCTGAGCTACCTCTCCCCCGCCGGCGAAACCCGCCTAGTAAGGCGGGCCCTCAATCGCCCCTCCTAGGGAGGGGCCGTGGCTCCCGCATGGTGAGCGATGTAAGGCGGGCGTCGGCCTCACGCCCGCCGCTCACCTCAGGGAGGGAGAAAGCGGGCGAAATCCCGCCTGCGAAATCACTTAACCATTTTTTTTTTTTTTTTGACGCTGTGGTAATGCATTTACGCACCATACCCCGAAGGGCGTGTGTGGGACTCGCCCAGCCGAAGCCGGGAATACCCACTAAACCCACAGCGGCACAACGACATCGCCTGAGTGGCGGGGTCATGGGAAAATGGCACAGCCTAACTACCAATCCCCCGCCGGCGATTCCCGCCTAGGGCGGGCCCACAGTGGTCCCTCCACTCCACAGGGAGGGGCCGGGCTTGGTACGTCTTTTTGTGCGAGAAGACGCAGCAGCCAAGGGTTTTTTAGCGAGGTGTCCTTCCTCTTAGCCCCACTCGTTTGCCCGGAGGCAAAAGGGGCCCCCAGCTCCTCTCAATGAGGAGACTGGGTTGCCCGACGGTGATCCGGAGTTCGGGTCACGTCAGCCACCTCGAGTGGTGGCCGACCCACCGCACGTGTGACCGCCGAAGCGGTCCCCGCATCTGGTTTTGGTCCGCGCCGGTAAACCGGTAACCCCCATATCTGGGGGCCGTTCCCCTATCCGCCACCTGGGGACGCGTCCGATGGCAGGCCAGAAACTGCACACGGACGCGAATCACTTAACCAGCCTCAACCCAACTTAACTCAACCCAACAAGGTGCTGTACGACATCCGACGCACTGGAGTATAACACAGCGCCACCACCCCGACTCACTGGGGAATCTCCGAAGACAGTTCCGACTCACCGTGAACTTCACAGCAACCGGTTCCGACTCACTGGAACCCTGGCCTGGCAAGCATCGTAAGATACAAGACTCAGCCTACTATCGACCTCCGGTCTCCGGAGGGGAGTGATGTGGCGGTACCTACATACGCCACAAATAAACAACGCGTCATACTGACGTCACTCCAATTCTACATCTCGCAATGAGAGTTTACCGTGCAACTAGCATATTATACAACTTCCCAATTTCAAGCATTGGGCCCGCCAGACATAACACCCATCTGGTCGGGGGATCCTCCCTTTTCTATGAAGGATGAGTGAATTTTACTCCCTGTTCCTCATGCCTCCACAGTAGTATGAAACTGCCCGTCAGATGTGAAAAAATCTTTTAGATTTGACAGCTCAATCATTGAGGTAGACTAAAAGCTATTTAGCATTATGCTATAGCCTCGGAGAACTGAGTAGAGACAAAGAAAAAAAGCGTAGTAATAGCCGCGGGGCTTTTTCGGTAAACCCACTTCGCATAGCAACACCTGTCCGTAGTATAGTCGTTTTTGCTTGGAGATGTTCCTGATTTTTTTCTTTGTGCTCTGCACCTTAAGACTTTTACTTAAAGCTTTTATTCTCTCTCAAGTTTACACAATACTACTAGGTACTGAAAAATCCACTAATACAAAAGTTTTTGAAATCCGACCATGTGATTTTATTCAGCTATATTATTAATGTAGACACTATTAGGTAAAGCTTTGAAATGCAAACAACCGAGAAATTTGAACCTCGTAAATTCTGTAATAATCTAATGCAGATTTATTCATAGGAAGTATAATGTCATCAGTACACAAGTAAATGCTGTTTGCACCAATAAATCGATAAGATCCTTCGACTGCCAATTCCCTGGCAAAAATAATTCTCATCGTAAAATATCACAATGTACTCGCGCGTTGACAACAAGATCCGAGTAGATCTTAAACAGGGATGCCACGAGGATTTTGAAGTAAAATTTATAATATTATTCGATGTGCCCCGTGGTTTCATCCGCGTAAGTTTCGTGTCGTAATTTAGGGAGGGCAAATTTCATCAAAATCCGTGCAGCAGATTTTGCGTAAAATAATAATAAACATATATTCACCCGACTGACTTGACTACTCTTAGCTACAATTAAATATAACTAATTATATAGAAATATTGCATAGGTATAAACATATAAGTCATGAAGTTTAGAAAGATTATTTTAATCAAAGATTGAAAGATTTGGTATCATACGTAAATCATACGTATAGCTCACAGACTGAGATCTGGACCCATGCCGCTGAATAATTTTGAATTAATTAAGAAAAAATTGATTCACCAAATTGTGAGGTGTGTGGCACACTGGAAGATATTATACATTTACTGACGGATTGTGTCAGATTTCAGCCCGCTAGAGAGGATCTAGTTAGAGAACTAAAGTCAAATGTAAACGATGTTTGTATGTTAAATCATATTTTGCCGACACCTACCTCCGGAGCTGCTTATATAAGTATGTATTAGTATGTGTTGCACTATAAAGTCTGATAGAGTGGGTTTTTTATTGTTAATATTATTAATTATAAGGTTTGTACATGCCAGTCTTATTGGGGGACTGGCACGTACAATAATTGTATGAAAATCCATACTTATAAATGCGAAAGTAACTCTGTCTGTTAAGCTTTCCCGCTTAAACCTCTCAATCGATTTGGATGAAATTTGTCACAGACAATCTTTAGACCCTGAGAAAGGACATAGGCTACCTTTTATTGAAAAATTTGATATCCCCGAGGGAAATCTAAAAAGCGCGTTATAACCAAATTCCAAACGGGTGAAGCCGCGGGCGGAAAGCTAGTAAAAAATAAAGAACATACAGATGAACTTACACATAAAGCACAAAATGTGCTTGAGTATTAAGTATACTTCAGTAATTATAATTTCACTATTTCAAATTATTCGTCCCTTCTATAGAAATTCCAGTACTTTAAATAAGTTCGAACGTTCGCATTAAAACAGGGTAAGTGTTCAGCTCATTAGGTACTCATCAATCGTGAAATGAATGAAAGTATGCGTGAAATTTTCTCGCTTGAGTGATCTCTCGAAGCCCATAGTATGCGAACCCGACCGCTTTAAAACCGGCAGGATACATTTTATATCATGCTTGGAAGAACATTCAATCTATCCCTATATAGTATCTGAAATGTATGATTTAATGTTGTCATTAGCTGTCATGTAATAGTAATATCTTTATTTATGTCACAAGAACTCATATAATTAGTTAAACTTAATCTTAAGTTACTTAAATTTATCATTTTATCATATCTCATTCATCACATAAGGGATGACAATCCCTGCAGGTTTAAGATACATACAATCGAGACTGCTAGCAATCATTGGCAGGATATTGTTGGAGCTAACAAATATGGGCGTCGGTGAACATTTCCGATGCGTTACAAAAACGGGGCAAACCCTTAAAGATATATAGGTATGGGTGATATTGGTCACGATGTAATAAAGCAGGTCATCCATCTGATAATAATGTGAGTGTATTGGTTACCTGTCATTGCATCATTTCAGCCGAAAGACCTCCTATGTGCAGACTACAAAGACTTCTCTCAAGCACCGCGAGTTCACTCGGTTCTGTGCTATCAGTGTGTTTCTGCGGCCTTTACCAGGTTATCGGTGCACCGTGAGAACTTCGTACGCTACGTCATCATAAACAGCGTGTTGCTTTAAATCCGGTATTAATTCAATCTATATCTATACTAATATATAAAGCTGAAGAGTTTAAAAATATATTATAAACTTATTCGTAATTCGAAAACTAAGTACCATCTGCGTCGCAAGCGCCCTTGTTATGCCTCCCTCTACTTTAAGATTTCCACGTTCTTTTGAACGATATTTGTTTTAATTTCATTGATGTGATGTTAAAAGTGTATTACGTGTAAAAGTAATCAACGATCCTACTTGCTTAATAAACGATTTTATTTCATTTCGTTATAGTCTGTGACTCAAGCAAACAATCTCTGGGCTACGTTTTTTTAAGTCTTAAGGTTTTTTTTTTTTTTTTTAATAGTTATAATCTAGTGCTTGACTGCAATCCTGCCTGATGGTAAGCAGTGATGCAATCGTTGATGGTAAAGCACACTAGCTTATTAAGCCTATTCACTCAAAAAAACTGAGTGAATAGGAAGGAAGACGGCAGTTGAGCGAGGTGATGCAATGTTTAACCCAACAACACGACCAACGATGCTGCGCCAGAGGATGATCTGGAGAGCCTTCACGACCAAACTCCCGACACAACAACATTAGGCACATCGTACCCGGCACACATCGCAACACAACTGCTCAGACCCGTTCTCCGTACGGCTTCACCAGACATCATGCCGGAACACGACGAATCGCTTGGCGGCAAGACTTTGTCTGGTGGGTGGTAACTTATGCCGGCGGCTGATGTTGTTGCCTACCACCGAGAAAAAGGAGAAAAAGGTTGCTCCAAGAAACTGTTTTGAAAAATTATAAATAAACGAAGAAATATTTGATCTCCATTATCAGTCTAAACCTAATACCAGTATTTTACATGGAGCGACTGCCTATCTGACTTCCACAACCCATTTACTGGGATTACCTAGTAACTGAGAGTCTTACCAAGGGGTATCAAATTAATAAAAACTAGCGGCCGCCAGCGACTTCGTTCGCGTGGTGTTAGTTATGCTCCGCTTCTATTAGTCGCAGCGTTATGATATATAGTCTAATCCCTTCCTGAATTAATGGGCTATTCAACGCAAAAAGAATTTTTCAAATCGGACCAGTAGTTCCTGAGATTAGCGCGTTCAAACAAACAAAAATCTCTTCAGCTTTATATATTAGTATAGACTATTTAATAAGCATTTTTTTCTTAGTTTCTTTCTATAATAATCTAGTACTTGCTTCAGAAAACCAACATTCAGCTCAAGACGACGAACGAATCGAAGCAATGTTATTATAAAGATAATCCCCTTATAAAATCTGAGAGCTCTCTGAAACCAGGCTAAGAGCTTTTAGAATCATCAACGTTAAGGATAGGTAGCTTAGACTGAACGTTGAAATATTCTAGTTTTATTCAAACCCGATTCCTGATAGAAAATAGCAGCCCTAATTTCACCTCGAGGTAAATCCGTTAGTAAACACAGCCTTCGTTGGACGTACGCCTGCCGCGATAAAAACGGGGTGTTCTATAAATTATTCATAAAAAATCTTGACTTGCCTCGTGCCTTGGAGTTACCGAGATATATGACAATGTAAGTTATGTAGTAGCTTTGTGTACTTTTTGGGCCTTTGATCCCGTAAGATGGAGTTGTTAATTAGTAAAGTGGATAATATATTCTTAGGCGACCCAGTACTTTTACTTACTCATTTATATTTATTAGAACCACCAGTAGTTGTACAACACTTAAGAGGGAACTGTAGTGGTGCTTTCTCTATGCAAACCATATATACCGCCAATATATACCGCTGTTTTCTTCGTGGTTTTAGAGCAATTATTTTTTTCTACAACTTTACACTGTGATTATACGTGCCCCTATCATTTGATTTTCTCCAAAACTTAATTAATAAATGAAATACGATACTTCAAAATCACGAAAAATAACTCATTATTACCGCGATGTTCAGGTGACTATTAGACAAACGTGATAAGTTTTTGACAAAAAAGGAAATAATAGAAGCATAGGTATACTATTCCTCTAAATTTTGATTTAAAGATAATAGAAATCTGTCGTGTTTTGAAAAAGAAAACGGCGGAATACGAAACGCCATTTGGTCAACGTTTTTGTAGGTAAAATCAGCCTGAGCTGCAACTGTGCTTATTGCACTTTACCGGGAGAGGTTGGAAGCAGCGCGACGGCAATAGTTTCTTCAAATACCTATTTTCCAAATTCCTCGGCACTATAGTCCCCTCTTAAATGTACAGTTAATAATTATAAGTTCTTAGCTAGTTGCACAACATATCAAGGTAGCTACTCCGGAAGAAGTCTGACATTAAATTCAAAATACATAATTAATTCACAATCAAATCATTTTGAATAATATTGCTAATTCATTATGCTATATGTGTGGAAAATACATATGCTCAATAACGTAAATAAGGCAATGAATGTTGTTGAAATATTTTGTTTTGACAGCAAAATGAAAGACTTTCTTACTTTTATAGTGTGTATCTTTTTTCATTTTTATTTTATTTGTAACCTTTAGTTCTTAGTTTATTTAGATTCTGCCTTATAGGACCATATAGGTACCCTTTTCTCAATTTCGTCAATAAAAAGTTCCGTGTCAAAGTTTTCATTTTATAAAAATGGAGCGTGAAAGCCTAGCCATATGGGATATGGAATCGTCAGATTATTGTAATAGAACCATTACGCGTAGGAACTAGGAAGAAATAGTAGAAATTTTTTGTGAAGCTGGTGATTCCGAGGAGAAAAAGATACTTGTAGGTCATTCTGTCACGTAGAATTCGATGCACGTTAAATCGTCGACTTTCTCTTCGTTTACGACGTTTCCATCGACGGTATGCAAGCTACAACACAACCGCAATATCCGAGTCCATTTTTATAACTGACCAAATCCGTCTCATCACATACGCGTGTTATATCTATAACGAGTCATAATTCTAATAAAAGTATTGTATTGTGGATTGCTTAAGTTTAGTTGATTCTGAGGGTAGAATAACTTTTATAAAATTATAAAAACGGCTCGATGGTACTCTGAGAGTGGCATTTCCTATAACTACGGTGACTCGTCCCTTAGTAGACAGTCTTCATGGAGCCGTCGGACCGAGCACACTACCAGTTTAGTATTCTGAATATTCGTTATAGGCACATAATTCTTATGTGCCTGGTATTATGTAATTTATATTGCTGATATTGCTGATGATTCTAAATATGTCCAGTAAGTAATGTTATAAGTAACTATGTACATAATGTTTCTCCCATAATGTTTTGCTTTAATACTATTTAATTACCCATACTCTGCTATCCTAACATCAGAAGTAGGGATCAGGGCTCTGGTTTTATAAAACTATTTTTTTTTTTTCATAACCGCCGTTGGAGCTTGTGACGATATTTCGGAAGCCGTTGTTCAGCGGGTCGCTGACTTCACTCGCACCGTAATGATGACATCAGGCCGTCTTCTCTGACGTTGGAACTGCTACGCTGCATAAGCAGCAATAATCCGGTACCTGGTGTCCTATACAGGAATAATCCTGTATGTACTTCAAAAATACAGAGCCCCAGAACCTCAACCAACAGTGAGAACATCCAGAAGTTATTCGTAAGTAAAGAATTATCTGAATTGAGTAAATAACGTCAATATAAAACAGTATTGCTTAAAAATAACAGTTGGAAAACTTATTAAGGGACAGTATCTTTATCGATTGTATTTTCAGTTTGTAACTGTGATATTTTGTGTAGGTTGTGTGTAATACTGTGTGTAGGTATATGCCTAGGGCTACACTCTGGGGGTACCTTACCGCACATTATTGCAAATAGTAATTACACAAATTTTTGGTGCGGGTACGTGACCAGGGTTACTCTCTGGTAGTACCATAGCATAAAATATTGTACTTTGTAACTGAACTTATCGTGTGCTTCGTCAGAGCTACTCTCTGATAGCACGGGATTTGTTTTTTTACTTTAATTGCATAGTAAAGAAAGGAGGTTTCGATAAATAAAGTCCAACTGTCTCTTAATAATTAAATTCCTAATACAAAACAATCTTTTTAACTTTAGCGCTAAAGCATTAAGGCTCAAAGTTTATTGGGAATATTTGGCAGTTTCGGGTGGCTTGACCTGCTGTCGTCCGTACCTTGTATAAAAGTTAGATAAGACGAAATAATTGACTGCTGATACTTAATAGACTTGATTGAATAACTTGATTGACAGACTAGATGGATTATTATTTGTACTGATGCTGTTGTTTGATGAGCCAGGTCTATCCGCATAGGCTGACTGACAAAATACAGTGTCCAGAATTAATAATAATAATAAAAAGGTGCCTGTGGCCGTGGTGCCTGTGGCCGTGGCTGTGGCCGTAGTTGTGCCTGTGGCCGTGCCTGTGCCTGTTCCTGTGGCTGTGGCTGCGCCTGTGACTGTTGTGCCTGTGGCTGTTGTGCCTGTGGCTGTTGTGCCTGTGGCTGTTGTGCCTGTGGCTGTTGTGCCTGTGGCTGTTGTGCCTGTGGCCGTGCCTGTGCCTGTTCCTGTGGCTGTGGCTGCGCCTGTGGCTGTTGTACCTGTGGCTGTTGTGCCTGTGGCAAGTGCTGTATCCCTGACGGGTGATGCCATGAAGTATGGTAGATTGAGATAGACTATACCAAAGAGATATAAGATAGAGAGGACTTGTGTCAAAATGGCGTAGAAAAACTGTGATTACATATCTCAGTGACGCTATCTAGTACAATATAGCAAAATTAGATTGACAATTGCAGACATTAAATAGTAAAAATGAAATAAGTTTATATGAATTATATTCGGCTATTGCCCTGTAGGTGGCCAGTGTGGTCTATGTTGCAAAGTCCGATTTAATACCCCTAGTATAGACCAAATCGGGTAAATAAATAACCGTCAAAAAAAAAAAAAAAAACAATGAATATCGGGTAATAAGTGAATCTTGTCTGCTACAAACAGGGTGACGCTAAATAGAAACATAAAAACTGTGGTAGGGATCTTGTTTTTCGATATAAAATTATTGATAATATTCAAAGAACTTATTGCGACGACATTTTTTCGTATTGGTTGAATTTGGTTTGAAACAAAAAAATTAGGACACAGAAAAATTATTACCAGTTGTAATATTTACAAGTTATTTATTCATATAATTCTTTTAATATACAAATCAATAATTATTATGATCTAGTAATCCATGAGTCGACTGCTAAACATCCGGTTTTAGTAATCCATGAGTCGACTGCTAAACATCCGGTTTTGAGTATGACTTCCACAGGAGACAATTATTTATGTGATGAATATAAAGTGTTTGCCCAAGTCACAATATAACCAAGATAATATGTCTGGACTTTTGATGGACTGTGATGTCAATTGCAACACAAATCCTATCTAATTTTCCAGTACTACATTATTTTTATCCGGAAACCTAAAATAACAAAAGCTTAGGTGAATGGATAGCACTTGTTCATTAAGTAATATGACATGATTACGTTCAGAGTTAATAGATAATAAATAAACTTAAAACATAGCAATACTTAAATCAAGTATGTAGATACTTACTAAAATCACCATGAGATGACAGAAACCATGTTAACAGAAAATCCTTGTCGAATAGTTTTTAATATTGAGACTGAGCGATGGTTTGAATTACCCGTAACTTATTTATTAATACGTTAACAGAAAATGTTTGGAAATCGTTTTAATGATATTGTCAGAATTGACCGAGCGATGAATTATTTTAATTGCTAGATATTTGTTAATCTAACAGAGAATATTTCTTTTATAGATTTGAATAATATCGACAGATTGACAAGACTGGAACTTGTTTGAATTTCATATTGTTTCGATTCAAGAACTGTTCAGTTGGCGGTCAATGTCAAATGTTATTTTTTGTGAGACGGTAGACATATTTGTAGGTACTTCGAGAACGAAGTACATGTCAGTATGGCAGTGTTATATAATATGAAGGATATTCTTGATATAAACTATAAAGTGAATATAATGTGATATATAATTGTCACCACAATGTGTGTTGGGTAATGGCATCTGCCATATTTGTTGCTGGAAGTACCTAATTTGACTAAATATTGTGATTTCATAAGAAGAGTCTTAAATTTTAAAGATCACATGTTATTCAATTAACGAAAGTTGTATTGATAAATTACCTTAAAGTGTTTAAAAATGGATACATCACATGGGATGTATTTTTTTATTGCTTGTGTTAGAATATTATATTATGCCAAAATATATGATGTGGAAGTTGATATTTGAAGTACAACTACCAACATAGTTTTTATAAAGGCTTCTAAGGGCGTTTTAAGGGGGTTCCTGGACATACTGTTGCTATGTATGTAAACTGTTGCTACGTGGACTAACTATTTAGATCTACTAGATGTCATGAGTTACCTTAATATTTGTTTATTATGATTGTTGTGGTACAATGTGTTTAGATATTATATTACTATAATTTTGAGTTCTCTTGAACTGTTGCAAGTAGTTGTTTTAAAGGTAACAATAACGTATGGTAATGAAAAAAACTTAATGATGGAATACGTTGATACCGTTTCCATGGAGTTTCTTGTCATTTATGTAGTGTCAACTGATATAAAACAATTTGTTAAATAATTTGTCGATCGAAAAGTATACTTCGAGAACGAAGTACTTATCAGAATGGCCGTGTTATATCTATAACGAGTCATAATTCTAATAAAAGTATTGTATTGTGGATTGCTTAAGTTTAGTTGATTCTGAGGGTAGAATAACTTTTATAAAATTATAAAAACGGCTCGATGGTACTCTGAGAGTGGCATTTCCTGTAACTACGGTGACTCGTCCCTTAGTAGACAGTCTTCATGGAGCCGTCGGACCGAGCACACTACCAGTTTAGTATTCTGAATATTCGTTATAGGCACATAATTCTTATGTGCCTGGTCTTATGTAATTTATATTGCTGATATTGCTGATGATTCTAAATATGTCCAGTAAGTAATGTTATAAGTAACTATGTACATAATGTTTCTCCCATAATGTTTTGCTTTAATACTATTTAATTACCCATACTCTGCTATCCTAACACGCGCGTGATTTCGCCGCATCTGGACGCAATACAAATCAAAACGCGCGAGTGGACTCGCGCGTAAACCGCGCTTTCTGGACAGGCTCTAACAGTGAGTAGTAGATATAACATCAAATTGAAGAAAAACAAAAAAGAATCAATACGAAAATCAACTATCTACCATAAATCATGAAAAATTTACGTTGAATGATCGCAAAGCAAACCCAAAATATTATAACAACTAACCAATAACCTGATTTCCCAAAAATAACATTTCAAAAGCTAACCCAAAATATATCGATAGGAAAATTAAAGGAAAAATATCGCACAAAATGAAAGGGGTCGTCGTAAAGCTCTGTATATACACGTATACGTACAATCTGGTAACAACGATGAGTGAAGTCACATGGAAACGGTCGCAGAAGAGGGTTACATGTGAGGTTCCTTAGATTGACGTGTTATGAGGGACGGGGATTGATGGGGGATAATAATGAGTAGTACGTCTTTTGTTCTGGCAGTAAAATATACCTTCGTGGCCATAAACTTACTCGTGATACACATAAAATAGTTCCTTGGCTAATTGAAGTGACAGCGCTTTAACTAATGGGGATAGTAACCGGCGTCATAAAATATATTATCCGTTCTAATAAAGGTTGAATTGAGAGCAGTGGTGACTTAGTGGTGTCGGCCCCGATTTCAAGTTGTAGGTCGTAGGTTTGAACCCCACATGACGCTTTCTCTTCTTCTTCAGCTTATAGAGGTCCACTGCTAGACAAAGACCACTCCCAAAGCTTTTACAATGACTTGTGCTGCCCGCATTCATCGGCTTCCTGCGACCTCCACCATGTCCTCGGTCTATCTTGTTGGGGGGAAGGTGTGATTTACTTGGTCTAAATTATTTCTTCACCACTGCTCCCATAATAGTGAAGTAAAACATCGTGAGAAAACCGGCATGTCCTAAAGGCAAAACTTCGAAGAAATGTGACATACACCAACCCCCACTAGCCCGCGTTTTAGATTACTGTCCGCTCCCTCTCACCGACAGGAAGCCTGTGCCTCAGGAATGGGAACATTATAGTATGTTGTGTACTGATAAAAGGTGACAAGGAACCCCGACGCTCTCTCTGTAACTATAGATTCAGTTTAATAGTAGTGTAACAATTAAGGACATTTCTTTTTTATAATTAGATATTTACTAGTCCTTGACCGAAGGGCGATGGAATAAATAAAATAAAATAAATATATACGGACAAATCACACAGATTGGGCTAGCCCCAAAGTAAGTTCGAGACTTGTGTTATGGGATACTAACTCAACGATACTATATTTATAATAGATACATATATAGATAAACATCCAAGACCCAGACCAATCAGGAAAAGATCGTTTTCCATCATGACTTGGCCGGGGATCGAACCCGGGGCCTCCACGTCACAGGCAGGCGTGTTGAACGCTACGCCACGGAGGACGTCGATGGAAAGAGCTATGCTCGGAGTTTCTCTGCACCGAACCAAAAAAGGCGAGATCCGCAGGAGAACCAAAGTCACCGATATAACTCTTCGAGTCGCTAGCGGGGCACAATGCTCGTAGAAAAGATGGCTGATGGGGCAGTAAGGTTTTGAAGTGGCGGCCACATACCGGAAGACGCGGCGTAGGGAGGCGTAGGGAGTTGGATCAATGACCTGGTGAAGGTCGCGGGAAGCCGATGGATGCGGGTAGTACAAGACCGGTCATCGTGGAAAGCCTTGGGGGAGGCCTTTGTCCAGCAGTTGACCTCTATAGGCTGAAGAAGTAGAAGAAGAAGTGCTTGACCGCAATCCCGTCTGATGGTAAGCAGTAATGCAATCGCTGATGGTAAAGCGCGCTAGTTTAGAGCCTAATCACTGAAGACACTTAAACTGTAGTCAGACGGAAATACCGCCGCTGGCAAGTTGTTCCAGTTCCTCGATTTATGCGGTATAAAAGACGAAGCGAAACGCTACGTCCAAATCGTAGCGGTGTCAACAACGTAAGAGTAGATACCCGCCTTACGACGGGTCGTCCGATGATGGTACGGAGTAAAGGAAATTAAGTCATGCAATTCCCTCGCGCACTCTCCAAAATGCATCCTTTATAACACCGACAGGTTTCATTCAGTCGTTAAATAATTTGAATTTAACGCTATCTGATGTATGTATTTTTAGTCTGTGCTAAATACATTGTAGCCTACCTACATACGCCACATGGAACAACGCGTCATACTGACGTCACACGAATTCTACATCTCACAATCAAAGTTTACCGTGCAACTAGCATACATACAACTCAATTTCAAGCATTGGGCAAGTGCCCGCCAGACATAACATCCTTTTGGTCGGATCCTCCCTTTTCTACGGAGGATGAGTGAACCTTATACCCTGTTCGTCATGCATCCACAACATCATCACTGCTTACCATCAGGCGGGATTGCGGTCAAGCACTTTTTTAATCACATTGCGTGTGTGGAGTTTTCACTCCGTATAGATATTGGATGTCAGATCCCATCTTTTATGCTGTCACTTCAAAACGTATCCTCAAGATTAAAAGGGGGAAGTAAGTAATAAGGGAGACCAAATTAACACTTAACAAAAAACTTTGTTCACGGTAATTCATGTAATTAATTATGCACCCCGCTAATACGTAGAAGATTTATGATAAGCCCCCGGGCCATATCTTGAGGGATCGTTATTCTTGCTAAAAGTAACAGAATTTGGATAAAGCTTAGAGGGCCCTGATTGAAAAGATTCTGAAGGTCAGTCGTGTATGTATCTGTTCCCTTTTTTTTTTTGTTTTCTGCAGCAAATCTTAAAAATGCACCAGAGAGTAGAGAGTGTAGATTTTTACCTCCAAAACCACCTCGGGTAGTTATAATCCATACTAATATTATAAATGCGAAAGTAACTCTGCATGTCTGTCTGTCTGTTACGATTTCCCGCTTAAACCTCTTAACCGATTTTGATGAAATTTGGCACAGACAATCTTTAGACCCTGAGAAAGGACATAGCTACCTTTTATTGAAAAAAAAATTATTTCCGAGTGAAATTTAAAAAGTGCGATATAACCGAGTTCCACGCGGGCGAACCCGCGGGCGGTAAGCTAGTAAATAATATCTTTATTATAGTAATAAGACCTCATACCATCTTATTACAGTATTTTACTATTCGCTCAAAAAAAAACTGAGGGAATAGGAAGGAAGACGGCAGTTGAGCGAGGGGATGCAATGTTAAATCCAACAACACTACCAACGATGCTGCAACGTCCAATGTCCCTCACATAGGTCTGGAGACCCTCCACGACCAAACTCCTGACACAACAACATTTTGGCGCATGGTACCTGGCACACATCAGACCCATCCTCCGTACGGCTTCACCAGACATCATGCTGGAACACGAGGAATTGCTTGGCGGCAAGACTTTGTCTGGTGGGTGGTAACTTCTGCCGGCAGCCGATGTTATGGACTACTTCCGAGAAAAAACGTTTGAATCAGTATGTATATTTCGAACTTTATTTAGATTAATGGCATCCAAAAAACGTTCGATACTAAAGTGAAAACTTAACCGAACTAAGCTGTTATTTTTATATTAACGCCTGCATTTCTATAATGGTTAGGTTCATAATTCAATAACTATTTATGTGGTTTAATCATGGTCTTAAAAAATCCTTATTTCGTGATAAGGGGAATAGCAAACTTAAGAACTATGTTAGTTAAATTAATTTTATATTTAGTAGTTCCTGAGATTAGCACGTTCAAAGAAACAAACTCATCGGCTTTATTATTAGTATAGATTTATTTCATCCCATGGGATAAGAGTCTGTCTGTTACGCTTTCCGGCTTAAACCTCTCGACCGATTTTGATGAAATTTAGCACAGACAATCTTTAGACCCTGAGAAAGGACGTAGGCTACCTTTTATTGAAAAAAAAAAATGATATTCCCGAGGGAAATGTAAAAAGCGCGATATAACCGAATACCACGCGTGCAAAGCCGCGGGCGGAAAGCTAATCTTTGTGAAATACAATCCTATTTGTATAAATTGACGTTCCCGGTTTTTCACTGAAAAGAAAATTTAATAAAAGTTTCCCTCACCCTTCAGCTTACGGAACCCCAAAAAGCGACGCATGTATGGGTATTTATTAGGGTTCCCTGGCTTATGAGGTATGATGGCCGGTGGCGGCCCGCCCTAGTGATTGCAACACGTGTGTCGTTTTATAAGCTTCCTGTATATTAGTCCGTTATTGGGGTATTCCCCTAAACCGAAGTCGAATACACTCAAACATTACAAATATAATGTTTGTACTCAAAGATTACTAGAGTGTTTTATGAGAAAAGACACACCTGTGTGTCCCGTTTCATACATTCCCTTACATCAGTAGTACGTGCACATCTACACACACGCATCCGGTTATAATGATTTTTTGTTGGGTTGGGAAATCATCAAATGACTTCTCCCGCTCTGGGCGGAGCCGAAGGGCGTGTCAGACTTTTACTGACTAAAACCCACCCGTGTTTCTTCACTTGTCTGTGCGACGGCCAGGACCACGTTTTCTTGTTTAACGAACCGGCAACCCTGACCCAGGAGGGATCGGTCTTCGTGGACCCCGTCACGATGTGCTGACATCTCTTTAAGGCGCGCGTGAAACACAAAGCGCTGACGACTCGGGCCTGGTCCTAACGGACGGCTTGCCGTTCAAGGTCTGCATAGGTCACTCACTATAAAGACTATTGCCTGCCGGCAATGGTTAAACAACGGCTCTGAGGCTACACACTAGCAGGCGGCAGTCGACAGTTTCACACGTTTCATCACGGACTGTCCGGCTGATACCTGTTGACGCATTGACGTCGACGATTCTCTTAGAGAAAAATTCAAAGAGGTGAACATTCTGACTGTAGCTTCACAATATATATTTGAAAATCTTATGTATGTAAATCTTATGTATGTAGGTACATAAAAATATATCGGATTTTAAGACAGTAAGCGATCTTCATAATATAAATACCAGGATCAAACACAATCTTGCTGTACATCACACTCGTCTCCACAGAGTAGGCAACTTGTTCATGGGTCAATGGATACACTTTTACAACAAGCTTCCCATGGACATTCGAAACTTACCCATTAAACGATTTAAAAACTATATGTATAAAGGCCAAACTTTGCAAAAAGGGGTATTATAAAATCACAGATTATTTAGAAGAGAAAAGAGCGTGGGACTGAGCTGCTCGCTCTGTTATGCATTGTTATTAAGCAATATGCGTAATTATAAAGTAAATTATTGTAAACATTTTCATTTTTAATGTCTGGACTTGAAAAAAGACGATGATCCCTGAGTTTGTTTCGGCTATTTCTTCTCAGAGGTAGTCAGTTAGGAAATGTCGGCTTTATCCAGTTTAAAAAAAAAAAAAAAAAAAAAAAAACATATGACGTGTAAAAGTGATCAGTGATCCTACTTGCATAATAAACGATTTCATTTCATTTCATTTCGCAGGCCTGTGACGGCAAACAGCCACATACTTTGGATTCGCAATGACCGTCGAGTCAGGGGCACTGCGTGTCTATGATCTTTTCTGGTTAACTGACATGTTAATATCCACCGGTGAACTGTAAATGTATCACGGTTACTCGTTCAACTAAGTCATATGGTTTTTTGTTTACCTTTAGTTTACTACGGAAACCGATGATGTATAAGAGATTTCTTCGATCTTTCACAAATGTGCGGGGTACACAAACACAAGCAAAATGTACGTTGTATTTATTATCACTTGTTTATTTGGGTGTATTTCCAGTACGAATTAATTAAAGAAGATTGGTTCAAGTTAACCAGGCCGCTAATACATTTCAGACTGTCTTTTGAATGAAAGTGGCCTTGATTTCTCTAGGGTATGATTTGTTGCTTGATTAATTCGTTCGGCGTTTGAAATAGCTAAAGTCTTTGCAAAATTTTTTATTTAAGGAATATCATGATTGAAGGGGTTACTGATTAAAAACCGACCAAGTGCGAGTCGAACTGCCACACGAAGGGTATAGGTACATCATCATCATCATCATCATCATCATCATCAGCCCCTACTCGTCCACTGCTGGACATAGGCCTCCTTCATGGCACGCCAACAAGCTCGATCCTGAGCAGTTCTCCGCCAGCCACTACCAGCCACCTTTTTGATGTCGTCGCTCCATCTAGCCCAAGGGCGTTCCACGCTACGTTTGCCGAGACGCGGTCTCCACTCGAGGACTCGTTTACCCCAACGGTTGTCGGTCCTGCGGCATATGTGACCAGCCCATTGCCACTTCAGCTTGCTAATCCTCTCAGCTATGTCGGTGACTCTGGTCCTCTGTCGGATCACCTCATTTCTGATGCGGTCCTTCAGAGAGACGCCCAACATAGCCCGCTCCATAGCTCGCTGAGTGACTTTAAACTTACGGACTAGTCTGACCGTTAGTGTCCACGTCTCAGCTCCGTAAGTCATGGCGATGATGATAGTTACTTATACAACGTTATTTTTTGTACATGCAAAATCCGATACACATGTCCAGTATTTTTAAGTAGATCTAAGTACAAAATTTCAAAAAGATATCATGAAAAATCAGAGAGCTTGTTATCTTATCTGGTTCATCATCATCAACCTTTTTATCGTCTCACTGCTGAGCACAGGTCTGCTCTCATACAGAGAAGTCATCATCATCTCAGCGTTTATCCCGGTTGCATCCGCGGCTTTCGCGTTGGAGCCCAGGGTCCGCTTTCCTGCACATTCTCCTCCATTTCGCACGATCTTTAGCGTCCTGTGGTAAGAGCTTGTTGGCACGCATGTCATCTCTTACAACGTCAAGCCAGCACTTCTTTGGTCTACCCCGCTTGTTCCGGCCCGGCGGAGGCGCCATGGCAAGACATTTGTTACCCACGTAACATGCCGGTTTGCGTAAGACGTGGCCGTACCAGCGTAGGCGACCCTCCTGCAGTTTGTCCGCAATGTCACGGACACGAAGGCTGCCCCGGATGCGGGAGTTCCTGATGCGGTCTTTCCGCGTAACTCCACACATCCACCGCAGCATATTCATCTCCGTGACACGCAGCTCCTGCTTGTGTCGCTCAAGCACAGGCCACGCCTCACTGCCATACAGGAGAACAGGTCTAATGATGGTTTTATAGACCTGCCCCTTAAGCTTAACCGGCATTTTGGGGTCACAAATGACACCTGTCACCTCACGCCATTTCGCCCAAGCTGCGGAAATACGTGCCTTGACGTCGCAATCAATGTCGCCGGACGCGTGAAGCACAGACCCCAAGTATTTAAACTGGTCCGTGCGCTCGACTATGTCTCCGCCTATGCGCACAGACATGGGGTCTGTCGTGTTGCTGGCCAAGTATACGGTCTTCGATACGTTGAGTTTCAGACCTCCGTTCTCAAGCGAGTCCTTCCACGCATTCACACGCCGCACCAACCGTTCCCTGTCCGCGTCTGCCAGCGCGACATCGTCAGCATACATGAGTAGCCAGGGAGGCTGCTCATGTGAGTCCTTGATACTGGCCGACAAAACGTCTAATATCACGCTGAACAGAAACGGACTAAGGACGGATCCCTGGTGGACTCCGACGGTGATGGGGAAGGGTTTAGTGTCGCCAACAGCGGTCCTGACAACGGAATCGGAATTGAGGTACATGTCTCGAATTATGTCGACATAGGCTTCAGGTACCCCTTTGGACCTCAGTGCCCACCAGATCACCCCTCGAGGGACACAGTCGAAGGCCTTCTGCATATCTAGAAAGAGCATATGCAGAGGCGTGCTCTTCGATCTGTATCTCTCCATGGCGATCCTTAGTGCGAAGATAGGGTCCATGGTTCCGTACCCTGGCCGAAACCCATATTGACACTCCGAGACAGCACACTCCTGCCGGATTCGGGAGTCTACGATCCTCTCAAAGATTTTCATGGTGTGGGACATGACCTTGATACCGCGATAGTTGCCACACTCCTGAACCGAGCCCTTGCCTTTAAAGACTGGAGTAATTATACTCAGCTTCCATTGGCTCGGGATTTTGCCGGTCAGGAGCACGCGATTGAAAAAGTTAGTTAGCATGCCCACACCGCGAGGACCCATCGCCTTCCAGGCCTCAATGGGGACTCCGTCAGCTCCGACAGCTTTCCGCTTCCCCATACGACGAAGAGCCGTTTGGACTTCCTCAGGCGTTATCAGAGGCACTAGTCCAAGGTTCGGAGGGAGTTCCGGTGTTTGCACCTCTTGATGCTGCTTGTTCAGCAGCTCGTGAAAGTACGAGCGCCATCTCTCCTTCACCGCGAGGTCCTCGCATAGCAGGTTGCCATTTGGGTCTTTTACACAACGGCACTTGGATATATCCTGTGCCGCTTTGACCCTGGAACGTGCCAACTTGTAAATAAGCTTTTGCCCCTCAGACGATTCCAACTTCTCGTAGAGAGGTTGCAAGTGGTCTCGTCTGGCTCTGGCTACAGCTCTTTTGGTGGCACGTTTGGCAACCTTGTATGCGTCGCGATCTTCAGGAGATCCGGTCGCTTGCCACGTTTTGAAGAGGGCTTTCTTCACCTTAGTCTCCCTCTGGACTGTGTCGTCCCACCACCAGGTTTCCTTGTCACGTTTGCGGCCGCCCTTAGAGACGCCGAGTACCACCCGCGCCGCCCCCGTAATAGCTGCCTGGATCCTGTCCCAGTGGTCTTGCACAGGTTCTCCGTCGGTACCGACGCACTTGTCGCCAATAACCGACGCAAAATCCTGGGACCTGTTTTCATCAAGCAGCCACCACCGGATCTGGCGCCGACAGTCCTCTACACGTCTACGTTGGGCCTTTACGCAGAGGTCCATGACAAGGAGACGGTGTTGTGCAGTGAGACTCTCACCGGGTATGACTTTGCAGTTGGCTACTTTGCCGATGTGGTGCCTCCTAGTTAGTAGAAAATCGATCTGGGTAGCGCTTCGCCCGCTCCGGTAGGTGACAAGGTGCTCCGGCTTCTTTTTGAAGTAGGTGTTCACGATTGCAAGGTCCGCAGCCGCACACATTCGGAGAATGCTGTCTCCTTCCGCGTTGCGGCTTCCGTACCCAAAGCCACCGTGAACACGCTCAAACTCGCCACACCTCTCACCCACATGACCGTTCAAATCACCACCCAGAACGATTCCCTGGGATAACGGAATCCCGCAAAGCAATCCTTCGAGCTGGGTCCAGAACAGCGTCCTTTCGGCTTCACCGCACCCGGCCTGTGGAGCGTAGGCACTTATCAAGTGGGTTATAACCCCGTTGACAAGCACCCGCACCGACATTAGCCGATCGCTGATGCGATTCACCTCCAAGACGTCATCCTGGAGCTCGTCAGACAACACCACGGCGACCCCATTTCTCCCACCAGGTGCACCCGTGTAGATCAGCTTGTAGCCATTCCCAATAAGCCGGGATCTGCTGCCTTTCCACCGAGTCTCCTGCAGGAACGCCACGGCCACCCTCCGCCTGTGGAGAGTTTCGGCCAGCTCTCTCGCGCGTCCAGTTAGCGTGCCAACGTTCCACGACGCGAAACGGATTTTCATGGATTGGGCTCGCTTCTTCAGCCGTGTCCGCCTCTGACACGGTAGCCCTAGCCCACAGGTCACAGGAGTCGGGCGAGGCTCCTGCGCGCCGTTTTGCGGCGGCGCCCTAGCTGTGACATGTGCATTTCCTATTTTCCTCTCCATGATTGATTGGCTTGTTTGGCTAATTACGAGTGCGACTGCCGTCTGACCACTCAACCCCGAAGGGAAAGCCGGCGTCAGAGCCCCGTTCGTGAGTCAGCAGGTGCACCGTCTGGCAGGTGGGGTTGACTTGGGTCCCAGAGATGGAGGTGGGACCCCAAAGCACCCAAACAGAGAACTCTCATACAGAGAAGGATTGAATGTAATCACCACGCTTGCTTAATGGGAGTTGGCGATTTCAGATTCAATGTCCAGGTGTCCTCAAGATGTTGATAATTATTACACTGTAGACTACCTACATCATTTGTCTCTCCTTCTGCTTGTTATTCCATCCATGTCTTATCTGATTGTTTCAACAAAAATATGGTTAAAGAACCGTTTACACGGGCGCGTGTGTAGCGGCGCGGCGCGGACCGCTTATTTCTCTGTGCCCCTAGTACTATTATCTACCGCCAGTTGTGTTGTGCGCTTCGTTAGCACACTGCAACAATTTTTAAATGTGTTCGGGAAAAAATATAACATGGTGTAAAAATGATTGGAATCGATTCAGTTGCTTATTCTGAACAAACTATATTCAGATTTCGCTTAAATAAAAAATAACGTTGTGTTAGACGGGAAAACGTCGGAGAGGTTTTAAAAAAAACGTTTTTAATTAAAACACTATATTTAGCACATAGATACAGACAGGATGAACTGGTACGTCTAAGAGATGTGCTCGCGATAAAGATTGAACGCAGACTAACTGAATGATGTACTCGTGACGAAAGTGCTGATTAAGCACTTTTGTGACGTAGAGAGCTTTATTGCTAATTTTGAAGTATTTTAGTTATTTATGCATTTTAGGGTGCATTTGGCAATCGTAACAGCCCCCCGATTTAGAGTGAACTACACGTTTTAAGGTGAAGTTTACGGGAAGATGAAAATATATTAGGATTACCCAATTCGAAGGGCGGGAGCTGGTATAATTTGGGGAATATTAATTTCTTCGTCAATTGGTTTGGAATCGCTATTGTTTCTATTAAAGCGATATAGTTTCCTAAACGCACCAGTTTTACAGATTTTGTACAGAAGATACAGAGTTATTAAAATTAAAGTTACAATAGTTATAGCTGAATAATAATTGCCATATTGGACAATATGAGGCTTTTCTGGTTTTTCAATGATTTTGTCTAAGTTTTTTAACATTTCAGGATTATAAGCGACAGAGTCTAGGTTTACATTTTTCAAAGAAATAGACGGTAAACTAGGTACAATATTATCAAAACTTAATCTATTACAGCATGAATCATTAATTATGTTTAAATTCGTCTTAACAGGTTTTAATAGGACATTAACGTTGTCTCGAGAAACTAATTGTGTATCTTTACAGTATGCCATACAACCCTTGGGTAGGTATAATATGCCACTACCACTTATATCTAATTCAGTTAATTGATTTACATTATTACATTCAATACTTAATTTAGATTTTTCCGACATTACATATAACCATTTGTTATTTAGAAGAGGCTGCCAGATACTAACTTGACCATGAAAAAATTTTGTTTTACATATTTCTGGAATCGAGGTTAGTACTTTACTAATTATTTCTGTTTCACAGCAAGGAGTTTCGGCGACAGAATAGGATATACTCGTGTCACAGAGATAGTGATCACTGTTTACGATTTTACAATTTATTAATTCGTCGAGTTTACAATATGTTGATTTATCTTTAGTTATTCCAACGTATTTAGAGGATGGAATAATAGTTGAATAAGATACAGGGTTGTCAACCTCGTACGGCACTGGACAAGGTAAGTTATGATACAATGAAAAATGTTGAGGTTTAATCAAAGGTATTTCAAGGACAAACACTATTTGGTCCTTGCTATAATAACTAGATATAGTAGATATATTTAGAATAATATGTATATTTTCTAGACTTAGGAGAACAGGTAACTGTCTAGAGTTCGAGATGAATCTGTAGTTATTCACTAATTGAGTATAAAGTTCTATTGGTGAAAGAATAGATGGATATAGAATGTTTGATCTACCAAACATAACTGAGTTCACTATATCCTCGACCTTGAATGATAAAGTTAGAAGGCTGTTTTCTATCATAGACGTTAATTCTAAAATACGGGATCGTATTCCTAATTCTTTAGAAATATAGGTTAGGTTTTTAATGTCTTCGTATAAAGCGTCGATGGCGACGTTTAATTCATGTTCATTGGATTTTATGGAGTTTAATGTGTTGTTATAAAATTTAAGGGTTGAAGTAGTAACGAGAATATTTTCTTTAAGCATTGATGCTATTTTGCTGGTATCAGCTTGAATTTCCTGAATGGCGTTATTATAGCGGATGGCATCTTCTTCATCCATAGTTCCAAATAGTTTTTTGGACAAGGTTCCAATAACACCCAGAAGTGCGGATCTTTTTACTTGATGAGACATGAGATAAGAGATTGCCTCGTTATCGCGTTTAATATCTTGGAAACGAGTTACCAGAGGTAGAAAAAGATTATTGCATTCTACATAATCAAGAGCTTTGCTTTTTTCGCATAGTGATTTTGAATTATCAAGTATATGATGTAAATTAATAATATGTGGGTCAATAAATGAGATTTCTAAAGGAATTACTACACTAAGATAACTATCGACTAAACTCAGGGATCCTATGGGATCGAAGTAAATCCCAGAACTATTCGTCAGGGGTTTGACGAATTCTTGACCCGTTGAGGGATTACTGGAAGGAAATAGAACTAGTATTAGTGTAATATTATTAATTACTATGCTTATATACTACTATTTAAAATAAAGATTTATGTATAAGACCTAGGAGCTAGTTTTACCTCATCATAGTGATGGGTGACATGTCGTCTATTAATTAATAGAGTTAAAGTGTTGCGGCCGTTAATTTTGACCACTTTATATGGACCTTTCCATACGGGTGATAAGGCTTTTCGCAATCTTACGTGATTCTTTAGGTATACGTAATCCCCTACTTTATATTGTACGGGACGAGAGTGGTTATCGTAATATTCCTTCGACTTTTCTTTTGATTTTTGAATATTTTGAAGGGCTTTTTCCCTTGAGAGTTTTAATCGATGGTGTAGGAATTTAATGTATTCGGGATAAGTGGATTGTGAATGTAATTCGTAAACAGAATCAGGGATGAAAGCTTTATGGCCGAAGAGTAGTTCGTATGGAGTAAAATTTGTAGAAGCATGGACTGACGTGTTATAGGCAAGCATTGCGGTATATACGTATCTATGCCAGTCTGTATGGTTTTCATTGACATAAGACTTAAGGTATTCTTTGAGTGTGGAATGACTGCGCTCAAGCGCACCTTGAGTTTGGGGATGATAAGGGGATGACCAGATTTGCTTAATCTTTAAGAATTCGCAGGTTTTCTTGAACATATCTGCAGTAAAATTGGTTCCTTGATCTGTAAGGATCATTTTTGGAATTCCAAATAAAGAAATGAAATGGACGAGGCACTCGCATGTGTCCTCTGAAGTAGCATTTGCAATGGGATATGCAAAGGAAAATTTAGTAAGGTCATCTTGCATAGTTAAGATGAACTTAAGTCTTGTTAGGCCCGCCTCCGGAAGAGGACCTACGAGATCCATGCTAAGACGCTCAAAGGGTTTCGTGGAAGTAGTAGTTATCTGCATGGGTGAGCGGTTAGTTTGCCTTAGGGCTTTATTCGATTGGCATTGCGAACAATTTTTTATATATAATTCAATGTCTGATCGCATGTTTTTCCAATGATATCTTTCTTTTATTCTATTTAGCATACGAGCCGTACCTAAATGTCCGGCGATAGGGATATCGTGATTTTCCTTAAGGATTTTCTTTGTTTCAGATGGAGTTGGAAATATTAGTGAATTATGATAAATGTCAATAGATACATTCGAGTTATTAAAGATATAGGAGAACATATTATATATTTTTGGCCAGTCATGTTTATCGAAAGGGTTACGGAAATTAGTAATAGCTAAATGTATGATTTCCTCCCTTGATGTCGAGAGTATTTGATGTTTTAGGTTTATTAGACTTTTATAGATGTCTTCGTAAGAGCAACTATCGAAATGGTAGACTTTTGTAAATAGGAAATAGAAGGTTTTAGATTTGTGTTCAAAGGGTAGGCAAGTAAACAACGTCCTTTCTTTACCCAGGAGATCTGAGGAATTTTCAGTTTCACCTAAAATTTCCTCTATATAAGGGTTAGCCGTATCAAGGTCAATAGAAGTAGGTAGAACTATATGTTTACAAATACTTTTGAAAATATTTTCATTATGTTCTATAATTTTAGTATTACTATTAAACTGTTTTCCGGACATTGTTTTCAGGAATTTGGAATAGTTTTCACTGGAACTAGAAGTTAGTGATAGATGCTCCTCAGCATTATTATCAACCGTAGGATTTGGAAGGTTTGGATTTTCAGGTAAGTCATCTCTATTTTCAGGACCAAGAATATCTGTGAAGGAGTCGTCATTGTCTAACAACTCTACCGACGGAACTTCGTCAGAATCCAGAGGTATAGAAGGTAATTGTATATCGAGATCTTCTAGAGTTATAGGACTAAAATTAGGCGATTGATTTTCGTCATACCGCCTAGACGTAGAAGGAATAGAATTATCATCTTTATTTTGAACAGGGTTTACGGGGAATCGAGACAATGCATCAGCGTTGCTATTGATTTTACCTTTTTTGTACTCGATTTTGTAGTCAAATTCTTCTAGTTTTAAGCGCCATCTAACGAGTCGGGATCCAGGATCTTTGCAGTTGAATAACCATTTTAATGGTCTATGATCTGTTACTATAGTGAATTTATGTCCATATAGATATGGCCTAAACATTTTGGTACCAAATACTATGGCTAGACATTCTTTTTCTGTGGTGGAGTAATTGGTCTCCGCTTTATTCAACGTTCTTGATGAGTAAGCGATTGGGCGATCCTTTCCAATTTCGCCTTGGGATTGAATGGCTGATATTGCATAATTTGATGCATCGCAGGTAAGCACAAAGGGCTCAGAAAAGTCGGGATATATAAGTATAGGAGCGGAAATTAGTTTTCCTTTTAATTCTTCGAAAGCTATTTGTTGTTCATTCAACCAAGAGAAAGGGACATCCTTTTTTAGTAATGTAGTGAGAGGTTTAGCGGTTTTAGAAAAATCAGGGATGAAACGGCGGTAATAGGATACTAGACCTAGGAATGATTTAACGTCCTTGGGACATTTAGGAATTGGAAACTGAGACACGGCCTTGACCTTTTCAGGATTTGGGCTTACTCCTTTGTCACTAATGATGTGACCAAGGTAACCGACTTCTTTGCGCAAGAATTCGCACTTGTCGGGTTGTAGTTTAAGGTTATATTTGCGTAGTCTATCGAAAACTTTTAACAATTTATCGCAATGTGATGAGAGATCGTGTGAATATATTACTACATCGTCAAGATAGACGTAACAATGAATGCCTTGAAGTCCGGCGAGAGCGGTATTCATAAGCCGTTGAAACGTAGCGGGTGCATTTTTTAGTCCAAACGGCATGCGTTTGAATTCAAAATGCCCTTGAGGAACAGTGAACGCGGTTTTAGGAATGTCGTTCCTATTAACGCATATTTGGTGGAAACCTGAGCATAAATCGAGGGTGGAAAAGTATTTACTTTGCCCTAATTGGTCTAGTATTTCATTGATTTGAGGGATAGGATAACTTTCGCCGATTGTGATGTCATTCAGTTTCCGATAGTCAATGACAATGCGCCATTTTTTCTGGCCAGAGGAATCTGTTTTCTTAGGGACGACCCAAACTGGGAATGACCAAGGGGAAACAGAGGGTTGAATGATGTCCTGGGACAACATTTTAGAGATTTGCGTTTCAACTTCCTTTTTGTGAACCTCGGGAAACCTGTATGATTTGACATTGATAGGTTCCGAGGGGGACGTTTTTATTTCGTGTTTTAAGAGATCGGTGGTCGACAATTTATCGTCGGGTAAATGGAAAATGTCAGAGTATTGAGAACAGATATCGAATAAGCACGACTTTTCTTCGTCGTTGAGATGATTAGCCCGTAACATGTTAAGGACTTCTTCTTTTCTGATTGTGGAAGATTTAGAAGAATCAGAGTTTGGTTGGATTTGGAAAGAGTTCACCTCGAAGGGTTGTATTTCTAATTTTAGATCAGAGTTGATTGTGACTTGTTTTTCAGAGGTGTTGACAACCGATATATTTATTCGGTTGTTATCCTTAACTGTAACGATGCAGTTAGCTATCAACAAGGATTCGGAGATATGTTGATCGAGGATAAGTCCTTGTCGATGCTCAGGATTATTAACAGTACATTCTATAATAGTTTCAGTACGGGGTGCGATTTTATATACGGGTTGGCAGTATTCTAATTTTGTTATGATATTACTAATTTGTAATGTGTCGGTATTATAGTCAATAATACCGTCTAAATCATTCAGGAGGTCAGTTCCAATTATGCCGTCATAATTTAAATCGATATTTTCGACTACGTGGAAACGATATGCAATATCAGAATTTGGAAATAATTCCAATTGGAAATGACCTAAGGTGGGTATGGTTTCGTTAGTGTTGTGAATACCTTTGAGTTGAATGATTTTGTTTTGGAGCACGGGCATTGATTTGATTGAGTTCCTTTTTATCAAGCTCACAGCGGATCCGGTGTCGACTAAGAAATTTAAACTACGGTTACTTAACTGAGTTTTAAGGGTAACATGAGGTACGTATCTTTTCGTAGAATTAGAAGTAATTTCGTAAATAATACTTTTTTGTGTTTCAGGAGTTGAACAACCCGCAATTGGATTCAGAGTAGGCTCAGTAAATTTAGAAGAATTTGGTACTTCAGATACAGAAGATTTAGAGGATTTCGAATAGGCTGACTCTTTAGGTACAGCTGGTACAGAGGATTTAGAACAGGCTGACTCTTTAGGTACAGCGGATACAGAAGATTTAGAATAGGCTGACTCCTTGGGTGCAGCGGATACAGAGGGTTTAGAATAAGCTGACTGTTTATGTGCAGCGGATACAGAGGATTTAGAATATGCTGACTCTATAGGTGCGGCGGATACAGAGGATTTAGAATAAGCTGACTTCTTCGGTACAGCGGATACAGAGGATTTAGAATAAGCTGACTCTTTAGGTGCAGCAGATACAGAGGATTTAGAATAAACTGACTTCTTAGGTACAGCGGATACAGAGGATTTAGAATAAGCTGACTGTTTATGTGCAGCGGATACAGAGGATTTAGAATATGCTGACTCTTTAGGTGCAGCGGATACAGAGGATTTAGAATAAGCTGACTTCTTGGGTACAGCGGATACAGAGGATTTAGAATAAGCTGACTCTTTAGGTGCAGCAGATACAGAGGATTTAGAATAAGCTGACTCTTTAGGTGCAGCAGATACAGAGGATTTAGAATAAGCTGACTTCTTAGGTACAGCAGATACAGAGGATTTAGAATGGGTGTCTTTTAAGTGCGAAGACGGATTTAGAATTTGAGGGCTGGGCCCCACGTGACACCGTCGTGAGCCCACTACTCGTTTAAATGATTTTCATCGCTTACAGAACCTTGGGGTTCGTTGTCGTAATCGACGTGGTTGACATGGTTTTGTGTATTACTTTGTCGTGGAGTGGAATCGTCATTTTGATTGGATTTGTATTTTTTATTATTATTATATTGGCGTTTTTTGCAATTTTCAATGGTATGGCCCTCAAACTTGCAATATCGGCATATAGGTGGAGAAGACTGGGGTTTACCTGAATTATGAGTTGTATTAGATTTAGAGCGATTTTGAGTAGTATTCAGTTTTTGCGGAGGACGGTTTAAATTCCTTCTCTTTGATAGTAGGGCCTGTATTTTCTCCTCCGAGATAGCAAAGTTAATGGCTTCATTCAAGGTGGAAGGATTTTTCATGCGAATTAAATTACAAATTTTGGGTGAAAGCCCCATTAAAAATGAGTGGAGGGCTAGTTCCTCCATAGCCGATATTTTTCCGACTAACTCGGTTCTCTTTTTATTGGAAAATGTGATTTCGGTAATTAATTTGGCTAGGCAAGACTCAATTTTGAGAGAATATTGACTTACAGATTCATCTGGCTGCTGTTGGAGTTCCTGTAATTCGGATAATAGATGTGCGTAATGTTTCGTTTCCCCAAATTGGGATTGTAAAAAGGATTTTACTTGTTCCCACTCGTTAAAATCCTTTATGGATGCTGCTGACTCGGCTTTTCCTTCGAGTCGGCTTAGAATATAATTTAATAAAATAGGTTTTTGAGTTGTTGAAGCAAGTTTGTTTGCATTTTCGCAGTTGTTGAGAAATAATTGAAGTTTCTCTCGAGACCCGTCAAAGGGTTTAATAAACTTGAAAAGAATACTTGATTCCATTTTTTCTGACAGAGTAACGAGCTCTGCCCTTGATTCAGATTTTTCGGTTGGCATATAGGCCGGAAAATAAAACGAAACAAAGCTAATAAAAAATAGAATACAAAATAATAAAGTACAACGGTTACAAAGTATGCTGAGAATGCGTCGAGTCGAGCTGATAAGCGGGCCACTTCGTAGAAGCTCGGATGTTTTGACTACGGATTTTATCACTAAGTCTCACTGTAACTTTGCACTGGATTATATTTTATTTATGATTTTGAACACACGGCACTGCACTGGATTTCGAGTTATTATGTTGATTTCAATTACAGGATTGCAGCTGCAGTGACGAGAAGAGACAGGAACATGATCACCTGATTTCAGGGACGGTGTAAGTACCTGAATGATTTTCAGGAACACTGGAACTGGATTTGCACTCTGAACTCACGGTATTTCACAGAAAATACACACGCGGGTAAGAGTTGGATTTTATGGGATTTAGAATAGGTAGATAAGATGTGAATATAGAATGAGTCTGGTTCGGCACTATGATTTGCACACTGAATGTCTGAGGCGTTTTCCAGATTTTTAAAATCCTTTTGCGCTGCCACCAATTGTTAGACGGGAAAACGTCGGAGAGGTTTTAAAAAAAACGTTTTTAATTAAAACACTATACCTATTTAGCACTTAGATACAGACAGGATGAACTGGTACGTCTAAGAGATGTGCTCGCGATAAAGATTGAACGCAGACTAACTGAATGATGTACTCGTGACGAAAGTGCTGATTAAGCACTTTTGTGACGTAGAGAGCTTTATTGCTAATTTTGAAGTATTTTAGTTATTTATGCATTTTAGGGTGCATTTGGCAATCGTAACAGTTGCATAAGGTTTATAGAACATTTTTTTTATGCGAAACCTGAAACACGTGTCCAGTATTTTTAAGTAATGAATCTATGTACAAAATTTCAAAAAGATATAATAAAAAGCCATCAAGTTATGAGCTTGCTATTTTACTTGGTTGTCCCAACAAAAATATGATCAAAGATCCGTAGAAGCGGGCTAACGCGGGCATTGACCTCTGGCGTCAGCTGGGATCTATAGTAACCGCTCGGTAACCACTCTGCGTTCTCACTCTAAATGTATTTGGGAAAAATATAACATGGTGTGATTGTTGTTATACAACTTATTGTAATCGATTAAATTATTTTTTTCTGAACAAACTATGTTAAGTTTTCATAAACAAAAAATAAGGTTGTATACAAGGACCCTATAGTTGTTTTTTTTTTTGTATAGTTAATGGTCTGTGTCTGTGTATTAGGGGGCCCGCTTTTACCTTTTGGGGACGGACCTCTAAAAATCAGCTGTACGTTCGGATAACGGTTAAGTTACTCTTGCTGAGGTCGGCTCGTGGGTTCGTCACATATCGAAACCCTTGGTTTCTCGGATAGCAAGCTCCCAACTATCATCTATACTAATCTATAAAGCTGAAGAGTTTGTTTGTTTGTGCGCGCTAATCTCGGGAACTACTAGTCCGATTTGATTTTTTTTTTTGTGCTGGATAGCCTATTAATCCAGGAAGGCTTTAGGCTATATAATATCCCACTGCGACTAATAGGAGCGGAGCATAACTAACTCCACAACAAGAAAACCCTGTCCGATCCGTGAAGGAATTGTTAGGTATCGATAACTGATTCTAGTAATGCCTACAAAGCCGGGCTAAACTTAAAACAAAATCCTTCTAAAAAAATAAATATTATTTTGAAAAAGCGAGGTAACTTATTACATGTGCGGTAGGCAACACGATAGGCATACATGCGCGGGCGAAGGCGGACAGGCAAGCGGTACGTGGTCTCATCACTCCTAATAATACTGTCTAAAATGGTGTTGTCACTTTTTAAACAAGTACCAAATTTTGGGGAAGTTAAAAATTATTTCGCGGGAAAAAAGATTATTTCAAAATTCATTAGTATTGTTACTACGATGATTACTTATGTAAAATTTCATATTTTATTTGATCATATTGTGTATACCTATCCTTTGTTATCCTTTTGGGTCGGACGGGGTTTTCTTTACATATTGTATACAATCAGTCAATGATTCTAATATTTACAAACAAATTTAGGCAATTTTGTGTTGAAGGATTTCAATTGTATGCTATTATGATATACTTTGTGACAGGACAAGATAAAAGTCTTCGACCAGTGTGTGTTGCCAGTGTTGACTTATGGAATTGAGACGTGGTCGCTAACAATGGGCCTTATAAGAAGGCTCAAAGTCACTCAAAGGACAATGGAGAGGGGTATGCTTGAGGTTACACTGCGCTATCGAATCAGGAATGAGGAGATTCACAGAAGAACGAGAATAACCGACATAGCCCGAAGAATTGAAACACTAAAGTGGCAGTGGGCTGGACACATTGCCCGATGGGGCCGACGGGTTCTCGAGTGGCGACCACGCACCGGAAGACGTAGCGTGGGTAAGTCCATAAGGTGGACCGACGACCTGGTGAAGGTCGCGGGAAACCGCTAGATGCGGGAGGCGCAGTACCGGTCGTCGTGGAGAACTTTGGGGGAGGCCTATGTCCAGCAGTGGATGTCTTTCGGCTGAAATGATGATGATGATGATGAGGGTTTGCCATAATCCCTACGCTTGGCAGGCGGGTTGGGGATAGCAGTAATTTGATATTCCACAGGAGAAGCACTGCTACCAGCTTCCCTGGTGAGAGTTCCCTTAGTCGGCTCTTAAGACACCCACAGGAGGTTACGGGTTGATACTATTTTAACCCCGGTACCACACGGCGGGTTCATGTAAAATATTCAGCTGGATAGGGTTAGACCGGAAAGCGACCCAACATAGGGAAAAGGCTCAGCAGATGATTATGTGTCTTACGCGGATCCACGTTCGCAAAAATCCTAGTGTTCGTTCCAGTTTAACTTGCCAGCCGTATGGCCTACATCGGGTTAAACCTACATACCTTCATTACACAAATATACTTAAACGAAACTTCGAGTTCTGTACGTGAAATACGAAAACTTTCGGATTACCTACTTACGCCCTTTCTTCGCAGGAGTACAAAGGATGAAGATATCCCTCTTGAGAGGTTCGAACTCTTTATATCAGCATATATGCCTAATGTGTGTATTGGAAAAAATGTTAGGACGTAGCCATATTGAAAGGTAATTTGGTTTACGTAGTTTCTTAGTAAAAGAAGTAATAGTCATTTTGTTTATTTATCCATTTATTTGAAGCATCAAGGCTTATATAAACATATACAATACATATACAATACAAAAAAAATACTATAAATACAGTTCTTTTTTGTATATGCGAAGCCTGATTATAGTAGTTTATTCAGAATAAGTAACTGAATCGATTCTAATAATTTTTACACCATGTTATATTTTTTCCCAAATACATTTGGAAATTGTTGCTGTGTGGTTACCGAGCGCGCCAAGCAACTTTCGGTAGATCATAGTGCTGTGAACGCCTGCATAACAGCTGACGCCAGAGGTCAACGAACCGGTCGCCCGCCCGAGCGGAGCGTGGACCATATTTTTGTTTGGACATCCAAGTAAGATAACAAGTTCATAACTTTTCATGATATGTTTTTGAAATTTTGTACATAGATTTTTTTCTTAAAAAACTGGACACATACTTCGGATTTCGCATAAATAAAAACTAATGTTCTATATAACATAATTAACTACAGCTAATACTAATGTACGCGAAGTGTCGGCGTCGTGTTTCGCTGACTGGTGTCACGTAGCTGGCCATGAAACCGTAATATCATCCGCGTGCAAATGTGATGCTGTTCCACAAAACGATGGGGCACTTATAAACGTGTCCTGCGTATCTGTCAGCTGTACGTTACAGTAACCGATGGACGCTAGTGATGAAGTCAAACAAGTGGCCGAGTTCTGAACTGAGTCCATTAAGATTGCTATTGACTCGCCAAGAAGAAGTATTAGTCGAGGAAAAAGTCGAAAGAAGTTGGACTCGCATTTAAATGACTTTTTTAAAAGCTGATTTTAGTTTGGGGCTTTTATGGGGATATGTCAGCCCCATCGTTCCCTTTAAAATGATCTAACTTACTAAACACAATATAAAATCTCATAAGATAACAACTTAATACCTAATTTAAAAAAAATGTAGCTATTCATATAGAACCGTAATTAAGCGCCTTTTTCGTCATCTCCGATGATGGTACTGACAAAATGGATTTTATTAAACCTATAGCCAATTTATTTAAGTTAAATTCGCTTATGTATAACTCCCATTCATTTTTATTCCTAGTATACTCCATGAACAAATGTTGCACATACTCAACTTGATTGCAAAAACAAATGTCTTGTATTATACTAATTATTATTCTTTTCTGTGTTATTTTCATCATCATCAGCCTCTGCTCGTCTATTGCTGGACATAGGTCACTTCCATGGCATGAAAACAAGCTCGATCCTGAGCAGTTCTCCGCCAGCCACTACCAGCCACCTTTATAATGCCGTCGCTCCATCTCGCCCAAGGGCGTCCTACGCTACGTTTGCCGAGACGCGGTCTCCACTCGAGGACTCGTTTACGGTTACCCAACGGTTGTCGGCCCTGCAGTATATGTGACCAACCTATTGTCACTGTCTCTTGTTATTATAGTGGCTTGTATATTCCATATACAAAGTTTATGAAAATTTTTAATGGCTACCTGTTACGATTCATGAAGCTGCCTGCTGACAGAAAGTCGAGCGGTCAGTGGAGGCTTAGTAATGGGCTGTCGTTAACACCCTTCGGGTGGGGAAAGTGGCACCCTAAAAATGATACACGTTGATTGGTTTCCTGGTATATTGGGTGGACTTGTTTCGGGAAGCGAGAAATTAGGTGATAAAATATCCGAGTAAAATAGCAATGAACTTGGTGTTGAGATTTATAGGAAGATGTAGTAGATTCTAAATAACTTGTCTCTCTTTCCTCTCAGTATTCCATGCTAAGAGTTTCTATAAAAGATTGCTCTTATCGATTAGACCGGACATTGTGTGTCCCTTTGTAAAATCTTTATCTATACTTCTATACTAATATATAAAGCTGAAGAGTTTGTTTGTTTGAACGCGCTAATCTCAGGAACTACTTGTCCAATTTGAAAAATTATTTTTGCGTTGGGTAGCTTATTAATCCAGGAAGCCTTTGGGCTATATAACATCGCTACGACCAATAGGAGCGGAGCATAAAAAAAAACATATCGAAACCAACGCGGGTGAAACCGCAAGGCGCAGCTAGTATTATATTTAATAGTAGCGGCCGCCAGCGACTTCGTTCGCGTGGAGTTAGTTATGCTCCGCTCCTATTGGTCGCAGCGTGATGTTGTAGTAAGTAATGTATGTGAAAATGTGTAAGTCAATGTAAGTTTTTGGTGTAAAATAAAATATATATAAAAAGACATGTGGCACTCGAGGCTGCCGCGGTAAAGCTATTGCATAGTTTTTTTTATCAACTTATGTAATCATAGTTATTTATTTATTTATTTTATGCAGTATTTTTCCTTTTTTTTTCTTGATATTAATTCAAGTTGTTATCTTTTCTGCAATTTATTAATTTTTTACCAGTAACGTCATCAACAGAGTGCGAAAAATGGTGGCGATTTAACGACTAAACTGTATTCAATGTTTTATGTTCGACTTTGATAAACAGATAGAAGCTATGCAAAAGCTTAAAAATTGCCTCATTTTGGTGATCGGCACCCCCAAAAACCCTTGTTACGACACCCACGTTAAAATATCATGAAATATGATGCCGGCCCTTTTTTAGATTTCAAAAATGACGTCATTTTCGAGATCTGCACCCCCGAACATCCCTGTCACGACACCCATGTCGAAATATCATAAAATGTGTCACATGTTCACTGTCATGGTGTCTTAGGTTTTTGTATATTCGTTTTAGCCACCGACTTCCGAAATTAGTTATCTTTCACTTTTTAGTGTTATTTTTTTTTTCTAATAAAATAAGAATAATCAAAATTGGTTTATAAACGACGAAGTTATCCGCGAACAAACATAAAAAAGCATATTTATTACAAAATAAACAGTGAAATTATTACCAATGAGCGCAAGACGTCGCCACTGCAGGCGCGGACGGGCGAGCATTTGCGAAGCACTTTGACCATATTTTTCTAGGGAAAACTAGGTTAAATGACAAGCTTATAACTTTATGGTTTAACATGATACCATATATAAATTTTGTACATAATAATACAAAAATAATATTGTATAGTTGACACAATCCGTGTGTGCAAATTTCGTCCCGCATCCCGCGCAGAAACTATCAGCAAGCAGCTATTAACTAGAAAACAAGACACTACTCGCAACATCCCAGAGACCTACATTTCAGCAATTCTAATATACATAAATTACAACTAACATTCAGAACAGTAGCATTATTACTATATAATAAATATTACTACACTAGTAGTAATATTCTTCAGTAGCATCTCTGAGCACGTCAGCGAATAAACAGCACAAACAAAGGCATAAACGAAGCGCAGTGGTTTATTGTTTGTCGTATCAGCTGCAACAGCTTGACTGTAGCTATAGTGAGGATCCGAAGCGGGAGCGATTTAATGCAAGGAAACTGGCTTGTCCTAGAGGTAATACTTCAAAGACATGTGACATCTACCAACCCGCACTGGGCCCACGTGGTAGGTTACAGTCGACAGTGTGCTCTGGCTGTTGGGTATAGTATATCATGCTGTATGTCATATAAAGTGTATATCATATGAAGTATATCATGCTCACTCAAATGTCTCGCTGATGTTGGCGTGTGTGTTGGGTCATTAGGTTCCCTTCAATATGATTGAGCTGAATGACGCTGATCCATACATCATGTTCGTGAACGGACGCCGTCAGAGGGGACTAGTCATTTCTTAGCTGCCACGGCGTATTTTAATTTCTGAATTGATTTTTGTGTGTTTTCCATAATGGACGCTCTCAGCGTACAATATATTTCTGCATCGTTCTCACACGGTTGATTTCAACATGAATGATGTAATCAAATATTTGTAAAAAAAAATTTGAGAGTGTCCATGGAGTTTCTTGCCCGTTCTTCTCCATAGGTACCTACTCTTTGGAGTGGGCGACTAGCTTCATCTTATTGACTAACCGACCTTCTGACAATTCAAAAGAGCCTGTAACTGGTTTATTTGAAATAAATGCTTTGATTTTTTTTTGGACTCTTTCTCACTGAGAGGAGGTCTGTTTCAGTCAGATGACTGATGATGATGATGTCTGATGATGTGGAGGGTCTGATCATTACTTATAAGCCGATTTTGTAAACAATAACATAAAAATATCACTTTTTTTTTAAATAATTATAAACTAGTGCTTTACTGCAATCCCGCCTAATGGTAAGCAGTGGTGCAATCGTTGATGGTAAAGCGCGCTAGTTTATTAAGTCTATTCGCTTAAAAAACTTAGTGAATAGGAAGGAGGATGGCAGTTGAGCTAGGTGATGCAATGATAAACCCTAAAACACGACCAACGATGTTGCGCCCGAGGTAGATTGATCTGGAGACCCTCCACGACCAAACTCCCGACACAACAACATTTGGCGCATCGTACACAGCACACATCACAACTCAATTACTCAGATCCGTCCTCCGTACGGCATCCGCCTTTTTTTCTGAAGAGTTTTCCAGTTTATAAATGACTAGCGGCCGCCAGCGACTTCGTTCTCGTGGAGTTAGGTATGCTCCGCTCCTATTGGTCCCAGCGTGATGTTATATAGCCTAAAACCTTCCTGGATTAATGGGCTATCCAGTGCAGAAAGAATTTTTCAAATCGGACCAGTAGTTTCCGAGATTAGCGTGAACAAACAAACATACAAACAAACTCTTCAGCTTTATATATTAGTATAGATTTCTTGTAACTTGACATATATCTGAAAATAACTAAGGAAAATGTTGTTCCGATAAAGTATAAGTTACTTTATCGGAACAACTTTTTCCTTATTATTAGACCATCTTTCTTCTTAGTTACGGATATAGTCTAAATTATCAAAAAGTTCAAAGCAATAAACATACATTTGAATCCCAATTCGATCCACCATGTCATCTCCCTTACCACAGCTGCTCGAGTGAAAAGTGTTAACGTCCCAAATACGAACTGAAAGCACTTTTGTTCTTTTCAAATTGACTGTACGGATAATATTGTGTTGAACTAACGTCAGTGGGCTATTTTAATAGACCATTGTTTCACTTGATGAAGGTGGATTGCGTTAAATTGTAAAGCATTTAAAGATGTTATAAAGTTTTCAATTAAATTTATTTCTCTAAATAATTTTGTATAAATATTTTGACAGCCTGCGGCTGTAGGCTGGCGTAGTGGTAGCGAATGCGGCCGCTGGGCAAGGAGGCGCGTGTTCGACCCCCGCGCAGTGCTAATATTTGTATGCATGAATATTTACATTAGTCCGGCCGTGCCTCGGAAAGCACGTTAAGCCGTTGGTGCCTTTTTCCATACATCTAATGGCAGTCGTTACAGGTTGATGGAGCCCTCAAAAGTGCAAAAATTGGTCTAACTGCAATGTTTCGATATCGCCTTCGGGTTCTGGAGGTCAGACGGCAGTTGCTTCACGGAAAATATCGAACTTTAGCCAAAAATCTAGCAGTTAGACTAGTAAAACGGAAACCAGACTCCAAAGCAGAAAAAGCGTCGGGTGCGACTGGGATTAACGCTGAGATGATGATGATGATGATGACGACTTTGTATATATTTTTTTTCAATAATTATAAACTAGTGCTTGACTACAATCCCGCCTGATGGTAAGCAGTGATGCAATCGTTGATGGTAAAGCGCAAAAGTTTATTAAGCCTATTCATTTAAAAATTTTAGTGAGTAAGAAGGAAGACTGCAGTTGACTATACTTTAAAAACTAGACAAGTTCAGCTTTTCCTGTCTGACTACTCTAAGAAGAAAACCGGAACAATCTCTGGTGACAGGAAATCTCTTAAAGTCCATACATAATCATAGTCAGATCATTTAAAGACCATGTAGATTGCTGTTTTAAAAAACAACCGTACATAAGGAGTGTGGAACAAAGAAATGACCTATTAATAAAACACTTTTTTTAATCTACGCCTAGTGGTAAGCAGTGCTGCAATCGTTGATGGTAAAGGGCACACTTAAATTGTAGAGAATACTACAAAAAACCCTTAGTTACGCGAAGCATGTGCACGCGAAGTATTGTGTATAAAAAGCTTTAATGATGATGAAGAAGTAGTAAACCATACTTAATTCTGAACAAGTTTCTCAGAATATCTTTAAAATGATTAGCGAGAAATACAACGCACAGAATGCAACCAACTGCTGTTCGAAATACAACGCCCCTAATACGCACACCATGCAAACAACTGTTTGAAATACAACGCCCTTAATACGCACAGCATGCAACCACCTTTTTGAAGTTCAGCGTCTGTAATACACACAGCATGCAACCACCTGTTCAAAATACATCGCCCGTAATACGCAGCCACGCCACTAGCTGTTCAAAATAAAATGCTCGTAATACGCACACTATGCCACCAGTTGTTTGAAATACAACGCTCGTAAAACACACAGCATGCCAACGGTGCTGTTCAAAATACAACGCCCATAATACGCACAGCATGCCCCCAGCTGTTTGAACGCCAAGTGTTAACGTCCTGAATACGAACTGAATGCACTTTTGTTCTTTTGAAGTATACTGCCCAGATAATATTCTGTTGTACTGACGTCTTTGGGCTATTTAAATACAGCATTGTTTAACGTAAACGTTTGGATAATATAAATTCTTTTAAGTTACATTGCTTTTTGATAAAATTTAAGATTTCATTATTCGGGAATAATTATATCAGTTAGTATTCATAATTAAATAATAGTTACCATGTAAATAACTTCTGAAGTATATAAAGATATTGTTCGATTCTATATAGTTTTTATATAATCTGATTAAGATTTATGAGTCTTTAAAAGAGACTATGACCTCCGAGTTTGTTTTTGACCTTTCTTCTCAGAGTGGTGAGATGGGAAATACCGAATTCTTTAAGTTAAAAAAAATGACTTATAAAAGTGTTTAAACAAATATATACGGCCATCACACAGGTTGAGCTAGCCCCAAGGTAAGTTCGAGACTTGTGTTATGGGATACTAACTCATCGATACTATATTTATAATAGATACATATACACATTTTCTAACATATGGAGCAATGGATTAGTAATAGTAATATTAAATTCTTTTAGTTTTAATTTAAATATTAAGATACAAAGATACATAAAGATACAAAGTATTTGTTTTCTTTTTTGGAAACTATATTATTAACACAGTAAAATAATATAATTTACATCCCATTTAACCCATTTTTTAATTATGCATAAGAAACTGTTACTAACTACTTGTATTATAACATGTTGCAGTACAATTGATTGTAAATATTATTTCAGCTATAAATAAATCTAAATCTAAAACGCACGCTCACACACACACAAACACACACACACACACACACACACACACACACACACCCCCCCACACACACACACACACACACACACACCTTCGCACACCCTTATACACACTACACCAGTCCTCTCAAAAATATTACTTTTTTTTTATATCATTTCCTAAATAGTTTATTTGTTCGTTTACCTATGCCATATAACGAACCAGTTGTATAATTTAAAAAAAAAGCAACAAAGAAACATCCATCAAAGGGTCGGGCCCAGCATCTTTAACACAAGTTGTCTTGGCAACTTAGCAAGGGTGCTGGTGTCGCCATACTATTGTTTACATACATTTAACTGTATGTACTACATGTATCAAAGTACTGTAAAAATTGATGCAAATAAATTATTATTATTATTATTATAGATAAACATCCAAGACCCAGGCCAATCAGGAAAAGATCATTTTCCATCATGACCAGGCCGGGGATCGACCCCGGGGCCTCCACGTCGCAGGCAGGCGTGTTGACCGCTGCACCACGGAGGACGTCAAAGTTTAAAGAAAACTACTTACAGTAAATAAATAATTTATCATTGTTCGGGCTTCGACTAAGAGATTTCGATGACATTGCAATTTTTTTAAATTTAATAATACAATTTATTTCGAGCAACAAGACTCGTAGTATTAGCAAACCACATAATATGACATTAAGGCGTTTCCAGGGGAAAACACACCGCAGGCCGTTTTTATGTAGTTTTTTGGAGCTATCTACTCTTTATCCAAAAGAAATATCAGCTTATTAAAAATACATAAATTTTCTCCATAATCTTGGCTCCAAAATTGTAGATTTTTTTTTTTTTACTAAGCATAATGTTTAAATAATTCCTTCACAACGAAACGTCTGACAAGAGAAATAATTATCAAAAATGTGCATCTCCTCGAAAAGTAAGCATTATTTAGATTGCGTTCTTACACTAATGGGTAGGCAATTTCATGACGAACATTATTGTAGAAATATTTTTTTAAAACGACCAAAACAAAAATTTCTGTGGTCTATGAATTTAACTTGTATTTGTAAGTACTTCGTCCGCCAGAAGGCGCTAGTAATATTTTGCGAAGCATTGTAGAGGTGGGGCGCGGTGAAGAGGGAGCAAATGCTCAAGGTCATTTGGTGAGGGTACGACCTTAAAATAAGAGCTGACCTTGACGCTTGCATGAACTGAGCTATGATTGTTGACAGAATGCAATTTAGTACTTTTGAAATTGACTCCCTTGTTTGAAAACTAAACTAAATTTAAATTCAATGCATCTTTTTCTATCCACTTCATTATGAAAAGGACAGAAAATAAATATTAGTTTAGGCCTGTCAAATTAGTCAGCACCTGATGAAATTGACGTATTTTTGCATGCCTCTTATTATTAGCTTCACTTGTATGTTTGCTTGCTTGTTTGTTTGTTTGTCCGTCTCTAACTCTTTGGACTAGGAGTGAGCGGCTCATTACTGTTAAATGTCCCACCGTTTTCAATACGTTCGTTGGTTCGTTTTTTTTTAAAGAATATCAAATTAAAATGTTAAACATTATTTAAAAAAAAAGCGTAAGGCGCTTAATATACAAAAATTATGGCACAGAGCGCCTCACGCTTTTTTAAAAATCATTTTTAACTTTTAAGTTTTTAATTTTTTTAAAACATGTTTTTATCAGTTTTTTTTAGACGCCATGTTTTTTATAACTACCTCTAAACTGTCTGTGGAGCACGTTGATTTGACAGGACCATACTGTAAGATTCGCTGTTCTCTCATTTTGAAAAGTGGCAACACTCCTCCCGTTGGTTCGTTCATTCGTTCGTGTGACGGGGCATTCTTGGGCAGGCAGCGCTAGCGTCTGGTTGTAAGAAGTGTTGTGAGAAAATTATCTAGTGATCAATAAACGACAGTTAAACTCCATATGCTGAAGTCTCATTCTGGATAAACCCTACAACTCAGAAATTGGGAAACGAAGACATTAATAAATGTAAGTAAACGCCTACAATATATATGATTCTGATATTGGTTTTAATTCTAAATGTAACAGTGACTTCGTTCTATTTGAAAAATTGTTATTCTATTTTTCATTCCGAATGTGATTGGCTTTATTTTATTTCTGTAAACCAAACAATTCTTAAGTTTGATTTAGTGAATAGGAATACTAAAAGAGATGGCTTAACGGCTACTCCTAACACGAATAGAAATTTCACACTAACCCGCAATATTTAAGTATTCATCCATAACGGTTATCAAAACGATTTATTTCTGAAACCACATGGTTATAACCGGATAAGTAACACTAACACTTCGGGCGCACAACCCCACTACATATTTTGTGTCTGTCAAGGTAGACAAACATTTTATTTTTATTTTTTTGGTTACCTGCTCGATGCATTATAAACTAATCTAGACAGAATTGTTTACCTACTTACGAATATTTAGCGCAACTAAGATCCGTTTTAGATGCGTTGATCATTTCAACCAACGGTCGGTGAATACTGTATTTAATCATAACTTATTTGGATAAGTAGTTTAGGTTTTACAACATAATACTTATATTATTGTGATTTTTATGAGCAGTTACACCTTAATAGATATTTATTTCAAGTACTTCAGTGCAAAATCGCCAGTGGAAAAGCACAGTTATCAAAAAGAGAGAAAAGGGGAAGAAGGGGAGAAAAGGAGAAGGAAAAAAAAAATGTTGCAGACACATTGAAATGCCTACTAGATTTATTCTTTACGCTACGAAATCTCGTTCTCGAAATAATCATAGGTAGTTTAAGTAAAGGCATTTTGATGACAATAAGTATAATAACTTATCATTATTTTCTTCCATGGCGAGAGCAAGCGATAAAGCAAGCACGAACCCGGCTCCGTGAGCTGGAAGAGGAACTACAAAGAGAGCGAGACGGACAACGACGCAGTGAGGGTGGACCGTCGGGTGTGCAGCCGAGTCGTAGCCGCCAGCTGTCCCAGAGGTCAAACGGTGGACGACGTAGCCGCGGCCGGCAGCTGGGTGCGGGGTCGAGGCGCATAGGACGTAGCCGCAGCCGCCGGTCCGGTCCAAGGTCAAACCGGGGTACACACAGTCGCAGCCGGCAGCGTAGTCGCAGCAGGCAGCTTCGTGCATCGGTGGTCGAGCGTCGCCGCGAGCTACCCAGGAGTCCTAAAAGGTCAAGTAGTCCCGCATTTTCTTCTAAAGATGTGATACAGATTATAAAATCTATTAAGGAAGTTTTACCGTCTCTGCCGTCAAACCAAGGCACAATCGCGAATAGAACCTTAGATAGTAAAAATATGGTACCAGAGTTTAATCCCTCTGAAAGGAACCAACGTATAGACATCTGGCTACGTAAGGTAAATGAATGTGCCCAGGTTTACGGCTGGGACGAGAGAACGGTAATCCACTTTGCCACTCAGAAACTTACAGGTTTAGCTAAAACCTGGTACGAGAGTCTGAATTCAATACTGTTTACATGGGAAGAGTGGCAAAATAAATTACTAAGCGCTTTCCCAGTAGAACAAAATTACGGCCAAGTGTTAGAGGACATGTTGAAACGCAGAACCAAACCTAATGAACTAATCGAAATTTAGTATTACGAAAAGGTTTCACTTTTGAATCAGTGCGATATTGCTGGTAGGCGGGCTGTCGATTGCATCATCCACGGCATTACTGATAGGACTTTGAGATCAAGTGCTTTAGCGTTGAGGTGTGAGGAGCCGGACCACCTTTTGAAATTCTTGCTGAGTATCAACAAAGAGCTTCCGGGGCAAATGATGCCATTCCGTGATAGGAATCTTAGTTCTACGAACAGTAGGCAAAATTATAAGGCTAATACAAAAATAAATCCTTATTTGTCCTGCTATAACTGTAAGGAAAAAGGGCATATCTTTACCAAATGCCCCAAGCCCCTTGTCAAGTGCAGCGTCTGCAGTAGAGTAGGACACAGGTCGGAAAACTGTGACTCTAAGAAAGATCCGTCGTCTGGCAAAGCTGTTGATACCGGCAAGATCATGTGCATATCGAACTCTAACCCTAACGATAAGTACATGAAACAAGCCATTGTCAACGGTAACCAAGTTGACGTATTCGTTGATTTAGGTAGTGAGGTCACTCTTGTCAAACAATCGTATGTATCTCAACTGGGACTTAACCATGATGAAGTCCCAACGCTTATGAAAGGTTTTGGAAATACTATAGTACCTTTGGCAGGGTCGGTTACACTTGATGTAACTATAGATGATGTGACGGCTGAAACTCAGTGTAGGGTAATAGATGATTCCTTTTTGGAGAAAGCATTTTTAATTGGTCAGACATACTCTGAGCAGCCGCATGTCGGTTTCAAAAAAGACACAAGGATATTACAATTCACGCATTTAGGTCTAGAGTTACCAAATCTTATCGAGGAAGCCAGTGACGTAGAGAGGATAAGGATTGTAGAACATTGTCAGATATTTGGGGCTGCTAGCATCAAGGCTGCCACTTGTGCAATGTTTTCTGGTAGCGTGGTATTAGAGACTAAAGTCGTGGGCAGACCAAACGAACAGTTTGTGGTGTGGGGTGGTGCGCAGGAGGTAAAACAGGGTCTGATCTTTGTTACAGTTACGCCTTGCGTTATTCCATTACGATTACAACAAAACTACGTATTTTCTCGAACTGAAAAAGTACACAAGGTATATAGAATTTCAAAGCTAAGGGTTCCAACGGTAATCCATAATGATAACGATGTTAGTCCAAACAATCAATCTGATGAGAGTTGGGTGCGTCTAGGTGAGTCAGTTAGTGATCGCGATAGAGTTAGGCTTATGGAGCTACTCCGTCAATACGAGGACTGTTTTCCTATGACCTCGCTCACCTAGGTTGCACAAATGTTACGGAAATGAAGATCGAATTAAATAGCCAGCGCCCCGTTGTCTATAGGCCATATCGGTTATCGTATCACGAACGTGAGAAGGTGAGAACGATGATAGATGAGATGCTTGAGGCGGGAATCATTCGAGAGTCTGTCTCCAACTACGATAGCCCAATTATTCTGGTACATAAAAAGGATGGTGGTGTCAGGCTCTGCGTAGATTACAGGCTGCTTAACTCTATAACGGTAAAGGAACGTTATCCCATACCGGTGATCGAGGACGAAATAGCACGTCTATCGGGTCAGGCATGGTTCATCACGCTGGATTTAATGTCCGGTTACTATCAAGTTCCCATAGCTGAAGAAAGCAAGCACTTGACGGCGTTTGTCACGCCGGACGGACAATACGAGTACAATCGTGTGCCGTTTGGCTTGGCAAACGCTCCCGCGGTGTTTCAGCGCATGATGAATCATGTCCTAGGTCCGGCCCGTTTTAACAAAGCCACCGTGTACATTGACGATTTGCTAATTTTTGGTAAGAGTGCACCCGAATGTTTAGACCGGTTAGAAGAGATTCTCAATTTATTGAGGAAGGCTAATCTGAAATTAAATTTGGCGAAGTGCGCTTTTCTGAAAAACACAATTGATTATTTAGGTTTCGAGATAAGCTCGGATGGCATGCGTCCAGGTAAGGCTAAGATACAGAGCGTCATCAATTTCCCCTGCCCCGAAAGTGTACACGGCGCGCGCCAGTTTTTAGGCTTAGTTAGCTATTTTAGAAAGTTCATACAAGGTTTCGCGCAACTAGCCTATCCAATCACTAGACTGTTAAAGAAAAATACGGCTTGGGAGTGGGGTGACGATCAAAATGATTCGTTCAGGATTCTTAAGGAAAAACTGACGCAGAGGCCGGTACTAGCCATTTATGACCCTGTGGCAGAAACCGAGCTCCATACGGACGCCAGTAGAGTAGGTGTTGGTGGAATTTTGCTGCAACGTCCAGCGGGGAGTCCGGGTCCCTTTCATCCAGTAGCCAACTACAGTCGCCAAACCACGCCAGAAGAAAGGAATTTCCATTCCTACGAACTGGAAACGCTGGCAGTGGTGTGTGCGCTGAAAAAGCTAAGAGTTTATCTGTTGGGTAAGCCTTTTAAAATAGTTACAGACTGCAGTGCACTGCGTTCAACCTTCGAGAAACGCGATCTCATACCTAGGATAGCACGTTGGTGGCTTGCGCTGCAGGAATATACCTGCAGCGTGGAGTATCGTTCAGGAGCCAAGATGGGTCACGCTGACGCCTTGTCTAGAAACCCTATTATTGACTCGGACACATTGAACCCTGAGAGATACCCCTCTGTGATGGTTATAAATGATGAAGACTGGTTACATACCTTGCAATTAGGAGATTCAGAGTTACGCAGAATTCGTGATATACTGTGCAGTAATCTTGACCCTAAGGGAGTAGAGTATATTAAGGACAATTACGTCTTGAAAGATAATAGGTTATTTAGGTGCGAACGGGGTGACCAGGACCGCATGAGATGGGTAGTACCAAAGGGTGCGAGGTGGCAAGTGTGTAAACGAAATCACGACGACATCGGTCACGTCGGTTTTGACAAAACTTTTGATCGCGTTAAACGAAATTATTGGTTCGCAAAGATGAAAAGATTTGTTAAAAAGTATGTTGGAGCCTGCATTGAGTGTGCATACGCGAAAAAGGCCCCAAGCACTCGCGAGGGTCTTTTGCATCCGATTGAAAAGGTTGACAAGCCATTTCACACTTTGCACGCTGACCACCTTGGACCCTTTGTTAAGTCTAAGAGAGGAAACACTCACATACTTAACGTTGTTGATTCATTCACGAAATTTCTATTTATAAAGCCCGTACGTAACACGAACACTCAAAATGTTATCAAAGTGTTGCAGGACATTTTTGATACATTTAGAGCGCCCGACCGTCTTGTTAGTGATAGGGGTTCTTGTTTTACTTCCCACACTTTTAGAAGGTTCTGTCTCAACCTGGGAATAAAGCATATTTTGAATGCTGTGGCGAGCCCCAGGTCGAACGGTCAAGTCGAACGTTACAACAAAACGGTCCTTGATTCTTTGACGGCACAAAATCTCAATGATGACGAGAAGGACTGGGATAATAAACTGGGCAGAATCCAATGGGGATTAAATAATACCGTTCAGAAAACGATAGGTAGGTCGCCCGCGGATGTCATGTTCGGTACAGGAATGGGCAGCGAGTTCAGCCCGGTTTTGAACGAGTTAAATGACGTCACTCGTGAAGACGCCCCGTTGCTGTCTATTCGTAAGGAAGTTAAATCTCGGATTGATAAGGCCCAGGCGTCACAGAAAAAGTATTATGACAAAGGAAGACGACCTGCTCGTGCTTACAATAAAGGAGACTTAGTAAAAATTACTAAAGTCGCCTTTCAAAATAACGGCAAAAGTACTAAACTTATGCCGTCTTACGAAGGCCCTTTTAAAGTAATTAAGGTAATAGGTAATGATCGGTACAGAGTGGCTCCCATTCCTGGATTTGAGGGTATGAAAAATAAGCGCAAAACAACAGTTGCTGCAGATCGCATGCAGCCTTGGATTCACTTAGCTTCTTTGGAGATAGAAAACGATTCTGATAGCGATGCCAGTGGTGATGCAAGCGATGGTAATATGTCCGAGTGATTTGTTAGTTGTCTGTCTGGATATAGTATGAAGCTGACAATGGCCTTATGTGCATATTGTTTTGCATTGGGGAATGGTGAGTGGTACCCGAATAGTTCGACCTAAAATCATGATTAGAAGTTTACGTTTTATGGCCCTTGTGTGACCATGGTTGATTAGAAATTTACATAGTCCTTGGGTGACCGTGGCCGATTAGAAGTTTTTATGGTCATTGTGTGACCGTGGTTGATTAGCAGTTTATATGGTCTTTGTGTGACCATGTTTGATTAAAAATGGTCCTTGTGTGGCCGTGTTTGATTAAGTTTACATGGTCCTTGTGTGGCCGTGTTGGATTAAAAGTTTAGATGGTCCTTGTGTGGCCGTATTTAAATAGTCCTTGTGTGGCCATGTTTAAATGGTCCTTGTGTGGCCATGTTGTATTAAAAGTTTAGATGGTCCTTGTGTGGCCGTATTTAAATGGTCCTTGTGTGGCCGTGTTGGATTAAAAGTTTAGATGGTCCTTGTGTGGCCGTATTTAAATGGTCCTTGTGTGGCCATGTTTAAATGGTCCTTGTGTGGCCATGTTGGATTAAAAGTTTAGATGGTCCTTGTGTGGCCGTATTTAAATGGTCCTTGTGTGGCCGTGTCTAAATGGTCCTTGTGTGGCCGTATTTAAATGGTCCTTGTGTGGCCGTGTTTTAATGGTCCTTGTGTGGCCGTGTTTAAATGGTCCTTGTGTGGCCGTGTTTAAATGGTCCTTGTGTGGCCGTGTTTAAATGGTCCTTGTGTGGCCGTGTGACAGTGTTCTATTTTGTTTATGGTTAAATGGTTACTTGGTTATTCAGTTAAATGTTTATTTAGTTAATGAGATGAAATCACTACTTGGTCATAGCATCTACAGTGTATAAATTATACAACTTATTTGTTTAAACAAGTACCTGGTTTATATGTAACTTGTATTAGCGCTAAACGAGTATCTATCTTCATTTTTTTTTTATATAATGGAAGCCTAAATGTATATATAATAGTGAGAAGTACATAGAAATTAGCTTTTCATTTTGATTAGCAGAATATAATCATATTGTATTGTAGCTGCCTAACAATGAATGCCCTTTCACCGAGTGTAAGGTTCCACCAGATACGTGTATGGGGACCATACACACGGTCAGGATGGACGAGTGTAAGATTCGCTGTTCTCTCATTTTGAAAAGTGGCAACACTCCTCCCGTTGGTTCGTTCATTCGTTCGTGTGACGGGGCATTCTTGGGCAGGCAGCGCTAGCGTCTGGTTGTAAGAAGTGTTGTGAGAAAATTATCTAGTGATCAATAAACGACAGTTAAACTCCATATGCTGAAGTCTCATTCTGGATAAACCCTACAATACTAATGTTAAGTCTTCGTCGTTCTAATTGGTTTAGTTTGTAAACAATTTAGTAGAATCGGCGCCATTATTTTGCTAACATCTGTGGACTATTTGAATTGACCATTGTTTTACTTAATAGAGGTTCGGATTATCTCAAGTATTAGAAGATAGAATTCTCTTTGATAGTATTGTAGATGTTATTACTGGAGAATAATTATATCAGCTAATACGAGAATCCTCTAGCAAGGAGTCACATTAACAGAAGACGTTGACTTACTGTGAAGGTGTCTGCAAAGCAAACGGGTGACCACAAAGCGAGGATTTCGGAATTTAAGTCTATTAAACTTGCTTCAATAATATGGTAACATTTAACGTAGCACATAAATTAATAAGCTTTGAAGTCCTTCTGAGAATGTTGAAGCAAGTACCTGTAAAATAATTATGAGATACTTTCATTACGGCAACCAATTTAGATATTATTAAGTCACTAGCGACCCGCCCTGGCTTCGTATGGGTGCAATGTGATACTAAAAACACTGTAAACATTGTGAACGTTGTATAAAAAACAAACATGGCGGTCCGCCACTCCCGCCGTCCAGCCGGTCGTTATCTCCGCAAACGCGACGGCCGGCAATTTTTAAATCTGTTATGTCTTCGAAAATAATTATTTAAATCATATGCTGTAAAAAGCCATATAGATCTGTATTAAATCAATAAGTACTTAAGGCATTAAACTGGATAAGAAGTAATGCTGTATTGGTTAAAATCGCTTTGGAAATAGCCAGTATTCGTCGTAAAAATTAATGAGAAAAAATAAAAAATATTTTGGGATATCCATAAGAGATATTCGCGGACTTTTCTGTAGACCTTTTCAATGTGTACCATATTTAGTATATAATTTTAATAAATCTCGTAGGGTTCAGCCTGCGTTGGACTGCAAACGCGGAAAAAATGTAATTATTTACGACATCACATTAGAAACCTCAAAAATAATAGCATTTTTCAACTATTTATTGGATGTTATCATACATATAAACTTCCGCTTTAATCACTCTATCTATTAAAAAAACCGCGCTTAAAGATTTTATTATACATAGGGACATAGGGAAAGAGAAAGCGACTTTGTTTTATACTATGTAGTGATAAGCTTATAGTGAAATAACAAAGATTTTTTATAAACAATCGATTTTGCAGCCAAGTAATAAGCCGCATGGGTCGAAGCTTCAGGTTATTTTGCTAACATCTGTGGACTATTTGAATTGACCATTGTTTTACTTAATAGAGGTTCGGATTATCTCAAGTATTAGAAGATAGAATTCTCTTTGATAGTATTGTAGATGTTATTACTGGAGAATAATTATATCAGCTAATACGAGAATCCTCTAGCAAGGAGTCACATTAACAGAAGACGTTGACTTACTGTGAAGGTGTCTGCAAAGCAAACGGGTGACCACAAAGCGAGGATTTCGGAATTTAAGTCTATTAAACTTGCTTCAATAATATGGTAACATTTAACGTAGCACATAAATTAATAAGCTTTGAAGTCCTTCTGAGAATGTTGAAGCAAGTACCTGTAAAATAATTATGAGATACTTTCATTACGGCAACCAATTTAGATATTATTAAGTCACTAGCGACCTGCCCTGGCTTCGTATGGGTGCAATGTGATACTAAAAACACTGTAAACATTGTGAACGTTGTATAAAAAACAAACATGGCGGTCCGCCACTCCCGCCGTCCAGCCGGTCGTTATCTCCGCAAACGCGACGGCCGGCAATTTTTAAATCTGTTATGTCTTCGAAAATAATTATTTAAATCATATGCTGTAAAAAGCCATATAGATCTGTATTAAATCAATAAGTACTTAAGGCATTAAACTGGATAAGAAGTAATGCTGTATTGGTTAAAATCGCTTTGGAAATAGCCAGTATTCGTCGTAAAAATTAATGAGAAAAAATAAAAAATATTTTGGGATATCCATAAGAGATATTCGCGGACTTTTCTGTAGACCTTTTCAATGTGTACCATATTTAGTATATAATTTTAATAAATCTCGTAGGGTTCAGCCTGCGTTGGACTGCAAACGCGGAAAAAATGTAATTATTTACGACATCACATTAGAAACCTCAAAAATAATAGCATTTTTCAACTATTTATTGGATGTTATCATACATATAAACTTCCGCTTTAATCACTCTATCTATTAAAAAAACCGCGCTTAAAGATTTTATTATACATAGGGACATAGGGAAAGAGAAAGCGACTTTGTTTTATACTATGTAGTGATAAGCTTATAGTGAAATAACAAAGATTTTTTATAAACAATCGATTTTGCAGCCAAGTAATAAGCCGCATGGGTCGAAGCTTCAGGTAAAGCTGCACTTGCCACGGTTGTGTCTGTCTCACTGTGCCAGTACTGTGTTCTACCGCCAGCTGTGTCGTGCGCTCGGTATTCACACTGCAACAATTTATAAATGTATTTGAGAAAAAATATAACATGGCGTAAAAATTATCTGAACCGATTCAGTTACTTATTCTGTGTATTATTCTTCGTATAAAGAAAAATAACGTTATATACTTGTAATAATTGTTTGTGACCATTATTGTTTTATATCTTCAATGATTATTCAATCAATTTATCTGTAAAAACATCGCATTTCCTTATCTAAACTCCAAAATCTACGTAACCTTCGACTCAGATCCTGTCTCCACTCACCCGAAAGTGTTAATAAGTATAAATTGTAAACACATTAGGTGCAGATTTCTCTGATAATCTTTAGCTGTGGCTAACGACCTACTCCATTAACGCTTTCGAATGGCACAAGATACAAGATTCCGACGTATACGATACTATTTTTACATGCTTTTTATTAGCATCACTTGTGTGTTTGCTTGCTTGCTTCTTTGCTTCTTTGCTTGTTAGTTTATCCGTCTCTAACTCTTTGGACTACGAGTGAGCGGCTCATTACTGTAAAATGTCCCACCGTTTTCAATGCGATCGTTTGTTCGTTTTTTATTAAATAAGAATATCGAACTAAAAAGTTAAAAATAAATAAAACTTTAAAAAACTAAAAAAACATGCTTTTAAAAAATATCAAACTAAAAAGTTAAAAATAATTTAAAAACAAAACGTGAGGCGCTTTATGCCATAATTGTTGTATATTAAGCGCCTCACGCTTTTTTTAAAATTATTTTTAACTTTTTAGTTTGATATTTTTTAAACGCATGTTTTTTTTTAGTTTTTTAACTATATTTTTTGTATTACTGAGAGGCATAATATAGGGTTGTTAAGGTGAACATACGTAGGGTTATTGATTAACGTTGCTAACAATAATTATGATTGATGTAACATATGCTATACAATATGTAAAGAAAACCCCATCCGACCCAAAAAAATAACGAAGGCTAGTAGATAAACACATGACCAAATAAAATATGAAATTTTATATAATCGTCATAGTAACAATACTAATGAATTTTGAAATTATTTTTTTTCCGCAAATTAATTCCAGCTTCTCCAAACTTCGGTATTTTTTTAAAAGTGACAGCACCATTTTAGACGGTATTATTACAAGTGATGCGACCACGTGCCGCGTGCCCTGCCCCCCTTCGCCCGCGCATGTATGCCACCGTGTTACCCACCATGTATTAAGTTACCTAGCTTTTTTTAGGGGGATTTTTTTCAGATTAGCACTACTTTGTAGGCATTATTAGAAACAGTTATCGATACCTAACAATACCTTCACGGATCGATCAGGGTTTTCTTTAAATATTGTATATTTCATATATACTATCAGGGTAGTTGCGTTACACACTATCAGTGGCAATGGGATTAATTTTGACAGTTCAACAACATTTATTGCGTTATTTACGTTGTTGGGCAGACAAATTTTTCGAACATATGGAGGAATGGATTAGTAATTTATGCTTCAAAATGATTCCAATTGATAACAATAGTGCGTTACGCAATTATGGTGCTGGTCACACACTCAACGAACATCGCCAATAAGGTCACTTTATGTTCATTATATTATGTTTATCACATAACACAAGACATTAATCGATTGACGCAAAGCAAAGGCACGTAAATATTATGCCAATGATGACAAACATAACAAAGTTATTCCTATTTCACATATTTAATAGAAATATAAGGACTACATAAATTTAAAAAAATATTCAGACTGGTTTCTCAGAATGCTCTATATTATTGAAATCTTAAATAAAAAACGAGAGAATTTACCAATGGCAATTGGGGTGCTGTTTCTTACATGATTTAAATAAAACTTGATTTTTCAATTACCTATCATCACACGTTAATCCCCAAAATGTTAGACAGATACGAATGTAAGGTACACCCATACCATAGTCATCATCATCATTTCAGCAGAAAGACGTCCTCTGCTGGATATAGACCTCTCCCAGGCACCTCCACTTCGACTGGTTCCGTGCTCCGCGCATCCAAGGGGTTCCTGCGACTTTAAAAGGCCGTGGATATCGTGACTGACATAGCCCAGAGAATTGCCAAAATTAAGTGGCAGTGGGCAGCATATCGATCGCAGTACAGCCAATGGGGCCGAAAGGTTCTGGAGTGGAGGCGAAGAGTAGCCAGCCTGTCGGTGTTATATAGAATGTATTTAGAGAGTGTGCTAGGGAACTGCATGACTTAATTCTCCCTTTTCCGTTCCAGCATGGGACGACCTGTCGTACGGCGAGTTTACACCTTTACGTTATTGACACCACTACAATCCGGACGAAGCGTTTCGCCTCGTTGTTTATACCGCGTATAAACAACTGGAATGATTGGACTGGACGACTGGAACGATTTATCAGCGGCGGTATTTCCGTCCGACTACAAGTGTAGTCAACACAAAGCACGACAAAGCAAGACACTTAAGTTTAAGTGTCTTCAAGGCTAGAGTGAATAGGCTCTTAATAAACTAGCGTGCTTTACCATCAACGATTGCATCACTGCTTACCATCAGGCGCGATTGCGATCAAGCACTAGTTTATAATTTATAAAAAAAGAGTGGTGACTCAGTACTGGACAACGTAACGTTGGAAGGAATTCCACACCCATATTACGACATTACATACCCTTTAAGTGTCTTAAGTTACACTGTTACACTACCTACATTTTGTTTTAAATAATTATAAACTAGTGCTTGACTGCAATCCCGCCTGATGGTAAAGCGCACTAGTTTATTAAGCCTATTCACTTAAAAAACTTAGGAATAGGAAGGATGACGGTAGTTGAGCGAGGTGATGCAATGTTAAACCCAAGACCAACACGACCAAACGATGCTGCGCTAGAGGGAGATTAATCTGGAGACTCTCCACGACCAAACTCCCGACACAACAACATTTGGCGCATCGTACCCGCCACACAACGCAACACAACTGCTCAGACCCGTCCTTCGTACGGCCTCACCAGACATAATGCCGGAACACGACGAATCGCTTGGTGGCAAGACTTTGTCTAGTGGGTGGTAACTTCTGCCGGCAGCCGATGTTATGGCCTACCACCGAGAAATTTTTATTTACTAGTAAAAGGCCTGAATAATAATGGACTCTATTTCTAACTATCGGCCGCCAGCAACTTCGTTCACGTGGTATAGTTATGCTCCGCTCCTATTGATCGACATAAGAAAAAGTGCTCCAAATGTCTTAAGTCGATAGGGAGGGAGGGTAGGGGGTTAGTCGTCCAGGGATATTTGTCAACCAATCCTAACCAAGCCCTTAAGTATAGCTGTGTGACTTAAGACATTTTTAGCATTTTTTTTTAAGTCGAACTGTGTAACTTGAGACACTCAAAGGGGTCCCATGTTATATGGACGCGTCTTCTGCTGTGCAGAACAACAGTAGTCCAGGCTACCACTGAGAAATTCCTGGTTGAAAAAACCAATTATACTTCGACTGCTCTTTTTTATTTCATTTTTTTTTTCTTGCTAAACGAAACTAAAGCCTTACGGCTTTAGCCTTAGAACTTAGCAATACCATTTGTGACCATTAAACCAAGAAGTCATATGAATGTTTTTTTTTTTAATTTACTAGGTTACAAATGATATTTATAAACATAAAAAACTAAATAAACTACAAATTATGAAATAAAAATTATAACCTACCCTAATTAAAACTATTACTAACATAAAATATAGTATCGAAAAGATCTTCGGCATCAGTGTCGACTGGTAATATACTCAAGAAACTGGCAAATAAATTAATATAAGGATAACTAGTTAGTCCCCGTGCCTTCACTCGCATAAAACTTCAGCCACCAATTCACTGTGTTTCGTATCAGTCGCATGATCACTTCGTTTTTTTTACTTTTCTCTTTTTGCTCAACTCTTTGTAGCTCTAGCATTGTATTAAATAGCGTTTGTTTTAAAAAATATTTATCAAAAATTGCGCTATCAAGTCTATTTTTTTTTTCTAATCTGTCTAGCTGTTCCAGGGATTAGCGTGTTCATAGAAAAAAATCTTAAGCGTTAATATTCATCATCATTTCAGCCAAACGACGTCCACTGCTGGACATTGGCCTCCCCCAAGGATCTCCACGACGACCGGTTCAGCGACTCTCACATCCAGCGGTTCCTCGCGACTGTCACCAGATCGTCGGTCCACCTTGTCGAGGGACTACCTACATACAATCTACCCGGCCCACTGCCACTTACGTGTTGCAATTCTTCGGACGGGTTGGTTACTCTCGTTCTTCTGCGGATCTCCTAATTTCTGATTTGATCACTCAGTGAAACCCCAAGCATAGGTCTCTCCATTGCCCTTTGAGTTACTTTGGGCTTTCTTATAAGACCCGTTGTTAGCGACAAATTAATACTATTATAAATAATTTATCGCGTTAATATTAGTAAGATTTAAATCTATAGATAAACAATAGAACAACTCTACCCGAATGCTTACATATTTTTTTAAAAGTAACCGTGTAGTTTCTTGCTGATTCTTTTTCTAGGAACCATCAGTTAGAACCTTGCACATAACTTCTAACGTTTTATAAATCCATGGTCGTCATTATATTTTACTTGCTCTTGTGTATTGTATATATATCAGTGTGCCAGGGAATTGCATGATTTAGTTCCCCCATCTCCGTTCCATCGTCCATTCCACCATCGGACGACCCGTCGCACGGTGACTTTCCACCCTTACGTCGTTAACACGACTATGATTGGGACGAAGCGTTTCGCCTCCTCTTTCATACCGCGTACATCTAAGGACTGGAACAATTTACCAGTGGAGGTGTTTCTGTCGGACTACAATTTGAGTGTCTTCAAGGCTAGAGTGAATGGGCTCTTAATGAACAAGTGCGCTTTACCATCGTCGATTGCGTTACTGCTTACCATCAGGCAGGATTGCGGTCAAACGCTAGTTTATGATTAAAAAAAAAAAATGTGCATTTTTATTTAAATTGGTTTGATATACTTTATGTACATATTAATTGCATAATTTATCTCGATAGTACACTGTAGACTACCAAAATTATGTGTCTCTCCGCTCCTTGGTATTCCATCCATTGGTTATCTTTAAAATATCGCTCTTAGCGATAAGACCGCCCCTTGTGTGTCACCCTTTGTAAAATCTCCATATTTATATTCTGTAAATTATATGGTGAACATGATAAAGACTATTCTATTCTATAAATTTTGATTTTAAAAACCCTTAACCTATACGTAATTTTAATGAGAATTTGAAACCCCCAGATGCTACTTAATCATGATGAGTTAACAATTAGGTAGTGCCGAAAGTAATTTAGGATTCTGTAACATTCCGAAAGATTTCTAGATATTTTTTGATAGAGCCTATTAATCTTATATAAGCTTTGAGTATCGGCTGTCTCTTTAGACATTGTATAGTAAGTATATTCAATGATCGAATATCGGCCAAGGAAATTAATTTTAGCGGGGACTAGGCTTCGATGCAGGAGACATTATAGTGGGCAGACACTCTTTCTTGTCTTACTCTCAAAGTCTGATAGCACGGATCTCCGTGCTAAAGATAAGTAAAGATAAGTACCAGAGATAAATTAGATGCAGGACCAACTACACAATGGATTTTGTTTCAGTTTAAACCATCAACGTCACAATAATCTGCATTTTTTGGAGTTACCTTACACGATTAATATGGAGCGACTGCCTATCCTGGTGTAGGTCGCGGGAAGCCGATGGATGCGGGCAGCTCAAGACCGTTCATTGTGGCATGCCTTGGGGAGGCCTTTGTCCAGCAGTGGACATCTATAGGCTGAAGAAGAAGAAGAAGAAGACTGCCTATCTGACCTCCACAACCCAAATAATGGATAATATGACATTAACATTGGTTGTGCTACTATCGAGCATCTAACAAACAGTAACGGCTGTCCAGAAATAGCAGTCCGGACGTGCTTTCCGGGGCAGAGAGGGTTTTTTTTATGTAAAATCCCATCAAGAGACCCACAGCGACAAGAGTAGCGTACCTTATTAATTAGCCACAAAAATCATCATCATCAAACTTTTATCGACCACATCACAAAGGCGGCTTGTAGTGGCTGGCGGAGAACTGCTCAGAATCGAGCTTGTTGGCGTGCCATGAAGGAGGCCTATTAAGTACATATACATTACAATCTTCACTCAAAGTTTTATTAAAATTATGTCAGAAATTCCCGCGGTAATTTTGCCTACATTATACCAAAATTTTGCTATATTTCATTTCTTTACAACAACAATTAATTTAATTTAAAAAAAAAACACCTGTCTTAGTTAACCGAGGAAACGTTATACCATTTTTTTTTTAATTATAAACTTGTGCTTGACCGCAATCCCACCTGACGGTAAGCAGTGATGCAATCGTTGAAGGTAAAGTGCGGTAGTTTACTAATTGCTAAATAATAAAAATAAATTAATAGAAATAAATTCAAATATTTGTCAAAATCTAGGAAAATTAAAGGTTGTTTTGACAGATAGATATTGAGATCAGATACTGAATGTTCTTAAAATTAAAAGAATTGCCTCTCAGTTATGAATCTACGTCACGGTTGTACTATTTACTTTAGCAGCGTTGAAATTCGTCAATACTAAATTGTTGTATTGAAAGGATAAGTTGCTAAATTGAAGACTACCAAAGTGACTGATACGACTTGATGATGACTTGACTTGACTTGATGGGACTTGTTGATGTGACTTTAGGCGGTCAAATAGTGTAGTTTTTTGTTAACATTTATTTTATTACTTAAACAAATGCAGTGTAAACCCACTCTCAATAGTAAACGACTCAAATAATGTAGAAGGTGACCACTCAGATCACGATGCTTGAGCCTCTATGTTGAGCCATTACAGGAGAAAGGGGGATCGGAGAACACAGTAAATAGTCGTACCGGAACCGGATGCGGTACGTCCCGTAGCTTCCCTTCCGGCAGTGGCGCAAAAAATGAAAGTACACCGCTAACTGAACAATGTTTAAGCGAGTGAATTATATTCATAAAGGACTTTTTACGAGGCTCTGATGTTGGAACATGGCGAGGGAGTTAGAAGGAAGTAGCTGGTGAACTGATAAATTATGAGGGTGGAATTTTTTGTTATGTTTTCCCAAAATTTTCTTACGTCTCATCATCACGGCGATAAAAGCGCTGTTGTATCTACCTTTACAATAAAATTTGATTGAAATTCTGCCGTCAATAACATAGTTGCAGTAACATGGTCTAGACGGTTTTAAAAAAACCGTTGTTTTTCACCAGATTATCATCATCATCATTAACAACCTTTTTTTATCGTCCCACTGCTGGGTACAGGTCTCCTCTCATACAGAGAAGGATTGAGCGTAATCACCACGCTTGCTCAATGCGGGTTGGCGATTTCAGACTTAAAGTCCAGGTTTCCTCAAGATGTTTTCCTTCACCTTCAGTCATTGGTGTCCAAGATATACTTAGAAAGTACATATAACTTTAGAAAAGTTATATTGGTACTTGCCTGACCTGGAGTCGAACCCGCGCACTCAAACTTGAGAGGCTGGTGTTTCAACCACTAGGCCACCACGACCAGATTATGATGGCTGATAACTTGAATGTAAGAGGATTTTTTTTTATGAATGACAGCAATACCGCCTGATAGTAAGCAGTGCTGCAATCGTTGACGGTAAAGCGCGCCAGTTTATTAAGCTTATTAATTTAAAAAAAAAAAACTGAGTGAACAAGAAGGAAGACGGCAGTTGAGCGAGGTGATGCAATGTTAAACCCAAGACCAACACGACCAAACGAAGCGGCGCTAGAGGGAGATTGATCTGGAGACTCTCCACGAGCAAACTCCCGACACAACAACACTTGGCGCATCGTACCCGGCACACATCGCAACACAACTTTTCAGACCCATCCACCTTACGGCTTCACCAGACATCATGCTGGAACACGACGAATCGCTTGGCGGCAAGACTTCGCCTGGTGGGTGGTAATTTCTGCCGGCAGCCGATGTTATGGCCTACCACTGAGAAACTCTGTACTACTACTTAGCTCTGTACTATCTACTACTGCTTAACATGGAAATCAATACTGGGTGGTTGAAAGACAAAATAAACCTGATTTAATGTAACTATGCTATTAATTATTATTAAGCTTTGTTCATTTCACGCTGACAAGTGGTGGTCAGGGGTACTTTCTTGGACTTAGGTCGTGAGTTTGAGCCCTGACAGACACTTAAATTTGTATGTTTAATTTCATCACCATTGTAGCGGGACCTACAAACGCTACAAACAAAACAACGCGTCATACTGACGTCACACGAATTCTACATCTCGCAATCAGAGTTTACCGTGCAATTAGCATACATAAAATTTCCCAACTTCAACAGTTAGGCAAGTGCCCACCAGACTTAGCACCCGTCTGATCGGAGGATCCTCTCTTTTCTATGGAAAATAAGTTACCTTACTCTCTGTTCCTCGTGCCTCCATAACCATTGCTCTGCAAATTTTAAAGGAAATCACTGTGAGGAAACTAGATTCTTTGAAACAAATATTTAAAGACATGTGACATCCACCAACCCGTATTTAGACCACGTGGTGAATTATGGCCCACTCTCTTTCATAGAAAGAAGGCTGGTGTTCCAGCAGCAGGAATTTTGTTGACTGGCTATTTGGACTTTGATTTGGAACGAGAGAAAAGCGAGCAGTAAATTAGAATCCCATCCCTAAATTTAGGCATACCTAGTTGTAACACAGTTCTAATATGTTACGGTTTGATAGATGAATAAATATCCCTGATTATTTATTTAATTTTATTTAGGAGTCTTACAGCTAACAGCAACTGTGTTCTTAAAACAGTGTACTTTTGAAGGCCATTTTCCGGTTTTCACAGATAAAATTTATAGATATACAGGGTTACAGGTTAAGTCAACCTAGATCCTTTAAAAGGTTTCAATTTTCATCACTCCTAGCTGATTTGACCATGAAAGACCCCACCCCAAACCTAACCCATACTGTGATATTGGATTTTGATTATCTATACTAATATATAAAGCTGAAGAGTTTGTTTGTTTGTTTGTTCGCGCTAATCTCGGGAACTACTGGTCCGATTGTATTTTGGTTTGGTATGTCGTGGTGGCCTAGTGGTTAAAGCACCAGCCTCTCAAGTAGGAGTGCGCGGGTTCGATTCCAGGTCAGGCAAGTACCAATACAACTTTTCTAAAGTTATATGTACAGTCAAGACCAAAAGTCGAGTTGCAATCTCACAAAACTATGGCCAAGCAATACTAGTTGTAGTTACGACCTTCTTCTATAATAAAGTTTGATACACACTCATACACTTTGACAACTTGCTGCCCGCTTATGATTGTTAGGTACTACTTACTAATTTCAACGTCCACAGTGTTTCAATGGCCTAACGGTTTTCGCCTTGATAGGCGTTCAAGGTGGTTCGAGTTCAAATCTAATAACTTACAAAATATTTTTTAAATGTTTATTGGTAAATAGTTATGAATGCTGACAACAAAAATATCTAAAAATACCGATCCGCAACTTAAAGATGATACTTTATTTTAAGATTTTTTCTATATTAGAGTCATTATAAAAAGATGACGGTAGTCTTGAAAGAATCTGAATCACTCCTTCACAAAAAATATTCCGCTACCTACAATAACTATTATTAGCTACAATAACTCAAATAATATTACTTAGCTGTTGTTAGTTGGTGAACATATAGTTACCAGTTTGTGTTATTAGTTTTACTTTTTTAATCAATATGCAGGGATATGCAGCAATATATCTCAAATATCATATGAAACCGGCTTTTGTGTAAGTTGTTTTTATTATTATTTGTGTTAAGGTGCAAACTAATCGCTTGTTGCAAGTCTGTAATAAAATTGTTATTGTTTTAGAGAAATACTGTAAGCCGTTGGAGGTTAAGGTCAAGAGGTTGGAGGACGAAGGTAGCTGTCGAGACAAGTGAAACGAAACGACAATATTTACCGTTGAATAAACTTTTAAATCTTGCGAAGAAGGGAGGTTGCATTTGTGGTTTAAAAATAAACTAGCGCGACTGGTGGAGTCTTATCGAGCTAAACAAAAAAAAAACTATTTATAACAATCACAGTGCAGAAGTGTCCTACAGAGTGTTTTATATATATGCCATTATATATCTTAATAACGGACTCTAAACCATCTCTAAAGTAATTTAGTTAAGTGACGGTAATATGTTCGGTTGGCTTAATGGCTAACAGATGTCGCCTTTTGCAATTTCAATACAAATTACTTTTGGTAAATTATAAAAACAATAATTGCGGAATTCGATAAGAAATAAGTTCGTTTACTTTTGAACTAAGAAAGCGCTTGAAGATTATAATCTCATGCCATCAAACTCCGAAAAAAGTCACTGCAGGATGACTGCACTAGTACCATGCTATACACGCAAAAAATTGTAAATGTATTATGCACTATTTTGTGTTTTAGTATAGATTATTTTATGATTGCAATAATATTCAGGTTAAGCTTCAATCCTCTTTTCTTTAAGAAAATGAATAATTAAGCTATAACCTCTTTAATCATAATATATGTATAATATTATAATTTTCATATCTAACAACCAAAAATGTTTTTTGTATTTTTTACCATAACAATATCATAAGTTTGTCAAGGATTACTTTTATATAAAATACTAGCTTTCCGCCCGCGGCTTCGCCCGCGTGGAATTCGGTTATATCGCGCTTTTTAGATTTCTCTCGGGAACATCAAATTTTTCCGGGATGAAAGGTAGCCTATGTTCTTTCTTAGGGTCTAAAGATTGTCTGTGCCAAATTTCATCAAAATCGGTTGAGAGGTTTAAGCGGGAAAGCGTAACGGACAGACAGACAGACAGACAGACAGACAGACAGACAGACAGACAGACAGACAGACCGACAGACAGACAGACAGAGTTACTTTCGCATTTATAATATTGCAGAATGTGAAATGAATTAGTATGGATTACAATGCTGCCGTTTCAACGTTTGTTTCATTTGTTAGTATAAGTATATCTATACCGAATAATATATAACTTTATAGTATATTGCATTATAATATGCTTATTGTTTTATTTTTATATATTTTTTTATTATATTACCTCTATAGTAAACTAAAACATATAATAAAAACCTTTTTTGGGATAAATATTCAATAAATTTTCCTATTCGTTTAAATATTATTTGCAAACATTTTTACTTTAAAAGACAAATCAATTATCATAATTTTAAATTATATGAAACAACAAAAAGATTTGCCTTTATTAAGGATCGAACCCACAATCGCTCGCTTATGATAGCACCATTGTTAAGTGCGACCGCTAACTTAACTTCAAATGAAGTAACGAAATTTTGCATTACTTTAAAGAAAGACGGAGACTGCGATAAAAAAATAATGCGGTAGTGTGCGTGGCCGGTTTAGCGCAGGCGACAGTAGTCTTTAAGGTGGGAATGGACTTCTACAGCTGATTGTAATTTCTAAGTATATCTTGGACACCAATCACTGAAGGTGAAGGAAAACATCTTGAGGAAACCTGGACTTTAAAGTCTGAAATCGCCAACCCGCATTGAGCAAGCGTGGTGATTACGCTCAATCCTTCTCTGTATGAGAGGAGACATGTGTCCAGCAGTGGGCCGATAAAAAGGTTGATGATGATGATGACTGGTCCGATTAGAAAAATTCTTTGTGCGTTGGAGCCCATTAATTCAAGAAGGCTTTAGGCTATATAACATTATGCCGCGACCACTAGGAGCGGAGCATAACTAACTCCACGCGAACGAAGTCGCTGGCGGCCGCTAGTTTTTTAATAAAATGAAGATTTTTTGTATAATTGTCCTTTTTTTCGGATTTTCTGGCTCTAATGTATAATATTTTTGCTATTTTTGTGTAGTAGACTAGTTTGTTTATTACTCTCAACACAAAAACTGTTGGTAACTGAACCATTTGGGTAGCAGTCGACGATTGAAAGATTTTTCTTCTTTTAAGAATATTAAAAAAAAATCTGTGACAGTTATGCTGCAGATATACTAAATAAAATCTACGTTTAGTTAGCTCTCCAACAAAGTATAATAAGCTAGGGTATCACAATAATTAAAAAAAAAAACTTTCATAAAATATAAAGGATCTAGGTCGACTTAACCTGTAACCCTGTATTACATGCAAACAAACATATATGCAAACTTCTAAGATAAATATCACTACAACAGCTATAATAATAATTATAAAATAAACACACAAACAATTATATTGAAGTGGAATGATGTTTACTCCTAATTCAAAAACTATAACTGTTGAACAGTCCATAATGCCAGGCGATAGTGAATTCCACAACCTCTCTCTACCTCCGTCATCTACTTACAGAAATCAAATCGTTTATCATTTAGCTTCACGACTCAATATCTTGACTGTCTTTTATACATTTGCAATAGCGCGTGACATCACAGCGGGCCCAATCAGAATATCAGCGATGTGACATTTTTTAAATCTCGACTCATCATGCTGATAGAAGCCATTTGGCCTCGTATAGATCTTTATGATTAATTTTCCTTTTTGATACTTTTGTAGGGTACCGCACGTAGAAGGTAAAAACGGAATATATATTAGCGAAGTCTCATATTCATGAGACTTCGCTGTCCGTCCGTCCGGCTGTCACCAGGCTATTTCTCTCGAACCGTTATAGCTACATACTTGAAATTTTCGGAGATTATTTATTTCTGTGGCCGCTATAACAACAAATACTAAAAATTTTAAAAAATGGGGTCTCCCATACAACAAACATGATCTTTTTGCCGTTTTTAAAGATCATTTTACGGAACCCTTCGTGCGCGAGTCCGACTCGCACTTGTCTGATTGTTTAGGGTTTCGCATGCATAAGGTAGAAACACACCTGGATCACACAAACCTCCATTCATGCGATCCAGGTTTGTGTTGTTTCTACATAGATAGTTAAATTTTTTACAGTGGGGCTTACAACAAACGCTTTTTGCTTGAGTAATAAGATATTAAAAATGACAACAAGTAGACAATATTCAAAATCAAAAGTCATTTATTCAAATTAGGCTGAGAATCAGTACTTTTTGAACGTTAATATGACATAAGACAGTCCCCCAAAACACCCATCCATCGACACTTCTTAGTGCTTTTGGGAAGAAGAAGTGGCGGAACTAACTCCCCAGCAGCACAGCTGTTCATTTAAAACAACATGTGACTTTATACAATACTATGTGGGTATAGTAATGAACACAAGAAAACACAACAACGATGAAGTTATTTACCATATTCCATTATTTAAATATTAATGATAATAAGAATTTATTTCACAAAAAAAATACATACAACTTTATTTTATTTTTTTATTTATTCATCCATTTCAGGCATTAAAGCCTATACAATAACATCCAGAAATACAAATACATATAAAACATAATAAACTACAATGTACAAATATATAATGTATAATTTTAAACGTCAAACATACAGAAATAAAAGAGAAAATAAATATTTAGTAGTACGCCTGCCTCTGAGTCATTTGTTTGTTTGTCAGTACATTAATCATTTAACAATGGTTAATATACTGGCAATCAAACCTATTCGCAAATACGCTCAGGATAGTGTTGGAGGTGATCCGGAGCCTGCGCCCCAGAGACGCTTAACTTTAACTTTACACTGTATACATAAAACTAAAGTTTACAATTACTATACAATAATAGACTCCATCTTTTAAAGTAGGATTCGTCTGTATCTTAGATATAGACTTATTTATAGAATAATACTTAGTTGTATTTTTACTTTAAAGATAAATTATAAATAAAAGTAAATATTTAAAGGACAAAAGACCTTAATTTTATAGATAACGAACGAAACACTTCGTGCGCGAGTCGTCGTATTATATAATTTTGTTTGCTATATTTTCTACTTTATTTTATTTATTATGGTGCAATAAACTAGACTACATTAATCTATACTAATTTATAAAACTGAAGAGTTTATTTGTTTGTTTAAAAGCGCTAATCTCAGAAACTACTGGACCCATTTGAAAAATTCTTTTTGCATTGGATAGCCCATTAATCCAGAAAGGCTTTAGGATATATAACATCACGCTGCGACCAACAGGAGCCACTAAGCCAGGGATAACTAAACCACGCGAATGAAGTCGCTGGCGGCCGCTAGTAATGATTATTTCTGCTCACTATTTTGTACGCAATGTAAAAAGGTGCCACCAGATAACCTTTACTTAGATTTAAAATATGTAAAAAAGAATGAACACCCGATTAAAATACAATAACATAATAAGCCTATATACAACGTGTAACATAAGGGGTATATACATAAGAAAGGCATAGCATCTTTACATGATATCAAACGATATTTGAAGGGTTTTTTAATCCTATCTCTTTATGTTAGGAAGTTATGAGGAAAAACACCGCCTGTGATAGGCTACTATCATACTAGTTCCACAGAGATATTGAAGACATTTATCGGATTTTGGCAAGTAACGTGACGGGTAACGAGTAGTTATTAACGTATGTAGTGTGCTGCCAGGTTTGTTATGATTTTATTTTAAGAAACACACGAAACCAAAAATTTGGTACCAATTTTTTGAGTACTTTATTTTGAGTTGAAACCCTTCCGATATCGTTTGATATCATCTAAAGATGCCATGCCCTTGGTATGTATATACCCTTTTTGTTACACGTTGTATAGAAATAAAAAAATATGTCATTCTTTTTTACATATTTTAAATCTAAGCAAAGGTTATCTGGTGGCACCTTTTTACATTAATTTAATATTGAATTTTTACATTATTTTAAGAGTAGGAACTCTTGGCACTCAGGCTTCCTCTCGTTGAGAGGGATTGGGCTGTAGTCTACCACGCGTGCCCAGTTCGGGTTGGTAGATGTCCACATGTCTACGAAGTTTTGGCTTTAGGACATGCCGGTTTCCTCACAGTGTTTTCCTTCACCGTTTTTCTTCACCGGAGCAGTTTTTATGAAATAATCTACAATAAGTATAATAGCAATGGGGCCGTAAGGTTCTGGACTGGTGACCATGTGCCGGAAGAAGCAGCGTAGGGAGCTCCCAACTAGGTCGATCGATGACCTGGTGAAGGTCACGGGAAGCCGATGGATGTGGGCAGCACAAGACCGGTCATCGTGGAAAGCCTTGGGGGAGGCTTATGTACAGCAGTGGACCTGTACAGGCTGAAGAAGAAGATAATAGCACTTGGCCATCACTGCTCTCTATTAAAGTATAATTCAATACAATATAAAATATATAATGTTTTAGGTAAGATTAGAATTGGTAATTTGGGTATTATTTATATTTACTTTGTTAATTGGTGTGCGTTTGTTAATTGCGGCTGTGTTTAATTGACTTTTACGATCATCCTGTATGTATGTATCATCATCATCATCAACCTCATAAATAAAAGGTTTGAGCGTAATCACCAATGCGCTCAATGCGGGTTGGCGATTTCAGACTTAAAGTCCAGGTTTCCTCAAGATGTTTTATATTATTGTTTTATATTTTGTGTGTATATTTTGTATTAATACTTTTTCTTTCTTATATTTCACAATATCGTCAACACGATTACTATAACTTCAAAACTTGCCGAAAGACAACATCACACAAACATTTACGTACTTAGCCCGCACCTAAATCGAGTGCTAAACATGAATTATATTACTAAGATCATAGCGGCAAAGCAGTCGACTAATGAGTTTACAGTTGAACTGCGATGAACACAATTGCGCACCCACTACGCATGTTACTTAGGAGGCTGGACAGAACTGTTCCTTACGGTATAAAAATTTGACATAAATTTGAATGACTGACTATAAATCAAGTTACTTGAATGCCTTTTAAGATCCTTTGAGCTTAAGTATAGACTGAAAAATGTGAAAGAATATTCCTGTAAAAGGTACTTGACGAGACAAAAAGAATTGGCTAAGTGCGAGTCGGATTCACGCACGATGGTTTCCGTACCATAATCATCACAAACAAAAACTGTTTGCCGCGTTTGATATAGCAACATAAATATATTCTTTTTCTTTTTTCAAGGTAAGATTCAACCTCGACTCTCGATCAATGGCCTCTGTGGAATATATACCACAATTTTGCCAGTAACACGTGTAACAAATTATAGAAATTCTTTGAAAATTTTATTTCACAATAATGGCGGATATCGTCAATTGCAGTTGAAAAGGCGGCCGCGTGAACCGTCTATGAGGGAGGTTTGAGGCAAAGTCATGAAGTGGCCACCATGCTGCGATATTTGAATGCTCTTTATGAATTATATACTGAATGCACTTTTTACTACATAAATCACGCGCTTTTATTTAGTAAACGACACTATAAATAATTTTAAAAGTCTAATGAAAATGCGCGTGACACTCATCTTAGCTTTCCCTTCAAAAACTCCCCAGAAATATATTATCCTCAGTGGATATTTAAACCACCTGTCACGGGTCATGTAGTTACAGCTTGGTGACAGACGGATCGATAGAGGAATGTTAGTAAAAAGGTTCAATTTTTTCCTTAGGGTGCGGAAAACTAAAAACTCTATTATTGTAAAATGCATTTTTTATCCACATTCTCATTTCATTCAATAGTAGAAATCAATTTGGCAAAAAGGCATTCGGAGCTTGGGGATAAAAAACAGCAACATGTTATTTTTTTTTATTGTCATAACTAGCTGCGCCCCGTGGTTTCACCCGCATAAGTTTTGATCCCATAGGTTTATTTTTTTAATAATCATTACCTCCCTCACTATAGTAATCGCAATCTCGCCTGATGGTAAGCAGTGATGAAAACATTGATGGTAAAGCGCGCTAGTTTATTGAGAGCCTATTCACTCTAGCCTTGAAGACACTTAAATTGTAGTCAGACAGAAACCCTAACACCAAATTGTTCCAATTCCTCGATGTACGCGGTATAGAATACGAGGCGAAACGCTTTGACCGAATCGTTTTTTGGAAAATGCCGTTCTCTGGAAGCTTACTCAAAAGTCCAGCGTGCCATAGCCAATCGAAGACCTTTGAGACATCTAGAGAGACGGCAATCGCTTCCCCATTTTTCTCGAAGGCCTCGCTCCACAAGTGAGTGGCATACACTAGTGGGTCCCACAAATTAATCCTAAAACCACTAAATTTCCGCCCGCGGCTTCGCCCGCATGTAATTCTGTTATATTGCGCTTTTTAGATTTTCCCGCGGAAATAATTTTTTTATTCCTTTTTATCCCGGAAAAAAAATATTTTAATCCGGACTTCTAACTTTACTTCTGCAACATTTCAAAGCAAAGGTTCAGTAATTACGGCGTGAAAGTGGAAAAAACAAACAAATAAACTCAAGTTCCAATTTATAATATCCGTTCAGTGGTTTTAGCGTCAGACTAACACCCACATATACGATACGTTTATAATATTACTCGTAGTAGGATTTTGTATCCACTCAAGGTCCACCTGACTTTGACTTCGCATAATTTTTTCAGTATTTGGACACAGCTCTCCTCACGGTGAGAGGGGCTATAATCTACTACGAGGGTCTAATTCAGCTTCGTAGATATAAAATGTCTTCAATGTTTTGGTTCTAGGATAAGCCGCTTTTGTCACGATGATGCTTCACCGTTTAGAGAGAATTATTTACACATAATGCAGCGTTTTCTTGGATTTCAACCCAGGTCCAGCCCGCTATGAAGGGTCTGCTTGGGTTCCAACCCTTCATCACATAGCTACTGCTCTTGACTTAGAAGCATAGTTCATCTTCTTCAGCCTATAGATGTCCACTGCTGGACAAAGGCCTCCCCCAAGGCTTTCCACGATGGTCGGTCCTGTGCTACCCGCATCCATCGGCTTACCGCGACCTTCACCAGAATAGGCAGACGCTCGATATTAATTACTGGATTCGGTGAGACTGTAAGGTAACTCCAAAAAAGGCAGATTATTATGACGTTCATGGTACAAACTGAATCTTAATCCATTGTATAGTTGGTCCTGCATCTAATTTATCTCTGGTATTTGTTTATCTCCGTGCTATCAAAGTTTGAGAGTTAGACAAGAAAGAATGTCTGCGCACTATAATGTCTCCTGCATCGAAGCCTAATCCCCGCTAAAATTAGTTTCCATGGCCGATATGTCGTGTGGGCTGTGTCGTGTGCATCATTGGGGTTGGGCTGTTCCATAATCTGCTGCCCGTTTTCCTGGTGAGAGTTCTTTAGTCGCCTCTTACGACACCGGGGCATGCGGGCATACTTCATAATTCGCTATAACTATAAAAACTGGAGTGGATTTTTATACACATCAATGTCGGACCTAATATGCCAGACAGAAACAAAACAAAACTTCTCTTAAAAACAATCAAATTTGTTTGTCTTTTAATGAAGTTATTATTCGCAATTCCCAAATAAACACAATTTTATTTACACTTCAAAGTTACCCTTTCCACTCAAAAACTAATATTTACAGAATAAGTAATTTGAAAAGAACACAATAAATTGTGAAGTCGTAAACTCTTACTAAATTATCCCCAAAAATATAATCAGATACAAAGGGTAGCAGCCCTAGTTTATTTATGATACAATTTAGCACATAACTCAGTCCGAAAACAAACTGTTTATCTAACTACAATCGTTCAGTCTTCCGGCTCTACGCCACTACGCTACTACGAGCCAACTGGGGCTACGAAACCATGCTACAAAAGTGCTACGAAATGGCGCTACGAAAATGGCTACGAGTTTTCGTAGCAAATGACTGTTAAAGGAGTAATGTGTGTGTGTTACGGTAATTAAGACCTTGTGGTGTTAATTTATTGAGGAAAACTGTTTAGCCTTCACATGGGTGGTTGAACCCAGGTTTATTTTTTGTTACAAAATCATCAAAAATGTAATTTCACTTATTTTTCGAAATAGTCTTTTTAATAGCGAGGCATTCGGCTTAGATTCCAGTGTCTTAAAGGTAAAATAATACTTGTTAAAGCTGGGCTTCATCAGCATCGATAAAGCCTTTTGAGTCGCAAAATATTAAGATGCAGTGGGCGGGGCACATTGCTCGTAGAACCGGTGACCGATGGGGCAGTAAGGTTCTGGAGTGGCGGCCACGTACCGGAAGACGCAGCGTAGGGAGGTCCTCAACAAGGTAGACCGATAAACTGGTGAAGGTCGTGGGGAGCCGATGGACGTAGGCAGTACAAGATCGGTCATTGTGTAAAGCCTTGGGGGAGGCCTTTGTACAGCAGTGGACCTCTATAGACAGAAAGAGAAGAAGAAGAAGAAAGTTAGGCATCATCATTAGTTTTTCACCATCATTCTGTTGTGTATGTTACTTTTATACAGTTCACTATAGCAGCAGTGGCGAAAAACCCGCCACACTGCTCCCAACCCACTGCAACTCCTGAAATCCAGAATCAACAGTGGAGACCGCCAGAAAAACGCCGAGCAATGAAGCTCGACGAGTCCCGGAGAAACGATTCAACTATCTTGGGTCCCGCAACGAAATAAATCAGAAAAGAATAGCGGAGGAGTAAGAAAAAATATTTATTTATTTATTTTATGTATTTTTTTTTTATTTTTTTTTTGTAGCAGTGGCGAAAACCAAAAATTTACTGCTTGAATGGCAATTTGGCTAGGTCACAGTTAACTGAAATGCAAGTCCCAAAGTCGAAACCTAAAACGGTTTCGAGTTTTGTCGTGGTAGCATGCAATGACTAAAATCAATCGTGATAATGCCGAGTCGCACGCTACGTACAGGTCGATATTTTGATACAAAATACACCAGTCATCTGCGATTTTTATCGACCTTTGCAATTGGGTTAGTGATGCCGCACGCCTTACAATCAACCTTGTGTAAATCCCCTATTTTTATGAGATTTTACTAATTGGGCACCAAAATTTCACTTATTTTATTATATTTAACACGCGGTGAAGGCTAATTTCTCTTCGTTTCATTTTCGTTGTGCCTTTCCATCGTTAAAAAAATGGCCAACCCTGAACCCAGTTTGGAGTCTTCCGCAGCCCCACGTTTTTTGGATGAGTAATTTCCAAAAGGACATAAAGGTTGAGACTGCGCGAACTAAATAACTGCCAACTCCGCGTAACAATATAATATACTTGCTGTTGCCCGCGACTCCATCCGCGTGTTGATATAAAATAAGCGCCTGTTAAAATAATGGGAGCAATATGTACGTCCGCGTTTGCTCCCGTTTTCGCAACATTTTTTGTTACTGCTCTGCCCCTATTGGTCATAGCGGGATGTTATATAGCCTATGTCCTTTCTCAGGCTCTAGACTCTCTGTGTACAAAATTTCATTACAATCGGTTCAGTAGTTTTGGCGTGAAAGCCGGACAGACGGACAGACAGACAGATAGACAGAGATACTTTCGCATATATAATATTTTAGTATGGATAAGTGAATAAGGCGGAGCAAAAGAAAAAAGGAAGCTAATCTCTTATTTTTTTATTGGTCGCTGTGGAAAACCTCATGGATTCCCTCCGTCGTGGGGATAAAAGAGGGGTATGGCCTCATACCAACAAGGTGTTTCACTTCTCTACTTAAGGATGGGGGTGTGGGGGTCGAGTCTCTCACCAGGTCTGCTGCTCTTCAGCGAGTTCTATCCTTCTTAACATAAACTGGTCGCACCCAATCTCAAGTGGCACGCGTGGAACTCTGAAGCGCCATCCCGGGCCGGTTTGTTCGGACAACGATCGCCCATAATCCGCCGTCCATCTCAATCTAAATGTAGGATGTTAATCTTACTTCAAACAAATTCTCCGCTATCAATTAGCATAAACGCTGCCTTCGGGGCCCAAATAAAGCGGTTGCAAAGCACCATCCTACTACACAAGCAGTACAGTTTGAGTGGAATTAAGATAAAATTTATTCGCACATCATTGTTGTGAACGTATCTTGGTACACTTATCTGCTAAACGAGACGCTGTGACGTCATCAATTTAGATGAACCAGGTTTGGTAAGTATTTTTGGCTGGCTGAAGTGAAGTGGGGTACTAAAATAAATGGATCTTGTAGTACTGAGCTGATAGGCTAGTCCGTTATTTGTAAAGAACGAAGGAGGCGGCGTTCTGCAGTTTTCTTTCTAACCAGACCTAGCCCTATGGGAAAAAGTTCTGTCTTCATTTAAGTGTATAATTAATTCTATTATATTTATTTTTTATTAACCCGTCATCACTATCATTACAGGAATTTCTTCATTCAATAATGTGGCATTATTAAGTACACTTCTATTATTTACCATAATATATTATGTTCATCGTGATTTTTGTAAACTCACTAAGAATACAAGTAAAAAAATCTATTCTCTCCGCTACGTCATTTAGTACACGCAAGGTACGCGTTATAGGAAGCTTAGGGAGCTTTACTCAGCAGATTGGTCCTACTACTGGACACAGCTAATAGACGTGGCCATCGACTTTGCAATATTGAATTGTCGGGCCCATATAGGTTTATTTCTTTTAATATACATAGATTTAATTATCTTAAATATTCTAATACTGTAGTCCTTTTTTTTTGTCTATTTTACGGGGTTCATTTTCGCACTTAGTCCTTCCGGTGTCCATTGTGCGTAAGTGCGTGTTTCTCGGTGGTAGGCCATAACATCGGCTGCCGGCGGAAGTTAACACCCACCAGACAAAGTCTTGCCGCAAAGCGATTCGTCGTGTTCCGGCGTGATGTCTGGTGAAGCCGTACGGAGGACGGGTCTGAGAAGTTGTGTTGCGATGTGTGGCGGGTACGATGCGCCAAATGGTCTCGGGAATTTGGTCGTGGAGAGTCTCCAGATCAATGTCCCTCTAGCGCAGCATCGTTTGGTCGTGTTGGTCTTGGGTTTAACATTGCATCACCTCGCTCAACTGCCGTCATCCTTCCTATTCCTAAGTTTTTTAAGTGAATAGGCTTAATAAACTAGTGCGCTTTACACTCAACGATTGCATCACTGCTTACCATCAGGCGGGATTGCAGTCAAGCACTAGTTTATAATTATTAAAAAAAAAAAAAAAAGTACTATATTTGTAATGACAGCTCGATCATGGTGGTGACGGGACATGACCACAGGAATTCTTCTAGTTTAAGCTCAATTACACTTGTTTAGTGTTTAGTTCAATTACACTAACATAACTTATCATAATCAGCCTATGACGTTCTCACTTCCGGGATATAGGCCTCTTCTCGGTGAGAGGGAGTGGGCCATAATCTACCATGCTGGCCCAGTGCGGGTATCTCACTTACCACTAAGTTGGTATTAAATTTAAGGTATAATTTAAATAGGTTTATGTTTTGAACAAAGTAATATTATTATTAGTTGAAGTGCAATTCCATGCAATCATTTAAAAATATAAGTAGCATGAATTATCTACCATGCCTATAGCATAATTACAGGTCCCTTAAGTACTAAAACCTCCTTCTGCGAAGCATTGATGCTGGTAAAGGAGGACGCGGAGCCCGTGAAGAACCAAGAATCTCAGCGCCCTCACACCCCCAGCTGTCACAGGAGACGCCCTGGTCGGGGGACACAGTCGAAATCCCGGCCACCATATGCGCGGGCTTGAGAGCTACCCACAGCTCGTTGCCCGGTAAGGATCAGGCCAGTGTCGACGTTCGCGTTGTTTGTCACGCCCGTCTCAAAGAGATTTCAGCACATCGTGACAGCGTCCACGAAGACCGATGCGTCCTGGGTCAGGTTTGCGGGTTGGTTAGAAAAGAAACCGTAGCGCTAGCGCACAGCAAGTGAAGGAACGCGGGTAGGTTTTTCATGTTTTATCCACAACATTAAAAAAAGGTTTAGACAGAGTTTTTAAAATACAGGTTACCCATACATATATTTTATTTTAGAAAATTTCAAATAAATACTATATTTAATGAAACTGAAATATATTCATGCCCGTGACCGTAAGGCATGCTGAAAATCTGTACACTTTTAAAACTATGAAAAAAAAGCACTTCCTCTCTCTTTAAACTTATTATTATATTATATTTGCTCTCGTATTGTGTTTATTAATTAGACATATGTATATATTTATTTAAACTAGTATACACTTTACGTACATATTTATTGTATAATCTATGTAAATAGTACACTGTAGACTACCTACATTATTTCTCTCTCCTTCCTCTTAGTATTTATTCAATCCAAATGTCTGTAAAAGATGGCTCTTAGCGTTAAGACAGCCTATTGTATCACCCTTTGTATAATCTTAATATTAATGTTCTGTAAATTATTTGGTGTATATAATAAAGAGTATTCTATTCTATTCATAAAACGTAATCGCTGTATTGCGGTTACTGACTTTTATAAACATCCCTTTCACCTAAGAGTTAACTAACCCATGCGATGACGTTGGTGACAAAGTTGAAATCCCTCATGCCCAACTATTTCTCGATTCGTAGTAAGTCATACCTTCGAATGAAACTTCAAATTGAAAGACAATGGATAGACGAACTTACCAGGACCGGTTCACCGCCCCACAGGGAATGCAAGCTACTTTTTGATCAAGACTGGCTCTTTTGAAGTTAAAAGTCGAATTCAAAGTAAATGAAATTAATTATTGAGCAAATTCAAACTTTACGTTAACAATACAAACTTGTCTGTCATTATATCAACAAAAGTCCAAAACAATATTCTGCCACGGATATATTCAATCGAAAATCAAAAGCCATTTATTCAAATTAGGCTTAGAATCAACACTTTTCGAACTTCAAAATTACAAAGCACAGACTCCCAGAGCGTCCGCCCTTCACAATTTCTTGGTACTTTCACTAGGAAAAATAAGCCATGAAACAAACTTCCCAGCAATTATAAAGGCGATGTTTCATTGTGGGCTACCACTATGTACACTATATAGATAAAGAGGAAAAAAAAATAAAAGATTTTCATAAAAATACTACTAAATTAATTTGAATAAAAATACAAGTATATCATCATCATTCTCCTGCCCTTATCCCAATTTATTTGGGGTCGGCGCAACATGTCTTTTTCTTCCATGCATCCCTATCAGAAGCCATCTCCGCAGTCACTCCCTTCTTAGTCATATCATCCTTCACACATTTCATCCATCGTTTCTTTAGTCTTCCCCTACTCTTATAGCCATCAACATTCATAATTAAGACTCTCCTCACGACATTCTCCTCAGTTCTCCGTAACACATGCCCGTACCATGACAACCTATTTCCACACAACTTTTCAGCTACCGGTGCCACTTTCAGACTTCCTCTTATGTACTTATTTCTTATTCTATCCATTCGTGTAACACCACACATCCCTCTTAGCATTCTCATCTCGGCTGCATGCAATTGCCTTTCATTCATCCCTTTCGTAGCCCAACATTCTGATCCATACAAGACAGCAGGTCGGATCATGGTTTTATATATTTTCCCCTTAAGTTTAAGGGGAATGCGGGAGTCGCAGATTGTTCCCGTGACCTGCCGCCATTTCAACCATCCAGTGTTAATTCTGTGCTTAACCGTCCGATCTATTTCGCCATCGCTTTGTACGAGTGAACCGAGATACCGAAAGTCGGAGCAATTTGGTAGGAGTGCGCCACCAAGCGCTATGGCTCCAGAAGTGAAGAGACCGCCGAAATCGCAGAACATATATTCGGTTTTGGTTCTGCTGATTTTCAAGCCAACATTCTCCAGCTTCTGTTGCCATTTCTCCAATCTGCTCTGGATCTCAGGTCCATCTTCACCGACGAGAACAATGTCATCGGCGAACAGCATGCACCAGGGTGCCTCCTCCTGGATGTCCGACGTAAGAGCGTCCATAATCAACAGGAAGAGGTACGGACTTAAAGCCGATCCCTGGTGCAAGCCTACCGCCACACTGAACTCGTCGGTATTGCCAGCAGCCGACCGGACGTAGGTACGAGATCGACTGTACATAGCACGAATTAACTCTACATACTTCCCAGGCAAACCTTTCTCTTTCAGGGCCCACCACAGCACATCACGAGGTACCCTATCATACGCTTTCTCCAGATCAATGAACACCATGTGCAAGTTCTTGTGTGCACGTCTGTACTTCTCGCACACTTGGCGGAGTGCAAAAGTGGCGTCCATTGTTCCTCGACCTGGCATAAACCCAAACTGGTTTGGGGTAATCTCACTCTCCTCTCGCAATCTTTTCTCAATCACTTTCTCCCATACCTTCATACTATGTGACGTGAGCTTTATCCCTCGATAGTTGTTACAGTCCTGTACATCACCTTTATTCTTAAAGATGGGCACTAGTGAACTATTGCACCATTCTTGTGGGATCTCTCCTTCATGCAACAACTTATTGAAGAATAAAGTCAGCCACATACATCCATCTCCTTTTAAACACTTCCATACTTCTACTGGTATATCATCTGGGCCCATAGCTTTTCCATTTTTCATACCTTGAACTGCTATTCTTACTTCATCCATGCTAATTTCTCTTACTAAACCCATATTCTCTTGTACCTCTTTGAGCACGCCACTCCATTTATTCTCTTCGTTCATTAGCTTTTCAAAATAAACCTTCCATCGCTCCTTTATTTCGTCATCCCTGGACAGAACCTTACCAGCATCGTCTTTCATACATTTGATATTACTTATATCTCTCGTTCTCCAAGTATATATATATATATATATATAATATTATGAACCCGTTTAGGATCACAACCCTCAACTAGCGTACTGGTATTAGCTTAAAAATACACAGACACGCACACACACCCACACACCCCCACACACACACACACACAAACACAAAAACCCACACACGTAATAATAAGTATTAAATTTAAATATCACTGGATAACCAGAGTAACACCGTTCCATCATTGTACTGTTCTATGTAAAAATGTATGTGTCCTTAGCCGAACACTGTCTCTTAAGATACAGGACAGCCTAGTTTAAGAAACAGAGTTTTATTTCCTTTGTACAGAATCTGGATCAACATAATTATTATAAAAGGAATCTATAATGTAATAGCTATAAACTACTTAAGTATAAGCCTGTCTGTATAAACTTTGAAAATAAATAAATATTATTGAAAATAAATAAATATATAATTAATTATTTGAAACATTTTTTAGTGAGATAACTCTTTAATATGGTAGCCATGACAGTGGTTATGACGTTTGATTGGCGACTTTGACAGTTATATTTTCCCGTCGTGTTCGTGTCGAGTGTTGATTTGAGTTGATTGTGTTTATGTAATGGGCCGTATGTTTGGAATTTATGTTATATTTTTTCCCAGTCTTATGGTAGATAATACAGATACGGTAGACACGTCAAGCAAATGTCACTGTCAAAATCTTATTTCGCTTATTGCTGACCACCATATTTATTAGTAGCTGTGTTGCACTCCTTGGCCGAGTTAAATTGAATCTGTATAAAAAGTAAGGCTAAATATAGAAAATTAACATTAAAAACAGTTAACTATAACGTAACTATACCTAGCATTTAGTGTACAATGTGCTGGCCCAGGCTCCATACATTTATGAAACATCTCCTTTGACACACTACGTCAATTCGCTGTTTTCGTCGGTTATATGGGAAATGATTTTCACATAAAACTGAAGAAAATGACAGCTGTGATTACAATATACGGACAATTTAAGTTGGTAACAAAGTAAGTCGGTAAAACTATTAAATTCCCGGAGTTAACAACTTTCCAGTTAAATTTGCAGTAAAAGTTAAGCAAAAAAGTAGGCCACCGTCATTAAAAGGAATTACTACAGCATCCACCTCACGCACTAAGGGTAAGCTCAACAATTTGCGTCTAACCAACCTTAGAGCCACAGATTATCGTGTCGCAGTAAAACCCAACTTACATTGGACGAATAAAAATAAAGAACTTCGTCGTTTTTATTCCAAACACTTATTGTAAGCCCGAGTCTCGCCGAGCTATTTCAGTTCAGCAACTGTTTTGTGGGGCAGTAACAGTGGGGCTTTACCTTAATCCGATTTGCTTTGCCTGTTAGAAATGATGTTTGTAATAAACGTTTTTTAAGCCCGTGTGTTACAGACTTTATCCTCGGTAATCTTTTTTTTTTTTGTTAGTTCTGTGTATGCACTTAACTTATATTTTACTAATAAGCCAATGTCTTGACTGCTCGCAGAACAGTCTTCAAATAATTTACAATTCAAACAGAGTAAAATATTCATCTTCATAATTTCAGTCGACAGACATCCATTGGCCGCCCCCAGGCAGTTCCACTAATTCCACAGGTTTCTTCAGTCTTCACAAAGTAGACCACCGATGTTTACATTGTAGAAGGCTTTCCAAACGTTCATCTAGCAGTATGCTGTCACCACTTCAAGATCTTTCAGTCCTATTAGCGAGTTCTGCAAGCAATCCACTGACACTTATGTTAGAGAATTCTTAGTCGGTAAACTTGGTTCGCCTCCATCTCGGAGCAAATTATAACTTAATTTGATTACTTAACTCATTTACTTACTTTTTATTGGCAAAGCGCTATAATGCTTTTTTCTTCTGTTAGGGATCTTCTCCGAAGCGCGGCCCTGCGCAGCCGACCGGCGGCCGGCTGCCCACTGCTCACCGTCTTTCACGCGCTCTTCAAAGATATATCAGCACATCGTGACGGGGTCCAGGATGGCCGATGCCTTCTGGGTCAGGGTTGCTGTTTGGTTAAAAAAGAAACCGTAGCCCTGGCCGTCGCGCAGGCAAGTGAAGAAACACGGCTAGGTTTTAGTCAGTCCACGCCCTTCCGCTCCGCCCAAAGCGAGAGAAGTCTTCTTCTTGGTTTTAATGGCTCTGCAGCTGTAGAAGTCATTTAATGATTTCCCATCCAAAAAATAGGATCTTCTCCGATGAGCACACGACTACTTTTCTTTGTTGGGGGTCATCATCCGCACATAGGGGTGATCCTGGTTCCTCTTGAAAGACCAGTTCCGACACCAACCCTGCGCAATGCCTGCAAAGGCACATCTCTGGGAAGACTGTAAAGGTTCCTCCCTTAGGCCTCGCTATATATGACACACGACCACCTAATGAAGGTACATTACAATGGGTCGATCCTTTTCCTATTTTTTCGAACCTAATAAAATATGTTCATTATTATAGATATAAAAATTCATGTGTTTTTTTTTTAAATGAACAGACAGCTGTGCTGCTGTGGAATTTGTTCCGCCACTTCTTCTTCCCAGCGAAAGCACTAGGAAGTGTCGATGGGTGGGGTTTTTGGGGACTGTTTTATGTAGTGTTGACGTTCAAAAAGTGCTGATTCTCAGCCTAATTTGAAGAAATGACTTTAGCTTTTTTTTTTAAATGGCATCTGTTTTTGAATTTTGACGGTGAAGGTATTGTCTCTCGTTATCATCAGTCATACTATAAGTACTGTAGGCGTACTATGTTATCAATAGAAACATAATTCGTATTTCAAATCAGATTTTAATTAACGAATAAATTGGTCACACTAGCAAATCACTAGTGTAGGTCAAATCAAATCATTTTATTTGTTAACACGGGTAAATAGATACATGTCTTATTTATTATAGGGGATAAATATAATGACCACCATATAATGCTTTGATACCCTTAGTTTTGTACCCAAAAATATCTACTTAACACCAGAAAAATAAAGTCTAAAAATACAATAGTACCAGCTATTTTAGTCACAACTCCACTTTAAATTGTATTCGATCACCAAATTTAGTAAATGATCACCAAATCTTGACGACCAAATTAATGTATTATTTTTGCCTAAATAAATCACTGTGATTGCCATAAAATCAGAAAACGAAACATAAAATGACACGTCAGTCATCGTTTGTCCACCCATAGGTTAGGTTAGGTTAGAACTGTGACCAAAACAGCGCGCGAGCCGAGCGAGCGTAGCGAGCGTGCCGCGGTAGCGGCCGGCGAAGCGCCAATTAAAACGCTGGTATAATTTTGGAGATCATTTACTACTTTTGGGATAACAATGATTTATTTGATAGCAGAATTTAAAAACTTTGGTTATAATTTTATATTAAAACGCTGGTATAATTTTGGTGATCATTTACTATTTTGGGGTTACTCATGATTTACTTGGAGTCATTTTACTTAAATAGGATAGCAAAGTGTTAAAACTTTGGTTATAATTTTACATTAAAATGCGATTTTCATTTTGGTGATCATTTACTATTTTTGTCTGCTATTTGTTACTATATCTGGTGGTAAGTTAAACATAAGCCTTTATTATATAACAGGGCGCTGTGTTATGGCAGTAGGCGTACAAAAATGTGATGTGCATCTGGCTCATGATAACATAATTTTAACCTAAGAATATGTTTTAAAATCATTCTTACTTATTGTTTACAATTAAAATAACAGACTCAAATGAGAAACTATTTATTATTAACTAAATGTCAAAAAATGTAAGTTAAAATAATCAAAATGTCAAAACGTAAATCATCAATAAATATTATAACTCAAAAGTACGATTCCTCATTTTAGTTTTCCATCTATCTATACTAATATATAAAGCTGAAGAGTTTGTTTGTTTGTTTGTGCGCGCTAATCTCAGGCACTACTGGTCCGATTAGAAACTTTTTTTTTGCGTTGGATAGCCCATTAATCCAGGAAGGCTTTAGGCTATATAACATCACGCTGCGACCAATAGGAGCGGAGCATAACTAACTCTACGCGAACGAAGTCGCTGGCGGCCGCTAGTTTGAAATAAATGCTTTGATTTTGATTTTGTTTGTTTGTTTGAACGCGCTAATCTTAGGAACTACTGGTCGGATATGAAAAATTATTTTTGTGATGGATAGCCCATTAATCCAGGAAGGCTTTAGGCTATATCATGCTGCGACTAAAAGAAACGGGTAAAACACAACGAATCCAACGCGGGTGAAACCGTGGGGCGCAACTATTTATACATATATTCCATAGTTTTCGTTCGGATTACACTCATTTACCTCCTCGACTGTTTTAAATTATTTTATACACCCAGACTTATACATATACAATATTTAAAAACAACCCCGTCCGACCCATAAGGATAATAAAGGTTAGGTAAATACATGACCAAATAAAATATGACATTTTACATAATTATCATAATAATAGTAATGAATTTTTAAATAATCTTTTTTTCCGCGAATTAATTCCAACTTCCTCAAAATTTGGATATTTTTTAAAAATGACAACATCACTTTTGAAGGTATTATTATGAGCGAATAGCGATGCAACCGCATGTCGCGTACCCTGCCCCCGTTGGCCCGCGCATGTATTGCCTACCGCACATAGCGCACATCTATTAAGTTTCCGCTTTTTGCGAAATAATATTTATTTTTTAAGGAGTTTTTTTAAGTTTTGCCCGTCTTTGTAGGCATTAGTGGAATCAGTTATCGATACCTTACAATACCTTCACGGATCGGAAAGGGTTTTTTTTACATATTATATAGAAGCTAATGGATTGATAGAACGGCCAAAACCAATCACTTTACAATACAATCATCATCTGCCATAGTTTTTTTCCAACTACGTTGTGATCGGCTTTTAATCTAACCGGATTCAGTTGAATATCAATATTGTACATGGAACAACTACCAATCTGATCTCCACAATCTAGGTACTCGGCCTCCTCCGCCTCCTATTTTATACCGCATACATCGAGAATGAATAGGCTCTTAATAAATTAGCACGCTTTACCATCAACGATTGCATCACTGCTTACCATCAGGCGGGATTGCGATCAAACACTAGTTTATAAATTATATCATCATCATCATCATCAGCCTTTACTCGTCCACTGCTGGACATAGGCCTCTTTCATGGCACGCCAACAAGCTCGACCCTGAGCAGTTCTCCGCCAGCCACTACCAGCCACCTTTTTGATGTCGTCGCTAAAATAAAAAAATAATCGCTAATATAAATTATATAATAAAAGGTATTACGATACCACTAGGTAAAACTGAAAAAAAAACTAAAGTCATTAAATTTTCTACACCAAATGTCAGGCAGCTAAGTACCAATGTTCAACTGAATGGAGTAGAGTTGATCCCTGTCGAGTCGACAGTTTTTCTTGGATTAACTATTGACGCCAAGTTACAATGGGGTCCTCACATTGAGAAGCTGTCGGGTAGACTCAGTTCTGCCGCCTTTGCTGTTAAGAAAATTAGACAGATAACTGATGTGGAGACAGCCAGAATTGTTTATTTTAGTTACTTTCATAGTCTTATTACTTCTGGGATTCTTCTCTGGGGAACTTGTGCGGACATCAATACCATCTTTGTTTTACAGAAGAGGGCTGTTCGAGCCATTTACAACCTTGGTACTAGAGATTCTCTTAGAGAAAAGTTCAAAGAGCACATGTGAACATGCTGACTGTAGCTTCACAATATATATTTGAAAATCTTATTTATGTTCATAAAAATATCTCGAATTTTAAGAAAATAAGCGATGTTACGAGTGTACATCACACTCGTCTCCACAGAGTAGGCAACTCGTTCATGGGTCAATGTATACACTTTTACAACAAGCTTCCCATAGACATTCGAAACTTACCGATTAAACGATTTAAGAACCATATAAAGGCCAAACTTTGCAAATTATTTAGAAGACAAAAAAGCTTGGGACTGAGCTGCTCGCTCTGTTAAGCATTGTTATGAAGCAATATGCGTAATTATAAGGTAAATTATTGTAAACATTTTCATTTTTAATGTCTGGACTTGAAAAAAAGACGATGATCCCTGAGTTTGTTACGGCTATTTCTTCTCAGAGGAAGTTAGGAAATGCCGGCTTCATCTAGTTAAAAAAATAAAATAAAAAATAAACATGACATGTAAAAGTGATCAGTGATCCTACTTGCTTAATAAACGATTTCATTTCATTAATTTCATTTTTTTCATAACTGTTGATCAAACTTTCGTCCTCTTGACGACTCGTAACGACAGCCAAAGATCTTCAGATGACAGCTGGGACCAACGGCTTAACGTTCTTTGTGGCTCAGGGAGATTTGTCGGTACGTATATATGGTTACCCATCTACAGGCTAACCGCGCCAAGCGTAGCTTAACCTGATCAATTGACCTTACCTACAATAAAATACTAATAAACTAGCGACCCGCCCCGGCTTCGCACGTGGACAAATGATATAGGTACCTAAGCCTTCCTTAAGAAACGGTGGACCTTCAATAAAAATAATGTCTACTGTGCCGCCCGTCAGACAATATCTGACTCTGCAAGATACATCGACCCTATTGTCCATGGATAGCCAGTTCCACCACCTTCAACAGAATGAAAGCCTACCGGGGTAGCAAGTTTGTTCGAAATAATGGTCCCCCGCTTCGGCCCACTCCCTTCGCGATTTAAGCAGAGAAACACTCAAGTTGCAGGCGGCCGGCACGGGCGCGAGCGGCACGCGGATTTTTTCTGGTGTTTAGTTTTGAATAAATCGTGATATCTCCTGAGTCAAACAACCAATTCCAATAATTCAAAAAGAGATCTGCTGCTACTAAAATTACCTTTCATATGATGTAATTTATTTGGATAAGGATTAATAATAAGGAACAAATAATGGGCTCTAATTACGACTGGCATTTTAATTAACTTTTCAAACATAAAAAGTAGCCATATGAAGAAACTATTGTAGGTAGACATAATGTTGTTGCAGACTTTTTTGTAGGCATTTTTAAGGTCTACAATACTGTAGTACATTATTTTGATCTATCTCATAGGGTTCAGTCAGCGTTTGCAATGAAAGCTCTAAAAAAATGGGTTTATTTAGCGGCATGTGTTGGAAACCTCAAAAATTATCAGTGTTCCAATTATATATTATGCATGTTATATACATACAAACCTTCCTGTTGAATCACTCTATCTATTTAATAAAAATTCTATCAAAATCCGTTGCGTAGTTTTAAAGATTTAATCATACAAAGCGACATAGGGAAAGTAAAATTGAGTTTGTTTTATGATATGTAGTGATAAGTAATATTCTGAATCGGACTTTGTAAAGTATTTCCATAGTAACAAAAAAAAAAAAAACGATTAGATCTTTTTTTCCAATAGCAAACAACTAGGTAGGACACTCTTGTTAAAAGCCTTTTAGGCTAGAGAAAGTATTACAAAAAAGTATTACGCCACACAATAAAAATTAACCCAATCATACCGAAAAAACTGTGTCGGCAGAAATACTCGTTAGAGAACCACGAAATTTTTCCTAAACAAACCTCAATTAAAACGAGGCTGTGTACCAAGATTTCCTGAGAATGGCTGGCTTTAGGTAATTTACATTCTAAAGTAAACACGTGGCTTTGGCAATTGCGGCCCTTTACAAAAATAAACACCAGAATATTTGGTACCATAGAGCACGGTGACGCCTCGACGGTCGCTGCTAGAAGCGGCAATGTCATCACGGATGAAGGTATCACTGGGTGCTTCGCTGCTAAAACTTGCGGGAGTGATGATGATGACGTCACGGTGAAGTTGCTGCACGAAGTTGCGCTGATGTTCATGTTTGGGATCGCCAGTTTTTAATTATGAAGAACAAGGTGTAAAGTTCAGTCATCCTCCCTAGAAAAGGGAGGGTCCTCGGACCAGACGGCTAATCAGTCTGGCGACCACTTGCCTGACGGTTGATGTCAAGAAGTTGGATATATGTATGCTTGTGCACGTTACATTGTGTTTGCGAGATTTCAGATCTGTGTGACATCAGTATGACGTGATGTTCTCATGTATAACATTACGCTTGCCAATCAAAGGGTTAGGTAGAGCTAAGTTATTTTTCAGCATCTCCCGGGCCCGTGATTCATGGTACTGGGAGGAACAGTGGATAGGATTCTCACATAACCTTCCTTTCGGTCTAGTTGGAGGGTATCCAGGAGAATTTCTCCAAGGTAAATACAAACGGTAGAAGTAAGCCTGATCTTACACTATAACAAGCCAAGCGATGAGTGCGGATAACATGGCATACGTTAATGCCAATGCAAATTTGTCATCGTTTCTCGCGCTCTGTTACGTGACGCCTTTTAATCTGTGCTCTGTTAGCTAAGCGAGCCGTTACTATCCAAACACAAATCGTAACTCTGAGCGCTCTTATGAAATTCCTAATCGAAGACCCAATTAAACATTGGTCAACCTGGGAAACATTGACGAACCGCAGCAGAAAGTAGCGCTTACAACGACTGGACATCGTCATCATTTGTTTTAAAAACGAATCATGTGATCGCTTACTCGCAAGACGGTACACGTCGTGATGAAAACAAACTAAAGGCATAGAATAAAGAGAGGGAAGTAGGTTATCTCCGACCCAATCCGCGATTTAATTGCCTACTGTCTTAGGGTTGTCACGTTTAGCAAAATTTTAAATCAGTGTCTATAAATTGGCAAAGGTCGGAAAGTTGACGACTGTTCACGCTTCGTCGGATTCGGTTGTCACCGAACCCGCTAACAAATATTTATAGACTAAGAGCTTATATTTAAATTATTTGCTTAGTATTTAGTATACATATAGTCATACACAGTTTATTAGTAGTTTTGTACACATAAAGGACCATATTTATTTTTATTTTTAATTAATACAAATATAAATAACACAAACATATCTATTGAATCACACATTTATTACAAAATTACAAATTAGCCACAGAAAAATACTTTCTTCGGTTTCGTTTATTACGAAACGCCTTATTATTAAACTTTAATGTGTAATATATCCGCATCCTTATAAATAACTTTTGCAAATATAATCTCGGAAAGCATGGGCAGGGCGCTGAAAAATGTAAATCTTTTATTTGTTCATAAATAGACATTCCAACTTTGCAGTTTATGTGATCATTTTTAAATACTTTTTGGAACATCTGCTCCATCCTCTTAATATTTTCTACAAAGTCGTCAGGTGGAACCACTAATAAAATTTCTCCAGCGATAATCACACATTGTTCTTTAATTTAGCTACGTAGTATTCTGTAATCTGTGATATAGCGAATGTGCCGAAAAGCCGTGACGCGCGAACCTCGTTCCGTGCTAGCCGCGACTAGCGCAGTCATAGGCACTCTAATATTGTGTTTAGGTGTGCGTGCGGCGACGCATAGATACTATGGCGCACACATACAAGCCGCGCGCGGTCCGTTTGTATGAAGATAACGTACTTCCCTCTCTTTATTCTATGCTAAAGGCTTAGAATGTGTGCGCTCATTTTCAATGAGATGATTTTTATTAGCGTTGCCGTATCTAGACATTGCCGGCGCAGTGATTCCATGTTCTGTGTTCTATATGAACAAAATAATTGTTTTGAAGTTATCAAACTTAAGAAGGTTCAATTTGTAATTCGCTATTAAAGTATAAACTACCTTCAAACTTTGAAGTAAATTTGCATAATTTTAAGTAGAGCTAGAGTCAGAGAACTTTGTTGTCGATACAATTAGTTTATGTCAATAAGCGATATACTTAGGGTTTTAAAATCTATCACAAAGTCATAAATTACACATACTACATATATGCGAAATAAGATTAGAAGAAACGTTTTTTACAGGCCGTTCAACCGATTTCGATCTCTATTGCGTCGCTTGAATGACAAATGGCAGCTGCAATAACAAGTCGGTCTTGTACCTTTTTTTTGTTTTGCAATCCTTAGGTCTATGAGATAGAAGTTAAAATCCATTGTGGATGGACCGCACAAAAGGTTCATTTAAATGTCTAATTTTATTCCAAATGGAGTAAAACTTGTGCTAAAGTAATTGCTGGAAAACGATTTTCATTTTTGGTGTGAATCGTCGCTACTTACTTTTTTTTTTATAAAATTGTAAACTAGCGCTTGATAGTAATCCCACCTGATGATAAGCAGTTGGGCACGCCACAATAGCGGCATAAAGTCCCCTCTTTGCCCTATACAGTGGAGGTCTGCCCGGCTTGGGTAGAGCACCGCCGTGTCCTCGTAGCGGCGATCGGCGGCAATCTTTCGCGTCCGACCCTGGTCCAGGCCATGGTCCGGAGCGAGAGTGCATGGCAGGCCGTCACCTCCTTCTGCGAAGCAGTGATGCTGGCAAAGGAGCAGGCGGAGCGCTTGAGGCAGCGGGAATCCCAGCGCCCTCACGCCACTAGCCACCGCAGGAGACGCCTTGTTCGGGAGACGACACCGAACTCCCAGCCACCGTAGGTGCGGGCCTGCGGGCAGTGAGCAGTGGGCAGCTCGCCACCCGGTAAGGACCAGGCCCGAGTCGACGTCACGTTGTGTTTCACGCGCGCTTCAAAGAGATGTCAGCACATCGTGACGGGGTCCACGAAGACCAATGCCTCCTGGGTCAGGGTTGCGGGTTGGATAAACAAGAAACCGTGGACCTGGCCGTCGCACGGGCAAGTGAAGAAACATGGTTTAGTCAGTAAAACTCTGACACGCCCTTCCGCTCCGCCCAGAGCGGGAGATGTCATTTGATGATTTCTTAACCTAATAAAAAAAAATGGTAAGCAGTGACGCAATCGTTGATGGTAGAGCGCACTAGTTTATTAAGAGCCTATTCACTCCAGCCTTGAAGACACTCAAATTGTAGTCCGACGGTAACATCGCCGCTTGCAAATTGTTCCAGTTCCAGTATAAAGGAGAAAGGCTAAACGCTTCGTCCGGATCGTAGTGGTGTTAACAACGTAAGGGTGGCAGCTCACCGTGCGACGGGTCGTCCGATGGTTGAACGGAGATGGGGGAGTTAAATCATGCAATTCCCTTGCACACTCCCCAAAACGCGTCCTATAGAATACCGAAAGGCTGGCTACTCTACGCTACGCTATATTGGATTCAGCTTCCAGTCTTACCGGTTTCAACTCAATACCAGCGTTTTATATTAAGTGACTGCCTATCTGTCCTCCACAACCCAGTTACTGGGTAATATGGCACTCCTTGGTAAGACTGGTGGTCAGACTCTTGGACTTCTGATGACTCGTAATGACTGTTAAAGATCTACGAATGATAGGCGTGACCAAAGATTTAACTGCTTTCCGAGGATATCGGCCATCCTCGGTAAGCGTGGCTTAATCCGATTAATCTACTTGACTACGACTATTATGTTTTTAGCTAAGAGCTTTTTTTAGTTTGCGGTAATGCGCACCACAAAACATTTTTTGATATTACAACACAACCCACATAAATAAGGCCATAAGACCCCATAAGTCCTTCGTAACTAGAAGGGTTCGAGGTACGGTCGAGTACAAAAAAATAAAATAAAATAGTAATATACCTCGAACAACCAGACTGCTTAAATACTATACTCTTCACAACTTTAGATAAATATGGGCGTATATTATTTTGTCGTGGTGGCCTAGTGGTTGAAACATCTGCCTCTGAAGTATGAGTGCGCGGGTTCGATTCCAAGTTAGGCAAGTACCAATGTAAGTTTTCTAAAGATATATGTACTTTCTAAGTATATCTTGGACACCAATGACTGAAGGTGAAGGAAAACATTGGAGCTTGTTGGCGTGCCATGGAAGAGGCCTATGTCCAGCAGTGGACGAGTAGAGGCTGATGATGATGATGATTATGATGAAGGTTTTTCAATATTTAATGTTAACCCATCCATAAGCACCGGCAAGCGTCTGATATTTATTCAAAAATTTAGCTCCGGAAGCTTGAAGTAAAAACGAGGAATAGAACTAGAATTTCAAAGCAAATGTGCGAAGCCAGCAACTGGGGGTCCATTGCAATACAAACAAAGACAAAATGGCTTCCAAGGATTCTATTTTCAAAACAATATCGCATAGGATCAAGTTATTTTGGCTATTGAGCTAAACAGCGGGATTCTGAAGTTTTGAATTGGTTCGTATTGAAAGCGCACAATCAATTCGTATGAATAAGCTATTAAAAATCTCATTTAAGAGTGATCAACAACAAAAATCAATTAATTTTACATTTTAGTTTTGTACTTCTTAAAATTGAGAAAAATATTGATTAAAATTTAACTATTTAAATTTAATGGATATTAACTCCTAACAAGTATAATAAGATGCTAAAAAGCAACCACCAACTAACACCATCATAATTTGACCATTTTGTGTCATGTAGCTGACTGTATACCATTTCAATAACATAAATATTACAAGCTTTGCAGAAAATTCCATGCATGTATTCTCAAGAAGGCATCCACTTTTCCGCCTAAAATGGTAGCTTGATAATTTTGGACTTTAAAATGTCCGAGTGGCCGTACGTTATACTATTTTTGAGTCGAGAGGATGGAATTTCAGTCGCATCTTGCATTAGCAACGTCGTATTTTTGGGAAATATTTTATTTCTTAATTCACTGGCTAGCAGTTTCATCGAAACTTCCCATCTCGCATTCCACAGAGTCTAAAGACTTAGGTCTTCAATTAGTGCGTGCTGCCAGTTATAACTTACGGAGCCGAAATGTGGACACTCACAATACACCTGCTCCATAAAATCAACGTCGCCAAAAGAGCTATGGAACGACCATGCTTGGAGGCTCTCTGAAGGATCGGATCTGTGTTGAGGAGATCTAGCAAAGAGCCAAAGTTGTGAACATAACTTAAAGAATAAGAAAACTGAGGTGGCAATGGGACGGCCGCAGCAGTTGAACCGATCAACGTTGGGGTAGTCATGTTCTTGAGTGGAGACCGCGATTTGGTAAACGTAAGTTGGGACGCCCTCAGGTTAGGTGGAGCGACGTTCTTCGCAAATGGCTGGTTGTAGTTGGATTAGAGTTGTCGAAAATCGGTTTAAAAGGAGTGCAATCGTAGAGACCTTAGCTCAGTAGTGGACTGCTATAAGCTGGTAACGGTGATGATGATGAATCAGTTATTTATTGTCTCACAAGAGAATAAATGCGCTCTTAATTTCTCAGGCATTCTCTACCAGTCAACCATGGGTGGTGAAGAGATTACAGGGCAGGTGCATCGGTTAATAACAATGATTAAAAAAAAGACTGAAATCTAGTTATAAATGCTATAAATAGATTATATGCACATACATACTAATACCATAGTATATTATACTGATAACATATATACAATACTAATTCAAAGGCGAGAGGTGTGAGAGAGACTACGTACTTTGAATTCAGTTCACTTCTACGAAAAATCCTAAATTATAAACTCAATAAAAAATTGCACTTACTTTTTTTGGGAATTTGATTATTCATTTATTTTATCACTGAATCGCTATAGAGTAATGCTACCAATGGGCTATAATGTATTGCAATTATGAAGTGCACTTAATACCTCTTAGTCCACTTTCCATTAGATGAACCCTGGGTAACATGACCAAGCAAACAAAAGTATGACGGTTACTGCAACTATAGTCCATCTGGAGTAAGATCAAACATTCAAACAAACCTTTTTTACCGTCCGTTCAAACTATTTTGACTTCTATTGCGTTGGGGACATGAAAAGTAGCAGTTGCAGAAATAGTATTTGTAACCAGTGTGGAATAGTGTGGAATAGACGCCAAAATCGGTTGAAAGGACTGTAAAAAAAGGTATGTTTGAATAATCTCTTAAGTTTAATTAGTTCTAAACAAGCAGATTCCAAGCAGTCTGCGGGATTATAACGTAGCACACTTACAGTAGCGATGGTTTTCATTTTGCCATTCATCGGATTGTTTACATTGTTGAACAGAATATTTTTGCGGACACATGAACCAATGGTTAAGCAACACACTATACTCTCAATATGAATAATTTTGAAGCATATTTTTAATCTATTACTTGGTCGAAAATGGAATGGAATAGAAGAGAATAGAATACTGTACAGTTTACACTATATAAATTACAGAACATAAATATAAAGATTTTACAAAGGGTGACACAATGGGCGGTCTTATCTCTAAGAGTGATCTTTTACAGACAACCGCTGGATGGAATACTAAGGGAGAATTGACAGCCTCCGTGGCGTAGCGGCAGCGGACGTGGCCGTTGCGCAAGGAGGCGCGGGTTCGATCCCCGCAGTGCAAATATTTGTATGCATGAATAAGAATATTTGCACTGGTCTGGCAGTCGTTAAGGGTTGTAGGAGCCCTCAAAAGTCTAACAATTGGTTTAACTGCAATGCTTAGATATCGCCTTCGGGTTGTGGAGGTCAGACGGCAGTCGCTTCACGGATAATATCGAAGTTTAGCCAAAATCAGCAGTAGACTAGTAAAGCGGACCCCAGACTCCAAAGCTGAAAAAGCTACGGATGCGACTAGGATTAACGCTGAGATGATGATGATGATGACTAAGGGGAAGGAGGGAGAAATAATGTAGGTAGTCTTAAGTGTACTATTTTTATAGATTCTACAATAACTATCTACGATAAGTGTATCATAGTAGTGTAAATAAATATATACATCTAATTAATAAAAATTCTCAACAACGTAACAAACGCATTTAATGTTGCTGTTTTTTAATGTTCCTCGTTCGTTAGGTCGTCGTGGAGATCCTTGGGGGAGGCCTGTGTCCAGCAGTGGATGTCTTTCGGCTGAAATGATGATGATAATGATTTTTTAACATTATAAACTAGTGCTTGACTGCAATCCCGCCTGATGGTAAGCAGTGACGTAGTCGTTGATGGTAATGCGCTCTAGTTTATTAACAGCTTACTCACTCTAGTCTTGAAAAAAAAAAACTATAGAATACGGAAATGCTGGCTACCCTACGCCTGTGCTTCAGCTCAACTGTCAAAATGAAACTCATTACTATTAGCGGCCCAGTGGTTGTTAATCTCAACCACAAGCACCAGACCTCTTATTCATAAGCGTTGCTTAAAATTAACTAGTGATTAGCGATTCTTTAACCATACTTTTTGACCTTTTAACGTCACTTAACTTTAATCGTCGTTTATGAATAAACACCACAGTGTTTAAGGGGTTTATTTATTAACGATGATTAAAGTTTAGTGATGTGCAAACTTCTAAAATGTATGGTTAACTTTAAGCAACGTTTAGAATAAGGAGGCAGATCTCCAATTGATTAAAATCACCAGTTAATTATCTGTCACAGAGATGGTCTACAATATTTATTTAAAAACAAAAACAACGACAGAGCGGCACACGAAAAGCAACGACACGGTACACTGGCGGGTAGCGTTCCAAAAAAACTTGACGTCGAAGTTTTACAGTTGGAGGGTCCGTAAAGCGGTGCATAAAGTACCGCTACGGTAAAGCATTCCGTGCAATTTCAACGTGTATTCCAGTTGTGTCGTGAACATTGGTAGAATTCGACTGGGTTCAGGAATAAAGGGACCAGAATATAGGAGCTAGGAGAGGTTAAAAGCCAACGTAAAACAGAGAACGGGTGCTGAACACAAACATTACGTACAAAAACGTACTAACCGATAACGTTTTGGTGTTTTTTTTATTTTTTATTATTAAGGTGTGATGCAAGCATTGATGGTAAAGCGCTCTAGTTTATCATCATTTCAGCCGAAAGACGTCCACTTCTGGACATAGGGTCCCTCAAGGATCTCCACGACGACCGGTCCTGCTCCTCCCGCGTCCAGCGGTTTCCAGCGACCCTCACTAGGTCGTCGGTCCACCTTGTCGGGGGCCTACCCACGCTGCATCTAGCCTTGAAGACACTTAAATTGTAATTAAACGGGAAGACCGCCTGAGGCAAATTTATTCAATCCTTCGATGTATATAAAAGATTTTTAGGTTATCCGTATCCAAGAATGCCAACGGGGCCCTTTTTTATTTATTTTTTTATTGCTTAATGGCCCCGCTCTTGACCTCGATCAAGTCTGACCCTATTGCCTCCGCTGTCTTTCCGCCCGTCTGGCTGGTAATCCATCCGTCCGATCATCTAACTGTAGGCAAACTGTAACCTACGAAAAATAAGATGTAGACAGTTGAAATTTTTACAACAAATACCAAAAATAAATTAAAGTTATTTTTTTACCTCATTTTTTTTTGTCTCCATATCAAACAGATATTTTTTTTGGTTGTATGGAACCTTTTATATATATTTTTTTTCTATGTGTAATTGTATATTTTCATTATTTCAATTTTATCCTTACTAATCATTGATAAAATATTAAACTAAGGTAGATATGTCACTAGCGCACTAAAAATGAAGCGTACAAAAGGAAGTAAGTCCTGTATCTCGCTTTAGTCACTCTCGATACACTCGTAAAAACAAACGACAAACACTAACAGCGCAAATGACAAACACTGGCCATCTTTTTCTTCTCTATGCTTTAGATTGCGCCCCATCTCACTCACACTGTTCCAATGTATGCCGAATAAAAATATGCATGTGTGCTGCTGCTGTGTTCGGTACATTTTTTTTGGTCAGTTTGTTAGAATATATCGTATCTGTTTAATATTTTATCAATGTTACTAATATTAAAAATCGGAAAGTGAGTTTGTTTGTTTGTTTGTTCCGCTTTCACGCCGTAATTCCTGAACCGATTGCTTTGAAATTTTGCAGACGGAAAGTTAGAAGTCTGGATTAAATAAAAGGCTACTTTTTTCCCGGAAGAAAATGATACTCCTAAGGGAAATCTAAAAAGCGCGATATAACCGAAGTTCACGGGGGGAAAGTCGCGGGGTGAACGCTAGTAAGAAATAAAACATTAAATATTTTTTTCACATCGGCGCTCACACAGTATGAGATAGGAAATTATCTTGAACTGATTACTAAACTTTAAGTACATTTTAGCTACGTCAAAGGCAAATCCATATTTTTCTTTCATCAAATCAAGTTTAAATATTTAAACATCGGGATATCCAACCACAAACATGAGGCTTTGAAAAAACTACAAACAGGAAAATTGCTTCATACCACGTATAAAGACTTATCGGTAACGAAAGGAATTCACTGTCCGTAGTTGAACTAAAAAAAAAAAACGCAGTGAGTTGCAATGTTTCTGTGCGACCAGCTTTCGAAAAATGGTTAACAGTGAGTAAGTTTTGCCGTTTTTATTGGACATTTTTTTATAGGCGGTTGGATAGTTAGTCTGTGTGCTATAGGCATATGAAACGAAGCTTTTCATTACTTTTTCTTGGATGCTGAAACTGTTGTTGTTGCATTATCTCCTTTATTTTACCACATCAACATATTAATTCACATTTTTTAATATTTCTATATAAATCTATACTAATATATAAGGCTGAAGAGTTTGTTTAAACGCTCTAATCTCAGGAACTACTACTCCGATTAGAAAAAATATTTTTACGTTGGAAAGCCCATTAATCCAGGAAGGCTTTAGGCTATATAACATCTCGACCAATAGGAGCGACGCATATAAAAAACAAATCGAAACTTACGCGGGTGAAACCGCAAGGCGCAGCTAGTAATACATAAAAACCATTTGAAAATATAAAAAATAGTATGTAGCCCACTGGTATCGGAAACAGGGTCCTAGCTACCGGCGGTCAGGGCCCCAGAGAGAGGAACCACCAAACAATACCAGCCGTCTGAAGTACTGCTTTCTGAACCAAGCCCTTGATCTGTCTAACGAGAGCCTCCTAAGACGTTGGTCGAGGCTCTATATTATTATAACTTTGTGTTATCCCGCTGTAGGGGACGGAAACCTCTTCCTTCTTTCCAGGTTTTCTATACGATCTACTGCGAATGTGAGAAGAATACTCTTTTAAGGAGTCCAGCTCGGTCGTAGGCCATAATATCGCCTACCGGCAGAAGTTACCACCTACCAGACGAAGCCGCCAAGCGATTCGTCGTGTTTCGGCATGATGTCTGGTGAAAAAGTACGGAGGACGACTGAGCAGTTGTGTTGTGATGTGTGCCGGGTACGATGCGCCAAATGTTATTGCGTCGGGAGTTTGATCGTAGAGGGTCTTCAGATTAATCTCTCTCTGGCGCAGCATCGTTGGTCGTGTTGTTGGGTTTAACATTGAATCACCTCGCTCAACTGCCAATAGGCTTAATAAACTTGCACGATTTACCATCAACGATTGCATCACTGCTTACCATCAGGCGGGATTACAGTCAAGCACTAGTTTATAATTGTTAAAAAAAAAGAAAAGCTTGTTCCGTATTTTTTACTGTTCGAGATTATCTAAGTATAAAGCATTGCTGCCATATAGATCTACTACGTGTTACATTAATATCGGCATTGTACTACCATAGTCAACGTAAAACAAACTTCTACTGGACATTCAGCAAGGTAATTGCGTAATACACTATTGACAGCCTCCGTGGCGTAGCGGTAGCGGACGCGGCCGCTGCGCAAGGTGGCGCGGGTTCGATCCCCGCACAGTGCAAGTATTTGTATGCATGAATATGAATATTTGTACTGGTCTGGTCGTGCCTCGGAAAGCACGTTAAGCCGTTGGTCCCGGTTGCCCTACGAACATCTAGTGGCAGTCGTTACGGGTTGTTGGAGCCCTCAAAAGTCCTACAATTTGTCTAACTGCAATGCTTCGATGTCGCCTTCGGGTTGTGGAGGTCAGACGGCAGTCGCTTCATAGAAAATGTCGAAGTTTAGCCATATCAGCAGTTGGACTGGTAAGACGAACCCCAGACTCCAAAGCTGAAAAGGCTTCGGATGCGACTGGGATTAACGCTGGTATGATGATGATGACTATTAATAGCAATGGGTTTCATTTTGACACTTCAAAAACATTCATTGCGTTATTTATGTTGTTGAGCAGACACGTTTAATGAATATATAGAGCATTGGATTAGCAATGAGCTTCAAAATGATTGCAATTTATAGAAATAGTGTGTGACGCAATAACGCTTAAAGAACTTCATCAATAAGGTCACTTTATGTTTGGGCACGCCACAATAGCGGCGGTAAGTCCTCTCTTTGAGTAGTTGCTAGAGAGCTTGTGAGTGGCGAGAAGGCGGGAAGAAACACTAGGGTGTCACCATTGTGCGGATCGCCCTGAGGACACGGTGGAGCATACGGTTGAGGTCTGCTCGGGTTGGGTAGAGCACCGTCGTGTCGCCGCAGCGGCGATCGGCGGCGATCTCTCGGCGGTCCAGGCCATGGCCCGGAGCGAGAGTGCATGGCAGGCCGTCACGTTTGCGAAGCAATGGTGTTGAAGAAACATCGGTGGGTTTAGTCATTTGATTATTATACATCCCAATAAAAAAATGTTCACTATTCCACCTTTGTTATATATAACCCATTTTGCTCGCCGATATTAATCGATTGAAAAACAAAAATGTAGGCACGTTTTCGAAATACCGAAACGCCAAAAACCAATCAGTTTTCCACGGAGGAATGAGAGAATACAGTTTCATTTAAAAATTCACACTTCGTATGAATTCCCTTCAGAGCTGTTATTCTTTTTGGAGGCAAAAAACCAGACGGCGTTTGCACATAGGTGTAATTCTACGTGTGCTGGTTTTTTGTTAGGAGAGAATATTGTTTCTCATATTTGTTTTAGACATGTGTGTATGTACCGTATGAAGTCAAATTCTGAAAGGATATTCTTCAGAAATATCAATGAAATTGGAATGTGTTTGGACCATTCATTTTGGTGGGGATACTTCGTTACCATTCACGCTATCAAGCGGCTGCGTAGTCCTCTTCAAGTCGTGGTGGCCTAGTGGTTGAAACACCAGCCTCTCAAGTATGAGTGTGCGGGTTTGATTCTAGGTCACGCAAGTACCAATGTAACTTTTATAAAGTTATATGTACTTTCTAAGTATATCTTGGACATCAATGACTGATTACAAAATGCAGGAAAACATGTCGAGGAAACTTTAAGTCTGAAATCGCCAACTGGCATTGAGCAAGCGTGGTCGTTACGCTCAATCCTTCTCTGTATGAGAGGAGCTCCTGCCTGTGCTCAGCAGTGGGACGATAAAAAGGTTGATGATGATGTACCTACTCCTTTTCATGAGAATTCGAGTCTTATTCTTTACGGTTTTTTTATATTTTGAATTCACTGGTAATCTAGTCACCGTATTTTAGTCCTCCTACCATCAGGAGGATACTGCCCATTCGTCTTTAAGGAGGCCATTCATCATGTTTTGATATCCACCGTTATTGCATGAAAAATACAAGTAATAATCAAATTTAAAAAAAAATAAGTCGGTTGGTTAAATTCTAAAGGGGTATTTTTCAGAAATGATAATTTAATTGAAAATTAATTCTAAAATCATTTATTAAAAACTAGCTTTCCGTCCGCAGCTTCGCCCGCTTGAAGTTCGGATATATCGCGTATCCAAGAGAACTGTTCAAAAGTCCGGAATCAAAACTATCCTATGTTATTTCTCAAGGTCAACTCTATCGTTGTACCAAATTTCAATAAAAATAGTTCAGTGGTTTAGACGTGAAAGCGTAACAGACAGACAGACAGAGTTACTTTCGCATTTATAATATTGGTAGCGATTAGGCTGAGAATCGGCACTTTTTGCATTCGCCCCTCGCCACTCTAGTGCTTTGGCTGGGAAGAAAAAACGGCGGAAGGAATTCCACAGCAGCACAGCTGTCTGTTCAGCTTAAAAAAATAAATGAATAGTAAAATATTAATGACCCAGTGGTAGGAGAAATGTAGTGCCTAGGTAACAAACAAACGGTCGAGCTTTTTACCTACTCTGCACAAATAGTTACATCACCACTGCTTTCAGATAGTTACATCACCACTGCTTTCAAATAGTTACATCACCACTGCTTTCAAATAGTTACATCACCACTGCTTTCAAATAGTTACATCACCACTGCTTTCAAATAGTTACATCACCACTGCTTTCAAATAGTTACATCACCATTGATTTCAAATAGTTACATCACCACTGCTTTCAAATAGTTACATCACCACTGCTTTCAAATAGTTACATCACCACTGCTTTCAAATAGTTACATCATCACTGCTTTCAAATAGTTACATCACCACTGCTTTCAAATAGTTACATCACCACTGCTTTCAAATAGTTACATCACCACTGCTTTCAAAACGGTGAAGAAGGTTGTATGTAAACTAACATGTTCTAAAAACAAAAAGTTAAAGACATGTGACACCACTCCCTTAGAAACTAAGACAACTGGTGTCCGAGCTATAGGGACTCTAGTGCCGAGGAATTTGGAAAATAGGTATTTGAAGAAACTATTGCCGTCGCGCTGATTCCAACCTCTCCCGGTAAAGTGCGAAAAGGATAGTTGCAGCTCAGGCTGATTTTACCTTCAAAAAAGTTGATCAAAAGACGTTTTGTATTCCGCTGTTTTATTTTTCAAAACAAAACAGATCTCAATTATTTTTAGGAAAAGTATACCTATGCTTCTATTATTTTCATTTTTGTCCAAAACTTATCACGTTTGTCTAATAGTCGTCTGAACATCACGGTAAAAATGGGTTATTTTTCGCGATTTTGAAGTATCATATTTCTTTTATTAATTAAGTATCGGAAAAAATCAAATGAAAGGGGCACTGGGTAAAATCGGAGAAAAAAAAACTGTAAAAGCATTATCCACGAACCAAACAGCGGAATACGTTTGTATGGAGAAAGCACCGCTAGAGTTCCCTCTTAAGCTTATGGGATGAAATTAAAATGATGAAAAAAACATGTATTTAGGTATTATATAAAATAGAGAATTAGGGAACTTTACACCCTGTTCCTCATTCTTGTAAAATATTTACAATTAGCTATATCTACCTATTATACAACTACCCCAAGGTTTCATTCCCAGAAGTTCCAAATCCACGGGAAAATGAGAATAAAATTTCAACACCACTTTTTATTGCTTTCGCTGGGAAGAAGAGTCGCAATAAACTCTCCGGCAGCATAGTTCTCTAATAATTTACAAAATGATTGTATTGTGTGTCAGAGTCACATAATTTAAAGACGAGCTGTCCCTCATGGTTTTATTAACCGCAAAAGTTTCTTTTCTATGGGACTATTTCTTCTTCTTCAGCCTATAGATGCTGGACAAAGGCCTCCCCCAAGGCTTTCCACGATGACCGGTCTTGTGCTGCCCGCATCCATCGGCTTACCGCGACCTTCACCAAGTCATCGGTTCACCTTGTTGGGGGCCTCCCTACGCTGCGTCTTCCGGTACGTGGCCGCCACTCCAGAACCTTACTGCCTCATCGGCCATCGGTTCTACCAGCAATATGCCCTGGCCACTGCCACTTAAGTTTAGCGACTCGAAGAGCTATGTCGGTGACTTTGGTTCTTCTGCGGATCTCCTCATTCTGATTCGACCACGCAGAAAAACTCCGAGTATAGCTCTTTCCATTGCCCTCTGTGTGACTATAAGCCTTCGTATGAGGCCCATTATGAGCGACCACGTTTCCCTATCATGTTCACCTATGGGAATACCAAACCAAAATTATCGTATTAAAATCTTTTATCTCGGACCTATCCGCGTAGTCCATTGGCCAGTGTAGGCATATTCAACTTAGAAACTGTATTGTTTGTGCTTACATCTACCAGAAACATCGCTAACTATGTAATAATATGCCACAGTAGCGTAAAAGCGTCATCATCATCATCTTCATCATCAGCATCTCAGCATTTATCCCGATTATATCCGCGGCTTTCGCGTTGAAGCCCGGGGACCACTTTCTTACTCGATTGCCTCCATTTCGCACGGTCTTTAGCATCCTGTGGTGTGAGATTGTTGGCACGCATGTCATCCCTTACAACATCAAGCCAACACTTCTTTGGTTTACCCCGCTTGTTCCGGCCCGGCGGGGGCGCCATGGCAAGACATTTGTGGCCCACGTAACATCGTCTAATGTTTTCGTAAGACTTGACCGTACCAACGCAGGCGACCCTCCTGCAGTTTGTCCCGTATGTCATGGACATGGAGACTACCACGGATGTGGGAGTTCCTGATGTGGTCTTTCCGCGTAACTCCACACAACCACCGCAGCATATTCATCTATGTGATATGCAGCTCCTGCTTGTGTCACTCAAGCACAGGCCACGCCTCACTGCTATACCGAAGGACAGGTCACAGTAGCGTATAAGCGTATTGGTAATAATAATAAATGTCTGTGAGCCAAATTTCAACCTAATCTGTTCACCAATCTTTACTTGTAAGAGTAACATAATAACATACCATACCATATAAGAGCAACATACATATAATATTCATGCATACATCCATCCATACACAAACTTCAATATTAGTAGGAACTAGGATGAATCACATAAATAGGTACTCATAAACATCGTTCGTAGTTTTGAACTAAAACTCTACTAATAAAATGAACCAGCTGTTCTAAGTTCCCTACTTAACATTAAAGTACGTTAGTTAACATCAAATAAATAGCCAACACAAAAACTTCTACAAAATTAACTCAAAGAACCAACGAAATACTTAGATTACTTGAAACCGGTAACACTAATTATTCATTGTAGCTTCTAGTCCCATTATTAACACTCTAAATTCTCAAGCAGCAAACTGAAATGTTACTACAGTATTTTCAGCAAAAGAATTTTACCTACATTAATTAAATTCCTACCTTCTATCTGTACCGACCTCAATAATACAGGTTAAGACTACCAGTCTAACCTGATCCTTTGCGCCCCTTCTTGGGTGAAAATTGAGCAAGGAAAAAGTGGAATTTAATAGAAAGCCAGAGGTCAAGTTACGCAGGTTTCCTTTTGAAAATATAAAAATGGTTTTCATTTCAATTTTAACAAGAGCTTGTTCATAACAAACCGGTTTACACTTTGGATAGTGAATAGTTTTTGAATGTAGAACTAGCTGAATGTTAATGAAACTGCTGTGGAAAATGTGAAGTGACTAGAGTTTTTTATGTCTGCTTGAAGTGACGTCATAAGATTTTTATTCTCGATGCTTGTCGTCTTTTCTTTGAGAGTAATGACTTTAGTGTCGCGACACATCTGCGGAACGTACGGCGCCGAAAGTTCAGCTAAATACGCTCGCAATGTATTTCAAGTACTATATGACACATCAGCCGAAATTACGCCGCGTTCGGCGTAGGGCCTAACCTTTCTTCGGGTTTTTTTTTCAGCTAAAATGCATTTATTATATTTTGCATAGCAAGCGACACATCACGCGATGCGTTGCGCGACCGAAAATTCGGCGGGCGTAGCTGAACGTTCGACGAGCAGCAACGGTTTCTAAGCCCTCTATAATAGTTAATATTATAATTAAATCTATTTTTCTGGGCAATTTAGGTACGTCACAAAAACCGCAGACCATTAAGTGTCGACACAGACAGACTGACGATGACGCGACATAAATTTCCGTCGCGTAGCGCTGAACAAGACGCCGCGTTTTGACCGATTGGTTTGTCATAACAACTGAATATTGCGACTGACACTTCAGCCGCTGAGCTTTCGGCGCCTTACGTTCCGCAGATGTATCGCGACCCTTGGTGACATATCTGACGTGCAATTCTTTTTATTTTATGAACGTTCAATATAATCTCAGCCCGAATATGTCAAAAATATATTGTACTAGCGACCCGCCCCGACTTCGCAAGGGTGTAATGCTGATACTAAATACACTACAAAAATACTGTGAACATTAACTTTTTTAATTGCTAACTGTACCGCCGTCAACGCGACGCCCTGCTATTTTAAATCTGTAATATCTTCGAAAATATTCATTTGAATCAATATGGATTTTTGAAACAAAAACTTCTTTAGCACCGCTGTGCACTTATGTTGGATGGCGAAAAGGCATTGAATTCGCGTGAGCATGACCGAACCGACATCGTCATCGCTACAGCGACATAAACATGTATACTGTCTATGTATAGTATGTATATACGATGGTATAGATTGTATCATGGCTATAACATTTTTGTCGTCATAATAATGATTTCAGTTTTCATCACTTCTATCGATCAGTGAATGAAATGAAATCGTTTATTAAGCAAGTAGGATCACTGATCACCTTTACACGTCATATTTTTTAAACTAGATAGAGCCGGCATTTTCTAACTGACTACCTCTGAGAAGAAAAAGCTGAAACAAACTCAGGGATCATCGTCTTTTTTCAAGTCCAGACATTAAAAATTGACAATGAAAATGCTTACAATAATTTATATGATTAAAAAAAAAAAACAGTGCAAATATTTGTATGCATGAATATGAATATTTGCACTGGTCGGGTCGTGCCTCTGAAGCACGTTAAGCCTTTGGTCCCGGTTGCCATACGAACATCTAGTGGCAGTCGTTACGGGTTGTTGGAGCCCTCAAAAGTCCAACAATTGGTCTAACTGCAATGCTTCGATGTCGAACAGGCATACAAATCAATCAATCGAGTTAAGATACCCTTGCCACGGTTGGTTTGTAGATGGCTGAGCATCTTTACATATACCCTTCCATACCTCAAATATCTCGTTAAGCCGTTAATCCGGGCTGATATTCGCGGAGCTTTGAGAGTTGTTACAGGTAGTCAAGGTCCCAAAAGTGTGACAACTAATCTTACGAAGTGATATGGTATTACCCAGGATGTCGGTTGTGGAGGTCAGGTGGGCAATCGCTCCATGTAAAAACCTAGTAATCCGATGCATCAGGTTAGAACTGGAACCGGCCCCAATATAAAGTGAAAAAGGCTAAGTAGATTATGATGATGAGATAGTAGATTATAATAAGAAATTTTTTATTATATATGATGGCGCGTGACTGGTTAATTTTGAATATTGTGATCTGTTTTATCGTATCAGTATCAAACTATCAATTGACCGTAAATTACGTTACTATTTTTTGAAGTCGATTAATCGGTCAGTATTCAGATAAATTATGATTTTTATTAAGAGCGGGTAACACCATGGAGCGAATGGTAACATCAACTGAAGTTGCGTTTGACATAGCGATCGACCGTTGGCGCTAGGCATTCTTTGCTCAAGCTTCGATCGAGTGGGTTGGTCATACTTACTGTGTAAGTCAAATGAGCAACTTTTATTAAAATGATATCATTATCCACGACATATACTTTATTGTCCACCAAACACAAACATTCTGTTCAATGCTACCTTTGAACAGTGATTCAGCATTTCGGAAGCGCACGCGCGACCTACTTCAAAAATTGTTGAAATTGCAGATTTCACGTATGGAATACCAAGACGTTTGTGTATTTGTGTGTGTTGGGAAAAAGTAGTATATAAGCTGTAATATTGTAAAAATAAATCAGATTAGAATTTATTCTGGTCTCATTACCCCTCACTGTGGCCAAGACACCCTTAGCCATCTCTGATCAGTCCTGTGAGTCTGCTGGACTGGCAGTGAGTTTACCCTTCACCCTTACCTGGAAATCCTACCTACTATCCGTCTGTTACCTTAGGTCTCTTGGTGCACACATCCCGCACTTATTTATATATTTATTTATTACGAACTATAGTTCGTAATCGTTCATATATGGTAGGTCAGGGCTGTAGGGCTTATAGGACTTAGGGTCGTAGGGACTGTAGGGCTTATAGGTCTTCGTTTAGGTTCTGTTAACTTGCCATATAGGCGCATGTACTGCCGTTAATAAGGGTGGTCGTACACATTCCATAAAAAAAAACTTTTAGAAAAAAATAGAAACAGACTTCAAAAAACCACTTCTACTTCTTCAGCCTATATAATGGATGTCCGCTGCTGGACAAAGGCCTCTCCTAAGGCTTTCCACGATGACCGGTCTTGTGCGGCTCGCATGCATCGGCTTCCCGCGACCTTCACCAGGTCAATGGTCCACCTTGTTGGGTGGTGAAACCTTGGTGGCGAGCTAAACAACAGAAACCTCGAGACATCGACTTCTAGAGCCATAACAAAAGTAAAATTATTTTTCCCTTTAAGTGTTTTTTGAAGTCAGTTTCTATTTTGTGTAGAAAGATTTTATTTCATGCTTTTCAGTGTCTTAGTCGAAATTCGAAAATTACTTTTTTTCACTTCATAACAATAGTGGCAGCCATAACCAATGTTACAATAAGTTCTCATAAGTAAAAAATCCCTATCTCAAAAACTACTGAACCGATTTTGATGAAACGTATAGTATTCCCTAAGTTGAACAACCCATAGTACATAAAAAAAAATACTTAGATCGGAATTATAGTTCCGCAAATATGCGCGCACAAACATAAAAACATACGTACCTACATACACATACGGGTCGAATTGATTAGGTACCTCCTTTTTTGAAGTCGGTTAAAAATATTGAATACTACAAAATAGAAAAATTGCATTAATTAGAAATATTGCACTACGAATAAAGCCGTCCATTGTATAATGGACGGCTTTATTTCTAATGCAATCTTTTCCAGACAACCTTTGAATGGACAGAGATTTTCCTGGACATTAAATGGGACTGTCGTTGGCGCAAATATTATACATACAATACACTAAGATAGTAATAGTTATGTGTAACATTAAAAAAAATATTTGACGGACTTATTTGAAGAATGAAATTTGAAGTCGTGGTGGCCTAGTGATTAAAACACTAGCCTCTCAAGTATGAGTGTGCGGGTTCGATTCCAGGTCAGGAAAGTACCAATACTTTACTTTAATAATACATAAGTTATATGTACTTTCTAAGTATATCATGGACATCAATGACTAACTACAAGGTGAAGGAAAACATCTTGAGGAAACCTGGACTTTAAGTCTGAAATCGCCAACCCGCATCGATCTTGCTCAATGCGGGTTGGCGCTTTCGCTTGCGTGGTGATTACGCTCAATCCTTCTCTGCAAGAGAGGAGACCTGTGCTCAGCAGTGGGACGGTAAAAAATGGTTGATGATGATGATGAGACGTTGAGAGACTGATTGGGGACCCTGATCTAACTCGAGATGGTCTCCAAAGCCTAGAGCACAGGCGTAGAGTAGCCAGCCTTTCGGTGTTCTATAGGATGCCTTTTGGGGAGTGTGCGAGGGAATTGCATGATTTAATTCCCCCATCTCCGTTCCACCAGCGGACGACCCGTCGTACGGCTGTTTTCCACCCTTACGTTGTTAACACCACTACGATCCGGACGAAGCGTTTCGCCTCCTCCTTTATACCGCGTACATCGAGGGACTGGAACAATTTGCCAGCGGCGGTGTTTCCATCGGACTACAATTTGAGTGTCTTCAAGGCTAGAGTGAATAGGCTCTTAATAAACTAGTGCGCTTTACCATCAACGATTGCGTCACTGCTTACCATCAGGCAGGATTGCGGTCAAGCGCTAGATTATAATATATTAAAAAAAAGACGTTATTCTAATTATATTATAGCATGGATAACCATTAATTAGAGAACGACACATTTGTAAATGCTAAACCACTGACACACATCTCATTTGATTTATCATCAAAACAGTTCACATATTTGGTAGTACCGTTAAACATTTCCAATGTCTCGCCAGTAATTCACGTCCAAGTTGACACATTACCCAATTCAGCACTACCGCTATGTCACAACGTTAAACTGCTCACATTGAGCATAAAATCCAGTCCATTCCAGAGCAATCAGCAACTTTACCCAATGCTTACCACGCCGTGAAATTTTGAGATGAATAGGCGACGGAAATAGTTTTGACATGTATAGTTGAAATAAGTTTGGCGATTCTGATTCCAATGGAAATTTTGGCCGCAGGAATCCGTTGGTTACGAGAATAAGGGAACCGGTCCAAATAGGCCGGATGTTTTGTGGGACTATAAATAAATAGGATGCATTCTGGAGAGTGTGTGAGGGAATTGCATGATTTAATTCCTTCATCTCCGTTGCATCATGGGACGACCCGTCGTACGGTGAGTTTCCACCCTGTCGTTGTTGACACCACAATGATCCGAACGAAGCGTTCCGCCTCTTCTTTTATTCATTGAGGGACTGGAACAATTTGCCAGGGGCGGTGTTACCATCGGACTACAATTTAAGTGTCTTCAAGGCTAAAGTGAATAGGCTCTTAATAATAGTTTATAGAGCGGTTTACCGTCAATGATTGTATCACTACTTCACCATCAGGCGGGATTACGGTCAAGCACTAGATTATCTACACTAATATATAAAGCTGAAGAGTTTGTATGTTTGTTTGTTTGAACGCGCTAATCTCAGGAACTGCTGGTCCAATTTGAAAAAAATAGTTTGTGTTGGATAGCCCATTAATCCAGGAAGGCTTTAGGCTATATAACATCACGCTCCGCATTAAGGGAGCGGGGCATATTAAAAATTTGAAATGTATTAAATTTGAAATATATATTTTGGGGTTAAAATAAAATGTTCAAATAACTAACTCACGTGAACAAAGTCGCGAGCGGCCGCTAGTAATTTATATAAAAAAAAAATACATTCCAACAGAAGTGAAAACTAATAAAAACAAAATACACAATCACGGTGTCGAGTCGGTCACCTCACGCGCATTCAATGCTTTTCCGCATCCAATAAAATGGTCATTGTTACTAAAGACTTCACTATTCACTATACGCTATACACTTCGAAAACGTTGCCCTATACTAGAAATTACTTATGTATCGTAGGTTTTATTTTATCTTATCGCCATTTACAAACATTTAAACTCATACGCAGTAAGGTTCTGGAGTGGCGGCCACGTACTGGAAGACGCAGCGTAGGGAGGCCCCCAACAAGGTGGACCGATGACCTGGTGAAGGTCGCGGGAAGACGATGGATGCGGGCAGCACAAGACCGGTCAGCGTGGAAAGCCTTGGGGGAGGCCTTTGTCCAGCAGTGGACATCTATAGACTGAAGAAGAAGAAGAAGAAACTCATATACACAAACAGCCTGAAACTAACACTTGGCCATACACATATTTGCCCCTTGCGGGAACCAAACCTCCGACACATAGCGCAGCAGTCGATCGCTTAGCCACTGCATCAGCCGTGTCGACGTCTTTCGGCTGAAATGATGAATTCAAGTATTTCTGGTTGTAGGTAGTTTTATAATAAACTAGCTGTGTCCCGCCGTTTTAGTCGCATAAGTTTAGATTTATTTTTATACTAGCCTCCGCCAGCGACTTCGTTCGCGTAGAGTTAGTTATGCTCCGCTTTGACTTCAGTTTTCGCAACATTTTTTGTTACTGCTCTGCTCCTAGTGGTTATAGCGGGATGTTATATAGCCTAAAGACTTCCTGGATTAATAGGCAACGCAAAAATAATTTTTCAACTCGGACCAGTAGTTCCTGAGATTAGCGCGCACAAACAAACAAACTCATCAGCTTTATATATTAGTATAGATACTTATAAACTAGTGCTTGACCGCAATCCCGCTTGGTGGTAAGCAGTGATGCAATCGTTGATGGTAAAACGCGCTAGTTAAGAGCCTATTCACTCAATAAAACTGAGTGAATAGGAAGAACGACGGCAATTGAACGAGACGATGCAATGTAAAACCCAACAACACGACCACCGATGGTGCTCCAGAGGCAGACTGATCTAGAGACCCCCCACGACCAAACTTACGACACAACAACATTTGGTGCATCGTACCCGGCACACATCGCAACACAACTGCTCAGACCCGTCCTCCTTCGTCCTCGTCCCGCTTCACCAGACATCATGTCGGAACACGACGAATCGCTTGGCGGCAAGACTTTGTCTGGTGGGTGGTGACTTCTGCCGGCAGCCGATGTTATAGCCTTCGAACCCGTGGGAATATCCGAGTAAAAACTATCCAATACGTCAATCGTGGTTATAAATCATCTTTTTTCTCGGTGGTGGGCCATAACATCGGCTGCCGGCAGAAGTCACCACCCACCAGACAAAGTCTTGCCGCCAAGCGATTCGTTTCGCATAAACAAAAAATTATGTTGTATAGTTATATAGTATACTATAGCGTGATATAATTTATACTATTTTCGATGGATGGGCTATTTCAGTACAATAGAGAGAAAGTCTATTTTTCAATCTTAATCTTTTATTGGCCATTTATGTACCACTGCTGGGCAAAGACCTCTTTATTTACAAAAAATAGCTCATCTTTTTCAGGACCTGTCGCAATGTCGTTTCTCGTTTAGTGGGTTCCACAAGGTAGTAAATTTGGTCCACTGATCATTGTGACATGCATAAAGAGGAAGTCTGAAAGTGGCACCGGTAGCTGAAAAGTTGTGTGGAAATCGGTTGTCATGGTACGGACATGTGTTACGGAGAACTGAGGAGAATGTCGTGAGGAGAGTCTTAATTATGAATGTTGATGGCTATAAGAGTAGGGGAAGACCAAAGAAACGATGGATGGAATGTGTGAAGGATGATATGGCTAAGAAGGGGGTGACTGCCGAGATGGTTTCTGATAGGGATGCATTGAAGAAAAAGACATGTTGCGCCGACCCCAAATAAATTGGGATAAGGGCAGGAGAATGATGATGGTCATTGTGACATGCGGCAGACGTGTTTTTTTTACTTTATTTACTCGGAAGAACAAATACTTCCACATTATATTTAAAAAAGAAGAACATTATCCCTCTTATTACAAAACGAAATCTTACTATAGTTCCAAACTTAACCTTTGAGTCAGTATTTGTATTTCAAACTTTATTGAGGCCAAGTCAAAGTTCTCAATACAAAACTGACAACTTAATACTGAACTAAGCCGTCATTTTTATATAAAGAACAGCCTTTGTAGATTCATAATTTAATAACTATTTAGGTGGTTTAAAGCCTGTTCTGAATAAAATATTTGTTTTGTAATAAAGGGGAAGGAGTTCAGCAAGTTTTTTTTTTAAGTTCTAGGTACACAGATACATAAAAAGACATACCTAAACAGGACAGTAATTTATATAATGTTTGATTGTATCAAGCAATATGTTTCTAAATAAGTCCTCCAATGGATAAAGCAAATACAATCAAGGCAGTGATGTTTTGTAGGTTCACGAAAAACGATGCCTGCCTGTTCGAAAGAGGTACCGTGATCCCTGGTAGAAATCCCACCAGGCACGCGTGTGCGCACACGCAAGTAAAGGAACACGGAAGGATTTTAGTCAGTAAAAGTCTGACATGCCCTCCCGCTCCGCCCGGAGTGGGATAGGTCATATGATGATTTCCTATCCTCAATAAAAAGGCGATGCAACGGAGTCCGTACAACTAGGAGTAGCTGCGAAAACAGGCTACGTGCCTGACGTGTTCAGCCCATTGAGCCTCTCCCTATAAACGGGAACGAGCAGCAGATATCGAATCATCTTTATTTTGCAGAGCGGTATATGGACTCCGCAGGCGAGATTCTCTAAGAGAATTGATAAAAGATATTAGCACCACTACGGTACCTTATCAATACATCTATGAAAACATCATCATCAACAACCTTTTTTGTGACCCCACTGCTGAGCATAGGTCTCCTCTCATATAGAGAAGGATTGAGCGTAATCACCAGGTTAACTCAATGCGGGTTGGTGATTTTAGACTTAAAGTCCAGGTTTCCTCAAGATGTTTTCTTTCACCTTGTAATCAGTCATTGGTGTCCAAGATATATTTAGAAAGTACATATAACTTTAGTAAAGTTACATTGGTACTTTCCTGACCTGGAATTGAACACGAACACGCTACTTAAAAAAAAAAAAATCTTTTCAGTAAAAGAGTTTTCGATGAAAGACACTATTATTGGACTAAACCTAGAATTATGTCCTTCACCTCACCTTATTATTTTAACTTAATTTCAAACTTACTAAAGTAGAAAGCAGAAACATCCTTCATAGGGTACTGTTTACAAAGTTACGATAAAATATCTGCCCACATACTCCTAACTAAATGAGAAGAAAATTAAAACTTGTATTATATTAACTTGTACTTTTGTTGTCAGTTCATCATCTGTCATCCGACGACGGCCGATGCTGTCAAAAATTTTATTTTAGTTATGAAAAATTATATTTATTCAATTCAAATTACAAAAATTTGTTAATGTTTTGATCATTATAATAATTGTTGAAAATAAGGTTTGTTCGTTTTACAGAAAACCAACCTTTTTAGTTTACTTTTTATTTTTGTTTACGTTATAACATTTTTGAATCGCAGTAGTAGACTGCGATTCAAAAATGTTATAATTCGAATGATAAGTAAAAAATAGAAAAATGATGTCCTGTCTTGTGATCGGTATTAAAAATGTTTGGACTGCTGTAAAAATACAAAATATAATTTATTAATATTAAAGAATGTGGTTTGTAATTAGATAGTCGTGTATATATGTGATAATATAATGATTGGAGCTTATTGCATTTTTCATTCCTTTACTTCTCGTATTTCGGACGATCTAAGGCAGAATACATAAGAGGTAAAATAGTCCAGAATATTACTTCTATTTTAACATGGTAGCAGAGCGTGGTTGCTGAAATAGAGAGGAAGGAGTATATTAGATATATTTAAATTATGGAAGGAAAAGAAGAATTGAGATTACCTATATTTGATGGTACTAACTATGAGCAATGGAAATTCAGATTGAAATTGTTACTGCAATTAAATAACTGCGAGCAGGCCATAGAGCAGGAAGTAAAGACGGAGCCTATGACAGAAAATGATTGGAAAAAGATAGATTTGAAGGCTCAAAACTATGTAGTTAACAGTATCAGTAACTCGCAGCTAGATATTATAATAGCTGAAGGAACTGCATATAAAATGATAAAAAAACTAGATGACATGTATTTGATTAAAGGATGTGCCAACAAATTGTTACTTAAAAGAAAGATATTGCAAACGAAATTTAAAGATGGGAACCCGCTGGAATTCTTTCAGACATTTGAAAAGCAAATAAATGATTTAAAAGGAGCAGGAGAAAAAGTTACTGATGAAGACAAATTAAACTATTTATTGTTGGCCCTACCATCCAAATTTGAAAACATTGTGAATATTGTAGACGCTTTACCTAAAGAAAGTCAAACTGTCGAATATGTTAAGTCAAAACTGTTACTGGAGTATAAAAAGAAAGAAACAGAGAACGTTGAATGTAGTGAGCAGATATTTGCAAGTACCAGTTCGTTCAAACAAACTTGTTACGAATGTAATAGAGAAGGACACTTTAAAAGAGATTGTCCTAAATTGAAAAATAGTCAGCGTGGACAATACCGTGGAAGATTCCATAGAGGTGGACGAGGTTATCGAAGCTACCGAGGACGTAACTACAGAGGTTATAGAGGACTGCGAGGTAATAACTATAATAACGATCCTACAGCAGGAAATTCGTCGGTTGGCTTCAACGTCGAAGTGCTAACAGCTGAAGCAAATACAGTGAATTGGCTCCTGGATAGCGGCTGTAGTGACCACATCGTGAACGATGACAGATACTTTTGTGAGTATAAAAAGTTAGACAATCCAGTAAATATTAGAGTAGGTGATGGTTTTTCTTTAAAATCGGAAAAGATAGGAAAGATTACAATGCATTGTTATGCAAACTATCAATTGCACAAAATTGATATTGACAATGTTTATTACGTCCCTAATATGAAAAGAAACTTGCTTAGTGTATCCGGTATTGTGAATAGAGGGAACATGATTAAATTCCAAAATGAAATTGCTAATATATATAGTTCGCAATATAAGTTAGTAGCTGTAGCTAGAAAAAAGAATAAATTGTATGAACTAGAAGGTAAAATAAGTGGCGATAAATATGTAAATACAAATGTACAAGATATGTCGTTGAAAGAGAAATGGCATCGAATGCTTGGTCACGTTAATTATTCAAAATTAAAAGAAATGTGTAGGCATAAATTATTAACCGGATTACCTGACAGACTAAACGGGAATTACATACAGTGTGAAATTTGTTTACAAAACAAGATGACGAATTTACCCTTCGAAAATAATAGACGTAGAGCTACGGAAATTTTAGAAATCATACATACTGATGTGAATGGACCAATTACTCCGGTAGGTTATAATGAACAAAGATATTTCGTTTCATTTATTGATGATTACAGCAGACATGCTGCAGTGTGTGTGATTAAAAATAAAAGTGAAGTGTTTGATTGCTTCAGAACTTATGTGATTCGGATGCAAAACCAAACAGGAAAGCGAGTGAAGGAAATAAGGTGTGATAGAGGCCGAGAATACCTCAATAGAGATTTTTATTATTTTGCAAAAGAAAACGGAATATTTTTGAATCCTGGACCAGCTTATACTCACGAACTTAATGGAACTGCTGAAAGATATAACAGAACAATTATGGATAGAGCACGATGCTTAATGACAGAAGCAAAATTAGATAAAAAATACTGGCCTGAATGTGTACTTACAGCAGCTTATTTAGGAAATAGAATTTTGACAAATACTGCGGAAAAGAAAAGCCCGTTTGAAATATTTTATAGAAGGAAACCAGACGTAAAGTACTTGAGATTATATGGTAGTAAATGTTTTGTCCGTGTACCTGAAGAAAAAAGAACTTCAAAGTTAAACCCAAAAGGGGTGAAAGGATGTTTAGTAGGCTATACAGATACAGGGTACAAGGTGTTGGTAGATAATAAAATTATTGTTAGTCGACATGTTATTTTTATTGATTCAGAAGCAAAAGTAATTAAATATCAGTCTTATCCAAACCATGATACAGATAATGAGGATAGTAATGGTGAAAATAGGAACATGAATGAAGACAAAGAAAGAACACAGATAAATGAAAATGAGAAATTAAGAGAACATACTGACAATAATGATGAATTTTTTGATACAGTTGAAGGTGAAGAAAATGAAAGAGAGAAATCTAATGTTGAGGAGGTGAGCGAACCAAGTCGCCCAAGAAGGGAAAGAAAATTACCTGCAAGATTGAACGATCACATAGTATATGTAAATGTATGTGATGTAAGTGTACCAGAAACGTACGAGGAAGCAATTAGTAGTCCTCAAGCAAATTTGTGGAAAAATGCAATGAATAATGAAATTAATAGTTTAGAAAAAAATGAAACATGGCAAATAGTTGATGAACCAATAAATAAAAATATAATCGAAGTAAAATGGATTTTTCGAATTAAATCTAATGGCATATATAAAGCGCGCGTAGTAGCAAAAGGTTTTCAACAAGTTTATAATGAATATGAAGAGATTTACTCGCCTGTTGCTAGAATGACTACAATGAAAGCTCTGATGTCAACTGCTTGTGTAAGAGGTTGGCATATAGAATGTATGGATGTAGAGACAGCTTTCTTGAATGGAACTATTAAATCAGAAGTTTATATTTATCCACCAGACGGTTACAAAGTTAAAGACAACAAAGTATGCAAACTAAGAAAAGCACTATACGGATTGCGAGAGAGTCCAAGAGACTGGTATGAGTGTTACAATGAATTTATGCTCAGCATTAATTTTAAAAGATCTGATTATGATTATTGTTTGTATACAGGGTGTATCAATAGTGAAAAAGTATACCTATGTCTATACGTGGATGACATTTTGATTTGTGCCGAAAAAGAGAACACGATTAGGAAAGTTAAACAACTGTTGAGTGATAGATTTCGGATGAAGGATTTAGGAAAAGTAAAACAATATTTAGGTATTGATATTGATTATAAGCCGGAACTTAAAAGAATGATTTTGAGTCAGTGCAAATATATAGAAAGTTTGGCAGAAAAATATAATATAAAAGATTCTAAGAAATATGAGACACCGATGGAGCAGAATTTATCAATTGAAAATGGAGAAATAAATTATGATTTGAAGTACAGAAATTTGATTGGAGCTCTATTATATGTTGCTAGTGCGACGCGACCAAATGTTTCGTATAGCGTAAACTTTATGAGTCGTTTTCAAAATTATTATAGCGTCACACACTATATTTATGCATTACGGATTCTAAAGTATTTATATCATTCCCGAAATTTGGCACTTAATTTTAATGCGGAATATGATGATTGCTTAGATGCATTTGTAGATGCTGATTGGGCTGCGGATAAAAATGACAGAAAGTCAACTACAGGAATTATATTAAGAGTGTTTAATAATCCAGTAATGTGGAAGACCCATAAACAAAGAATAGTGTCAAGAGCTTCAACTCATGCGGAATATTATGCGTTAGCCGATTGTGTAACAGAAGTTTTACCAGTGATAGGCATATTAGGTGATTTAGATGTTAAAATTTCCAAACCAGTTAAAATTTATGAAGATAATAGTGGTGCCATATCCCTTTCAAAGAACGGTAAATTTTGTAAAAACTCTAAACATATTGACGTAAGCTATCACTTTGTAAATGATTATGAAAAAAAGAAAGTAATTGATGTGACAAAGATAAACACTGATGATCAATTGGCAGATATTTTGACAAAGGCGTTGGGCAAATCTAAATTTCAAAAACTGAGACAACTGATTAACGTTTATTAAGAAATTGTAATTTAATGATACTGATTGTTTATTGAATGTGATATTGTTGTGTATTCGTGTAGGTTATGTTTTTATGTTTTTCTATAAAACTCAAGGAGGTGTGTTGAAAAAAAGGGTTGTTCGTTTTACAGAAAAACCTCTTTAGTTTACTCTAGTACTGCGATTCGAAAAATGTTAAAATTCGAATAAAAAGAAAAATGAAGTCTGTCTCGTCATCGGTATTAAAAAAATGTTTGGACTGCTGTAAAAATACAAAATATAATTTATTAATATTAAAGAACGTGGTTTGTAATTAGATAGTCATGTATATATGTGATAATATAATGATTGGAGCTTATTGCATTTTTCATTCCTTTACTTCTCGTATTTCGGACGATCTAAGGCAGAATACATAAGAGGTAAAATAGTCCAGAATATTACTTCTATTTTAACAATAATAGATTCTCACCGCGTCAGAGGAAGTTCGTGCGCGTTTGATACTCCTAAAATAAAATATGTCGAACATGATAAAATGTAACGAGTGTAACATCGTCATTGACGAAATGTTGTCTTATATACAGAATAAGATTTCTGTGATTGATGAAGAAACTCTGGTGCGCATTTGTAAAACATCATTCACCAGTGAAGAAATTAAAAAATCTAAATCTCTGCTATTTGATTCGATCCCTACGGATAAAAGGAAAATTGTTCGGAAGAATAAAGGAAAGGAGGTAAGAGATTTAGCTGATATCGTAAATGTATTCAAGTCAGTGGATCCAGATACAATTCCAATGTTTGCCCGTCAATTAGAAAAGTTGCCACCTATAACCTTTGATCATTTGGACTGTACCAAATTATTAAAGGATCTGCTAATAATACAGACCGAGATTAAAAACATAAAGTCAATTTATGCTACAGTCAATCAGTTAAAAGAGATGAAAATGGAGATACTGCAACTAAATAATGATTGCTTGCCCCCTACTCCTGCATGTAATGTGAGCATGAGACGTGGTGGTTGGGTATTGGACAGTGGACCGACGGAGCTTACAAACAATCACAATGTAACTCTGAACGAATCTGACCCCACTGGGGTGGAGTTTTCTAAGCAACAAGATTGTAAAAATGATCTGCAGCACAGAAAAGTTATTCAGGTAGAAGAAGAAAAAACCTGCAAAACACCTTGTGAGTTGCTTGTGCAGGATTCGTTGCCATCATTTGCAGTAAGAGCGGGTGGTGATAATTCGCGGTCAGTACGTCGCCCGCTGAGCACAGCTGGAGTGTTATCTAACATAACGGAACCGCTAGCAAATAAAGTATTAAATGTACCCACATGCGATATTCAAGGTAAAGATAATGCGAATGAGATTCGAAATAATATTGTAATACCGACGACAGATTATGTCAACCTACAGTCGAGTGATAGCGAATGGCATTTAGTATCCAAACCGGTGAGACGAAATTATACTAAGCAGTATCGTTATCAAGGCAAGTCGGGTACTGCTAGAGATAATGAGTGTAAATTTAAAGCTGCGGAAAGAAAAATTCCAATGTTTATTACGAATGTAAACAAAGAAACGACGCCTGCTGATATCACGTCATATATTCAGTCTAAAACACAGGAGTCGGTGTCTTTGCAAAAGATACATTTTAAAAAGGATAAAGGTCACTGTGCCTATAAATTTTTCATATCTGAAACAAGGTTATCGATTTATATGGATGAAAAACTGTGGCCTGAGGGTATTGTATTCAGGCGCTTTGTGAACTTTAATCCCGGAGTAACGAATAGAATAAATTCTGTGATCGATACAAATGTGTCAAAATAATGAGCGACTGTCCTTATAATTTCGCCAGTTTTAACTGTAGAAATGTTAAACGCTCCCTAGATGCTGTACGTGAACTATGCCATTCCTGTGATTTAATCGCGTTGCAAGAGACATGGCTGATGCCTGATGATATACCTTTTCTATGCAGCATTGACCGAGATTTTAGTTACACAGGTACGTCAGCAGTGGATACATCGGCGGGAATATTACGGGGGAGGCCTCACGGTGGCGTGGCATTGCTGTGGAAGTGTGAGATATTCCCTCAAGTGACGGTGTTACAGTGTAATAATACGAGGCTATGTGCAATCAAAATTATAACTAGAGACCGCCCTATAATTGTCATGAGTGTGTACATGCCTACGAATGCCAATGTTAATCTACCTGAATTTACAGACTGTCTTGGTACGGTGAGTGCAATAATAACTGAATATGGTGTGGAATCTGTTTTCATCTTGGGTGATTACAACGCTAACCCGTCTGAACTGTTTTTTCAAGAACTGTGTGATTTCTGCGATGAACAATCATGGTCTTATATAGATGTAGATATATTGGGTTTACATTCTGGTACTTATACTTATTTAAGTGATGTATAGGGAACGTATAGTTGGTTAGATCACTGCATTGTGACCCAGGCGGCTAAACGCACTGTTTGTAATGTTTATGTAAAATATGACACTACTTGGTCCGATCATTTTCCCCTTGTTGTTCAATGTAATTTAAATTTATTAATACCTACATCGTATGGTGATGTAAATACGAACAAGGGTATTAAATGGAGTGAGAGGAATGAAGCGCAAATAACAGTTAAAGAATGTCATTTGAGACTGAGCTATATTGACTTTCCTGTGGAATTTTCTCAATGTGCAGATAGTTATTGTGGAGACTTCGGCCACAGACGTATCATTGACAAGTTGTATTCTGATATTACAGCCGCCCTTCGTAATGCATCAGTTGTTAGTGGTATGGGCACGCGTGCCAGGAGTGGAAGGAGGGGCTCATGCATAGCAGGCTAGAATGAACACGTCCGTGGGGCTCATCTAGAGGCCCGCACGAGGTTTCTGGAGTGGGTTATGTGCGGGAGGCCTAGAACTGGGTGTGTATATGATGATATGAATAAAAGCAGAAAGGAATTTAAATCAAGGCTTAAATGGTGTCAGGATCATGAAGATCAGGTGAAAATGGATGCCATTGCAGAGAAACATAAATCCGGAGACTTCCGGAGTTTCTGGCAATCCACTAACAGCGTTACTCCGAAACCTGGCCGTCCGATGTGCGTCGGTGGGGTGAGTGACTCTAAAGAAATTGCTGACTTATTTGGAAGCCATTTCCGTGTTCGGTCTCCAGTAGATCAAGGAGTTGGGGTGCCCACTGCTGGGATGCCTAGTGGTCTTGTGGGGAATAAATTTAATTCTAAAGAAATTGCTACTTTTATTAAGACGATGACTAAAGGTAAATCCCCCGGCTATGATGGGCTCAGCATTGAGCACCTGCAACATGCAGGCCCGCATATATCGAGAGTGCTAGCAATGTTCTTTTCTCTATGTATGAGCCATTGTTACCTTCCTTCGGATCTAATGAAAACTGTTGTAGTGCCTGTGGTTAAGAACAAGACAGGGGATGCTGCTGACGTGAATAACTACAGACCAATTTCACTCGCAACAGTTATAGCAAAAGTGTTTGATGGCGTGCTTAATAATCGCCTAGGTGAATATCTGTCATTTCATGACAATCAGTTTGGGTTTCGGCCCAAACTGTCCACTGAAACTGCTATTTTGAGTCTTAAGCATGTCGTCAGGTACTATACTGATCACAAAACTCCAGTGTATGCGTGCTTCCTGGATCTTTCCAAAGCCTTCGACCTGGTGTCATATAACATACTGTGGGAGAAACTGAAGAGTATTGGGTTACCCCCGGAACTCTTGAATATATTAAAATATTGGTACAGACACCAGACCAATAGCGTCAGATGGGCGGGTGTAATGTCAGAGCCCTATAAATTGGAGTGTGGGGTGAGACAGGGGGGGTTGACCTCTCCTGCGCTCTTCAACCTCTATATGAACGCCCTGATCATTAGGCTGAGCAGTCAACATGTTGGTTGCCATGTAGACGGAGTATGCGTTAATAATCTGAGCTATGCTGATGACATGATGCTGCTGAGCGCATCGGTCTGCGGTCTTAGAAAACTGTTAGGGACCTGTGAAGAGTATGCCTCGATCCATGGGTTGAAATATAATGCAGGTAAAAGTAAATTCATGGTGTTTGGTGCTAGTTTGCTGAAGAGTGTGCCTCCTGTATTTATAGATAAAGCACCGCTTGAGAAGGTGTTGCAAATTAAATACTTAGGTCACATTCTTACAGCTGACCTGAAAGACGATCTGGACATTGAGCGGGAGCGGAGGGCGTTGTCAGTTAGGGGTAATATGATAGCACGTAGGTTTGTACGCTGTTCGAGGGAGGTAAAGATAATGCTCTTTAGAGCTTACTATACGTCCCTCTACACGTGCAGCCTGTGGGCTGATTATACCCGTGCAGCATATAGCGCCCTCCGCGTCCAGTTCAATAATGCGTTTAGGGCGGTGCTGAGGCTGCCTCGCCACTGCAGCGCCTCGGGCATGTTCGCAGAGGCTCGTACCGACTGCTTTCACGCCACAATGCGTAAGCGGTGCGCGTCTCTGGTGCACAGAGTGCAAGGCAGCGACAACACCGTCCTCGCGATGATCGCCAACCGACTGGATTGTCTGTACATCCAGCAATGCTGCGGCAGACATATTGCTGCCGTGTGAGGTTCTTGTTTGTTTTAGTTTATAAGTTTGTGTTTTATTTATAAGTCTCTTTTGTTGTTAACTATGGATATTTTCTGAAATAAATGATTTGATTTGATTAAACACACACAATGTAGCCAAACATTATTATAAGTTAGGGGATGTCGCAGAAGGAAGCTGCGGAACGGGAGAGGGAGATCTCAACTCCCTTCCCGGGCCGCAGAAGACGCACCGGGCGTCGAGGAAGGGCGGATAACGCCCTCTTCCGCCCCCCATGAATGGGTCCAGGGGCGAAAGACATGTGGAAGTCCCTGCCCCCTATTTGTTGGACCCCGAGGCGGACGTGCGCGCTAATTTCGGCGCGCGCCTCTGAGGCGATGCACGGGGTAGTTTAACACCCCACTACCCCGTGCAGGAGACGAGGCCCGGACAGACCGGGCCAGCACGAGAGTGTGGGGCCGTGGAAGAATTTAGACTACCACGGTCCCACGCGCGCTCGTGATAGAAGAAGCACCGGGGTGGTTTTAGTCAGTAAAAGTCTGACAGACCCCGTCGCCCAACCCAGGGCGGCGGACATCCAATGAGGTTAATAGTAACCTATCATTTACCGGGTATCTTTCATTGACCTGAGTGTGCTTTGGCAGTAGCGAGCATGTCATGCTAACTCTAATATCTCGCTAATGGTGGCCTGCGCGTTGGATCATTAAGTTTCCTTTAGTTTCTTTTCTGTCCTCAGAGTATATAGGTGCGTCGGTGGTACATGGTGTACGCTTTCTTGGGCCAGGTGGGAGTAGTCCCACCTGGCCCAAGAAAGCCTACATATGCTACCCTAGGTGTACAGCATAAAACTGCGTTTGCAAAACGCCAACACTACATGTTAAGTTCTCACGTATACAAAATTATACAAATTATATAGCACTTATAATAAATCTAAATAAATTCAATTTGAAATCTAAATTTTAGGACTGGCTCATTCAGCAGGGCCAAAAACACTGAATCTCTACTAGCATACATCGCTTAACAAATAACAAAACATCATTAAATTGGAACACAACACTCTACACATAAACCAACAACTCACACACGTACAACACATACACCCATCCAATAAAACTTAATTACATTTACGAACACACATAATCTCTCGTCAAACACTTCCGCTTTTTTTCCGTATCTGCATCCATGCTCAAATAAATTTGTAATTGAATGTTTATATTATATTTATAACCAGCTTTCCGCCCGCGGCTTCGCCCGCGTAGATTTCGGTTCTAACGCGCTTTTTAGATTTCCCTCGGGAATATTAATTTTTTCAATAAAAGATAGCCTATGTCCTTTCTCGGGGTCTAAAGATTGTCTGTGCCAAAGTTCATCAAAATCGGTTGAGAGGTTTAAGCGGGAAAGCGTAACAGACAGACAGACAGACAGAGTTACTTTTATAATATTAGAATAGATAAAATAACTTAACGATAAAATAACTAACTAAAATAACAAATTTATATTTTTGTTTTTATACATTTCTTATGATAGAATTAGGAATAACATCAACACTCGAAACCAAAGGCCCAATATGAATGTACAGTTCAGCTCAATGGGATTGAATAACTGTCTCCTAAGATACAGGACCGTATTCCCTAGTTTTGGAGGCAGGATTTGTTTTTTGTTATGTAGACTTCTTTTTATATACAATATGTAAAGAAAACTCTGTCCGATCCGTGAAGGTAATGTTAGGTATCTATAACTGATTCTACTAATACCCACAAAGACAGGCAAAACTTAAAAAAAAATCCCCCTAAAAAATAAATATTATTTCGCAAAAAGAGGTAACTTAATACATGTGCGGTAAGCCACTCCTTCCGCGGGCGGCGGGGGGCAGGGCACGCGGCACCTGTGACGTGGTCACGTCGCTATTCGCTTATAATAATACCGGTGTTGTCACTTTTTTAAAAATTACCAAATTTCGGGGAAATTGGAATTAATTGCCGGGAAAAAAGGATTATTTCAAAATTCATTGGTATTGTTACTATGATGATTATGTAAAATTTTACATTATATTTGGTCAAGTGTTTACCTAACCTTTATTATCCTCATGGGTCGGACAGGGTTTTTGGACACTCTTTACATATTGTATAAAATTAATGACTATTACTTTTATTCTTTTTCTCTCCCTGTGTCTATTGTAAGTTTTTTTAGTCTTGCCATATAGGTAGTATAGGCGACGCATCACACATTGATACTTACCTGAAATGTGTACCTACTTAATTAGGCTAATAAACTTATAACTACTCTTAGAACTATAACTTAAAGCTAAATAACCTAAATGTGTCGTAATACTAAGTACTTACCCTGTATGTCGCCCATGCCATGCCTATGTCATGTATTTATGTGTTATGTAAATAAATTGAAACGGACTGCGCGAGCGTCTCATTCGCATACGTTCATTTGGTCCGCGACTCGCGACATTCATTCCACAGCGGAAGGGCTGGGCCCGCGCCCGATCGCGCCAGCGCCACTCCACCCCCGCAGTCAGACGATATGTGCCAACCCGCGCACACGCACCAACGCGAAGGACGCTCGCCCGCCGTCTGTTTAGTAATATCGTAGTTTCCTTTCACCCTCGGCTGAAATGATGAATTCAAGTATTTCTGGTTGTAGGTAGCTTTATAATAAACTAGCTGTGTCCCGCCGTTTTAGTCGCATAAGTTTAGATTTATTTTTATATACTTATAAACTAGTGCTTGACCGCAATCCCGCCTGGTGGTAAGCAGTGATGCAATCGTTGATGGTAAAGCGCGCTAGTTAAGAGCCTATTCACTCAATAAAACTGAGTGAATAGGAAGAACGACGGCAATTCAACGAGGCGATGCAATGTAAAACCCAACAACACGACCAACGATGGTGCTCCAGAGGCAGACTGATCTAGAGACCCCCCACGACCATACTTCCGACACAACAACATTTGATGCATCGTACCCGGCACACATCGCAACACAACTGCTCAGACCCGTCCTCCTTCGTCCTCGTCCCGCTTCACCAGACATCATGTCGGAACACGACGAATCGCTTGGTGGCAAGACTTTGTCTGGTGGGTGGTGACTTCTGCCGGCAGCCGATGTTATAGCCTTCGACCCCGTGGGAATATCCGAGTAAAAACTATCCAATACGTCAATCGTGGTTATAAATCATCTTTTTTCTCGGTGGTGGGCCATAACATCGGCTGCCGGCAGAAGTCACCACCCACCAGACAAAGTCTTGCCGCCAAGCGATTCGTTTCGCATAAACAAAAAATAATGTTGTATAGTTTTATAGTATACTATAGCGTGATATAATTTATACTATTTTCGATGGATGGTCTATTTCAGTACAATAGAGAGAAAGTCTATTTTTCAATTTTAATCTTTTATTGGCCATATAAGTACCACTGCTGGGCAAAGACCTCTTTATTTACAAAAAATAGCTCATCTTTGTCAGGACCTGTCGCAATGTCGTTTCCCGTTGAGTGGGTTCCACAAGGTCGTAAATTTGGTCCACTGATCATTGTGACATGCGGCAGATGTGTTTTTTTTTACTTTATTTACTCGGAAGAACAAATACTTCCACATTATATTTAACAAAGAAGAACTTTATCCCTCTTATTACAAAACAAAATCTTACTATAGTTCCAAACTTAACCTTTGAGTCAGTATTTGTATTTCAAACTTTATTGAGGTCAAGTCAAAGTTCGCAATAGCTATAATATAATATAGCTAGTGTTGATAAATCTATGACTTTCGATCCCGTCACACCGATAGAAATTTATAAAATGGTAAATGGTATGGAGAATAAAAAGTCATATGGACATGATGAAATACCACTGAGCGTAATCAAAGAAAACATAGATATACTGGCATACCCAATATCTGAATCAATTAATAACTGTGTCAATGAAGGCTGTTTTCCAAACCAATTTAAGTTAGCTAGAGTTCTACCCCTATTTAAGAAAGGTGTCAGAACAGATCCAGGCAATTACAGGCCCATTTCATTGTTACCCGTTCTATCCAAACTTTTTGAAAAAGTGATGAAATCTAGGCTAGTAAGACATTTAAGTAGTCAAAAAATAATAGACAGTAATCAGTTTGGATACCAAAAAAGTAAAGGCACACTAGATGCAATAGACTCGTTAGTTAATAACGTGGTAAAACAGCTGAACAATAAACTTCAAGTTGCTGGCTTATTCCTAGACCTAAGTTCCGCGTTTGATACCGTAGAACATTGCATTCTGGTGAATAAGTTGGAGCATTACGGTATAAGGGAAAATGTTCTAAAACTTTTTAGTTCTTATTTGGCCAATAGGAAACAGTACGTCGAAATTAAATCAATTCACGAAGGTGTGGAAGAAATACATAAGTCGAAGTCACTTGCTGTAACTAGAGGCGTTCCGCAGGGTTCGGTTTTAGGACCCCTTTTCTTTATTATATTTCTAAATGATCTAACGGAATACATTAAAAAAAAAATATCAGATGCTGACTTGATAATATTTGCTGACGATACTAGTGCTGTTATAGCTGCTGATGATATTGAGACCTTACAACGTAAATTGAATTTATTAATAGCCGCCTGTGAAACCTGGTTTTCTATGAATAATCTTAAATTAAACGTAAATAAGACGAAGTGTATGATGTTTAGATCAACAGTTAGAAACAAGGCTCTTGTAAACGTAGGATCTTTGGGTAGGCAAATTGATGTAGTAGAAACTGTAAAATTTTTGGGGATACAAATTGACTCCTTACTTAATTGGAAGCCAGAACTTAATTCAATTACGGGTACGATAAGTAGTGCCTGTTATGCTATCAGATCTCTGAGGGATACGCTATCTATTTCCCAACTTCGTGCTGTTTATTTTGCTCTGGTTGAATCTAAACTTAGGTATAGTATAAAATTTTGGGGAAACAGCTATAGGTACAATGTTATGGCAGCCTTTACCATACAAAAGCGAGCATTAAGAACCATGCTCCGTTTAATCCAGACAGAATCATGTAAGGAGTTGTTTATTAGGTTTAGAATTTTGACGGTACCATGTCTTTATATTTTGGTTCTCCTTACTTATTTAATCAAAAACTTAAACGAGTTTGAAACAGATACTGAAAGAAAAAATAGAGTTGACACTCGTAGAAAAGATCTTCCTACTTTTGTACAGCCAAAGCTTAATGTTGTCGATCATTCGTCACTCGTACAGTCGGTCAATCTGTTTAACAAATTACCAACAGAATTGAAGAATATTCAGAATGTGAACATATTCAAAAATAAACTCAGGAATTTGTTAATCAACAAAGCCTATTACAGTATTGACGAATTTTGTAATGACAAAAGCTTAAAATTAATATTATATTGACATTAAATTATATTTGTGTGCACCCTTTGTTTGACATTGCTTCATTTTTTTTTTGTCTGACATTGTTTGACTTATAAATATTGTTTTTTTTTTCTTTCTAATTAATTATCCGACTTAATTGTATTTTTGTGATAGGTATTGCTAGGGGCAATGTATTAATTGCGATGTACAATTGATATGTTTGCTATGTATAAATACTGCACTTTGAGATTGCTTATATTTTAATATTTATGTTGCTTTTTCTTCTATTAATGTAAACATTTCAACACAAATGTATTTTTGTTATGAAATAAAGAACTTGAATACAAAACTTACAACTTAATACTGAACTAAGCCGTCATTTTTATATAAAGAACAGCCTTTGTAGATTCATAATTTAATAACTATTTAGGTGGTTTAAAGCCTGTTCTGAATAAAATATTTGTTTTGTAATAAAGGGGAAGGAGTTCAGCAAGTTTTTTTTTTAAGTTCTAGGTACACAGATACATAAAAAGACATACCTAAACAGGACAGTAATTTATATAATGTTTGATTGTATCAAGCAATATGTTTCTAAATAAGTCCTCCAATGGATAAAGCAAATACAATCAAGGCAGTGATGTTTTGTAGGTTCACAAAAAACGATGCCTGCCTGTTCGAAAGAGGTACCGTGATCCCTGGTAGAAATCCACCAGGCACGCGTGTGCGCACACGCAAGTAAAGGAACACGGAAGGATTTTAGTCAGTAAAAGTCTGACACGCCCTTCCGCTCCGTCCAGAGTGGGGTAGGTCATTTGATGATTTCCTATCCTCAATAAAAAGGCGATGCAACGGAGTCCGTACAACTAGGAGTAGCTGCGAAAACAGGCTACGTGCCTGACGTGTTCAGCCCATTGAGCCTCTCCCTATAAACGGGAACGAGCAGCAGATATCGAATCATCTTTATTTTGCAGAGCGGTATATGGACTCCGCAGGCGAGATTCTCTAAGAGAATTGATAAAAGATATTAGCACCACTACGGTACCTTATCAATACATCTATGAAAACATCATCATCAACAACCTTTTTTGTGACCCCACTGCTGAGCATAGGTCTCCTCTCATATAGAGAAGGATTGAGCGTAATCACCAGGTTAACTCAATGCGGGTTGGTGATTTTAGACTTAAAGTCCAGGTTTCCTCAAGAAGTTTTCTTTCACCTTGTAATCAGTCATTGGTGTCCAAGATATATTTAGAAAGTACATATAACTTTAGTAAAGTTACATTTATACTTTCCTAACCTAGAATTAAACACGAACACCCCACACCTACTTAAGAAAAAAATTAAATCTTTTTAGTAAAAGAGTTTTCGGTTAAAGACACTATTGTTGAACTAAACCTAGAATTATGTCCTTCACCTCACCTTATTATTTTAACCTAGTTTCAAACTTGCTAAAGTAGAAAGTAGAAACATCCTTTATGGGGTACTGTTTATAAAGTTACAATAAAATATCTGCCCACATACTCCTAACTAAATGAGAAGAAAATTGAAACTTGTATTAAACATACAAAATGTAGCCAAACATTATTATAAGTTAAGGGATGTCGCAGAAGGAAGCTGCGGAACGGGAGAGGGAGATCTCAACTCCCTTCCCGGGCCGCAGAAGACGCACCGGGCGTCGAGGAAGGGCGGATAACGCCCTCTTTCGCCCCCCATGAATGGGTCCAGGGGCGAGAGACATGGGGAAGTCCCCGCCCCCTATTCAATGGACCCCGCGGCGGACGTGCGCGCTAATTTCGGCGCGCGCCTCTGAGGCGATGCACGGGGTAGTTTAACACCCCACTACCCCGTGCAGGAGACGAGGCCCGGACAGACCGGGCCAGCACGAGAGTGTGGGGCCGTGGAAGAATTTAGACTACCACGGTCCCACGCGCGCTCGTGATAGAAGAAGCACCGGGGTGGTTTCAGTCAGTAAAAGTCTGACAGACCCCGTCGCCCAACCCAGGGCGGCGGACATCCAATGAGGATTTCCACCCCGAAAAAAAAAAAGAAGGGATTACATCCCTGACAATAATGCTTGACTCAACGCTGGCCCTGATGCACAGGGGAGCATAAACTAATCAACATTTGGTAACATTGTTGAAACTGCTCACCCATTGGAAAAAACTATATTTGCGTCTATGTATGTATAGACGCAATTTATTAGTATTGTATAATTGCATATTGCATAGCACAAGAGTGAGCATTGTGTACTTCAGCAACACACACACACACACACACACACACACACACACACACACACACACACACACACAGGTTAATAGTAACCTATCATTTACCGCGTATCTTTCATTGACCTGAGTGTGCTTTGGCAGTAGCGAGCATGTCATGCTAACTCTAATATCTCGCTGATGGTGGCCTGTGCGTTGGATCATTAAGTTTCCTTGAGTTTATTTTCTGTCCTCAGAGTATATAGGTGCGTCGGTGGTACATGGTGTACGCTTTCTTGGGCCAGGTGGGAGTAGTCCCACCTGACCCAAGAAAGCTTACTAATGCTACCCTAGGTGTACAGCATAAAACTGCGTTTTCAAAACGCCAACACTACATGTTAAGTTCTCACGTATACAAAATTATACAAATTATATAGCACATAATAAATCTAAATAATTTCAATTTGAAATCTAAATTTTAGGACTGGCTCATTCAGCAGGGCCAAAAACACTGAATCTCTACTAGCATACATCGCTTAACAAATAACAAAACATCATTAAATTGGAACACAACACTCTACACATAAACCAACAACTCACACACACACAACACATACACCCATCTAATAAAACTTAATTACATTTACGAACACACATAATCTCTCGTCAAACACTTCCGCTTTTTTTTTCCGTATCTGCATCCATGCTCAAATAAATTTGTAATTGAATGTTTATATTATATTTATAACCAGCTTTCCGCCCGCGGCTTCATCCGCGTAGAATTCGGTTATATCGCGCTTTTTAAATTTCCCTCGGGAATATTAATTTTTTCATTAAAAGGTAGCCTATGTCCTTTCTCGGGGTCTAAAGATTGTGCCAAAGTTCATCAAAATTGGTTGAGAGGTTTAAGCGGGAAAGCGTAACAGACAGACAGACAGACAGAGTTACTTTTATAATATTAGTATGGATAAAATAACTTAGGTAACTTAAATTTATATTTATAACTGTCACCTAAGATACAGGACCGTATTTCCTAGTTTTGGAGGCAGGATTTGTTTTTTGTTATGTAGACTTTTTTACATATAAAATTAATGACTATTACTTTTATTCTTTTTCTCTCCCTGTGTCTATTGTAAGTTTTTTTAGTCTTGCCATATAGGTAGTATAGGCGACGCATCACGCATTGATACTTACCTGAAATGTGTACCTACTTAATTAAACTAATAAACTTATAACCACTCTTAGAACTATAACTTAAAACTAAATAACCTAAATGTGTCGTAATACTAAGTACTTACCCTGTATGTCGCCCATGCCATGCCTATATCATGTATTTATGTGTTATGTAAATAAATTTAAACGTACCGCGCGAGCGTCTCATTCGCATACGTTCATTCGGTCCGCGACTGGCGACATTCATGCGGTCATGCCACAGCGGAAGGGTTGGGCCCGCGTCCGATCGCGCCACCCCACCCCCGCAGTCAGACGATAGGTGCCAACCCGCGCACACGCAGCAACGCGAAGGACGCTCGCCCGCCGTCTGTTTAGTAAAATCGTTCCTTTCACCCCGGCTTCCTAACACACCAGCGACCTACCTACAAGGATTCTATACTTTATACGTAGTACGTAAATTTTGTCTATGTTTTGGTTCAATAAATGTGTTATTAGATAATATTCAATGATTGAGCTTAATTGTGCTGATTCTTGCCTCGTGTTCGTGAACGGACTCCGTCAGTGGGGACTGTCCATTTCTTAGCTGCCACGGCTTATTTTAATTTCAATATTGCTTTTATGTTTACTGTAACGGCTTTTAACTTGCAAGTCTTCCTGCATGATTCTCATCATCATCTCAGCGTTAATCCCAGTCGCATCCGAAGTTTTTTCAGCTTTGGAGTCTGGGGTCCGCTTTACCAGTCTAACTACAGATTTTGGCTGAACTTCGATATTTTCCGTGAAGCGACTACCGTCTGACCTCCACAAACCCAAAAACCTTCCTGCTTCATTCTCACGTGGTTAATTTCAACATAAATGATTTAATTACATACAATGTAACAATTTTATGGTTTTAAAAGTGTGTCTGTAGAGCTTCTTACCCGTTATTTTCCATAGAACTCTCGTCGTCAACTGCAATCTCCCGAAGAACTTCTCCATCTCACTGATGATCCTAAAGCTTCAGCGAACCATGTCAATTGCTTTTTTACCAATATTGGTAGTAAACTAGCCTCCCAAGTAAATCGTCTCTCAAGATCTTTTCATGATATTAGACTCCCCCCCCCCCCTTCCTCCCCCTGCCAGTCCCTTGTGATGCTGCCTGTGGACGTAACACAGGTTGAAAGCCTAATTAGCACTTTACGCTCTGATTGTCCACTGGATATGATAACATATCAGCTAAAGTACTGAAACAATCGAAATTCACTCTATCATTACCCATCATGCATATCTTCAATCGTGCTATTGATACTGGAGTTTTTCCAAACCCCCTCAAAAAAGCAATCGTGCACCCGATTTTCAAGAGTGGTGACAGAGCCAATGAATCAAATTACCGTCCAATCTCCATATTAAGCTCCTTATCTAAAATTCTTGAAAGGATACTTAACAACTACCTCGTCGCGTATCTCTCTAAGCACAAAATCATTGCCAATAATCAGTACGGATTTAGACCCGGAATCTCAACAGAGGATGCTGTTGTTGACCTTACTAAACCTTAGTTAACAAACTCGACAAAGGTATGAAATGCTACGGTATCTTCCTTGACTTATCCAAGGCATTCGACACGGTATCTGCTCCCATCTTGATCTCGAAAATGGAAAGTGTTGGGATTCGTGGCCTCGCACTGGACATTTTTAAGGATTACCTCTCCAAACGCACTCAACGGGTTAAAATTAGGTTCTATAAGAAGTGATGATAGATTTATCAGCTGCGGCGTTCCGCAGGGCAGCATCCTGGGACTCACCCTCTTTCTACTCTACACAATGACCTATTGTCGTGCACATATAGAAAATTGCGACATTTTTACGTATGCCGATGACACAGCATTGATAGTTTATGATACTGACTGGGACAGTGCTAGAAGGAGGGCCGAACTTTCGCTCCGGTTTGTGATGGAGTGGTTCTCTGTGAATTTACTTACCCTTAAATAACAAAAAAAAGGTCATTAGATTTTCGTTACCCAACACTTCAAACCTCCGCTGGAATCAGGCCTGATTAAAGCCATATTTGCTCCGGTGAGGCACCAAATTGACGCTGCCCATTTCTGTCCTTGGTCAAGACATGAAATATATAGGGGTTTTAAAAATTACCAAATTTCGGGGAAATTGGAATTAATTGCCGGGAAAAAAGGATTATTTCAAAATTCATTAGTATTGTTACTATGATGATTATGTAAAATTTTATATTATATTTGGTCAAGTGTTTACCTAACCTTTATTATCCTTATCGGTCGGACAGGGTTTTCTTCACATATTGTATAAAATTAATGACTATTACTTTTATTCTTTTTCTCTCCCTGTGTCTATTGTAAGTTTTTTTAGTCTTGCCATATAGGTAGTATAGGCGACGCATCACACATTGATACTTACCTGAAATGTGTACCTACTTAATTAGGCTAATAAACTTATAACTACTCTTAGAACTATAACTTAAAGCTAAATAACCTAAATGTGTCGTAATACTAAGTACTTACCCTGTATGTCGCCCATGCCATGCCTATGTCATGTATTTATGTGTTATGTAAATAAATTGAAACGGACTGCGCGAGCGTCTCATTCGCATACGTTCATTTGGTCCGCGACTCGCGACATTCATTCCACAGCGGAAGGGCTGGGCCCGCGCCCGATCGCGCCAGCGCCACTCCACCCCCGCAGTCAGACGATATGTGCCAACCCGCGCACACGCACCAACGCGAAGGACGCTCGCCCGCCGTCTGTTGTATTATTTTTATAATTTTGTATTTGCATTATCTGTATTTGTGTTCATATAAGTACTTGTACGTCACCTTATACCATTTCTGTGTCATACCTTGAGGAACCCTGGCTTCTAAACACAGGCTTTTGTCCTATTTTAGGAGGCATCAAATCGCCTTTTAAAGTGACTGTAAACGTCTGTACAGACGTCAGTGGGGACTGTCCATTCTTTAGCTGCCACGGGCTTATTTCCACTTCAATATTGCTTTATGTTTACTGCAACGGCTTTAATCCTGCAAGTCTTCCTGCATGATTCTCATCATCATTCAGCGTTAATCCCAGTCGCATCCAAAGTTTATTCAGCTTGGAGTCTGGGGTCCGCTTCTTACCAGTCTAACTACAGATTTTGACTGAACTTCGATATTTTCCGTGAAGCGACTACCGTCTGACCTCCACAAACCCAAAAACCTTCATGCTTCATTCTCACGTGGTTAATTTCAACATGAATGATTTAATTACATACAATGTAACAATTTTATGATTTTAAAAGTGTGTCTGTAGAGTTTCTTACCCGTTATTTTCCATAGAAATCGAGCCGCCAGTGCCCGCCAAACACAACACCCACGTGGTCTGAGGATCTTCCCTTTTCTATGGAAGATGAGTGAACTTTACTCCCTGTTCCTTATGCCTCCACACTCATAGGATACTTTTTATCCGGATATTCCCATGGTATCGAAACTTTTGCGTGTGAAAACGCGGGGCGCAGCTAGTTTGAAATGAAATGGTAAGCAACGCTGCTTACCATCAATCATCGATTCTGATTTAAGCCACGGGTACAACTACATATAAAATTCAAAACTCCACTTCTTTATTAGCACTCAAAACAGGAGTTTCAAAATTTACGTGAATAATTATTATCGCTTTAATTGCAAACATTTTTTTCTTCTCTTTACTCACACCTCCGCAACCGCGGAACCACCGCGAATCAAATTTAACTTTTAGTTCTCCGCGTTTTCAACTAAACTAATTATAACTATGCCAAAAATTTACCGGCAGTATCGAAAAGGCTTTGAAGTAGTTTAGTTAGCTCGAAAAACAAGCGCCAAGTTAATTTGAACTTGGGAGTCATTTCGACGCCATTATCCTTTTCTTCGCTTCGTTGGAAATAAATGGTCGGTAGACAGTAGGATTACCTACATAACATAACAAAACATTACGACCATATTCTCCAGAGGGTTAGGCAAGATTTGCACTTGTAGTACAACCATACTTTAATTAGTTTAACTCCTATATGATAGGAGGCAGGTTATAAAAAGTAGTTATTTCCGTAGTAGTTATTTACTCCGTTTTCGGCTTTTGTATTTATTGTAGTTTGTCTGTCTTTAAAAGATAAAATCAGGAGTGAAGTTATCCGGAAATGAAACAGAATTGCCATAACCGCAGAGTAAGCAAACTGAAGTGGTAATGGGCTCGCCGGGTGTCCAGTGGAGTAGTCTTTGGTCCAAACATCATTCAATGAGCACACTCAACAAAATATTGCATGAGGCATTTGGCCAATTGTTTTTCTGTATTTTTTATGAATTTGTAATATGCGTTTTTTTTTTGCAGATTAAACAATTTTTCTTTCTCTCTTTCCATAGACTGGGCACAAATCCAGACTCCGAGTTGCTATTGAGAAATATGCGAGGGAAAAATCAAACATTACCCTTAAAACACTCAAATGAAATGATGAATGACAGGATTACATTCATGAAATACTCAATGAATGCGTGTAAGAAACCAAATATGTACATATTTCCTGAGTAAAAAGCCTTGTCTCGCCTGATGTGATTGCCTATGAACAGGAATGACAGACATCCAAATAAGCATTTTTTCCCTTTTGGGGATGTATTTTTAAAAGCCTTTATTTCCATCTACTTGCTTTCGAGTTCTAATTAACACTGACGTGACGGATATTGATATCTACACACAATGAAATTAAAATAAAATAGAAGTCTGATGTTTCCTAGGGTTCAACACTACTGGTAGTATCACTAATTGAAGAATGGGTTGAAAAAATAATCGCGTTTAGATATATGTGTATGTAGATGCTTAATCTCGATATAAAATACAACTAATTGTATCTGTGAAATTACTACTGACTGTGAAATTACTTTAAATAGATATTTCAACCGAATTTACCACCTATCATCACTCATCTTCTTCGCGTTTAGCCCCGGTTGTATCCCCGGATTTCGCGTTGGAGCTTACTACTACGACCACTGACCCCACTATATAGTGAATTCTTTTATGGTTTTTCATTGAGATACTACTCACAGGGGAGGGTTCGCCTGTAATGTACCATAGTCGGACTACTACAATTAAGTGTATTTAAGACTAGAGTGCAGAGAGAGAGTAGAGGCTCTTAATAAACTAGCTCGCTTTACCGTACACGATTGCAGCACTGCTTACCATCAGGCGGGATTGCGGTCAGCCACTAGTTTATAATTTAAAAAAATGTCATCATTATGTAAACATAACGTATTAAAATCAATAATTACTAATATGGCCCCCATAAGAAAACTCAAGGTCACACCTCTGTGTGCCCTTGAGCTTTCTTATGAGGGCCTTATGAGGGCGATCACGTAGAGAAACACCTAGCATAGCCCTTTCCATATCTCTCTAGCTATGGAGAGGGCTATGCTAGGTGTTTCTCTAGAGAGCTATGGAGAGGATGCTAGGTGTTTCTCTACGTGATCGGATCAGGAATGAGGAGATTCGTAGAAGAAATAAAGTAGCCGACATAGCCCAGCGGATTTGCTCTTTGAAGGGGCACAGCACGTAGAGCCGATGGCCGATGGGACAGAAAGGCTCTTGCAGACTCATCGACTAGGTGGTCGGGCGACTTGACCGAAACGTTGGATGCAGGATCATTTTGGTAAATCCTTGAGGGAGGCCTATATCTAACAGTGGACTTCATGTGGCTGAGGTGATGATGATGATGAGTACTAATATCAAAGCATTTTTTATTCTTAATGTACAGGAATTTTTGTAAAAGGGTCAGTTACTCACTAAGACGAAGGTAGTTGCACATTATTATAAGGTTGTTACATTTTCGAGTCATAAAATTGGTACAAAATATGAGATGGCGTCATTCATGTTGAAAATAATACATATTTCTGCGATATGATTGGTGCAGTAGCTGAACGATCGACTGCTGCGCCGCGTGTCGCAGGTTCGAACCCCTGTACGGAACAAAAATTTGTATGGCCTACAATTAGTTGTTCCGGGTCTGGCTGTTTGTGTATGTGAGTTTATATGTTTGTAAACACACCCACACAAAAAAAATCTTCAAGAAGTTTGCACTTTTGTGGTTAAAATTGGTATCCTTTTCAGTATTTTTTTTAGTATGGTTTGGAATATCGTTGGTGGTATTGACGTAGGCTCCTGAAACAAGTTTACAAGATTTTAGGATTAAAGCAGACTTATGTATAATTTTAACAACAGCTTGAGTTCTTTAATAAATTTACATTAAAAACATCGCAAATGATAATGACCTTGTTTAAATTACAAAGCCTAACACTTCATAAATTATCTTTTCAAAGCAGTCGCACAGTTCTGAGTGTTCAGTCTGTACATACTTAATACAACAAAGCTCTCCATTTCTATACAGGTAATTTCAACTGTACGCTTAACAGATAGGCTCAGAATATCGTTACAAGTTTTAAATTTCAGCGATACAAGTATTAAAATTAATTACCACGATGTAGGTACATTTCCTTGTTTATACAATATGTAAAGAAAACTCCGTCCGACCGATCAGGATAATAATGGTTAGGTTATCACATGATTAAATAAAATTTTAAACTTTTCATAAACGTCATAATAACAATACCTACTAACAAAGTTTGAAATAATCTTTTCTTTTTCCCGCGAACTAACTTCCCCAATATTTGGTAAATTTTTAAAAATTGACAACACCCTTTTCTATGGTATTATTGGTAGGTCCCTTGTATGAATGAATGTACAATAGCGGCGGCATTTTGTTTGACCGCGTGCTCTGCCCCCCGTCGCCCTCACATGTATTGCCATGTAAGTTAACTCCTTTTGCGAAATAATATTTTTTTTTAAAGTTTAGCCAAACTTTGTACGCATTAGTAGAAACAATTATCGATACTAACAATACCTTCACGGATCGGGCAGGGTTTTTTTTTACATATTGTATACATTTTATTGCTCACCAAAAACATACATTAATTAAAAATATATTCTACTCTTCAAAATATACATTGGGCGGCCTTATCCCTAATGCATTTTTTTCCAGGCAAGGCGTATAAGCATTTATTTTGCTGAACAAAGTTGGTAATTTTTAAAATAGAACTAAAAAAATACAACCGACTTCCAAAAAACATTACAAAGGGATAAATAACTAATTTCTAAGTCGCTGACAAAACGAATATACATTAATGTCATAGTCATGATGTCTCTGATTTTTGTATATTAGTTTTTGCCACCGACTTCCGAAATTTTCTCCTTTTTGAAGTCTATTAAAATAGAACTAGTGATATTTACACAAATGTCCTGTTTTACAATAAATAGCAGTACAATTATTAAAGTTCATAAATTATTCTACCTCTAAATCTTTGTTCATAAAAGCTGGAATATTTTGATGCACCAAGTTGATTACATTCTACTACGACTAGATTTCTCCTCGAATTGTTGTTGTCGGTGTGTAATTCTGTATTCAAATCAATATAGCTTGAAGTTGCCTCTATTGTCTTAATTTCTAATTTAAATTATCAAAAATTTCATTCAACAGAGACAAAATTACGGGCATAATTATTTCTATGTCATTGCGTCGCTGAAGAAAAACATATGCTTAGCCAAATTTTAGACTGTAATCCATACTAATATTATAAATGCGAAAGTAACTCTGTCTGTCTGTCTGTCTGTTACGCTTTCCCGCTTAAACCTCTCAACCGATTTTGATGAAATTTGGCACAGACAATCTTTAGACCCTGAGAAAGAACATAGGCGGTAGCCTTTAATATCAAATTTTTCCGGGATTTATTATATTTTATCCCGGAAAAATTTGATATTCCCGAGGGAAATCTAAAAAAACGCGATATAACCGAACTCCACGCGGGCGAAGCCGCGGGCGGAAAGCTAGTAGAAAATAAAAATATGACACCGATAGTGCTACTTGTCTTCTATGATAGTTGAAAGATAATTCATAAGAATGTGATATTTATCTTTTGCCAAATTGAAGTTATTACTTAAACAATTCTTCAAATGAAAAAAAAAAAATCAAATGGAACATATCACTGTTAAATGTCAATTTATGCATTGTCATATTCAACTCAAATATATATCTACAGTGTTATTTTTTGTTAATGTGAAACCTGAATACAGTTTGTTCAGAATAAGCAACTGAATCGGTTCCAATCATTTTTACACCATGTTATATTTTTTCCCAAACACATTTAGAAATTATTGCAGTGTGGTTACCGAGCGCATACAGCTAACGGTAGATCATAGTGTGGGGTACTACCCACGATTTGTTTGGAACTTGTAAGTAGAATATAAATAAATGATGGAGATTGAAATGGAACTGTTTATTGTCTAAATCCTAGCTGTATTTATTCACAAAATAAATAGTAGAAGTAATGGCGGTTGCGGTCAAACTCAAAATGGATCAGCCAATCGGTTGTGAGGTTCGGTCTGCTGGTCTTCATAATGCGCCGACTATAAATTCGTGAGGCGCCCCCATGCGGTCAACAGTATCCGATCAGTTTTGCTGCGAGTGAGTCGTGTAGCGCGCGCCCCATTCCTTAGTTTGAGATGCCGCGCGCGCACAGAACACAATTACTCCTATCGGAGAAGAAGGTCAACTTCATACAAAAAAAGTAGGAACGAATTTAGTTTGGAAGTGCTGCCATCTTACTTTAGCCCAAGTAAACTATGTCAGCGTAGTAGGGCGGGAAATTTAAACCACTTCATGATGACTATTGTATTTTAAGTTTTAACATTTTAATACACATCCAGACCAGGAGTGCAGCCTCAACATATTTTCCTCCTCTCGAGACCACCCTCCCGATCTGAATGTATCAGAAACGGAAAATAGAATGAATCTAGCATAGAGAAAAAAACTTTGTAATAGAAAAAAATCTAACGGGCGCCGTCCACAAATTACATTCATACAGAATGAAATGTGTGGCCGGTCATATGAAATAACAATATAACATAAATTGTAAAACGTTATCAACGTGCTAGATTCAATTCTAGTCCCTTTATTTTATCTGGGAATAGAGCGAACGCCATGATCGGTCACGTGATTCAAGAGTGTTGCCATACAAATAAATTGAGATATTAATTTATATAGCAACATCGCCCAAAATTCAGCCCTTGTAGGTATTCTCAAGGCTTCCATACAAAGTTGACCCCGGCTGCGCGCGCGCGCCGTACCATGCTCAGTGAAGGCCGCACGCTCGGCGCGTCCAGTCGCATCTCGTATGACGCTTGCCGGGTGACGAAAAGCGAGTTTACACAGGTCCTACAATAGTATTGCGAACGTACACGTAACAGCTGACGCCAGAGATCAACGTACCACTCGCCCGCCCGAGCGTGCGTGGACCACATTTATGTTGGGACAGCCAAGTAGGATAACAAGCTCATAACCTTGTGGTTTTTCTTGATATCTTTTTGAAATTTTGTACTTAGATTCTTTACATAAAAATACTGGACACGTGTGTGTTTCGCATAAACAAAAAATAATGTATATTATTATATTCTTCAAAATGGAGAATTGTTACTAGCTCATCATAAATGAATTCCCAGAACAAACATATTCAAATAACAAACATGAGAACTCGCCGATAAAACGGTATTATAACGCGTGATCGAACTCAGAATATATTTAAATTAATATCGTGGAAACAGGGACGTCCATCAATACATTTCAATTTAACTGGCTCGGTCTCCCTCGGCCGAAGTTTCATGGAACGGTAAGCACGGGCCAAAGTTGCCTGATTGCTTCTCGGCTAGACTGGGATTTAGGTTCAATATTAGGACTTGTGTAGTCTTTAAATTGAATGTAAATATTTTGGAGTATTTAGTCTAAAGGTGATGTAATAAATTATTAGCATCTGTGGGGGTTCGATACCATTATTACCTCCCTAGTAAAGTAATGCAAATCATTGCCGTGGATCAGCAAAACATTTCCGTGGAGGTCCACGGTGGAGGTGAACAGACTATACAATTGGCAGTTCAAATTGTACACGTTACACGCGTAGTGATCTGGAAATGGGTATGAAGCATTTCAGCCGAAAAAACATCCACTACTCGACATAAGCCTCCCCAAGCAACTCCACTTCGGCGGGTGCCTAGCTTCTCGTACCCAATGGGTTTTGGGCTTTAACAAGGTCGTCAGCCCACCTTGCGGAAAGTCTTCCGATAAACAGTCGCCGCTCCGCAAACTTTCGGCCGCATCAGCATTCTGTTTTGCGAGCAACATGTCCTACCCACTGTCCCTTCAGTTTGGCAATTCTTCGAGCTATGTTGGACACTTTTCATGCAGATCACACAGCGAAACTCCAAGCGTAGCCATCTCAATAGACCTTTCGGTGACCATAAGCCTCCTAATAAGGCCCATGGTGAGTGGCCACTTTTCATTACCATAAGTCATTACGGGGAACATATTATACTTGTCAAAAACATTCGTCTTATGACGAGAGAGGCTTTTTAAGCAATGTAGTGCAATTATGGTACTCCAGACATAATTATCTCAACGACGAAAGAGATTAGGCATCGGCGCGGAACATGTTAACTACACAGGTGCTCCCTTTCATCCCCTTACTCTCATTGTCCGATGATGATGGAATGGTACCTAATCCGACACGACTTGAGAGAGATCAAGCGAAGATCAACGGCTTAACGTGTTTTCCGGGGCACGGGAGTATCGATCCAAATGCTGGTGTGGTACCGGGCTTAGAATAGTACCAACCCATATCCTCCCGTGGGTGCAGTAAGAGACCACTAGGGGAACTCTCACCAGGGAAGCGGACAGCAGCATTTCTCCTGTGGAATATCAAATTACTGCGATCCCTAGCCCGTCTGCCAAGCGTGGGGGTTATCGCGAATCCCCCAATGTAATGGAAAACTTTTGGAGAGGCCTTTGTCCAGCAGTGAACTTCTATAGGCTAACGAAGAGTGGAAGTGGTGGTTACCTATGTGTCCACTGGAGGGGCTCGTGGCTAAAATAACAACAGCAGTGCAGGTAGGGTTGCCAGATGGTCGGGAATCGTCTGGATTCTCCCGACTTTTTCAGTGATCTCCAGACTCCCGACAAATCTCAAAATCTCCCGAAAAACGAATATTTCTAAAATTTTCTACGAAAAACAATTCAAAAATTAAAAGATACTAACGACCATCCATTTAAGGCAAAGTTATAAACAATTGCGTCAAGTAGGTACCTATGCCCTAAAAGCTTTGTCAGTAGACATTGAAAGCATCGTCATTTAGATATACAATGAATTTAGCTTCCTCTACGAGAACTGAAAAATTAAAAGAATGTTTCGTATTTGGCTATCTCTTATGCCCGCTATAGATCATTTACTGCGTTGCTGCAAGTATTTTTTGTTGAAAGGTGAAGTTGAATGTCGAAAAGAGTTACGGGAGCCTTTTTGATAATAGTGATAAGGCTGACGAATGCAAACATGAAGGTATTTCCGAAGCATATTATTTTATACTTCATACACAATATAATGTTGGAGTTCCAAACAGCAATTTCAGCATTGGAAAGGGATGCATGTACTGTCTTAGAAATAAACAGTGTAATGAGAAAACTAATGAGTCATCTCAAAAATAGGTTGGATGATAAATTCTTTGGTAGTAGAAACAGTATTGAATAACTGTATTAAATAACGTTTCCGATAGGGAAAAAACATTTTTATAGCGAAGCTGAGTAGTTCCTAAAAAGAGCTATTCAGTACTTGCAAGAACGCTGTGATTTTTCTGAGACCTCCTTATTCAAAAAAATATCTGCTCCGTCTCTAAAAGGCGAAAATTTATTTACATGGGAACAGCTATCCGTATTGCCCGACATCTTTAATATTTCAGACGATATTGACCAAGATTCCTTATATACAGATTATTTATTTATTTAAACTTTATGCACAAACATTGCACAATGGCGGACTTAATGCCTTATGCATTTTCCACGAGTCTACCTTGAGGTGATGCAGAGAAAAAACATGGTAGGTGCAAATAAATTAAAGTTAAAAGAGAAAAAAAAAATATTATAATAAATACATACATACAAAATATAAACAGTAGAGAGAGTTAAAAAATTATAGATAGAGAAAAAGAACAAATAATATGTAGGATGAATTTGCCAATTTCGTGCGTAGATATTCCCGAGCTTTAACTTTAAATGCGTACCGACTTGTCAACGTCCTGATATTCTGAGGGAGACCATTCCAAAGGAAAACCGGCTGGACAAGAAATGAAGACTTAAGAAAACCAGTGCGGTGAGAAGGATATCGTAGAAGACAATTATTGGAAGTACAAAGATTCTTATTATGCGCCGAAAATAAATATTGAAAATGAAAAGTAAGATAAGAAGAAGAACAGGGTTTGTGTAGGAGTGAAAACAAGGTCGTTAAGGCTTTTAGAGCTCTGCGCTGCCTGGTGGGTAGCCATTTCAAGATGGACTGGTGAGAAGATACATGATCGTACTTACGAAGATTAAATACGAATCAAATGCAGTTATTTAGAAGTCGGTCAAGTTTATTGAGTAGATCTGCATTCAGGTTGTAATAGCACACATCACCATAGTTAATAATGGGGAAGATAAGGGATTGATCAAGCATTGCCTTTATATGTGATGGAAGAACATTTTTAGCCTACAAAGCGACCGCAACGTCCCGGTGACTTTTTGCTTACACTTGCAACCTGCTTACGCCAGTCCCAGTCAAGTGTCAACATGCAGACCCAGCTTCTTGACGTCGGAGCTGAACGGAATGACTTTGTCATTATAGATAACCGGTGGCACCACTAAGCCACTCAGCCTACGTTGACTAAAAGTACTCCCCATAATAATGGCCTGGCATTTTGTAGGGTTAGCCGTTACCCCGCAACGATTAGACCAATCCCTCACCGCTTTCAAATACCGGTTCAGCTCCTCAATCGCATCCGATAAGTTATCAACACTTGCCTGAGTGTAGAGCTGTAAGTCATCAGCGTAAATATGATACGCACACTGAAGTTCAGTAGTAATGTGATCAATAAAAATTGAGAACAAAAGTGGGGATAATATACCGCCTTGAGGGACGCCAGAAAGAAACTCACACCAGTTAGAAGACGAATCTCTCGCAAGAACTGCTTGCTGACGCCCCCGAAGATACGAGAACCAATCCAAAACTTCGGAAGAGACCGTAACATGGGAAAGGATGGATAAAAAGACTTCGTGATTGAAAGCGTTCGAAAAATCGATCAAAACCAAAACGGAGACTTTAGTGTCTTCCATTCCCCGCATTATATCGTCAATCACTTCAAGCATAGCAGAAACAGTGCTGTGGCCGGGCCTGAACCCAGATTGGAAAGGACTAATGAGGGAGTTTAGCTAAATGAAGTGGGAGAATTCCTTATGGACACAGGCCTCAAGCACTTTAGATAAAAAGGGGAGGATAGTGATAGTAGAGGGGAGGGTAGAGATATTATTGTTGCATTACAGAAAAAATTTAACATCTTCCAAAAGAAAAACACATGTCTTGTGACAAGATTTGGGCATATATTTTTAAAGAATGAACCCAAATATTTAAAAAATATTGTTTCGTTTGTGTTGTCAATTCCTGTAAGCAATACTTACTGTGAAAGGGTGTTCAGTTTGCTAAATAATTTGTATACCAAAGATTGAAATCGAATGGCTTTAGATTTAATTAAAGCTGAGTTAGTTATTAAATAAATTTTGAAGTTAACTATTTCACATTCAAGTCAGTTTTAAACTAAATTACTGGAATCAGTGAAGTCTAAGTAAGTAAGTATATGTGGCAAGATAGACAATAAGCATGCGTGCTTATAGTCTTGGTGCATTGTAAATTATTTTTTAAATAAATGTCATCATTCATTAATAAAATTGTCATTAATATTTAGATCATACTAGTCCTTGTTCAATAAGTAGAGACAAACACCAACCAAAATTGCATGCTGTCAGGCGGATTATGGAGATGCCAAACTATTTTATGTATCGATGTTTTTAATACCCATTTTCATAATAAATGAGTTTAAGTTTCTTATTAATATTTTATTTCTCCCGACAAAAATCACAAAATCCCGACTTTTTTAATCTTTTTCCAGATATTTTGATATTATGATCTGGCAACCCTAAGTGCAGGTCGATTGACCAGGTACACTTGTAGCGGTTGGTCTGTGGATGGGTGAGCTTTCATATCAATCTTTATGTTAAGGCTCAGATGTTAATAGGTTATTAAATTAAAGGCAAGTGGACTGTATACTATATATTTTAAAATAATCTTTAACAAGTAATTAAAGTTTAAAGGGATGACCGCGCGCGGTCGTGTCGGATGATGCAATGATGCTTGTGTGGCCGGTCCCGTAGTCGACGCCGCCGCGCTGTCCGCGTAATCGAAGTGTGTGTGAACACTTTTCATAAGGAGACCCATCCATGCCTCGGTCTATTTTAGATCTTTGACAGTTGTTAAGGGTTGTCAAAGGTCCCAAAGTCTGACCACTAGCCTTACCAAAGGGTATTTACCATTAACTGGGTTGTGGAGGTCAGATAGGCAGACGCTCCATGTAGAATACTAGAATGCAGCTGAATCCGGTTAGACTGGAAGCTGACCCTAATATAGTTAGGAAAAAGCTAGGTAGATGGTGATCTTCCGGCCCGGAGTCAGATCTTCGGGCCGAGCCCGGGTCACTCTCAACGCAGGGCTCGAGGGAACCGAGTGTTTTTAGTGGGTATTCCCGGCTCCGGCCGGGCGAGTCCCACACACGCCTGTCGCCTAGCTAGCGGCGGGTACGGTGCGTAACGCATTTTCACTCGTATAAAAAAAAAGGTAGATGATGATGTATACGAAAAAAAAAACATGTCAAGTGGTATCTATAAGCCTAGAGCACAGGCGAAGAATAGCTAGACGGTCAGTATTCTATATGATGCATTATGGAAAGTGTGCGAGGGAATTGTATAATTAATTTAATTCCCTATCTCTGTACAATCATCGGACGACCCGTGATACAGAAAGGTTCGACCCATACGTTGTTGAGACCACAACGACCCGAACGAAGCATTTCGCCTCGTCTTTTATACTGCGTACATTGAAGGACTGGAACAATTTGCCAGCGGCGATATTTCCGTCGGACTACAGTTTAAGTGTCTTCAAGGCTAGAGGCTCTTAATAAACTAGCGCGCTTTACCATCAACGATTGTATCATAGGTTACCATCAGGCGAGATTGCGGTCAAGCAATAGTTTATAATTTACTAGTTTTCCGCCCGCGGCTTCGCCCGCGTGGAGTTCGGTTATATCGCGCTTTTTCAATTTCCCTCGGAAACATTAATTTTTTTCGGGATAAAAGGTAGCCTATGTTCTTTCTCAGAGTCTAAAGATTGTCTGTGCCAAATTTCATCAAAATCGGTTGAGAGGTTTAGGCGGGAAAGCGTAACAGACAGACAGACAGACAGAGTTACTTTCGCATTTATAATATTAGTATGGATTAGTATGGATAATTAGTGCTATGTATCAGTATAATATTAAGTGGTATGACATTATTCCCTAGAGACGGACCGTACCAAAGAAAAATTCTGACCCTACAAGTATTGAAGCCCTTTTAATATGTACGAGTTAGTCGTGCGTTTAGTCCCTGCGTCCAATATCAATCCGAACTTGTTAGAATATATTGCGTAGTCGTGCGAAGAAAATGAAAACCAATGCGATGTTAACGGAAGTCGGCCATATTGACGAAAATAAACAAACTCACATCCAATGTGCTCCCTAAATTCAACGAAAGATGAAACTGGAGTTATTTTTCAAATTATCTATCTATAAAGATGCAGCATTTGTCAAAACACAGCTTTTATTTGGGTCCCATAATATACCTAACGGCACATGGCCATCATCAGAAGAAGTTGGCGCTACAAAAGTAACATCTGGGGAAGATGACCATCATTAGAAGAAGTTAGCGGTACAAAAGTATCATCTGGGGAAGCTCCGTCTTTATTTAGCAAGGGATCCTTTGTAGGCGTAGGTTATCGGGCAAGGAGATAATCAATTATAACGATAAACTTTAAATCAACCTTTGATCACTCCAATTTTACAATAATTTTCCTAAGAAATAACGTTCCACTTGACACGAGTCGCACATCCTAGATCGCCGTTGACCAGCTGTCACCAGTCCCCGTTGTTTCTTCTTTTGTGCCAGTGTCGGGTGTTACGTTTAGGAAACACTATACGATTACATTACATTTCGTTCAGAAATTAGAAAATCGATTAATCGGATAACTTAAAACTATATCGCTATCAGACGGTGCCCAGCGCCGATATACCTATTTGTTTAGACACACGACTTAGAAACTAAGATGGTTTCCCTTCACCTTTTAATCAGTCATTGGTGTCCAAAATATACTTAAAAAAGTACATTTGTATGTACTTTAAGTTATCTTAGAAAAGCTACATTGGTAAATACTTGCCTGACCTGGAATCGAACACTCATACTTGAGAGGCTGGTATTTTAACCACTAGGCCACCACGACTTGGGCTTGAATTATAGATAATTTACTTTATAATAATAATATTTATTTATTTTCAAAATTTATACAGACAGGCTTATACTTAAGATAGTTTTTTAAATAGCTATTACATTATTGATTATAGGTTCCTTTTGTAATAATTATGTTGATCCAGATTCTGTACACAGGAAATAAAACTCTGTCTCTTAAACTAGGCTGTCCTGTATCTTAAGAGACAGTTCGGCTAAGGAGTTTTTACATAGAACAGTACAATGATGGAACGGTGTTACTCTGGTTATCCAGTGATATTTAAATTTAATCCTTATTTTATACTTTAATTGCATCCTGTCAAATTAGTAAGTACCTGATATACTAAACGTAGTTTTTGTATTCGTCATGTTTTAATCACGTCTTAACTGTATATGGAGTATCTTAATTTAATAAATCGTTATTCAAGTTACTACCAACTGAAAAACAGTCCCTAAATCAAAACTGTCATTCATTGATAGTCTGTTCTAATGTACTTCAATTTATATAAGACACATTCCAGAAAAGCAACAGCTTTTTTTACGGTATTTTATTCATTAAACAACTCAAGACTACAAATGTCTAAAGGCAGTGAGGCAAAAAATTTCACTGTTATCGCTAGTTTCCATAAAACCCAAATACGAAGAAAAAATGATGACAGAATTTAATAAACAGCATATAACTGTGACCTACTTTGCTGATTAAAATTAAATGCAAACTCAGCGTTTTGAAACCAATTGCGGTAGTATCCGATTTATACAAAATCACTGAACAATTAAATGTTTAAATCTATAGTTATTTGGCACACTAATACGGGCAACATTTTGGACTAGTGTCATATGGATAAGACCAAAAAGTTAAATAAACAGATTGCATTTTCATGAAATCATTAAAATAATGACCCCACCCGCTCTGGGGGGAGCGGAAGGTCGTGTCAGACTTTTACCGACTAAACCCCACCTGCGTTCCTTCCCTTGTCTGTGCGCCAGGAACCACGATATCCTTTTTGCTGGGGCTACATTAGCGGGCGAAGATTCGTATCGCGTTGGCGCGCCAAACATCCGTTATTGGACATGCACGATGTTCTTGTCTACATTGGTGGGCGAAGAATCGAAAAGCGGCCTACGGAAAACATTCCTTGTCAACGTCAGTCCCGCTTCAAAGTCTGGACGACACTGAAGTGACGTAGGTGAGGTCACTCAAGCGAATATTGTCGCGACAAGTCCTTTGAAGCGCGCCACTTTACTGACAGTGGCTCGATGCTACGTCGTCTGCACACGAATACATTGCGTTGCAATGATGTACCTGGCCACTTTCATTGCCGTAGCCCGAATATTCGCCGTAGCCCGCTAATGCAGCCCTACCATTTCAAACAACGCTGGGCGCACTACTTTAGAAAAACGTTGCCCCACACTAGGAATTTCTTCTGTATCGTGGGTGCGTTTACAAACATATAAACTCACATACAGCCAGACCCGGAATAATTGTAGGCCATACATATATTTGTTCCGTGCGGGGTTCGAACCCGCGGTACGCGGGGCAGCAGTCTATGGCTAAGCCACTGCATCAATTTTTGTACTAAGTATTTTGTTTTTTACTAAGTATTTTTATTTATCACTAGCTGTGCCCCGCGGTTTCACCCACTTAAGCTTAATCGAACCGAAAGAGCTTAGTAATTGATATAAAATAAGCGCCTGTTAAAATAATGGAAGCAATATATACGTCCTCGTTTGCTCCCATGTCCGCAACATTGCTCTGCTCCTATTGCTCATAGCGAGATGTTTTATAACCTATATCCTTTCTCAGGCTCTAGACTATCTGTGTACCAAATTTCATTACAATCCGTTCAGTAGTTTTGGCGTGAAAGTCGGACAGACAGACGGACAGAGATACTTTCGCATTTAAAATATTAGTACGGATTACTTTTTTGCTGTTCTTTTTTCACAGCTACTGTATTTTAGTTTTTCAAGCTTGTGTTTAGAAGTAACTGTGTTATAGTTCGTAGTTTGACTATGGAATCTGGACCGCTATAGTCTCTCGGCGGTGAACGGGAATAGCTTCGGCACAGTTTTGTAACGAATCTAGTTGTTGACGTACGCAATACATTGTAAAACGTATTTTTGTTCCAATGCAGAATAATATCACTATGTGTACTCACTTTCATGTTGGTAGAGTATTTTCGAGCTCCATATTTTATGCAGTGTGGGTTGTTATAATAAAGCAGGGCAATTACGTACCCACTATAAATATTGGTTTCTTTTTGGGAATTCAATAACATTCATTGCGTTATTTATGTTGTTAAGGAAATACACACACACAGAGACACAGATACTCACACACGCACATACACACACAACCCCCCCCCCCACACACACACACACAAACTCACGCACACACACACACACTTACACACACAGAGAGAGACAGAGAATCACGGCTTAGTGGAAGAACGTGGTGTGTTCGTGGGATCGACTGCGCTTGGTGATGGCGCCCACTAGGCACAACACAAGTAACTTCCGGGCAACCAACTCATGTTATTGAAAGGATCAGTTGGGTTTTAGTCAGTAGGAGTGAGACACAATCCTCCGTTCTTCCCAGACGGTCCTCTGTCTCCATCCATGAGGATTTCCCCACAGCAAAGAGGTCTATTAGCTTAGGTATATTATGTAAATGTTATCTTGTTTGAAAATACCAAAAAAAACTTGGTATAATTGAGGTGATCAAATAATTTAATACAATAGCTTCTTTTTGTAAAATATAAACATATTAGTAGAGTTCCATAATCTGCTTTCTTAATATCTGGTGAAGCCCTACGGAGGACAAGTCTCAGCAGTTGTGTTGCGATGGGATGTATTATTATAATGTGCGTTCTGTTTGTGCGGAATAAACTATTTTTCTTTCTATCTTTCCCTTTGTGTGTACCGCATACGATGCAGCAAATGTTGTTGTGTCGGGAATGCGGGATTGTGGGCAAGCACTACTATTTTTTTTTTAAAGTAGCTTGCCTTTAGTAGTCAGTGTTGTGCGTTTCTGTAACCGTAAAAAAATTAGGTGAGCGTGGAATTAGATGTCATTCCAATTGACGCTAGGGACTGAGAATATTGGCAGCTCACTCTAATCTCACTTGCTTTTCAGGCTGAAATTTTTACAAAATTGTTCACAACTATAGGATGGATAATGTAAAAATAGTCATTTGCTTAACTTTTTCTCAAGTATGCTGGGCTCCAGTTTAACTGGATATAGCTCAATACCAGTGCTTTACATGGAGCGACTATCTATCTGACCTTCACAACCCAATTACTGAGTAAAACGATGTCTCTTGATAAGACTGCTGGTCAGACTTCTGAAGACCCTTAACGACTGTCAAAGATTTACGAATGTTTTTTTTTTTTTAATAATTATAAACAAGTGCTTGACTGCAATCCCGCCTGATGGTAAGCAGTCATGCAATCGTTAATGGTAAAGCGCACTAGTTTATTAAGCCTATTCACTTAAAAAACTTAGGAATAGGAAGGATGACTGTTGAGCGAGGTGATGCAATGTTAAACCCAAGACCATCACGACCAACGATGCTGCGCCAGAAGGAGATTGATCTGGAGACTCTTCACAACCAAACTCCCGACACAACAACATTTGGCGCATCGTACCTGGCACACATCACAGCACAACTGCTCAGACCCGTCCGGATGTACGACTTCACCAGACATCATGCCGGAACACGACAAATCGCTTGACGGCAACATTACGGGGCCTGTAGCCAATGTAACATCGCTTCCTAGCGAAGCGAATTCGAATACCAAACCAACCAATGGCGGGAACGATTGACCACGTGATTTATCGCGTCGCGTGGTCAATCGTTTTCGTTATTGGTTGGTTTGGTATTCGATTTCGCTTCGCTACGAAGCGATAATAATATATTTAATATATTTATTTATTTTGCTTAAAACATGGTATAAAGGTCTTACATACAAAAATGAGATCACTCATGTTTAGCTTAAAAATAAAGCATGCAAAAATGTTTAGCACAAGCAAGTGCAAGCGTTGCGTGTGCATGTTGTCAACGTTAGTGTTCTAAATAGTCCTTAATACTATAGAAATTATATTCATTCAACCACTTGTGCAATTTAAATTTAAATATTCTAGAATTTAATTCTTTCAATGTCTTTGGTAACTTATTATACACACGTACACACATAGCTACACAGTTTTTATTATATTTACTACACCTAGGCAGTTCGTCAAGTACAAGCGTATATTGGTCACGCCGACTTCGCGAACATACCTCTTCTGCTGTTTTAAATAATTCTTGGTGTTTCTTTACAAACATACACAACTCATAAATATATAATGACGGCAACGGTAGCAAACCAAGCCTCTTAAATATTGGTTTACATGATTCATCGGATGGGATCCCGTATAAGGCGCGTATACACTTTTTTTTGTGCGATAAATGCCCTGTTGTGTTCCGTACTATTTCCCCATGTTATAAGTCCATACCTCAAAGAGGACTCAACGTAAGCTCGATAAGACATTACGGCTATTTTTATATTAGTTACACGTTTAATTTTTCTAAGGGCATATACAAATTTATTTATTTTATTGCACACGTACTGAACCTGCGCCTTCCAGTCTAAATATTCATCTAATACTATACCTAAAAATTTGGTTTGTTCTACGTGTGTTATTTTACGTATATCCATTTTAAAATTAAATTTATTATTATAATATTTGTTAAATTGTATGTATACGGATTTGTCAAGATTTATAGATAAATTATTATTATTCAGCCAATTAATTAGAATGTCAATAGTATTATTTATGTCAGTTTCATGGTCATTAATTGAATTATATTTTTTGTCAGCAGTTACAATTATAGAAATGTCATCGGCGAAAAGAAAACATTTGTGTTTAGTTATGTCAACTATATCATTTATATAGAGAAGAAATAAGATGGGACCCAATATGCTACCTTGGGGCACACCGCGTTTTACACATTGATATTCAGACGTATGCATTATCATGTCTTTATTTTCGTTCAGTCTAGTAACAGCGACACTCTGTTGTCTGTCAGTTAGGTACGACGAAATCCATTGGTGTGGCAATCCTCTAATCCCAAGAGCTTCTAATTTTTGTAATAAGTTGGCATGTGTAACAAGATCGAATGCCTTCGATAAGTCAAAGAAAAGCCCCGTGACAAACTGATTTTTGTTTAAACTGCTCAGTATTGTTTTTAAGAGTGAGAATGTGGCTAGTGATGTGGATTTACCTTTTTGAAATCCATATTGTTGTTTTTTTATAATGTTAAACTTACTGCAGTAATTTATTAATCTGTGATACATACATTTCTCGTATATTTTTGAGATGATGGGTATTAATGTAATAGGGCGATAATTGTTCACGTCACGTTTATCACCCTTTTTGAACAATGGTTTAACGATGGATAGTTTTAGTGCTTTTGGGAATACTCCTTGTGAAAATGATAAGTTGATCAAATATGTCAATACTGTACTTATTTCATTAATACATATCTTAATGATTCTGGTATTAAGTTCGTCATAGCCTTCAGCCTTGGTGTTGTTCAACGATATTATCTGTTGCCTCACCTCACTTTCAGACATAGGAGAGAGGAACATCGAGTTAACAATTACGTTTTCATTGAGACGACTATTTATTTGACCCTGTGTAGGGATACAGTTAATGAAATGGTTGTTGAAGGCAGAAGTTATTTCCGCTGGTTTTGTTAGAACAGTATTGTCAACCTGTAAAGATTCAATATTCTGGATTTCCGTATTTTGGATTTCGTTTTTTATGACTGACCAAGTGGCTTTACATTTGTTTTTATGGTTGTGCATAAATTTGATGTTAGCATTCCGTTTAGCATTATATATGCAATTTTGAAGTATTTTAGAATACGTGATGTATTTGTTCTTGTTGATTCTATTTTTATTTTTGTAATATTGATATCTTAAGGAGCGTTTAGTTCTAGAACATAGTTTAAGACCCTTAGTTATCCAAGTTTGTTTGATTTTATTGTTTGTATTTACTTTAATTCTTACTTTTGGGAAGCAGAGATTGTAGAACAGGCATATTAAGTCATGGAAGCTATTGAATGCCGTATTTGCATCATTATCCATGTATACATCCGTCCAAAATAAGTTTTGCAAACATTCCTTAAATTTAAGTGTGTTATTGATACAGTAATCTCTTTTGTAGATGTAATATATGGTTTCTCTTGATTGAATTTGCAATGGAAAACTTAACATTTGCGCTGTATCGTGGTCAGACAGATGTAGTGGTAGGACGTTAGCAATTGCGTTGTGTATATTACTTAGTATATGATCTATACAGGAAAATTTGCGCGTGGCTTCGTTAATATGAATTTTCAAATTATGTGTGTGTGCTAGATCTTGAAATTCTTGGGTTATTTTGCCTTTTTTCAGTGTATTTATATTAAAGTCTCCAGTTAAAACTATCCGCGTTTTCGTTTTGTATTTTTTGTATAATTGTTGTAGCATGCTGTCTAATTTAGTTAAAAATAGGTAAGGGTCTGACTGAGGTGTTCTGTATAAACAAATAATTACTAAATGCTCAAATGCTAACTCTATTCCGCAAGCCTCAAAGGTATTTACTGATGCATAATTTTTTACAAATGCTAATTCTCTAAAATTGATACCCTTCTTAATGAGTATGCAAGTACCACCACGATTTTTTTCTCTGCAATAATATGTTGCCATGTCATAATCTGATAATTTGAGATAGCTCTCATATCCTTTTTTGATAAATGTTTCGGAGAAACAAATTATGTGCGGGTCATTCTGTAAATCTCTCATCTCCTGAAGTGTTAATTCTATAAGTTCCTGCTTTGACAGAACGCTTGCAATATTTTGGTGGAGTATCCTAAAATTGTGTGAAGCAGGAATCGAAATTTTAGGCACGAAAAAAGGTGTCGTCTTTAATAACCGGACGGAAATAATAAGGTATGGTTCCTTTTTTAAGTTTATCAGAAGGAATATTGGTAAGATTGTTTACTCTAAATTCCTTACTGTTGCTACTAGGGAAGTAAAACGGAATGGTCCCTTTTTTGGGCTCATTTACCGTTGTTTTTGGTAAAAAGCTTAGTTTGCTACCGGTAAGGTGTTTCCTGATTTCGACTGGATCTAGAAATTTTTTTTCATAATCTTCACAGTCTATTACGTAATTTATCGCTTTACAAATATCAGGCAAGTTATATTTGCTATTGTATGTGAATTTACAATTTTTGTAATATTTGCACATATTTTTTATACTATTGTTTAATTTATTTACATTTAGGTTGTCATTTTTCAATACATTTAAAATAATAATACTATTTTTATCAAATGTCATAAGTACACTTTTCAGTTGAGCTAATACATGTCTTATATAAAGGTCATTTTCGCCTAAACATATTACAATTTTGTCTTCTGGTCGGAGGTTAAGCTTAATACAGCACTTTACAATGTTCTCACTACGTGCATATGGCATCGTTTGGGCGAAAACTCCATACTTTTCATATTGTTTAGAGTTTCTTGAACGAAGTAGAGCAGCAGCCAGGCCTACGCATTGTTGCGCGCCAAAGACAGCTATATTTTTTCCAATTAAGCACTGTTGCACGTTTAAGGTAAAGTCTGTGGTTGAATGGGTCTCAACAGTTAATGTCGGTTTTGGCGCAGTCCTGAGAGACTGCTCTAGTCCCTGCATTTGTGCAGTTAAAACTTTAATCTCTTCTCCAGCGCTTTGAAGTTCTTTTTGAAGTATAATGATTTTCTGTTGTAGATGTGAATGAATAGGGTCGGTGTTGGTACTTGCTGGTAATCTCGGCGAGGAAGGTGTAGATGACACATGTTGACTGAAGCGAGAATACATTTTCTTTTTTCCAGTGTTTAGAGGAGTACTTTCTATAATTGTTGAAGACTGGCATAGCGATTTTAATATTTTAATTTCCGCAGTCAATTTGTTTAATTGTTTATTTAAATCATTGTTTTCTAATATTCTATTTTCTAGCTCGTTTTCGGTACTTTCCAACTTTGCAGTCAGCTGTGCTATTGTATCCTGCATTTCCGATACTGATGACATGTTGGTCGTGGTACCGTCTACACTTTTTGAAAGTTTATTTGGTGACGTGTCCGTATCGTATGAAGTATCGCAGTCGGTAAGAACGTGAGAATCTTGTGTAGGAGGTGATTGGTTTTGCTTCTTTATGCAGGTTTCCGGGGGCGACTTTTCGGTAGTACAAGCCGTTTTTTTCCGTGTTGTTATGTTACATATATCTTTAGAACTAATGGTCATTTTTCTAATACATGTCTTGCAACGCCATCTGTTTTTGGAGTCTTGATCCATCAGTCGATATGTTTGCTCCGGATAACCATCGCAATCTGGTTCATATCTATTTTTGCAAATACAGCACATCGCGGTTTTAGTTACGTTCACATTCTTCTTGCATTTAAAACATACTACAAGTTCTGGCATCTTGCGGCCACTATTGGTAGTAAAGCGCGTAGGTTGAGGTGCCATATCTAATAGCAATGCTGTCCAGTATGCCAAGAGGCTAATTAGTTCTAGTAAGTAAAACTAAGTATCGACTGATTGAAATGGTAAATCATAGAAATGTAGGTATCGTTCGATGTAATAGCGTTACTGAGCGATAGATGGCGCTGGTAACAATTTCATAATGGAGTGACTTGCAACAGTGTAACAGTTTATTTAAAAATAACGGTATGAAAATTACTAACTTTTAAACAAACTCGAATCCGAGTCCAATTATATAACATTCACTCACTCAGTTCTCTCAGTTTTTTTTTTTAGTCTATTATCAATTTGCTTCGTGTAATGAGTCGTAGTCTCAAAAAGTTAGTGTCGTCCAATTCTCGGATTTCTATGGTCAATGTTATAGTCTGTGGTCAATCTATGTAATCATTCGTTTTTTAGTAATATTTATTTGGCCCCTCACTAGTAGCAAGTTAAGGTATTGTCTTTGGTTTGAGAGTTCGTTAATAATTTCAAATTACAACTGACTCACTTTGTTGTTTTTTCTTTTCTCTCTTTAGTAATCATAATTATGCACTGATGTAATTGCAGTTCTGCTAGCTTACAATTTGTTTTCAAATGATGCGCTCAGCAACACTGACAGCTGTTTTATAAAGAATATGGTTGTTGTTTCTTTGGTCCAGCTTATTTCACTTAGGTTCAATGTAGCACTTCGCGAGCATTTACTGTTATCTATTTTCACTACACACGCTATTCAAACTACTCGATAAGTTAAACTAACAGGTTTCTATTTTTTAAAAGATTTTTATTACGCGGACTATGTTGACACCCAAACGGTTTTTTTTCTATGTTATATTGATATGTTATGTTATATTTCTATGTTATACGATGTTACATTGGCTACAGGCCCTGGTGTAACCGGCTTAACACGTTTTCCGTGACACCCTCTGCCCCTCTCTCCGTGACCCCCTCTCCCCCTCTCTCCGTGTCTTGGTGTATACAACGTTATTTATTGTATATGCGAAATCCGAACACGTGCCCAGTATTTTTATGTAAAGAAAGTATGTACAAAATTTCAAAAATACACACATCAAAAGTGTCTAGGGATCAAGCATTTTTATGCGGATTTCTTGAGATTGAGATGTGGCTTTGTAATAAATTTATGATTTTATAAATTTATATGGATCCTTTTTGGTGCATTTCATAATTTGAATCAGGAACTGTGAATCAAATTCGAGTAAAAGATGAAAATCAGCTGTCAATATTTTCCCTATAAAAACATACAACGCATTGAAGACATTATTAGTGCTACTGTTTCCCTACTACTGATTAAAACCAACGTTATTATGGAGCGGCGACGTCATTTAAGCAGGGAAGAAATGCTCAGAGCCGTGGGAATGATAGAAGCTGGTTCCCGGCAACGTACTGTGGCTTTAGCTCTGAATACAAGTCAGAGTGTTATCAGTCGACTTTGGACACGTTACCGAAGCACTGGTACTGCAAGCTGGCAAGCTGAGCGCCATGGAGGACGGTATCGCTGCACCACACGGAGACAAGACCGATACATTCAAATCTTAACTCGAAGAGCTCCAACAATAACCGCCATGATGTTAGCCGTGAGGCTTCATCACTCTTCAGGGAACTTAATTAGCGACCAAACAGTCAGAAACCGCTTGCATGAAGTGAACCTTCATTCCCGAAGACCGCTACGGGTACCACCTATAGCAATGCACAATCGTAGGATTCGATATCAATGGGCTCTTGAACACAGAAATTGGGCAGAAGAACAATGGCGTTTCGTGTGCTTTTCTGATGAGTCTCGTTTTGGTATGAGACCGGATACAAGACGTATACGACACTGGAGAACCCCTGGACGCCAACAGCGATTAAAATCCTGCCAGGAAGTCCATCCTTATAGTGGTGGAACCATCATGGTATGGGCGGGTATTTGGATCGGCGGAAGAACTGAGTTGATTTGGATCAGAGGCAACCTCAACGCTCAAATTTATGCTGAAACGATTGTATCAGACGTCATCGTTCCTCTACAAGTGCAAATCGGTCCCTTATTTCAGTTAATGCATGATAATGCACGACCGCACACCGCAAGAGTTGTAAGACAGACTCTCGCCGCAGCTAACATCAATGTCCTGCCCTGGCCTGCTCAGTCGCCAGACTTGAACCCGATTGAGCATGCATGGGATATGCTACAGAGAAGAGCTCTGCCGAATATGGAGGGTATCCAGTCGCAAGAAGACCTTTTTTTGTTGTTGCAACGAACATGGGCGGCCATTCCACAGCGTGATTTGGATGAACTCATTTTGAGTATGCCAAACCGATGTTCTTGTGTTGTTAGTGTTCGCGGTAGAAACACGGATTATTAATTGTTTAAGTTACCCAATAAAATTTTAGAGAAAACTGTTATTTCAGTCTTTTTTTCGAACATTTGTGTTAGTGGTTCAAATGTCAAATATCCCTTTTTTAGGAAAATGGCAAATTTCTTTATTAATGCAAAGGTGACTTGGTTTATCGTTACTGTGACAAACGAAAACACTTTATTTGATGAATCCTTAAAGAAAATTTTAATTAATATCAATCAGGAGAAAAGTTATTGCAAAAATATATGTTGATCCCTAGACACTTTTGATGTGTGTATATCATGATTAACCACAAAGTTATGTGCTTGTTATGTTACCTGGTTGTTCTTACAAAAATATGGTCAACACGCCGCTCGCCTGCTCGCTCCTGCAGCGGGGTGGCGCGGCGGGGGCCCTACGACACTATGATCCACTGTGAACTATATACAGAGTGGTGCTGATAATACGACAATAAATGAAAAAACAGACCATGCTGGTTCGTAAGAATAATCCTGAACCATAGAGAAAACCTAGCATCAAAAATAAAAAAATGAAAATTTTAAACAAACTAAATCGCATAAAATTGCAAACGGAATAGAACGTGCTTTAAAATATTGGTTCAATGACCTCCGAGCAGCGGGCGATAGCGCGTTCCTGTATCGACTTGCTTTTTCGCGCCATTAATATTAAAGTTTAGTACCGGTGGTTGCGGCGGTCATCAACCTCTAAGCGCTTCCTTATCAACATGTACATCATGTAGAAAATGAGAAAAATGACAAATAATTTCCTGTGACTAAACTAATGGATATATTTATATATTTGTCGGAGATCGTCGTTATAATTTTAATAGAAGTTGCTGATTTGATTTATGTAGTAGGCGGCAAACGCTTGTGACGTTATTTTGTGATAGCGGCACATGGACAGAGTCGCTTTAGAAAGTTGGGTTCGTCGAACGGTCACTTTGCATCGAGACGCGGACCAAGGCACTTCTCCGAACCGAACAAGATTGGACTACACGTCGTGCTTTAATTCAAAACTCACCTACGAAATGGAACCCGTACCACTACATCAAGATGCTGACGACCCTACCGCTCTGCCGTCGCTGCCCGCGACATATTTTTTAAATGGGTAGACTGAGAATGTGTTGAGGTATATGATGTTTAATTTATTATCGTATTGTCAGCACCACTCTGTATAATGTACGCTCGATAAACACACTGCATTTTTTTTTTATTTGTTTGGGAAACAATATTACATAGTGTTAAAATGATTGGAATCGATTCAGTTGCTTATTCTGAACAAACTATATTCAGGTTCCGCAAAAAGAAAAAATAATGTTGTAAATAATATGATCACTTATCTAAAGACTAATAGCGGCAACTGTAGCTTAACCTGCTCGACCAAACCGTCCCTCAAAGCCCCTGGAATGTTGTAAATATAGCCTAATAAACACGAAAACAAACTTTATTTCCGTCTCCATTATTCATGTCCATTTTTTGTTCATTTTTCTTTAAGTCCTTTTATCCACTGGATTCGCCTTATTTTGTTAAATGTTAACAAAGTCTTGAAAGAGATAATAAATTAACAGATTGAAAGGTCAATACATACAGTCAGCAAAAAAACTCGATTAACGCTTTAGTTTTCGAAATTTAAATTAATGATCGAAATATTTTATTAAAATCGAAATCGAAGTAACTTTTAGTAAAAGAACAGCATTCTGATACTCGGACTTTCTTCTTTAACTAAGAGCTTCTACTATAGAATGGCGTAGGGTAGCCAGCCTTTCAATATTCTATAGGATGCATTTTGAAGAGTTTGCACGGGTATTATATGACATATTTCCGCCACTACCTTTCTTTGATCATCACCACTACGATCCGGACGAAGCGCTTCGCCTCGTCTTTTATAACGCATACATAGAGGGACTGCAACAATTTGCCCACGGTGGTTTTTTTTTTTTTTTTTATTAGTTATAAACTAGTGCTTGACTGCAATCCCGCCTGATGGTAAGCAGTGATGCAATCGTTGATGGTAAACGCACTAGATTATTAAGCCTATTCACTCAAAAAAACTGAGTGAATAGGAAGACAGACGGCAGTTGAGCGAGGTGATGCAATGTTTAACCCAACAACACGACCAACGATGCTGCGCCAGAGGATGATCTGGAGACCCTCCACGACCAAACTCCCGACACAACAACATTTGGCGCATCGTACCCGGCACACATCGCAACACAATTGCTCAGACCCGTCCTCCGTACGGCTTCACCAGACCTCATGCCGGAACACGACGAATCGCTTGGCGGCAAGACTTTGTCTGGTGGGTGGTAACTTATGCCGGCGGCTGATGTTGTTGCCTACCACCGAGTAAAGTGGTCTTTCCGTCTGGTTATAGTTTAAGTGTCTTTAAGACTTTTAATAAACTTGTGTGCTCTACCATCAACGCTAACATCACTGCTTGCCATCAGGCGGGATTCCGGTCGAGCACTGGTTTATGATGTTAAAAAAAAGGATAATATCGAATAATTTCGTGTTTATCAAATTTTGTGATGCTGGTCGTAAATGTTGTTGACAGGCGCCTTGCAATAACTCATGCGCGAGTTAGTAAAGGTAATGGATAAACTTTCCTGTATTGATGTCTACATGAAACTTTGATTATTAAACTTTTTAGTGTCATATCACAGATCCAATCTGAGATTGAAATGGATCGTGACAATATGTGATTTACGGATCTTATTACTTGTTCGAGTGAATGCATTCGGATTTTATTCTTGTTTTTGTCAAGAACGTCTTTAACGCTCTCCTGATAGAAGTTGATTAAATAGAATTCGCCATGAGACGAAAGAGCACTATGGCCATTCGGTGCAAAATAATAGATAAGGTACTTGATACAAATAAGGCCTACGCTCAAATAAGGCCTATAGTGCGAAAAAGTCGTTTGATGTATTTACATCAAATATATAAGTGCACGAACGTATAGACTACACCTCCTCAACTCGGCAAATAGTACGCAAGAGCCCGCCCACGCTCACAGCACCTGTGTTCGTCGGTAGTTCGTGAGCCACGGCCGTTTTCATTGCGTGTTATTAATTTGTCGTAATTTCTATCGTATTTTATTACGGTATTTTTTAGAGTTTTATTTCAAGTTATGTACACGGTTTTCATTATAACTCATCGAAAAGGTAACTATGACTTTATTTTATAATATTTAGGATATGTGAATTAATTATTGCGTATAACATGTATGAGGTATATGGTACGAAATAAGGCCTACTTTTTGAATAGGCTTTATTTGTAACCCTAGGCCTTGTTAGAAATTCCGTTGAATTTTTGCTTTATTGTGTTTTTTACAGATTGATTACTGTCAGTATGTCTCCTCGAAAAGGGGCTATGTGGTCTGATGAAAGCTCGACAGTGGCAGTTAATGATGTACCTACGTTCTGGACGATTGTCGACATACAAAGCTTCGACGCAATATGGCGTGCCGAGAAGAACCATTACAAATAATCTTAAAAGTGGTATTTTACATAAGAGCTTAGGAAGAAACGCTATATTTACGAAAGAGCAAGAAAAAGATTTCGTTTGCCGTATAATATTTTTTTTTATATAGGAATAGGTACCTCTGACTCCAAAAATGATTCAGATTCAAGCATTTGCTTTTTGTGAAAAATCCAATATTGATTAATGTTCCTAAGCAAATTACATAAACTACTATTTTATATTACGTTCCTTGTAACTTTCTTATAAGTAGATTACGCTATAGGTGTTAAGTAATTTCTGAGGTCTTATTTTGTTACCTTGTTTAAATAAGGCCTACAAAAAATAATTCATTTTTAAATATTTAATAATATTTTTGAGAAAATATGTTCATTTTCTAATATTTGTTTGAATAGATATGTTGTTTTTCATAGTATTCTTTATTTCTTGTTAATATACGACTTCAAGTCTGACTAACAATTTAAGTATAATATTTAGTTGTACATGGATCTCATGAAAACGGGATAAAAAACTCAGAAATATAGGTATAATTTTATTATGATTGATAGTTTAATAACAATATTCCTATACTTTAAATATGTAGGCTTAATTAAGTCACTAGTATTTATAAAGGCCTATAGCTAAGGTTTTACAATTATCTCATTTTAGTTGATTTTTGATTGAAGATTATATAATGTTTACTTAATTCATAATAAAATATTAACCAAAAAAGAAGCCCACGCTTTTATTTATCAGCTTCTTCGAATAATTTATCAAATTTTGAGTGTTTGAAATTAGGTAGGCCTTATTTGTATCACTCACCTTACTAGCGGCGCCCCGTGGCTTCACCCGCATAGGTTTCGATATATAAAAGTGTCCTATGTGTTATTCCTGGTTAAACTTATCTGTGTGCCAAATTTCATGCAAATCCATTGAGCAATTTTTGCATGAAATAGTAACAAACAGACATCCACACAACTATCGCATTCGCGTAGAAAGAGGCAGAGAAAACAGTTTTAATATTGTTTCCCAAGACCATAATGAAAACCCGAAATGGCTAAAGTCAGTATTTAAAATAATCATCATGAGTTTCATAGCTTCGAGGGTATTGTAGTGAAAAGTGAGGTCGAATTGTGACTCCAAGATGGCGAATTTTATGAGGCATCTATTATTAACATTTATGCATACCAAACCTACTTATCATATTATCAAGATTACAAAAAGAATTCATCATCATCATCAACCTTTTATCGTTCCACTGCTGGGCACAGGTCTCCTCTCATACAGAGAAGCATTGAGCGTAATCACCACGGTTGCTCAATGCGGGTTGGCGATTTCAGACTTAAAGTCCAGGTTTCCTCAAAATGTTTTCGTTCACCTTCAGTCATTGTTGTCCAAGATATACTTTTAAAGTACTTATATATAATTTTACAAAAGTTACAGTGGTACTTGCCTGACCTAGAATCGAACCCGCAGACTCATATTTGAGAGGCTGGTGTTTTAACTTCTAAGCCACCACGTTTTATAAACACACACACACATATTAACACGCGTGTTAAACTAATTTATTTTAGTCATGTCCATTCTAATATAGACACTATCAGCAAAGCTCTGAAACAATAATAATACGCTTATCTATGAGAACTTAAAACAATTACCTAATTGTGTTAAAAATCAATTGTATTTACACTCTATTCTCGTTAATATTAGACACATAAAGAAACTTTTTTTACTGCTATTGATTCAACTTCTATTCCGTAGGAATAACGATGCATTAAAAACAAAATAGTCATTAAAACCGACATAGCTCTTCGAGTCGCTAAAATTTTGTGGCAGTGCGCGGGGTACATTACTCGAAGAAGCGACGGCCGATGTGGTAGTAAGGATCTGAAGTGGCGGCCATGAATCGTAAGACGCAGCATAGGAGGCCTCCAACAAAGTGGACTGATGACCTGGTGAATCTTCATCCAGGTCATTGGTCCACCTTGTTGGGGCCTCCAAATCCATCACGCATCTGGATGCGGGCAGCACTAGACCGGTCGTCGTGGAAAGCCTCGGGGGAGGCCTTTGTACAGCAGTGGACTTCTATCAACATATATTATTTCTCCAAGGGTCTGAAACCATTTTCTCACTTTTTCTCTCTTTCTATCGAACCAATCTGAACGTCCGACCCACCAATCGATAGATATTCATCCCTGGTACCATGGAATACTATTATCAAATAATATAATCAAATTATTCCGCTTCACTGTTTATTTATAAAAACGAATTTCCCATACTTTCTTTACCCTCAAGCGGTTCTGTTAGTATAGTGCGAATTTTTCGCACGGGTCAGCTAGTAGGCTGAAAAAGAAAAAGAAGAAGAAGTCGTTAAAAAAATAACTGACTACATATTTACTGCTGCCGCCATTTGTCATTCCGCCATCATAATAAAACTCAAAAGTGGTTGAACGGGCAGTAAAAAAGGTTTAAAGGTTCAATGTTATTTTGGACATAATATAGTTTTTGCTAGTTTGTTGGCAGATTTTGATCCATAATTAGAGCTACGCTGCGCCCGCGGTTCTACTCGCGTAAGTTTCGATCCCTGTAGAATATCGGATAAAAGTATCTTATGTTTTTTTTTTCTGTTCATAAACTATCTGTGTGCTAAATTTCATCTGTGAGTGGTGGCCAACCCGCCGCACGTGTGACCGCCGAAGCGGTCCCCGCGTCTGATTTTAGTCCGCGCCGGTAAACCGGTAACCCCCATATCTGGGGGCCGTTCCCCTATCCGCCACCTGGGGACGCGTCTGATAGCAGGCCAGAAACTGCACACGGAATGATCATATAGCCTACCTACATCATCATATTCACAGATATATTTGTGAATATGAAGGCCCTAGTCTGTTACTTATATAAAGTTGTCATCCCAACACAATTCCATTGTCATTGTGCTTAAAAGTACGTAATCTGCTAAATTCATAATGATAGATTAATTATCTCAGTCATCTCGTACAGAAATGGTGATAGAATGACATTGCCATATTGCCTTTATTATAAAACCCGTACAGAAATAATTTTCTAGAAACTAATAAGTACTCATATTTGAACATTTATTAAAGTGGACAGTGATTGACCACCGGAAAGTCATAATGACGCCATTTTGTTAGTAGATTACGAAACTTGTCAAAATCGATCATTACGAGATCACTGATCGAACATTTTGACACTATTGCAATAGCAGACTAAGGCCCACGCCACAGATGCTACCATCACCATTGTAAGTGATAATCATCATGGAGTTTCTTGCCCGTTCTTCTCCATAGGTAGCTACTCTTTGGAATGGGCGACTAGCTTCATCTTATTGACTGACCGACCTTCTGACAATTCAAAAGTGCCTGTAACTGGTTTATTTGAAATACGTGATTTGATTTGACTTGATCTGCTTATCTAATGAATATGAATAGTTAATAGGTGGAAAGCAGCAAAGGCCTAGTGGTATAAGTCGCGACTTATAAGTGGTAGGTCGTAGGTACGAACCTCAACAGGCGCTTTACTTGCTACTCTCAAAATACTGAAGGAGACATCGTGAGAAGCGCTGACGGTAATCAAAAATTAAAAGACATGTGACATCTACCTAGACGCACTGAGTTTCAGGTGGTGCATTACAGACCATTCTCTCTTACACAGAGAAGGTCTGTCTCAGTGAGATCACTATAGGCTGAGCCTTTTTTCTGGTTTTGGTTGGGAAATCATCAAATGACTTCTCCCGCTCTGCCGTCTGGCGTGTCATACTTTTACTGACTAAAACCCTTTCGTCTTTTTTCACTTGCCTATGCGTCAGGGCCGCGGTTTCTTTTTTAACCAAACTGAAACCCTGACCCAGGAGGCATCGGTCTTCGTGGATGCTGTCACGATGTGCTGACATCTCTTTGAGGCCGTCGACCCGGGCCTGGTCCTTACCGGGCGGCGAGCTGCCAAATTATACGTTGATCATACGGTTTCATAGGTATATCCAATTCTTCTGTGTTCTATACAATATGTAAAGAAAACCCTGTCCGACCCATAAGGGTAATAAAGGTTATTTTTTTTTATGGGACAATAGCCGCCACACTGTTCCCAACCCACTGCAACTCCTGAAAGCCAGAATCAACAGTTGAGACCGCCAGAAAAACGCCGAGTAATGAAGCTCGACGAGTCCCGGAGAAACGATTCAACTGTCTTGGGTCCCGCAACGAAATGAATCAGAAAAGAATAGCGGAGGAGTAAGAAATAAGATATTTTTTCCACTTCCCTCCATAATAAGCAGGAGACAGAACAGAACTAGGCCAATCGGCACAAAGGGACATTATTGCAACTGGGAAAAGCCCAGATTGCCAAGCACTACAGAATAAAATTTGATTAAGTTAATGGGTCCTAAGTAGGTATGTGCTGTTACAATTGATTCCAATAATAGGTATGGCAAAAGTGCCTGAACGCACGGAAATTAGTTCTAGTTTCTACAAGGTCCGTATAATAAACAACTCCGGATGTAACTTGTACACTATTCAACATAATATTGCGTTCATTCTGCCAAAGAATACACTCCCACAAGATGTGATGTGCGGACTGTTCAAATTCCCAGTTCGATGTAGAACACTGACGCAAAGGCGAAGGAACAAGTTTAAAAGAATACAGTTTACTTTTAAAGTTGCCATGGCCTGTGAGAAATTGGGCAACGCAGTGGTCAACCTCCAGCCATGTCTTAGCCAGCCGATCGCCAGCGGATGGAAAGAACAGATGGTGGAATTATCCCACCTACTTTGCCATTCGGATAAGAGGTCCTCCCAGACGTCAGTCTGAGGTTTAAATAATCTAGAAATTCTATTGAGGTCGCGTTGTGTAACAAAGTTTTATAATAAAGGTTAGGTAAACACTTGACCAAATATAATATAAAATTTTACGTAATCATCATAGCAACAATACTAATGAATTTTGAAATAATATTTGTTTTCCCGCGAATTAATTCCAACTTCCATGAAAATTTGGTAATTTTTAAAAAAGTGACAAAACCGGTATTATTATGAGCGAATAGCGATGCGACCACGTGCCGCATGCCCTGCTCCCGCCGCCCGCGGAAGTGTTGCTTACCGCACATGTAGTAAGTTACCTCTTTTTGCGAAATAATATTTATTTTTTTAGGGGGATTTTTTTTAAGTTTAGCCCGGATTTCTGGGTATTAGTAGAATCAGTTATCGATACCTAACAATACCTTCACAGATCGGACAGGGTTTTCTTTACATATTGTGTATGCTAATTACCTTTTACACTTAAACATTTTACGTAAAGTTACCTACATACGCTTTTAAAACGTCAGATAAGCAACCGCCAACACCATCACTCAATGCAACGTTAAAAGTCGTTTCCCTAACAGAGATGGACAGCTTCCCGACTCGTCTGAAATGGTTCACGCCATTATATTTACGATGAATCTGGATGACAAATATTTTAATGATAATGGCTTCTTGAGTAGACGGTGGTTTTTATTTCTGTGGGAGAATTATTTTGAGTTATATGTTGTTTTGGCTTTTGAATCAAGTAGTCCGTAAAGCGTTTTTTTTTGTTTAATTTGACATTCAAATTCATTTATTCAAATTTAAATAGAGTAATTATAAAGTCATGGTGGCCTAGTGGTTAAACCCCAGCCTCTCAAGTATGAGTGCGCTGGTTCGATTCCAGGTCAGGCAAGTACCAATGTAACTTTTCTAAATTTATATGTACTTTCTAAGTATATCTTGGACGCCAATGACTGAAGGTGAAGGAAAACATCTTGAGGAAACCTGGCCTTTAAGTCTGAAATCGCCAACCCCCATTGAGCAAGCGTGGTGATTACGCTCAATCCTTCTCTGTATGAGAGGAGACCTGTGCCCAGCAGTGGGACGATAAAAAGGTCGATGATGAATTATAAAATTTAGTGCTTGACTGCGTCTTGACTTGATACGAAAGTTAAGTTAGGTATGTATGTTTTGTTCCTATTCTAAATGTCGCTTTAAAATCCAAACTACTGATATTCTTGACCACAACAAAAGGGGTACGAAACATTGTTAGAGAACTTTCCAAAATCACAATATTTCATAGAACAATGAAACTTCAGTCAAATAACTTGTAAACAACCACCGCAGACACCCACGTATCGTTAAACCAAAGCGTATCCTTGATCCTTTATGTAAGTACTTTGTTAGTCTATCGTAATGAGTGACAGATCGTAATTTCATTAGTATTTTTTTATTTGTTGAAAGTCCTTTGAAGTTATCCGTACGAAGTCTGATACTTAATGAAATCATTATTTTATTGTAACCTATCAGAATGCCAGCGCTGCGACATTTATTTTTTTAAATGGCGAAGCACCATTTTTTTTTTTTTAATTGTAATCTAGTGCACGACACCTAGTGGTTGCGTGATGGAAGGCGTGGCGCCAGTTTATTAAAAGCCTATTCATTCAAAAAAGTGAGGAAATGGGAAGGAATACGGCTGTTGAGCGGAAGTAGTTTCCAATCGAAAATGTACTATAGTTAAATTGGACACCAACAAGCTGCAAACAAGCTACTGTGGTCAGTTTTGTTGATCTGATATTTATGAATGCACATTGGATGTACCTATACAGCTTCCGACAGACAGCCTCCGTGGCGAAGCGGTAGCGAACGCGGCCGCAGTGCAAGGACGCGCTGGTTTGATCTCCCCGCAGTGCATATATTTGTATGCATGAATATGAATATTTGCGCTGGTCTGGTCGTGCCTCGGAAAGCACGTTAAGCCGTTGGTCCTGGTTGCCGTACGAACATCTAATGGCAGTCGTTACGGGTTGTTGGAGCCCTCAAAATTCCAACAATTGGTCTAACTGCAATGCTTCGATATCGCTTTCAGCTTGTGGAGGTCAGACGGCACTCGCTTCACGGAAAATTTGGAAGTTTGGCCAAAATCAGCAGTTAGATTCGTGATAGCGGATCCCAAACTCCAAAGCTGAAAAAGCTTCAGATGCGACTGGGATTAATGCTGAGATGATGATGATGATGATGACTGGATGTATCTACGCTGCTTAAGGACTACAAAATTTTACCTGCGGGAAATTTCTTCATAACACATAATCAACCTATATGAAATATAACTGAAATCAAATCAGCAGTCAATGACTAAGCTTTTCACAGGACTTGCGTTTATTTTGTTACACCTGTTTTATTGTGTAGATATATTGAAATGGACATCATTTTAAGTAAAGCAATTATCAACTTTATTTTGAAGGGGATAAAGTAGATTTCAGAATACATAATCAGCCTATATTGTTACCATTGTTGGGGCCTCCTGTCGATGAGAGGGAGTGGGTCGTAATCTACCACGCTGGCCCAGTGCGGGTTGGTAGATATCACATGTCTTCGAAGTCTGCTGGTTTCCTCACGATGTAATTCTTTACCTTGTTCAGAACAGTGATAATGAAATAATTTACACAAAGTAAAGCGCCTGATGGGGATCGAACCTACGACCTACGACTTATAAGTCCCGGCCGACACCCGTAGGTTATCACTGTTCTCTTGATTTCGGAAACTAGCAGTATTGAAAAAGTTATGAGAACTGAACTTGCGTAGGATTTATAGTATTTTTTCTCTCAAATTTCATTAAATTTTTGGCAAATATATCTCAATATTATCCATACTAATATTATAAATGCGAAAGTAACTCTGTCTGTCTGTCTGTCTGTTACGCTTTCCCGCTTAAACCTCTCAACCGATTTTGATGAAATTTGGCACAGATAATCTTTGGACCCCGAGAAAGAACATAGGCTACCCTTTATCCCGGAAAAACTTGATGTTCCCGAGGGAAACCTAAAAAGCGCGATATAACCGAACTCCACGCGGGCGAAGCCGCGGGCGGAAAGCTAGTTATATATACATTGTTCAATTGGACTACCTGCGCCGCGTAGGTTTCGGTATGTTTTTTTTATATGCTCCGTTCCTAATGGTCACAGCGTGATGTTATATAGTTATATAGCCTAAAACCCCCTCTTATCTTAAAGAACGTTTCAAGTTCCTTCATGACACACATAATAGATATCTGAGGTCATCGGAAAACCTGATATTAGACATGCCGATGCATTCCACTAGTTTTTACGATAAATCCTTTACTGTACAAGCAGTTCGGCTATGGAATGACTTGCCCGTGTCCGTAAGGCGTGCTCAAACTCTGTCCACTTTTAAAACCATGGTAAAAAAGCGTTTCCTCTCTCTTTAAACATGTCATTATTTGCTTTTGTATGATGTTTATTAATTAGATGTATATATTTATTAGACTAGCTAAAGCCTTCATGGATTAATGGGCTATCCAACGCAAAAATATTTTTTCAAGTCGGACCAGTTGTTCCTGAGATTAGCGCGTTCAAACAAACAAACTCTTCAGCTTTATATATTAGTACAGATTCAGGTCACTTTAGTCAACTTTTCAGGAACATTTTAATTACATTACGATCAATATGAGAGTGAGTGAATTAATTAATAGTTCTTAACAAACAATGAACACCAACACCTCTTTATAATCAAAGCCGCATATGTGGGTCCCATATACAGCGTGTTGAAAACAAGAAAACCGTATAAAGTTTTAATCTCAGTGTTCTCAGGCAATACAAAGCGTATTGTCATACCAGACTCAAAGAAATAGTTTTGTGGAGCTAGCTCACCTTATTACACGTTCAGAAACACAGCTCTAGAGATTTTGGTTAAGGAAGTGACATGAATCAATGTCGGATGGAAAAATTGGTTGCGTTGGCAGGAACAAACACCTTTTAATAAATTTATATCATCTTTTATCTTAGCACCCTTTTTATCTTTATAACAGCCCTTTTTCTGGTGTTTGCCATTGTCGCATTGTTCCGTTCAAAACTATAAACAGATTCATCATGAGCCACCCGAAAGCACCTCCTCTTTAATCAGACTTCTTTTCATTTCAGACTTAAAGTCCATGTTTTCTCAAAATGTTTTCCTTCACCTTTAGTCATTGGTGTTCAAGATATATTTAGAAAGTACATATAACTTCAGAAAAGTTAAATTGGTACTTGCCTGACCTGGAATCGACCCCCGCGCACTCATACTTGAGAGCCCAGGCTCTGGTCAAAAAATGTCGTGGTCGCCTAGTAGTTAAAACATCAGTGTTTTAACCACTAGGCCACCACGACATTTTCACCCGCATTGAGCAAGCGTGGTGATTACACTGAATCCTTCTCTGTATGAGAGGAGAGCTGTGCCCAGCAGTGGAACGATTAAAAGCTTGATGATGAAGCTTCTCTCATCCAATGGATTCCAGTGGCCTTAATAAGGTCTTCGGTCCACCTGGTTAGAGGCCTTCTAATAAATACGTCTTCTGGTACGCGGTCGCCACTCCAGAACCTTTCGGCCGATTGGTGACCTGTATTGCGAACAATACCCACTTCCATTTGAGTTTGGCAACATTAGACCCGAACCATTACTATTAGCCAATGTGGTCTGGTACCACCAAGATGGTAAGCCCTGGGGCTTAGAATAGTACAAACCTACATACTCCCGTGAGTGTCGTAAGAGGCGGTTAAGGGAACTCTCACCAGGAAAGCGTCTCACCAGGAAAGCGTGCAGCAGCGCTCCACCTTAGGAATATCAAATTAATGCGATCCCCAACCCACTTGCCTGGCGTGGGGATTACGGCAAACCCCCCAAACTTGGGGAGGCCAGCAGTGGACCTCTATAGGCTGAAGAAGAACATTACGCAAAACTAGCGCAGAGGGCGCCACAAGCAAATACAGTAAACAAACTGCCATATCCTTGTACATCACAATCTCTTATCCTCGTACTGACTCATTTTTATGTAACAACTTAGTATTCTTTATCCTGTAAAGACATATTAAAAATTTCATTATTTTTATGTTTTAACTATATATTATGGCATCCTATTGCCATTAATTATTATTGGATGATCTAAAGAAACTTCTTCGCGAACGTGGTGCGAGTCGAACGGAAAAAAGGAGAATTTTGTGGAAAGGTGCGAAAGAATTAACTGAATTATGATATTTTTTAATATTAATCAACTCAATATAATTTCATTTAAATTTTTCTTTTCAGTCATAGATTATTAGCACAGCTTCCTGTTAATTAAAAAAAAAATCTATATAGTGTATTCACCATTGAGAACTCACGTCACCTATGTTTTACCAGTAATGTCAGCTCATATCAAGTACTTCATTTAAGTTACCACAGTACGGAATAGACTGAGTTGAGCTTAGTTTTTGTCATCATCATCAACATCTCAGCGTTAATCCCAGTCGCTGGGGTCCGCTTTACCGGTCTCACTGCTGATTTTGGCTAAACTTCGATATTTTCCGTAAAGCGACTGCCGTCTGACCTCCACAACACGAAGGCGATATCAAAGCAATGCAGCTAGACCAATTGTTGGCTGCGGTTGCTGCAATTGAGGGCTCCAACAACCCGTAACGACTGCTATTAGATGGTCGTATGGCAATCGGGACCAACGGCTTAGCGTGCTTTCCGTGGCACGACCAGACCAGTGCAAATATTTATATTCATGCATACAAATATTTGCACTCCGCGGTGATTGAACCTGCTCCTTCTTGCGCAGCGGCTAAGTTCGCTACTGCTAAGCCACTAAGGCTGTCTGAGATCAGTTTTTGTATTCTACAAAATTCACTACGAAATTTGCTCAAGTGACCGTACATAAATCGATAGCCAACTTACGCTCGGTAGATATAAACAAAAAGAAACCGTTTTATTTTTCATTTTTATTGCTAAACTGCCGATCGATTCTGTTAGAACATAGAAAAGTAAGGTAAATAAACGACGCTTGGAAAACGAGCTTAGAGTGAGGTGTGAATCCCTAGAATTAGTTGGAATGTATCTTATTCCACGCTTACTTCATGTAAGTTTCACGATGAGACAATTCCAGAATAGCACATCTGGGACAGCTAATTCCACATGTGAGGGTCTACTACGCCATGCAACATGTTAATCATCATCATCTCAGCGTTAATCCCAGTCGCATCCGAAGCCTCTTCAGCTTTGGAGTCTGGGGTTCGTCTTACCAGTCCAACTGCTGATATGGCTAAACTTCGACATTTTCTATGAAGCGACTGCCGTCTGACCTCCACAACCCGAAGGCGACATCGAAGCATTGCAGTTAGACAAATTGTAGAACTTTTGAGGGCTCCAACAACCCGTAACGACTGCCACTAGATGTTCGTAGGGTAACCGGGACCAACGGCTTAACGTGCTTTCCGAGGCACGACCAGACCAGTACAAATATTCATATTCATGCATACAAATACTTGCACTGTGCGGGGATCGAACCCGCGCCACCTTGCGCAGCGGCCGCGTCCGCTACCGCTACGCCACGGAGGCTGTCGAGCCATGCAACATGTTAATCCTCGTTTTATAATATATGTGTGCCAAATTTCATCCAAATTCATTTAGGAGTTGTACAAACACCCATACATTGGTACAGACGACAGCAAGTCAAGCTACCCCAAACTGTCAGATTTTCCCAATCAACCTTGAGGCTTAATGCTTTAGAGATAAAGATGAAAATCTAAAATCTAGGAACTCTGACAGATTGTAGTAGTTTGATGTGCTGTTGTCTGTACATCTTATTTTTTTATAATGATAAACTAGTGCCTGACTGTAATCCCGTCTGACGGTAAGCAGTGATACTATTGTCGATGGTAAACCGAGCTAGTTTAATAAGAGTTTATTTCTCTAGCCTTTTCATCACAAACCTTCGCATATGTATTATTAGTAGCATGTATGATTATTTTATAATCTATACTAACATATAAAGCTGAAGAGTTTGTTTGTTTGTTTGAACGCGATAATCTCAGGAACTACGGGCACGATTTGAAAATTTTTGCGTTGGATAGCCCATTAATTTAGCAAGGCTTTAGGCTATATAACATCACGCTGCGGTCAATAGGAGCAGAGCATAGCTAACTCCACGCGAATGAAGTCGCTGGCGGCCGCTAGTTTGGGATATTCTTAGATTAAGGCGTATATCAAAGACTAGCTGCGCCTCACGGTTTCACCCGCGTAGATTTCGATATGTTCTTTTTTATATGCTCGGCTCATATTGGTCGCAGCGTGATTTTATATAGCCCAAAGCCTTCCTGGATTTATACAACGCAAAAAGAATTTTTCAAATCCGACAAGTAGTTCCTGAGATTAGCGCGTTCAAACAAACAATCATACTCATCAGCTTTATGTATTATTACCTTAATAGTTATCATATTCATATTTTATTTCTTCCTTCTTCTTACACACTATTGTCTACATTTCTGTTTTACTTCTCATTTCGCAGGTCTGCTTGAAGAAATTTCTTAAGAAATAAGCAGCACATTTGTAGTCAGATCTTAATTATGTCGTATTTTTATGTGTGTACATAAATATTAAAATAAATAAATTGGTATAGAAAATAAAATATATAACTTTTTTATTCATACCTAGTTTAGACTTCTACCGTCTTATTACAAAACGATATCTTACTTTAGTTATAGCCCTAACTTTTGAATCAGCATTTGTATTTCGTACTTTATTTAGATGTATGCTTGTCTTGAACTAAAGTGACAACTTAGCACCGAACTTAGCTATGATTTTTATATAAAGAATTGCATTTTTATAACGGTCAGGTTCATGATTCCATAACTGTTTAGGTGGTTTAAACCTGGGCTAAACAAAATCCTTTTTCTAGAGAATAGCAAATAAATTAAAAGGATGCTTCCTTTTAATTTATTTTAATTTTTTTGTCTGAATCAAACTAAAAATTAATCAGACAGTTTGCATATTGTTGTAATACTGATCATAACCTTTTGTTAATAAGAACCCTACATACTCGTATATATAAGAAAAAGGACAGACGGACAGATATTAGATTCTTCTTCTTCTTCTCCTTCAGCCTATACAGGTCCACGGCTGGACAAAGGCCTTCCTCAAGACTTTCCACGATGACCGGTCTTGTGCTGCCCGCATCCATCGGCTTCCTGCGACCTTCACCAGGTCTTTCCGGCACGTGACCGCCACTTCAGACCCTTACTGCCCCATCGGCCATCGGTTCTGCGAGCAATGTGCCCCGCCCATTGCCATTTAATTTTAGCGACTCGAAGAGCTATGTCGGTGACTCGAATTCTTCTGCGGATCTCCTCATTTCTGATTCGATCACGCAGTGAAACTACGAGCATAGCTCTTTCCATTGCCCTTTGTGTGACTCTGACGTGTTAGTTCCGTAAGTCATCACTGGCAACACACACTGGTCAAAGACTAGTCTTGAGACACTTTGGTATCTTGGACGACGAGAAGATTGAACGTAACTTCCCGAACGCTACCCAGCCGAGCTGGATTCGACGAGACACCTCATTCTCGAAGTTGCACCAGCAGGTCCAACCGGTAGTTGGACTGTTGACCTTTTGTTCATCTACAAAGAAACCTACATCCTCTTATCATCATCATCATTCTCCTGCCCTTATCCCAATTTATTTGGGGTCGGCGCAACATGTCTTTTTCTTCCATACATCCCTATCAGAAGCCATCTCGGCAGTCACCCCCTTCTTAGCCATATCATCCTTCACACATTCCATCCATCGTTTCTTTGGTCTTCCCCTACTCTTATAGCCATCAACATTCATAGTTAAAACTCTCCTCACGACATTCTCCTCTCCGTAACACATGCCCGTACCATGACAACCGATTTCCACACAACTTTTCAGCTACCGGTGCCACTTTCAGACTACACCCTACACACTCACCACTCAGAAGCTACATACTCTTATATGAAAAGCAATCTTATTCAAAATAACAACGGCTTTCCTATTTACATATTTTACCTCATTGACCCCAATTTTGCTTGTTGACAAACTAATGTCATGTTCAGTACATCTTTTTTCATCTATTTATCAAATTAATCTATCTGTCAAATTAAGAGATTCAATAAACAGTTTTTTTTAATAACTAAAAACTAGCGCTTGACCGCAATCCCACCTGATGGTAAGCAGTGATGCAATCGTTGATGGTAAAGCGCGCTAGTCTATAAGAGATTGTTCACTCAAAAAAACTGAGTGAAAAGGAATGAAGACGGCAGTTGAGGGAAATGATGCAATGTTAAACAGAACAACACGACCAACGATGCTGCGCCTGAGGGAGATTGATCTATAGACCCTCTTCGACCGACACGACAAAATTTGGTGCATCGTACGGCTTCACCAGACATCATGCCGGAAAACGACGTATCGCTTGGCGGCAAGACTTTGTCTGTTGGGTGGTGACTTCTGCCGGCAGTCGATGTTAGGTATGGCCTCCCATCAAGAGAACAGTTTATACGTGATTAAAAACATTACATCACGCGTTAACTAATGTGATAGAACTTCCGGCATGATGTCTGGTGAAGCAGTACGGAGGACGGGTCTGAGCAGTTGTGTTGCGATGTGTGCCGGGTACGATGCACCAAATGTTATTGTGTCGGGAATTTGGTCGTGGAGAGTCTCCAGATCAGTCTCCCTCTAGCGCAGCATCGTTGGTCGTGCTGTTGGGTTAAATTTGCATCACCTCGCTCAGCTGCCGTCTTCCTTCCCATTCACTAAGCTTTTTAAGTGAATAGGCTTAACTAACTAGCGCGCTTTACCATCAACGATTGCATTACTGCTTTCCATCAGGCGGGATTGCAGTCAAGCACTAGTTTATAATTATTAAAAAAAAACTCATATTTATCTTCTGTCCTTTTTTTAATGGAAAAGAAAGAGTAAGATGTAGTAAACTTCAATTTAGTTTAGTTTATGAGTAAAGGAGACGGCACTATTATTCTCGTTTCCGACTTATTAATATCACATCTAGCAAAGAAATACATCAACGCAACAAGCCTTTAGGTACTTCAATCTAGCGTAAAAATCCAGACTCTTTCTATTCCACACACAGGGTGTTCACACAACCCACATTTAAGCTTTTTAAAGGTAAGCACGTTCGAGCAGAACGCTTGCCGTGTTTGTAATAAAAAATGTTGCTTTAGATACTTTCCAGACGGCAAGGTGCGATAAACGGCGTTAAATTGTACATTTTAGGACATTTGAAACGTTTGACCCCAAAAAGCCTTATTGATTGGCTTATGTTTACCATGTTGATGTAATGTTCTCAATCTATACTAATATATAAAGCTGAAGAGTTTGTTTGTGCGCGCTAATCTCGGGAACTACTGGTCCGATTTGAAAAAATCTTTTTGCGTTGGATAGCCTATTAATCGAGGAAGGCTTTAGGCTATATAACAACCCGCTATGACCAATAGGAGCAGAGCAGTAACAAAAAATGTTGCGAAAACGGGAGCTAACGCAGCCGTACATATTGCCAATAGGAGCTGAGCATGACTAATTCCACGCGAACGAAGTCGCTGGCGGCCGCTAGTATGTAATATAGTTGTGAGAAAATATTTGAAGAACTATACATAGATTAGACTAGAAGGGACTAGAGAAATAATTGATGTTGTTGCGAAATATTTTTACTTCACAATATCAAATTTTTATGTAATTCATTTCTGTCTATGAAGAATTTTCTTGGATATAACGGTTTTTAATCATTTTCGGTTAACCAGAACTCAAGCAAGCGCAAAAAATATCAATATGCATATATTTTTTTTTTACATAATTATAAACTAGTGCTTGATTGTAATCCCGCCTGATGGTAAGCAGTGATGCAATCGTTGATGGTAAAGCACACTAGTTTATTAAACCTATTCACTTAAAAAACTAAGAAATAGGAAGGATGGCGGCAGTTGAGCGAGGTGATGCAATGTTAAACCCAAGACCAACACGACCAAACAATGCTGCGCTAGAGGGAGATTGATCTGGAGACTCTTCACGACCAAACTCCCGACACAACAATATTTGGCGCATCGTACCCGCCACACATCGCAACACAACTGCTCAGACCCGTCCTCCGGCTTCACCAGACATCTACATAATTATAAACTAGTGCTTGACTGCAATCCCGCCTGATGGTAAGCAGTGATGCAATCGTTGATGGTAAAGCACACTAGTTTATTAAACCTATTCACTTAAAAAACTAAGGAATAGGAAGGATGACGGCAGTTGAGCGAGGTGATGCAATGTTAAACCCAAGACCAACACGACCAAACAATGCTGCGCTAGAGGGAGATTGATCTGGAGACTCTCCACGACCAAACTCCCGACACAACAATATTTGGCGCATCGTACCCGCCACACATCGCAACACAACTGCTCAGACCCGTCCTCCGTACGGCTTCACCAGACATCATGCCGGAACACGACGAATCGCTTGGCGGCAAGACTTTGTCTGGTGGGTGGTAACTTCTGCCGGCAGCCGATGTTATGGCCTACCACCGAGAAAAATTTTAGAAGTCCTATTATTAGTAAAATTACTACCGCTGTCGTTCGACTGAGTGACTGAGTAACAGTGCATTACCCAAAGCCAATAAGACAAATAAGTATAAGCAATAGGATTTCCCAGGCTGCGTCACAACAGCCCATCTTCAATCTTCTATTCTGTCTCAGCGACCTTTTTAAAGTCGTCCACTACGCTTGACGATACTCAAACTTCACTCCAGAGCTCGTTATTTTTGTTTGGGAAATCATTAAATAACCTCTCCCGCTGTGGGCGAAGCCAATGGTCGTGTCAGACTTTTACTGACTAAAACCCACCTGTGTTCCTTCAATTTCATGTACGCCAAGGCCACGATATTTCTACTATCTTCAAACTTGCTAACTACAACAGGTTCGCCCATATTTCTTCGCGCATGCTTACGCTTATCTGAGGCACCCTTATCATCACTATGAAGATACAGTTGTTATAAAATACTATACGTCTGATACCTGCTTTATAAACATGCTGTATGGCGTGGCAAAGTTACTGGTTTCATGAATGTATTTTTAAACTTGAACAAAAAGTTTTGTGTGTTCTCTATTTAAAAGTAGATCTGAGTGTGTTGGAACTAGGAGTGCCTACGTCTGAGTTGGTAACACATTAAAAAGTTGACCGTAATATTTATGTGCGGTAAGTAATAAAGATACTTAAAATTTACTTATTTGTTTTCCTTTTTCTATTTGTTTGTATTTTTTTATAAATACGGAGAAATCAAACAGATTGAGCTAGCTCAAAAGTAAGTTCGAGACTTGTGTTATGGGATACTTTTTTTTTGTTCCGGGGTGGAAAATCCTCAATGGATGTCCGCCGCCCTGGGGTGGGCGACGGGGTCTATCAGACTCCTACTGATTAAAAACCACCCCGGTGTCTCTCCGGTCACGTGCGCACGGTGCCGCGGGCGTCTTTGATTCGGCCGCGGCCACACACTGTCGTGCCGGCCCGGTTTGTCCGGGCCTCGCCTCCTGCACGGGGTAGTGAGGTGTTACGCGCGCGCCTCCGCCTGGTCCAATGAATAACGGGGCGGGGACTTCCCCATATCCCTCGCCCCTGGACCCATTCATGGGGACCGGAAGATTGCGTTATCCGCCCTTCCTCGGCGCCCGGTGCGTCTTCGGCGGCCCGGGAAGGGAGTTGAGATCTCCCTCTCCCGTTCCGCAGCTTCCTTCCGCGACATCACGTCCTCGCAGAAGGACACCAAAGCGTCCCACGACTCTGTGCTACCGACCATCCTCCGCACTACTGCCGGCAGCGTCAGGTCGCCCCCTACTTCGTTTTTGAGGACACGGCGCTGCTGCTCCCAAGCTACACACTCGGAGAGCGTGTGCTGCTCCGTATCCTCCCCGCATTGTTATGGGATACTAACTCGCCGATACTATATTTATCATAGATATATATTATATAGATAAACATCCAAGACCCAGGCCAATCAGGAAAAGATCGTTTTCCATCATGACCTGGCCGGGGATCGAACACGAGGAAATTTTTAATCAATTTTTTTTTCTGAAATTTTACAGCAGTAAACTTGAGTCGGAAATTTTATCGCATTAGGCTCGCCCCTTATTGGACTGAAACATAATGTGAATTGTTTATTGTTGCCACAACTCTGCCCTTCTCTTCAGGGAATTCAGGCGGGATGTTTGTTATTTTGAGACGGAATAGTCGAATTCCAAATTGCCTTTCTGTTATTGCTTCAAATTACTATTAGTTTAAGGTAGTTTCTACCATAGTGAGGATTAGAAGCTGTAGAATTTACAAGTTGTGCCCCACGGTTTCACCCGCGTGAGTTTCGATGGTGGTCCCCACCACTGGTAGGCCATAACATCGGCTGCCGGCTTATGTTACCACACACTAGACAAATTCTTGCCGCGAGGCGATTCAGAGGACAGATCTGAGCAGTTGTGTTGCGATGTGTGCCGGGTACGATGCGCCAAATGCCATTGTTGGTCGTATTGTTGGGTTTAACACTGCAGCATCTCACTCAACTGCCGTCTTCCTTCCTATTCACTCAGTTTATTTGAGTGAGAACTCTGCACCAATGACAGTCCCATTTGTGGTTCCGGAATATCTGTCCATCCTTTGGTTGCCTGGAAGAGATCGCATTAGTGATAAGGCCGCCCATTGTATGTTTTTTTGTGATGAATCTTTTTTGTTCCATGTTTGATTGGTGTACAATAAAGAATATGTAAATAAATAAATAACTCTTAATAAACTAGCGCGATCAACGATTGCATCACTGCTTACCAGCAGGTGGGATTGCAGTCAAGCACTAGTATAATATACTTATTAAAAAAAAAACAGTCTACCGTGGGAATATTTATGTATGTGTACCAATTGTCGTCCTCCGTGGCGCAGCGGTCAACACGCCTGCCTGCGACGGGGAGGCCCCGGGTTCAATCCCCGGCCAAGTCATGATGGAAAACGATCTTTTCCTGATTGGCCTGGGTCTTGGATGTTTATCTACATAATATATGTATGTATTTTAAATTTAGTATCGTTGAGTTAGTATTTCATAACACAAGTCTCGAACTTACTTTGGAGCTAACTCAATTTGTGTGATTTGTCCCGGTATATTTATTTATTTACTAGCTTTCCGCCCACGGCTTCGCCCGCGTGGAGTTCGGTTATATCGCGCTTATTAGATTTCCCTCGGGAACATCAAATTTTTCCGGGATAAAAATTAGCCTATGTTCTTTCTCAGGGTCTAAAGATTGTCTGTGCCAAATTTCATCAAAATCGGTTGAGAGGTTTAGGCGGGAAAGCGTAACAGACAGACAGGCAGACAGACAGAGTTACTTTCGCATTTATAATAATAGTATGGATTGATTTATTTATTTATTTATTTTTATATTCATCTAAATCCGTTCAGTAGTTTTCACATGAAAGAGTAGAAAATATCCATTCACACTCACAAACTTTCGCACTTTTTTTTTAATAATAATAATAACGTTTATTCAGAAATTATTTACATTGTTACACAAAATATATTATAGGCTATAATTTATTGTTACAATTGGATTACACATCTGTAACCGAACTAGGCAAAAGCCTGTGTTTCGGTTATCAGCGCCTAATCCCTTAAAAAGTAGACACGAGATATATGTAGGTAGCCATTGAGTACAGTCAACACTTTGTAAATTTACATGAAATTTAATTTACACAAAAATGGAATTAATCAATTAAATTTAATGAAATAAAATAAAATAACATCATACCAAATAAAATTAACATTTTTATAATTTACCAGAAATATTACAATAACTTAAAATTAGATTAAATTAAGAATAAGCACTAAACAGTACGTGTGTCCTCTATTTGTGTGATATGATTATGTGTGTATGAATGTAAGAGGGTGTGTGTATGTGGTAAATAGTCAATCACTGTGGTATATGTAGTATTAACTCAGTTTCTTCATAATTAAGTTTTTGTAAGTATTTTGTAACCTTTTCCTTACATTGAGTTTTCGTTAAAGGGTAGATATTAATTGCTTTATTTATCTTATTATAGATATAGGGTCCAATGAAGTTTGTGAATCTTGAGCTAAATTTAGTAGTATTTATTTCGTTTCTAACACATACTCTATCTGTTCTTCGTTTTTGTAGGTTTAGCGGATTATAAGTCTGTGAAGTATGTTGTAGATTTCAAATATAAGTATTAAGTATTAAAAACTACAGACCCATCTCACTTATGAGTCATGTCTATAAGTTGTTTTCGAGAGTGCTCACAAATCGTCTCGCCTGCAGGTTTGACGACTTCCAGCCTCCCGAACAAGCCGGTTTCCGAAAAGGCTTCAGCACAGTAGACCACATACATACGCTGCGGCAGGTTATACAGAAGACCGAGGAGTATAACCTACCCCTTTGCTTGGCGTTTGTGGACTACGAAAAAGCCTTTGATTCGATCGAGACCTGGGCTGTGCTGCAGTCTCTCCAGCGGTGCCAAGTAGACTATCCGGTATATTGAAGCGCTGAAGGGTTTGTACGAAAACGCCACCATGTCAGTCCGAATACAGGGCCAGACCTCGAAACCAATACCTCTGCAGCGTGGTGTCAGACAGGGAGATGTTATCTCCCCGAAACTGTTCACCGCTGCATTGGAGGATGTCTTCAAGGTTCTGGACTGGAAAGGACTGGGCATCAACATCAATGGCGAGTACATGACATACTTTCGGTCTGCTGATGATATCGTAGTCATGGCTGGGACCGCGGAGGACCTGAGTAGAATGCTCGAATACCTCTGTAGAGCCTCCGAGCGAGTCGGTCTTAAAATGAACATGGACAAGACGAAAGTCATGTCTTAGCCCATGTTGTACCGACTCCTATAAAGATTTGAGACTCTGTTCTCGAAGTTGTTGACAGTTACGTGCACCTGGGACAAACTATCCAGTTAGGAAGGTCCAACTTCGAGAAAGAGGTCAATCGTCGAATACTACGTAAAATCTTCTCGTCCGAAATACCGCAGTGTCTCAAGACAAAAGTCTTCGACCAGTGTGTGTTACCAGTGATGACTTATGGAACTGAGACGTGGTCGCTAACAACGGGCCTTATAAGAAGGCTCAAAGTCACTCAAAGGGCAATGGAGAGGGCTATGCTTGGGGTTTCACTGCGCGATCGAATCAGGAATGAGGAGATCCGCAGAAGAACGAGAGTAACCGATATAGCCCGAAGAATTGCAACACTAAAGTGGCAGTGGGCTGGACACATTGCCCGTAGGACCGATACACGAAGGGGCCGACGGGTTCTCGAGTGGCGACCACGCACCGGAAGACGTAGCGTGGGTAGGCCCCCGACAAGGTGGACCGACGACCTGGTGAAGGTCGCGGGAAACCGCTGGATGCGGGAGGCGCAGGTCCGATCGTCTTGGAGAACCTTGGGGGAAGCCTATGTCCAGCAGTGGACGTCTTTCGGCTGAAATGATGATGATGATGATGATGATAATTATACGAGTACAACATTATTCTTTGTTTATGTGAAACCCGAAACACGTGTCCATTATTTAAAAGTAAAGAACCTATGTACAAAATTACAAAAAGATATAATGAGAAACCACAAAGTTATGAGCTTGCTATTCTACTTGGTTGTCGGCCCAAAAATATGGTCAAAGCTCCGCTAGGGCGGGCGAGTGCGGTGCGTTGACTTCTGACGTCAGCTGTTGCGCATGTACTATGATCTATCGTAAGCTGCTAACAGCTGTGTAGCGCGCTCGGTAACCACACTGCAACAATTTCTAAATGTATTCGTGAAAAAAAGAAACCGGCCAAGTGCGTGTCGGACTCACGCACAAAGGGTTCAGTACCATTGATTTGTGAAATTAAAGGATTTAACTTATTTGTATGAAAGATTACGCGGTAATAAGCGGTTTACGATTTACGAGGTATTAAAAAAAACTACTTACGTACATCATATGTTTTTTTAGATTTTTCATTTTATTATTTTAGAAGTTAGAGGGGGGGGGGGGACCAACTTTTTTCCACTTTGGAAGCGTCTGTCACGCAAACTATTCGGTTTAGAAAAACAATATTTTAGAAACCTCGATATCATTTATGAAGACGTAACGATGTTTGTGAAAAAAAAATGAGTTTCAGTTCTAAGTTTGGGGAGCTCCAATATTTATTATTATTTTTATATTTTTGCATCAAAATCTTAATGTGGTTCACAGAATACATCTATTTACTAAGTTTCAACGGTATAGCTCTTACAGGAAAAAAATGCTGTGACATACGGACGGATAGACGGACAGACAGACATGACGAATCTATAAGGGTTCCGTTTTTTGCCATTTCGCTAAGGAACCCTAAAAATACAACATGGTGTAAAATTGATTGGAATCGATTCTTTTTTTTTTATTAGTTATAAACAAGTGCTTGACTGCAAGCCCGCCTGATGGTAAGCAGTGATGCAATCGTTGATGGTAAAACGCACTAGCTTATTAAGCCTATTCACTTTAAAAAAAACTGAGTGAATAGGAAGGAAGACGGCAGTTGAGCGAGGTGATGCAATGTTAAACCCAACAACACGACCAACGATCTGGAGACTCTCCACGACCAAACCTCTGATACAACAACATTTGGCGCATCGTACACAGCACACATCGCAACACAACTGCTCAGACCCGTCCTCCGTACGGCTTCACCAGACATCATGCCGGAACACGACGAATCGCTTGGCGGCAAGACTTTGTCTGGTGGGTGGTAACTTATGCCGGCGGCTGATGTTGTTGCCTACCACCGAGAAACAGTGCTATGACACACACACACATAGTACATGTTGCTTATTCAGAACAAACTATATTCAGGTATCGCACAAACAAAAAATAACGATGTATAATTATATTGGACAAAATAAGTAAAACTATTACGAAGGCGTCTCTCCATTACGTAATTTCCCTTTGCAGAGAAATTAATTGATTTTTATCGATAGACATGGCCATTACTTAACTAAAAGCTCACAGGGTCTTTCTTCGCCTCCGGAGTTCGGGATACTTAATCTGAAAGTTTTGAGTTTGAATGTCGACGACTCTAAGAATAGGGCAAGAATAAAGAATCATTGGAGAGGTAAAATTGTAAATTATAATATGGTTTGAAAGAGGGAATGTGCGGGAGAAATAGATATTTTAGATTTAAATAGAATTTCTCTAGGTGGTAGGCACTTCAGACAGACATTGCCTGCCAGCAGAAGTAGTGACTTTGTGGTTGCCACCAAGCGATTGGCGAAGTATTCCGACATGGTGAAGCCGTACGGAGGACGGGTCTGAGCAGTTGTGTTGCGATGTGTGTCGGATACGATGCGACAAATGTTGTTGTGTCGGGTGTTTGGTCGTGGAGGGTCTCCAGATCAATCTCCCTCTGGCGCCACACCGTTAGTCATATTGTTGGGTTTAACATTGCATCACCTCGCTCAACTGCCGTCTTCCTTTCTTTTTACTTATTTTTTCATCCATTAATGATTGCATCTCTGGTTACCACCAGGCAATCGCGCCTGGTGGTAACCAGAGATGCAATCGTTGATCAAGCATTAGTTGATAATTATTAAAAAAAAAAAAAAAAGATTGGTCCACGCGGTGGGCCCACGTGCGGGTTTGGCATTAGGTAATTGATATAAGGAAAAATTAATGATAATGAATTCATCTGGTAAGTAGTTTCACGATGGTGCACATTCCCTTCAATTCCTGGACACCTGTAAGGCACACCTAGACTGTAAGGCAGAGTCAAAGTGCCTAATCTTTGAACCAGAATGGAATCACGAATCTCTATCTACAAATTAATTTATTTTTATAATATTATTTTTTTTTTTAATAATATGTTACTTTATTAAAAAAAAAAAATTGATGTACATTAAAATTATTATTCTGGTAACGTTCGCAGTGCCAACATGGCCAGAGATAGGCCTAGGCGTGGAGGTTTTGTAGGACTTTGCTCAGCAGTGGGATACAAAGTAGTCCATAAAAATGGTACATTCTGATTCTTTGTTCCTTTGTTTTGGTTTTATTATACCATCTTCCTGCACAATAAATACTTTTTCGTTCTGTATACCTCTTTCTACCTTCTTATATTTATACCTTTATTTGTGAAAAACCTACCAACAACAAAATAGATTCCTCATACTCTGTTGGAAAATAATTTTATGAAAATGTAAACAAATGTGTCATAAAAGTTAATTGCGTATGGTCAATTGTTGTGGCACTAACAAATGGAGTGTTTTGATTTATTTCATGAATACTTAAACGTTAATGCTTTTTCTGAATTGAGGTTAATTTTATATCATAACTAGCGACCCGCCCCGGCTTCGCACGTGGACAAATGATATAGGTACCTAAGCCTTCCTTAAGAAACGGTGGCACTTCAATAAAAATAATGTCTACTGTGCCGCCCATCAGCCAATATCTGACATCGACCTTATTGTCCATGGATAGCCAGTTCCACCACCTTCAAACAGAATGAAAGCCTGCTGGGGTAGCAAGTTTGTTCAAAACAATGGTCTCCCGCTTCGGCCCACTCCCGCCGCGGTTTAGGCAAAGAAACACTCAAGTAGCAGGCGACCGGCACGGGCGCGAGCGGCACGTGGATTTTTTCTGGTGTTTAGTTTTAAATAAATCGTGATATCTCCTGAATGAAATAACCAATTCCAATAACTCAAAAAGAGATCTGCTACTACTGAAATTACCTTTGATATGACGTAATTTATTTAGATAGGGTTTAATAATAAGGAACAAATAGTGGGCTCTGATTTCGACTGGCATTTTAATTAACTTTTCAAACATAAAAAAGTAGTCATAATGAGAGAATAAGAAATTATAGTAGGTAGACATATGGTGTCGCAGATTTTTTTGTAGTAATTTTTAAGGTCTACAATACTGTCGTACATTATTTTGATTTATCTCATAGGGTTAAGTCAGCCTTTGCAATATAAGCTCAAAAAATGGGTTTATTTTGCGACATGTGTTAGAAAACTCAAAAATTTTCAGTGTACCTCTTATATATTATGCATGTTATACATATACAGAAAACCCTTCCTGTTGAATCACTCATCATCATCCCAGCGTAATCCCAGTCGCATCCGAAGCATTTTCAGCTTTGGAGTCTGGGGTCCGCTTTTACCAGTTACCAGTACTGATATGGCTAAACTTCGACATTTTCCGTGAAGCGACTGGCGTCTGACCTCCACAACCCGAAGGGGAAATCGAAGCATTGCAGTTAGAGCAATTGTTGGACTTCTGAGGGCACCAACTACCCGTAACGACTGCCACTAGATGTTCGTATGGCAACCGGGACCAACGGCTTAACGTGCTTTCCGAGGCACGACCAGACCAGTGCAAATATTCATATTAATGCATACAAATACTTGCACTGTGCGGGGATCGAACCCGCGCCACCTTGCGCAGCGGCCGCGTCCGCTACCGCTACACCACGGAGGCTGTCAAATGTTCCTGTTGAATCACTCTATCTATTAAAAAAAACTGTATCAAAATCCGTTACGTAGTTTAGTTGTCAGTACATTTAATCATACAAAGCGACATAGGGAAAGTAAAAGTGAGTTTGTTTTATAATATGTAGTGAAGAACATGGCCGAAATTGTATGGGCTTGTACCACTGAATGTACTGATATACAATCGATGTTATTTATTATAGTACTCATCTTCTTTAAACGAAATTTAAAAGATACATATTGTTCCGCAGTAGTTATAAAGGTTTAACAAGGTAAATTTTTGCATTACAACTAAGTCAATTAATATTGATTAATGTATAACTGTGCCTGGTTTCTGATAGAACTAGTATTGTAGCTATAATAATAACACCTGTCGATATATTATAATAATAAATTACATATTGAAATCCTGTAGATCAAACCGCAGAGTTAAAAATTCTTTTAAAAGAACAGTAAGATGGGGGGAATAATTGACAGCCTCTGTGGCGTAGCTGTAGCGTACGCGGCCGCTGTGCAAGGAGGCGCAGGTTCTATCCCCGCGTAGTTCAAATATTAATTGTATGCATGAATATGAATATTTGCATTGGTCTGGTCGGGCCTCGGAAAGTACGTTAAGCCGTTGGTCCCAGTTGCCATACGAATATCTAGTGGCAGTCGTTACGGGTTGTTAGTGCCCTCAATAGTCCAACAATTGGTCTAACTGCAAAGCATCGATATCGCTTTTGGGTTGTGGAGGTCAGGCGGCATTCGCTTCATGGAGCAGTTAGGCTGGTAAAGCGACAAAAGCAGACTCTAAAGCTGAAAAAAGCTTCGGATACGACTGGGATTAACGCTGAAATGATGATGATGACCAGTCCACTGCAGGACAAAAACCTCTGCCACTACACGCCATTTAACTCGGCTTTCGGCAATTCTCATCCAGCCATACTAAACGGTGGTTCTTGAAGGCAGTTCATGTCCAGCCGTGGACATTTTTCGGGAGAAATAATGCAGAATACGTGACATGAATATTTTCCCGCTTCACATTCACAACGATCTACCGAAGTAAGTTAAGAAAAACAACTAAGTTCCCAGCAGAAACGTATTATAAAGCAGAGGATTAAAACGACGAACTTTAACTTAAACTTAGGAGGTGCTCAACTCGGCAAGTTTTGAGTTTGCGAACTTATAAAACTGAATAATATGAGGAATTATCTTAAGACGCTGTCTCTGAGCTCCTAATTTTATAACTCACGAAATGCTTCTCAAAAATGCATGATGATTAATTTACTTAGCTTATTAATACTTGTCCTACTGTGTGGTCTGTGCTTGAGTGACACAAGCAGGATCTGCATGTCACGGAGATGTATACGCTGCGGTGGATGCACACATCCACTGCATCCATCACACGCATCCATCTTTCCACGTAACTCAACAGAGTAGGAACTCCCGCATCCATGGTAATCTTTGTGTCATTGATCATCGCAAATAACTCAACTATTATGGCTTCAAACGTTACTTTAAGAGGGGACTCTTGTGTCTAGGAATTCGGAAAATAGGTATTTAAAGAAACTATTGCCGTCGCGCTGCTTCTAACCTCTCTCGGCAAAGTGCGAAAAGGATAGTTGCAGCTCATGCTGATTTTACCTGCAAAAACGTTGATCAAAAGACGTTTTGTATTCTGGTGTTTTCTTTTTCAAAACAAGACAGATCTCAATTATTTTTATATCAAAATTTAGAGGAAAAGTATACATATGCTTCTATTATTTACTTTTTTTGTCATAAACTTATCACGTTTGTCTTAAAGTCATCTGAACATGACGGTAAAAATGGATTATTTTTCGCGATTTTGAAGTATCGTATTTCTTTTATTAATTAAGTTTCTGAAAAAATCTAATGATAGGGGCACGTATAATCACGGTGTTAATTGTAAAAAAAATAATTACTCTAAAAGCATTATCCACGAAGAAAACAGCGGAATACGTTTGTATGGAGAAAGCACCACTGGAGTTCCCTCTTAATGCAGAACCCCCATATTAAACACAAAACAAACAAACGAAAAATATCATAATTATATATCTTTGATCCAACCAGAAATCAGCTGAAAGGGAAATCGTATTCTTTTGGATTCCCATGTCACACATTCTGATATTTCTCGAGATGTAATGCTGAGATTAGGACTAATGAAGATAAATGGGGTATGGTATGGGAGAAAAGACGCATTTCGTCAACTCATCAAATAAATTGGTATAATGACGGGTAGATGAGCATTACAAAGACCTATATTATTCACACCCCGGAAAAAGCGTTCACATGACTTGAAATAATATCAGTTCTCTTCTGTAAAATAGACTCAAACCTCATAGGATTTTGTAGTGAAAATCTTGTTTAACGACGTTGAGTAGTTCTGTTGGATGGGGGAAAAGTATCTAATAAAAAAAAAGTGATCGACTGTTATCGCTACAGCGAGATATGGCTCAAGATACATATGAATACTGTGTATGTAGCTGACAGCCTCCGTGGTGTAGCGGTAGTGAACGCGGCCGCTGCGCAAGGAGGCGCGAGTTCGATCCCCGCACAGTGCAAATATTTGTATGCATGAATATGAATATTTGCACTGGTCTGGTCATGTCTCGGAAAGCACGTTAAGTCGTTGGTCTCGGTTGTCATACGAACATCTAATGGCAGTCGTTACGGGTTGTTGAAGCCCTCAAAGTCCAACAATTGGTCTAACTGCTATGCTTCGATATCGCCTACGGGTTGTGGAGGTAAGACGGCAGTCGCTTCACGGAAAATATTGAAGTTTACCCAAAATCTGTAAAATAGTCGTGGTGGCCTAGTGGTTAAAACACCAGCCTCTCAAGTAAGAGTGTGCGGGTTCGATTCCAAGTCAGGCAAGTACCAATGTAACTTTTCTAAAGTTATATGTACTTTCTAAGTATATCTTGGACATCAATGACTGAAGGTGAAGGAAAACATCTTGAGGAAACCTGGACTTTAAGTCTGAAATCGCCAACCCGCATTGAGCAAGCGTGGTGATTACGCTCAATCCTTCTCTGTATGAGAGGAGACCTGTGCCCAGCAGTGGGACGATAAAAGGTTGTTGATGATGACCCAAAATCTGCAGTTAGACTGGGAAAGCGGACCCCTGAATCCAAAGTTGAAAAAGGTTCGGTTGCGACTGGGATTAACGCTGAGATGTTGATGACTGTGTATATATAGCGGACCTACACAATGTCACCGCTATAACTTTTTCTTCATTTATTTGTTACCATAATAATGATTTCAGACTTCACTTCTGTCGGCAGTACCACGACTGTCTTTTCAACTCAAACAGAGCACTTACACTTTTGAGCTGTAGAAGAATCGGTCTGTCAGAAAATATGCAGCTAGTTATACAACTGAAAGGTCTCTCACTATGGGCCTCATAAGAAAGCTCAAGGTCGCACAGAGAGCTATGGAGAGGGCTATGCTAGGTCTTTCTCTACCTGATCGAATTAGGAATGAGGAGATCCGTAGAAGAACTAAAGTCGCCGACATAGCCCAGCGAATTAGCTCTCTGAAGGGGCAGTGGGCGGGACACATAGCTCCGATGGCCGATGGGGCAGAGAGGCTCTTGAATGGCGACCACGTACCGGCAAGCGCAGCGTCGTACGCCCACCGACTAGGTGGTCGGAAGATCTGACCAAAATCGCTGAGAAGCGCTGGATGCAGGCCGCGTCAAACCGTTCTTTTTGAAAATCCTTGGAGGAGGCCTATTATATGTCCAGCAGTGGACTTCATGTGGCTGAGATGATGATGATGATGAGTTATCCATGCCAAAACGTAGTAGGAGCCTAGGAAGAAGAAAAAGCAAGAAACTGCATCGACACTCTTTAATAATATTGTTACAAAAAGATTATGTACCTACTCTAATAATGTTGACTTTATACGTAGGAATAATCATCATCATAATCATCCCAGCGTTAATCCCAGTGGCATCCGAAGCCTTTTCAGTTTTGGAGTCTGGGGTCCGCTTTACCAGTTCAACTGCTGATATGGCTAAAGCTCGACATTTTCCGTGAAGCGACTGCCGTCTGACCTCCACAACCCAAAGGCGACATCGAAGCATTGCAGTTAGACCAATTGTTGGACTTTTGAGGGCTCCAACAACCCGTAACAACTGCCACTAGATGTTCGTATGGCAACCGGGACTAACGGCTTAACGTGCTTTCCGAGGCACGACCTGACCAGTGCAAATATTACTCATGTAGGTATACAAATACTTGCACAGTGCGGGGATCGAACCCGCGCCATCTTGAGCAGCGGCCGCGTCCGCTACCGCTACGCCACGGAGGCTGTCATACGTAGGAATAATGTACAAGTTAATAGCGTCCAGAGTACTGTCTGGTGAAGCAGTACAGAGGAAGGGTCTGAGCAGTTGTGTTGCGATGTGTACCTTGTACGATGCGCGAAATGTGGTTGTGTAGGGAGTTTGGTCGTGGAAGGTTTCCAGATCAATCTCCCTCTGGCGCAGCATGGTTGATCGTAATTTTGGGTTTAACATTGCATCACCTCGCTCAACTGCCGTCTTCCTTGCTATTCACTCAGTTTTTTTGAGTGAATTGGCTCTTAAGAAACTAGCGCGCTTTACCATCAACTATTAACAAAGCTTAACCAACAACGGCAACAACTACGAGCGTCACTGCTTGTCATCACGCGGGATTGCGGTCAAACGCTAGTTTATAGTACAATCATTTGAAAAAGCTGTGGCAGCAGAGAAATAATCAGACCAAACTAAACGGAACTTATTCACGAACATGACGCATGTAAGAGATTTTATGACTTGGGTAATACACATACCTATATATAAAATTATAAGTATGTGTAAATATGTACAGGAATGTAATGGCCTAAACATCTAAGGACTAATTTCTCAAAGCAAAGCTTATTTGCTATAAGCTTTGCACATCAGGATAGTTACTAGCTAGTTATTTAGTGTGTGAATGTTTATACGAATATATCTTGTAGGGAAATAGGGTTTTATAAAGTAAAGCACGGACAGACAAGACTAGATATTTTATTTCAATTTAGACTTGTCACAAATTTATAAAGTAAGGTAGTTGTCCGTTCGCAAAACTAGGTCATTCAAGGAGAAGAACTGGACAAGAAACTCCTTGGAAACATGACAACATATCTATCAATATGTTTCATTCTTTGTCAATGTTATCTTTAAAATACACTAACTTCTAACTCTTGGACAGCAGTCCAAGAGTACTTAGAAGTATAGCAACATAATACCATTTAGCCAGGAAAGTATTCCCAACCTAAATAACACACAATATACATTATAATCATAAATCTGTAAGTAAATAGTCATTAGACATTGTTTTAACAATGTCTAATGACTATTTACTTACAGCAATGAACCAGTACTTTGGGGCAGTTCCTTCAGATATATTATTCACTTATCCTTATCAGTTAGTACTTTAAGAATTCTCGACTCAGACTGTCCAGAGCCGGCTACATCTTAGCCTTATATACTCTCTAACATACCGCTCTTTTAGACCAATCACAAACGAGTATCGTGTGTGGGTAAAATTACTTCAGATATACGAGATTATAAACAAATGTTATGTTTTAGAATCGTTTTGAAACATATTAGCATCACTAAGCAATATATTAAATGTTTACTATAGTCCTTGAAATATATTAATTTTAACAACATTATAATGTAAACAAATAACTCTGCCATCTTTGAACCAATCAGCAAAGAGCATCACATCTTACTAAAATAACTTTTAGCATAGCTATGAAGAACCCTTGAAAATATAATTAAACTGTTTTAAATATTATTAAAGTATTATTACAATTAATTACTTGTTCATTTATAAGCTGTTTAAAAAGCTAGATAAAATACTGACATCCTCAGAGTTCAGAGAATCATTCTAAAGTAAGTAATTTCTTATTTGAATTACAATATAAAATCATAACAAACATTTTAAGTATCATTAATTGTTATATTAACATTTATAACAATATTAACATAAATAATTGTGTGATTTGATTTCAGTTAGCAGTGAACCATAGATCCGTTCGGAAACGATTTCAGTTAGCAGTGAACCATAGATTCGTTCGGAAACATAAGTCAATCCCTACGTTTAGGAATCACAATATAGTCTCAATGATAATTGTTTACATAAAAATTGTAACATCAATTTATGAAATCTCTTATGAAAATGTTAAATAAAGTTACTTTTATTTTGCTTCATAAACTTGTTTCCAACCTATTAATGTTGGTAAAATAATATTGTTGGATGGAACGTAACCGTACATCTGTCAATAACATCTGTCATCTCATAGACTGACATTGATTTGTTTTGTATATGATTGTGTTTTATAGTGTGTTATCTTTATAAAAACATGAATAATCTAACACATGCATGAGCACCATTTGACTCAAAACATTTGGAAGGAAGCTAAATCATTCAACAAACGCGCCGCAAGCGAGACATTTGAGTACGCATGACATACTATCAGCCTCCGGGCATGTTCAAGTCAATGAAAGACTTATCTCGTGGCCCTAAAATAAATCATCACAGATATCGACTCGACGTTTTTCCTAATGATACTTCAAATATCCACACTCATCATCATCAACCTTTTATCGTCCCACTGCTGGGCACAGGTCTCCTCTCATACAGAGAGGGATTGAGCGTAATCACCACGCTTGCTCAATGCGGTTTGGCGATTTCAGACTTATAAAGTCCAGGTCGATGCCCGATGGGGCAGTAAGGTTCTGGAGTGGCGGCCACGTACTGGAAGACGCAGCGTAGGGAGGCCCTCCAACAAGGTGGACCGATGACCTGGTAAAGGTCGCGGGAAGCCGATGGATGCGGGCAGCACAAGACTGGTCAGCGTGGAAAGCCTTGGGGGAGACCTTTGTCTAGTAGTGGACATCTATAGGCTGAAGAAGAGAAGAAGACAAAGTCCAGGTTTCCTCAAGATGTTTTCCTTCACCTTCAGTCATTGGTGCCCAAGATATACTTAGAAAGTACATATAACTTTAGAAAAGTTACATTAGTACTTGCCTGACCTGGAATCGAACCCGCACACTCATACTTGAGAGGCTGGTGCTTTAACCACTAGGCCACCACGACTTATCCACACTACAGAAGATTAAGTAAATGTTTCCACGCCAAAGACAACTCTGGAAGTGATTGTATACTACTATTCTGCATACAATGGAACCCAGCAGCGGTATAAACTTAAAAGACGAAATGCTGAGGTTTCAATTAAAACTTCTCAATTGTTGGGAGTTTCTGCACCTACTTAAAACGAAAGTTTAATATCGGTGTCTTCGTAAATGGTAATATTTTGCAGTCAGCGAGGGAAGTAAATGATATTCTCGTTTGAAATTGTAATTTATTTACTTTGTTAGTTATTTTGATAATGGGATTTCAGGTGAATGGATTGCGTTATGTGACTTATGCAAAATTTGGGTATTTAATAATGTTACTGTAGTTTTCAGCCTGGATGAGTGCAAATGTGTGTATATTTAATTATACTAGCTGTAGTACTCAAAAAATAGCTTTTACCCACATTGCCTGCGTGAAATTTCTTGTTCCTGGACCTACCCTATCGCATTACATCGCTTGCCCGTATTCGCGCTTAGCGTTCTTTGCGTATTTCTCTTTCTTTTTTATCGCCTCGGCAAGAATTTTGCAAATTTCGACATGTAAGTATTAGAAATCGGTTTTATAATTGGCACAGAAAATATACATTTTTGGACTTCAATCTTCCTTATCAGAATGAAGAGAGCTTTATTCGAAAGAATTTAAATCAACAGTTACAAATATGCTGCTCAGCCATTTCGAGGTTACAAAATAGTTACAGCTGTTCTGTACCTGCCGATAGAATCTATAAAAATTACACTGCGAAACGTTGGGTGAATTGGAGACGTATAGGTACTGTGGTGGAGTTATACGGAAAAACCGCACCAGGAACTCCCGCATCCGTGGCAGTCTTCGTGTCCCTAATATAGCAGATAAACTGCAAGAGGGTCGCCTATGCTGGTACGGTCACACAAGCCTCGAACATAATTTGGGGCTAGCTCAATCTGTGTGATTTGTCCGTATATATTTATTTAATGACGTAGCTAGCTGGCATATTATAGTAGTAATTTAATTTAATGTTGTATGTTTTTCGGGTCTTACGAAAACATCTTACGTGAGTAACAAATGTCTTGCCATGGTGCCACCGCCGCGCCGGAACAAGCGGAGTAGACCAAAGAAATGCTGGCTTGACGTTGTAAGAGATGACATGCGTGCCAACAATCTCACACCACAGGATGCTAAAGATAGCGCGAAATGGAGGAAAGCAGACCCCGGGCAGCCCGGGCTCCAATGCGGATACCGCAGCAACTGGGACTAAACGCTGAGATGATGATGATGACTCAAGGCTCACTTCACCGAACTTTTGAAGGTGACATGCTTACATAATTTGCACTGCTGTGTAACACTAAATTCTATTCTATGTAATACTACACTAAATTCTAGAACGGCAACCAATCGGAAAAATTCTGATATAATGAAGTTTACCGAATCCTCTAAAAACAATTCAACTGTCTTCGAAGTCGAAACGAAAATAATCAGATTCTTGAATGATTAGAAATGAACCTGGCTTATTTGGAAACTTCATTAATCAATCATTCAAAAGTTTATACGTCACTATTACATAAAACAGTCCACCAGAATGCGCGCCTTTCGTCACTTCCTAGTGCTATCGCTGGCACGTAGGTTTGCTCGTTGCAACGAGAATGTTAAAATCTCTCTTTTTAAAGCGCCAAATTTTTTACACGAGCAGTCTGTGGTTTTGTTATATACACACAGATCGCTCGGTGCCCTGCGAGTCCAATACAACAACGGTTTCAGGATGTTGCTGGGCTTGCCCGGTTTCTGTAGTGCATCTGGCATGTTCGCGGAAGCCCGTGTTATCTATCTTGCGTATAATGGCTTTCATGCCATTATACGCAAGAGAACTGCCTCCTTGGTATGTAGAGTACGGGGTAGCACTAACAGCATTTTAAAAGTAGTCGCTGATAGGATCGACTCCAAAATAAAGCAGTGTTTCATGCGGGTCCTAGTTAGACAGTAAGGAGTGTCTGGCTGAGCTCGCAAATAAATAATATAATAATAATAATAATAATATCTTTATTTCAGACATAGGTCCATAATTTTAAACAAAAATTAAACATAAAACGTTAGTAGGGTTGTTAGTATATATCTATATATATAAAAATGAATTGCTGTTCGTTAGTCTCGCTAAAACTCGAGAACGGCTGGGCCGATTGAGCTGATTTTGGTTTTAAAATATTTGTCGTAGTCCAGGGTAGGTCTAAACGGTGAGAAAGTAAGGAAAAAATGATTTAATAATAATGATGTATAAGCTTCATTGTTTTGCACTGCCCTAGAGGCCAGAAGGAGCTCTACCGGATTACAAAAGCAAGAGAAAGGAGAACGAGAGATATAAGTAATATCAAATGTATGAAAGACGATGCTGGTAAGGTTCTGTCCAGGGATGACGAAATAAAAGAGCGATGGAAGGTTTATTTTGAAAAGCTAATGAACGAAGAGAATAAATGGAGTGGCGTGCTCAAAGAGGTACAAGACAATATGGGTTTAGTAAGAGAAATTAGCATGGATGAAGTAAGAATAGCAGTTCAAGGTATGAAAAATGGAAAAGCTATGGGCCCAGATGATATACCAGTAGAAGTATGGAAGTGTTTAAAAGGAGATGGATGTATGTGGCTGACTTTATTCTTCAATAAGTTGTTGCATGAAGGAGAGATCCCACAAGAATGGTGCAATAGTTCACTAGTGCCCCTCTTTAAGAATAAAGGTGATGTACAGGACTGTAACAACTATCGAGGGATAAAGCTCATGTCACATAGTATGAAGGTATGGGAGAAAGTGATTGAGAAAAGATTGCGAGAGGAGAGTGAGATTACCCCAAACCAGTTTGGGTTTATGCCAGGTCGAGGAACAATGGACGCCACTTTTGCACTCCGCCAAGTGTGCGAGAAGTACAGACGTGCACACAAGAACTTGCACATGGTGTTCATTGATCTGGAGAAAGCGTATGATAGGGTACCTCGTGATGTGCTGTGGTGGGCCCTGAAAGAGAAAGGTTTGCCAGGGAAGTATGTAGAGTTAATTCGTGCTATGTACAGTCGATCTCGTACCTACGTCCGGTCGGCTGCTGGCAATACCGACGAGTTCAGTGTGGCGGTAGGCTTGCACCAGGGATCGGCTTTAAGTCCGTACCTCTTCCTGTTGATTATGGACGCTCTTACGTCGGACATCCAGGAGGAGGCACCCTGGTGCATGCTGTTCGCCGATGACATTGTTCTCGTCGGTGAAGATGGACCTGAGATCCAGAGCAGATTGGAGAAATGGCAACAGAAGCTGGAGAATGTTGGCTTGAAAATCAGCAGAACCAAAACCGAATATATGTTCTGCGATTTCGGCGGTCTCTCCACTTCTGGAGCCATAGCCCTTGATGGCGCACTCCTACCAATCTGCTCCGACTTTCGGTATCTCGGTTCACTCGTGCAAAGCGATGGCGAAATAGATCGGACGGTTAAGCACAGAATTAACACTGGGTGGATGAAATGGCGGCAGGTCACGGGAACAATTTGCGACTCCCGCATTCCCCTTAAACTTAAGGGGAAAATATATAAAACCATGATCCGACCTGCTGTCTTGTATGGATCAGAATGTTGGGCTACGAAAGGGATGAATGAAAGGCAATTGCATGCAGCCGAGATAAGAATGCTAAGAGGGATGTGTGGTGTTACACGAATGGATAGAATAAGAAATGAGTACATAAGAGGAAGTCTGAAAGTGGCACCGGTAGCTGAAAAGTTGTGTGGAAATCGGTTGTCATGGTACGGGCATGTGTTACGGAGAACTGAGGAGAATGTCGTGAGGAGAGTCTTAATTATGAATGTTGATGGCTATAAGAGTAGGGGAAGACCAAAGAAACGATGGATGGAATGTGTGAAGGATGATATGGCTAAGAAGGGGGTGACTGCCGAGATGGTTTCTGATAGGGATGCATGGAAGAAAAAGACATGTTGCGCCGACCCCAAATAAATTGGGATAAGGGCAGGAGAATGAAGCTTCATTGTTTTCACTTCTTCTCTACACTTTAGTGCTACCCTGGTACCCTGCACCTCCAAAAAGGAGACAAAATAAAACTCACTTACAAGAGCAATGGGAGAATGGCAATGATAAATGTCACAACAATACAATATTAGTTTGAAGTTGAAGTTGGCTTTGTGGCTTTTTATTAGAAACTTTAAACCGGCAGAGAGTATTTCTTGCTTTAAACGAATGCATCAACGGCTGAGACTTTTTTTTTATGTACGGTGTATGGTATCAGGGTAGCACAAAAGTGTAGAGTCGAAACAATAAAGCTCATTCATCATTATTAATCTAATGTTACATCGATGAAGTTATTTTGCCTACTTTGAGGAGTTGCAAAGTACCAGGATCGCAAAAAAGTGTAGGAGAAGTCGAAACAATGAAGTTCATTCATTCACACAGGAACAACGGGAACGGGATAAAAAGGATATCCTATATCCTTCTCCCAGTTCTTAGCTACCTCCCTACCAATTTTCAGCCAAATCGGTTCAGCCGTTCTTAAGTTATAAATAGTGTAACTAACACGACTTTCTTCTATATATATACAGATTATCCTAATTTAAAATAGTAGTTAGTAGTAAATAAGATCATGTCATATTGCCTTTAGGGCGGAACAAAGTTCGCCGGGCCACTTTTGTGCTACCCTGGTACATAGCACCTCTACAAACTAGGCACAATAAAAGTTCTTTGATGTAATTATTATGGTTTAATCATGAATGAGCTTCACTGTTTCGGCTTCTCCTACACTTTTGTGCTGCCCTGGTACCTTACACCTCCACAAAGTAGAGAAAATGAAATTTCTTCTATGTATTGATTTAATGATGAATGCAAAGCCGATTACAGTGAAGGAAAACATTTTAAGGAAACCTGGCCTTTTGTAAGTCTGAAATCGCCAACCCGCATTGAGCAAGCGTGGTGATTACGCTCAGTCGTTGTCCTCTCTAGCTATCCCCAGCAGGGGGACGATAAAAAAAGGTTGATGATGATGATGATGAGCTTCATTGTTTCGATTTCTCCTACACTTTTGTGCTGCCCTAATTATCCTAATTTAAAAACTAAAAAAAACCGGCCAAATGCGAGTCGGACTCGCACACCGAGGGTTCCGCCGTACAAACGTAGCGGTTTACAATTTATGACAACGCGGGCGAAGCCGCTGGTGGAAAGCTAGTAACACATAAAATAAGATCAAAACAAAAAACGTTAGTAGGGTTGTTAGTATAACACATAAAATAAAGTAAGTAGGTCTATACAGGCTACTTCCTATTTCTGAGCAAGTGAACACTCGCCCAGTAAACAGTAAAAGGACCGTTTATTTTGCACGCTAACGCTCTGAGGACAGTGTTGGAGCTGCCACGGACCCTGCTCATCATCGATGCGGTTCTTTTCCTAATGATGGAGAAAAAATCATCAATTGAAGCTCCCGCAAACATTTCGGAGGCACTGCAATACCTGGGCTTCCCCAACACTGCTCTCAGAGCATCATTGTACTGTACACGCAAGGCATTATAAGCCCGCCGCGTAAAGCTGATCCACAGACTGCACGTGTAAAATGATTGACAGAAGGCTCTGAACAGTAACAATTTCACATCTGTAGTACATCGTGCGAATCTGCGGGCCAACATATTGCAGCGGACTGCCAACGCCCTCCGTTCCCTCTCTAGGTCTGCATCATCCTGCAGGCTATCCGTCAGCACGTGACCCAAGTATTTTGCTTCAGTCACCCTCACTAGTGACGACCCCCCGATCCTAATCGGTGGCACATTTGACGGAGCTTTATTTCCTGCCTTGAAAACCATGAGGACACTCTTACTAGCATTATACTTGAGTCCGTGCGACGTTGCATACGCTTCACAAATGCCCAGAAGTCTTCTGAGCGCACCCACTGACGGGCCGAGCAGAACCATATCGTCCGCATAACTTATATTATTTATTATGGTGCCATCTATTGAACACCCGACCATAGCTCCGCCTAGCCTGCCAATCAGCTGGTTAACAAATAGGTTAAACAAGCTCGGGGAAGTCAACCCACCCTGTCTGACTCCACATTTCAGAGGATACTCCCGACTAAGCGAGCCGGCCCATCTGACCGCATTTTTTTGATTGCTGTACCAGTACTTGAGGAGGGATACCGTCTCCCTCGGTACAGTCGTCTCCGTAAGTAGTTTGTGCCACAAAATATCATAATTAACCAAGTCGAACGCCCTCGACAGATCAAGAAAACACGCATAAATTGGTGTATTCCTGTCAGTATAATACCTTACAGTTTGTTTCAGACACATAATCGCCATTTCCGTTGACAGGTTGGGTCTGAAGCCAAACTGCAAGTCATGTATCTGAAGATGTTCGCTCAGCTGTGCATTCAACAGACTGTCGAGGACCTTCGCCATGGTAGTGGCCAATGATATTGGGCGGTAGTTACGCTTGTCAGATGTATCCCCGGTTTTGTTCTTCACTATAGGAACTACTACTGTTTTCAGCATATCATCCGGAATAAACGAGTGACCTACACAAAAGTTAAACAGTAGACTCAAGATTCTGGGCAGATGCACACCCGCGAATCGCAAATGCTCTATACTTATTCCGTCATGACCTGGGGACTTTCCACGTTCCATTTTTATTATGACATTCTTCACATCTACTGTCCTAATCCGATTGTACTTATCACCAGGTCTGACGTCTGATTTACATAAGTTATCCTTCTCACAGGGCATAGGTTCTACAGTAAACAGATCCCTAAAAACATTCGCAATATTTTGATTACCCACTACACCATCAACGCTCATAGGGATGCTCGGCCCAGGATTCACATTCCTAGTATTTTTCCAAAAGCTACAAAAATCTTTAGCCTTGTGCTTAGCTGCCAGTATGTCCATTTTTATTTGCTCGGCATTATCCTGGCACCATTTTAATTTTTTTTTAAATGCTTTACGTGACTCACACATATTTAAGTATTGTGGTACTGTGCGCGGTTTCCCCACTAAAACCCAGTTACTGAAACTAAGCCGAGCCTTCCTATGGAATTCACTTACATGCTTGTTCCAACCTACAATACACTTCCTCTTATTTCTCTTAAAGGTACTTCGTGTCTTTTCCGAGGCATCACACAAGATAGACTTGATGTTCGCGTACATTTCATTAATTATGGTCTTACTAGCTTTCGCCCGCGGCTCCGCCCGCGTGGACTAATATTTTTCGTATCCCACGGGAACTGCATATTTTTCCGGGATAAAAAGTAGCCTATGTGTTATTCCAGACTATTATCTACCCCTGTGCCAAATTTCAACCAAATCCATTCAGTAGTTTTTACGTGAAAGAGTAACAAACATCCATACATCCATACTTACAAACTTTCGCCTTTATAATATTAGTAGGATGATCTACATTATCACATATGTGGTCACAGCAATCCCTCAATTCTACCGGGAAGTCTATATTCCGTAATGCCTCGGTACATAGCTCCCTATATTTACAAATTTGGTCATCGTCCCTTATTCCCCATACTACTTTGTTATCCACAAATTTGCTTACAGCGGTTTTTTTAGGCAAACTCTTAAGGTTACAAGTTATTTCCAATGGAAAGTGGTCTGACCATGACACTTCATACAATACTTTAATACTTTTAATTGACTGAAATGCCATTGATGAAACCAGGCAATGGTCTAACCATCTGACAGTTCCATGAGCCTCACTTATGTATGTATAAGTGTTCAGACCACTTAACAGATCTACATCCGCACATGACCAACTTTGTTCCCTACAAAAATTCATCATTTCACTAAAAAACAATTCTTTCGGATGCGCATTGAAGTCACCCAGAATAAATACTGTGTCTACATTACAATCATCAATTACAGCATTCATCTCCGATAAACACGCAGTAAATTCAGATAGATTGTCCTGACAGTCCGTGGGCATGTACACTGTAAACACTAGAATTGATTTACACTGACTCACACATTTAATCGCCGCAATTCGTACACTGTTACAGTTAATAACCTCGACAACACTAAACGCACTCTTTCTCCATAGAAGGGCCACCCCACCATAGGGCCTCCCCCGCAACACACCTACCGCTGTATCTACCGCAGAGATGCCCACCGCCGCAAAGTCGCTGTGAATGTCATTAAGATATGACAGATCATGTGGTAGCAGCCACGTCTCCTGCAGTGCAACTATATCTGCATTGTCACACATTTTATTTACAAAATCTATTGATCTCTTAATAGATCTACAATTAAAACTCAAAAGTTTAAGTAAACTATTATTCTCCACCATTTTGACGTTTTGCTGCTTGCTCCTTCACCGTGACTGGGTACTCTTTTCGAGCCTTGAATATTATATATCTCCTAAAAAATATTCCATTCGGCCAAAAATCACCTTTTTCAAATAGATTCAACTTACTTCTAGGAATATATATCTTGTAGGAGTCATAATCTTTCGAGTATTTCATGGGTACTTTTTCAGGTGCCACAGTAATACTAGTCTTCGCCAAGATGTATTCTTCAATATCCTTTTCTGAAGTATCTTTTGAGACATTGTAAATAAACAACGGAATCTTTACATCAGCGGCTCTAAATTTACACGACAAATCTACCGGAGCGCATCCTTGTTTCCCTTTAAATCTCATCAAACGACGCTTTTTGACTTCAATCCATTCCCCCTCATTATCTTTATTTTCTATTGTTTGTCCTTCCATTCTTATATCAGTTGTAACAAGCTTCTGCGCGTCTACATTGCGTGCGCAGCTTACTACGGCATGTTGCCCGCATGGCCCACACCCCACCACACGATCTGGCTGCTCGTGCGGTGACGTCGGTGGCGCGTCACTGGACTGCGACACAGCTGATTTTTTACCGTTCGAAACCGTAGTGGCGCGCTGTCCATGCGACTTAGACGTACCCCGCGCTCTGCTCGCATAAGAGGGAAACAACACAGTTGAAGATTCACTCGACAATTCTTTTACCTGCGAATGAGCCGTTGGTGACTCAACGTCAGTCACTGACCTCTGAGTATGCATAAAGCCCATCGGTCCACTATTACAGGTAAAACTATCCTGCAAGCAATATCCTCCCCTATTCATATTGACATAAGGTTCACTATTTTTCGTCATTTTTTCTTCTGCCTTCAAACATTCAATTTCGAGCTTAAGTAGTTTTAATTCATCTACCGTCACATATTGAACATTCGTAATACACTTCTCCTGTACCTCACGCAGTTCTTTCTGGATCATAACTATGTCCTTCAATAACCTGGTCACGTCAATGTGGTCGAAAGTCACCGGCGGCAGCTTCTGAAGGTCTCGAGCAACAAATACGGGTATTTCTTCCGGATCGGTTTCCTTCAAAAGAGTTATAATATCGTACAGGTTCTTGTTCTTTTTACGATCTCCCTTTCGCAACACATTACGTCTAGCAACCGACTCGAAAAGCAGTGATTTTGCTTCTTTACTCTCTTCGTCCGAGAAAGCAGATGCACACACTACGACGAGACTTTCTTCATCCATTACATCCATTTTGTTTTGAATGAATGAGAGCACTTCATTAACCACAAGATTGCAGTTATTACACTTTAACACTTTAGATGTCATTTCTACCGCGCGCACGAAAACACTACCTCTCGCGACAGCGATCAGCCGGTGACTGATCTGATGATAATAAGTATTGTTTTACTTTTTATAACTACTAACATAGGCTTAAGATTTTTGTAGTAAGTACTAACCGAATATGGATACTGTCCGAAATAAGTTATTGTTATTATTATTTAAAAACACATGACTTTATACAATATCATAAAAGTATCTAACAAAGGAAAACATAGAACATTAAATATAATTACTTCCTATATGCCAGCTAGCTACGTCATCATACTAGCAAAGCAAAAACAATCATTATAAATGGAAATGTAAGTAAACCAGTAACCAGGCCATAAAGGACATGAAAATTATTTGAAAATTATATGAACTCATATTACCTGTCAGTAAGCTAATACTGAATAATAATACAAACATTGTCTTAAGTTAATTAAGGCAGCCAGCTATTTTTATAATAAATGTCGATCTTATAACATTTACTTACGCCAACCTACACAAAACCATCCGATTTACCAAAACTCCATCACGCATAAACAACGCAAAATTACAACCTATTTCTCTTTACAAAACCTTCAAACCGCTGTGAAAGCACAAAAGCCCAAGATAACTTCCCATAAAACAAAATAAAACACAAAATACATACCATTAATATGGCTAAATAACGGAATAAGCGAGCAATTTCACGGGTGGATCCCCCGTAGACGAAATATGATCTTACTTCTCAAAGACATGCTCCTGACAAGGTCGACCGAGTAAGAAACATTGCCTCAGGACTGAGAAGTTTTGTCTGTAAGGTACAGGACAAAGGAAATAATAGAAATTGAAAATTATGTTTAGAATTCCACAAATTGTTGCCTTGATTAGCTTGGCTCGGTTTTATTTACAAAATGTTCATATTTCTGTCAGAGAATTGAGGAAGGGTGCAAGATATAATGGATAGTATTTTTTATCTTAAATGGCCAGCAATTGCACTACAATCACTAAAATTTTGTTATGGTGGTGCAAGCGGGCACTTAGACCAATCGCTTTTAAAAAATTAGCTAAGTTCCTATCAATTGTTTAACATTGACAGAAAGAGAACGATGTTATAACCCGCGCAGATAAAGAAAAGATCTGAAAATGGCGGCGGATACTTATGGTACGGTTGACAAAACATGCCATTGTTCAAGATCACAAACCAAATGCTAAGATAGAAAAATGACAAATTTACGTTGTAAATATCGTTGTTTACAACGTAAATTTGACCTTTTACTTGTTTATTGTTGTGTTTGTTTTTATTGTTGTTTTTGTTGAGTTTGATTAATAAAACTCAACAAAAACAAGAATATCAACAAAAACAACAAAATAACAGAGACTTTAGCGGAACGAAATTAACGATAACTCGGAGTGCATCAAAGTAGCTTGGAAAGCGAATCCTGAATTCCTGATTGATTATTTTTTTTTTTTGCAGCGCTTACTTCACTGTGTGAGTATAGACAGCGATAGAGAGTGAGTGAGAACGTATGCGAGCGGACGCCATTTACAGATCTTTTCTTTATCTGCGCGGGTTATATATAATATTAATGAAGACAATGTTCTAAATATGTATCTTCAGCAATAAATATCTGTAGTAACACGTGATGCAAGTAAGCCTTAGTAATTCCACCATAAACATAAAGACAATGCATGTAACACCAAATTTTAAAAAAAATGAAAATTATGTTTAGAATTCCACAAATTGTTGCCTTGATTAGGTTGTCTCGGTTTTATTTATAAAAGGTTCATATTTCTGTCGGAGAATTGAGAAAGGTGCAAGATATAATGGATATTATTTTTTATCTAAAATGGCCAGCAATTGCACTACAATCACTAAAATTTAGTCATGATGGTGCAAGCGGGCGCTTAGACCAATCACTTTTAAAAAATAAAAAAAAGTTAAAAAACTAAAACCCAACTACGACAAAAAACGACGCTGAAAAAGTATAAAACAAGATTTTCAGAATACTGAACTGAACAAATTTGCTAATGTAGTTGCAAGTAAATGGACACAGTAGTAATGTCATACAATACTATTCTGAAGTATGCAATATTCACTATGTAGAGATAAATTTTCATGTTTGGAAGGCGTAGTCACACGTTACATATACCTACCTATCGTAGCACCTTGACAACGTGTGACTACGCCTTTCCAAACATGAAAATTTATCTCTACATAGTGAATATTGCATACTTCAGAATAGTATTGTATGACATTACTACTGTGTCCATTTACTTGCAACTACATTAGCAACTTTGTTCAGTTCAGTATTCTGAAAATCTTGTTTTATACTTTTTCAGCGTCGTTTTTTGTCGTAGTTGGGTTTTAGTTTTTTAACTTTTTTTTATTTGTACTATTTTGGTGTTAAAGTGTATTTGTGACGCATATTATTAACAAAAGTTAAACTGATGAACTAAAAACTAGGTACTTGACATATTACATATACACGCACGTATAACAACATAAGCCCGAAGGCATATAGTGCGGAGGCCTTTTTATGGGAGATTTAGCCAGTTATAAAACTGTTTCCGCCTTCACACTGCTCTACATTGCATATAGCGATTCACAGTTCCCGTGATCCGCGCTTTACTCTTATCGCTCATATTTAACATCATTAAAGCATTCTTGTAATTATGTACAAGCATAAAGCACTCGTGAAGCTCTTTCACGTGATACCAAACACGGTATATTTATTTTAATTTTATATTAACATAGAACTTTTTGTCCGCTAGAGGGCGCAATACTAAATTTGGTGACAAGCTTTATAGCTCATAACTAACAGAATATCAAGGCCCTTCTAATGGTACTGCAGTGGTCTTATTCTGATAAGTAGTAAAGAAGCTATGAACGAAAAGATGTGAATTACATATATGCAACCAGCCCATGAATACAGGTAAAGTCACACGCAAATGCTAGCAATATATATATATTCAAAATGTACAAGTAAAGGGCTTTTAAATGATACCAAACACGGCATATTTATCTTAACTTTAGTTTTTTACTCTGTATGTTTTGTCCGCTAGAGGGCGCCACAGTAAATTTAGTGAAACCCCATATAGCCTATAACCAGCGGACAATTAAGACGCTTCTAATGATATATCATTTGTCGAATTCTGATAAGTAGTTTAGAAGTTACGAGGGAACAGATGAACATACATACATACATACATACATACATACATACGTACATACATACATACATACATACATACATAGCCTGTCAAAATCATAACCCTCCTTTTGCTTTGCCGTAGTCGGGTAATAAGCTAAGTCCCTATCAATTGTTTAACATTGATAGAAAGAGAACGATGTTATATAATATTAATGAAGGCAATGTTTTAAATATGTATGTTCAGCGATAAATATCTGTAGTAACACGTGATGCAAGTAAGCCTTAGTAATTCCACCATAAACATAAAGTCAATGCATGTAACAACAAATTTAAAAAAAAATATCAGCCTTATTTAAATGGCAATTAAATTGATTTTAGAGTGACTAATAATATTAAAAATGTTTAAAGTTGTAGTGTAAACTTTATTGTGTAGCAATTAAAGTATTTTTTTATATAAATTAGTGCTTGACCGCAATCTCGCCTGATGGTAAGCACTGATGCAATCATTGATGGTAAAGTGGGCTAGTTTATTAAGAAAGCTTATTCACTCAAAAAACCTGAGTGGATAGGAAGGAAGACGGTAGTTGAGCGATGTATTGCAATGTTAAACCCAACAACACGACCAATGATGCTGCGCCAGAGGGACATTGATCTGGAGACCTCTTCGTACCGGGCATACATCGCAACACAACTGCTCAGACCCGTCCTCTGTACGACTTCACCAGACATCATGCCGGAACACGACGAATCGCTTGGCGGCAAGACTTTGTCTGGTGGGTGGTAACTTCTGCCGGCAGCCGATGTTATGACCTACCACTGAGAAATAGAGAGAATCTGTATGTTCCCGTTAAAAATTGCCTGACAAATGATCTGCCGATCGATTCTGTGTGTGTATGTGTGTTTATATGTGTGTTTGTGAACGCACCCACGATAAATGAGAAATTTCTAATGTGGGGCAACTTTTTTTTTTAATAACATAGAGATCTCACTGTTATTAGTTACGCGAAGTTACATAGCTTACAGTGAGCTTCATTCCCTAACTTTTTACCCGACTACGGCAAAGCAAAAGGAGGGTTATGATTTTGACAGGCTATGTATGTATGTATGTATGTATGTTCATCTGTTCCCTCGTAACTTCTAAACTACTGATCAGAATTCGACAAATGATATATCATTAGAAGCGTCTTAATTGTCCGCTGGTTATAGGCTATATGGGGTTTCACAAAATCTGCTGTGGCGCCCTCTAGCAGACAAAACATACAGAGTAAAAAAATAAAGTTAAGATAAATATGCCGTGTTTGGTAGATTTGAAAGCGATTTACTTGTACATTTTGAATATATATATATATATTGCTAGCATTTGCGTGTGACTTTACCTGTATTCATGGGCTGGTTGCATATAATTCACATCTTTTCGTTCATAGCTTCTTTACTACTTATCAGAATAAGACCACTGCAGTACCATTAGAATTTGCTTGATATTCTGTTAGTTATGAGCTATAAAGCTTGTCACCAAATTTAGTATTGCGCCCTCTAGCGGACAAAAAGTTCTATGTTAATATAAAATTAAAGTAAATATACCGTGTTTGGTATCACGTGAAAGAGCTTCACGAGTTCTTTATGCTTGTACATAATTACAAGAATACTTTAATGATATTAAATATGAGCAATAAGAGTAAAGCGCGGATCACGGGAACTGTGAATCGCTTTATGCAATGTAGAGCAGTGTGAACATTATTAGAATATGTAATGCACTAATGAAGACGACATAAGCTGGGAGTAACACGAGGTGAAGGCGGAAACAGTTTGATAACCGGCTAAATCTCCCATAAAAAGGCCTCTGCACTATATGCCTTCGGGCTTATGTTGTTATATGTGCGTGTAGATGTAATATGTCAAGTACCTAGTTTTTAGTTCATCAGTTTAACTTTTGTTAATAATATGAGCCACAAATACACTTTAACACCAAAATAGTACAAATAAAAAAAAGTTAAAAAACTAAAACCCAACTACGACAAAAAACGACGCTGAAAAAGTATAAAACAAGATTTTCAGAATACTGAACTCAACAAAGTTGCTAATGTAGTTGCAAGTAAATGGACGCAGTAGTAATGTCATACTATACTATTCTGAATTATGCAATATTCACTATGTAGAGATAAATTTTCATTTTTGGAAAGGCGTAGTCACACGTTGTCAAAGTGCTACGGTAGGTAGGTATATGTAACGTGTGACTACGCCTTTCCAAAAATGAAAATTTATCTCTACATAGTGAATATTGCATAATTCAGAATAGTATAGTATGACATTACTACTGTGTCCATTTACTTGCAACTACATTAGCAACTTTGTTGAGTTCAGTATTCTGAAAATCTTGTTTTATACTTTTTCAGTGTCGTTTTTTGTCGTAGTTGGGTTTTAGTTTTTTAACTTTTTTTTTTTTTTTGTTCTGAGTGGGAAATCATTAACTGACCTCTCACGCTCTGGGCGAAACACAAGCGCGTGTCAGACTTTGACTGAATAAAACCCACCCGTGTTTCTTCACTTGCCTGTGCGCCAGGGTAACGGTTTCTTTTTTAAACTAACCGTAACCCTGGCCCAGGTGGCATCGGCCTTTGTGGACCGGTGTCACCGTCGTGGCAGAAGTTCGTCTCAAAGGGCGGATACCCTTCATACCAACTTGCTTTGTTTTTCTGTTCGTTAATATGCAAACTTTCGGCTCCACTTTCGCGCAATTTTAGACGTGGAAAATATTTTTGATGGGCCGTATAATTAGCTGACCTGCGTTTTGGTGGAGGCAAGTTGCCACCAACAATAGAAATGATGAAAAAAGGTGTTATTTGTGAGCAATGTCAGTGTGATATCGATACCCCATTTTTTTGTTCTAGATGGGAAATAATTAAATGACCTCTCCTGCTCTGGGCGGAGAGGAAGGACGTGTTAGACTTTTATTGACTAAAACCCAACCGTGTTCCTTCACTTGCCTGTAGGCCAGGGCCACTCCGCAACTCTGACCCAGGAGGCATCGGTCTTCGTGGACCCCGTCACGATGTGAGAGCCAGTAACCTGAGAGCTCGTTTCGACGAGACGGTGGGTGTAGTGCCTAAGCGATTGGCTGCTGCGTTCCACGTCATCGTCATTCCCGATGACGTGGAACGCAGCAGCCAATGGATCGATCCCCGCACGGAACAAATATTTGTATGACCTACAAGTAGTTGTTCCCGGTCTGGATATTTGTGTATGTGAGTGTCAATGTTTGAAAACACAACAACGATACAGGAGTAATGTGGGATAAAAAATATACTTTTCTTCTCAGAGTAGTCAGGTGAGATACAGTTTTAAAAATATGATTGACATGTAAAAGTACTCAAAAAAATATAATATTTAAGCACAGTAATAATGAAAAGACCTTTGAATCCTTAAAATTTAAATAATGCCTTATAAACAAAACTACATTTATTTAACGACATCTCTATGAATAAATTGCTTGTCAATACAAATTTATTTCAATTCGTAAAGATTTGCAATATTTTCACGTATTCAAAATATATCTAATCTGTAATCACACTAAAACCTACTCAACTGAATAAAGGAGAACAATATTAACTGAACGAAAAGGGATGTTCATATAAATTGTTCCCGAAAAAATCTCACAGTTTGGCGAGATAACGACTACTTTAAGTAATATATTGCAATCGTAGTAATAGCCACCGTATTAGGATACAGGGTGTGAAAAAGGTTCGATTGAGATTTTAACTGGGGTTTCAGTCCCGAATAAAAATTATACTCACATTGAGACGAGGAGTAATTCTTCAAAGGAAAACTTCTATAAGTGCAATTGACGCTCTTTATAAACAGTTAACGACGCTGAACCGTCACGCCCGGCTTTGTGACGATGAATTGGGTATATTCAAACTCAAAACATTTATTTCAAATAAGCCAATTACCAAACTTAAGTGAAGAATTGCCAAACTTTGTAGCATATTATGGTCATGGCCTTTGAGGCCACTAGGAGGTATCGGTAAACAGTACATCAATGTAAATAAACAGTATATATACCTTTTGTGAGTTTATACCGGTTTAGATATCTGGGTCACTTGTTGACCACCGACCTCAAAGACGATGATGATATTGATAGGGAGGAGAGGGCGCTGTGTGTAAGGCCTCTGCCTCGAATCTTGCGGGCAGCGGGGTGGCGGCGACGACGAGTGAGCGGCAGGAACTTATGCGTAAAATCAAACGGACCGAATCAAACCTCTCGAAAACAGCGGCGCGGCAGCGTGGCGGTGCAGGGGGGCAGCGAGCGGTGTACTTCTCGCGCTCGAATCTTGCGGGCAGCGGGCGGGCAGCGAGCAATGTACTTTAAGTCAAGCGGTGATCGAGCGTTAGAAACCAATTTGAATCAAAAAGATGTTGCCGCCATTGTTCAGACATTTCTTTCGCGAATAAAAACAAATATCTCGTCGACACAATCGTGAACACAACACCACGCGGCTATAGTAACGCGCAATCTGCCCGCTAGTTTTGAGAACGGGTCTTCGATGCCCGCCCCGCTGCCGCGCCGCCATCGCCACCGCCCCGCTGCACGCAAGATTCGAGGCAGAGGCCTAAGAGCTAACAGCCTGCAGATTCAAGCGTGTCTCTAAAGAGGTCAAGCGCATTATATTTAGTGTGTACTGCTTTTACCTTTTACACCTGCGGTCTTTAGGTTCATTACCAAAAATTATACAGCGCCGTTCGAGTCCAATCTATATATCTATACTAATATATATAATCTCAGGAACTACCGGTCCGATTTAAAAAAAGTCTTATTGCGTTGGATAGCCCATTAATCCAGGAAGGCTTTAGGCTATATAACATTATGCTGCGACTAATATTAGGAGCGGAACATAACTAACTCTACGTGAACGAAGTCGCTGGCGGCCGCTAGTACAATAATACTTTGGAAGGCGTATCAGACTTACTAAAAGTGTTATAAAATCCACCTTGTTCCTTCTCTTGCCTGTGCACCTGGGTTTCGAACAACCCGAGGCACTGGCAGGACGCTTTGACTTTTGAGTTACATTCATCATTTCTTCTGTGGAAATGTTGACACCATCTAGCTTATTTTTTCTTATAATAATAATATGGCGTGAAAAAGTGATTTCGATATTATATTTACAGAATAAACAATTTAATTTCGGCTCCAGTCAGTCGGAGATTCTGAATCGGGTCTACTTGATTTCAATACTGAAATGTTATTTATGTTTTAAATTGATGTTATTTCTATTCAAATATCAACTTTATTTCAATAATATATTTGAATTAAGTCTATTTCTTACTATTGAAAAAGTCATAAAAATGTTTTAAGTCGTAACGTAAACTGAATTTTAATGTTAAGGCATTAAAGTTATTTTTCCATAAACTCATGTCTGTTTACTGTAAGTTATCACTTCTATTATATGATCGACGATTGTTAAAGATCTATGTGTGACAACCAGGACCAACGGCCTAATATGCTTTTCAATGCACGGAGGTGTACCTATTCATATCATCATCATCAATTTCAATTTCATTTTATCGTCCTACTGCTGGGCCAAGGATCGATCAGTATACGATACGTGTGACCTAAGTAATATATTAATTAATGCGTAGTCACCCCGCGCCGTGCATTAATGTAAAATGCAATAACGCATTCACAGTGCTCTTGGGGTTGCCGTGGCGCTGTAGCGCGTCAGGCAAAGGTCGATGGATTCACCGTTCCATAAATGCGCGCTTGTGCTTCTCTCCCAATGGCATGGATAAGAGTCAGACACACCTTGAACAGCGAGCTTCGCAACTGATCCGTGTAGAAAAGCCAGCACATCAAATTACAACAGTCTGTCAAATCTGTTTAATTGATTTTCAACTTTATCGCTATAGAATTAAGTTGCAAGGTAGATTGGGGCTATGCGATAGTATAGGGTAGCTTGACCGGCTGGCGTCTGTAGGTACTTCGCTATACCTATACTTTGAATGCATTGTTATTTTGCACTTGTGATTAAATCATGTTTTGGAATTTTCGATTTCGAATAGCACCCGGGGTGTTAGTTTTAGATGTTCGCTGTGGTAGTGAAAAATACTGAAAATTTTCTGTTTTGCCCTTTCTTTTTACAATATGTAAAGAAAACCCTGTCCGACCCATAAGGATAATAAAGGTTAGGTAAACACTTGACCAAATATAATATAAAATTTTACATAATCATCATAGTAACAATACTAATGAATTTTGAAATAATCCTTTTTCCCGGGAATTAATTCCAATTTCCCCGTAATTTGGTAATTTTTAAAAAGTGACAACACCGGTATTATTATAAGCGAATAGCGACGCAACCACGTCACAGGTACCGCGTGCCCTGCCCCCCGCCGCCCGCGGAAGGGGTTGCTTATCGCACATGTATTAACTTATTAAGTTACCTTTTTTGCGAAATAATATTTATTTTTTTAGGGGGATTTTTTTTTAAGTTTAGCCTGTCTTTGTGGGCATTAGTAGAATCAGTTATCGATACCTAACAATACCTTCACGGATCGGACAGGGTTTTCTTTACATATTGTATAAATTGTTCGATACTTGAATTACGTTTTTTGGGACGCAGTTACTTTTAAATCTGGAGTAACACGTAGGTACAGAAACATCTTGACATTAAATTTTCCTTAATATTTACTTTAACATTTATTACAGTTCAGGGTATTTGACTAAAAAAAAAACTAGTTAGTCCGTCAGTCAGATTTCCAAAAAAATACTAGACGCGTCTTTTTTCTTTTTTCATATAAACAGCACGTTGAAAACTCGTGGGACGTCACTGCACGTAAAACTTTTTAGCGGCCAGTGACGTCACCAGCCACCACTCTTGATCTTTGATGCCTTTTATATTTGTCAATTTTTATTGACTTGATCAAACAAAATATACGTGTCTAGTATTTTTTGGAAATCTGACTGACGAAATAATTGGTTTGTTTTTAGTCAAATACCCTATTTGGCCTCGTTGGTCAAGGGCTAAGCTAATCATGAGGTCCTGCGTTAAATTCCTAGAAAACGTTGATCTGTTTTTAACATTTTTTTTAAATAATTATAAACTAGTGCTTACCTGCAATCCCTCCTGATGGTAATCAGTGATGCAATCGTTGATGGTAAAGCGCACTAGTTTATTAAGCCTATTCACTTAAAAAACTAAGGAATAGGAAGGACGACGGCAGTTGAGCGAGGTGATGCAATGTTAAAACCAAGATCAACACGACTAAACGAAGCTGCGCCAGAGGGAGATTGATCTGGAGACTCTCCACGACCAAACTCCCGACACAACAACATTTGGCGCATCGTACCCGCCACACATCGCAACACAACTGCTCAGATCCGTCCTCCGTACGGCTTCACTAGACATCATGCCGGAACACGACGAATCGCTTGGCGGCAAGACTTTGAACATGCGTCATACATAAAAAGAAATACTTATTGTTATATATGTAAGATGGTAGCATTCCTTTTATTTTTCATGTTTAACACATGATGTCAAATACAAATGTTATTAATTAAATTATATTGTGTACCGTCGGTTTTGTGGCCAGCTACGTGACACCAGTCAGCGAAACACGACGCCGACACTTCGTGTACATTAGACTCCAATATATATAAAAAAAATAGTAATTATCTATGGCACAATATCTATTGTCTATGTGAAATGTCTATGATTGTCTATTGCGGTTATAACACCGATTAAAGAGTACAACGTGATTATTTTCTCCACGGAGTTTTATTAAATTACAATATCAAAAACGTTCTCCAAACCCATCAATCATCACAATAAAAAAAGTAATTTTATCTATTTTCATTATTCAGTTTCTATCTGAAATTTTTATGATGGTTCGGAGTGTGTGTTTTTTTTTTAATAATTATAAACTAGTGCTTAACTGCAATTCCGCCTAATGGTAAGCAGTGATGTAATTGTTGATGGTAAAGCGCGCTAGTTTATTAAGCCTATTCACTTAAAAAAACTTGTGTGTGAATAGGAAGGAAGACGGCAGTTGAGCGAGGTGATACAATGTTAAACCCAACAGCACGACCAACGATGCTGCGCCAGAGGGAGATTGATCTGGGGACCCTCCACGACCAAACTCCCAACAGAACAACATTTGTTGCATCGTACCCGGCACACATCGCAACACAGCTGCCCAGACCCGTCCTCCGTACGGACGGGTCGGTCGGCCTTGTCCAGGCGGAAGTAATAGGCTTACCCACTATTATATAAAACTTGTGAAGTTCGGCATAGTATACCTATAGGGGAGTACCCGCTATCCAACCAACAAAGCTTCATATTATTTCATTTATAACTCGTGTCCACACGAAAAAAGAAACGACCTAACATTTCGCACTTTCTGTCCTAACATTAAGCGATTTTAACAAGAGCCATTACCAAAAAAGCTCAAGCAAACTTTCTCGAACATCCTGTATTATACGTAGCTTCTAAAGAAAATGTTAAAAAGGCGTACAGTGCCCGATTTAAAACGTTTCCCGTGTAAGCTTTTAATAGAAAGTTAAGTATAGTGGGTATCATAAGCCACTTATAGAAAAGTTGGTTTTTGATTTGATTTCTTACTTATCTGAAGGGTCCTTTTGCTTGGTGAGCCGCCATCAAACTCAGGGTGAGCACTTGAGCAGCCATCTTTTTTTTTGTAAAATCCCACCTAAAAAAGTTAACTGAAGTGATCTGTTAATGGTGTCTCTTCCTAGCATCAGCTGATCGTCAGCGCCAGCTGTGGCTGAAAACCAGCGCTGAGCTCTGTTTTGCATAAAGTCGCAGCATAATACTGAGCGACAGCCGTTTTTCGTGATATTTCCCTCAACTACTTTTTCTCGGTGGTAGGCCATATCATCGGCTGCCGGCAGAAGTTACCACCCACCAGACAAAGTCTTGCCGCCAAGCGATTCGTCGTGTTCCGGCATGATGTCTGGTGAAGCCGTACGGAGGACGGGTCTGAGCAGTTGTGTTGCAATGTGTGGCGGGTACGATGCGCCAAATGTTGTTGTGTCGGTAGTTTAGTCGTGGAGAGTCTCCAGATCATCTCCCTCTGGGGCAGCATCGTTGGTCGTGTTGGTCTTGGGTTTAACATTGCATCATCTCGCTCAACTGCCGTCATCCTTCCTATTCCTAAGTTTTTTAAGTGAATAGGCTTAATAAACTAGTGCGCTTTACCATCAACGATTGCAGCACTGCTTACCATCAGGCGGGATTGCAGTCAAGCACTAGTTTATAATTATTAAAAAAAATAAAAATAAAAACTATGACTTATTTTTTGTGTTTTTGTAAATTTTGCATCATGTTTATTGCAAATAAACGTTTTTCCTTCTTCATTCTTTCATCAACATCTTAGCGTTAATCCCAGTCGCATCCGAAGTTTTTTCAGCTTTGGAATCTGGGTTCCGCTTTACCAATCTAACTGCTGATTTTAGCTAAACTACGATATTTTCCGTGAAGCGACTGCCGTCTGACCTCCACAACCTGAAGGCGATATCGAAGCATTGAAGTTAGACCAATTGTTGAACTTTTGAAGGCTCCAACAACCCGTAACGACTGCCATTAGATGTTCGTATGGCAACCGGGACCAACAGCTTAACGTGCTTTCCGAGGGACGACCAGACCAGTGGAAATATTCATATTCATGCATACAAATATTTTCACTGCGCAGGGATCCAAACCGCGGAGGCTGTCAATTAATTTTATTGTGTATAGAGATCAATATCCGTCACGTCAGTGTTAATTAGACCTCAAAAGCAAGTGGATGGAAATAAAGGCTTTTGAAAATCCATCCCCAAAAGGGAAAAATGTTTATTTGGATGTCTGTCTTTCCTGTTCATAGGCAATCACATCGGGCGAGACAAGGCTTTTTACTTAGGAAATATGTATATATTTGGTTTCTTACACGCATTCATTGAGTATTTCATGAATCATCAGCTATCATTCATCATTTCATCAATTTGAGTGCTTTATGGGTAATATTTGATTTTTTCCTCGCATCTTTCTCAGTAGCAACTTGGAGTCTGGATTTGTGCCAGTTCAATGGAAAAAAAAAAAAAAAAATCAAAAGTCGTCCGACCAATTCAGTGGAAATATTCATATTCATGCATACAAATATTTGCACTGCGTGGGGTTTCAAACCGCGTCTCCTTGCGCAGTGGCCGCGTTCGCTACCGCTACGCCACGGAAGCTGTCTAGCATCAACTGACCTCTTCACTAAGAATCTCATCGTGAAGAGAACAGTCAAAACTTATAATCTCTAGCTAAGAATATTAGCACACTTGAAGCGCACTTTTCTCCGACTTTCATGTTGTAATTTTTACTGATTTATAAGGGATTTATTTTAGACTAGCGGCCGCCAGCGACTTCATTCGCGTGGTTCAGTTATACTCCGCTCTTATTGGTCGCAGTGTGATGTTAAATAGCCTTAAGCCTTCCTGGATTAATGGGTTATCAAACGCAAAAATAATTTTTCAAATCGGGCCAGTTGTTCCTGAGATTAGCGCGTTCAAACAAACAAACTCTTTAGCTTAGTATAGATAAATAACTACCACGGTGCCGGCGTCTTTTATAGCAATAAACAATACTATAAAGTGAAACAATGTATTGCTAGCTAAGAAACAAAAACGTCGTTAAATATAACGTTGGCGCTGATTGTCACTGAAAATCGGCGCTGAGGCTGCAGACAATTTTGCATAGATAATTTTTTGTGTTCTTTGTTTTTTATGCGTCATGTTTGTCGCAAAAAAACGTACCTATTTTCTTTGTTTCTAAGTTTAAATGCCTTATAAGCCTATGACAAAGATTAGAAATACCCGACCGATTTTGTGATTCTAATCCAGCTTGCCTTGCATGCCCTTCATAGCGAAGTCCTTTTTTTAAGTTGTTCAATCCCTGGCTAGAGGCGTTATTATATTGATGTATCACACATTTACACGACAGCCCGGTTAAGCGGACGTTGAACTGTGAGATGTCATTCATAAAAAAGAATTTACTCCGCTGGGATTCGTTGCGTTCTGTCTTGAAAAATGTATTGCTGTAATAATAAAATCTAAACCTAAAATGAATGCCTCACAAAATTCCAATATCCCATTAAAACCTAATACGATATTGAGCACAACACTTTAGCTCCTAAATTCAGTTCAGTAGTATTTTGAGGAGAATCGATAAGCTATCGGATGTCGGGGCTCGGAAGAAGTTCAGTATCTTTAAGTTTGCACCACAAAATAATACTTCAGAAGGTTAGCTTCATATGAATGGTGGATTCCGGTGGTGAATACGAGAGATGCGAGGCAACCTGGTGTTGGGCAACGTCGATAAAAAAAAACAATGATTTATTTTCAACAAGCTGTGCCCCGCGGTTTCTCTCGCATAAGATTCGAACCGAAAAAGCTCAGTTGATATAAAATAAGCGCCTGTTTAAATAACGGGAGCAACGTATGTACGGCCGCGTTTTCTCCCTTTTCCCAACATTTTTTGTTACTGCTCTGCTCCTATTGGTCATGGGATGTTATATGGCCTTTGTCCTTTCTTAGGCTCTATACTATCTGTGTACCAAATTTCATTACAATCGGTCCAGCAATTTTGGCGTGAAAGCCGGACAGACAGACAGATAGAGATACTTTCGCATTTATAATATTATAGTTTGGATCAAACAATAATTGTGTTGGAAAAAGGAGTGTAATAGAATGTTAAAACCTTGTTTCTTTTTTCATTTATGTACACACACTAAAATAGTTTTTTCTTTTTTGCTTGACCGCAATCTCGCCTGGTTAAGCACGCTAGATTATTAAGAGCCTATTCATTAAAAAATATACTGACTGAATAGGAAGGAAGACGGCAGTTGGGCGAGGTGATGTAATGTTAAATCCAACAACACGACCAACAGCGCCGCCAGAAGGAGATTGATCTGGAGATCCTCCACGACCGAACTCCTTACACAACAACATTTGGCGCATCGTACCCGACACATCGCAACAAAACTGCTCAGACCCGTCCTTCCTATGGCTTCACCAGACATTATCACGCCGAATCGCTTGGCGGCAAGACTTTGTCTGGTGGGTGGAAACTTCTGCCGGCAGCCGATGTTATTGCTTACCACCGAGAAAAGCGTGATACAGAAAACTTTAACTGTCTACCTACATATTAGTATCGAGTACCTACAAAGGTACTGCTTAGTTTTTAAAAAAATCCTCCATGAGACCTACAAAAGGGGAAATCGATAAGGAATGTAGATAATAATGTGTGAAGATAAGAAAAGAAAAAAGGCGATGGATTTTATAAAAATCTATATATACTAATAATACTAATACTAATATAAAGCTGAAGGCTTTGTTTGTTTGTTTGAACGCGCTAATCTCAGGAAATACTAGTTCGGTTTGAAAAATTCTTTTTGCGTTAGTTAGCCCATTCATCCAGGAAACCTTTACGCTATACAACATCACGCTGCGACCAATAAGAGCGGGGCATAACTAACTCCACGGGAACGAAGTCGCTGGCGGCCGCTAGTCTCACCAAAAAAAGTTAGGTAAAGTGAGCATAGCATTAGCTAAATAACAGCTCACTCCAAGTTCACTTCACCTGAATTTTTATAGTGAAATGTTTACAAAATCGCACTATAGGTAAATATGTTACAAATGCTCTTGATTGTCTAAAAAATAACCTGAACTTGACCATGATGCATACATACCTCTATCTCAGCCTTTGTGTTTATTTTTTTGTGTGACTCAAATCAAATCAAACCAAAAGTCATTTATTCAAATTAAGCTGAGAAGCAGCACTTTTTGTACGTCAATCCATACTAATATTATAAATGCGAAAGTAACTCTGTCTGTCTGTCTGTCTGTCTGTCTGTTACGCTTTCCCGCTTAAACCTCTCAACCGATTTTGATGAAATTTGGCACAGATAATCTTTAGGCCCCGAGAAAGAACATAGGCTACCTTTTATCCCGGAAAAATTTGATGTTCCCGAGGGAAACCTAAAAAGCGCGATATAACCGAACTCCACGCGGGCGAAGCCGCGGGCGGAAAGCTAGTATTACATAAGACAGCCTAAAACGCCAGCCCTTCGCCACTTCCTAGTGCTTTCTCTGGGAAGAAGAAGTGGCGGAACAAACTTCCCAGAAGCACAGCTGTCTGTTCATTTAAAAACACACAAGACTTTATACAATACTATGTATAGTGATAAACACAACAAAACACAACAACAATGAAATTATTAACCATATGCCAGCTAGTCACGACAAAGTACTTACCAACAAAGCAAACAAATAAAAATAAAATATAATTAAAACGGAAATGTAAATATATATTACAATTATTGTATTTATGCATTGTAAAAAAGGCAATTATCTATATCTTGACTGTGTATACATATACTTAAGAGGGGACTCTAGTGCCGAGGAATTCGGAAAACTAGATATTTGAAGAAACTATTGCCATCGCGCTGCTTCAAACCTCTTCCGGTAAAGTGCGAAACGGACAATTGCAGCGCAGGTTAATTTTACCTACAAAAACGTTGAGCAAAAGACGTTCGTATTCCGCTGTTTTCTTTTTCAAAACACGACTGATCTCAATTATTTTTATATCAAAATTTAGAGGAAAAGTATACCTATGCTTCTACGTACCTAGTAACTTATAGTCTTCTGAACATCACGGTAAAAATGGGTTGTTATTCGCGATTTTGAAGTATCGTATTTCTTTTATTAATTAAGTTTCAGAAAAAATCAAATGATAGGACATATATATTCACACTGTGAAATTGTAGCAAAAAAAATTGCTCTAAAAGCATTATCCACGAAGAAAACAGCGGAATACGTTTATATAGTGAAAGCACCGGTCCGCTCGTGAGTAAAGTACTGCAGCCACATCTGGTCTGGTGCTGCGAAATGTCACCTGGCTACTTTGGATTCAGTGGAGAGGCGTGCGAAGAGGCGATTGGCGACCCAGATTTAACTGAAACGGTCTCCAAAGCCTGGAGCACGGGCGTAGAGTAGCCAGCCTTTCGGTCTTCTGTAGGATGCATTCTGGTGAGTGTGCAAGGGAATTGCATGATTTAATTCCCCCATCTCTGTTCCACCATCGGACGACCCGTTGTACGGCGACTTTCCACCCTTACGTAGTTAACACCACTACGATCCGGACAAAGCGTTTCGCTTCTTCTTTTATACCGCGTACATCGAGGGACTGGAACAGTTTGCCGGCAGCGGTCTTTCCGTCACACTACAATTTGAGTGTGTTCAAGGCTAGAGTGAATAGGCTCATAATAAACTAGCGTGCTTTACCATCAACGATCGCATCACTGCTTACCATCAGGCGAGATTGCGGTCAAGCGCTAGATTATAATGTACAAAAAAAAAATAACCACTAGAGTTCCCTCTTAAAGCCGACCTTCTGTAGGTACAACGTTGTACCTGCAGCTCTCCCTAGGGTGTTTAGTATAGAATAGTCTTTAATGTATGTGATATCATATGAAGACAGAGGAAATAAATAGTGCATATCTTTTAGTATAATGTATATGCTCCTGTATTCACAAAAGGAGAACTTTATTGTAATGGTCGCTTCCTGATATCTGTTTGACAATTCATGTTGTGGATGAGTTTATAACGAGGAGCTCGTGGCTTTTTGCTTGTTACATGAAGCGACCATGTTTCTGACCTTCACAACCCAGTAACTGGGTAACACGATACCCATTAATAATACATAATCATTTGGAATTTGTATATGTATGTAAATAGAAGACAATTATATTATACTAGCTGCACCTGATTTTTTTATTTAACACTAGCTTTCCGCCCGCGGCTTCGCCCGCGTGGAGTTTGGTTATATCGCGCTTTTTAGATTTCCCTCGGGAACATCAAATTTTTCCGGGATAAAAGGTAGCCTATGTCCTTTCTCAGGGTCTAAAGATTGTCTGTGTCAAATTTCGTCAAAATCGGTTGAGAGGTTTAAGCCGGAAAGCGTTACAGACAGACAGACAGACAGAGTTACTTTCGCATTTATAATATAAACTAGCTTTCCGCCCGCGGCTTCGCCCGCGTGGAGTTCGGTTATATCGCGCTTTTTAGATTTCCCTCGGGAACATCATTTTTTTCCGGGATAAAATGTAGCCTATGTTCTTTCTCAGGGTCTAAAGATTGTCTGTGCCAAATTTCATCAAAATCGGTTGACAGGTTTAAGCGGGAAAGCGTAACAGACAGACAGACAGACAGACAGACAGAGTTACTTTCGCATTTATAATATTAGTATGGATATGGATGTATAGGCATTATTATTTATTAAATTAGTTATACCAATTCATGGAGAACGAAGACCTTGACGTTCTTGGAAAAAGGTTTCTTTTTCTTTATTTTGTATTAAATGATTAAATTTGTATGAACATAAGTTAAACTGCGATTTTAAAAGTCTGTACAAACAACAGGGTTAATATGACAATAACTTCCGTAGTTTTAATTATTTTTGGAATAAAAACTTACTTATATTAAAAATGATATAAACCGATTCAGTAAACGATTCTGAACAAACTGTTTTCAGGAAGGGCGTGTATTAATTTACATGTTGAAACTACAGAGCCTCCTAAAATTCAATTAAATTAGATGTATATATTTACTAGCTTTCCGCCCGCGGCTTTGCCCGCGTGGAGTTCGGTTATATCGCGCTTTTTAGATTTCCCTCGGGAACATCAAATTTTTCCGGGATAAAAGGTAGCCTATGTTCTTTCTCAGGGTCTAAAGGTTGTCTGTGCCAAATTTCATCAAAATCGGTTGAGAGGTTTAAGCGGGAAAGCGTAACAGACAGACAGACAGACAGACAGAGTTACTTTCGCATTCATAATATTAGTATGGATTAGACTAGTATGATACTCTTAACGTCCGTATTTATTACATAAACTATGTAATTAGTACACAGTAGACTACCTACATTATTTCTCTCTCCTTCCCCTTAGTATTCCATCCAAAAGTTGTCTGTAAAAGATCGCTCTTGGCGATAAGATCGTCCATTGTGTCACCCTTTGTAAAATCTTTATATTTATGTTCTGTAAATTATATGGTGTATTTAATAAAGAGTATTCTATTCTATTACAAAAATAATATACAATTTCTTAGCACAGCCTCGTAGACGAACGTCAGATGACTCGGTTGTGGAGGTCAGACGGCAGTCGCTTCACGGAAAATGTCGAAGTTTAGCCATATCAGCAGTTAGACTGGTAAAAGCGGACCTCAGACTCCAAAGCTGAAATAGCTTCGGATGCGGCTAGGATAAACGCTGCGATGATTATGATTGTGTCACTCTTTGTTAAATCTTTATATTTATGTTTTTGTAATCTATTTGATAAATAAATAAATAAATGTATACCGACAAATCACACAGATTGAGCTAGCCCCAAAGTAAGTTGGAGACTTGTGTTATGGGATACTAACTCAACGATACTATATTTATAATAAATACATATATAGATAAACATCCAAGACCCAGGTCAATCAGGAAATGATCGTTTTCCATCATGACCTGGCCGGGGATCGAACCCGGGGCCTTCGCGTCGCAGGCAGGCGTGTTGATCGCTGCGCCACGGAGTTCGATGTACATAATAAAGAGTATTCTATTCTATTCTAAGATAACGATACAGACCGAAGTACACACATCAAGTTAGTACAATCTGTCAAACTTTAGAATAGAAAAGAATAGAATACTCTTTATTATGTACCTACACCATATAGATTACAGAACATAAATAGAAAGATTTTACAAAGGGTGAAACAATGGGCGCAAACTTTATTACTGGGGAAAACTTTATTAGATTTTCAACATTATCACTAAAGAATTTAGGCTCAAGTTAGATTAGAAATATTTGACAGTTTCGGGGAGCTTGGCCTGCTGTCGTCCGTAGCTCGATTCTCGCATTATGGGACCAATCGATCGGGCAAAGGATACGAGGTCGGAACCGACCCCCAAAATAGCCAATTAAAGGAAGGTATCTGGTAGACTATGGTGATATTGATCGAGTGAATTGAAAACGTGACCATGTGCCTGAAAGTTTTTAAAGCGATTCTTTTTCTGAAATTATTGTTAGGGTTTGGCAATGAAGATAACAACATACATCTTCTCGTCGTCCAAGATACCACAGTGTCTCAAAACTAAAGTCAGTCAGACTTTGACCAGTGTTTGTTGCCAGTGATGACTTATGGAACTGAAACGTGGTCGCTCACAATGGGCCTCATACGAAGGCTCAGAGTCACACAAAGGGCAATGGAAAGAGCTATGCTAGGAGTTTCTCTGCGTGATCGAATCAGAAATGAGGAGATCCGCAGAAGAACCAAAGGCACCGACATAGCTCTGCGAGTCGCTAAACTTAAGTGGCAGTGGGCAGGGCACATTGCTCGTAGAACCGATGGCCGATGGGGCAGTAAGGTTCTGGAGTGGCGGCCACGTACTGGAAGACGCAGCGTAGGGAGGCCTCCAACAAGGTGGACCGATGACCTGGTGAAGGTCGCGGGAAGCCGATGGATGCGGGCAGCACAAGACCGGTCAGCGTGGAAAGCCTTGGGGGAGGGCTTTATCCAGCAGTGGACGTCTATAGGCTGAAGAAGAAGAAGAAGAATGAAGATAATGGCGCCGATTCTGTTGTTCACAAACTAAACTAATTTTAAGTTATCTGCATCTTTTTCTTTCCATTTCGTTAAGAAAAGGATAGAAGATAACATTTTAAATTAATCCTGTCAAATTAAGATACTCCATAGAGAGTTTAGACGCGATATTATTATATTGTGTACACTGGTTCGCACAATTTCAGCGTTAATCCCAGTCGCAACCGCAGCTTTTTCAGCTTTTGGAGTCTGGGGTCCGCTTTACCAGTCTGACTGCTGATTTTGGCTAAACTTTGATATTTTCCGACACTTCCTTTTAACCAGCGAATCATAGTGATCATTTTAATCTATCAGTGTCTCTACTTTGAGCGATTAGCGAAAGCGCTGAAGTACCTTTCCTTTTTCATTTGGCCTATTTTATTTTATTCAAATTTTATCTATTAGAGATGAGGTCGCTATTAGTGGCAAAACAATTTAAAAAAATATTGTTATGACAACAAGTGACACCTACATCATCATCAACCTTTTTATGGTCCCACTGCTGGGCAAAGGTCTTCTCTCATACAGAGAAAGACTGAGCATAATCATCACGCTTGCTCAATGCGGGTTGGCGATTTCAGACTTAAAGTCCAGGTTTCCTCAAGATGTTACCCTTCAGATTGTAATCAGTCATTGGGCACCTACGTTATAAAGCATATTTTTGGGCGAGAAAACCTCAACGCAACCTAAAAATATCCCTTTTATCTTAACGACGCAGTCATATAAAAATAGATACTCATTACACGCTAAAATAGCAAGATAACACATACTTATCTCAAACATAAAGGTCGGGTTTCGCCTAAAATGCAGCGGGATTTGTAATTTTCACGATAACACTGATTGTAATGGGCTATAAGATTTCAGAGTCGCATTGGAGCGTTTCAATTAAAACTTTAGCACAGTTAGATGGGGTGGCCAGGCGATCTGATGTGGGGTATAACGTTACTGTGATTTAATTTAAACTTAGTATTGCATATCACGCATTTATGTATTACCACCTTGTTTTGTTGGTTTATCAGTATACGCAAATGTACTATACACAATTTTAGTATATTATGTAGTATACCCTCGGTGGTAGGCCATAACATCGGCTGCCGGCAGAAGTTACCACCCACCAGACAAGGTCTGGTGAAGCCATAGGCAGGACGGGTCTGAGCAGTTGTGTTGCGATGTGTGCCGGGTACGATGCGCCAAATGTTGTTGTGTCGGGAGTTTGGTCGTGGAGAGTCCAGATCAATCTCCCTTTGGTGCAGCATCTTTGGTCGTATTGGTCTTGGATTTCACATGCATCATCTCGCTCTACTGCCGTCATCCTTCCTACTCCTAAGTTCTTTAAGTGAATAGACTTAATAAACTAGTGCGACTTAATAAATCAGGCGGGATTGCAATCAAGCACTAGTTTATAATTATTTAAAAAAAAAATAGTATATGTAGATCATAATTATATTCGGAACTCACGATATGGTGGGAAAAAAGCCATTTCTATTGTTCAGCCGTTATGTTAATCATCCAAAAAGGGGCTTATGGATATGTAGGGGCGTCCTTGGCTAAGTGATAACGTCCACACGAGTCGATCGATCTATACTGGTTTGTCAATGGAGGGTGATCACATTTACACACCAAGACCCCTGAAAGCACGTTAAGCTATTGGTCCGGGCCCAACAACCAAGCCGGAGTCAACGGCGTGTTATATTCCAAGTGAGCCTCAAAGAGATGTCAGCACACAGCGACGGGGTCCGCTAAGGCCGATGGTTGTCCTGACGCCACTCTAGGGACCAAGGCCTCTCTTTCAAACGACCCTTACATAGTACATAGAATGGCACTTTCACCCAGCGACTAGGTTGTGGAAGTCAGAGCAGTTATACAATAATTATGTAAAGAAAACCCCACCCGACCCAAAAGGATAATAAATGTTAGGCATACACATGACCAAATAAAATATGAAATTTTTCATAATCATCATAGTGACAATACTGATGAATATTGAAATAATCTTTTTTTTCCGCGTATTAATTCCAAATTCCCCCAAATTTAGTAATTTAAAAAAAAGTGACAACACCATTTGTGACGGAGCGAATAGCGATGCAACCACGTGCCGCGTGCCCTGTCCCCCTTCACTCGCGCATGTATGCCTAATGTGTTGCCTACCGCACATGCATTAAGTTACCTCGCTTTTTCGAAACAATATTTATTTTTAAGGGGATTTTTTTTTTAGTTTAGGCCGTCTTTGTAGGCGTTATTACAATCAGTTAACGATACCTAACAATACCTTCATGAATCGGACAGGGTTTTCTTTACATATATGGTTATAAATCATGACTATGCTAAATTTCATCCAAAACCGTACTGGAATTCGGCTGCAGGCGGATGTTCGGAACAGGCTAAACATATAAATAAACTAGAAAGATGACCAGAGGAGATGATACTATGTTTTTTTTTTTTTTTTAATAAGGTGTTTAATTTATTTATTTACGCTTTCGCACAAAGAAGTATACAGAGGCGGAACTCACGCCTTAGGCATTTTCTACCAGTCAACCGCGGGTGGTGACGAGATGCAATGGTAGCTGCTTTAGTTGAAAACGGAGGAGGAAAATAAAAGTCTTTACCCTATTTAAACAAATACTTATATAACTTATATACCTATACATACACATTATCCCCAATATACATATATCCTTATAAAATATACAAAACTCAACCCTAATTGTTTAGAAAATAAGTCTGCAATTTCCGCTTAAATCCAAATCAACTGGTTTAATATATCTTCCTGTACGATGCAAAAACTTTCTCATTTTTAGTTTAGGTGTTAAAAACGTTATTATCATTAATCTAAAAGTATTTAACTAATACAGTTTAAAACGTTTTGATGCCTACAATAACGCTTCGAATACGCCCAAAAATCCCTAAAAGGGTGCACAATATTTTACCCTTTTTCAAGGGACAACAATAAATCTCTGGTACTGCGTATACGGAATCCAAATTTAGCTAAAGGGTATCGGGATAGTTTGTTTTATGGTTACCCTACTGATAACCGCTATACTAGCTGAAGTTACTTCTAACCCGGGATACCTACTAAGGATTAGAATGTCTTAGTATAGACTGCCATGCAGAATGGATTTTAAAGGCTACTGTAGACAGTTGTTGAATAATAAAAATAATTATTTCATTATTTATCAGAAAACGGCACCAAACACAAGAATATATTCGATGAAGTGATCCGATACGATGACTCATGAAGCGTTCTAACAACTACGCTGTGGACGAAGCGTTTCGCCTAGTCTTTTATACCGCGTACGTCGAGGGACGGTGTTTGACAATTTGCCAGCGGCGGTGTTTCCGTCGGACTACAATGTACGTGTCTTCAAGGTTAGAGTGAATGGGCTCTTAATAAAATAGCCGCTTAACCATCAACGATTGCATCACTGCTTACCATCAGGCGGGATTGCGGTCAGGGGGGATCCTCCGACCAGACGGGTATTATGTCTTGCGGGCACTTGCCCAACGGTTGAAGTTGGGAAGTTGTAAACACTGATTGCGAGATGTAGATTTCGTGTGACGTCACTATGACGCGTTGTTCGCATGTAGCTTTGTAGATACCGTTACAATAATATTAGTAGGTCATATCAAGGGGCCTAATCACAAAAATGTAAAAATACTATTCTAGATAAATAATTCATAAAAATGAAAGCCAATCCAATTTGTAACTACATAATTGACGAAATTACAATGCGTGTGTTTGATTTGACTAAATATATACACTAGAAGTCTACCCATAAATTACCCAAATAACAATCTTTCGAATGTTAGAATAGTTACTAGTTAGTAGGTAATATATTGTGTAGGAAGGTTTTTATAAATAAGCTTTATAAGGAAAGGGTTTATGAACTAACTCACGGATAGACAAGGCCAGACATAGCCAATAAATATTTCAATTTAGGCTTGTCTGAACTAAAAAACTAGACTGAAAAACTAGACGCCTGTGTGCCCAGTGTGATTTTATTTTACATTGACGCGATCGAGATCTTTACGACATTCGATTTCGATGCTCTAATTGGCGCTTCATACGGCGACCTAGTGCTTAAAACACCAGCCTCTCAAGTATGAGTGCACGGGTTCGATTCCAGGTCGGGCAAGTCCGAAGAGACAGACGGTACGGAGAGGCAGACCTGTACGAAGGTTACAAAGCTGCAAAGAAAGCCATGAAGATAGCAATCGGGAAGGCTAAAACTCAAGCCCATGAGGAGTTGCTGGCGACTCTGGGTCAAGATCCTTGGGGGGAGGAGAGAACATGCTTCTCACTCCACTCGCACCAGAAGAGTAGCCGGGCGCCGAAGGGTGCTTAACGATCTCCGGCCACCATAGGAAAGACCATGCGGATGACGAAATTGGGGCCGTGACGTCGCTCGAGCGCTAAGGCTCAAGAAGTGGACATGCGTATGTGCGTCTTAGTGGTGGTCTGTGCGGTCGTGGTATCGGGTGCACTTGGTGACGGCGCCCGCTAGGGATGGTGGGCTTATACCAGACGGGGGTGCGGCAATGCAGTAGTATATCCCGGACCCTCGTCCCATGGTACTCGAAGGAATAGTGGGGTTTTGGTGGGTAGGAGTCCGACATAACGTTCCGTTATTCCCAGGCGGAGGGTATCCATGAGGATTTCCCCATTTAAAAAAAAAAGAGCTTAGGCAAGTACCAATTTAACTTTTCTAAAGTTATATGTACTTTCTAAGTAGTGGTGTAAAGTAGTGTTGGGAATCCTCATGGATTACCTCTATCCTGCCGGACTCTTACCGTCTAAAATCACCTCGATTTTAGACGGTCGGACGGACGGAGGTAACAGAAAAAGAATTATCAAAATCGGTTCATAAACGACAAAGTTATGCGCGAACAAACATAAAAAAGCATATATACGGTCGAATTGAGTAACCTCCTCCTTTTTGAAGTCGGTTAAAAATCACCTCGATTTTTCACCTCCTCCCATGGACCAAGCGGGCGGGATTCGCAAAAAACATACTAGCAGAACGTCCCTAAAATCAATTTTGTACTCTAAACTGCAGAAATTAATCCTGAAACTGTAAGTTACTAGCTAAATTTGCCATCGAATTGCATTCACGATATATTGGAACTCATTAAAATACAAATGAAGCCAAGACTTCACGTTGAAACCATATATATTTGGGAGGAAAGCTCTCCCACGCTCTGGTATTGAATTCTATGCATTGAATGTTACGAAATGGTTTAAGAACAAAGCTGAATACTGATAGCTTTCAGTTTTTAGTTAGTGATGTTAAGACAGTTGACCTTTGACTTCATATTTTTAGTATTCGAGCTACACTGGCGGACAAGGTCCCGGTGCCTTCTTCGGGTTGAAGCTGCGCAGAGCCCGGACCAACTCCCCACTGGTGATCGGGGGGTCAACGGTGTCTTCTGGAAGGCTCACGCTGACCAGTTCCGCCCGGCTTCTGATGACGGTGTGGACCTCAGAGTCCACAGACCCGTCCTCATCGGCGAATAATGTTCCAGCCAGCAGCGCGACCATACAGACAAAAATATTAGATTCGTACGAAAATCATCGAACCCGCGTCACGCAGCACAGCAATTGACCGCTCAGCATCTACGCCACCTGTGTCGAAATGGATAGTGATGGATGTTTTTACTCTTTTACACAAAACCTCCTAAACGGCTACTCACCAGACAGTCTTGCTGCCAAGCGATTCGTCGTGTTCCGGTATGATGTCTATTGAGCCGTACGGAGGACGGGTCTGAGCAGTAATGTTGCGATGTGTGCCGGGTACGATGCGCCAAATGGTATTGTGTCGGGAGTTTGGTCGTGGAGGGTATCCAGATCAATCTCCCTCTGGCGCAGCATCGTTGGTCGTGTTGTTGGGTTTCAGATTGCATCCCCACATTCAACTACCGTCTTCCTTAATATTCACTTAGTTTTTTTTTTTTGAGTGAATAGGCTATTAATAAATTTCGCCCGCTTTACTATCAAGGATTGCATCTGCATGCAAAAATCAGTATCATCATGCAAAAACTAGTATTTGACGGCAACCCCGCCTGGACGACCAGGCGGGGTTGCCGTCAAATACTAGTTTTTAATAGAAATTTGACACACGGATACTAAGAAAGACATAACTTACTCTCATTCCGATGTCGTCCTCCATGGCACAGCGGTCAACACGCCTGCCTGCGACGTGGAGGCCCCGGGTTCGATCCCTGGCCAGGTCATGATGGAAAACGATCTTTTCCTGATTGGCCTGGGTCTTGGATGTTTATCTATATACCTATGTATCTATTATAAAATATAGTATCGTTGAGTTAGTATCCCATAACACAAGTCTCGAACTTACTTTGGGGCTAGCACAATCTGTATGATTTGTTCATATATATTTGTTTATTTTATTTATTTATTACCACGGGATCGAAACTAATGTAGGTGAAACCGCGGGCGAAGCTAGTATACATTCCTATAGAATTTAGTATGTATACATACATGAGATAGTAACAAATAAAGAATAGGATACTTTTTATTATACAGTATGTTAAATAACAGAGAGCGTTCCCTTAAACTCGTTAATATATATCATTAATAGATTAAAATAAAAATATCAGCATAGAAAAATAAGCATAAAAAAATCCGAATAAAAAAAAATTCTAATTGGAAATAAATATGAAACCTCCAATCAGCATAGAAAAATAAGCATAAAAAAATCCGAATAAAAAAAATTCTAATTGGAAATAAATATGAAACCTCCTGTTTTAAATCAAAATAGTAGTCGTCATGTATAAATAAATTGCGACGTTGCCGTCTTTCATGTTCGCGTGTACAGTGTGTTTCTTTTACATGTCAATTTTAAATTTTTATTGAATATTTTCTTATTGGAAAAAATTTAAAAACATTTTGTTTTCGAATGGAAAAATTTTTTTTAGCATGTATTTATGCTATACTATTTCGGGTTAACGGGAACGCCCTCTGTTAGTTAACATACTGTATACACCACATACACTACAGAACATAAATATGGAGTATATACAAATGATTTAGGTACAAAAATAAAAGAAAGTGTAATGTCTGAAGTAAGAAATAACACACACAAAGCAATTATCAAACACAACACCTGCACGCAAGCACACGTACACACACGCGCATAAATCGCTCCTAACTTGCACCATAATTTCTTATCCTTTATTTTAAAAACTAGGACCAACGTCTCAAATCCATTAAAAAAATAACGTAAGTAATAGACCTTTGACTTAATAAGTATTAAGTGTTCTCTAACCACCGAGTCCACCGTGCCATGTTAGTTTTAGTAGTAGTTTTTAAGTTAATTAATGTATTTTTTTGTTTCTATGTGTAGGTATTAATGTAATTGGTATTTATCGTGTTCTATAACCATAAATAAGTAAAGAAATCACTTTAAAATTCGAAAATAGTCGGAATCTACAATAATATTGCTTTTAAAGAAATTTTGTTCCACCATCGGACGACCCGTCGTACGGCGAGTTTCTACCCTTACGTTGTTGACACCACTGCGACCCGGACGAAGCGTTTCGCTTCCTCTTTTATACCGCGTACATCGAGGGACTGGAACAATTTCCCAGCGACGGTGTTTCCGTCACATTACAATTTGAGTGATTTGAGTGTTTTTAAGGCTAGAGTGAATAGGCTCTTAATAAACTAGCGCGCTTTACCATCAATGATCGCATCAGTGCTTACCATCAGGCGGGATTGCGGTCAAGCGCTAGTTTATATATAAAAAAAAATGTACTTACACGTGTTAATTTTTACACGCTAAGAATCTGCTTCTGCTACCAAAATTACCTTACTCTGTCCTGATACGTCTGACTTTGATACTTCTATTCATATTTCACCCATACCTACTTCTTTGAAATGCACTTCCTATTAAAATCAAGACGGGCACCAATCGGTTTGCATTCAAGTGAAAATTGCAATGTTTTCGAAACAAAATAGGGTGGTGTCATCTCAACCTCTCCCCCTTTAGTTATTATTGTATACATATACATATGTATATACATAAAATGAATATATACAGACAAATCACACAGATTGAGCTAGCCCTTAAGTAAGTTCGAGACTTGTGTTATGGGATACTAACTCAACGATACAATATTTATAATAGATACTTAAATAGATAAACATCCAAGACCCAGGCCAATCAGAAAAAGATCATTTTCCATCATGACCGGGCCGGGGATCGAACCCACGTTGCAGGCAGAGGTGTTGACCCACATCATGATGGATACCCTATTTATACGAATCGGCCAAATGTAGATGACAAACTCGTGAAACGTAGACGATTTAAGGATCTGGTTAAATTGAGTTGGCCACATCATGAAGTGCGACCATTTCATGAACTATTCGAGCATTTTATGAAATGAGTAAATCTTAGTTGTAGTTACGACATGTACAGACGACAGCACATCAAGTTACTACAATCAGTCAGACTTCCTGATTTGATTTCAGCGTTATCCCTAAAGCATTAAGGCTCAAGATTGATTGGGAATATCTGACAGTTTGGGGTAGCTTTACATATAACAATAATGATATGCTGCTTGAGACCATTGGATCAACAGGGCAGTTCATACATTACAAATAATACACATTCATCTAGAAAAAAAGATCAATTAGAAAAAAACACGTTTATTTGTGATAAACATGACGTAAATAAGAACACGACAGAAAAAAGAACACAAGACAATAAAGAAAACGTTGGACAGGAACAACTGGCTAAATAATATTGCCTCGCAATGTAAAGGGAAAAATGGAACTGGCTGTCAACCCCGATTTCATATTTCCCTTTACATTCAAAGAGGCAAATAATAAAGCAGAAGAAAAGACAAAGCCAAAGAATTGACAGCTGCTCTTTTCACGGCGAAAAATCAGTACAGGATTCTTATAAATCAGCGCTCCAAGATATGATTACACTGACGAAACCTGATATCGCCTGAAGCGTATTCGGTCCTGACGTGTTTCTTAGAAAATCAAACAATGTCTTCAATTTTAGGCGTTCTTTTCCATCGTTTTATTTTACGAAGTGTAAAAAACGTCAAATAAATTCCTGTATATTAAGAAATGTGGATTTTTGTCTTAGCATCACGTTGAAACATTTCATAATCATTATTGTTTCAGGATGAATAATTTATCAGTAAATCTTATCTCTTATTCTTTCGCGAATAACGAGCACGTTATAAAGACCAGGTACGCGAAAAGTCAGTCAACACAAGTTTGACAAAACAAGTTTTGGATAAAAAAAAGTGGATAACCAATAACACATCAAAATTTGGGACATCTTGTCAAATTGTTTCATTCCTAGTAACAGACCCCAAACAAAATATGTTTCCTGCTAAAATTACGAGCGTTTTCTACTTCTTAAGGAGTAAAGGCTTTCCAACTGTTGGTCAAGGTGGGCGCAGGCTTGCGGGCAACGAGCTCTCAGTAAGGACCAGGCTTGGGTCAACAGGGCATTGTGTTCCAAGTGAAACTCAAAGAGATGCCAGCTTATTCTGACGTCTGACGGGGTTCATTACATACCTGCTAAGCCTGCGTGTTGTCCGTAAGGGATACCATGAACACTGGCATTTGATGATTTTTCTTCCAAATCAAAGAAGGAAAAGCAAAAATTTAAGTTTTTTTAATAAATATTAGCAATTATATAAAATTAGTTACATTTAATGAACAGAAGGTACCTGTCGATCGCGCCACGGCACCCTCACCTTCCGCCTGACGCAGGTCCGGTTACCGGACACGGGTGTTTCGAGAGGTTCCTGTTAAGTATAAGGCGGGAGGAAACGCCAGGGTGTCACCATTGTGTGGATCGCCCTGAGGATACGGTGGAGCATACGGTGGAGGTCTGGCCGGCTTGGGTAGAACACCGCCGTGTCCTCGTAGCGGCGATCCTGGTCCAGGCCATGGACTGGAGCGAGAGTGCATGGCAGGCCGTCACCTCCTGCTGCGAAGCAGTGATGCTAGCAAAGGAGGAGGCGGAGCGCGTGAGGCAGCGGGAATCCCAGCGCCCTCACGCCACTAGCCGCCGGAGGAGACGCCCTGGTCGGGAGATGACACCGAACTCCCAGCCATCATAGGCGCGTGCCTGCGGGCGGTGAGCAGTGGGCAGCTCGCCGCTGGTAAGGACCAGGCCCGAGTCGACGGCGCGTCGTGTTTCACGCGCGCCTCAAAGAGATGTCAGGACATCGTGACGTGGTCCACGAAGACCGATGCCTCCTGGGTCAGAGTTGCGGGTTGGTTAAACAAGAAACCGTGGCCCTGGTCGTCGGTCATCAGTAAAAGTCTGACACGCCCTTTCGCTCCGCCCAGAGCGGGAGAAGTAATTTGATGCCGGAAAAAAAAAAATACCCGTCGATCCATTCTATGAAAATTTCAGTGAAAATTTATACACAGCTTACCCTAAGCTCACTTCAACTAACTCTTTACTGTGAATTTTTTAGACAATCGATCGACTGTGTCTATAGTGGTCAGTAATATAACAGAATTGTTTTTTTTTTTTGTCACACGCCCCCTATAATCTATTTCAAGCAGAACTGTATAAATATGTAATTATAAATGCCGTTTATTTTAATACAATAGAACGATATGGTCGCGACATTGCGCCTGGTTCGGGTGTGGTCGAGTCTGATTAACTGGTTGCTCGAAACAGACCACTGAACAAAAACAATGTATCTGTTTACTTTCAATTTCGTATAATCTTTGTTATGGCACAGTAATTGAGTGGATTTTCAATGTTTGCCAGGTACGTGTGTTGTCCCAGGTTGTGGATTATAAAATGTTAGCGGAGCACGAAATCGTTACCTACCTTGTTGTGTTTAATTATTTATTGAATAAAATAGCTGCGCCAACAGTTTTTACCTGGTACAGACACGAGAAAAAGTATGTTTACACTCGGCTATATTCAAAATCAATTTGGTAATTTATTTTTGAATTAAATTTTATTATATTATATTTGACTCGGCCGGGCAGCGTTCGGGAAGCTCCGTAGTGTCTTCTCGTCCAAAATACCTCAGTGCTAAAGACAAAAGTCTTTAACCAATGTGTGTTACCGGTGATGACATATGGATCAGAAACGTGATCCCTCACTATGTGCCTCATAAGAAACCTCAAGGTCGCACAGAGAGCTTTCCAGAGGGCTATGGTAGGTGTTCTTCTACGTGATCAAATTAGGAATGACGAGATCCGTACAAGAACTAAAGTCGCCGACATAACCCAGTGGATTAGCTGTCTGAAGTGGCAGTAGGCGGGGCACATAGCTCGTAGAGCCGATAGCCGATGGTGCAGAAAGGCTCTTGAATGGCGACCACGTACCGGCAAGCGCAGCGTCGGACGCCCACCGACTAGATGGTCGGATGATCTGACCAAAATCGCAGGAAAGCGCTGGATGCAGGCCGCGTCCAACCGTTCTTTATGGAAATCCTTGCGGGAGGCCTATGTCTAGCAGTAGACTTCGTGTGGCTGGGATGATGATATAACGAATACAAAATTTTCTAACCCATGGGTTTTTTTATAAATTATAAACTAGTGCTCGACCGCAATCTCGCCTGGTGGTAAGCGGTGACCCAATCGTTGATGGTAAAGCACACTAGTTTATTAAGTTTATTAAGAGCCTATTCACTCTAGCCTTGAAGACACTCAAATTGTAGTCCGACAGAAACACCTCTGCTGGCAAATTGTTTCAGTTCCTCGATATAAGCGGTTTTTTAACATTCCTTATTTCGAATTGTGGTGGCCTGTCGTGGTGGCCTAGTGAGACGTAGTGTTCTAGTGGTTAAAACATCAGCCTCTCCAGTATGAGTGCGCGGGTTCAATTCCAAACCGGGCAAGTACCAATGTAACTTTTCTAAGTTATATGAACTTTCCAAGAATATCTTGGACACCAATGACTGATTACAAAGTGTTATAGCCGGACACACTACACTTTACCGACGATGTTGCAGGTCTTGCCGCTATCTTGAACACATCCGTGCTGGTTGCGGTCGATGCTGCTGCCGTAGATGACTGTCGCGCTGCACGTTTTGCACCATTGACTAGCCACTGCAATTTCCAACGCCTTGGGCAGTTTAATGGAAGGTTTTTTCGTCCATGAACAATTTGTCCCGTTCCGGGCCCGACAGCATCCCGATAATAAACCGATCCCGCAACATTTCATCCATTGCTGTTCCGAATTTGCAGTCCACTGCCAGACGCCGCACCCGGGCCGCCCACTGCGTCAAATCTTCGCCAACGTCTTGCACCGCCGTATGAAAGACATATCTTTCAGCTAAAACTGACTTCTTCGGCATGAAGTGCTTATCTAGCTCTGTAGTTAGTTCTTTATAGGATATCTCCTCAACTCTCTTGGGCGCAATTACCTCACGTATCAATTTATACGCATCGTTGTTGAGTGCACTTAGAAGTACCGCCTTCCGCTGGTCATCTTCTTTTCTTTCTGATTTTATTAACAACGTATTCGCTGTTAACCACTGAGAAAGCCTTTCTTTAAAGATGCTCCAATCCTGGCCGAGCTCAAAAATAGGAACTGATCCTATAAAATGCGCCATGATATATGTTTTGTTTTACTTGAGTGGGTAACCGTAACTCGTCGCCACTGTTAAATAAGACTCGACCGTCGGGTACAAACTTCTTTATTACACTGGCTCTTATAAGCGTACGCGCATGACACGCAGGTCACACATCTATATCTATAGCTACTGCTAACTAACCTAACACAAAGTAAAGGAAAACATCTTGAGGAAACCTTGACTTAAAGTCTGAAATCGGCAACCCACATTGGGCAAGCGTGGTGATAACGCTTAATCCTTCTCTGTATGAGAGGAGACCTGTGCCCAGCAGTGACACGATAAAAAAGATTGATGATGATTCCTTATTTTACGAAAAAATCGCAATTAAAAGTTGTCAAGTGTTGACATGTTGTTGCTCGTAACTATCGTAAGCCTGGTTGGAAAACTAGTTCGTAGTTCTTGCGAGAGGCATTTCACCATTCCTTTCATATATCAACCCAACATAGAACATGAATCATCATCATCATCATCATAATTTCAGCCGAAAGACGTCCATTTCTGGACATAGGCCTCCCCCAAGGTTCTCCACGACGACCGGTCCTGCGCCTCCCGCATCCAAACATGAATATTAATATGAATATGAATATTAAATATAAATGTTTGCACTGGTCTGGTCGTGCCTCGGAAAGCACGTTAAGCCGTTGGTCCCGGTTGCCATACGAACATCTAGTGGCAGTCGTTACGGGTTGTTGGAGCCCTCAAAAGTCTAACAATTGGTTTAATTGCAATGTTTAGATATCGCCTTCGGGTTGTGGAGGTCAGACGGCAGTCACTTCACGGAAAATATCGAAGTTTAGCCTAAATCAGCACTTAGACTGGTAAAGCGGACCCCGGACTTCAAAGCTGAAAAGCTACGGATGCGACTGGGATTAACGCTGAGATGATGATGATCAACCCAACAGAAATATCTACTGTAGTACTGGACTCTCTTTTCTTCCGCAGCTGAAAAAATTATCATCAATAAATTATACGAAAGAAAAGCGCGTCACTCCTGAAAACTGTGCGTGGGAGTAGCAACAGCATCCTGAAAATGATGGCAGATAGGTTGGACGCGGCTACATTCAAGCGATTCATCAATCTGCATGTGACAGAGGCGTGTTGATAAAGCAAAATTGGTTTGTGTGTTGTATTTTTTTATTTTATTTTCTTTTCGTATTTAATAACATGTAATTTTAAGTTTTTGTTATTAACCGAATGGGTCTTGCTCGTGGTCGTAATAAAACTATTAAATTCATTATTATTATTATATTAAACAGAGTTGAGAATGTAATGTCGAATCACCACGCTTGCTCATTGCAGGTTGGCGATTCTTCATCAATCCTTCTCTGTGTGAGAATAGACCTGTACCCAGCAGTGGGACGATAAAAAGATTGATGATGATATTAAACAGCACTCAATTCAAAAACTTTCGCCTACGATCTACCAATATCATTAATTTTAGGCGATTATAAGTCAAAAATAGCTGCGCTCCTGATATTTCCCGATAAATTGGACTAATTAACTCAAACACGCTTTTGTAATAATAATAGGGTTCATGATTAAATCGCACAATTGAAACGTGCGAATATATTACGATGTTCCAATATCATAACATCAAACATTCCTCTGGAATAATTGGCATATCGGGAATGTTATACCATTTCAAATTAAGGCTCATTTACACGAGGCGAGTTTCTCGACTATCGTCCGGCGAGAATGTGTTCTGTGAAACCAACAGGTGATTAGCAAATATGTCAAAAACGACAACTCTATATTCTTCAAGTGATATCTTGGTACAATTTTACGTTTACTGTGAACTAGACTTTAGTGACAAACTTGAAATACGTTCCTTTACACTGCCAATTAGGACAGCCAATGTTATGCGTTTTTTTTAGGGGACGGGTTCTCATCAAATGACCTCTCCCACTCTAGGCTGAGCGGTAGGGCATGTCAAAATTTTACTGATTAAAACCCATCTGTATTCCTTCACTTGCCTGTACGCCAGGGCCACGGTTTCTTTTTTAACTAATCCAAAAATTTGTCCCTGGAGGCATCGATCTTCGTGGACCTCGTTACGATGTGCTGACATTTTATGTGCTGACAGCTTTTTGGGGAAGGAAAATCTTCAAATGACCTCTCTTGCTCTGGGCTGAGTAGAAGGGCGTGTCAAAATTTTACTGACTACTTGTTTCGAACTACCCACGTCTAGCCAATTTTATGCTCATCTTTCAAGAAGCAGCTATAGCTGTTCAACGATCTTCGCGTGGCGAACTATGGGCTGGGTAAACTTGCGCTCAGCTTGGATAGACAACAGCAAGTTCAGATAAATGGTGTCAATTCCCGGGTTTGAAAGTCAAAATGGGTGTACCGCAAGGCTCAATTTTGGGTCCTTTCCTCTTTTTTGCATACATAAATGATCTACCGCATCTATTAAAAAAACAACCACATATTGTATTGTTTGCTGATGATACTTCGTTAATTTTTAAAATCAATTGACGTTGCTCAAACCTTGAGGACGTAAACAATGCTTTACAGCAAGTCCAAAATTGGTTTACCGCTAATAATTTAGTACTAAATGAAAAAAATACAAAGTGTATAAGATTTGCGTTACTAAATGTTAAAAGTACTTACTCCGATATTGTATTGAACAAGGAGAAACTCGAATTCGTCGAAAACACGGTTTTCCTGGGGTCGCTTGACTCGACGCTACAATGGGGTCCTCATTTAACATCTCTGGCAGGACGGCTTAGTTCAGCAGCATACGCTGTCAGAAAAATCCGTCTATTTACTGATGTAGATACTGCGAGACTAGTCTATTTTAGCTACTTTCATAGTATCATGTCATACGGTATTTTGCTTTGGGGACGGGCTGCAGACATAGAATCTATTTTTATTCTGCAGAAAAGAGCTATCAGAGCCATATACAATCTCCGCAGACGCGAATCTCTTAGGGAACTGTTTAAAGAAATAAACATCCTTACGGTCCCTTGTCAATACATTTATGAAAACATTATGTATGTTCGGAAAAATATTGATCTTTTTAAGAAGATAAGTGACAGGCACAATTTTAATACTAGGAATAGAAACAATTTAGACCAATCTCGGTTCAGACTAGCTAAAGTAAATAGTTCGTTTATGGGGTACTGTGTAAAATTGTATAATAAAGTACCGCTAGAGATTCAACAGCTCAATGAGTCCAAATTTAAAACACGCATTAAACGCACGCTGTGTAAGCAAGCATATTATAAACTAAGAAAGATTAAGAACTAAGGAAGATTATATCCTTGATAAAAATGCTTGGATAAATGCCAGTTCTGCTCCACAGCCACAGACAATTTTGTAGGTTTGAAAGAGATACCATTCCCTCTTTTTGTTGTTTTCTAAATATTCCTTTTTTATTTTATTTGTTTATTTCAACGTTGTGCACAATATTTTGCTACCATTATTTTGCAATAGTATTGTATAATGTAAAAGCACTTTTCAAGCTTGTGAATGTGAGGCACCATGGACTATAGTTTTATATATATATATATATATATTATATTGTTTGACATTGCGAGATTGGCAGTTGGGAGTTGTCATGCTCACTCAAATGTCTTGCTGATGGTGGCGCGTGTTGTTGGGTCATTTGGTTCCCTTCAATATGGTTGAGCTAAGTGGGGCTGATGCGCGCGTCATGCTCGTGAACGGGGGCCGTCGGTGGAGACTGGTCATCTCTTAGCTGCCAGTGGGCTTAATTCATTTTTATATTTTAATTAATTTTACATTGTGCTCACATGATAGAAGCAACATAAATATGTAACGAAGAAATGTAACCCATATATTATGATTTTAAAAGAGTGTCCATGGAGTTTCTTGCACGTTCTTCTCCATAGAGATCTACGCTTTGAAACGTGCAATTTAGCTTCACTTTTCTTGAACTGACCGACATTGACTATTCAAAAGTACCAAGTGATGGTTAATTTGAAATAAACGATTTTGATTTGATTTGATTGATTTGAACATCTGAAATAATACAGTCCTCCTCAATCCTCAATCCTGTTACGTCCGGTTAGAATGGAAGCTTATTCCGAAAGAGTTGGCTAGCAAATTAGATTGAATTATAGCACACGTGTACGTTCTATATTACGGGTTTGGTTTCCGCCCTTCATCCTTCAAGTGGACAACTGAGTGTGTCTATCACACCTGTGTACGTACGTCCAAAAGGAAGAAGAGTCTTATAGAACCAACCTTACAAAAGCTCAAATAAGAGATTCGATTTCATTCGATACCACCGAGAAAACGACATCGACATCGTGACATCGGTCTTCATTAATTCTTCTTAAAACGAGTTGCGGGCTACGGTGGCCGGGAGTCAGATGTTGTCTTCCGATCAGGGTGATTTTGTCTCCTGCGGCGGCTAGAGAGGGCGCTGAGATTTCCGCCTCCTTTTTGCCAGTATCACTGCTTCGCAGAAGGAGGAGACGACTTGCCATGAATGGACGCAAGAAATCGCCGCCGATCGCCACCACGAGGACACGACGGTGCTCCACCCAAGCCGAGCAGACCTCGACCGTATGCTCCATTGTATTCTCAGGGCGTTCTCCAGGGCGGTCATACCCTGACGTTTCCTCCCGCCTTATTCGAAATAGGAACCTCCCAGAATAGCCGTGTCCGGTGAGGACCTGCATCAGGCGGAAGGTGAGGGTGCCGTGGCGCCTCTTTAGCCACTCCTCAAAGAGGGGACTTAACGCCACAATAGTGGTAGTAAGTCCAGTACTAGGTTGCAACAATTTCAGTCTCTATATCTCCTTATGATTCCGCCGGAGCCTATACTGCGTTTTCTCGCGGTAGTGGAGTTATTCCCCAGGGTTTTGCCTTCTCTCGCCACTCCCACATGTGGGTGAGGGCTTTGGCCTCCAGATCCCAAGGCGGCAATCCGGCAAGAATCTCACCGCCTCATCGACTACCGTACGGTATCTATGGACTAGACGAATGCAATAACCCTCTGGAACGCAGTCAGGCGTCGGGTTGATCGCCGCTTCAAAGAACGCTTCCACACCAGCGCAGTGCCCCATTGAGGTCATGAACCGCACGACGGATAGGTTGACCTGCTATGATCTGTATATACTTCTAATATCTATAACTACCTACCTCTATCTGTTCAACAGGATCCTCTCTTTTGCTAATACCAGCCGAAAGTCCTGACTTTCCGTAGAATTGAAGCTTATTCCACCATTTTATTCTCTGCCGTGATGGCGTTGTAAATTTAGTGGGACCCAATCGGTGGCTCTCTTACCGTTCTTTTTAATTCTCTAACTTCCTTCCTTCTTTACCTTCCTTCTTTCTATCTCCCTGAAATAACTGCCTACTAGAGGCGAGAAATACTCCAACCCTCCTCTTGTAAACTGTTCCATTAAAATCATTAACTGTTTCCCAGTTCATGTTTAGCCTGCAATACGTATTTAATAATTTTATGAACGCACAACCACAAAATTAATCAACGTTCATAGCACGTTTGTTTTAATCCGAAATCAAACGACGAGAGGATTGTAATTATTTTCGACGCATAATAAGGTGACCACATTATATATTACTTCATGCGTGGTTTGTTTCATGACATTATATTCGTCCTGTAAATTGTGTGGTTCAATACATGAAATTATAATAGATAGTTGCTGGTTCTATTCACATCAGAATCACCAGTATAGAGATAAGAGAAACACTATGTGAAAGTCACTCATACTTCCTCCGATGTGAAGGGTGCTGTGTCTATTGGGTTACTGCCCGACGATTGTTTTCAGGACGTTGTATATCTTATGTGTATGAAATAGTAATAAAGAGTTGAGTGAAAACAGGACGGGTCTGAGCAGTTGCGATGTGTGCCGGGTATGATGCGCCAAATGTTGTTGTGTCGGGAGTTGGGTCGTGTAGGGTCTCCAGATCAATCTCCCTCTGGGTTAAACATTGCATCACCTTGCTCAACTGCCATCTTCCTTCCAAAAAAAACTGAGTGAATACACTCAGTTTTTTGAGTGAATGGGCTTCTTAAACTAGCGCGCTTTGCCATCAACGATTGCATCACTGCTTATAATTTATAATTATTAAAAAAAAAATAAGCCTGGGATAAAATAAAGAGCAGTGGTAGCCTAGTGGTATCGGTCGAAACTTACAAGTTGTAGGCCGTAAGTTCAAATCCCATCAGGCGCTTTACTTTGTGTAAATAATTTCATCACCACTGCTCTCAAAACGGAGAAGGAAAACATTTGGAATCTTCAAGACATGTGACATCTACCAACTCGCACTGGGCCAGCGTGGTAGATTACGCTCCATTCCTTCTCATCGAGAAAAGGCCTGTGTACCAACAGTGGGAACAATACAGGCTGCTTATGTTATGTAATGTAAGCCTGGGATATCCCACTGCAAGGCAAAAACCTAGCTACTCTCTCTCCAGTTGTCTCTGTTTAAAGCTTCTTCAACAAGGACTGGTCGTCCTTGTTGAAGAAGTCCAGCTAATACCATCATCTCCGTCAGGGCCTGCCTCGTTGTCGCCTGCCATTGAAAATGTCCCATTGTGTCGTAAGTTTGGCCTATTGGTCGTCTGACATACAGAAGACGTGTCCATGTCCAGCCCAACTCCATTTCCGTGGGAAAATGAAAATGGTTACGTTGCACATTTTATTTAGACTAGAGGTTATCTTTCCAGAAAGAAAGAAATATTAAAGAAATATTATATATTTAAAAACTATTATAAGGACGGGGGATTAGAACATCTCAAAGTATAATTCAGGACTACCTTTATTCCGAGTAATACACGAGTTATATGTTAGGATAGCCTCCGTGGCGTAGAACGCGACCGCTGCGCAAGAAGGCGCGGGTTCGATCCCGGCACAGTGCAAAAATTTGTATGCAGGAATATGAATATTTGCACTGGTCTGATCGTGCCTCGGAAAGCACGTTAAGCCGTTGGTCCCGGTTGCCATACCAACATCTAGTGGCAGTCGTTACGGGTTGTTGGAGCCCTCAAAAGTCTAACAATTGGTCTAACTGCAATGCTTAGATATCGCCTTCGAGTTGTGGAGGTCAGACGGCAGTTTAGCCAAAATCAGCAGTTAGACTAGTAAAGCGGACCCCAGACTCCAAAGCTAAAAAAGCTACGGATGTGAGTGGGATTAACGCCGAGATGATGATGATGACACGAGTTATATGTTAGTTATACACATAGAATAGTTATAGGTACTTACATACTACGCCACACTATCTACATCATCATGTGCCTACACTTTTCCAACTATCTTGGGGTCAGCTTCCTGTCTAACCGGATTCAATTGGATACAGCTGGCTTAGAATAGTACCAACCCATATCCTCCCGTGACTGTCGTAAGGGACGACTAAGGGAACTATCCCCAGGAAAGAGAGCAGCAGCGCTTTTCCTGTGGAATATCAAATTACTGCGATCCTCAACCCGTCTGTCAAGCGTGGGGATTATGGCAAACCCAAAACAACAAAAGCCTTGGGGGAGGCCTTTGTGCAGCGGTAGACCTCTATAGGCTAAAGAAGAAGAAGGCGACTGCCTACCTGTCCTTCATAACCAAGTTACTGGGCAATAAGAAATTCCTTCGGACTTCTGATGACCCGTAACGAATGTCAAAGATTTATCAAAAACGGCCGCTACCAATGGCTTAATGAGCATTCTGAGGTACGTATGTGTATCGATGTGCAATCGAAGGTTATCCATCCACGAATCGCATTGTAAAAATTTAATTGCATAGTATATTAATTGCAAACTGTTACTATCAATTGAAATCATGAGTTGTTGAGGTATTAGAGCCGCGCCACAACACGTACTTCAAGTCGATCGTGGTACGTGTTCCGACGCATGGTCTCGACAAGTTCCTGAAAGAAGAGCTATGGCTGAAGGGTGTTGTGTACCGCCGGATCCGTGGACGTGCGTGACACCAGTCAGCGAAACACGGCGCCGATGATCCGTAGGTATATAATAGTTTTTAGTTGTTATATGTATTTATAGTATTTTTAAGTTTTAATAGTATATTATTATTGTATTTGTTGTGATATTTTTTATATATTAGTTTACAAGTATTTTTATGTTACAGTTTGTATTGTATTTTCTACGGGCCCTAGTTGCTTGCCAATTAAAGGAATTAATAAATAAAATTTCAAAGCATATTGCTAATCCATTGCTCCGTGTGTTCTAAATATGTCTGCTTAAAGAAGCAAATAACGCGATGAATGTTGTTGAACTGCCAAAATGAATTCCATTGCTACTGTAATCTGTTACGTACGGAGGACGGGTCTGAGCAGTTGTGTTGCGATGTGTGGCGGGTACGATGCGCCAAATGTTGTTGTGTCGGGAGTTTGGTCGTGGAGAGTCTCCAGATCAATCTCCCTCTAGCGCAGCTTCGTTTGGACGTGTTGGTCTTGGGTTTAACATTGCATCACCTCGCTCAACTGCCGTCATCCTTCCTATTCCTTAGTTTTTTAAGTGAATAGGCTTAATAAACTAGTGCGCTTTACCATCAACGATTGCATCACTGCTTACCATCAGGCGGGATTGCAGTCAAGCACTAGTTTATAATTAATAAAAAAAAAAACATAATTATCCTGCTATGCGGATGTTATTACTTTAATCACAAGTTCCTTAAAAACTGTCAATGTTGAATGGATAAGTCAGTAAGTAGGGACCGAACAAAATCAAAACAATTCGATTCACTGAACCAATAGGGTTTATTAGCGAACGTATACACGCTTCAAAAACGTAATGTACACACGTTTCACTAAATCATACGATTGAAATTAATTATATATTACTGATCCAATACAATTGTTAGGGGATATAAAGTCCAATGAATATTATTTGAACAGCTTTCAGCTACTAATCTATGTGTAGATGAAATTGACGCGCCAAATGGATGAATAAGCTAACATCGATTGTATGTACACAATGACCTCAATAGATATGGTTTAATATAGTTTGCGGTTTGGCAATACAAAACAAGATTTTATGTATCGACGTGATTTATTATTCACGAATTAAAAACGTATTGATGTCATGAAAATATATATGGTCGTGTGATGGTTGGTATTTCGTCAAAATCCTGTTAATAAGCTACACGTAATGGCGATTTTACATAGTTACCGAACAGTGCCAGTAACGATTTCAACGAATTGGGGATCAAAAAATTCATCTGCATAATTATCGATGGGACATTGCATCATTAGCACGTTTTTTTGTGGATGGGAATCTTCAAATTAAGCTCTCCCCTTCTGGGTGGAGCAGGTGTCTGACTTTTACAGTCAGTAAAAGTCAGAAACCCATCCGTGTTCCTTTACTTGTGTTCCAGTGCCACGGTAGCTCTTTCAAGCAACACGCGTCCCTGCCGGGCATCACATTACCATGTTGAACGGCAATTTTAAGGATAAATATGTGGTCATCGCTCAGTATTCTGCGCTAAGATTCTTTAAGAAACATAGCCCCAGTGATCATTTTCAGTGGCAGCCGGCGTTCATGCGATAACATTGTAATAGTACCTACAAACTGCCACAAAAATAAACAACGCGTCATACTGACGTCACACGAATTCTACATCTCGCAATCAGAGTTTACCGTGCAACTAGCAAATATACAACTTGCCAATTTCAACCATTGAGCAAGTGGCCCACCAGACATAACACCCGTCTGGTTGGAGGATACTCCCTTTTCTACGGAGGATGAGTGAACTTTACACCCTGTTCCTCACGACTCCACAACATCAATCAGTGAGGTATACAATTTCAAATAACATAATATGCTGCGCGCCTACTACCAGTCTCCGAAGTTCATCTAAGACGGGGTCGTCGATTGCGCGCGTTCTCCACCCAGCTAGCATCAAATGACCATGTCTACAGCGCGATGTTTACTGTACCGGTACCAGTTATCGGACAACCCGTCGTACGGCGAGTTTCCAACCTTACGTTGTTGACGCCAATACGATCCAGATGAAGTGTTTCGACTCGTCGTTCATCCCGCGTTCATTTGTGACTGGAATTTTTTTAAGTAATAATTAAAAAAAGAAACATCAAAATCTGATCAAACAGTTAAAAGTTCTGAGGTAACAAACATAAAACACAGTCGGATTGAGAACGTCCTCTTTTTTTGAAGTCGGTTAAAAACACATTAATCTTCGCTCCAGTTATTAAAAGGGTTACAGAAACTTACCAAAACCTCTTCATTAATATTGACTATCGAACATAATTAATTAACAATATTTTAACACCGAAATTAATATTCGCTTTATGAAAACTTTTGTTCCGAGAGTTGAGTTTTTGTTTTAGGCCAAAAGGGTTACCACTGAGGCGTGGTTTCGGCTTTCCTTTTGATTTTTAGAAAATTCCTTATGAATTGGAATTAAAGTATTGTAAGGACAATGTTTTTCCGTTGTTCCAATCTAGAACTAAATATAATGGAAATCTCTCATTATATGCACCATAGGGTGATTAATGACAAAGATAATAATAGAGATGGTATTAAAAATAATATAAATAAGTCAATAACCATTGAATTATACCTAAGTTATCGATTATTTCTATTATTGTAGGTTACCATTATAGGGTACTGATAATGACAAAACCGATGATTTCCTTAAAATAGAATAAACATAGGTTTAATTTACTTTTGTCGTATTCCCATTTGTCATAAGGTAGGTATTTTTTTGAGCTGTTGAAGATCTAGCACACCTTTTTACATGCTTTTTATTAGCTAAACTTTTATGTTTGCTTGCTCGCTTGCTTGCTTGTTTGTTTGTTTGTCCGTCTCTAACTCTTTGGACTACGAGTTAGCGGCTCATTACTGTAAAATGTCCCACCGTTTTCAATACGTTCGTTCGTTCGTGTTTTTTTTTAAAGAATATCAAACTAAAAATTATTTTTAACTTTTTAGTTTGATATTATTTAAAAGCATGTTTTTTTTAGTTTTTTAAACTATATTTATTTTAGTGTTGTTTTTAGTGATGTACTTTTAGAGGTACATCATAAAAAAGGTGTTATAGCATGCATCCATGTTTATTTGACTAATGTATAGTAAGTATTGCACAGATAATAATAATAATATAATAAATAATAATAATATAATATAAAAAATTACAAAAGCTTGAAGATGTTGACACGATCAGCCACACGAAAAGCACGCCCACCACCTCCGGACTCGTGGCTCAGCTCTGCCTCGCCGCCACCGGTCTCCAGCCCCATTGTGAACGCTGTGACGACATCGGCCGCGGCAGTTGCGTCGAGCTCGAGCGACGAGTATTTCTCTCCGCCGACGTCGCCAACACCTGTACGTCGGCACAGGCCGGCCACCGAAGAGCTTGGGACTTAGGGGCCATCCGGCTCCGAGCCGGGTCCCCGCTGTCGGTGGTTGTGTGCAGCGCATGAGATGGTCTCAAACAATGAATGAGAACGTGCGCATATTACGGGGCTACAGAGGGGGGAACTAACCTCACTGCGTACCGTGAAAGGATGCTGTCTCTGTTTCAGGCACTGGAACCAACTGTCAACGTCTCGGCCCAACGACTGTCGGATCAGGTGCGGGTTATCCAACGCAATCACAGGTTGGACGATACCGCACTTGATAGGCTGCGCTCAGAGGTACTGAGCAACCAAATCGCCCCGACTCTGACACAGACCGTGGCACTAGCGTCAATTATTGATGCTGTTCCGCCGCGGTCCAATCGTGTAGAAGAAGAGGATGATGGGGTTGAAACAGTAAGTAGCCAGTATAACGACCGACTGAGGAGCACATTGGAGGATGCGTTCCGCGAATATAGATCCACTCCAACAGACCTTAGACCGCGATTACCACGGCTACCTATGCACAAAAAGAATAGGGCGCTGGTGAGTGCGTTGGACTCGCAGCTCAAGAATGTCTTCGAGAGCAGTGAGGATCTCATTGATACACACTCGATCCTGTTCTGCGGGGCTGTAGCGGCATGTCGATTAGCTAATATAAAATTCCCAAATTGTGATGAAGCCAACCGACCGAGACCAGCCCTACCAGCCTGGCAGCACAGGATCGAGTGTCGTATCGATGGGGTCAGGGTACTCATCGGCAAACTATACTGCTTCAGGGAGGGCAATACACGACCAATAGTGATGCGCTTCGTGAGACAGGCGTTCTCGGGGACTGGAATCAGTCCTCGAGAATACATATCACATGTCACAGAGCGCATCGACTTCCTGAAGCAAAAAGTTTGTGCATGGGCGAGCCGTATACGGCGGTATAAGCGGCGGGTGGATCGTTATACGCAGAATCGCATGTTCCAGAGTGATGAGAGGTGGGTATATAGAGCTTGGGAGCGAACTGAACAAAACGAGGCCGACGTGTGCCGCCCGGATGATGCCGCCACGAGTGCATTCAGGCGCAGCATCTGGTCAGAACCCGTCTGTCACGCTGAGGGTGACTGGATACAGGATGTCGAGCAAGTGTGTGGAATGATACCAGAAATGGATACCATTCTAATAACACCAATAGATGTAGCCACAGCAGTCCGTTCGTTACCGAATTGGAAATCACCGGGACCGGACGGGCTGCATAACTTTTGGCTAAAATGGCTAAGCAGTTCACACACTTGTTTGGCATCTCAATTCCAGTCATCCTTAGAGTCTGGTTCGCTACCCCAGTTCTTAACAACTGGAATTACCCACCTGCTCCATAAATCAGGTAGCACCGCGGAACCCAACAATTACAGGCCGATTACATGTTTACCAACGGTCTATAAAGTTCTTACATCCATTTTGAAAGCTCTCAAAATGGATGTAGGAGCGGGTCCCGCGGTACTAAGGAGCTACTCCTCATAGACATGGCCATCAGCCAACAGGTTCGTCGATCCCGCAAGGACCTCTCAACTTGCTGGATAGATTATAAGAAGGCCTACGATTCGGTGCCACATACATGGCTTATGAGGGTGCTGGAGTTGTACAAGGTTAATGCAACTCCACGCACTTTCCTTAGGTCGTGTATGGGGCAATGGAAGACAGTCCTACGCTATCCAGGGAGTCGACGGATCCAAGGGAATGATGGACCTATATGGATTAAGCGGGGAATATTCCAGGGCGACAGTCTGAGTCCACTTTGGTTCTGCTTAGCTCTGAATCCTCTAAGCACACTGCTGGAGGATTCAGGTCTGGGTTATCGATTGAGGAGAGGTGGTCAGGTCATATCTCACCTCCCCTACATGGATGATTTGAAACTCTTTGCCCCCAATAAATTGCATCTGATGAAGCTACTGAATGTAACTGAAACTTTTAGTAGTGGCATCAAAATGGAATTTGGTGTGGACAAATGTGCAGTCATGCATGTAAAGCGGGGGCAGATTATGGAATCCGAGGGAATTACACTCCCGGATTCCATACACCTTAGATCCCTCTCCTCAGTCGACAGCTATAAATATGTGGGTATGTCGGAAGCATTAGGTATCAACGATGCTGACATGAAGCAATCGTTGAAGGAGCGCTTCTTTGGTCGCCTGAAGAAGGTGTTAAAAAGTCTTCTTTCGGGCGGGAATAAGGTGCGCGCCTTCAACGGGTGGGTCATGCCGATTTTGATGTACTCTTTCGGCATACTTAAATGGACTCGGACTGAACTCGACGCCCTGGATAGAAGGGTGCGTACACTGCTGACAGCAAACAGGATGCATCACCCACGATCATCGGTGATGAGACTGTGTATTCCCCGGAAGTGCGGGGGTCGAGGCTTTTTAAATGCGAAGACCCTCCACAACCGAGAGGTATGCAGTCTCAGAGAACATTTTTTAAAAACCGTAGTGGGTATGCATCATGATGTTGTCATAGTAGACAAGGGGCTTACCCCGCTATCCATGGCGAAAGAGAACTGGCACAAGCCCATATTACTTACCGCTGATGATATGGCAAAGCAAGGAACTTCACGGGCGATTTTATCGGCCTCTTCATGAGCCCGATGTATACTTCTTAGCATCCGTATCCTGGCTACGATTCAGTGACCTTTTCGGGGAAACTGAAGGTTTCGTCTGTGCAATTATGGACGAAGTTATCTTGACGAATAACTACCGGAGATATATTATGAGGGACGGGACGATTGACGTGTGTCGGGCATGTCACCATGCGGGTGAGTCCATCAGACTTATTATCTCTGGTTGCTCTCGTTTAGCTAACGGGGAGTATTTGCACATGCATAACCAAGTAGCTAGGATTATCCACCAGCAACTTGCTTTGAAATATAAACTTGTGGATTCTGAGGTTCCGTATTATAAGTGCCCGACCCAGTTCTTGAAAATGACCATGCCACGTTATACTGGGATCGGTCTATCATTACTGACAGGACTATTGTTGCAAATAAGCCTGATATAGTAGTGATAGATCGATTAGCGCACCTCGCAATGATTGTCGATGTTACCATTCCACATGACGGGAATCTCGTGAAAGCTGAGAAAGAGAAACAAATTAAATATCTCGACTTGGCGCACGAGGTTGTTGACATGTGGAATGTGAACTCGGCTGTCATTGTACCGATTGTCGTATCGGCCAATGGTTTGATAGCCAAGAGCCTCGACCAACATCTATTGAGGCTCTCGTTAGGCAGTTGGATCAAAGGCCTGATTCAAAAGGCAGTACTCCTCGATACGGCCCGCATCGTGAGGAGGTTCCTGTCTCTGGAGCCCTAACCACCGGTAGCTTGGACCCTGCTCCCGTCATCGGTGGAAGACTATTTTTTTATATTTTTAAATGTATTATTATGTATTTTTTAAATCAATATATTTAAAAATGTAACCAAATGAGAAAAAAGGAAAATAAAGGAAATATAATAATAATAATCTTTATTCATAAAACTTACACGACATTGTAAAACCAAAGCTACAAAAATATTCTTATACAATTACATACATATCTTATTGCCTAAATAACAGCTAGGTATTATGTGTGACTAAAAATATACATAAGGTCATACATAACGTATTGATATATAAATTGATATATTATATAAGAGATGAAGACTGTATTTGCAAGATGACTGAAATCCTACGGTATATATCCCGTTCCGGTCGATATTATCAAGTACACGGATGCCCCACAAATTTTTTCCATTTGTTTTCCTTATTTCTTTTTAACTTTAATTTGCGACTAAACAAAGCACACTTAAATTAGGCACAAATAAACTCATTTTCTTTATCTTTCTTCTTTGTCCTCACACTCTTCTATGAAAACTGAAATTTGGCTGTTACCAGATAGACCTAATTTATTTTATTTACACAGTAAGGCCGAAAGCCGAAACGAGAACGGGATCGAAGAAGCCCAACTTCAGCAAGACAATCTGTTTGTTCAGTTAAAAAGTTTGCAAAATGAATAATTAGATATTTACAAAGTATTTTTGGGAGTTTTAAGTCAGTGGTCGTCTACGTTGTGCTCCTGTTCAATTTAAAATAAATATCAAAAGTTAATAATCATAATTATACAGAATTTCTCTTTGTTCAAACCGCTTTGTTATTAATTAAATAAGGTATTTTAATGAGGCTGTGAAACTGATATAAGCTTGATGTTTGCAAGCACTGAAACAAGTTGATACCTTTTACCTTCAGAATTCATTGTCTATTTGGAATACTTTCATCATTTCAGCTGAAAGTCGTCCACTGCTGGACATATATGCCTCTCCCAAACATCTTCACTTTGACCAGTTCAGAAATAAAGATATTTTTTTTTTAATAATTATAAAACTAGTGCTTGACTGCAATCCCGCCTGATGGTAAGCAGTGATGCAATCGTTGAGTGTAAAGCGCACTAGTTTATTAAGCCTATTCACCTAAAAAACTTAGGAATAGGAAGGATGACGGCAGTTGAGCGAGGTGATGCAATGTTAAACCCAAGACCAACACGACCAAACGATGCTGCGCTAGAGGGAGATTGATCTGGAGACTCTCCACGACCAAATTCCCGAGACAACAACATTTGGCGCATCGTACCCGCCACACATCGCAACACAACTGCTCAGACCCGTCCTCCGTACGAATAGATAAGATCCGCATTAGAATTAGAGTGATTGCCATAGAGCGAAATGTAAAAGTCTTTATCCTAATATATAAATCGGAAAGTGAGTTTGTTTCTTCCACTGTCAAGCCGTAACTACTGAACCAATTACTTTAAAATTTTGCAGACGTAAAGTTAGAATTCCGGATTAAATAACAGAGTACCTCTTATCCCGGAAAAATATGATATACCCGAGGGAAATCTAAAAAGCTCGATATAACCGAACTCCACACCGGCGAAGCCGCGGGCGGAAAGCTAGTAAAAATATAAATTGACTTTTGAATAATGATAAACAAAAAAATGCATTGCATCATCATCATCATCATCTCAGCGTTTATCCCAGTCGCATCCGAAGCTTTTTCAGCTTTAGAGTCTGAGGTCCGCTTTTACCAGTCTAACTGCTGATAAGGATAAAAAAATGCATTGCATATTGTATCCGAATGTATGCAAACGTCAAACGTGTAAATGTCAAGATGACATATTAATATGTATGTGACTTCGGACTTGCGATTTCCGCGCCCTCTCGCACTGACCCAGTGGTAAAAAATAATATTGATATTAATCACTAGCTGTTGCCCGCGGCTCCGTCCGCGTGGACTTAATTTTACAGCGCGCGGTGGTACCCGTAACTTAAAAAGAGCTCAATTGATATAATATAAGCGCCTGTTAAAATAATGGGAGCTATATATAGTATGCTCTTTTTTAGCTCTCGTTTTCGCGACATTTTTTTGTTACTGTTCTGCTCCTATTAGTCATAGCGGGATGTTATATAGCCTATGTCCTTTCCCAGGCTCTAGACTATCTGTGTACCAAATTTCTTTAGAATCGGTTCAGTAGTTTTGGCGTGAAAGCCGGACAGACAGACAGAGATACTTTCGCATTTATAATATTTAAGGATTTTCTTTGTAATGATTAGTAGTTTTTTTATAAAATAAACCTCTACAACAACGGAAGACATTTTATTTAATGAACAACGTTACATGGTGCAGGGGGTGAAGAACCAGTTCTGAGGATTAGCTCGGATAAAATAAGACTCAAGCACGAAGACTCGCGAGGCCACTGCTGGGTGAGAAAATTTTTGTTCAATGGGTGATGATAAATCTGTCGACAACATGTGTGCGATTGAATAAAAAATGCCATAAGCTTGGTACTAGACAACATTGAGGATTATTGGCCTCAGTGGCAGCGCTTCAAACAAAGCTTTAAAATTCTCATCACGGCGGCTGGATTCGAGAAATATTCAGAGCCAAGGAAGGCTGCTATACTGCTAAATTGTATTGGACAGCAGGCGCAGGAGTTCTATTTTAACGTGTTGAGAATAACCGAAGATATGAATAAGTATTATTCGTGTTTTAATTTATTGTCGTATTATCAGCACCACTCTGTATATATGTAATTTTTTTAATTACATTTTCTCCCCTATTGTTAAGTAGTCATTGTATAGATACAATGGGCTGTCACTTAAGACAACTAAAATTGCACGGATTATATGTTCAAAAGGAATGAATGTAACCTACAGGACCCATGAAACTACTTCAGTGGACGCCGATATTTTTTTTTTTAACAAATCACGCTGATTCAGTAAAGTAAGTTCGACACTTGTGTTATGGGATACTAACTCAATGATACTATATTTATAATAGATACATATATTGATAAACATCCAAGACCCAGGCTAATCAGGAAAAGATCGTTTTCCATCGTGACCTGGCCGGGGATCGAACCTGGGGCCTCCACGTCGCAGGCCGCAATGCCTATTACCTATATTGACCGCTGCGCCACGGAGGCCGACAATTCTACAATTAACAACTAAAATCGCCTCATTTTAGTTATTAATTGCAGAATTGCCGGCTACACGATTTAAATAAACGGTAAAAAAATGCCCAGGTTCGATTACCGCACGGAACAAATATTTTAATGACTTACAAAGTTACAACTAGTTGTTGCGGGTCTGGCTGTTTGTGTATGTGACTTTATAATGTTTGGAAAATTGCTAAAGGAAATTGCTAGTAAGGCAGTTAGTAGGTACCTAACCTTTTTTTTTTTTTTCATAACAAAAAATTACCTAAAATGGCCCTATAAAAGTTCAACACCCTCTAAAACAATATACGCGTGTTTCATCAGAGTATTATGATACCTAAATGACAATTTATGCATTATTAAAGGCTCTGCCGCGATTCTCGGCAAAATTTCAGACTATATTGTATATAAAATTACCGTTTAATTAGGCAGACGTGCCATGTTTTATTTTACAACCTCTCCGGAGGCAAACCTCTTTCATACGGCTCACATATCCTATCATGCTTGCGAAGTACGGTTGACGAAAAAATGCATTAAAAATTTCAAAAATATCGCCCAGGATTTTTTGCTCGGGACACTGAGAATCTTGCATTGAAAATAAAATCCATACTATAATATTATAAATGCGAAAGTATTTCTGTCTGTCTGTTTGTCCGGCTTTCACGCCAAAACTACTGAACCGATTGAAATGAAATTTGGTACACAGATAGTCTCGAGCCTGAGAAATAAAACATCCAACAACATAGGCTATAAAACATCCCGCTAGAGTGTATACGCTCTTAATAAACTAATGCGGTTTACCATCAACGATTGAATCACTGCTTACTATCAGACGGGATTGCAGTCAAGCACCAGTTTATAAAATATAAAAAACAAAGTCTGATTCACGTTGTAGGAGTTTTTGATGAATGTTTTGTTTAAAGGTTTACAAAATAAAATCTAATTATATTAATAACTAGCGGCCGCCAGCGACTTCGTTTGTGTGAAGTTAGTTATGCTCCGCTCCAATTGGTCGCAGCGTGGTGTTATTGATATAAAATAAGCGCCTGTTAAAATAATGGAAGCAATACGTACGTCTGCGTTAGCTCACGTTTTCGCAACATTTTTTGTTACTGCTCTGCTCCTATTGGTCATAGCGGGATGTTATATAGCCTAAGCCTTCCTGGATTAATGGGCTATCCAATGCAAAAAGAATTTTTCAAATCGGACCAGTAGTTCCTGAGATTAGCGCGCACAAACAAACAAACTCTTCAGCTTTATATATAAGTATAGATAAAGCTGAAGCATTTGTGCTATATATATGTGCTAAACTCTTGCGCTATCCGTCGGGTATGAAAAATGTTTATTTATTTATTTATTTAATTCAAGCCACTAAGGCCCATAAAAATACAATACAAACTACCTATAACATAAAAATACATGTAAACTAATATATAAAAAATATCACAACAAATACAATACTATACTATTAAAACTTAAAAATACTATAAATACACATAATATAATAACTAAAACTACTGTACACGAATCATCGGCATTGTGTTTCGCTGACTGGTGTCATGCAGCCGGCCACGAAACCGGCGGTACATAACACCCTTCGGCCATAGGTCTTCTTTCAGGAACTTGTCGAAATCAAGCGTCGGAACACGTACCACGAACGACTTGAAGTAAATGCTGTGGCGCAGCTCCAACACCTTGACACTCACAGTCCATTTAGACTTGACGCGCAGATACTCCACTATCTCCTCAGCCTTCGTGGAGTGATGCAGTCTGGACACGTATAGCATCGTCATCGGTACTGCTGGACGCAGCAGCATGTTAGGTCCTGCCAGCGCAGTACCGCACTGGCTCCGACAAGGAGGCTTCTTCTTTTTCTTCTCTACCTTGATGAAACCATCCTTATCGCACGTGTCCTTCTCTGGACCTAGTTTATTCGAAACCAGGTTTGGTTTCGACTGGCTCTGTATAACCCCTGGCCCTATCATTTTTTCCGCTCGTTTTACCTGCGAGGCTGCTATTGCAGCGTAGGCTCGTTTGGGGGTCGACGAAACTACACACGTCGTTGTCTCCACCGGTGTCGAGGCAGAACCGGCGGCGGCACGCGTTGCAATGCATGCATTCTCGGCAGCTGGTAACGCATTCGAGCCCGCGAAGATGCGTTTGATACTTATAATAACCCAATTCCTGAGGCCTGTGTTGTTTTATACAAATTCATTTGCTACGGTAAAACCGAAAAACCGAAAACCACCGGTCCGAAAAACCGTTCTAAATTACTTTCAAATTTCAACCCTGTTAAAACTCAGAAATAAAATAAAAATTTCAGAGCTTTAGTTTGTAGTCCTCTTTTGCTGACCGTACAAGTAATCTCAAATTTTAATTCATTTTGTTCACATCGTTTTGAATATCTTTGCTATTAAGAAATTATGCAAGAGAATATCTGTTCCGTGAAGATAGGATTTTTTAGGTAATTTCGTACATTTTCGAAATATCTAGCAACAATGTACCGTTCTCTTTATCATCATCATCTAAGGATCTATAGCCGCAAGTCAGCCATAGCCTACTTTCTAACTAGGGCGCACTTATCATTCGCCTAGGAACCAAAGGGCGTGTCAGACTTTTACTGACTAAAACCCACCCACTTTGCCCAGGTTCGATTCCCGCAAGGTAAAAATATTTGTACAGGTAGTTATTCCGGGTCTGTCTGTGTATGCGAGTTGAAATATTTGTAGACGCACCCACGATACAGGAGTTTCATAGGGGTTTTGTTACAAAAAAAAACTTTCGTGGGGCTGACCGACAGAAAAGAAAACTGAAATCGTTAAAAACCACAGAATACACAAATAGTAAAAAACAAAAACATCGCAGTGTCGGTTCGGTCATGCTCTCGCCAATTTAATGCTTTTCCCCATCCAACAAAAGTGCTCAACTTTGTTAAAGAAGAATTATTTTAAATAAGAGCTTCACAGACAGTTTTGAACTTCATAAAATACAATAAAATAGAATTGATTCTCCCTTTTCAAAAGGTAGTAGTTTTCTGAAGTTGTAAACGATATTTCTACATGTCTTATTCCCAATTTAAACGGGACTGAATAGAATATGTGTACCGTAGGGCGATGGAAAGAGATATGCTCGGAGTTTCTCTGCATGATCGAATCAGAAATAAGGAGATCCGCAGAAGAACCAAAGTCACCTACATAGCTCTTCAAGTCGCTAAACTTAAGTGGCAGTGGGCAGAACACATTGCTCGTAGAACCGATGCCCGAAGGGGCAGTAAGGTTCTGAAGTGGCGGCCATGTACCGGAAGATGCAGCGTCGGGAGGCCCCTAACAAGGTGGACCGATGACCTGGTGAAGGTCGTAGGAAGTCGATGGATGCGGGCAGCACATAACCGGTCATTGCGGAAAGCCTTGGGGGAGGGCTCTGGCCAGCAGTAGACTTCTATAGGCTGAAGAAGAAGAAGAAGATGTCAGACAAACTGTGACTCCAAATAACACGGAATCGGTACTTTGAGGCAGTGAGTCGAGTTCACGGCAGATCACGTAGCAGATGACAAGATGAGCTGGATAAGTTCCATTAAAACTGGAAAGAGGACGCGCGGGTTCGCGAAAGATGAAAGCAGGCTAGTAAAAAACAAGTTCTGCAGAACTTGTTTTTTACTAGCCCTCGCTGTCCTATCCCGGCTCTGACTTTTTTAGGCCTGGATGCTTTCATCTTTCGCCAACCCGCGCGTCCTCTTTCCAGTTTACTGCAGTAAGAGACTGCAAAGTAATGATCCCAAGACTAATCACAGACAAAGTCATCCGTAAAATAGCATTTACGACCACAATAACGACCCGATCTTAAAAACCTCCCCAGAGGTATAAAACTCTTTAATGGTACAAATCCATTTAAAGGCAGATTTTATTAGAGTCATGTCGTTAATTACTCATACTACCGTTAAACTTCAAGGTTTCGGTGTTAAAACAATGTTATTCGCGAGTTACGGTCGCATGAATATTATTTGTGATAGAATATTCTCATTCGAGATTTCAATGACGCCTATGAATGTTATGCTATCTACGAGTACTTGCGTCACATTTAGTCGGGAATAACTAATGGCTGCAGGAGATTATGTAATTTTTTTTTTATCAAAGATGTTTTAGGTCCCAGACAACTTAGATTTAGACCTGTCCTTCTGTACGGCAGTGAGGCGTGGCCTCTGCTTGAGCGACACAAGCAGGAGCTGCGTGTCATGGAAATGAATATGCTGCGGTGGATGTGTGGAGTTACACGGAAAGACCGAATCAGGAACTCTCGCATCCGTGGCAATCTTCGTGTCCGTGACATAGCAGACAAACTGCAAGAGGGTCGCCTACGCTGGTCACGTCTTGCCAAAACCTTTGTGTTGTGAAAAATGTTACCTGGGTAACAAATGTCTAGCCATGGCGCCTTCGCCGGGCCGGAACATGCGAGGTAGACGAAAGAAGTGCTGGCTTGACGTTGTAAGAGATGACATGCATGCCAACAATCTTACACCACGGGATGCCAAAGATCGTGCGAATGGAGTAGTAAGTATAGGAAAGCAGACCTTGGGCTCCAACGCGAAAGCCGCGGATGCAACCGGGATTATACGCTGAGATGATGATGATGATGATGAGGTCAGAGACAGAAATGGCTTGATAAGTCACCTTATAATCAGCTTATAATGTTTCCCTTTCTGTGACATAGGCCTCCTCTTAGTGAGAAGGAGTTGATAGATGTCTCATCGCGTCGAAGTTTTGCCTCTAGAATATTCTATAGCAGTTCTACTGGATAGGTCTTCTGGGGTTTTGAGAGCAGTGGTGATGATGTACCTAATTTACACAAAGTAAATCGCCTGATAGGGTTCGAACTTATGACCTCCAACTTTTAAATTGTGGACGATAGCACTAGGCTACTACTACTAATTATATGACTACATATACCAAATGAAATTGCAATTGTTTTTGTGCCGTTTCAAAGCGCCTGCTCGAGCGTCTCAAGAACTAAAGTTAATATTGTAGGTACATTGTTGCAAATAGTTTGAGCACGTCACCGATGATTAAGGTCTATATCGTAGAATAACCCTAGAGCACAGGCGAAGAGTAGCCAGCCTTTTGGTGTTCCATATGATGCATTTTGATAGGTGTGCGAGGGAATTGCATGATTTGATTCCCCCATCCCAGTTCCACCATCGGACGACCTGTCGTACGGCGAGTTTCCATCTTTACGATGTTAACACCACTACGATTCGGATGAAGCGTTTCGCCTTCTCTTTTATACCACGTTCATCGAGGGACTGAAACAATTTGCCGGCGGCGGTGTTTCCATCGAACTACAATTTAAGTGCCTTCAAGGTGTCTTCTTTTTCATTGATAGTAATCATACTATCAATGATAAAACGAAAAATTGATTTGAAAACATAGGTATGAGGATTGGTCCACAATCGCAGTAGACTAGGAAAATTGCATAAAGGGAGGTATTTGCCCTAGATCCTAGGTTTATTGGTGATCAACAAATCTTAACATTATAAAATTTAAAGATTCACTTGTAACGTTAATCATTCAGCAAAAAATGTTCAACGTGTATGATATATGCAAATAATTTGTAAAAATTTTGTGATCTTTCAAGAGCGTCGTTGGAGATTCTTGCCCGTTCTTGTCCATAGATACCTACGCTTTGAATGTGCGACTTTGATTTGATTTTGAAAATCTGTCAAAGATTTACAGGTGACAGCCCAATGCCTTTAGAGGTATTCTAAGTAACAGATGTGTTTCGCTATGTAATCGATGGTTATCCACGAATCGAGCGTGCCATTGACACGCATCTTTCATTATTTAGCCGAGAGTCTCACGAATGATAAATAATTCAATTTTCGTTATTAAGTTTGTACACTTGTATACGTCAATCATATTTATAAAGACACTTTATGAGGCCAGCGTTAATCATTTGGTGGCAAAATACTTTAACAGAGTATGACGTTTAAAAAATAATTTAATACTACATCAATAACCATATCATTACAATTACATTAAACCGTCAAATTATAGCATAACACGAAGCGTATTTTAAAATTGGGTTAAGCATCGTACCGGTGCCACTAACTAATTAGTCCGTGAAGCGCGCGGGCAACCTCGACAGGAATTCTGCCTCATTTTCCTATTAAAGTGTGTACACACTGCACATTTTACAGCGTGTATCAGTAAGCAATTAGCTGTCCTCTTTTTTTGGCTCTGGGCAGAGCCAGAAGGGACAATCATCATCATCATCTTCATCATCATCAACTTTTTATCGTCCCACTACTGGGCACAGGTTTCCTCTCATACAGAGAAGGACTGAGCGTAATCACCACGCTTGCTCAATGCGGGTTGGCGATTTCAGACTAACAAGTCCAGGTTTCCTCAAGATGTTTTCCTTCACCTTCAGTCATTGGTGTCCAAGATATACTTCACACATAAAATGTGCGGCACAGACGGCACAGACTACATAAAATGGCAAAATTTATACTTAATACCAGAATTTAGAGCCAAATGTTAGACTTTCACTGACAAAAACCCACCTGTGTTCCTTAACTGGCCTGTGCACCAGGGGCCCAGCATCTCTTTCAAACAACCCGCGGCCCTGGCAGGCATTGGCCTCCGTGAACCCCATTACGATGTGCTAACATCTCTTAGAGGCGCGTGTGAAACAAATCAGGCCTGATCCTTACCGGGCGGTGAGCTGCTGCACCGCCAAAAAACCCACGCCTACGATGGTCGGGAGTTCGATGTTATCTCCCGACTAGGGCGTCTCCTGCGGCGGCTAGAGGGCACTGAGATTCCCGCTCCCTCACGTGCTTCGCCTCTTCTTTTGCTAGCATCACTACTTCGCAGAAGGACGTTAATGAGTGAGGAGGACCGCCTGACATGCACTCTCGCTCCAGACCATGGCCTGGACCGATCTCCGCCACAAGCACACGGCGGTTCTCTGCCCAAGCCGGGCAGACCTCCACCGGTCACTCTTAAACATCACTATACTCCATTTGTTTAGGTATAAACTAAAGGTAAACAAAAACAACACGAGATGTAACTAACCCACGTAATACCAGCCAGTTCAGTTGTCATATTATGTCACAGTGGTACTTTTAAATTTAAAAACTATATTAAAAATTATGGATGACATTCCTAAGTTAAAGATAATATCTTTGACAAAGTATTATGACAAATTAATACAACAGAGGGTCAAATCTCGTATTCCTAAAAAGTTCACTGTTGTCTCAATCTGCAAAGAAATACTTCTAATTTCGATCAATTTTGACAAGTATTAATTGACATTAGTTTGTTGCTGAGACTGCGCCTATATTTTGAATGATTAAAATTACAAAACTGGTCTTCTAGTACCACGCTTAGCCGGTTAACTAAGTTACATGGTGTTTTTATTTACCTTTAGTTTACTTCGTAAACAAATGAAGTATTCACACCATTTTTGTATTTTATAAATGGAATGGAAATTCGAATAATCCATCTATCTTTCTTTTCACTCATAGTATAATGTGCTTATAGTGTACAAAAGTAAGATGAATGGACTGTGAGAAAATGATATATGGGTAAAAAGGACGTGATTCTTGAGATGACGACTATTACAGAAGTGTGGAAGAAAAATACATGTTGCGCCGACCCAAATACATGGGGACAAGGGTAATAGAGAAAGGTGATGCGTGTAGTGAATATTTGTAAACACACCTACGATTATTATGATAGACTAGATTATTAGTATGACAGCCTCCGTGGCGTAGCGGGAGCGGACGCGGCCGCTGCGCAAGGTGGCGCGGGTTTGATCCCCGCACAGTGCAAGTATTTGTATGCATGAATATGAATATTTGTACTGGTCTGGTCGTGCCTCGGAAAGCACGTTAAGCCGTTAAAATGAAATGAAATGAAATCGTTTATTAAGCAAGTAGGATCACTGATCACTTTTACACGTCATGTTTATTTTTTATTTTATTTTTTTTAACTAGATGAAGCCGGCATTTCCTAAGTGACTACCTCTGATAAGAAATAGCCAAAACAAACTCGGGGATCATCGTCTTTTTTCAAGTCCAGACATTAAAAATGAAAATGTTTACAATAATTTACCTTATAGTTATGCATATTGCTTAATAACAATGCTTAACAGAGCGAGCAGCTCAGTCCCAAGCTTTTTTGTCTTCTAAATAATCTGTCCCGGTTGCCCTACGAACATCTAGTGGCAGTCGTTACGGGTTGTTGGAGCCCTCAAAAGTCCTACAATTGGTCTAGCTGCAATGCTTCGATGTTGCCTTCGGGTTGTGGAGGTCAGACGGCAGTCGCTTCATGGAAAATGTCGAAGTTTAGCCATATCAGCAGTTTGACTGGTAAAGCGGACCCCAGACTCCAAAGCTGAAAAGGCTTCGGATGCGACTGGGATTAACACTGGGATGATGATGATGACACCTACAATTATTATAGAGAAATATTTCCTAGTGATGGACAATGTGTTAAAAACAAGTAAACTTGCCATAGGAAGCTGTGAGGTGACTTTCCTAATACTTTCTTTCAATCGGACTTTACTTACTAGATTTTTATTTTTTTGTTTTTATCTGATATATGTATTCCATATTCTTCTCTTAGTCGATACACTCTTGCCAGAGTGATCATGGTCATCATTATGAATCACGATGAGCTGAAACTGAGACAGACACTCTATTAAAAAAAAAAACGGCCAAGTGCGAGTCGGACTCGCACACCGAGGGTTCCGCCGTACAAACGTAGCGGTCTCCAAAGCCTGGAGCACAGGCGTAGAGTAGCCAGCCTTTCGGTCTTCTATAGGATGCATTCTGGTGAGTGTGCAAGGGAATTGCATGATTTAATTCCCCCATCTCCGTTCCACCATCGGACGACCCGTCGTACGGCGAGTTTCCACCCTTACATTGTTGACACCACTGCGATCCGGACGAAGTGATTCGCTTCCTCTTTTATACCGCCTACATCGAGGGACTGGAACAATTTGCCAGCGATGGTGTTTCCGTCACATTACAATTTGAGTGTCTTCAAGGCTATAGTGAATAGGCTCTTAATAAACTAGCGCGCTTTACCATCAACGATCGCATCACTGCTTACCATCAGGCGGGATTGCGGTCAAGCGCTAGTTTATAACTTATAAAAAAAGCAGTTTATTGATAAACAAAGTAGAAGTAAACAAAATCAACGAGAAATTGTCGCAAATTTTACTAATTTCGGTACACGTGCGAACAGCATCTAAGCGCTCATGCGTATGGCGCACGGCTGCCCCCTTCCCTTGACCAACCGCCTGCCTTCGCGCCAGCGGGCGGCTAGTTCTTGCGCGTTCGTTCGTTACTACTTACTCCCCCCCGTCCCGCTTCGCCAGTAGGAAGCAAGCTGTCTGATAATCATTGACAACAGTAGGAAATTACAATTAATGTCTTTAAATATATTTATAAGTACTAAGTATAACACAGCAGTTAGGACGCATTTAGGTTATATACAGAACTACATTCACCAAAATATTTAGATTGAATGACGATTGTGTTAGTCTTTGTTTTGGTTTAACTAGTTACTGTGCCTAAAAATTTTAAAAGGTTTCGGGTTTTTCTGTTAGGTTACCTTAAGCTATTGTTTCATACCAAAATTCAATATTCAATGTCAGCGGGAAGTAGTCTATGTTTTGATTCCGTTGCGATTAGTGGCGAATTTCAAAATATGCGGTATGATTATAGGTAGGTACCTCAGCATTTTGAATTTTTGCGTTGATTTAGAATTTTTCACATTTTAGAGGTAATTAGATTTAAGAAGTGTTTGATATGAATTCAACTTTAACATCTCTACGCGTTCATGTGAAAAAGTGTAGGTAGTAAGTTTATAAATATTAAGAAAATATTTTATGTCATGTAAGCAAAAATAATATTTTAGTATTATAAGTAACTTCAAATTTATCATTTTCGCGATTTTTCCTTTATCTGTCTGTTATAACGTTGCTTCGTGCCGAATTTCAAGATTCTGAGTTTACGGGAAGTACCTTGTAGGTTTTGATTCCCTAGCGTGTGACGGAAATTCGTCTAAGGTGTCGGTATAAACTGCTGTATCTTTTGATCGCGTTAACTTAGAAGTTTGATTTTTTCACTGCTTAAAGGGACAATAGACCTAGGTATTAGGTATAAATTTTAATTTGATACCTTCATTCGTTCGTGAGAAATAAGGTAGTAAGTTTCATTTTATTAAAATATTTTTATTAAATTATATAACTAAAGAAATGTGATTTTCGCAATTTTTCCTATATTTGCATTATATAACAATGTTTCATGACAAATTTCAAGATTCTGAATTTACGGGAAGTATCCTGTAGGTTTTGATTCCTTTGCGAGTGTCGAAAATTTGTTGAAAATATGGACACAATCGGCTGTATCTTTTTATTGGCTTGGCTTAGAAGTTTGATATTTTCACAGCTTAAAGGGACAATAGACCTGAGTATTTCATGTGAAATTCAGCTTGATACGTCCACGCGTTCTTGAGATAAAGGGTCTTGACAGACAGACAGACGGACTACAAAGTGATCCTATAAGGGTTCCGTTTTTTCCTTTTGAGATACGGAACCCTAAAAATGGTTGAAAAAATGATTTTGATTCCATTTTTTTTAATAGAGTGTCTTCTCTGTAGAAGGCGACTTTGTTTTATACTATGCAGTGATATGAGATAAAGAAAGCTAATGAAATAGCATTTTAAATTGGAAACAGAAATCAAAAGTACATAACGGTAATTTTTGTCTAATATTTTTAAGTAAAGAATCCATGTACAAAATTTCAAAAAGACATCATGAAATGCCACAAAGTTATAGGTTAAATTATATACCAGTGCCTAACCGCAATCCCGCCTGATGGTAAGCAGTGATACGATCGTTGATGGTAAAGCGTGTTGGTTTATTAAGAGGCTATTCACTCTAGCCTTGAAGACACTCAAATTGTAGTGCGACGGAAACACCGTCGCTGGCATATTGTTCCAGTCCCTCGATGTACGCGGTATAAAAGAGGAAGCGAAACGCTTCATCCGGATCGCAGTGGTGTTAAGTACGTAAGGGCGGATACTCGCCGTACGACGGGTCTTTTGGGGCTTTTGGCAAAATAATTATATGGTTTATGGGTATGGTGGATAAAGAAAATAAAAAGGAAAATGAAATAATGTCTTAATGAAATCTTAGTTTTCTTTCGCACAAATATTTATAATAAAATCTTTGGGATTTCCTTTGCAAGCTTATCGAAAATGAATTGAAAATCAAAATAGTGACGGGCCTATCCGTTATACCGGACATTTTGCATATGGTCCTGAAAAAACGTCCCGATTTTTCCGATGCAGTGGATACGCCAAAACTTCAGCGGCATCGGATTGAAATTTCACACCTAACAATAACCGAACCGGTTTTCAAATTCGGTTAAAAAAGTTGGTGCTAGTGGTTTGGAAAGGATTGGGCGAAAACGCATAGCTTTTATTTAAGCAACATAGTTCGTTCACAAGTTTGAACAGTTTTTTAATGAATATAATAACCCCTACATACGTGGCAAGAAACATCCATCCGTTCAGGGCCCTTGTGTGCTATTTTCATAAATATGTCATTCCAACACAATTTCATTGTCATTCCATTATCGATCGAACAATTACCTGAATTGTCTCGTAATGGAATGGTGAAAGAATGACATTGCCGTATTGTTATCCTTATAAAACCTTTTACTAGAAATGATTTTGTACTAACTACTACTCAATTTGAACATTTATTAATATGGAGTGGAGTGTCAGTGATTGACTACTGTAAAGCCATAATGACGACATTTTATTAGTAGATTACGAAACTTGTCAAAATCGCAGACTAAAGGAGATGTTTGTCTGTTACTTTTTTAAGGATTTAGATAGGTAGTAAATGCAACAAGGCTAGCTTGTTCATTTTAATGCACGCTATATGAATTTGCAAAACATCATAATAATAATAATAATCATCATTGGCATCATTTCAGACGTCCACAGCTGTACCTACATAGGCTTCCCCCAAGGTTCCCCACGACGACCGGTCCTGCGCCTCCCGCAACCAGCGGTTTCCCGCGACCTTCACCAGGTTGTCGGTCCGCCTTGTCGGGGGGCCTACCCATACTGGGCCTTCCGGTGCGTGGTCGCCACTCGAGAACCCGTCAGTCCCATCGGGCATCGGTCCTACGGCAATGTGCACGCTCCACTGCCACTTTAGTGTTAATAATAATTATAATCAGCCTTTAATGTCCTCACTCCTGCGATACAGGTCTCCTCCCGCTGAGAGGGAGTAGGCCGTAATCTACCACGCGAGGAGTCCCAAGAGTGGAAACATTATAGGCTGATTATGTTTTGTATGTAAAAACGAGACTGTCGGGGGCCAAACCTACGACCTACAACTTGTAGGTAAGTCGCAGCCAGTACAACACTAGTCCACCGATGCTCTCCTGCAAAACATAGTACAAATCAAAAGTCATTTATTCAAATCAGGCTGAGAATCAGCACTTTTTGAACGACAATATTACATAAGACAGGCCCCCAAAAACGCCCGCGCTTCGCCACTTCTTAGTACTTTCGCTGGAAAGAAGAAGTGGCGGAACACATTCCCCAGCAGAAGAGCTGTCTGTTCATTAAAAAAAAACACATGACTTTAAAATATTTTAATACTAGCTTTCCGCTCGCGGCTTCGCCCGCGTGGAGTTCGGTTATATCGCGCTTTTTAGATTTCCCTCGGGAACATCAAATTTTCCCGGAATAAAAGGTAGCCTATGTTCTTTCTCAGGGTACCTAAAGATTGTCTGTGCCAAATTTCATCAAAATCGGTTGAGAGGTTTAAGCGGGAAAGCGTAACAGACAGACAGACAGACAGACAGACAGACAGACCGACAGACAGACAGACAGAGTTACTTTCGCATATATAATACTAGCTTTCCGCCCGCGGCTTCGCCCGCGTGGAGTTCGGTTATATCGCGCTTTTTAGATTTCCCTCGGGAACATCAAATTTTTCCGGGATAAAAGGTAGCCTATGTTCTTTCTCAGGGTCTAAAGATTGTCTGTGCCAAATTTCATTAAAATCGGTTGAGAGGTTTAAGCGGGAAAGCGTAACAGACAGACAGACAGACAGACAGACAGACAGACAATATTAGTATGGATAACTACCTACCTAACCTAACCATTTAATAACAAAAATGTGAATTGAAAGATTTATTTAAATTTCCCTGGTAGTTCCACGAAGTCAAACAAATTATTCAGCTTTTATATTAGTGTAAGTATATTGTTCATTCGAAGAAAAACGAGAAGAAACTTCAAATTTGCCTTTATTTGCATTCTCCGTGTCCCTCGATGCGTTTTCTGCAGTGCCGACTTTGTGCACCTCGATTTTCTCTTCATATCTTATTTCAATTTTACTGTCAGACTCGTCACGTCCATATTTACAGGCACAAGTAAAATTGTATGCACTCAAATTATCTCCTACTTCGCACTCAGAACTGTAGTGATGTGCATTCAGCATTTGCAGTACTCAAGTGTTGTACTATTTCATCTTGTTACGTTATTAACGAAGTTGTTTCTCTATTCCCTTCGCGAGAGCTTTGTGACATATAAATTAGTTTGCGTCTCAAATGCGCTGCACGTTAGAGCGTTCTTTTTTTGTGTGTGCCTGCGTGTCGTTTTATTGAAAATTTTGAATGTTATTTTAGTGGGAATTACATTAATGTTCTTAACTTTTTTTTTGTTTTAGCTACTGAATCCTAAAACCGGAACCTGAAGAAAAAAAAATAAGTGTGCAATTCACACACAAAACCTTCAAAAATTTTGGTTGCAAGATACGTATCAGTAACAACGTTGAGGTTCAAGCAAATCCCCACTATGTCTTGGTAAACACGGATGGAGGGGTTACAAAACAGCACAAAAAGAACGGACGGTCGTGGTGCACAAAACGCCTCCATCTGCAGTTTCCAGTCGGCGGGCTCGAATGCGTCACCAGATGCCGAGAATTTACGCGTTGCAAGTTTGCAACGCGTGCCGCCGCCGTCTCTGCCTCGACACCGGTGGAGACAAAGACGTGTGTAGTTTCGTCGACCCCCAAACGAGCCTACGCTGCCATAACAGCCGCTAAAAAGCCTGTTGAGCCACAAAACTCGCAGGTAAAACAAGCGGAAAAAACGATAGGGGGTATACAGAGCCGGTCGAAACCAAACCTGGTTTCGAATAAACTGGGTCCAGAGAAGGATACGTGCGATAAGGATGTTTTCATCAAGGTAGAGAAGAAGTGTTGTAAAAACTACTTGGTCTATTTGGTACTAAGTACTTTTTAATGTGTTGTTCTAATGTCAATGTAAAAAGAAACAAAAAATATTGCCTTTGAATATAGCAACCACCGTATACTGGTTTTACTGTTTTTTATTCTTCTCAACATTATTCCACAATACCAGAAGTTACACAGATTCCAACAAGAAGCCTCCTTGTCGCATCACTCCACGAGGGCTGAGGAGATAGTGGAGTATCTGCGCGTTAAGTCTAAATGCACTGTGAGGGTCGGGGTGTTGGAGCCGCGCCACAGTACGTACTTCAAGTCATTCGTGGTACATGTTCCGAAGCATGAACTCGACAAATTCTGGGTGTTCAGGGTGGAAGGGTGCTGTGTACCGCCGGTTTCCTGGCCGGCTGCGGGACACCAGTCAGCGAAACACGACGCCGATGATCGGTGTACAGTAGTTTTACTTAATGTTATATTATATGTATTTAAAGTATTTTAAGTTTTTATGTTAACATATTAACATTATATGTTATTATTATTTTATATGTTTATATGGGCCTTGATGCCTGAAATAAATGGATAAATAAATTACAAATACTGTATAACGCTTCCAATAGTTTTTTTTTATAGTTAAAAACTAGTGTTTGACCGCAATCCCACCTGATGGTAAGCAGTGATGCAATCGTTAATGGTAAAGCGCACTAGTTTATTAAGAGCTCATTAATTTAAAAAAAGTTAATGAATAGGAAGGGTGACGCTAATTGAGCGAGGTGATGCAATGTTAAACCCAACAACACCACGACCAAACTCCCGATACAACAACAATTGACGCATCGTACCCGGCTCACATAGGAACACAACTATTCAGACCCGTCCTTCGTATGGCTTCACCAGACATCATGTCGGAACACGACGAATCGCTTGACGGCAAGGCGTTATCTGGTGGGGAGTAACTTCTGCCGGCAGCCGATGTTATGGCCTACCACTGAAACTCATTTTGTTTCTCGTGAAATCTTATGAATTTATGTGTCTGGCTTTTTCGTTTCATTGCCTTTCAAATCGAAACGATACTTAGTAATGAAGTTCTCACTTCCAAACGCTTAAACAACATTTGTCATTATTCATTAATACAAAGATACATAATGAACAAGTTGGAAGTATCCAATACTAGACTAAACTTATGCTTCAATATGTTTTGCTTGAACATACCGTGATCACAACTTAACTCTTCACTACAAAAATATTCCTCCTCATAATATTGAAAAACTGTTCCTCTGGATCGCACGTTACAAAATTTTGTTTCGGTGCGGTGAGTGGAAGTGCTCAAGTGCGGTTCGGGGAAGTGCTGTTGAAATCAGTGCTCTTAAGTAGAATATATACACCTTATGATTTTATGTTAGTCAGCACGCACTTTTCCTGTGTTGTAGATGGTTTTTTCATCATTTTCCTGTGCTTATACCAATAAATTTCGGGTCGGTGCAACATGTCTTTTTCTTCCATACAGGAGCTATATTAGAGGTCATTTTAACAGTAACCCAGTGACGGGGTACACTAGGACCAATTCGACCAAGGCAAAGGTTCGAAGGTACCATAGCCTCTGAATTTCGCATGGATGCCTTCCATCCGGTAAGAACTGATAGTTTTGTCAAACTCCAGTAACATGATTTGGAGTCTCGAGAGATACTTGCACATTCACACCATTCGCCATGTCTAGTTGACCCCATTATCAAGTGCGCCAATTCCACGAGAGCATTTCCCGTTATCAAAAAATAAGGGGAAATTTTCTTTCATATTCGCTCTAAAAAGAGAGATTTTGAGAGAAAAGATCGGGTTTTATTTTAAATTCTATTTGTTCAAATAATATTAGGTAAGATTTTGTTTAAGCACTCTTTTAATATTAAATATCAATTTAGGCCGAAAGTCTCTACTCGGTATAGATCTAAAATCTTTGCGAGAATAGGCTAGTCACTAAGTAAAATACTGAAAACTGAGAATAATTATTTTGAGGCACAAAGGGATTATCGAGGTAGGTAAAAAGTTTACTCGTCCTCGATAGAAAAGGAACGTTCCTCTGACCGGACGAGATTAGGTTATATAAATTAGTTAAAAGTATCCTCTACGTAATCTGGCCGTAATACACCATCTGTGTGGTAAATATCATCACAATTAAGACTGATTTACACGGTGCATTTAATTGCTTATGGCTTTAAATTAAGTTGAAGCAACAATAAAAAAGGCATTATCTAAACACTATTTAGACGATGCAAGTCATTTGTTGCATCAATTTTATTATATGCCCAGCCTAAAGTCTAGCCGTTTGAGCGTCAAAAAGTTCAAGTTGTTCCTCATAAACATTCGCCTTTATAATATTGCTTATAAATTCAGCCGCTAGTCCATAACTTGATTGAGATTTTCGTTTTAGGGTTTGAAATGCAATTTTTGTAATTTTTTGTGTCACTTTTATCGAAAATAAAACGGTTTTCCTTCTTTCTTTTCATCAGAAAATTTTAAGTAATAGCCCAGGTTTTTCTCAGAATATGGTAATATATACCTACCAATCATATTGCGCTTCGCGGTTTCTCCAACATAAGATGTACCTAATACCGTGGGGATGTCAAAACTTTCCTACATGTTTACTTAAGTTAAAGCTAAAGTTAAAGTAAATAGTAAAGTCAAAGTTAAAGGTAAAATTAAAGTCAAAGTCAGGAAAGAGGTAGAGATAGAGAAAGAGAAAGAAAAATCAAAGAGAAGGAGAAGGAGAAGGAGAAGGAGAAGGAGAAGGAGAAGGAGAAGGAGAAGGAGAAGGAGGAGGAGAAGGAGAAGGAGAAGGAGAAGGAGAAGGAGAAGGAGAAGGAGAAGGAGAAGGAGAAGGAGAAGGAGAAGGAGAAGGAGAAGGAGAAGGAGGAGGAGGAGGAGGAGGAGAAGGAGAAGGAGAAGGAGAAGGAGAAGGAGAAGGAGAAGGAGAAGGAGAAGGAGAAGGAGAAGGAGAAGGAGAAGGAGAAGGAGAAGGAGAAGGAGAAGGAGAAGGAGGAGAAGGAGAAGGAGAAGGAGAAGGAGAAGGAGAAGGAGAAGGAGAAGGAGAAGGAGAAGGAGAAGGAGAAGGAGAAGGAGAAGGAGAAGGAGAAGGAGAAGGAGAAGGAGAAGGAGAAGGAGGAGGAGAAGGAGAAGGAGAAGGAGAAGGAGAAGGAGAAGGAGAAGGAGAAGGAGAAGGAGAAGGAGAAGGAGAAGGAGAAGGAGAAGGAGAAGGAGAAGGAGAAGGAGAAGGAGAAGGAGAAGGATAAGGATAAGGAGAAGGAGAAGGAGAAGGAGAAGGAGAAGGAGAAGGAGAAGGAGAAGGAGAAGGAGAAGGAGAAGGAGAAGGAGAAGGAGAAGGAGAAGGAGAGACCGCGGGGTGATGAGAGGGAAAGAGAAAGAGATGGAGAAGGAGAAACGTTGTGAAATTTTAAAGATTTAATCATACAAAGGGACACTGGGAAAGAAAATGTGACTGTTTTATAACATGTAGTGATAGTGATAACAGTTAACTAACCTTCCACGTTCCATTTAAGGTCACTAAAAACATTGACTGTTCTATGAATATTAAGATTCAACACCACTGCCAAAACATCATTGCACACGCCGAAATAAAGTGCAATACACATGGCATTACTAGAAGCTGTTTCCCGATTTTATTCCCGTCCGTGATTCCAGATCCGGTCCCTAACGTTCAGAAATGTTTAAGACATTGGCCCCGATTCACTTGTTCACAAAATTAACTAATTTTAAGTTATATGCATCTTTTTCTTTCTATTTCATTAAGAAAAGGATAGAAGATAACATTTTAGTTTAATCCTGTCAATTTAGGATATTCCATAGACAGTTTAGACGCGATTAAAAACATGGCCACCAAAAATACATCAATTTACGTCAAGCGCGGACTAATTTGACAGGTCTAAACTGACATATTATGTTCTGTCCTTTTCTTAACGAAATTGAAAGAAAAAGATGCACTGAACTTAAATTAAGATTAATTTGTGAACAAGAGAATCGAGGCCAATGTCTTGAATTTTAAAACGTGCCACGAGTGTAGTGGAGTGCTTTTTAAAATATTTTGGGTTATTTATTTGGCTGGCTTTTAGTTTATACGTGAATGTGAGGTTTTATGCAAGTACTTTTGGTCGAGACACTATATTTGAATATGCATGTGATGGTCAAAGTTGTGACTCTTTCTAAGAGAGTGTAGTGGTATCTACGAACTCCACGCGGGCCATACAAATCCTACATCTCGCAAGCAGAGTTTACCGTGCAACCAAGTGCCCACCAGACAACACCCGTCTGGTCGGAGGATCTTCCCTTTTCTATGGAGGATGAGTGAACTTTAGGCCCCTTCGGGACCCTTCCCTTTAGGACTTTAGACCTCTTAAAGAGATTAGCTGGGTTTGTAGTAAATATACATTTTACCAGTACGGTTACGAGTGGAATTGGTTGGTGGTCGTAACCATGTCATTTTCACCCCGATACGAGGCCATAAGTACATCTACACCGAAACAGAACCAAAATTGTGCAATTTTAGAACACACAGCGATTTTTTTTTAGTGTCTTGGCTAAAAAACCCTTTTATTATTTGATAGAAAAGGGCTAAAAGTATCTATGCGGTCAAAAAATTAACAGCATTCAATTAGCATCTTGCTTACGCCAGGGCCACGGTCTCCTTGAACAACCCGCAACCCCGGCAAGCATCGGTCTCGTAGACCACGCTGTGCGTACACACATCTCTTTGAACTTCATCACTTGAAACGCGTGTTAGATTATTCACGTTTTTATAAAGATAACACACTATAGAACACAATCATATACAAAACAAATCAATGTCAGTCTATGAGATGACAGATGTTATTGACAGATGTACGGTTACGTTCCATTCAACAATATTATTACCAACATTAATATGTTGGAAACAGAAGTTGATGTAGCAAAATAAAAGTAACTTTATTTAACATTTTCATAAGAGAGATTTCATAAACTGATGTTAGATTTTTTATGTAAACTATTGTGACCAACCCAAGTCATAAAATCTCTTACGCGCGTCGACTTGGGCGGTGAGCTACCCACTGCACGTCGCCCGCATCGGTCGCCTACAGTGACCGGGTATTTAACATTTAAAGTAAACAAGCTAACACTAAAATATCTATATATTTTATATAAACATTTTACACAGATATAAAATTAAATCAGTTTTTAACATGTACTATTGATTAATCAATGGTACAGATGACAGCACATCAAGCTACTACAATCTGTCAGATTTCCTTATTAGATTTTCTACTTTATCTCTGAAGCATTAAGGCTCAAGGTTGATTGGAAATATCTGACAGTTAGGTGTAGCTTAACCTGCTATCGTCCGTACCATATTTCACTGCCAAACGTAAGCAAGTAGTAATTTTACCTGTGACTGCTACCTCCAATCTCCATATGACAGGGTCTACTATGCAAAGCTAAAATGATACAAAGTATCTTTAACTCATAATGGTCCGTTACTAACAGGAAACCTCAAAAGCCAAAACAGATGTAGACAAATTAATGAAAGATTTTGTTAATTTCAAGTTAATTTTTTTCACTCATCCTAAACTAAGCTTTCCATTAAATCAAAAACCATAACGAGCGTTTCAATCCGCGTTAATGTAGGTCAATTTCCAGCATCAATTTGGTAAGCACCCAAAATATATTCGTATTTTTAAGCGGGAATTCCATCTAAAAACAACTCGAGTTCGCTTTCGTTCCATTGTTTAAACAAAACGATCAAAGAGTTTATTAAAAAAACACTTGTCTATTTACGTGTTCATCACGTTTGTAAATAAGGTTAAATATATTATTTTACTGTATTTTGTAAGGTAATGCTGTTGTTTATTTTTAAAAGTGTTGCTTACGTTCCGTTGAGAATTTAGGGAGCAATCGTGACGGGTGAAAATGTTGAGTGCCTCTTAAAACTAAAAAAAATATCTTCTTTAACGTTTTCATGAGACTAACGTTTAAGTTGTTTAAAAAAATTGTTTAAAGTTGAATAGATAATGATTAATGTGTATGCTGAGTATATCAATAAGGTAATTGTGTAACACACTAGCTGCCAGTAGTAATGGGTTTCAATTTGACAATTCAACAGCATTCATTGCGTGACTTACCTTGATCAGCAGACACATTTTTCAAACATATGGAGCACTAATTAATGCTTGATCGCAGCCCTGCCTGATGGTAAGCAGTGATGCAATCGTTGTTGGTAAAGCGCACAAGTTTATTGTGAGACTATTCACTTTAGGCCTTGAAAACACTTAAACGTAATTATTTAGGTATTTATTTAGATTTACTAACGTTTCATTGTATTAATTCTTACAATGTTAGACATGATGTTTTAATAATAGTTAAATATAACAATCACTTACAGGTAAATTCGACATCTTACTTACTTACAAATTGAAACAAAGAAGTTTAAATTTGTATTTAACTGTTAGCAATAACTTTTCGAATACCACTAAGCGAGTCAAAATTGAAGTCAATTATGTCACTGTATTTGTTTACAAGCCTGCAAAATCGAATTAGACGGGAAGAAAGCCGCAGGCAAATTGATCTAGTCCTTCTATGTACGCTGGATAAAAGACGAGGCGAAACGCTTTGTCCAGGTCGTAGTGTTGTCAACAACTAAGGATGGATATTCCACATACGCCAATGATGGAACCGTGGTGGCGGAATTATGTCTCAGTAAAGCCTCGAGGCTGCACCAAAAAGGCTCAGTTCAGGAAAAATCACTAGTTGTCTATGCCTGTGTTGTGTATGCATCATCATCATCATCATCAGCCCCTACTCGTCCACTGCTGGACATAGGCCTCCTTCATGGCACGCCAGCAAGCTCGATCCTGAGCAGCCACCTTTTTGATGTCGTTGCTCCATCTCGCCCAAGGGCGCCCCACGCTTCGTTTGCCGAGATGCGGGAAACGTGCGGTGATCCGACAGAGGACCAGACACCGACATAGCTGAGAGGATTAGCAAGCTGAAGTGGCAATGGGCTGGTCACATATGCCGCAGGACCGACAGCCGTTGGGGTAAACGAGTCCTCGAGTGTGTATGCATAGGTACTTAAATAAAATAAAAACGTGCTTGTTAAAAGATGGTAACGAATATGTATATAAATATTGTAATATTGATTAAGAATTAAGAAAATAAAGTAAGAAAAAGTTTACTTACAAATATTATACAATATGTAAAGAAATGAGGAATGTGAAGATCCGCAGAAGAACGAGAGTAACCAACATAGCCCGCAGAATTGAAGCACTAAAGTGGCATTGGGCTGGACACATTGCCCGTAGGACCGATGCCCGATGGGGCCGACGGGTTCTCGAGTGGCGACCAAGCACCGGAAGACGTAGCGTGTGTAGGCCCCCGACAAGGTGGAGCGACGACCTGGTTAAGGTCGCGGGAAACCGCTGGATGCGGGAGGCGCAGGACCGGTCGTCGTGGAGAACCTTGGGGGAGGCCTTAGTCCAGCAGTGGACGTCTTTCGGCTGAAATGATGATGATGATGTAAAGAAAACTCTGTCCGACCCATAAGGATAATAAAGGTTAGGTAAACATATGGCCAAATAAAATATCAAAATTTTACGTAATCATCATAGTAACAATAGGTACTAATGAATTTTGAAATAATCTTTTTTTCCCGTGAATTAAGTCCAACTTGCCCGAAATTTGGTAATTTTTAAAAAGTGACGTCAGTTTTGACCGTATTATTATAAGCGATGCGAGCCGCGTGTCCCGCCCCCCTTTAACCGCGGATCCATGCCTGCGGTGTGGCCTACCGTACATGTATTAAGTTTCCTCGCTTTTTCGAAATAATATTTATTTTTTTAGGTTTTTTTTTTTTAAGTTTAGGCCGCCTTTGTAGGCATTAGTAGAATCAGTTATCGATACCTAACAATACCTTAACGGATCGGACAGGGTTTTCTTTACATATTGTTTAAGTACATCAACGCCTCTTTGCGGCAAAAGTATTAGTCTTTCCACTCACAGGTAGCCCATGCAATCTAGGCGCTTGTATAACCTATTGAAGCTTCCTGTGATACCATAATAGTTCACTAAGAGTATTAATGGTATCAATATCCGGCCTCCTACTTGGTAAGGGATATTTCTACACTCTGATAAGGAAGCTACTGTCAACGTAAAACGGGGTGCTTGTGATATTTTGTGTTTTAGATGAGACGGGCTCAGATATTCTGTGTGTATGTCTATGAATAGTTGTGATTAGCTTTTGCCTTTTGCTTGGCCCGCTTGGTAGTAGGAAATAAACACAGTCTTTTATAACTGACGGAGGATTCCAATCTAACCAAATGCTAGTGATTATCTGACCATCACAATTCAGTTAATACAGGGTAACTAATATAATACTTCTTGGTAAGACTGGTAGTTATGAAATTTGAACCGGTAATAATTTAGTTTATAAGATGAGAATGTTCTTTAATCATTAATAAACTTGCTTGACCGCGTAATCGTTGACGTTAAAGCGGCCAAGTTTATCAGAGTCTATTCATTCCAGCCTTGTAAAATCAATGAATCAAACCTATGTAAATAATAGGCATACAGTTAAATCAGCAACCTTGACGTTTTGGTCTAGACGCTGGATCACCCTTCGGAGTAGGACGAACATTACATACCTCTCACTTTAACACTGACGAAGGTTTGTTCCATTCAAATTGAAACCAATTCACTGAACAATGTATATTCAAAACATTCCGCTCACGAGTGTACCACTTATTTTTAGTACATTCACGAACAAAATCTGTATGCTGGAACGCACCTATGGTTTAAAAAACGTGCCGTCAAAAACCGAAGGGATTTTAAAATGGATTACAATAAAAAAAATGTTTTGCAAAGCCTAACACAAAAAGCTGGATAACGAAGCGAAGGGGGTTTAGGCAGAAGGTTAGGTTGACATGATTTGTCATTTACTCCGTTTTTTTTTTTCAGAAACTAATTTTATGTTCATTGTACCTTTTTCTTTCTATTTCGTTAAGAAAATATAGAAGAGGACCGAGATTCCGCGGCTTCGGCGCGGATCTCAAGAATAAAAAAAAAAATCGCAAAATATTTTTTTTTAACTCAGCGCATCCAGATCTATATGATTATCTATAGTGGTGAGGGTTTTGAGCAACTTCGGGCACATACATACAGACAGACATACAAACATACGCACTTTATAGGGATGGATAACCCATTACTTGTTCATTCATCAAATATTTGTGATATTATATTTTAATCGGCAACCTAAGTAGCACTGCGATATATGACAATCAATAAAAAATACCAGAGTGCCTGGAATTTTTACATAAGATTCAATTAAAATATTTTTTCCTTTAATATTATGCATTTTTTAACTTTCTGTCAACTTTCCCTCAGCGCGGTGGAAAAAAAGTATGGAAACTATTGTGGCAAGTCTTTTCCGATGTAAATTTTCGAAGAAATTGTTTCTTTTCCTAATTCAAATAAAACCCCCAGTCATGAGCAGGCCCGCCTTTTGGTGAAGGCTTACTGTTGAATTTTGGGACACGTTGTATATTTATAGTACTTATACTACTATTACTACTACTAGTATTTATATAATACTACTCGTATATTTATATGAGCCCTGGTGCCTGAAATAAATAAATAGCAATATAGTCTTTAGCATTCCACTGAAGTTTTTTACCTTATTTATAACTACAGTAGACACGCATTTCGCATATTTACGTCCCACGTAATAGGACCCTATTATCAACAACTGCATTTCCAAACACTGGGCTTAGGAAATTCCAGATAAAAACTGGTACTGATGATGATGATGCTTAGCCGTAACTTTCACCACCACTAAAACGACGAGGCAATGGCGCCGTCAATTAATTTTCTTTAATTATTGACACGGAACGTTACGCTAACTATTGCAATAGAATTTGCAAATTCTCACCGATTATAATAACAAGATAGGTATTCCTAGAACCATAGTCTGCGAAAGTTAGTCTTGCATCCAAACTCAACCCCGGCTGGAGCGAGGTCCCCTCTAAATTTGACTAGCGTTACACAAGTGTGTTTAGGGAAATCAGTAACAGAAAGATATGTAAATTCTCCCATTTGTAGCAACAACTCCATTTTCCAATCGTCGCAGAGCTTAAGCCTGTTTCTGCACTATTCGTGTATCTATTACTATCAGTTTTTTATTTTTTATTAGTTATAAACTAGTGCTTGACTGCAATCCCGCCTGATGGTAAGCAGTGATGCAATTGTTGATGGTAAAACGCACTAGCTTATTAAGCCAATTCACTCAAAAAAACTGAGTGAACAGGAAGGAAGACGGCAGTTGAGCGAGGTGATGCAATGTTTAACCCAACAACACGAACAACGATGCTGCGCCAGAGGATGATCTGGAGACCCTCCACGACCAAACTCCCGACACAACAACATTAGGCACATCGTACCCGGTACACATCGCAACACAACTGCTCAGACCCGTCCTCCTTACGGCTTCACCAAACATTATGCCGGAACACGACGAATCGCTTGGCGGCAAGAATTTGTCTGGTGGGTGGTAACTTATGCCGGCGGCTGATGTTGTTGCCTAACACCGAGAATTAAATCATTTTCAAGCATATTGCTAATTCATTAGGTACTCCAATGTTCGAAAAATGTCTCTAATCAGCAACCTAAATAACGTAAAGAATGTTGTTGAATTGGGCAAAATTAAACCCATTACTACTTTTTTTTAATTAATTATACACTAGTACTTGACCGTAATCCCACCTGATGGAAAGCAGTGATGCGATCGTTAATGGTAAAGCACGCTAGTTTATTAAGAGCCCATTCACCTTAGCCTTGAAAGCACTCATATTGTAGTGTGACGGAAACACCGCCGCTGGCAAATTGCTCCAGTCCCTCTATGTACGCAGTATAAAAGAAGAGGCAAAACGCTTTATGAAGAGATGCAATCACTGATGGTAAAACGCACTCGTCTATTAAGCCCATTCACTCAAAAAAACTGAGTGAATAGGAAGGAAGACTGCAGTTGAGCGAGGTGATGCAATGTTAAACCCAACAACACGACCAACAATGCTGCGCCAGAGGGAGATTGATCTGGAGACCCTCCGCAACCAAACACCCGACACAACAACAATTGACGCATCGTACCGGCACACATCGCAGCACAACTGCTCAGACCCATCCTCCGTACGGTTTCACCAGACATCATGCTAGAACGCACGACGAATCGCTTGGCAGCACGACTTTGTCTGGTGGGTGGTAACTTCTGCCGGCAGCCGATGTTATGGCCTACCACCGAGAAAATCTAAACGGATAGTGTATTACACAATTACCCTGCTGGTGATGACAATTTTAATCTGTGACATTAATTTTCACAGATTAAAATTACCTTTCAAAGCGCATCTACTCCAACCAGAACTAGTATAAAGCCAGCGAATTTAAGTCTGGTGTATAACAAGCTTTATATATTGTACTCTACTAACCTACTGTTCAATTCAAAGAGGGACTCGTAGTTAAATAATTCGCACGAGTAGATCTTCAAGGTTGGCGATACACTAAGCGGCCCTCGACGTAATAACAATAAAACTTCTATTGTGCCCCCTTCAGTGTTCTTCAATTGGTAAAGTAACCTAAGCCTCGCCTTGCCTCGGAAAAAGACTTTAAATTTGTTAGTTCGGGACGTCACTCGTTAATCGATAATAGTCGTCGGGGTATTATGTCTTACACAGTACCCAACTGCAGTTTGAAGGTCAAACTGGTAGTCTCCCCATGTATAATATGAACATTCAACTGCATCTATAGGGCAATTACATAACACACTGCCAGTAGCAATGGGTTAAATTTTGACAGTTCAACAACATTCATTGCGTCATTTACGTTGTTAAGCAGACATTCATCATCATCATCTCAGCGTTAATCCCAGTCGCATCCGCAGCTTTTTCAACTTTGGAGTCTGGGGTCCGCTTTACCAGTCTAACTGCTGATTTTGGCTAAACTTCGATATTTCCGTGAAGCGACTGCCGTCTGGCCTCCACAACCCGAAGGCGATATCTAAGCATTGCAGTTAGACTAATTATTAGACTGTTGAGGGCTCCAACAACCCGTAACGACTGCCACTAGATGTTCGTATGGTAACCGGGACCAACGGCTTAACGTGCTTTCCGAGGCACGACCAGACCACTGCAAATATTCATATTCATGCATACAAATATTTGCACTGTGCGGGGATCGAACCGGCGCCTCCTTGCGCGATGGCCGTGTTGGCTACCGCTACGCCACGGAGGCTGTTGTTGAACAGACATTATTTTTTTTAAAGCAATAGTAATCTAGTGCTTGACCGCAATCCCGCCTGATGGTAAGCAACGATGCAATCATTGATAGTAAAGCGTGATATTTTATTATGAGCCTATTCACTCTAGCCTTGAAGACACTTAAATTGTAGTCCAACGGAAACACCGCCGCTGACACATTGTTGCAGTCACTCGAAGTACGCGGTATAAAAGAAGAGGCGGAACGCTTCGTTCGGATCGTTGTGGTGTCAACAACGTAAGGGTGGAAACTCGTCGTACGACGGATCGTCCGATGATGGAACGGAGATGGGGAAATTAAATCATGCAATTCCTTTGCACATTCTCCAAAATGCTTCCTATAGGACAGCGATAGACTGGCTACTCCTCGTCTGTGTTCCAAGCTTTGGAGACCGTTTTGAGAAATCAAGCCAGATGAACCTTTTGTTCAATATTTTTTTCTGCGAAATCAGGTACCATAGATACCTAGCTGACGTGCGCGTTTGAATTGTATGAATTGTATCAACACAGAGAGCACGAACAATGAGCTGCGCTCGATTACACGCCACGAGTATCAGTGTATTGCGTCTCTTGTATAACCGGCTTTAAATATTCTAGCAGTTTGTTAAGAGCATCTGCTTCTGTGAGGAGAGTAGTTGTATTAAGTTGGTTACAGACCGAGGATGAGTGTATTGAGCTTTGGAAACGTTGTCTTACTACTTATTGCTTAAGAGTCACAATAGTTACTCCCAGCAATAGTCACTATAATTTTAATTTTCTGAAGACAACTTCTTGACATCACGCCCGTAATCTCAGAAGAGATGTAAAAATGAGTAAGAGAAAACTAAAATGAGTGTCACGCGCATTTTTCATTTGACTTTTAAAATTATTTATAGTGTCGTTTACTAAATAAAAGCGCGTGATTTATGTAGTAAAAAGTGCATGCAGTAAATAATGCATAAAGAACATTGAAATATCGCAGCATAGTGGCCACATAATGGCTTTCTATCAAAATCTCCTCTTAGTCGGCTAACTTGGCCGTTGTTTCAACTGTCATTGGCGATATCCGCCATTATTGTGAAATATGTTTTTAACAAATTTCTATAATTTGTTACACGTGTTATTGGCAAAATTGTGGTATCTAACCACAGAGGCCATTGAAGAGTTGAAGTAGTATTCACTCTAAAGAAAAGAAGAAGAGATGTACGTAGCCATTACTACGCTATACTCACATTTCGCTAGTTATGCTTAATTCTCGTCGAACGGGATACAAAAAAAAAACAGTAACAAGCGAACGGGACAGGACCCGGTTTTGAAGGGCAACTTGGTTTAGCTTGTCACCCGGTACCTGGCCTGGGTCGACGGCGCCCTCTTCTGCCCCCCATGAATGGGTCCAGGGGCGAGGGACATGAGGAAGTCCCCGCCCCCTATTCGATGGACCCCGAGGCGGAGGCGCACGCGAATGTCGGCGCTCGCCTCTAAGGCGATGCACGGGGTAGTTTGACACCCCACTACCCCGTGCAAGAGACGAGGCCCGAACAGACCGGGCCAGCACGAAGGTGTGGGGCCGTGGAAGAATTTAGACTCCCGCGGCTCCACGCGCGCTCGTGATTGAAGAGATACCGGGGTGGTTTTAGTCAGTAAAAGTCTGACAGACGACCCCGTCGCCCACCCCAGGGCGGCGGACATCCTATGAGGATTTCAACCCCGATAAAAAAAAAGTGTCGATGGCGCGCTGTGATACACCCGCACCGTGAGAATGTCAGCACACAAAGAGATGTCAGCACATCATGATGGGGGGAGGTGGGGGTTACTGTGACCCCTGACGTACAGACACGTAAAGCAACACGGGTGGGTTTGGTTTTAGTCATCAAAAGTCTGACACGCCCTTCCGTTCGGCCCATAGCGGGACTTGATTGAGGCTCATAATACTCATAATATCTAGCAGCGAGCTGCGATAAACAGAAATGCCTTTACTTTAGGTGTAGTTGTGTCTCGGTGGTAGGCCATAACATCGGCTGCCGGCAGAAGTTACCACCCACCAGACAAAGTCTTGCCGCCAAGCGATTCGTCCTGTTCCGGCATGATGTCTGGTGAAGCCGTACGGAGGACGGGTCTGAGTAGTTGTGTTGCGATGTGTACCGGGTACGATGCGTCAAATGTTGTTGTGCCGGGAGTTTGGTCGTGGAGGGTCTCCACATCAATCTCCCTCTGGCGCAGCGTTGTCGACGCTCAACTGCCGTCTTCCTTCCTATTCACTAAGGTTTTTTAAGTGAATGGGATTAATAAACTAGCGCGCTTTACCATCAACGATTGCATCACTGCTTACCATCAGGCGGGATTGCAGTCAAGCGCTAGTTTATGATTATTTAAAAAAAAAAGTTCATATTGGGGGACCTAGCCAATACCTATAATATAAGATAGATCAAAACTAAATATAATTATTTTTCATAATCCTAATATTATAATAATATAAATTAAAAACAACAGAAATATAATAATGTATTATATTAATTTCTCATTTTACAAAAATTATAAATGGCTTATCAAAAATGAACAATACATAGGTACGCTGACTCCTAAACTAGGTGAGACCTGTGACTTAGGAGCCAGTGATTCTTCGGAATACATAAAGCCTTAATCGGGACTAAACAAACTGTTATCCTGCTAACGTGGTCGTGAACGTGCCGGTTTATGTCCATGTTTATGTGATACATCCACCTTCTTTAAGCGAAAAAAACTAAACGGATTTATATGAAATTTGCCACACAGAAAGTTTATAAACACAATTACCTAACATATAAGATATTCCCAAGAGATCGAAGCTTGTGGGGTGAAACCGTGGTACGCTGCTAATTATTATTTATAATTCAATTAAAATTGCTGCTATCTACGTACAGAGGTTAGGTCTAAGCAGTTGTGTTGCGGTGTGTGCCGGGTACGATGCGCCAAATGTTGTTGTGTCGGAAGTTTCGGTCTTGGAGGGTCTCTAGATCAATCTCCCTCTGGCACAGCATCGTTGGTCTTGTTGTTGGGTTTAACATTGCATCAACACGCTCAACTGCCGTATTCCTTCTTATTCACTAAGTATTAAGTATTCGCCCTTCCACTCCGCCCAGAGCGGGAGAAGTCGTGTGATGATTTCCCATCCCAAACAAAAAAAAGATTGATAGGGAATATTTGACAGTTTCGGGTAGATTGACCTGCAGTCGTCCGTACATTGCGAAGTCATGTAACAATATCGCAACGACTAACTATATATATTGTCGTATTGCAGATCGTAAAAAACCCCGGCCCTACTTCAATCCCCGGATTCCGCATCTGATGAGTGTCCGTGCTTCTCCATAGGTACTTACGCTATGGAATGGGTTACTAGCTTCATCTTTACGAGCTACAACTCGTATTCCGCGGAATTTAGCACTGGAATACAGCTACTGTACTGCTCTGTTGTACTTTGAACCGACATCTATAAAACTACTTGTTTAACTTTTCAAAAGAATGCCTGATATGAATGATTCACTCAAACGCGATTCTGATATCAATTTTTAACATGAAAGTGCATAGGGGATATAGCTCAGTGGCAGAGCAATCGACTGCAGATCGATAGGTCCCCGGTTCAAATCCGGGTGTCCCCTGAGTTGTCTTTTTGTTTTTGTATTTTTTCTATATTTTTTTTAGCATAAAAACTTTTTTATGAAATTGAACATGGTCATTGCAAATATTCAGTATTGTACTTGTATTGCATTTTTAATATCGACACCAAAAAGGTGGCTGGTAGTAGCTGGCGGAGAACTGCTTATGATCGAGGTTGTTGGCGTGCCATGAAGGAGGCCTATGTCCAGCAGTAGTCGAGTAGAGGCTGATGATGATAATGATGATTTGTAATATAAATGCGGATCTTTGAGATGTCTGATGGATGAATGTTGGTAACTTTTCCATCCAAAAAAGCACTGAAGGGATTTTAATTAACTTACATACAAAAACAAAAAGACAATCCTCAGGGGACACCCGGATTTGAACCGGGGACCTATCGATCTGCAGTCGATTGCTCTGCCACTGAGCTATATCCCCTATGCATTTCGTGGTTAAAATATATATGTATAATAGCATAATATACTGTAAAGTTAATCAATATGTCTATGTATTTAATTTATTTATCACTTATATAAAAAAATACAGGATTATTCATTTCGATTAGCAATCACGAGTTTATCTCAATAACAAAACTGTATCTACAATGAAGCATTTAGAAATGATACTTATATGGCTGAAACCACGATTTGCTGCTAGGTAATTAATAATTGTAGGTAATTCTAAATATACAGACGACAGCACATCAAGCTACTACAATGTGGCAAATTTCTTTACTAGATTTTCAACTTTATCCGTAAAGCATTAAGGCTTAACAATTTCGGGTAGTTTGACCTACTATCGTAAATACCTATGATTTTTATTTTTATAAATATTGAATGTTTTGCATTGCTAATACTGATTAAACTATTCATAAGCTATCTTGACTATAGAATTTCATTCGCATTCTTCCTTATCTAATTATTTTTTACCTACCTCCAGTTTAAGATCTTATTTTATAAATATTTATGTACTTGCATTAATTTTATCAATAAACACTTTCCTATAAGGGAGCAGGATGATTCTTAGATGTATTGTTTTGTTTTTATCTATACTAATATACAACGTGTAACATAAAGGGTATATACATAACAAAGGCATGGCATCTTTACATGATATCAAACGATATTGGAAGAGATTTTTAATCCTATCTTTTTAAGTTTGGAAGTTATGAGGAAAAACACCGCCTGTGATAGGCTACTATCATACTAGTCGCACAGAGATATTGAAGACATTTATCGGATTTTGCAAGTAACGTGACGGGTAACGAGTAGTTATTAACGTATGTAGTGTGCTGCCACGTTTGTTATGATTTTAGTTTAAGAAACACACGAAACCGAAAATTTGGTACGAATTTTTTGAGTATTTTATTTTGAGTTGAAACCCTTCCGATATCGTTTGATATCATCTAAAGACGCCATGCCCTTGGTATGTATATACCCTTTTTGATACACGTTGTATAAAGCTGAAGAGTTTGTTTGTTTGAAAGCGCTAATCTCAGGAACTACGGGTTCGATTCGAAAGATTATATTTGCGTTGGATAGCCCATTAATCCAGGAAGGCTTTATGCAACATATAATCACGCTACGACCAATAGGAGCGGAGCGTATAAAAAAAAAACAACTCGAAACCTACGCGAGTGAAACTGCGCGGCTCAGCTAGTTATTAAATAAAGGGATCCAGGGCTCACTCATTACCTCCTACGATTTGAAACTTGTCCACAGCAATGTTTTTGTTTTTGACCTCGTACAGGATGGTTTTTTTTTTTTATATATATTATAAACTAGCGCTTGACCGCAATCCTGCCTGATGGTAAGCAGTTACGCAATCGTTGATGGTAAAGCGCACTAGTTTATTAAGAGCCTATTCACTCTAGCCTTGAAGACACTCAAATTGTAGTCCGACGGAAACACCGCCGCTGGCAAACTATTCCAGTCCCTCGATGTACGCGGTATAAAGAAGGAGGCGAAACGCTTCGTCCGGATCGTAGTGGTGTTAACAACGTAAGGGTGGAAACCAGCCGTACGATGGGTCGTCCGCTGGTGGAACGGAGATGGGGGAATTAAATCATGCAATTCCATCGCACACTCCCGAAATGCATCCTATAGAACACCGAAAGGCTGGCTACTCTACGCCTGTGCTCTAGGCTTTGGAGACCAACTCGAGTTAGATCAGGGTCACCAATCAGCCTCTTTGCACGTCTCTCCACTGAATCCAAAGTGGCCAGATGACACTTGGCAGCACCAGCAGTTGATTTGACCAGTTTGATTTTGTGTAACCACATTTTTTATATATATTCTTTTATTGTTTTAAGTTTAGTTTTATGATCTTTCTGTACGATCCACGATAAATACGATTTCATTAATTCATTATTTCTCTTATAAAAGATCTTTCTTTCTTTCTTTCTTTCTCGGTGGTAGGCAACAACATCAGCCGCCGGCATAAGTTACCACCCACCAGACAAAGTCTTACCGCCAAGCGATCCGTCGTGTTCCGGCATGATGTCTGGTGAAGCCGTACGGAGGACGGGTCTGAGCAGTTGTGTTGCGATGTGTACCGGGTACGATGTGCCTAATGTTGTTGTGTCGGGAGTTTGGTCGTGGAAGGTCTCCAGATCATCCTCTGGCACAGGATCGTTGGTCGTGTTGTTGGGTTAAACATTGCATCACCTCGCTCAACTGCCGTCTTCCTTCCTATTCACTCAGTTTTTTTGAGTGAATAGGCTTAATAAACTAGTGCGCTTTACCATAAACGATTGCATCACTGCTTACCATCAGGCGGGATTGCAGTCAAGCACTAGTTTATAACTAATCAAAAAAAAAAAAAAATCTTTGAACCTGCCATTCAAAGTAAAGCTTCTGAAATTATAACCATAAAGTCTCGAATATACAAACTTTTGAAGGGTAAGGGTACTCTGCCGCAGCAGACGCCCTGGTCGGGAGACAACATCGAACTCCCGGCCACTGTAGCCTCGAGCTTGCGGGCGGTGAGCAGTAGGCAGCTTGCCGCCCGGTAATGACCAGCCCCGAGTCGACATCGCATTTTGTTTCACGCGCGCCTCAAAGAGATGTCAGCACATCGTGACGGGTTCCACGAAGACCGACGCCTCCTGGGTCAGGGTTGCGGGTTAAAGAAGAAACTGTGGCCCTGGCGTACAGGCAAGTAATGAAACACGGGTAGGTTTTAGTTAGTAAAAGTCTGACACGCCCTTCCGCTCCGCTCAGAGCGGGAGAAGTCATTTGATGATTTTCCATCCCAAACAAAAAAAGGGTATGTACGCTGGACAGAGCATACTTTTCTTCAACTCAAGAAAACTAAAACAAACAACCATCTTAAAATGAATTAGCACTCTAATTACGTAATACTCTACTAACAATTGGAATAATTTTGAAGCATATTGATAATTCGTTGCTTCATGTGTCCTAAAATGTGTCTGATCAATAAAGTAAATAACTCAATGAATGCTGTTGAACTGTCAAAGTAATACCCATTATTACTAATAGTGTCACGCAATTACCTTTTGGGATTAAATTTCTTTTTAAATATTTGACGCTGAACTTGGCCGTAAAACAACCCGAACTCTAAAACAAAGTCAGTTTTTTATTACTGAATTATCTTAATAGTTCTACCGGTAACTAGTGACCAAAGTACCTATAAGTCAAGAACTGAGAAGGAACTTAAGTCAGTTAAGAACGGATTAAGTTCTTTTAATCACTCTTTTTGATGTTTATCGAGTTAGTTTAGGAGTCTACTTCAGGATTTTTAAAACAGGACGTCGTGGCCAATTTTAGTATTAGGTACTGAGAAGTGTGAACGAGATTTTACCTTGTTTTTCGTTTAGTGTTTTACGATGCACACTGTTTAGCTGTTTTCTATTGAGTTTTTTTTGTGAATTTGTGGACAATGTTCTGGTTCTGCGAGGTGAAATAAATATGAAACAGATAGCTTATAGATGTGAGTGTTTTATTTATAAATTATAAACTGGTTCTTGACCGCAATCCCGGCTGATGGTACGCAGTGATGCAATCGTTGGTGGTAAAGCGCGCTAGTTTCCTAAGAGCCTATTCACTATAGCCTTGAAGACACTGAAATTATAGTTCAACGGAAACACCGCGTCTGGCAAATTGTTTCAATCCCTCGATGGTATAAAAGACGAGGCGAAACGCTTCGTTTGGGTCGTTGTGGTGCTAACGACGTAAGGGTGAAAACTCACCTTACGACGGGTCGTCTGATGATGGAACGGAGATGTGATGTGTGTGTATATGTGAGTGACTTTATATACCGAGATTCCTCCATTTTTCGGAAAGCCAATTGAGCTATTGGTCCAGGATATAATTCGAGGATTTTTGACAGTCATTACGGATATACTGAAGCCCGAAAATTGGTCAACCTGTCTTACCAAGGGGTTCCTAACGCCCATTAACCGGGTTGTGGAGGTCTGAGCTCAGACAGCATCATTTCATTTCAGCCGAAAGACGTCTACTGCTGGATATAGGCCTCCCCAAGGTTCACAACGACGACCGGTCCTGCGCCTCCCGCATCTAGCGGTTTCCGCGACCTAGGTCGTCGGTCCACCTTGTCGGAGCCCTACCTACGCTGCGTCTTCTGGTACGTGGTCGCCACTTGAGAACCCGTCGGCCTCATCGGGCATCGGTCCAACGGGCAATGTGCCCGGCCCACTGCCACTTTAGTGTTGCAATTCTTCGGGCAATGTCGGTTACTCTCGTTCTTCTGCGGATCTCCTCATTCCTGTCTCAGACAGTTGTTCCAAGTAAAATTCTAATATTCAGGTGCATCCGGTCAGACTGGAAGCTGACTCCAACATAGTTGAGAAAAGTGAAGCAGATGAGGTATTTCTACTGTGCTAATTTAATAATTTCCAGTTAAGCTTGATTTGTAACTATTTTTCTTCACTAACTCTTGCTATTGTAAGGTTGCCTGGAAGAGACTGCATTATGCAAGAGATTGCATTGCCTGGAAAAGGCCACCTATTGTATATTTGGTAGTAATTCGCTCGGTGGTAGGCAACAACATCAGCCGCCGGCATAAGTTACCACCCACCAGACAAAGTCTTGCCGCCAAGCGATTCGTCGTGTTCCGGCATGATGTCTGGTGAAGACGTACAGAGGACGGGTCTGAGCAGTTGTGTTGCGATGTGTACCGGGTACGATGTGCCTAATGTTGTTGTGTCGGGAGTTTGGTCGTGGAGGGTCTCCAGATCATCCTCTGGCGCAGCATCGTTGGTCGTGTTGTTGGGTTAAACATTGCATCACCTCGCTCAACTGCCGTCTGTCTTCCTATTCACTCAGTTTTTTTGAGTGAATAGGCTTAATAAGCTTGCATTTTACCATCAACGATTGCATCCCTGCTTACCATCAGGCGGGATTGCAGTCAAGCACTAGTTTATAACTAATAAAAAAAAAATCTCTTTGACTCAAAGTATATGTAAACAAATAAATTATATGTATTATAAATCAGCCTATAAATGTGTATTGATTATAATTGGGTAGGAACTCAGGTTAGTGACTAGGTACTTACATTATTTCTCTCTCCTTCCCCTTACTATTCCATCCAAAGGTTGTCTATAAAAGATGGCTCTTAGCGATAAGAAGACTGCCTATTGTGTCACTCTTTGTAAACTCTTTACATTTATGTTCTGTTATTTAGATGATGTAGATAATTAAGATTATTCTATTCTAGTCATCGGTATTATCCAAATCGCAAATGTATTTTTCCTGGCATATGTACATATAATTAATCAAAATAAATTTAATAAAGAGGCAATAAATTCGTAATTCATCCGTTTTCGTAATTCCCGCAAGCATTTTCATAATTCTTTAATCCAACAAAACCTCAACAATTCTACGAAAAGTTTTTAACAAGGGTAAATGAAAAAAAAAAATCCGCATGAAACTACCAAGAGCTTCGCATGTAACGATGTAACTTTCCCGCGTTTTTTGTCCGCATTCTGTAGGGGTGAACCATCAGAGCTAGTGTAGTTCCGTTAGCCAATACGTCCGTGGGAACTCAATGAATGGGCTTGCCGGAGCGAAATATTCTCCAGTTCGGCATCGGTACGGCGCGTCGTTCGGATTTTAAAATTGAGGAGATACATTTAAAATGGCGACATAACTATTTTTTTTGTGAGTGTATTTTGTTGAAAATTATTAATTATTCTTACCTCAAAGCGTGGATGTTGTATTAATGTTGGCTGCTTCTTCAGCCTATAGATGTCCACTGCTGGACAAAGGCCTCCCCCAAGGCTTTCCACGATGACCGGTCTTGTGCTGCCCGCATCCATCGGCTTCCCGCGACCTTCACCAGGTCATCAGTCCACCTTGTTGGGGGCCTCCCTACGCTGCGTCTTCCAGTACGTGGCCGCCACTCCAGAACCTTACTGCCCCATCGGCCATCGGTTCTACGAGCAATATGCCCTGCCCACTGCCACTTAAGTTTAGCGACTCGCAAAGACACAGTTGTATTAATGTTGGCTACCATACTTAATTGTTTTCTGGTGCAGACTGTTTTTTTGGTACCTGGAGCAATAGATTAGCTTTTCCTTCAAAATCATTCTGATCGAGACTGAAAGTGTGTTACGCAAGAGTGTATTAATATATTATGGTAACTTTAAACATTTACATAATTTATAAAGCTAGCCAGTCTTCTTAAAAATAATAAACACAAGTGTATAAAATGGAATTGAAAAATGAAACGGCCAATCAAAAGGCTGGCAGAATTGCCACATTCCATAGCAATTCTGATTCTTTGTCTAAAAAATAAGTCACCGATCTAATCAAATGAAGAGTCCACTTGGCGATGTTTCTAAATGCTAAGTATGCACTCAGAGCAGAATAATAAAAGAATTCATCTATTTGCGAATTTTGCAATAAATTAATTCAAGAATTTATAAATCTGTATTAAAAAGTTTTATAAATTCATGAATGAAAAAAATAATTTAAACAGTTAAAATTTGTAATATAATCTTAACAAAGGAATTGGAGTGTATTTTATAAGTCTTATTAAAATAGTTGTCAATTGTGAACACCTGTTAAGTACTGAAATTAATTTCAGAGCTTTACATAGTCTATACTTATAAGTAAATTTTGTTAGTTTGTATGTAGGGGGTCAGGAAAATAGCGGGTCCAACCAACATGAACTCGAACAGGACAGGATGAAGATTTTTATAGTAAGCCTTTGTCGGTAGCAAAGTTGAAGAATAACTACCGTTAGCTGAACTAAAAATACAACAGAAGTTGAAAGAAGAAGAAGAGGAGAAGTTTAGTTCGACTTGACCAACAACCCAGGAGGTCCTCGATCGTCCACTTTTAATCGTCCCACCACTGGGCACAGGTTTCCCCCTCCCCTCATACAGAGAACTGTATGAGGGGAGACCCCTTCTGGGTTGAGCGTAAGTAACACGGCGGGTTGGCGATTTCAGACTTACAGTTCAGGTTTCCTCAAGATGTTTTCCTTCACCTTGCAATCAGTCATTGGTGTCCAAGATATACTTAGAAACTACATAAAAAAAACCTAGAAAAGTTACATTGGCACTTGCCTAATCTGGAATCGAATCTGCGCACTTATATTTGAGAGGCTGGTGTTTCAACCACTAGGCCACCACGACTTCCACGAGATAGGCATTCGCTCCATCTAAAATACTGGTATTCAGCTGAAAATTGGATCGGTTAGACTGGAAGCTGACTCCAACGTATTTGGGAAAAGGCTAAGCGGATGATAATTTGATAGGGCTGTGGTTGATGGTAAAACGCACTAGTTTATTAAGAGCCTAGTCACTCTAGCCTTGAAGACACTTAAATTGTAGTCCGACAGAAACACCGCCGCTGGCAAATTGTTCCAGTCCCTCGATGTACGCGGTATAAAAGAGGAGGCGAAACGCTTCGTCTACATCGTAGTGGTGTTAACAACGTAAGGGTGAAAACTTGCCGTACGACGGGTCATCCGATGGTGGACCGGAGATGGTGAAATTAAATCATGCAATTCCTTCGCACACTCACCAAAATGCATCCTATAGAATACCGAAAGGCTGGCTGCTCTGCGCCTGTGCTCCACGCTTTGGAGACCGTTTTGACATAAATCTGGGTCGCTAATCAGCCTATTCGCACGCCTTTCCACTCAATCCAAAGTAGCCAGGTGATATTTTGCAGCACCAGCCCAAATGTGGCTGCAGTACTCCACACACGAACCGACCTGTGCTTTGTATAACATTAGAAGTGTTAACACCACTACGATCCGGACGAAGCGTTTCGCCTCCTCCTTTATACCGCGTACATCGAGGGACTGGAATAATTTGCAAGCGGCGGTGTTTCCGTTGGACTACAATTTGAGTGTCTTCAAGGCTAGAGTGAATAGGCTCTTAATAAACTAGTGCGCTTTACCATCAACGATTGCGTCACTGCTCACCATCAGGCAGGATTGCGGTCAAGCGCTGGTTTATAATATTAAAAAAAAAAAAAAAGAAGAAGTTGTCTTGGTATTAAGTACCGCCGGACCTGTGCGATAACGCCGCGTTTCCTGGCAGCCACCTTTTTTTGGTAAGCTGATTTAGGCGACGCTACCACCCCTAGGAGCCGAGCAAAAGGAGAAAATGTCAGAAAAACCCCATTTTTTGGTCGCCTGGAAGAGATTGCATTCGCGATAAGGCCGCCCATTGTATGTTTTGTTGTCATGTATGTATTTTGATCGATGTTTCTTTTTGGTGTACAATAAAGAATAAATAAAAAAAAAAGGTGATCCGACAGAGGACCAGAGTCACCGATATAGCTGAAAGGATTAGCAAGCTGAAGTGGCAATGGGCTGGTCACATATGCCGCAGGACCGACAGCCGTTGGGGTAAACGAGTCCTCGAGCGGAAACCGCTTCTCGGCAAACATAGCGTGGGACGCCCTTGGGCGAGATGGAGCGACGACATCACAAAGGTGGGTGGTAGTGGCTGGCGGAGAATTGCTCAGGATCGAGCTTGTTGGCGTGCCATGACGGAGGCCTATGTCCAGCAGTGGACGAGTAGGGGACGATAATGATGATGATGATGAAAAAAAAAAATGCTATAATCACATACGAAAGAATAGATCGAGAGAGCCGTAGGATGCGATGGGTCGGTGGTAAAATTTTACACTGAAGAAGTCGCGAGGCAAAGTTAGTTACGTAAAATATAAACTAGTTTAATATTCCGGTTAATAAGAAAACTTAGTGTTTTGAGATTTTGTGCTGTGTCTCGAAATTTGAGTAGAATCAACTTAGATAAGCTTCTATAAATTACAACATAAATTTTTAATTAGTGAAAATGGTATTACGCCTTGTATTATATTCAGTATTATATATGTCGGCGCAAGGCTAACTAAAACCTTTAAAATATTAACCTTAAGTTCAGACTTCACAATTACTAGGACTGGCTAGCTGTAAATTGATTAGATTTATTTGTTGTTGTCAGTTTGCTCTTTTTCAATGTAGATAACCGGGTTAGGATTTCTGGTTGCTTGGATAGCTACCCATTATTGAGAGTTTATCCAAACTAAGGTCTAAGAAAATAGTTATTTATAGTTAATTCATTTCATGATTAATAAGAGACATGTGTATTCTAAAGCATGTCGCTGGATGAATTTTGATTATAGACTCTTGATAAAAGGAAAAAGCATGGCGCATGTTTTAAATAAATGTTTAAAAATGTTAAGCAATGAATAATTAATTCAATGTTAAAATCGAGTGTTAGAAATAGTAAAACGAATTAGCAAATTATAGTTTGTAAGTGTAATTATTGTTACCTGCAAATTGCTGTAAAAGCAGTTAACGACTTGTACGATGCCATGAAGTTTTTCATAAAAGAATGGCCAAGCGGTTGTGAACAGATATGTCAACGAGAATTTTGATGAACATGTTGTTTTTCACTAGAATATCTTGTAAATACGGTTTATGTAATTAGTTGAGACATTCTTGTTTATTTTATAGTGTTTTTGATCGCTGTTAAGCGAGAACAATAAAAATGTACGTAAAAACAAATAGTTGTATTCATTTTTGCTACATCTGAGCCTAGTCTTTAAGACAATGGCGTCAACCCTGTTGACGAATCAGTTTCTACGACTTCTAATGACCATGGTACTTCGTTATATACAAAATCTTTGTTAATATTTAAAATGTGAAAGTGAGTTTGTTTGTTCCTTTTTCACGCCTAAACTACAGAATGGATTTGGACGAAATTTGGAACACAGATGGTTTATAACCAAGAATAACACATATAATAATTTTTATCCCGATATTCCTACGGGAACAGAATGTATGCGGATGAAACCGTGTGATTCAGCTAGTTATTTTTATAAATGTATTTTTTGATCGTTTGTCTATTCTTGGAAAAGACATTCATAATTTATCTTTAAATTTATTTAACGGCACATGGCCATCATCAGAAGAAGTTGGCGCTACAAAAGTATCATTTGGGGAAGATAGCCATCATTAGAAGAGGTTAGCGGTACAAAAGTATCATCTGGGGAAGCTCCGTCTTTATTTAGCAAGGGATCCTTTGTAGGCGTAGGTTATCGGGCAAGGAGATAATCAATTATAACGATAAACTTTAAATCAAACTTTGATCACTACAATTTTACAATAATTTTCCTAAGGAATAACGTTCCACTTGACACCAGTCGCACATCATCGATCCCGTTGACCAGCTGTCACCAGTCACCGTTGTTTCTTCTTTTGTACCAGTGTCGGGTGTTACGTTTAGGAATCACTACACGATTAGATTACATTTCGTACAGAAAATCGATTAATAGGATAACTTAAAACTAGATCGCTATCAGACGGTGCTCAGCGCCGATATATTTATTAAAGTAGATATTATGTACAAACTTCTATACAACGTCATATTTTATTTGTTTATGCGAAACACGTGTGCAGTATTTTTAATTAAAGAATCTATGTGCAAAATTTCAAAAAGATATCATGACGAAACGATTCTCGGTGGTAGGTCACAACATCAACCGCCGGTGTAAGTTACCACCCACCAGACAAAGACATGCCGCCAAGCGATTCGTCGTGTTCCGGCATGATGTCTGGTAAAGCCGTTCGGAGGACGGGTCTGAGCAGTTGTGTTGCGATGTGTGCCGGGTGCGATGCGCCAGATGGTGTTGTGTCGGGAGTTTGTTCGTGGAGGGTAGCGGGATCCGAAGCACGGTTCTCCGCTGGCCGACCGCAGGTAGTTGGGAGCCCAAGTAGTGTGCCAGCCACATACGAAAGGCTGCCCCGCCAACTGCGAAAAATCCCAGGGTGGCCCCATCGTGCCGGTTGGCGACCGGACGAGAGGACCCTAGGATACTATGATCCGCTGTGAATAGTGTTGTGCGCTCGGTAACCACACTGCAACATTTTTTAAATATATTGGGAATAAACTATAACATGGTGTAAAAATTATTGGAATCGATTCAGTTCCTTATTCTGAACGAACTATATTCATGTCTCGTATAAAAAAGAATAACGTATTTAACTTCCTGGCCAACGGAAAAGTGCCCGTCAGACAACCCCGAAAACTATCTTATCACCTGATTTAATAGAGTTCACATCAGGGATTAACATCATACCTACAAACTCGCACGGCGGTACGCTTGCAACGTTCAAAAGCCAAGCCGACACTTTTTTTAAACAGTGTGTATTCTGTAACCGTTCATTAACGACATAAATGACTATCATAATTTTATTAGTGGCATGAGGTCTAGCCTTTTCGCGAAGTTTGTGTTACGATGTCAAATACACCCTGTATAGTCTGGATTAATGGGCTATCCAAAACAAAAAAAAAATATATCGGACCAGTGGTTCCTGAGATTAGCGCGTTCAAACAAACAAACAAACTCTTCAGCTTTATATATTATATAGATTTAGCATACACATAGTTAATTACCAGGATTAACCTATACAATACTTTTTATTCTGTGGTACCCGCGAGAAACTTATCCAGGTAAAAGCGCGGGGGGTAGCTAAAAATACTTATCATGACCTGGCCGGGGATCGAACCCGGGGCCTCCATTGATTGCATCACTGCTTACCATCAGGCGGGTTTGCCGTCAAGCACTGGTTTATAATTATTAAAAAAAAATCGAATCTTTCAAGATATCCGAAGATATAACCAAACAACATTTATCCGTTATCTTCCGTAGTTATTCCAATACAGGAATATAACGGATTTTACGTCATAATCCTTTTACTTGACAGCCCGTCCGGGACCATCAAAGGAATGACTGATGTATTTCCGACATTATAAGTATTACTATGCCCCGAGGCTTCACTCACCAAAGTTTCGATCCCATAGGTACACAGGTCTTTTAGATGAGAACCCCATCGGGTACGTGGCTAGTTTAAGATTTTTTCCAGAAAAAAACACTTTACAAACATGTTCGGAAGGATAATTTATTGTTCATATTTAATTCATGCGTATCATTCCCTAAGTGTGGACACACACGAGCGACACGCGTCACGACAAAGGTGACTGCAACCGTCGATAAATGTTTGCCGACAAGCGTTGCGGTTTTACGGCCCACGATTGCAGCGTGGTAGATTACGGCCCACTCCCGCTCACCGAGAGTAGGTTTGTGTCCCAAGAGTGGGAACATATAGGCTGATTCTGTTGTGTAATGTTATGACACTTGTTGTCTCCTGCCGTCAGAGTGTCGCGACGGTCATCAAAGCGTCACCGGCTGCCATTGCCGCTCATCGACGCCGTTAAGAGGGGACTCTAGTGCCGAGGAATTTGGAAAATAGGTATTTGAAGAAACTGTTGCCATCGCGCTGCTTCCAACCTCTCCCGGTAAAGTGCGAAAAGGATAGTTGCACGTACGGAGGCCGGGTCTGAGCAGTTGTGTTGCGTTGTGTGGCGGGTACGATGCGCCAAATGTTGTTGTGTCGGGAGTTTGGCCGTGGCGAGTCTCCAGATCAATCTACCTCTAGCGCAGCATCGTTTGGTCGTGTTGGTCTTGGGTTTAACATTGCATCACCTCGCTCAACTGCCGTCATCCTTCCTATTCCTATGTAAGTTTTTTAAGTGAATAGGCTTAATAAACTAGTGCGCTTTACCATCAACGATTGCATCACTGCTTACCATCAGGCGGGATTGCAGTCAAGCACTAGTTTATAATTATTAAAAAAAAAAGTTGCAGCTCAGGCTGATTTTACCTACAAAAACGTTGACCAAAAGACGTTTTGTACTCCGATGTTTTCTTTTTCAAAACACGACAGATCTCAATTAGTTTTACATCAAAATTTAGAGGAAAAGTATACCTATGCTTCTATTATTTTCTTTTTTTTTTCAAAAATTTATCACTTTTGTCTAAAAGTCATCTGAACATCACGGTAAAAATGGGTTATTTTTCTGGATTTTGAAGTATCATATTTATTTTATGAATTAAGTTTCGGAAAAATCAAATGATAGGGGCACGTATAATCACGGCGTAAAATTGAAGGAAAAAAAAAATAATTTCTCTAAAAGCATTGTCCACGAAGAAAACAGCGGAATACGTTTGTATGGAGAAATGTCGCGACAGTCATCAAATCGTCACCGGCTACCATTGACGCTCATCGACGCCGTCAACACTCAAGTATGCATACACATGTCACGTTACAGTGTAAAACTGATTTATACCCGTCACCTCATATCAGGTTCAGTTGAAAGCCAGCGTCAGGCACTAGGTGTCTGTATTTTTTGCTGAACGGAGCCTTTTTGGTGTAACCGCGCGGCACACTTTACGGCCATATTCTTATATCGAACTTTACACTTTATAATTGTTTTTTTTAATGCTATCTGATGTATATATCCTGTGTATTTTAGTCTATGCTAAACAAAGGAGATGTTTCAGAAATGTATGGAGCCAGGGCCAGCACATAGTACATTTAATGCTAGGTATAGTTACGCTATAGTTAATTGTTTTTAATGTTAATTTCCTATATTTTGGCTTAGTTTTTGTACAGATTCAATTTAACTCGGCCAAGGAGTGCAACACAACTACTAATAAATATGGTGGTCAGCAATAAGCGAAATTAGATTTTGACAGTGACATTTGATTGATGTGTCATGTATCTAAGGCTATCGTATCTATATTATCTACCATATGACTGTGAAAAAAAGAAAACATGAATACCGAACATACGCCCCATTAAATAAACACAATTAAGTCAAATCAACACTCGACACGAACACAACGGGAACTGTCAAAGTCACCAATCAAACGTCATACCACCACTGTCAAGGCTATCTTAATAAGTAATTATAATTATATACGTGTATTTTAATTCAAATTAATTTAACTGTTTAAAGATTTTTATGGCTTTTTTTTATTTTTTTTTTCCTTTTTATCTATATAGCGTACATAGTGGTGGCCCAAAGTGAAACATCTCCTTTATTTTCTTTCTTTCTTCCAACAGTGTTCAAATACACGAGCATCGCCAAGCGTCGAAAGAGAGTGTCAACGCCTGCCTTAAACGTCTGCAGTTGCCTCTATCGTTGAAGCGTGTCGCTAATGTATATGAGCACTTCTTCAACTACTTTATTTTTCAACCCACGATCCTTATTACTAAAAGTGTGAGAAGAGTCGACACATCTCACAAAAATCTTTAGCAACACGGGACTCGTCCGTCCCCACAGTCAAGCATTCCTTTTGTTGCATAATATATAAGTTCGCTTCCTGCATTCCACATTCTAAGAGCATACTGCTCTATTTTCCCAGATAAAATATATGTGGGCTTTGTATTTTACGAGTTTCGCCTTAAAGTGTTAGGGAATAACGTCGTCATTTGGTCTATTTGGTAATTCAATAGCATCTTGAGGGTTCTATTTTGTTCGGTTAATACACCTTCGGCTTCCTTTCGTGTCTGTTATGAAATTGATATTTTGAAAACTTTTCAGAACCGAGCTGGACCGAATTTTGCAGTTTTATTTTTGCAGTAAGCTAGGTTATAATGACAGCTTATTTTCAAAAAATTGTGTTTAGCTGTTGTTTAGGCTAAGTTCCTTTTAAATGCAATACTATTATATGGACTTTGGCTTAATACTGATACTGGAAAAAAAACACTAGTTTAACGTATGCGTTGAACTAGTGTTTTTTTATGTGGTAAAATCCTAAAGAGCATAATTATAAGCTTTCCGCCCGCGCCTTCACCCGCGTGGAGTTCGGTTATATCGTGCTTTTTAGATTTCCTTCGGGAATATCATTTTTTGCCGGGATAAAAGGTAGCCTATGTCCTCTCTCAGGGTTTAAAGATTGTCTGTGCCAAATTTCATCAAAATCGGTTGAGAGGTTTAAGCGGGAAAGCGTAACAGACAGACAGAGTTACTTTCGCATTTATAATATTAGTATGGATTTCTAGCGGCCGCCAGCGACTTCGTTCGCGTGTAACTAGTTATTATACTCCGCTCCGTGATGTCATGTATTCTAAAGCCTTCCTGTGGTTCCGCGTGGTTCCTGAGATTAGCGCGTTCAAACAAACAAACTCTTCAGCTTTATATATTAGTATAGATTTGTTTACAAGGTCTTTAATTGTTTTATATCCTATCATCATCAACCTTTTTATCGTCTCACTGCTGGGCACAGGTCTCCTTTCATAAAGAAGGATTGAGCGTAATCACCACGCTTGCTCAATGCGGGTTGGCGATTTCAGACTTATAAAGTCCAGGTTTCCTCAAGATGTTTTCCTTTACATTCAGTCTTTGTTGTCCAAGATATACTTAGAAAGTACATATAACTTTTAGAAAAGTTACATTGGTACTTGCCTGACCTGGAATCGAACCCGTGCACTCATACTTGAGGGGCTGGGGTGTTTTAACCACTAGGCCATCACGATATATCCTATATCCTATAACTCGAGGTTATGAGAGAGACTAGCGGTATCCACAAAAATCTCATGCGAACTGCCTATAGTATTACCACGACTGAAACGCAGGCAGAAGGCATGTGTTTCAGCTGTCTGAGGAGTAGGCTGTAATCCATCATGTAGGCTTAGTGCGTGTAGGTGGATGTCACATGTAATTAAATGTTTGGTTCTAGGACTTTCCGTCACCATTTAGGCCTTTGTTATATAACAAAAGCCTAAATGTTGACGCAATATATGATGTACATTACTATAAAAACTACCAATGAAAATTATTTTGAACGAGATCTAGTTAGTAGGTTTTTTTTTAATACCTCGTAAATCGTAAACCGTTTATTACCGCGCAATCTTTCAAATAAATAACTTAAATTCTATATTTTCATAAATCAATGGTACGGAACCCTTTGTGCGTGAGTCCGGCACGCACTTGGCCGGTGTTTTTATATATGCGAAACCCGAGACGATGATGATTGTGATGTGTGATCTTTATCTTTATCCGAAACACGTGTCTAATATTTTTAAGTAAAGAATCTATGTACAAAATTTCAAAAAGATATCATGAAAAATCATAAAGTTATAAGCTTGTTATCTTACCTGGTTATCACAACAAAAATATAGTCAGCGCACCGCTCGCCCGAGCGGGCCTGCAGCGGCGCGGTGCGGGGCCTTATCTAACTGTAAGCCTAGTATTATGATCTACCGTCAACTGTGTTGTGCGCTCGGTAACCACACTGCAACAATTTCTAAATGTATTTGGGAATAAATATAATATGGTGTAAAAATTACTGGAATCGATTAAGATGCTCATTATAAACAAACTATGTTCATGTTTCGTATAATGTAAAAATAGCGTTATATGTATACAATTTCCCAACATCAACCGTTGGTCAAGTGCCCGCCAGACACAACCCCCATCTGAACGGAGGATTCTCTCTTTTCTACGGAAGATACTTGAACTTTACACCGTGTTTCTCATACCTTTATCTAAGAATTAGGTTTGATTTATCAATGAAACCTCTTTTATACCGCGTACAGTCAAGACCAAAAGTCGAGTTGCAATCTCACAAAACTATGGCCAAGCAATACTAGTTGTAGTTACGACCTTCTTCTATAATAAAGTTTGATACACACTCATACTCTTGCTGCCCGCTTATGATTGTTAGGTACTACTTACTAATTTCAACGTCTACAGTAAGTGTTTCAATGGCCTAACGGTTTTCGCCTTGATAGGCGTTCAAGGTGGTTCAAGTTCAAATCTAATAAATTGCAAAAATATTTTTTAAATGTTTATTGGTGAGTTATGAATGCTGACAACAAAAATATCTAAAAATACCGATCTGCAACTTAAAGATGATACTTTCTTTTAATTTTTTTTCTATATTAGAGTCATTATAAAAAGATGACGGTAGACTTAAAAGAATCTGAATCACTACTTCACAAAAAATATTCCGCTACCTACAATAACTATTATTAGCTACAATAACTCAAATAATATTACTTAGCTGTTGTTGGTTGGTGAACATATAGTTACCAGTTTGTGTTATTAGTTTTACTTTTTAATCAATATGCAGGCATATGCAGCAATAAATATCTCAAATATCATATGAAACCGGCTTTTGTGTAAGTTGTTTTTATTATTATTTATGTAAGGTGCAAACCAATCGCTTGTAGCAAGTGTGTAATAAAATTGTTATTGTTTTAGAGAAATACTGTAAGCCGTTGGAGGTCAAGGTCAAGAGGTTGGAGGACGAAGGTAGCTGTCGAGACAAGTGAAACGAAACGACAATATTTACCGTTGAATAATCTTTTAAATCGTGCGAAGAAGATAGGTTGCATTTGTGGTTTAAAAATAAATTGGCGAGGCTGGTGGAGTCTTATCGAGCTAAACAAAAAAAAACTATTTATAACAAAAACAGTGCAGAAGTGTCCTACAGAGTGTTTTAAATATATACCAATAAATATCTAAATAACGGACTCTAAACCATCTCTAAAGTAATTTAGCTAAGTGACAGTAATATGTTCGGTTGGCTTAATGGCTAACAGATGTCGCCTTTTGCAATTTCAATACAAATTACTTTTGGTAAATTATAAAAACAATAATTTCGGAATTCGATAAGAAATAAGTTCGTTTACTTTTGAACTAAGAATTATAATCTCATGCCATCAAACTCCGAAAAAAGTCACTACAGGATGGCAGCATTAGTAGCATGCTATACACGCAAAAAAATTATAAATGTAATAAGCACTATTATGTGTTCTAAGTATAGATTATTTTATGATTGCAATAATATTCAGGTTAAGCTTCAATCCTCTTTTCTTTATGAAAATGAATAATTAAGCTATAACCTCTTTAATCATAATATACGTATAATATTATAATTTTCATATCTAACAACCAAAAATGTTTTTTGTATTTTTTATCATAACAATATCATAAGTTTGTTAAGGATTACTTTTATATAAAATATTACAATGCTGCCGTTTCAACGTTTGTTTCATTTGTTAGTATAAGTATATCTATACCGAATAATATATAACTTTATAATATATTGCATTATAATATGCTTATTGTTTTATTTTTATATATTTTTTATTATATTACCCCTATAGTAAACTAAAACATATAATAAAACCCTTTTTTGGGATAAATATTCAATAAATTTTCCTATTTGTTTAAATATTACTTGCAAACATTTTTACTTTAAAATACAAATCAATTATTATAATTTTAAATTATATGAAACAACAAAAAGAGTTGCCTATAATAAGGATCGAACCCACAATCGCTCGCTTTTGATAGCACCATTGTTAAGTGCGGCCGCTAACTCAACTTCAAATGAAGTAACGAAATTTTGCATTACTTTAAAGAATGACGAAGACTGCGATAAAAAAATAATGCGGTAGTGTGCGTGGCCGGTTTAGCGCAGGCGACAGTAGTCTTTAAGGTGGGAATGGACTTCTACAGCTGATAGTACATCGAGGGACTGTAACAATTTGCCAGCGGAGGTGTTTCAGTCGGATTACAATTTGGGTATCTAGCCTTGAGCTAGAGTGAATAGACTCTTAATAAACTAGTGCGCTTTACCATCAACGATTACGTCACTGCTTACCATCAGGTGGGATTGTGGTCAAGCGCTAATCTATAATTTTATAAAAAAATAAAAAATAAGCTTATATGTCGACACATTTTTTACCAATGTCTTCAAAATTATTCACCTTTTGATCACATATTCTACGACTGTGAAAATCGTGGTAGCCTAGTGGTTAAAACACCAGCCACTCAAGTATGAGTCTGCGGGTTCGATACCAGATCAGGCAAGTACCAATGTAATAAATTTTCTAAGTTATATGTACTTTCTTAGTATATATACCTTCGACACTAATGACTGATTTCAAGGTGAAGGAAAACATCTTGAGGAAACTTGGACTTTAAGTTTAAATTTGCGCACCCGCATTGAGCAAGCGTGGTGATTACGCTCAATCCTTCTCTGTATGAGAAGCGGCCCGTGCCCAGCAGTGGGACGATAAAAAGGTTGTTGATGATGATGATGAAATATACAAAACTTCTATGACTGATATACAGAACGTGAAACAAGTACTTGTAGGTGATATAAATATTTCTTCAGTCAGTGACTTAACTACTGCGCCAACGGTCCCATCATTTTTCACATTCCCACGGGATCCAGAGATGGAGGTAGAAACGTGGGAAACAGCCTTGCTAGTAAGAAATAATAAAAAAATTACGTAAGAAACCATCTCAATGTGACTGTCGTGGAACCAAACATGCTCGACTGTAACAGATTGTTACTTAAAGTTGGATTGGATTTTGCGATAGTAGCTGTATATCGATCTCCCTCTTTCAAAAGTATAAACAATTTCGTTGACTCACTTAACGCCACCTTGCAGAACCTATCATCCTACAAAAACATCATTTTGACTGGAGATATCAATATAAATATTCTACCTGGATGTTCAGACGCTTCCGCTGAAGAATATTTGAACCTATGCGCCTTCCATGGTCTCCTTCCCGCTCACATGCTCCCTACACATCAGAGTGGGTCCTGCTTGGATCATATAATGCTTAAGACAAATATTCCTGCCCTTGCAATTGTAACTAACTCAACAGTAACCGATCATAGTGCTGCCCTACTTATCATAAACTCTAATTTTCCTAAAAAAGTCTCTCGCACGTTCTCTAAAATAAATCAACAAAAACTCAAAGAGGACTTATGCAATATCGACTTTGCCCCAGTTTATGATTCCGCTGATCCGCAGTTTGGTATGTTACACATAATTAAAAATGTACAACACGCAATTCATAAAAACACCGTCATAACTCGATTAAATAACAAAAACTACAATATAAAGCCGTGGATCACGCCTGGACTCGTTCGCTGTATGAAAAATTGAGATAAACTGCATATGAAAGCCAAATCTGATCCAGATAATTTTATATTGCAACTTTCATATAAACGATATCGTAATTTTTGTAACGATCTCCTAAAAAAAGTAAAAAGCAACTATGATAAAACTACACTAAAAGAGGCTGGTTCAGATAGTAAAAAAATCTGGAACATTATTAAAAATAAAACGTATGGTTCAAAACAAAATCAGCCTTCTTCGGGCTTATTACAAGCAGACTCATCGCAGTTAACATCAGCTAACATTGCAAATAACTTTTTTGTTAATGTAGGAAAGTGTCTAGCGGAAAAAGGTCCAGGACAATCACAATACCTAACAAGCTCCACGCTAGAGTGTAGCACTACTGGTTCATCATCCTGTGTGTTGTTAGATACTGACGAGGCAGAGGTAGAAAGCATAATAGTCGGTTTGAGGGACGACTGTGCTGTAGGCTGGGATAATATATCTAGTGAAATTGTTAAGCAGTACAGGCGCTATTTGATCCCTCCCCTAACGGACGTTTACAAAAAATGCTTAGCCGCAGGTGTGTTTCCCGAATGCCTAAAAAGAGCTATTGTTGTCCCTGTTGGGATATGATGAAAAAAGTAATTACCCAGGAGATGTTTTAATGAATTTATTTATTAGACGACACCATAGTTCACATGACAACGAGAAGTAAGTGACACACACAGACGATATAGAGAATTATAAAAATATCTAATTACAATCCTCTTTGGTTTGATATTGGCGAAGTTTACATCTCCAACACTAGGCCTTAAACTAAGACAATATCAGTTACCTAACCTTCTAAGTTCTAGGCCTTAATCCAAAGAACACACTATATTGAAAATTAAACAATCATGAAACCTAAGTTACATGTAGGCTCCACTTCCACAAGTCTAATTAAAACAACTCTGTTATACATTGATAGTGCCTCTGACATAAATATTATATAAATAGTACAATAAAAATAGTTTACAGCAGATAAATAAAACACGTAACAAAGAACCTATACTGTTATGTACACATAATCAAAGCGCAACCTATATCCTAGCTTATGTTTAGCATCTTGGATATACACTTCATATGTTTATCTTTACATAACGACTTCGTTAGTACATCTGCCACCATTTCTTCAGTACTTACATAACTAACACTTACAACATTTTTGTTAATTAAATCTTTGACAAAATGATGTCTTATATCTATGTGTTTTGTTCTAGAATGGGATAGAGTGTTACAACAAATCTTTTGAGCTGACTGATTGTCATTGAATAAACTTATGCTACATTCAACACCAGTACACTCCCGAATAAACGTTTGTAAAAACAAACCCTCCTTGCAAGAGTCAGAGATTGCCATGTACTCAGCTTCACCACTACTCAATGCCTGCTCTGCCGTGACTGGAAAGTCATCGTCCCCCGTAGTCCCCACGAGCCCCGCAAACTCGACGGATTGATCAGCATCTTCAAATGTCATTGCTGACTCATCAGAATCAATGCTGGAGGAACCTGGAATATATGTAGGATCGGATGAGTGGTCTGTGACCTGAAAATCATCGGTTTCATTCAGACTAAATACAGTTTGCCTGCGAAGATTTCTGTCACCCGACATTTCATCACTCAACGGGACAGATGTGTCCAGCGACTGCTCTCCTGACTCACCAGGAGTCACTGAAGTATTCAACGGTATAGTACTATTTTCCATTGGTATTATACCAATACTGTCAGATACCACTTTATCACCATTTGACACATTTTTGTTTATGAAACTATTCTCGAGAAATACGACGTGCCTAGCCTTTATGCAAGTCTTAGGACAAGAAGGATCTACTAATCTGTAGCCCTTACTAGTATCACAGTATCCTACAAATACATACTTCTTACTTCTCGGATCTAGTTTCCTACACTTATCAGACACAGCGTATGCCAGACAACCAAAGACACGTAAGTGTGCTACGTTTGTCTTCTTTGAAGTCCACGCTTCCTCTGGAGTTAGTCCCATGACGGCTTTGGTGGGTGAGCAATTCTTGAGGTACACGGCTGTGTTTGCCGCCTCAGCCCAAAAATGTTTTTCAAGCCCTGAGTCCTGCAGCATGCACCTAACCTTATCCATGATACATCTGTGGCCTCGCTCAGCAACTCCGTTCTGTGAACTGCATTTGGGTATTGTAGTTTCATGTTTTACCCCACAGTTTTCTAGATACTCTTGAAAAACATGATTGACATATTCACCCCCATTGTCACTCCTAAGGACCTTTAGTTTCTTTCCCGTCTGATTCTCGGCTAAAGCCTTAAATAATTTAAATTTTTCAAAAACCTGAACTTTCCTTTTTAGAAAATAAATAAATGTTTTTCTAGAAAAATCATCTATAAAAGTTACAAAATAACGCATCCCACCTAGCGATGGTACCTGCATAGGTCCACATACATCCGTATGTACAAGCCCTAATAGCTCCTTTGACCTACTATAACTTTTCTTAGAGAACGGCAGCTTAGGTTGTTTGCCCTCAATACATGGAACACAAGGATTAAAAGTAGAAACATCATAATCCATACCTGTGACTAATCCATTCTTCATTAGGTTCATACTTCTGGAGTTGAGATGTGCCAGTCTCCGATGCCAAATCTCCTGACTTACTTTATGTCCGATGCCCCATGCCGCCTCAAGACCACCTTGTAAGCCAGCATCCGGTTCCCCATCCACACAGAAAGAAGTCATGGCCCTCTCTGACTGTCGCTTGCCTGCTTTGTAACAATCCAATTCGTATAGGCCGTTGTTACATGTAGCAGTAGCTACAACCCTACCTCCATCCAAAATCCTACATTATGTAGAAGTAAATATTACCCTATATCCCTTTCTAGACAATTCACTTACAGATAGCAAATTGGTAGATAATGCAGGAACATAATACACATTACTTATTGTTTTGTAACCTAATTTCTTTAAATTTACACAAACTCTGCCTTTTCCTTCCATAAATATGCTCTCTCCGTTAGCCACATTCACCTCTGTAGACCTGGATCGCTCAAAGTCCATCATCTGATCCTTGCTGTTACACATATGGTTTGTACAACCGGAATCAACATACCAAATTTGACGTTTTGGATACACTGACAATGCTGTCAAAAGAGTACTGCTATCCTTCTTCGGCTTATCTTTTCCAACAGAATATGAACCCTTCATGGGACAATCCTTTTTCATATGGCCTGCCTTCTTGCATCTGAAGCACTTGTACACTTTCTTTGTAGCCAATGCGCTCACATCTGGTACCTCTTTGTCATCCCTACGCAACTGTTCCAGCATCAGTTTAGACTTCACGACTTCACTGGTCAACTTACTGTCAGAATTTTCTAGAGCCATTATTAGTGGGTCAAAATCGCTTGTTAGCCCACTTAATAAAATGACAGCAACAAACTCATCATCTAAAGGTGAACCAATATCAGCCAATTGTTGTGCTAACTCTGTGACTCTCGTTATGTACGCTTGCATGCCTTCCATCTCCTTCAATTTCACCCCAAAAAGCGATCTCAGCAACCCTAGTCTTCTGCATAGGCCCCTATCTTCATAAGCTTTTTGCAAACATGTCCAAGCTTCATAAGCAGTTTTAGCGTTGCGCACATGCTGCAAAGCAGACGGTCCAACAGACAGACAAATTTTCGCGAGTGCCTTTTGTTTCTTACGTTCATCTTTGCAATCTTCCGATTCAATGGTTTCGTACAGGTCTTCGTGTATTAGGATCATCTTCATAATAAATTTCCAATTATTATAATCCTCCATCCCTTTTAATTTGTCTATTGGAATGCCCACTGAAGATCCTGAAACCCCTGAAGCCATTTTGTTGAAAAACGTAACTGACGTGAAATTTTGAAATAATACTTATTTCCACCAAAACACGCGAAAATAAAAATTTCGACGCGAGACTAACGTCCTGGGCCCATAACCTGTTGGGATATGATGAAAAAAGTAATTACCCAGGAGATGTTTTAATGAATTTATTTATTAGACGACACCATCGTTCACATGACAACGAGAAGTAAGTGACACACACAGACGATATAGAGAATTATAAAAATATCTAATTACAATCCTCTTTGGTTTGATATTGGCGAAGTTTACATCTCCAACAGTCCCTGTTTATAAATCGGGCACTAAAGGTCAGGTGACAAATTACAGACCTATTTCCTTACTGCCTTCCATGTCTAAAGTACTGGAAACAATAATTAATAAAAGGCTTTATAAATACTTGGACGATAAATTAATTTTATCTACGCGGCAGTTTGGATTCAGGCCTCATATGTCGACAGACGATGCTGTTCACCATCTAACTGACTATCTAGCACAAGAACTTGACAAAGGTAACCACGTAGTAGGTATCTTCCTGGATCTCGCCAAAGCTTTTGACACGGTCTCTATTCCGATTCTTTTGCGCAAGCTTGAAGCCATAGGTATCAGAGGTACACAGTTAAAACTTTTCAGGAGCTATCTGGAGGATCGTTCACAACGTGTAAAGATCGGTAATATTATTAGCGACAGTCAAAAAAGCACATCTTTTGGTATTCCCCAGGGAAGTATTTTAGGACCCACGCTTTTTTTAATATACATAAACGACCTTTGTAATCTTGACCTAGATCAAGGCACAATCGTTTGTTATGCAGACGATACTGCTCTTTTATTTTCAGCTGACTCAGAAACAAAAGTCTACAAGCTTGCGCAACACGGTTTCAATGTTGTAAATAACTGGCTTCAGCATAATTCACTAACCCTAAATGCTGACAAAACAAACTATATTAAGTTTTCGATGCGCAAGCAAACTTCCACGGGCATTGTGTCGACATTATGTGCTCATTCTTGTACGGTTCCTACAAATAACCAATGTTTTTGTCCCAACATTAAAATGTCAAATACAGTAAAGTACCTTGGTATTATATTAGATGAAACACTTTCATTGAAACAACATATTGAAGTTTTAACTAGTAGAATTCGTAAGTTAATATTTGTTTTTAAAAAGTTACGACATATTGCAGACTCAAAAATTGTTATACAAGTTTATTTTGCTCTATGTCAATCTATATTAACATACTGTATTACTACATGGGGTGGAGTAGGTAAAACATTGTTACTAACCATTGAGAGAGCCCAGAGAGCGATTCTCAAAGTTTCTACTTTCCGCCCTTCCCTTTATCCCACTAACCTTCTTTACAAACAGTGTAAAGTATTAACCGTTCGTCAGTTATTCATCATGGCCATTGTATTAAAACAACACGCAGAATTACCATATCTGCCTGAACTTACTAATAAAAGACGTAGAGATCTTGTCTGTCCCCAAAAGCAAACAAATCATGCTTTTGTATCAAAATTTTACCTGTTCCTCGGTCCTCTCCTCTATAATAGACTAAATACGAAAGCAAACGTCTACTCCTTAAATTACACATGCTGTAAAAAAATCCTTAGGGATACTCTTCAGAAATTGTCCTATGAAGATACAGAGAATTTACTAATTGTGCTGAAGTGACTATATTTTACCTTTTATAATTTGTTTGGTAATATTGTTTATTTATTAATTACTTTAGACAGCTCTTATTGCTTGAAACACAGGATTTCCTAGTTCAGGCACGTAAGATTTAGATTTATGAATTACGTTTAAGGCTATCTTTATTAATTTGTGATTGAAGGAATTTTTAATAAATATTATTATATTATTATAATAATAATGTTCCGTAGCCCCACAAAAACTTTTTTAGTATTAAAATTGTAGGCTAAACAAATTAAAATGAATTTATCACATCCTACTTTTATTATAAACTAGCTGCGTCCCGCTTTTTCACCCGTGTAAGTTTCGATCCCGTAGACATATAGGGATTGAAAATGAAAAAAAAAATTAAGAGGAAATTTATTTAAAAAAAATAGATCAACAATGAATGTATAGCTGCGTCCTGCTTTTTCACCCGTGTAAGTTTCGATCCCGTAGACATATAGGGATCGAAAATTTAAAAAAAATAAAATAAAAGGAAATTTATTAAAAAAACATAGATCAACAATGAATGTATAAAGTTTGTTTGTTTAATAATATAAAAATCTTAATAATAACAATCGTAAAAGCTAACCTACTGTAGACATAATCTATACTAATATATAAAGCTGAAAAGTTTGTTTGTTTGTTTGTTTGAACGCGCATATCTCAGGAACTACTGGTTTGATTTGAAAACTTCTTTTTTTTTGGATAGCCCCTTAATCCAGGAAGGTTTTAGGCTATATAGCATCATACTGCGACCAATAGGAGCGGTACATATCGAAACCTACGCGGGTGAAACCGAAGGGCGTAGCTAGTATAAATCTATAAAGTTACGATCTAAAACTAATGTTGGGACTACCCGAACTAGGTACCATTTAAACTTGTGTTTCATGCAAATGGTTGAAAGTATCCTATTTGTTATTACTACTTATAAGCCATCTCTGTGGTAAATTTCATGAAAATCCGATCAGTATTTTATGTAATTTTGCATGAAAGAGTAACAAACATCCGTACATACATTTTTATTTTATAATTATTAACTAATGCTTGACTGCAATCCCGCCTGATGGTAAGCAGTGATGCAATCATTGATGGTAAAGCGCGCAAGTTTATTTAGCCTATTCATTTAAAAATCTTAGTGAGAAGGAAGGAAGACGGCAGTTGAGCGACGTGATTCGATGTTAAACCCAACAACACGACCAATGATGTTGCGCGCCAGAGGGAGATTAATCTGAAGACCCTCCACGATCAAACTCCCGACACAATAACATTTGGCGCATCGTACCCGGCACACATCGCAACACAACTGCTCAACAGATTCTTACAAACTCTCGCATTTATAATATTAGGACACACTTAGTATACCTACCTACTTGAATCCCTACCTACCCCGTAATGCAAGAAACTAACTCTGCAAGTTTCATTATGAGCCATGAGTCAGTTCAGACACTGCATGCATTATAATTATTCTAAGCTGGCAGTGACAGTTATTCTCCTGTCGACAAACTAAACTTAATTTGTACTAAGTTCAGTGAATTAGAAGAGAAGTATGTACTAGTTTTCTGCTTTCAAATTAGTCCGTGCCTGACATCTTCTTCCTATAGAGGTCCACTGCTGGACAAAGGCCTCACCTAAGGCTTTCATTATATTGGGGAGATTTGCCGTAATCCCTACGCTTGGCAGGCGGGTCGGGGATCGCAGTAGTTTGATGTTCCACAGGAAAAGCGCTGCTGCCCGCTCCCCTGATGAGAGTTCCCTTAGTTCCCTTATCTGTAGTTGCCATGTTTTTAATGGCGTCTTAATTGTCTTTTTTTTTTTTATAATGGGACAAAACCCGCCACACTGTTCCCAACCCACTGCAACTCCTGAAAGCCAGAATCAACAGTGGAGACCGCCAGAAAAACGCCGAGCAATGAAGCTCGACGAGTCCCGGAGAAATGTTTCAACTGTCTTGGGTCCCGCAACGAAATTAATCAGAAAAGAATAGCGGAGGAGTAAGAAAAAAGATATTTTTTCCACTTCCCTCCATAATAAGCAGGAGACAGAATAGAACTAGGCCAATCGGCACAAAGGGACATTATTGCAACTGGGAGAAGCCCAGATTGCCAAGCACCACGGAATAACATTTGATCAAGTTAATGGGTCCTAAGTAGGTATTTGCTGTTACAATTGATTCCAATAATAGGTATGGCAAAAGCGCCTGAACGCACGGAAATTAGTTCTAGTTTCAACAAGGTCCGTATAATAAACAACTCCGGATGTAACTTGTACACTATCCAACATAATATTGCGTTCATTCTGCCAAAGAATACACTCCCACAAGATGTGATGTGCGGACTGTTCAAATTCACAGTTCGATGTAGAACACTGACACAAAGGCGAAGGAACAAGTTTAAAAGAATACAGTTTACTTTTAAAGTTGCCATGACCTGTGAGAAATTGGGCAACGCAGTGGTCAACCTCCAGCCATGTCTTAGCCAGCCGATCGCCAACGGATGGAAAGAACAGATGGAGGTGCCGGCCCTTGATGGAATTATCCCACCTACTTTGCCATTCGGATAAGAGGTCCTCCCAGACGTCAGTCTGAGGTTTAAATAATCTAGAAATTCTATTGAGGTCGCGTTGTGTAACAAAGTTAGTGTCCATGGCCTCCCCCCTCGCGGAGTAGTACATTGAAGCACGTCGCTGTACTTCAAGATCGACTGGAAGTACACCTGCCAGAACGGGTAAGGCTTCAGTACTGACTGTTCTATACGCCTTGCATAAAAATATCAATGCCAAACGTTGGCTTTGAAGCAGTTTACGTCGCGCCGCCCCTATGCTGGCCCTATCGGCCCAAACAGGTGCACCGTAGCACATACATCCTAAGTAGGTAGCTCCATATATAGTTTTTAAAGTTAGGAATGATAGACCCCAAGTTGCTTTGGATATTCTAGTTAGGGCATAAAAGTTCCTTTTAGCTTTTTCGCCAACTATTTTTATATGTTCGATAAATGAAAAATTCCTTTCTAAGACCATACCAAGGTAGCATACGGATTGCTGTTTTTTAACGGGAACGTTATTAAATTTAATAGTAGGCAATGATTTAAGATTACCTTTTAGTAGAAGTTGATAGGTTTTATGCGGCGCAAACGCTAGGCGGTTACGATCACCCCACTGAGATATTAGATTTAGGCAAGTATGGGCCAAGTTCTCAAGTCCGGCTCGGGTACTTGATTGAATGAGCAGTAGGCCATCGTCCGCGTAACCAGTAAGTGAACAGCCGCAAGGAAGCGGGATCGCGAGAAAATCATCAAAACCCAAATTCCATAAATAAGGACCGACAACTGAACCCTGAGGACAACCCAAGGTTAGTGCTTTAGTATTAGAAAAATGACCGAGCTTAAGTCTTAATTGTCTATGGAATAACTTAATTTGATATCACTTCATATTCCTAGATGAAATGGCAAAGGTGTAGGTAGGCATATACAACATATAGAGAAAACCCTGTCCGATCCGTGAAGGTATTGTTAGGTATCGATAACTGACCCTACTAATGCCCAAAAAGGCGGGCTAAACTAAGAACAAATCCCCCTAAAAAATAAATATTATTCCGCAAAAAGAGGTAAGTTAATACGTGTGCGGTAGGCAATCCATTCGCGGGCGACAGGGGGCAGGGCACGCGGCACGTGGTCGTATTGTTAATAATAATACCGTGAAAATGGTGTTGTCACTTTTTAAAAATTACCAAATTTCGGGAAAGCTGGAATTAATTCACGGGAAAAAAAGAATATTTCAATATTCATTAGTGTTGTTACTATGATGATTACGTAAACTTTAATAATATATTTGGTCATGTGTTTACCTAACCTTTATTATCCTTATGGGCTGGACAGGGTTTTCTTTACATATTGTATAGTACCTTCATATTTCTCGAGTATGTATGACGACGGTAGCGACTGCGGAGCGATAGGATCACCACCATCTTAATGTGGTGGTAAGGGCTCCAATTCGCAGGTGAAGTTTTGAATTAAAGCACGAAGCGTAAATATACCCTCCAATCTTGGCAATAACAATTTAAATAGGCCAACCGACAGTTTCGTCCCGGAGAAGTGCCCTGGTCCGCGCCTCTAAGCGAAGTCCGTTCGACAATCCCCACTTTCCAAAACGACTCAGTAACGTGCTGCCATTAAAAAAGAAACTTTACAGCATTTACCCCACTACTACATGAATCAAATGAGCAACTTTTATTAAGTTGATATCGTTATCCACGATGTATATAAGCCATGTATTAAAAGGCGAGAATATTGCCATTTAGCTGACAACAAAGCACAAAACCTAACTCCAGACCGCTACTGAAATATATCTGAACTAGCTGCGCCAAGCGGTCCGCATGGTTTGAGATGTAGCTCTACAATTAAACCCTACAGCCGCCCTACAGACGGTACATATCTACCCCCCCCCCCCTCTTCCCCCCTTTCCCCTTTTGCCTGAGTACGAAATATTGACATTGTATTGTATTTAATGCCTTTTTGTATTATTATTGACTAGCTACCCCATGCGGTTTCACCCGCTTGGGTTTCGATATGCTCCGCTCCTATATGTTGCAGCGTGATGTTATATAGCCTAAAGCCTTGCTGAATTAAGGGGCTATCCAAAGCAAAAAGATTTTTTCAAATCAAACCAGTAGTTCCTGAGATTAGCGCGTTCAAACAAACAAACTCTTCAGCTTTATATATTAGTATAGAGGTATAGATTTGTAATGTGCGTTTTGTTTGTTGCGGTATAAACTATTTCTCTCTCTTTCTTTCACTTTTTATTATCCGTCAACCGGCACTGGGCGTGGTGAATTTTGCCCAATTCCTTTCACAGAGAATAGGACCTTTCCGCCCGCGGCTTCGCCCGCTTGGAATTCGGTTATATCGCGCTTTTTAGATTTCCCTCGGGAGTGTCAAATTGTCCGCGATAAGAGTAGCCTATGTCATTTCTCAGGGTCTAAAGATTGTCTGTGGCAATTTTCACCAAAATCGGTTTAGAGGTTTAAGCGGGAAAGCGTAACAGACAGACAGAGTTACTTTCGCATTTATAATATTAGTATGGATTGTGCGGACAACAGCAGGTCAAGCTATCCCAAACTGTCGGATATTCCCAATCAACCTTGAGCCTTAATGCTTCAGAGATAAACTTAAAAATCTAATAAGGAAATCTGACAGATTGTAGTACCTTGATGTGCTGTCGTCTGTATTATGATGCTCTCTTATATTAGCTGTAGACCCAATCCATCCCTATAAAATGCGTATGTTTGTATGTCTGTCTGTATGTATGTGCCCGAAGTTGCTCAAAACCCTCACCACTATATATAATCATATAGATGGCTGGATGGGCTGAGTTCAAAAAAAACACAAAAAAAAAAACAAAGAATTTAGTTTTTGTCTCGGTCCTCATAACAATAATTATAACTTTTCTATCCTTGCTCTGATAATAAAGAACCAATAACCCACATAACTTTTCCAATTAATAATGGAAAAAAAGGCAATACGTATTAATCATACGTCACAACCCGTAACCGCCGGCGTTTCACAATAAACTTATATTTTGCACGTTATTAACCCTTGAATGAAAACATCGTCCGATACTTGATTTAGTGTTATTAAGCTGTCATTCGCCGGCTTCAGGCCTCAGGGACCGAGCCGAACAATGCCTTGCTATTAACGGGTTAACTTACTGTAATATGTGTGTGTTGTATTGTGTAGTAAAGTTTAAAAGAGGTTTTTGTTGTTATGATTTTTGTGGCACATATTTTTTTTTTTTTTTTTTTGTGTTGGCAACATTGTCAATTTTTGACGGATAATGGAAAAAATGTGAGGAGCTGACTCGACTTTTATTGAGTAGTAGTAAGGCTGTAGCCGTGGTGGCCTAGTGTTTAAAACACCAGCCTCTCAAGGGTTCGATTTCAGGTCAGGCAATTACCAGTGTAACTTTTCTAAGTTATATGTACTTTCTAAGTATATCTTGAACACCAATGACTGATTACAAGGTGAAGGAAAACATCTTAAAGAAACCCGAATTGAGCAAGCGTGGTGATTACGCTCAATCCTTCTCTGTATCAGAGGTGACTCGTGCCCAGCAGTGGGACGATAAAAAGGTTGATGATGATGAGTAAAGCCGATAGACAGAAATACTGCAAATCGATTCTATAATAATTTCACCGCGAAAAGTTGGGTGAAGTGAGTATAGAGCGAGCTGTCAATAGTGTCAATCTCTAGCATAGATTGCAATGACTTCATCTATAATAAGTTATCACGATGAGATAGTTACAAGGATGATACTATAGTTAAAGAGAGTTATAGTTATAAGGATGATAATAGTTCATACAAAAAAAAAAAAAACAATATCCATAGAAATTTAATGCGAACTATAACAAACACTTTGAAATTACAAAATTGGTTCAACCTTTCTGAAATAGAAGCTAAACAGATTCAAAAAATCTTTTCTTGATCATTATGATAACAGATAAAAACCTTTTAATATGCCTTAAGTACCCATTCGATTGAATTTTGTTTTTGTGCGCACGTGTTTTGGTAAAAAAACAAGAGAAAACAGTTGGCCTTGTATGAGTTTTCATTACTAGACTCGATCGTCGATATCGACCGGGTTTGGCGCTCTCATTGGTTGAGAGTTCTTACAACCTTGAAGCGGGTTAATCGATGAGTCAAACGCGCTCGAAATAGACGATCGGGTCTCGTAATGAAAACTCATACTAGGCCTACAGACGATCAAATCACTTGGCATTAATTAGTTGGACGACTTATGTTTTCACGGTGAGAATTGAGATATTTACAGACTCACTGATTAGCAAAATAGTTATGAAATGAAATGAAACCGTTTATTTTGCAAGTAGGATCACTGATCACTTTTACACGTCACATTTTTTTAAACTAGATGGAGCCGGCATTTTCTAACTGACTACCCATGAGAAGCAACCGAAACAAACTCAGGGACCATCGTCTTTTTTCAAGTCCAGACATTAAAAATGAAAATGTTTACATAAATTTACGTGATTTAAAAAAAAGCAGTGATTAAAATGTCATATTCGTAGCATAATTACGCATATTGCTTAATGATATTGCTTAGCAGAGCAAATCAAATCAAATCTTTTTATTCGTCAATGCAGGTGTACAATACAAAAGGTGTTAGAATTACAGGAACTTCGCTACATTGTGCCTGTGGGCATACGAAAATTATATTAAACGATAATTACTTATATACTATTAATCAATTATTATGTATATAATACTATCACATTTATAATACTAATTCCATCATTCATTGCTTACCATAAAATATAGATTTTTTTTTTTTTTTATTTATACCTACTAATTATTTGCCTTTCTTACTTTATGATATTTATATATAGTAATGTTAATCTCTATTATAATTATAATTATTCCTATTATTATGTATACATATTTATACAGTGTGTTTCGAAAACTTTATTAATTATATAATACTGTTATATTTTAGATCTAAATTAATTATAAGAGTTATAATTTTTATAAAAAATCACTTATTGCAAGCTTTAGCAAGCAGCTCAATCCCAAGCTTTATTGTCTTCTAAATAATCTGTGATTTTATAATAGCCCTTTTTTCAAAGTTTAGTCTTAATATAGCTTAACATAGTTCCATTATACACATCATCTAACGCTTGCCATCAATTGCGATTAAAAAGAGAAACTGAAACAATTCTCATTTTTATTGTACGTGTAGTCTATTCTGTTAAAAATTAAGTAAAATGTATTTGGGTTATTCGCTGCTTTAGCAAGCAATTACGGCACTTAAGCTCCAATAGTTTTCAGGTGCAGAAATTTCACCTGTCTTAGACGTAGGTGCTTTAAATGGTTTATCCGCAAAGTAACACGCTGGAAAAGCTTTTTAACACGGCTTGAAATTATCTCACATTTTCAAGTATTTTTTTTTTTTTGTATTCATTATAAACTAGTTCTTGATCGTATTCCCGCCTGGTGGTAAGCAGTAATGCAATCATTGATGGTAAAGCGCACTAGCTTATTAAGAGTCTATTCATTCTAGCCTTGAAGACACTTGTATTATTGTCCGACGGAAACACCACCGCTTGGGAATTATTATAGTCCCTCAATGTACACGGTTTTTAAGGAGAGGCGAAACGCTTTGTCTGGGTCGTAGTGGTGTCAACAACGTAAGGGTGGGTACCCGCCGTACGACGGGTCGTCCTATGATGAAACGGAGATAGCCAGCCTTTCGGTGTTCTATAGGATGCATTTTGGGGAGTGTGCGAGGGAATTGCATGATTTAATTCCCCCATCTCCGTTCCACCATCGGACGACCCGTCGTACGGCTGGTTTCCACCCTTTCGTTGTTAACACCGCTACGATCCGGACGAAGCGTTTCGCCTCCTCCTTTATACCGCGTACATCGAGGGACTGGAACAATTTGCCAGCGGCGGTGTTTCCGTCGGACTACAATTTGAGTGTCTTCATGGCTAGAGTGCTAGGCTCTTAATAAAGTAGTGCGCTTTACCATCAACGATTGCGTCACTGCTTACCATCAGGCAGGATTGCGGTCAAGCGCTAGTTTATAAATATATATATAAAAAAAAAGATGGGGGAATTAAGTCATGCAATTCGCTTTCACACTCTCCAAAATGCATCCTAAAGAACACCGAAAAATTATTCCAATATCAACCATTTGCATATTAAAAAAACAATCTTTTACTGGAGCCGTTGCTCAAATAGACAAGGGGTATCAACACAGATGATCGAGTCAGCATGATTCTGCACAAGGTGACTGTTAAACAGAATATATTTATTTAAATATTATTCATGAAGCGGTGGCAACAGGCGCTTTACTTTGAGTAAGATATTTCTTCACCTCTGTTCCAAAATTAGAAGAGACGTGACACCTACTAATCTGCACTCGACCCGCGGTGGATAAAGAATGAGAGAAGCGAGAAAAAATGAGAGAGATCTCACAGTGAGGAAACCTATTTTTTTTTTCGGGGGTGAAAAATCCTCATACATGTTGCCGCCCTGGGGCGGGCGACGGGGTCTGTCGGACTCTTACTAACTAAAAACTACCCCGGTGTTCCATCTCACACCTACACCGGGGCTTGCGAGAACGAACACTACTTCCGCAACCCCCGGTTGGTGCCGGCTTACCGCTGTGGGCCTCCTCAGTCCTCGGGTCAGGGACTCGGGTCAGGGAGGTCGGGTCGTGCCCCCACTACTGGTCGTGATGTTTGGGGGGCCACAGATGTCCCCGAGTCTGTCGCCCCTGGATCCAATTATGGGGCCGGAAGAGGGCGTTATCCGCCCTGCGCCAATGCCCGGTGCGCCTACTGCTGGCCTGGGGAGAGGACGAGATCTCCCTCTGTCTTTCTCGCAGAACGAAACCACCGCCTCCCAAGACTCTTTGCTATCGACCATTGACTCGATTATGGCCGGCACCGACAGGTTGCTGCCTACTAGAGAGATGAGGGCACAACGCGGCTACTCCCAAGCGGCACACTCTGCCAGTGTATGTCGCGCCGTGTCCTCCCAGCAACAGTGAGGAAACCTATTTCCCAACAATGGCAACATTGTACACCTCTCTCCCAAGTTTTAGTTTTGTACAAATTATAGGTATATATTTTGGTAAAAGTATGTATGTATGTAGCTTATTTAAGTATTTGCTTAAAAAGATTTTTATCCTTATAATGTATTTCAACTAAAGCGGAGAAATAGTAGAGAATGCCTAAGGCATTACATCCGCCTCTGTACACTTCATGTGCGAAAGTATAAATAAATAAATAAATATATGCAGATTATGTTTTGATGTATTCTCTACAACAACAATCATCAAAATCCCTTTCATGTATTACAAAACGCGATTAACCAACCCACACTCATACGTCTCTCTAGAGAACGTAACAAACCCTAATTGGCGGTCACAGTAAAAACAAACGGCATACCGTTACAACCGAAAAACGGCACAAAAGGTAAAATTATATTAATTCCCGGCACAGCCTGGAGCGGAACCACAAACTCCGATATTTAATTCATGCCGCCGTAATTTATTTAGCAATGACAGCGAACGGACAATGTTGCCAGTGTAAAATATTGATTTAGTTTGCTTTTTTGTTTGTTAAAAGTGAAATGATGATGCATGAGTTTTGCAGTTTCGTTTATGTGGTTTTTAACAGGGTAGAAAAAGTTCAAATTAGTTGTAGAGCTTCATCTACTATGTATGGTCGTCCAGAGTACCTTGTGTAATACATTATCAGTTGCAACGAGGTTCATTTTGACAGTACAACAACATTCATTGCGGTATTTACATTGTTGAACAGACACATTTTGGAACATAAGGAGCAATGGAACAGCAATAAGCCTCCAAGTGAGTCCAACTGATAGTAATAGTGAGTTACGCAATTAGGGTACGAGAGGTTTATAACCAGCTTGAAAAGCTGAACTGCATTGTTTTTTATACAGACAGCACATCAAGCTACTACAATCTGTCAGTTTTTTTTTTTTTTTACATATTATAAACCAGCGCTTGACCGCAGTCCTGCCTGATGGTAAGCAGTGACGCAATCGTTGATGGTAAAGCGCACTAGTTTATTAAGAGCCTATTCACTCTAGCCTTGCAGACACTCAAATTGTAGTCCGACGGAAACACCGCCGCTGGCAAATTGTTCCAGTCCCTCGATGTACGCGGTATAAAGGAGGAGGCGAAACGCTTCGTCCGGATCGCAGTGGTGTTAACAACGTAAGGGTGGAAACCAGCCGTACGACGGGTCGTCCGCTGGTGGAACGGAGATGGGGGAATTAAATCATGCAATTCCCTCGCACACTCCCCGAAATGCATCCTATAGAACACCGAAAGGCTGGCTACTCTACGCCTGTGCTCTAGGCTTTGGAGACCAACACGAGTTAGATCAGGGTCACCGATCAGCCTCTTTGCACGTCTCTCCACTGAATCCAAAGTGGCCAGGTGACACTTGGCAGCACCAGCCCAAATGTGGCTGCAGTACTCCACACACGAACGGACCTGTGCTTTGTATAACATTAGAAGCTGCCCAGGTGTGAAGTACTGCCGGACCTTTGCGATAACGCCAAGTTTCCTAGCAGCCACCTTGGCTTTGGACTCAATGAACCGCCCAAAGTTAAGGTTCGAGGAAATCTCAACTCCCAAAAGCTGAAGGCGTTCGGAACACTCCAAGGACACATTCCGAAAAGTAGGGGCCAAGGTGAACGGGCTCCTTTTGGCGGTGAAAAGACACGCCTGTGTTTTCGCTTTCGATCGATTTCTCTATTCGATTTTCAACTTTATCGCCAAAGTATTAAGGCTCATTGTAGATTGGGAATATCTGACAGTTTCGAGTAGCTTGACCTGCTATCCGTACTAGTCATAAAACAAAAAGCTCTGTTGTTCAATTTCTGCCTGCTTGAAGAACTGATGACCCTTTGACCTATTTCTACATGGCTGTATAATTATTTGAAAGGTTTTATGTGTGGATGTAATTACAGCCAACGTAACTATAATAAAAGTATACAGTACTACACACTCCTACCCTATTTGGTCTTAAACAATTATCAGCTTTATTTCAATGCGTTGTAAGTCGATTTCAGAATGAATAACACTATTGGAAAAGTTATAGACATGTTTGAAGTTGTAGCGTAAACTAAACTTTATTGTGTAGGAATTGATTTCTTTTTCCATTAATTCATGTTTTTTTTTTTTACATTTCCGGCTAATAGATCGTGAACGCGGGATATGTTCTCACATCATTATTATAATGGTCTGCTCATACATAATATGTAAATATAAAAAGGGATAAGGAAAGTGTGAAAGGCAGTCATTAGAACCTTGCTTTGTGTTTTATATTTGTGGGTATTGGGAAAAAAGTAGTTTAGACTTACTTGTTGTTGTTCTCGGTGGTAGACCATAACATCGGCTGCCGGCCGAAGTTACCACCCACCAGACAAAGTCTTGCCACCAAGCGATTCGTCGTGTTCCGGCATGATGTCTGGTGAAGCCGTACGGAGGACGGGTCTGAGCAGTTGTGTTGCGATGTGTAGCGGGTAAGATGCGCCAAATGTTCCTGTGTCCGGAGTTTGGTCGTGGTCTAGCGCAGCTTCGTTTGGTCGTGTTGGTCTTGGGTTTAACATTGCATCACCTCGCTCAACTGCCGTCATCCTTCCTATTCCCTAGTTTTTTAAGTGAATAGGCTTAATAAACTAGTGCGCTTTACCATCAACAATTGCATCACTGCTTACCATCAGGCGGGATTGCAGTCAAGCATTAGTTAATAATTATATATAAAAAAAAACTTACTGGCTGGGCAAGCTTTAAAACTTGCTTTGGTTACATGGAAGAATTTTCAGGAAGCAAAAAGTTCATCAATTGCACATTTTGCTGCAATAAGAGTAGGTATATTTTGTTATGTACAATGAAGTATATTTAAATAACTGTCGTCCTCCGTGGCGCAGCGGTCAACACGCCTGCCTGCGACGTGGAGGCCCCGGGTTCTATCCCCGGCCAGGTCATGATGGAAAACGATCTTTTCCTGATTGGCCTGGGTCTTGGATGTTTATCTATATGTATATGTATCTATCCTTCTTTTTTTCTTCAGCCCATAGATGTCCACTGCTGGATAAAGGCCTCCCCCAAGGCTTTCCACGCTAACCGAGCTTGTGCTGCCCGCATCCATCGGCTTCCCGCGACCTTCACCAAGTCATCGGTCCACCTTGTTGGGGGCCTCCGCTGCGTCTTCCAGTACGTGGCCGCCACTCCAGAACCTTACTACCTCATCTGCCATCGGTTCTACGAGCAATGTGCTCTGCCCACAGCCACTTAAGTTTAGCGACTCGAAGAGCTGTTGCAGCTATGTATCTATTGTAAATATAGTATCGTTGAGTTAGTATCCCATAACACAAGTCTCGAACTTACTTTGGGGCTAGCTCAATCTGTGTGATATGTCCGTATATATTTATTTATTTATTTATCCATACTAATATTATAAAAGCGAAAGTAACTCTGTCAGTCTGTTACGCTTTCCCGCTTAAATTCTCAACCGATTCTGATTAAATTTGGCACATACAATCTTTGGACCCTGATTTTTCCGGGTTCGATCCCCGCACAGTGCAAATATTTGTATGCATGAATATGAGTATTTGCACTGGTCTGGTCGTGGCTCGGAAAGCACGGTAAGCCGTTGGTCCTGGTTGCCATACGAACATCTCATGGCAGTCGTTACGGGTTGTTGGAGCCCTCAAATGTCCAACAATTGGTCTAACTGCAATGCTTAGATATCGCCTTCGGGTTGTGGAGGTCAGACGGCAGTCGCTTCACGGAAAATATCGAAGTTTAGCCAAAATCAGCAGTTAGATTAGTAAAAGCGGACCCCAGACTCCAAAAGCTGAAAAGCTTCGGATGCGACTGGGATTAACGCTGAGATGATGATGATGAATCTTTGGACCCTGAGAAAGGACATGGGCTACCTTTTATTATAAAATTTGATATTCACGAGGGAAATCTAAAAAGCGCGATATAACCGAATTCCACGCGGGCGAAGCCGCGGGCGGAAAGGTAGTAACTATATTAATAAACATATTGGCGCCGATTCTTTTGTTCACAAACTTAACAAATTTTAAGTTTAATTCATCTTTTTTATTATAGTTCATTAATAGAAGGATAGAAGATAACATTTTACTTTAATCCTGTCAAATTAAATTATTCCATAGACAGTTTAGACGCGATTATAAACATGGCGACCAAAAATACGTCAATTTACGTCAGGAGCGAACTAAGTTGACGGGTCTTTTTTTGCCGCTGGGGAAATTGACATTTACGCATCCCCGAGGGGTAGGTGGGACTCCCCGGGGATAGCCTCCCGGAATACCCACTAAAAACCCCAGCGGCACCCCGGCGTCGCCTTAATGGCGGGGCCATGGGAATCCAACAGAGCCTCAACTACCAATCCCCCGCCGGCCATGACCTCCTAAAAGGCGGACCGTCATTGGTCCCTCCATAGGGAGGGGCCGGGCTAGGTAAGTCTTCTTGGATCAGAAAACGCAACAGCCAAGGGTTTTTTAGCGAGGTGTCCTTCTTCTTAGCCCCAGTCGCTTGCACGCATGCAAGCACGGCCCCAGCTCCTCTTAGTGAGGAGCCCGGGTTGTCCAACGGCGATGGGGTCATGTCAGCTCACCTGGAGTGGTAGCCAACCCGTCGCACGTATGAAAGCAGAAGCGGTCCCCGCATCTGGCTTTGGTCCGCGCCGGAAACTGGTAACCCCATACCTAGGGGCCGTTCCCCTATCCGCCACCTGGGGACGCGTCCGATGGCAAGCCAGAAACTAACCTTTCATCTTCTGTCCTTTTGTTAATGAAATAGAAAGGAAAATGCAGTTAATTTAAAATTACTTTAGTTTTTGAACAAGAGATTCGGCGCCAATGTCCATCTTTCCTTGATCAGAGATGAAGAAGGTCATTTTCAGTATCAGCACATGCCATGCACATGCACTTCTTCCTCTTCCTCAGCCTATAGATGTCCACTGCTGGACAAAGGCCTCCCCCAAGGCTTTCCACGATGACCGGTCTTGTGCTGCCCGCATCCATCGGCTTCCCGCGACCTTCACCAGGTCATCAGTCTACCTTGTTGTGCACATGCACTCCATAACTTAAATTACGCAATGAATGTTGTTGAACTGTTAAAATGGAAGCCATTGCTACTGATAGTGTGTTACTTAATTATGTAGTGTTTTGATTGGTCTTCGCACACTCCTCGTCATGTTCGTATTTTTCATTCTGTTGAATATAATGCCTTAATCGTAAAGTATCGTTCTTTGAAGGGATTGCTAACATTTTTACCTCAAAACACAAAACTAGAAAAATCTAACTAATGCCTTAAATTTTGTATTGATAGGAATACTAACACGGACTATCAGTGGTTGCAAACATTTCACATTTCCTAACGCCGTTCCACATCGTGTAGGATTTCAAGCTAATCCCGAAGTCGGATTTCAAAGTCCCACGAAGCTGAAATGTTGTTAGAGGAATGAAAGATTTTTCATTCCTTAGAATGTTATCTATCTATCCATACTAATATTATAAATGCGAAAGTAACTCTGTCTGTCTGTCTGTCTGTCTGTTACGCTTTCCCGCTTAAACCTCTCAACCGATTTTGATGAAATTTGGCACAGACAATCTTTAGACCCTGAGAAAGAACATAGACTACCTTTTATCCCGGAAAAATTTGATGTTCCCGAGGGAAATCAAAAAAGCGCGATATAACCGAACTCCACGCGGGCGAAGCCGCGGGCGGAAAGCTAGTACTAATATATAAAGCTGAAGAGTTTGTTTGCTTGTTTGAACGCGCTAATCTCAGGAACAACTGGTCCGATTTGAAAAATTCTTTTTGCGTTTGCTCTAACAGTGTCCTGAGTATGATTGCTGGGTGCTCGCGTCTGGACTGCTCTTACGTCAATCATTGTTGTGCCCTCATGGGGTGAAACAGCGGTGACTCGTGTGAGTTGTTGTTTGTATATTGTAATTTAAATTGTGAAATGTTACTAACATAGTTTTAAGTATTACTAACATAATTGTGTCATGGTTACTTGAATAAAGAATTTATTATTATTATTATAATTAAAGCCCATTAATCCAGGAAGCCTATAGGCTATATTAGGCTATATAACATTACGCTGTGATCAATAGGAGCGGAGCATAACTAAATCCACGCGAACGAAGCCGCTGGCGGCCGGCTAGTTTTTTATAAACGTGGGTAGTAATCATAAAGCTTGGGTGTGTGGGACCCCAAATGATGTTATATGACAAATAATTCACTCAATTCACTTTTCTTTTTTTAGGACATTTTATGTATATACAACGTTATTGTTTCATTATACAAAACCTGAATATAGATTGTTCAGAATAAGCAAATGAATCGATTCCAATCATTTTTACACCACATTATATTTTATCCCATATACATTTAGAAATTGTTGCAGTGTGGTTACGGAGCGCACAACACAGTTCACTCAGATCGTGGTATGTACTAGACACGTGCGCACAGCGAGATAGGATATACACAAAATAACATTGTATAAAGAGTGGCAGTGGGCTAGGCACATTGCCCGGAGAACCGATGCCCGATGGAGCCGACGGGTTCTCGAATGGTGACTACGCATCGGAAGACGCAGCGTCGGTAGGCCCCCGACAAGGTGGACCGACGACCTAGTGAAGGTCACGGGAAACCGCTGGATGCGGGAGGCGCAGGACCGGTCGTCGTGGAGAACCTTGGGGGAGGCCTATGTCCAGCAGTGGACGTCTTTCGGCTGAAATGATGATGACGATGAATATCTTTATATATATAATTCTGCTGTACGTGTGTATGTCATTGAACTCCTCCTAAACGGCTTGACCGATTTTAATGAATTTTTCTGTATGCGTTTGAGTGGCGACCTGGATCGTTTAGATTCACAAATCAACCCGGCAGATGGCGCTAATCGCTTGAAGAAGCATGTGATCTCGGAAACGGCCCTAACGATTTCGCTGAAAATTAATATGTGGTGGTTTTCGGGGACGAAAAATCGATCTAGCTCAGTCTCATGTCTGGGGAAGCGCATATTTTCGAGTTTTCTTTTTCGCAATAATTCACGCATAATATGGGCGCTAATTTCGCGCGGCTTGACATAGCGGCTGTAGCGCAGCCGATATTGGTATGGTCTACTCGCGATGGCTGGTGTTCCTCGGTTCAAACCCGGTCAATCACAAGTTTTTTTTTTTGTTTTTAGACAAGTTTATAGTTTTTTTAATTTTTTTAGTTACTTAAAAATATAATTGTACATAAGAACTAAAAGGCGAAAAAATAAAAAAGATATTTTTTTTTTAATTAACTAAATTTGTACTTATGAACTAAAAGAGAAAAAAATAAATAGAAATTAATAATTATTTAAGATTTTTTATTTTACTTAAAGAGACAGAAACAAGAGCTCTAGGGGTAGAGAGAGGTATGATATCTTTGTTACAAATGTAGATGACAATGCTTTACATGGGTTTCTTCTTTCCATCCTAAATCTGCTGTACGTGTGTACGTCACTGAATTCCTCCTAGGCTGGTCCGATTTGAATGAAGTCTATGTATATAAATGAAAGTCGTGTTAGTTACTATATTTATAACTCAAGAACCGCTTAACCAGTATGGCTTAAAATTGGTAGGGAGGTAGATAAGAACTGGGAGAAGGACATATCACATAGGATACTTTTTATCCCGTTCCCGCGGTTCCTGTCGTTCCCGTGTGACGTGACATAAGACATGGTTTAACAAAACGCAACTGACATGGAATAACAAAACAACTCAGTCAAAATATAAGTTAGCGGTTCATTTGTTAAAAATGGTACAAACACACTCCTACACTACTCAGCATATTAAAAAAAAGTCTTACCGGTTGAATGTTGATGTATTTATTTAAAGCAAGGAATATAAATGCTCTCTGCCGGTTTAATTTTTTTAATAAAAGCCCCAAAGCAAATTTCAACTTCAAAATTTCTAATATTGTATTGCTGTGCCATTTACCACTTCACTACATACTATAAAACAAAGTTACTTTATCTTTCCCTATGTTCCTTTGATGAGATTCAAACACAACTCTTGATGAATGGTCTCTGTGGAATAGATACCATATCTTTGCCAATACCACGTGTAACAAACCACAGAAATTCTTTAAAAAAATCATTTCACAACAATGGCCGATATCGCTAATGACAGTTGAAAAAGACAGCCGCGTGAACCGTTTAAATCTTTAAAACTGCGAAACAGATTTTGATGAGGTTTCTTTTAATAGATAGAGTAATTAAAAAGAAACGTTTATATGTATAATAACATCCATTAAATTGTGGAGAAATACTATCCCTCGCCCACATGTGGGAGTGATGAGAGGAGGCATAACTCTGTTGCCGCGAAAAATCGCAGTACAGCGGACAGAGCTCCGGCGGGGTCTCATGGCGACATGGAAAGTGTGATTGTCGCAATCCAGCACTGAGCACGCCGCAATAGCGGCGGTAAGTCCTCTCTTTGAGGAGTAGCTAGAGAGGCGCCACGGCGTCCTCACCTTCCGACTGACGTAGGTCCTCACCGGACACGGCTGCTTCGGGAGGTTCCTGTTCCGTATAAGGCGGAAGGAAACGCCAGGGTGACCACTGTGTGCATCGCCCTGAGGACACGGTAGAGCATAAGGTCGAGGTCTGCCCGGCTTGGATAGAGCACAGCCGTGTTCTCGTGGCGGCGATCGGCGGCGATCTCTCGCGTCCGACCCTGGTCCGGGCCATAGTCCGGAGCTAGAGTGCATGGCAAGCTTTCACCTCCTTCTGTGAAGCAGTGATGCTGGCAAAGGAGGAGGCGGAGCGGGTGAGGGAGCGGAAATCCCACTACACTCACGGCTCAAACCGCCGCAGGAAGCGCCCTGGTCGGGAGGCAACATCGGACTCCCAATCGCCGTAGGCGCGGGCTTGCGGGCGGCGAGGGATAGGCAGCTCGCCTCCTTGTAAGAACCAGGCCCGGGTTGACGGCCCATTGTGTTTCACACGTGCCTCAAAGAGATGTCAGCACACCTTGACGGTGTCCACGAGGACTGGTCCACAGGGTTACGGGTTGATTAAAAAAGAAACCATGGCACTGGCCGTTGCACAGGCAAGTGAAGGAACACGGGTGGGTTTTAGTCAATAAAAGTCTGACACGCCCTTCCGCTCCGCCCAGAGCGGGAGAGGTCACTTGATGATTTCCCATCCACAACAAAAAAAAAACTGAAGAAGAGCAAGAAATTGCACTTGAAGGCGCAGCCTTAGTATGGCTCGACTTCGTGCTTCTCACTCACCAGAGTAAAGGGAGGCAGCCCGTGAAATGGCTTGGTTGGCAATGCGAAATCGTCGAGCAAACCTCAGAGATCAAGCGCTAGATAATTTACGAAACACAAGAAGAAATTCATCAAATACTGATTTGAATCGGGCAGCGTTTCAATACGCAAATAATATAGCGCAATGGCGTTCGCATTGGGCCAATGGATGTTGTTTGCGAGTATTGTAGCACATTAAAGATTTCCGGAGAATCGCCAGGATTGTGCGCCCAAATAAAGAATCATTGAATAATAATATTCATTTATTTAAAATTATCCTAATTTAAAAAGTAGTCATGTGATATTGCCTTTAAGGCGGAACGAAGTTCGCCGGGTCAGCTAGTTGTATATATATTTTGATAGATTCTTCAATATTTTGTTAATGTGTCTTTCTAAAATGCATCCTATAGAACTTTGTGGTTTATCTTGACTGTTATTGTATTACATATGGCATGGGAGCAGCAGTGCGAATCTGTAACCATCTCACAGTTTCTTTATTTCTTTCTTTTTTGGCTTCGCACGGTTTGTGCATTTAGCTAATGTAACGTAATGAATTATTCATGTCGAAAAAGAAGGCCGCGTTCTCCTTCTATTTCTTCTTCCACTTTTTTCAAGGTGAGATTCAAACACAACTCTTGATGAATGGTCTCTGTGGAATAGATACCATATCTTTGCCAATACCACGTGTAACAAACCACAGAAATTCTTTAAAAAAATAATTTCACAACAATGGCCGATATCGCTAATGACAGTTGAAAAAGACAGCCGCGTGAACCGTCTAACGAGGGAGGTTGGAGACAAAATCATGATGTGGTCACTATGCTGCAATATTTCACTGTTCTTTATGAATTATTTATTACTGAATGCACTTTTTACTACATAAATCACGCACTTTTATTTAGTAAACAACACTATAAATAATTTTAAAAGTCCAATGATAAATGAGTGTGACACTCAGCTTGACTTTCCCGCCAAAACTCCCATCTCGCAGTTAAAACATATGTGAAATGAGGGTGGAGTGAGATTTCTTAAATAACTAATACTAGGGACACTATTGATAGTACACTTCACCCATCTTATCACGATGATAGTTTTAATGTATCGATCGGCTTTTAGATTTCGTTTTAAGTTTTATCGGGGATACGGAAAATTGCGCGATCGAATCAGGAATGCGGAGTAACCGACATAGCCCGAAGAATTGCAACACTAAAGTGGCAGTGGGCTGGACACATTGCCCGTAGAACCGATACCCGATGGGGCCGACGGCTTCTCGAGTGGCGACCATGCACCGGAAGATGTAGCGTGGGTAGGCCCCCGACAAGGTGGACCGACGACCTGGTGAAGGTCGCGGGAAACCGCTGGATGCGAGAGGCGCAGGACCGGTCGTCGTGGAGAACCTTGGGGGAGGCCTATGTCCAGCAGTGGACGTCTTTCGGCTAAACTAATGATGATGATGATGACTGAAAATTAAGGATAACTCAGTACACTTCACCCAAATTAGCACGACGATAATTTGTAATGATTTCCTTTTAGGTTTTATCGGGGATAATGAAAATTAAAGATAATTCAGTAGTAGTTTTTTTCATAGTAGAAGGCCTTAAAAATTCAAATGATTTCAGATTCGAAACCAAAACTTACTGCTTTCACTCTCAATATTATCTACCTCCATAATTTATATTATATTAAATCACCATAGTCACTACCAGTATGTAAACGCAGTAAATATTCCGTACCCAACACATTTAAATTTCAAACAGTCCTGAAACTACACTGGGAAATACAATAATTATTTCATTTTGTAAATTACCACTATTACCAGTACGATTGGTTAGCTCGTTAGTGGTTGAAGTACGGTAAAATAAATAATCCACTCATTATGGGAGTTAAATATCTACTGGTGTATTTGATGGGACAATTTTATTCTTTTTTTAACCGACTTCAAAAAGGAGGAGGTTACTCAATTCGACCGTATATATGTCTTTTTTATGTTTGTTCGCGCATAAATTCGTCGTTTATGAACCGATTTAGATAATTCTTTTTCTGTTGGAAAGAAGACGTTCCCAAGGTGGTCCCAAGATAAGAATATCGGATTTTGATGGTGGAAGACCAGAGAAAACAAGGGGGAGCTTTCATAAATTGCAGGGGCGACTAGTGCATTTCTTAGCATTTTCATTAAGTATTTTAAAGCACTACAATTTAATAAAGGTCTGGAGTAGATCTTATGATGGAGCCGGGAGACAGTCGAAGGAACTCCTCAACAATCCACAGCAGCTACCTTGTGTTTGGGCTCGATTAATTTGTATTGATAAGAACTTTACACCTAGATGGCTTGTGACTGTCATAAGAACTCTGATGATGAAGACAAAGGCCAGTGCCGGAAACTCCTCAAGGGTTTACAGTAGCTACTTTGTGGTTGGACTTAATTCATTTATATTGATGAGACCTTTGCACCCATTGGGTTAAAGTAGTGGTCTGCAGTAAATTTGATGATGAAGACCATAGGCAATTGAGGGAATACTTACGGGTAAAAATTAAAGTAAACAAAATTACGTCGTTTTACAACTATATTTGCGTCAGCTTCCAGTCTGACCGGATGCAACTGAATACATAGTACTTTTAACAACTAAAAAGTGTAAAATATAAACTTTTTTACAAAAAAACAACCGACTTCCAAAACCACTACAAAGTAAAAAATAACTAATTTCGGAAGTCGGTGTTAAAACGAATATACAAAACCAAAGACACCAATGAATGAAATGTTGAAGACAACATTTCTGACATATATTTCTATAATACGTGTATTTTAGTTCGTAAAATTCTTTACAGAGACTTACTCACACAAATCACACTCACAAAAAATATACAGGTAAATGTACACATTCCAAGTACTAGAACTAACTATGAAAAAAAAAACAGTTATACATGAGGGAGCAAAACTTTATAACTCACTACCAAAAGATATTAAAGATACACAATCTTTATTATTATTCAAAAAAATTACTAAAATGCCACATCTTAAAAAGTCATCAAATGATTAATAACTAAAAACATTTGTTTGCTCTTAGTGTAAACGTGCCCTTAGATTTAGAATCACAAAGTTACCTACTTCATCGTACAGCGAGCGCGATATAACAAAACTTATAGAAACTACCTTCTTACCATAAATATTATTACCAAAATGTTAATTGTAATGCTAAATGATATAATGTTAAATGTAATGTTAATTGTAAGCTTGTGCTACTCCTGGACTACTAAAATGTACCTAATTTAGTCTTATTAAGTATTTATTTCTGTAAAATGATTTGTAATCTTTAGAAATAAATGAATTCAAACCGCAAAAAGGAAGTTTAAGATTTTGATCGTCTGTTCCGTCATAACTGGTTTGAGGAGTTGTGTTGCGATGTGTGCCGGGTACGATGCGCCAAATGTTGTTGTGTCGGAAGTTTGGTCGTGGAGAGTCTCCAGATCAATCTCCCTCTGGCGCAGCATCGTTTGTCATGTTGGTCTTGGAACTCAACTGCCGTCATCCTTCCTGTTCCTAAGTTTTTTAAGTGAATAGGCTTAAAAAACTAGTGCGATTTACCATCAACGATTGCATCACTGCTTAGAATCAGGCGGGATTGTAGTCAAGCGCTAGTTTACAATTATTACTTAAAAAAAAAAAAACTTGTACAACTTATTTGACTGTGTATCTTTGGTAGCATCTTGATTATCTACGGGTTATAGGCTATGTGACGCCATAATAAATTAATGTGGGAAACCTATAGAAGGCAGAAAGTTACTAACTTAAAAGCTACCCTTCCTAACACCTATCCTTAGAAAACAAGAAACGGCACGATCTAGCGCTGCAGCTGTCTGTTCTTGAAAAGTTATTTCCAGAGAGAGAGAGATAAACCTTGTAGGACAGGTCTTTGCTTGAACTTGAAATATTACCAACACCTTATAGTCTTGCACGGCAATAATCATTAATTGCCATGGTTGCTAAAGAAGATATAATTAAGAATAGAAAATCATTATACTGAGAAACTATTTATTTATTTATTATTATCTAAGTATACTCGGAATTTCTCTACGTGATCGAATCAGAAATGAGGAGATCCGCACTAGAATCAAAGTTACCGATATAGCTCTTCGAGTCGCTAAAATTGGAAGTGGGCGGGACACATTGTTCGTAGAACCGATAGCCGATGGGGCAGTAAGGTACTGAAGTAGCCGCCACCTGCTGAAGGCCCCTAACAAGGTGAATCGATGACCTGGTGAAGGTCACGGGCAGCCGACGGATGCGGGCAGCACAAGACCGGTCATTGTGGATAGCCTTGGGGGAGGCCTTTGTCCAGCAGGAGACTTCTATAGGCTGAAGAAGAAGAAGACTCTTAAAGACTTCTAAGTGGCAGTGGCCAGGGTACATTCCTCGTAGAACCGAAGGCCGATGGATCAGTAAGGTTCTGGACTGGCGGCTAGGTATTGAAAGACGCAGCGTAGGGGGCCTCCCTTTGTTGCGTCTTCCCAACAAGGTGGTCCGAAGACTTGGTGAAGGCCGCGGGAAACCTATGGATGCGGGCAGCAGAAAACCGTTCATTGTGTAAAACTTTGGGGAGGCCATTGTCCAGCAGTGTAACTCTATAGGCTGAAGAAGAAAAAGAATACGTCAAAGAGAAGTCTTGTTTATTATGCTAATCCAAATAACCTCTCTGTTCCAATTGCTAATAATTTCAACGGCTAAAAAAACGGTTAAAAATGCAAGGCAGCACTCTATATCATTACTATTTTATGTACTTCAATTACGTATACAATTGGTGAGGTCATTAGCGGCTACCCCTCGTAAATAATTCATTAATTACTGTATGAGCCGAACGCTTTGCTCATGGATCGGAATAATGTATTGAATAGTGTTGATAGTAAGTTGAATTCATTTTACTAATCACCTACGACGATACAAAATAAAGAACACTTATGAATTATCAGCCTATTGTGTTCCTACACTTAGAACACAGGTTTCCTCTCAGTGAGAGGTAGTGGGCCGTAATCTACCACGCGGACCTACTGCGGAATCACACCTCAGACAGAGGAAGTCTGTGTCTAAGCCATGGGAATATTATAGGCATATTAAGTTCATCATCATCATCATCATCTCAGCGTTAATCCCAGTCGCATCCGAAACTTTTTCAGTTTGGAGTCTAGGGTCCGCTTTACCAGTCTAACTGCTCATTTTAGCTAAACTTCGATATTTTTCGTGAAGCGACTGCCGTCTGACCTCCACACCCCGAAGGCAACATCGGAGCATTGCAGTTAGACCAATTGTTGGATTTTTGAGGGTTCCAACAACCCGTAACGACTGCCATCAGATGTTCGTATGGCAACCGGGACCAACGGCTAAACGTGCTTTCCGAGGCACGCCCAGACCAGTGCAAATATTCATATTCATGCATACAAATATTTACACTGCGCGGGGATCGAACTCGCGCCTCCTTGCATATATAGGCATATTAAGTTGTTATAGCTTAAATGACTGAGAAAGTCATTTTAGTGACGCGCCTAGTAACGTCACTAAACCATTCCCATCCAAATTTAAATTAGTTTTAAGGCCCACCTACTGAATCAGATTCTGTTATTAACTAAACAACAGGTGCGTACAGTTACAACAGCTTTAATTGGCCAAGTATATTGATTAAACGTTATAAATTAGTTCTTAAACGCGATCCTGCCTTATGGCATGATGCAATCGGTGATGATAAAGCGCAATAATTTATTAAGAGCGTATCTTGCCTTGAAGACGCTTAAATTGCAATCAGATGGAAAGACTCCCACAGGCCTATTGCTCCAGTCCCTCGATGTACGCACCTGACGCCAGGCGCATCCGGTGTCCTCAAAGAAATGTCAGCACTGGACGGGGTCCACGAAGACCGATGCCTGGGGCAGGGTTGCGGGTTGGTCAAACCGTGGCCCTGGCACACAGGGAAGTGAAGGGACACGGGTGGGTTTTAATCAGTAAAAGTCTAACACGTCCTTCCGCTCCGCCCAGAGCGGGAGGAGTCATTTGATGATTTCCAATTCACACCAAAAAAAAGACGAAAAGTCTTCGTCCGGATCGTAGCGGTGTCATCAACGGGGTGGATACTCGTCGATACGCCTCGTCAGATAATGGAATGGTGATGGCGGAATTATGTCAAATAATTCCCGCGCTTCGTCTCCAAACCAAAAAAAAAAAGTGTTATTTTTAGGAGTCACAAGGAGAGAGGACAGGATGGAGGACGTCGAAATGGTAGTTTATATGCTTCTAAACTGCTCGGAGATCGCCATGTACGAGGCAAAGTACTTAGCAACCCAAGTACCTTCCGAACAAATACCGTCTAAGTCACAATGAGAGAGGACAGGATGGAGGACGTCGAGATGGTAGCTTATATGCTTGTAAATTGCTCGGAGATCGCTATGTACGAGGCAAAGTACTTAGCAACCCAAGTACCTTCCGAACAAATACAGACGTTAGCCGAATTGTTTCAGAAATTATTAAAAACCCGTCCATTAGTAATGTACTACAATTAATGCATACAAATATTGTACGATTCCGTACAGGCATTATTTGCTTATGTCGCGACCTACTTCGCGATTTGTATTACTTACGTTAATATTGATACTTTATTAGTTGACCAATAGCCGCCGTAGAGCTATAACCACGGATTAGCATCCAAACTACTTTCGTGTACTTTTACGAATAAACTTAATAATTGTAAAGTCTGTGGTTTTCGTCAACTCATCTTCAGCTATCTCTGAACCATACAAATATCATTTCATTTCACCCAGGAAAGCTTTCGTTTTTCCTAAGAAGTCACCAAGATTTTTTAAACAAATCGTCAATTTATCTCCGACATCGAAAACGTCTTGAGGACGCCACGTTCGTAGAAAATGTTCACAATAAAATCTAACGCGTGTTATGACGCCAAATGGCGGCAAAGGTAGGTAAGCGCACCTGCCACCTTGAATATGAACAATAGGCGCGAGGTAGATACGCGTCAAACGAATATTGGGTAATAATCTTTGTGTTTTTTTATTTAATAAAACATTTGATATTTTGGGGTTTGGTGTGATCAAAATTTTATTAATCTGTTTATCTCCAATTGTTGGACAAAGTTTTTCCTCGTGAAAATATTTGTTTTTATTACTTTTATTCGTATTCTGGCAGTTTGAGTAATTTATGTGGCCTAGCCAAGTGTCTTTTTTTTGTTTGGGATGGGAAATCTTCTCGGTGGTAGGCAACAACATCAGCCGCCGGCATAAGTTACCACCCACCAGACAAAGTCTTGCCGCCAAGCGATTCGTCGTGTTCCGGCATGATGTCTGGTGAAGCCGTACGGAGAACGGGTCTGAGCAGTTGTGTTGCGATGTGTGCCGGGTACGATGTGCCTAATGTTGTTGTGTCGGGAGTTTGGTCGTGAAGGCTCTCCAGATCATCCTCTGGCGCAGCATCGTTGGTCGTGTTGTTGGGTTAAACATTGCATCACCTCGCTCAACTGCCGTCTTCCTTCCTATTCACTCAGTTTTTTTGAGTGAATAGGCTTAATAAGCTAGTGTGCTTTACCATCAACGATTGCATCACTGCTTACCATCAGGCGGGATTGCAGTCAAGCACTAGTTTATAACTATTAAAAAAAAAAAAAAATCATCAATTGACTTCTGCCGTTTTGGAAAGAGCGGAAGGGCATGTCAGACTCTTAGTGACTAAAACCCACCCGTGTTCCTCCATTTGCTTGTAGGCCAAGGCCACGCCAACCCGCAATCCTGACCCAGGAGCCATCGGTCTTCGTGGTCCCCGTCAAGATGTGGTGACATCTCTTTGAGGCGCGCGTGAAACACAACGCGCCGTCGTCGACTCGGGCCTGGTTCTTACCGGGCGGCGAGCTGCCCACTGCTCACCGCCCGCAGGCCCGCGCCTACGGTGGCCAGGAGTTCGGTGTTGTCTCCCGACAAGGGTGTCTTCTGCGGCAGCTAGTATCGTGAGGGCGCTGGGATACCGCTGCCTCACGCGCTCCGCCTCCTCTTTTGCCAGCATTACTGCTTCGCAGAAGGAGGTGACGGCCTGCCATGCACTCTCGCTCTGGACCATGACCTGGATCAGGGTCGTACGCGAGAGATCGCCGCCGATCGCCGCTACGAGGAGACGGCGATGCTCTACCCAAGCCGGGCAGACCTCCACCGTATCCATCACCGTATCCTCAGAGCTATTACCCAAGTCTCCTTTCTTTGGTATTGTTCGTCGATTGTTGAGCTTCTTAAATTTTGAGTAGAGCTGCACGATTGCTGACAATTGCATGCCCTGACTGGTCAGGTCTGTTCAATCTGTGTGGTCCTTTCCTTAAAAGACCAATCTGGATATCAATCTAAATGATCTCCACATGGTATGATAATTTAAGACAATATCCCCTGTTTGTTCCGGCCTTTGTACTGAGAGTAGTCGAAACCGCCAACAACCAACGCCATCTAGGTCAATATCATTAAAGAAAAGAACGTTTCTAACAAAAGAAATAACTGGACAGAATAAAGGCTACCTTGAGGTTTCCTCTCGATAATTTTCTATTGTCTTTAACATCATTCACATCTTTTTACGTCGAACTTCGGCGAAAAAGTGGGCTCAGTTTTTCTGTTGTAGCTAGCAGCGGCAACAATATGGGAACAGACTGTTCCAAATTATCTGAACAAATATGTTTTCAAAACAATAACAACACAACAACAACCAAGATTCTGACAAGAACTTTATTCAATTGAGATAAAGCTTAATTTTCTTAGTTCTTGAGATCATTTTTGGACAGCCCGTTCATCCCGATACGCTTTTAAGGAAGAATGATCAACTAGTGTAATAGTCGTTCCTTCATTCATACTAACGATATTTTTTACCATTGTTTGACAGTGAAAATTAACATTTAAAATATGACTTAATCTATCATCCATACTAATATTATAAATGCGAAAGTAACTCTGTCTGTCTGTCTGTTTGTTACGCTTTCCCGCTTAAACCTCTCAACCGGTTTTGATAAAATTTGGCACAGACAATCTTTAGACCCAGAGAAAGAACATAGGCTACCTTTTATTCCGGAAAAATTTGATATTCCCGAGGGAAATCTAAAAAGCGCGATATAACCGAACTCCACGCGGGCGAAGCCGCGGGCGGAAAGCTAGTATAAAAATAAAATAGGCTTAAAAATGGCGAAACTTCCATATTTTAATTAAACTATTGTTACCACATAAGTCCGACTGTATTATATTATTTTCTTATTTTTGTTTTAATATATCCAGTAGTTTTAGGCCCTTCGCTGACTGACAACCGCACAGATCGGAAAGCAGGTAAAGCTTGTCCTGGTTGTCTTAAACCGATAGTCCCGGATGTAATTCTGTTGTCATTCATTTCAGAGCCTAGGCAGAACCTTTTTATCATCCCACAGCTGGGCACAGGTCTCCTCTCATACAGAGAAGGATTGAGCGTAATCACCGCGTAATCACCACGCTTGCTCAATGCGGGTTGGCGATTTCAGACTTAAAGTCCAGGTTTCCTCAAGATGTTTTCCATCACCTTTTAATCAGTCTTTGGTGTCCAAGATATACTTAGAAAGTACACGTTGCTTAGAAAAGTTACGTTGGTACTTGCATGACTTGGAATCGTACCCGCACACTCATACTCCCTGCCACCATGACAACTTCGAACATCGAAATTATAACATCTTTACGCCCAAAAGATTTGTACATGAAATTTTACGCTGGTTTTCCTCTTAGATCATCGTCTGTTTAACAAGTTCGAGCCATCGACTAGTGTAGCCTTAAAGTACCATCATCATCTCAGCGTTAATCCCAGTCGCATCCGTAGCCTTTCAGCTTTGGAGTCTGGGGTCCGCAGTCCGCTTTACCAGTCCAACTGCTGATTTTGGCTAAACTTCGATATTTTCCGTGAAGCCGTCTGACCTCCACAACCCGAAGGCAATATCTAAGCATTGCAGTTAGACCAATTGTTAGACTTTTGAGGGCTCAAACAACCCGTAACTACTGCCACTAGATGGTCGTATGGCAACAGGGGCCAATGGCTTAACGTGCTTTCCGAGGCACGACCAGACCGGTGCAAATATTCACATTCATGCATACAAATATTTGCACTGTGCGGGGATCGAACCCGCGCCTCCTTGCGCAACGGCCGCGTTCGCTACCGCTACGCTACGGAGGTTGTCTGTAGCCTTAAAGTATCACTACCAGTAATTTCCTCCGGACTTAGTCATCGAAAAATCTATCCAGAAACATATGCTAACCATGCTAGCAAAATAAGACTTGAATAAATGCAAGGCATGTATGAGAACCTCTCGGGAGAACTAACAAAATTAATCAGAAGAACAAAATGGCGTTAAGAAAGCAGTTTCCCGGCTTTCAGAGTAGTAATGTCGGCCATTTCTACGTGTCGCTTTACTACTTCCGATGGGGAATGCTGGCGGGTCTTTATTTTGTTAGACATGACGGGAATGACTCGGTTGTGAGTTCGGATAAGTAAAGCGGGTCGTAAATTTCCGTCATTCATAGAATGAACTCAGATAGAGATTGCATGGTCATCATAAAAACTTTGTTATTTCGTACTAACAATAAATCTGTAGATATTTTTTGACCCCGCACTAAGCTTTAGAACTGGCATTTGAAGTAAAAACTTATTTAGCGGCGTTAAGCACTTTTATTAGATGGGGGAAAAGCATTGGATTCGCGGGAGCATGACCGATCTGACGCCTTGATAGTTTTTTTTTACCGCTTCGCTGTCAGTCTGTCCGTCCGTCCGTCTGTCACCAGGCTGTATCTCATGAACCGTAATAGCTACAGTCGAAATTTTCAGAGATTATGTATTTCTGTAGCCGCTATAACAACAAATACTAAACACAATAAAAAAAATATTTAAGAGGGGCTCCACAATACAATACAACAAACGTTTTTTTTTGCCGTTTTTTGCTCTATATTAATAACGGAAATAGATAGACGCTTGAAATGTTCACAGAATATTTGTTTATATATTAAAAATTAAATAAATATTTAAATTAAAATAAAATAAATATTGAAGGGGGGCTCCCATACAAGAAACCTATTTCTTTGCCGTTTTTTGCTCCATATTAATAACGGAAACAGAACCATTCTTTTTTCCGTTTTTAAAGATAATGGTGCAGAACCCTTCGTGCGCGAGTCTGACTCGCACTTGGCCAATTTTAGAATATTCTGTATTTTTTGACGATTTAAATTTTCACTTATGTCGCTTAGTCCCACGACAGCAATTTTTTTTAACGAAGTCATTTCTGTAGTTGTTTAAAATGACGGTATAGCCTTAAGGAGTCGAGCAGAAGATAAAAGACAGAAAGAGCTCTAAGAGAAATCTAAATAACAGCGTGGGCGGGACTTGTAACTGTTAATTAGTGTACTGTGCTCTCTTAGGTCTTACTCCTGAACGAAGTCGTGAGCAGAAGTGAGTACCTATGAAGTGCCGCGAGAGATCGTAGTACGGCGGACAGAGCTCCGGCGGGATCTCATGGCGATATGGAGAAGGCGATTGTCGCAATGCAGTGCCGGGCACGCCACAATAGCACTGGTAAGTCCCCTCTTTGAGGAGCGGCCGGCCCTGGTCCAGGCCATGGTCTGAAACGAGAAGGCATGGATGTCATGGCAGGCCGCCACCTCCTCCTGCGAAGCAGTGATGGTAAAGGAGGGGCTGGAGCACGTGAGGGAGCAGGAATCCCAGCGCCCTCACGCCTCTAGCTGCTGTAAGACACACCCTGGTCGGGAGACATCACCGAACTTCTGGCCACCGTAGGTGCGGTTCGACGGGCCAACGCCTTCTGAGTCAGGGTTGCCGGTTAGTTAAAAAAGAAACCGCACGTGGCCCCGGTGCACATGCAAGTGAAAAAACACGGGTGGGTTTTAGTTAGTAAAAGTCTGACAGGCCCTTACACTCTGCTCAGAGTGGTAGAAGTCATTTGATAATTTCCCATCCAGAACAAAAAAAAAAGCGAGTATAACATAAACACGCCGCTGTGTTTTTGCTTTACCATCACGGATTGTATCACTGCGTACCATTAGGTAGGATTTTAATTCTAAAAGAAGTGAAAACTGAAACCATTATTATGCATTTATTATTTACAGATTTAATATTATTAAAGAATTAAATTAAACCGATGGCCGCTGGAGCAGTAAGGTTCTGGAGTGGCGGCCACGTACTGGAAGACCCCTAGGCGCGACGCGTAGGGAGGCCCCTAACAAGGTGGACCGATGACCTGGTGAAGGTCGCGGGAAGCCGATGAATGCGGACAGCACAAGACCGGTCATTGTGGAAAGCCTTGCGGGAGGCCTTTGTTCAGCAGTGAACCTCCGTAGGCTGAAGAAGAAGGAAAAATAATTAAATACACATTATACATACGTATATGCATATCTCGCTGTAGCAATCACAGTGTCGGGTTGGTCACGCTAACGCGAACTCAGTGCTTTTTCCCATTCCAAGGAAAGTGCTTAACGTCGTCGCTAAATAACAAGTGTTCATTTCAAAAAACTTCCTTGCTTTCACGAAATTGTGTACAAGATTTAAAAAAATGCATACAAAAACACTTAAACTCACTTCTTTTTCTCATGTACGTAGTGGTATTCTATTTTAAGCCCGGTCCCTTAGTTGCCTCTTATGACACCCACGGGAGGATATGCGTTCCGTGGGTGTCATAAGAGGCAACTAAGGGAGCTCTGACCAGGGAAGCGGGGAGCAGCGTTTTCCCTGTGGAATATCAAATTACTGCGATGCCCAACCCTTCTTGCCAAGGAGGATTGAGGATTATTATAATTTAAACGAAACATGATTTCGTTTAAAATGTTTGAATCATTGCCACAGCCAAAGAAATAATGCAGTAAATCTTTACCAGAAACACCACAGACGTTTCTTCCAAAAAAAAAAATTGCATCTCATTTCATCTATCTTCATAACAAACTTAAATAAACGTAACAGGTAGAAGTTCTACATCTAAATCATTGTTGATAATGTGGGTAATTTTAAAAAATCCCCTGCTTCTCCTCGCTCTCCTGGTCCCCCCAGCTCCACTAGCTCCCCTGGCAGTGTAGTCTGGTGTTCGGTTATAATAAATAGTATAATAAACAAGATTAACGATGCATAAGGAGGCACGTTTCCTGGACAGTGATGTAAGTGCATGTGGACCGGATTTCGAGCGGCCTTACACTGTAGCGAATGTTGGGCGTGTTACACTTTTATTCTGATTACAGCAAAAGAAATACACCTAAAATTATAAAAAATTAAAACAAAGTTTATAATGGTAAAAGGGCCTCAGATCAGGATAATGTCAGCTGTAACCCAGGAGTGCCACACACTACAATTACAGATTTGTCTATTTTTACAGAATTTTCAGTCCGTAAAAGTGATATAGTTGCGAAGGTCACTTTGACTACAAATTTTAAAGACACAGAGGTCAGAATAGAAGGTGGCGCATAGTTTAAAACATAACACCCGTACGCTACTGCTGATCCGTCGAGGTAGCCCCATTTTTGGAGTTACATCTTCCCACTTATGTCCAGAGTTCAGAGACTTTTTAATTTTTTAATTTTGTTTATACTCTAAGACAACTTTGCAACTTACTTGGACCAGCAACGGCTCGACCTACAAATTTGAGTTTCATATCTACACTTGTCTATTTTGCTTGCCTTTGAAAGTGCAAACTAACTTGACCAAAAATGGATCGAGCAATACGTTCATTACTTATCTAACAAAAACACACTACAAAAATCTTTATTAAATTAAGTCAACTACGCTTACATACCTCTACAACCTAACATACACAAACATGCAGGTATATTGAAACTACAGCTTGTCCCGAGCGCTCCCAGGGGGGTTGGACTATGGTCCAATCACAAAAGTTAGTGTCAGCCCTGTACTTAATACCCAGGGGAATGTACACAGTTGTATGGATTGGCAGACATCTACGTGTACCTCATCAGTGGAATTGATTTTATCTTGTTAATATTTCAGTGTTCGTGGATGATGGATGTAGTTATTAAATTGAAAAGGGGGATGACAGTGTTCGTGGATTCTTCCACAAACGAACTTTTGATTATTTTTATTGGAAAATTTGTTATATAGGGGAAAAGTTTATGATATTTATGCTTCCCAACTAAATATATTGGGGTCAGTTTATAATGTAACCTGATAAAGCTGTATACCACTGTTTAACATTGAGCAACTCTCTATATTTTGATATCCAACAGTTACTGAGTAATACGGAAAACCTTGTTTAGCCTGGAGACATTCAGGCTACTGACTATTTTGAAAAAGTCAACTTTCAAACAAAAAAAAAAATTACAATCGAAAGTGGTTCAGGCATTTGGGAGTTATGACAGCGCAGACAGACACACACGTTAAACTAACAACCCTGTTTCATCAGAGGTTAAGAGAGAAAATTATAAAATTCCCAGTTCGGTGTGACAGAAACCCATGTGAAATCCGTATAGCGCATGCCCAGTGTGCACTCGGCTTAACTTCAAATATTTATACCAGCTCTGGTTGGTTTTAGACAATAAAATTTACATTTTTACACACGCTCGCTTCTCCTTCTGTCGTGGGCGTTTCAAGCGTGTTTTTTGGCAGATAGTGGTATAAATGATTTATTTGATTATTTCCAATGGAGTAAGTAAGTTTGTTACATCGTGTGTTACGTTCTTTAATGGGGGTAATAAATGGGTTGGCCTGGAAGTGCAAATCTGTAGGTCGTAATAGGAGATCAAATATTTGTTGCAGTTTATTCTGAGTATAATGATGAAGTCAGAAAGAAAATTATTATTTGTGGATTAATTCTAAATAAATCCATGTGTATTTTCGAATTCTCTGTTTTTTTTTTTATCAGATGACATGCACGACGCATGCAAATGCAAAAACATATTTACTTCTAAAGTAGATCAACTACCGAAGTCAATTCTAACTAGGCTGGTAATTTACACTTTTCGAATGACAAAATCACTTAAGACCAAGTTGTAGTAACAGTGTTACCCAATTCGGCAGAGTAATTGCGAACCGTAACAGACTCTCAGTAGGAATTGGTTTTATTTTGCCAGTTGAACAACATTCATTGCGTTATTTACTTTGTTGAGCAGACATATTTTCTTAACAGATGCAGTAATGTATGACTCCAGAGCAGAAGGTTGCGTGTTCAAATCACGTCGGGGTCACCAGTGTGGAGGCATGAGGAACAGGGAAAAGTTCACTCATCCTCCGTAGAAAAGGGAATCCTCCCTTTTCTACGGAGGATGAGTGAACTTTTCCGACCAGACAGGTGTTATGTCTTTTGGGAAATTGGGAAGTTGTATATTTGCTAGTTGCACGGTAAACTCTGGTTGCGAGATGTAGAATTCGTGTGACGTCAGTATGACGCGTTGTTTATTTTTGGAGGTACCACTACATGTATTAGCAATATGTTTCAAAATGACTCCAATTGTTGGTAAGAGTGTGTTATACAATTAGGGTGCGGGTGCTGTATTATATTAGAAATGTTTCTTATAATATCATCAGTACAATGTATGATACCGACGCCAGCACATCAAGCTACTATAATTTGATAAATTTCTTTAATAGATTTTTAATTATATCTTTAACACCACTACGATCCAGACGAAACGTTTCGCCTCCTGTTTTATACCGAGTACATCGAGGGACTGAAAAAATTTGCAAGCCGCGGTGTTGCCGTCGGACTACAATTTAAGTGTCTTCAAAGCTAGAGTGATTAATCTCTCTATAAACTAGCGCGCTTTACCATCAACAATTGCACCACTGCTTACAGGCGGGATTGTGGTCAAGCGTTAGTGTATAATAAAAAAAAAACAATTAAGGTCTAAAGGTCTTTGGAACTGTACTTATTCATTTATTCGTAAGTACATAGTATGACCAAAGGGATAAATATTATAATTTTAAGAACGTTATCACGTTCTCAGTCCCAATCCGTCAAAAAGTATATCTAATTTCTCTAGATTTCAACAGGTTTTCGACATTTCTATGTCGCCTAGATGAGACTGTGACTACATTTTGAACGTTTTAAGTTATGGGAATTGGCCCTCACACATCTTCAATCAGTCTATAATGGTAGATGTCACGTGTCTTAGATTTTTTTTAAAAATCTAGTACATTTCAGTGTCCTCACAATATTTTTCTTCTCCGTTTTGAGAGCAGTGGTGAAGAAATAATTTACACAAAATTAAGCGCTTGATGTGGTTTGATACAGCGACCTAAAACTTGTAGGTAGTGATATCCCACTAGACTTTTAGTCGTGCCAAAAATACAATCACTTCCTGTCTCATAAGTACACTACCTAAAGAAAAAGATAATTTCAAATGTAAACGAAAATCCTAACCCACTTGAAAGCGTAAAGTTACAGACCCATAATACAATATCCGTTTTAACAATACGCGATCTACCAAATTGCATATCGTTGGCAAAAAAACACCTTTCCGCCAACGATATACAATTTGCAAGAACGCTTTCCATGGCTGGGAAATACCGGGATCTGTTCAATGTAATATTAAATACTGGAACAATGAGGACGGGAGTTAAAATCCCGGGATATTGTATAGATCCTGGATTAAAATATGTAAAGGAATTTCCCGTAATGTTCGTGGGAGTATCTGTGTCATGACTAAATATTGGAAACAATGCTTCTCGTCTTTTGATGTTTTGGGACGGTTGAATTAGCGTTATTTCTTTGTGTTTTCTGTGTGTGTGTATGTGTTTGTGTGTGTTGTGGGATTTGTTCAGCATTAGACCTTTGTTTAGCATTGTTTACGTAAATCGTTAAACCTTTGTACAAGAGCAAGAGAGTTTCTTTAGGGTACGGTGTATACCTTTATAGGCGTTGCGCAGGGGCGGTTCCGGAATGGTCTTTTAAGAGAAGCCGGGACCACTCTATATGCGGATGGTGATCACCGAGGTGGTTTTAGTGAGGCAAAAATCCCACACTCCCCGACCTCTGACCCAGAGATCGGGTGCCTTTTGAAGGTTTCTGGACTGGTGTCACGCAGCTGCCTACGGTACCGACGACACCCAACAACTTTCGGCCAAAACTCTTCTTTTTGGAACTTCTCGTGGTGGTTTCGGAAGGCGCACCACGAAGAGCGCATATTAATCTATTCTGATGTGGTTAAAATTTTTTTTTTTTAAATAGGTAACTATTAACGAGTGCTTGACTGCAATCCCGCCTGATGGTAAGCAGTGATAAGAAACCGTGACCCTGGCCGCCTTTCTTCACTTGACCCGGATAGGTTTTAGTCAGTAAAAGTCTGACACGCCCTTCCGCTCCACCCAGAGCGGGAGAAGTCATTTGATGATTTCCAATTCCATCAAAAAAAAAAGAAATATATAACTAGTTTATTAAGCCTATTCACTTAACAAACTTAGTGAATAGGAAGGAAAACGGTAGTTGAGCGAGGTGATGCAATGTTAAGCCCGACAACACGACGATGCTGCACCAGAGTGAGATTGATCTGGAGACCCTCCACCACCAAACTCCCGACACAACAACATTTGACGCATCGTATCCGGCACACATCGCAACATAACTGCTCAAACCCGTCCTCCATACGGTATCCTATCATATTAAGTGTAAATTTTAGCATGCGGCTGATGAGCAAACCATTAATCACAGAGGTCACAACATAAAGTGATGGGCAACGCGTTGAACTAACGGTCAACTACCTAATGGTGACCACTGATCGTTCCTAAGTACGACAAAAAGGGCCCGCGACGACATTGCCAAATCGCGTGTCTACACGCATATGGGGACAATTAATTTTCTGCTTGTTTTGATTATTTTGCATTTGTTTTCAACTCAATGTTGTTTACTGTTTTTCCGCTTGTATTTCTGCTTAATTTTATGTAAGATTTTTATGTTGATACATTTAACATTTTTGTGGTTTCCAGTTGAATCTGCATAATATTTATATTTTGACACCTTCTTTTTATTAATTTAAAATCCTCAAGTTAATGGTAAACTTTATATTGATATGATGTATGATTCTATATTGGTTTTAATTTTATATTAATAACTTAGAATTTTATATTATACGAGTAGCTGTTTCGAGTCTGGCTGTTTGTTTGTTGTTTTATATGTTTGTAAATGCACCCACAATACAGGAGAAATTTCTAGTGTAGGACAACATTAAAAAAAGAAAATTGTTTGTCTCATTATCCGCTTAAAAATAAAAAAAAATAAAATTAAAATAAAAAATAAAATCTATTTAATTCAGGCAACATGGGCTCCTCATTGCTTATCCTCATTAATATTATAAATGGGAAAGTGAATTTGGTTGTTTGTTTGTTCGGCTTTCACGTCGTAACTAATGAACCGATTGCTTTGAAATTTTGCAGACGTAATGTTAGAAGTCCGGATTAAATAATAATGTATTTTTGTCCCCGAAAAATTCGATATTCCCAAGGAAAATCTTAAAAGCGATATAACCTAATTCCACGCGGGCGAACCACGCGGCTAGCCTAGCTAGTAGTTTATAAATTCTATTTGGCGGCAAAGTTGATAATTATGTATATGAAAAATTTTATATTCGTCTTCTTCTTCCAGTGCCTCTTCAACCCTGAAGGTTGGCCGTCAGGTTCTTGTAGGTACTCGGTCTTGTCAATCGCGACTTGGAACAGTTTCTCGATGGAAGTAATGCCCGTCCACTCCCTGATGCTTCGCAGCCACGATTTCGAATATTGCGAATGCAAATAGTACACATTGTAAATATTACTACCTAATTGTTGTAACTCGAATGAAAGGCCAATCTTTCTTCGCTACTCGTGGATTAAACGGTCTGAATTTAAGCATTTTCTTGGTACTTTAAAAAAAATCGTAATGCTGTGCATTTTAATGACATATTGGAGCAATATAATATGTCTAACAACGCCGGACACACGTATGTCGCAGTCCTTTCTTTCTCTCGGCCACTCTACTTCTTCGCTCTGAATTTCATTTCACTTTATAATTATTTTATTTTAATTTTCCGCACGTATCATCCTGTATTTACAGAGAGAAAATTATCCAGATAACAAAACACCGCAACTTTAATCTCCAACTTACCTCAACTTTTAAAACAATAAAAATAACGAAAGCACAGCAAAAATAAGACCAGAGATATTACATTCGTGGAGCCAACAGCAAATCTAAGCGCAATTTTGTCCCCTTATGATTTACAATAGGTCGGAATCTTCCAAGATAGCTTTAAACCCGTGGGCCGGTATATTTATAGGCTCTCTCCCTACTACGTTTTTGTCTATAGTAGTCTTTACGGGTAGTGTCACGCGCTGAAGTATGAGAATCTTAGCAAGGGATGTCGTAATACCCAGTAAGTATGTTGTGGAGGTCAGATAGGGAGTCGCTCACATATAAAAATACTGCTATTTAGCTACACCTGGTGAGACTTGAAACCTACCTCAATATATTTGAGGAAAGTCTAAGCAGATAGTTTAATTAGAAATGTCGAATTTCGTTTAACATTTTTTAACTATCTAAGTATCTGTTTTTTTAAGAGGCTAAATCTATACTAATGTTACGAATGGACCTTATGTCGATGGCATACGGTTCAATATCGCGTGACATGCAGTGTGTCACTTTTAAGCCCTATTTCCGCAGATCTAGACATTTTCTAGGCACAATAATAAAACGCATTGCTAGACTTAGGACGGCCTATCGAATGGTACAAGTCTCAACAGTTTTGTCAACAAAGTGTCGACATCGAAATTTCTAGAAACCCGTTTCCGGGAATTACCGTAGGTACTTCCGAGTGACCTCGAAGTTATGTGCTATTATTATTACGTCTAGAGGAATCTGGAATGTTCGATCAGCTGGGCTATATATAGCGGCGCGACGCCGGCGCAGAGTCAGTCTACATTCGACTAGCGATACGAAAACAGCGACAGTTAAGAAGCGATCTTAAAGAAGACCTACTGCGACAATTATAACGAGAACTTCGAGTACGACGTGAAGTAACATCTACAGCATTGTTGTGTGTTTACAACACGGACTTCGTGGACATAAGGGAAGACTTCGGTACAACATCAGCTATGTTCTACTTGTCATTGCCTACGATCGACTGTACCTTCGTTGCCAATAAACTTCATAACCCTTAACCGGCGTTTAAGTACCCCTAGCCCGTAACACTAATATATAAAGCTGAAGAGTTTGTTTGTTTGTGCGCGCTAATCTCAGGAACTACTGGTCCGATTCGAAAAAATCTGTTTGCATTGGATAGCGCATTAATCCGGGAAGGCTTTAGGCTACATCACGCTGCGACCAATAGGAGCGGGGCATATAAAAAAACGCGGGTGAAACCGTGTGGCGCAGCTAGTAGATTCATAAAAAGGCATTTCGCGTTGTTGAAATTTTTATAAATGCAATAGCATGTTTTATTAAGACAAGTTAGTCGCGGGTATTCCGCGAATTCTGCTTGTTCGATGCAGAATTTGTGTATTTAATTCGAAGTTCATTCGTGAAGTACTCAATTCTGCCATAATCTGATAGTTTTTAGTTTAGTAAATAGGTGTGGTTTGGTAAATAAATTATAATGACTTGTTGAAAACAATCTTCCTGTTAGCTCCGAGCGCTTATGATAAAGCAGTTTACCACAGCAATTTTTTTTTTGTGCTAGGGCCACGGTGTCTTTTTTAACCTACTCACAAATGCCTACAATGTGTAAGAGAAAAAAATGTGTTTTTAGTATTTGTTGTGTGCATATCATTTGGGGGGGGGGGGTCCTTCCCCACTCTTGGCGGGCGGTAGACGCAGGAGGCCCCCAACAAGGTGGACCGATGGCCAGATGACCAGGGGCTCCAGTCTGCTATTTTTATAAATATGTCATTCCAACACGATTCCATGGTCATTGTGCTTAAAAGTTCGTAATCTGCTAAATTCATAATGATCGATCAATTATATCAGTCGTCTCGTAATGGAATGGTGACAGAATAAGATTGTCGTATTGCCATTATTAAGACCCGTTAGTAGAAATGATTTTCTACAAACTGCTACTCAATTTAAACATTTATTAATATGTAGTGGAGTGTCAGTGGTTGATCACTGAAAAGTCATAATGAGGCCAATTTGTTAGTAGAATACGAATTTGTCAAAATGGATCATTATGCGATCACTGATCGAAGATTCTGACACTATTGTATTAGCAGAATAGGACACCTGGTGAAAATCGCGGGTCGCCGATAAATGCGGGCAGCACAGGACCAGTCATTGTGGAAAGTCTTGGGGAAGGCCTTTGTCCAGCAGTGGACCTCTATAGGCTGAAGAAGTATTTGTTGTTATGGCGGCTACAGAACTAAATGATCTGTGAAAAGTAAAAAGTTTAATTGTCTATTTAATATGGTTTATGACATATAGCCTAAATAATAAAGTAAGGGACAGAGAGACATTATAAATGGGATCCTATTTCGAAAAATAGTATCCCATTTATACCTTTAGGTACGGAACCCTAAAACGATAAGAAATGTAATGTTCACAATCTAATCTTAGTCTCAATCTGTAGAAAATTCCTCTAATTTCCATGCCATTTGACAAAATTCAGATTAGTTTTTCGCGTTTCAAATCGCGAGAGTTTACCATCAGCCTGTGACTGTCTGTGTAACTAGCCTACCTCTAGCCGCCGCAAGAGACGCCCTGATCGGAAGACAACATCGACCCTGGCCACCGCAGGCGCAGGCTTGCGGGCGGTGAGCAGTGAGCAGCTCGCCGCTCGGTAAAGACCAGGCCCGGGTCGACGGCGTGACGGGTTCCACGAAGTTCCGTCAACAGGCAGCTAGTGGATTTTAGTCAGTAAAAGTCTGACACGCCCTTCCGCTCCGCCCAGAGCGGGAGAAGTCATTAGAGGATTTTCCAACCACATAAAAAAAAAGACTGACCGTTCTTAAAATTATCAGAATTGCCCTTCCGATCATATACGCACGCCGATAGCAAGTACTCACCGGACATTTCTAAAGAATATTATCGATAAGGTCAATTTAAATATGTGAAGGTCTACAATATTTATTCCCTAATATTCTATCAATGTGTACCCACTCAGGAGCGTCGTAAGTTAGAAATCCAGGTAGAAACTTTGTGTATTTATTTTAGATGGTTGGCGTAGTGATTGAACTATCGTCTGTCCCACTGAGTGTTGTGAGATCGATTCCCGCACGGTAGAAATATTTGTATGGCCTGCGGGTTCCGCCTCTGACCTTTTGTAGTTTTGAATATTAGTAACACTTCCACGATAGAGGATTGTTATTTAAAAAAAAAAACATCATCAAAATCATTATTTTGTCTTCAAATTAGACTAAAAATCAATACTTTCCGAAATCACATTAAGCAATTTTCAAAATTACATTAAGACAGTCCTCCAAAACGGCCGCCATTCACTCCTTCCTAGTGTTTTTGCAGGGGTGGTAATCTCTCCAGCAGCACAGCTATCTGACCATTTAGAAAAACTTGCTTATATACAATAATAGGCACGAACAGCAGTCAACATTACCAGCCACAAAACGTTAAATAAAATTGTTCTCAAAACTGTGAAAGATAACATTTTAAGGAAACCAACAAGCACTACAACCAAAAACTTCGCTTTGAAGTGTTTCGGTGAGTAATGGATTGTCATCCATCCATAATCTGATCTCAGCAAACATTGCTTAACTGCCGGCTGTGACTTAGTATCAAGGACCTAGCTAATGATTAGCTAATCATCTCCCTTTAAGAACAATTTCGATTGATAATTTACTGCCGTCACTCACATAGAAGATCACAATAAACCTTTCCCAAAAGTTCTATTATTCCCTTCCAAATATAGGAGTACGTAAATGTAGAAGCCAATTTCAATCTAGTCTACGTCACAGAAATGTCTCATAAATATGTATTGATCGATTGGAGAATATTGGTAGATGGCATTAAATATTCAAATTCGATGCCAGCGGATGCAATATTAGGAGCCGAGTACTGTGCTGTATTCCGGCGTTGTGTTTATCTTAATGCTAGATGGTGGAAAAAGATTACAAGGAGCTTGGAATATTTATACTTTGGCATAACTTGAATATTAAAGAATAATACTAAGTAAATTCTGAACCTGAAACTGTTTTGTCAAACGGCAGTATCATCATCATCATCCGCCCCAACTTTGTCCACTGCTGGATATAGGCCTCTTCAATGGCACGGCAACAAGCTGGATCCTGAGCAGTTCTCCGCCAACCACTACCAGCCACCTTTTTGATGTCGTCGCTCCATCTCGCCCAAGAGCGTCCTACACTATGTTTACCGAGACGCGGTCTCCATTCGATGATTCGTTTACCCCAACGGTTATCGGCCCTGCCGCATATGTGACCAGCCCATTGCCACTTCAGCTTGCTAATCCTCTTAGCTATGTCGGTGACTTTGGTCCTCTGTCGGATAACCTCATTTCTGATGCGGTCCTTCAGAGAACGGCAGTATCAGCTTGTGCATAATCAGCCTATAATGTTCCCACTCCTGAAACACAGGCCTCCTCTCGGTGAGAGGGAGTGGGCCGTAATCTACCACGCGGGCCCAGTGCAGGTTGGTAGATGTTACATATCTTCGAAATGTTGCGTCTAGGAGATGCCGGTTTCCTCACGATGTTTTCCTTCACCGTTTTGAGAGCAGTAGTGATGAAATAATTTACACAGTAAAACGCATAAAGTAAAGCGCCTAGCTGGGTTCGAACTAGGGTTGTAACGGAGGCTTCTTAGTGGAGGCGGAGGCGGATGCGGAGGCGACGAGTCTCACCTCCGCGGATGCGGAGGTTAACGGAGGCGGAGGCGGAGGTGAAAGTACATATAGAAAAAATTTAAATTTATGGTTAATTAAAACAAAATTTTTATTTTAAATACGTACATTAATAGTAGTATACTTGGTAAAAAAAAAATATTACCTTCTTGTAATGAAAATTAAGGAAAAACAAATAGTGTTTGCCGCATTCCCGCCTCGCACTAGTTGATTCTTGACCATTTCGCCCTCGAACGCGGCCGGGCGGTTGTCGAGCGTCGCAGCTTGCGCGTTATTTATTTTATAAATACGTAAATAAACCTCCGTTATAACTCCGCAAAAAGTTGTGCGGAGGCGGAGGCGGAAGCGAAGATACGATTTCATGCGGAACTTCCGCAGAAACGGAAGCGGAGGCGAAGCTCCGTTATAACCCTAGTTCGAACCTATGGCCTACATCTTGTAAGTTAGGCCACCATTGCTCTGTATCAGTTTGTGTTTTCTGAAAATTTGAATACTTCAAAACGTAAATTGATCGTGAGGCACCTGTTTTTAAGGTTTGCTATTATTGACAGCTCATTCACGATCCGCTCACCAAGTTGTGAGATTTTTCAGAATACACCAGTTGTTGCTAGGGATTGATCGCTCACATTAAGAATACACCAATTGTTGCTAGGGATTTACCGCTCGTTTTAAGAAGACACCAGTGTTGTTGCTAGGGATTTACCGCTCACTTTAAGAATAGGTACACCAGTTGTTGCTAGGGATTGACCGCTCACTTTAAAAATACACCAGTACTTGCTAGGGATTGACCGCTCCAGAATACTTGCTAGGGATGCTAGGGACCGCTCACTTTATGAATACACCAGTTGTTGCTAGGGATTGACCGCTCACTTTAAGAATACACCAGTTGTTGCTAGGGATTGGCCGCTCACTTTAAGAATATACCAGTTGTTGCTAGGTTGTTGGTCCGATTTACCGCTCACTTTAAGAATACACCAGTTGTTGCTAGGGATTGACCGCTCACTTTAAGCTTACTTCGTGCATAAGTTTTCAACCTGAGATTTATACAGAATACTAGCTGCGCCCCGCGGTTTCTCCTAAGTAAGTAGCAATGAATATAAAAAAATAGATAAAAACGTATTCTCAGGCTTAACGAATGTATGACGTATCTATTTATTGGATATACAAAATTTCATTAAAATCCGTTCAGCCGTTTTGGAGGACTTCGAGGACAAACACTGTGTCAGGAAAGTATTATATAACAGAAGATAGAAATAACTCCAGAAGTGAAAAATCGGGTACATGAAAAGATTATTCCTGCAGGGTAATTGCGTAACACATTATCAACAGCAATGGGTTTCATTTTTACAGCTCAACAACATTCATTGCGTTATTTACGTTGTTGAGCCGACACAATTTCGAACATAGAGAGCAATGGAATAGCAATAAGCTTCAAAAGGAGTAAAACTGATAGTAAGAGGTGCATTTCTGATGCGGACCTTCAGAGAACGGCAGTATCAGCTTGTGCATAATGAGCCTATAATGTTCCCACTCCTGAAACACAGGCCTCCTCTCGGTGAGAGAGAGTGGGCCGTAATCTACCACGCGGGCCCAGTGCGGGTTGGTAGATGTTACATATCTTCGAAATGTTGCGTCTAGGAGATGCCGGCTTCCTTACGATGTTTTCCTTCACCGTTTTGAGAGCAGTAGTGATGAAATAATTTACACAGTAAAGCGCCTAGCTGGGTTCGATTTGGGTTCTGATACTAACGATTAGTTTTTCAATTATAGATCAAGACAAAAGTGAGCTACTAAATTATCAAGCGTCATAACTTGTATGATTGATTGAGTAAACTATTAACAACCAATCAGAGTACTTGACTTACGTTTAATTTTGACATGTCTACAAATTCCGTTCCAGGGGGACTCTAAAATTTGTGTAAAAGAAGTTGATCCGTAAAAATAAGCGTCACATAATTTATTTTTGATAGCGGGTGCCCGCGACTTCGTTCGCTTGGAGTTAGTTATTTGTGCATTTTATTTTACCCCCAAAAGAGTCTATTTCTATAAATATAGGCTGGTGTAGGTCGTAATAAAAGGCAAAGATACGATCCAACCCCTATATTAATGTAGACGCAGAACATTACATAATTACTAACACGTACAGTATGCGCGTCGGCCCCGGTCGCCGCAGATAGGTACGCACGCGTCTACTCTACGGAGTCTCATGGGCTAATGACGCGCGCGGCGCGTGCGGCTAACCGCTCACCGCTGCGACCACAGAAATCGTAATAACAAGTTGTTATTACGATTTCTGTGGCTGCGACTGACGACAACCCGGGAAAATAGAGAGGGCGCGAGGGATGACGCGAGCGGGCAATGTCGCATTGTTATTTAGGCGCGCTATATAGATACATTATTTTACTTCTAGATCATAATGTGTACACCATACATTTTATTTATAAGCTCCGCTCCTGTTGGTTGCAGCGCGACGTTATATAGCCTAAAGCCTTCTTGGATTATTGGGCTATCCAACGCAAAAAGAATTTTTGAAATCGGACCACCTCTTCCTGAGATTAGCGCGTTTAAACAAACTCTTCAGCTTTATAATATATTAAGTATAGATGTTCAAACACATATAGGGGGGTAGGGATAATTATGAAATGATATTGTCACTCATTCTTAGTTTAAATCCGAAGTTGTTATATGTTCGTGAGTAGGAAACAGCTGTAACTTTCTCTGGGGCTTAAGAAAATCCCCAGTCTTGCTTGCTGAAAGTGTGCGTTGTAGTATGAAGTTTCATACTACAAATGACTCTTTCACCTGAACAGCTCAAGTTGAAGTGATAATAACTTCATGTAGTGCCCAGTTTGTTTAGGTATGAGAAACCATTAAATCACCTCTCCCGTTTTGGGCGGAGCGGAACAGCGTGTCAGACTTTTGAGTCACTAAAACCCACCCAACACGGGTGGGTTTGAGGTTATTTGATGATTTCTCTTTAGATGAGAAATCATCAAATAACCTCTCCCACTCTGGGCGAAGCGGAAGGGCGTGTCAGATTTTTACTATTTTTTTTTTTATTAGTTATAAACTAGTGCTTGACTGCAATCCCGCCTGATGGTAAGCAGTGATGCAATCGTTGATGGTAAAACGCACTAGTAACTAAAACCCACCCGTGTTCCTTAACTTGCATGTGCACTATGGTCAACGGCACCTATCTTTTTCGTACAACCTGCAGCCTTGGCAGATCCAGTGCAGTGTAATATTTCTATCAAGGTGTGGGTTATTCTTATAAATTTATTTAGTCGCACCAAAAATTTTAAATAACAAGAAATTATCGAAATCAACGTTTGCGTCACTGCTTACCATCAGGCGGGATTGCGATCAAGCGCTAGTTTATTATTTATAAAAAAGAAATGAATATGAATAATAAGGGTCTAGATATGCCGCCGCAGGAAATGCCTGGACGGGAGACAACATTGAACTCCCGGTAAGGACGCGCGCCTCCTTTGAGGCATCTCTTTAGATGTCAGTACATCGTGACGGGTCCACGAAGAACGATCCCTCCTGGGTCAGGGTTGCGGGTTGGTTAAAAAAGAAACCGCAGCCCTGGCGCACAGGTAAGTGAAGAAATACGGGTGGGTTTTAGTTACTAGTGCGTTTTACCATCAACGATTGCATCACTGCTTACCATCAGGCGGGATTGCAGTCAAGCACTAGTTTATAACTAATAAAAAAAAAAATAGTAAAAATCTGACACGCCCTTCCGCTTCGCCCAGAGTGGGAGAGGTTATTTGATGATTTCTCATCTAAAGAGAAATCATCAAATAACCTCTCCCACTCTCCAGAGTCATTTGTAGTATGAAACTTCATACTACAACGCACACTTTCAGCGAGCAAGACTGGGGATTTTCTTAAGCCCCAGAGAAAGTTACAGCTGTTTCCTACTCACGAACATATAACAACTTCGGATTTAAACTAAGAATGAGTGACAATATCATTTCATAATTATCCCTACCCCCCTATATGTGTTAACCTCGCCCAGAGTGGGAGAGGTTATTTGATGATTTCTCATCTAGAACAAAAAAAGCGCTATAGACATCATGCGGACATTGCGCACAAATAACACATTTATACATAATTCCTATCGTTGGTGGCAACTTGCTTCCGCCAAAACACAGCGCAGCTAATTACAAAATACGACCCATCAAACATATTTTCCACGTCTTCTAAAATTGCGCGAATGTGGAGCCAAAAGTTTGCATATTAACGAACAGAAAAACAAATAAGGAAAGTTTGTATAGAGGGTATCCGCCCTTTGAGACGAACTTCAGCCAAGACGGTGACACGAAATGCTCTAAAATTTAATTATCCATACAAACTTTTAAAGAAACACATTGGAATTAATCCGGAGAAATTGTTTTAGATGTCTGTTTGAGATGTAACGGAATTACGTTCTCATTTACTGTGAAAAACAGATTAAGTTTAAGTCAGAATGAACGTGAATCCACTCAAGACAAGCACTTATTTATTAAAGAAAAAAATGGTGTGGGTACATTAATAGTAAATAATATGTAAATATAAGTTAAGTAAAGTACAGTATTTTAATCATTTGCCATGAAAAAAACCATAACAAAGCGTATTCTCTAAAAGTGACTATTTTTTGAGTCCAATGCCAAGGCTGCCATAAAACTTAGCGTCATCGCAAAGATCCGGCGGTACTTCACACCAAAACAGCTTCTAATGTTGTATAAAGCACAGGTCCGCTCGTGTGTGGAGTACTGCAGCCATATTTGGGCTGGTGCTGCAAAATGTCAACTTGCTACTTTGGATCCTTGGCCTTGGACTCAATGAACCGCCCAAAGTTAAGGTTCGAGGAAATCTCAACTCCCAAAAGCTGAAGGCGGTCGGAACACTCCAAGGACACATTCCGAAAAGTAGGGGCCAAGGTAAACGGGCTCCTTTTGGCGGTGAAAAGACACGCCTGTATTTTAGCAGCATTGAATGCTACAAGATTGGCATTGCCACATTCGGAGACTGCCTGCAGTGCAACACTCGTTCGCTCAACCATGGCCTCTCTTTCGGACCGGATTGATTCCCTACTAGCCCGAGCATCCGGCAGGTATCTCTCTACAACTGTGCTGTCATCTGCATACCCATAGATACCGGGCATCCGCAGATCGTTAATATGCAGCAGGAACAGAGTTGCAGAGAGAACAGACCCCTGAGGAACACCGGCATTAGTTGACATGGGCTCAGAAGAGCATCCGTCGACAACAACTCGGAGGGACCGTTCAGTCAGGAAGTCTTTTACCCAGCCAGTCAGGCTAGGGGAAATGCCGTACGCTGAAAGCTTACTCAAAAGGCCAGCGTGCCAAACCCGGTCGAAGGCCTTCGAGACATCAAGGGAGACAGCAATCGCTTCCCCATTCTTCTCGAGGGCCTCGCCCCACAAGTGAGTGGCATACACTAGTAGGTCCCCAGTTGACCGATTGCGGCGAAACCCGTACTGTCGGTCACTGAGGAGATCGTTACCTTCCAGGTATGCCATGCCGCTCCATAATTTTGCAAAGTATGGAGGTGATCGAAATCGGCCGATAGTTGGCAGGATCGGCACGACTACCCTTCTTGGGCACGGGCTGCACATTAGCAAGCTTCCAGGACTTGGGTACTATACCAGTCCTAAATGAGAGGCGATACAAGCGCGTCAATACAGGAGACAACTCGGGCGCACATGCTTTAAGAACAATCGCTGGTATACCATCCGGACCACTAGCCTTATTCACGTCCAGATGACACAGTACTCTCAGAACCTCCTTTTTTCTAATGCGAACCTCAGGCATTAAAGCTCCGCAATGAGGTAAATTAGGTGGAGTAGCACTGCCAGTATCAAGGCGCGAATTATGGGCAAAGAGAGAAGCAAAGAGACCTGCTTTCTCTCTCACCGTATGAGCCAGTGTTCCATCAGGCCTAACCAGCGGAGGCAGTGAGGGCCGACAGAAGTTCGCCTCAACCGATTTTGCAAGGGACCAAAAAGATCAGCTACCGGATGGCTGCGCAGATAACTTGTTGCCAATATGGGTAATGCGGTCGAAGCGAGCCTTCTTGAGCGCCTTCTTGTAGGACTTGGCAGCACGGTTAAAGGCTCTCTTCTTTGAGCTTAGATCCGGAGCTCCGCGGTCACGAGCGTCAACCCAGTCGAGAAATGCCGTGTGCTTACGCTGTTCAGCTTGGACACAATCGGCATTGAACCATGGGCGAGCCGAGCCACCGACGGGCACGTCATTGAATGGGATAAAATACTCCATAGCTTGACGCACCACATTGGTTATAGCGTCCGCGCAGCTCGACGGATTGTTAGAAGAGAAGCAGACCTGCTGCCAAGGATAAGACGCAAAGAAGTGGCGCATCTCATCCCAATCCGTTGACCTGTATCGCCACATTCGCCGTTCACCACGAGAGTCGTGATCTGGTGGGGAGAAGGACGATACAGACCTCACCAGACAGTGGTCTGAAGTTCCCAACGGTGAGGAAACTGTTACAACACATCTGTCCGGATCAGTGGTCAGCAGAAGGTCCAAACAGTTGGCAGTATGGCCAACTATATCAGGCACCCTAGTCGCTTGCTCTACCAGCTGGGAAAGGCCCATAGAAAGCGCGAAGTTTCGCGCTTCTCTCCCAGCGTGGTCGGTCGTCTAGTATGGGAAGAGCCAGTCCTGGTGGCAGGCGTTGAAGTCCCCCAGAGCGACGAACTGAGCGTCAGGGTGCCGATGCAGCGCATTGTCAGCAGCCTCACTGAGGTGGTCAAATAATCGAGTTGTCTCCTGATCACCGCTGTGCGATCGGTAGACACAGGTGTAAACAATTTTGTCCACACCAGTGTCAACCAACAGCCATAGGGACGAGAAGTGAGGGTCTTCGAGGTGATGGAGGCGCCGGCAACAGATGTCATTGCGGACATACACACAGACCCCGGCACGCTGCAGGAAATGATGCTCCAAAGAGTATCCCGGGTAGCCGAGGTATGCCGCATCAGTTGGACATCTGATCTGGGTCTCCGTCAAGAAAAGTAGGTGGGGCTTTTCAGTCTCAAGGTGGTGATGGACTGCATCGATATTGGAGTGCAAACCTCGGATGTTTGAGAGGTGCACTATGAACGAGAGGACGTGCGCCCGCTGTGCACACCTACTTTTCCTTTTGTAACTTTTCATAAGTTTATATAGTGAGTGAATAGGAAGGAAGACGGCAGTTGAGTGAGGTGATGCAATGATAAACCCAACAATACGACCAACGATGCTGGGCCAGAGGGAGATTGTTCTGGAGACTGCGGGGACGCCCGTTTTTCCCGGATTTTCAGAATACTGAACTGAACAAAGTTGCTAATGTAGTTGCAAGTAAATGGACACAGTAGACTCTACCAAGATGCCTTCGTTGTAAATTGACAATGATGTCATACAATACTATTCTGACGTATGCAATATTCACTATTTAGAGATAAATTTTCATGTTTGGAAAGGCGTAGTCACACGTTACATATAGACCTACCGTAGCACCTTGACAACGCGTGACTACGCCTTTCCTAACATGGCATATTTATCCTAACTTTATTTTTTTACTCTGTATGTTTTGTCCGCTAGAGGGCGCCACATTAGGTTTTGTGAAACCCCATATAGCCTATAACCAGCGGACAATTAAGACACTTCTAATGATATGTCATTTGTCGAATTCTGATAAGTAGTTTAGAAGTTACGAGGGAACAGATGAGCATACATACACACATAGCCTGTCAAAATCATGACCCTCCTTTTGCTTTGCCGTAGTCGGGTAAAAATATTTATATTTATGTTCCTAATTTATATGTTTTCCTACACAATAAAAGATAATTGTATTCTATTCTAGCTATGAATATTTGTAGTATTCGCATGTGAATGAGAATATTGCTTCCCATCGAAGGGCGCTAAAATATAATATTGCACTAAAAACAAGATAGAAAGTCGCATAAACATATAAAATAATAAAAGCAGTTATAAAATTTGACAGCAACGAGCCACGGTAACAGGAAATGACACCACCACTTAATTATTTACACGGTCGGTAACCGCGGAGCACTCGAGTATATTTAATTCAAATATATGAACGTTTTGTGTTATAAAATTAGATTTTTAATTTATGACTAACATCATAAATACGAAAGTGAGTTCCTTGTTTTTTATTCATCATCATTATCATTTCAGCCGAAAGACATCCACACATAGGCCTCCCCCAAGGAATTCCAAGATGACCGGTCCTGCCCTCCCGCATACAGCGATTTCCCGCGACCTTACCAAGTTGTCGGTCTACCTTGACGAGGGCTTGCCCATTCTGCATGTACCGGTGCATGGTCGTCATTTTTTTATTTCCTTAAATTAATAAACGAGTGCGCTTTACCATCAACGTTTGCGTCATTGCTTACCGTCACGCGGGATCGTGGTAAAGCACTAGTTTTTAACGTTAAAAAAAATCTTCACACCTAATCTACTCCATCAATTTTATATTGTCTTTGGAAAAGGATACCTATGGAGAGTACTTACTGACTAAAAAAAAAAACACCCCGGTGTCTCTCCTCACAAGTGCGCGCGGGGCCGCGGGAGTCCAGATTCTTCCGCAGCCCCGCACTCGTGCTGGCCCGGTCTCTCTGGACCTCATCTCCTGCACTGGGCAGGGAGGTGTTTAACTACCCCGTGCATCGCCTCAGAGGCGCGTACCGATATTTGCGGGCTCTACCTCGGTTCCATTCAATTAAGGACGGAGACTTCCCCAAGTATCTCGTCCATGGACATCGATAGGGATGGCTTCTAGTCTAACCGTATGCAGTTTAAGTGATACCCCTTGTTAAGGTTGGTTATCATACTTTTGGACTTCTGTGTGACTGTTAAAGATCCACCGATGACAGCTGGGATCAGCAAGTTTTAGTGCTTTCCACGGCACGGAAGAGCTTTAATATGTAAAGAACAACCGAGCCAAGCATAGCTTGACCTGACGCGATTAAGCCGGGCGACAGTTATTACTTGCCACAAATCCCTCAATTACTACTTAAGTCATAAAATTATTGTTGCAAACTTCATTTCGTGCCAGTCGTGGTGACCTAGTGGTTAAAACAACAGCCTCTCAAGTATGAGTTTATGGGTTCGATTCAAGGTCAGGCAAGTACCAATGTAACTTTTCTAAGTTATACGTACTTTCTAAGTATATATTGGACATCAATGACTGATTACTAGGTGAAGGAAAACATCTTGAGGAAACCTGGACTTAAAGTCTGAAATCGCCAAGCCGCATTAAGCAAGCGTGGTGATTACGCTCAATCCTTTTCTGTATGAGAGAAGACCTGTACCCAGCACTCAGCAGTGGGACGATAAAAAAAGTTGATGATGACACTTCATTTCTGAGTTGAAAGTCATTTATCCAAATACATTTTATGTATTTGTTTATATAATTCTGAAATATAATGGTAAACACCGATATTTTCTTTCACAGACCCTAGTGCCATCTAATAATCTTAATGTTAACACTATAACAAGTGTGACTGTACCTAAACTATCCTAGGCTGACAAAATTTTCGTTTTTCCTAATTGTGATAATATTACAGTTAAATACGGCTCTCCCTGCGGAAGAGGAAACACGCCCCAACCCCGCGTGTAACTGTAGGAATTCATCACCAGACTTGGTTATCCTCCCACCGATGTAAGAAATGAATTCCCATGAATTAATCCCCCTGTTCCCGCTTATAAAAGTTAGAGGAACAGGAGGGGGGCAAAGGAAGTTAATATGGGAATTCACAGTTAGGACACACAAGTATACAATTTATAATAATAGATATGATATGATGCTAAGAAGACGAGAGGATAAGCAAAATTATATAATGTAATATATTAAGAACCACTATATAAATGCGGGCTGTCTCTGTCATCTGCAATAAATCTTATTATGTGACGGGGTGAGGGATCGTTACACTTGCACTTTATAAATAATTTTGGATCATGTTACTTTATCTATTACGTATTATACCCACTTTAGTGAAGCTGGGAACCGTTGTATAAACGTATGCTAAGTTGCACGTGTTCTGTTAGACCTAACGCATAGAACCTCTGAGGATACTATTACGATTCTAACAGAACACGCTCCCTAGACAATAAATAAGTGTCTTTCTCCACCCTAGGACTCGTTGCGATTATTCCTGCTGCACACCGAAGTGGAATCTCGTCATCTTTACATCTCCTTAATCTGCCCCATTCGAAAGACGCATTGCATCTTGTAGTACTCGTGTTTCGATAAATAGTGACGATTCATAAATAGTCCTACAGAACGGACGGGTTGGATTTTATCGAAATACGTTCCCTAGTGTCTTTTTGACACCTACTGATTCAGTTAGTGGTACTTGGTGATGCCTAACCCTCTCCAGGGAAATGTGTGCACATCAGGTCTTCACCCAAGCTTTCTGTGGCAAGACCTTCTTGGAAACGGACATTATCAATAACGTTTGGCCGGTAATCTGATTCTAGATAGGCGGTTTGCCTAGTTTGATTTATATGAGCTGTGAGTATTACGGTTCTGCCGTCCATATGTGATAGTCAGTAATCGTCGGGAGTCTAGAGTCTAGAGCATCAGAGCTCATGGTCAAGTTAGGCGGAGGGCGGTCTACGTACAGGCGGTCCCTACAGCCGAAACTGATAAATATCCGCTAAGGTAAGGACCAGGATATGGGCACATAAAACAAGACAAATCGGCTCCAATGATTGAATACAATCACATAAATGGTTTATCTGGAGTCAGTCTGGAATAAATTATCATTAGTAGCTTCTCTGCTGCATCACCCGCACTGAGTCCATACTATAAATGCATTTATAATAATAAATAGGAACACGTATCTGTCTGCTTAATTACAGGAACTATAGTAACTTTATCAGCCTAGGATAATTATTATAATAAATGACTCACCCAATCACGCCAACACTTACACGCACTTAATATTCTATATTATATTATATTATACTAATCTAATCTGGGCTTTAACCCAACTATGTCTCACGTAATTATTTCACTCTCTATTTCGCGATCTACTAGGACGTAGGCTACTTCCTAAATCTCCTAAATTAACTAGCCTGGACACTAGCCCTCGCCCTATCGCAGTTCAAGATCGACTCTCTCAACCGTCGCTTTCGGCGCCTAGAATTCAACTGTCCCTTCCCGGTTTAAAATTCATAAAACACTACAAAAGGCCCATGCTGGAGTGATTCTACCATTTTTTTCTGTAGCCGTCCGTCAATTGTTCCAAATGCACATGTTCGGCAGGCCGACCTTTTTAGGAATTTGTACAGAATATGTCGGCTTGAATTGCTCTAAGTTATTGCTAACATGTGCGGGCAGCACCCCGGCCTTCTTAGAATTTTGTCTAAAAGTTTTTGCTAACTTGAAGTAATAGGATATTTTGCTCTTAATTACGGGCAGCTGACAGGCCATAAGATTAGAAATTATTGCATTGGTAAGGGATTGACATCGTATGACTTGTTATTTTTAAACTGTTGATATAACGCATGTGGCCAACAGTCACACAAGGCATCCTGTTCCTCGAGCTTGTGGAGACATCTACACCACTTGCAAACTACGCATCACATTGTGTGTGACGTCATGCAAAATCCTACATCGCGCAAGCAGAGTTTACGACAACTATCGTATATGCAAAGTCAGGACATTTAATTGTCGGGCAGGAATCCACTAGATATTTGGTATGTTAATCAATGTCACACTATTTTTGTGCATATTCGTTATTATTTTTTTATCTTCGATGTACTCATCTAAGTACTAACTTTCCACCTGCGGCTTCGCCCGCATGGAATTCGGTTATATCGTGCTTTTTAGATTTCCCTCGCAAATATAATTCTTTTCAGGGATGAAAAAACTCCGGACTTAAAAGTCCGGATTTTTCCAAAAGAATTTCCAAGAGATTTTTCCAAAATTTCAAAGCAATCGGTTCAGTTGTTACAGCATGAAAGCGGAACAAAGAAACAAACAAACTCACTTTCCGATTTATAGTATTATTAAGGATGCATAGGTACACACGTTATATTGTGGTGTAAAACTGCTTCACATCGGTCACCTCACATCAGGTTCCGTTGAAACCCAGCGTCAGGCACTAGTTGTCTGACATTTTTGCTGAACTGGACCTTTTCGGTACAGCAGCGAGGCACACTTTGCTGATATTTTTTACATCGGGGTTTTTTACATCCATTTGATTTTTATTTGTTGCTGCCTTATGTACGTTTAGTTTAGATATATTGTGTGTTTTTATGTCTGTGCTGAATAAATGTATTTTCTTTCTTTCAGAGACATCACCCATCTGGTCAGAAGATCCTCCCTTTTGTAGGAAAGGGAGGAATTCCACGCGGGCGAAGGCGGAAAACTAGTCCTGTATATGTAGATATACAGGACTAGTTTTTCGCCTTCGCCCGCGTGGAATTCGATTATATCGCGCTTTTTAAATTACCCTCGGGAATATCATTTTTTTTTTCAATAAAAGGTAGCCTATGTCCTTTCTCAGGGTCTAAAGATTGTCTGTGCCAAGTTTCATCAAAATCGGTTGAGAGGTTTAAGCGGGAAAGCGTAACAGACAGACAAAGTTACTTTCGCATTTATAATATTAGTATGGATGAGTGAACTTTACACCCTGTTTCTCATAACTGTATAAGTTACACTTAAAACCGACCAGTCTAAATTTACTGTATATTTTCAAGTGCAAATGTACACAATTTTAACTAGAATATCTAAATATATTGTCACAATTTCAAACATCTGTCTATTTATGTAAACACTCATAACATAATAACTCAAAACTGAAATATTTATTCTGCAAATACTTGAGTTTTTCACAGCACTTATGCAAGCAGACTCCGTCGTATTTTATCTAGCAAACCCTCCGTAGTACTTGAAGAGTGCTGAAACAAACTTCCTTAGTATGCTAAAACAATCTTTTTTTTTGAGGATGGGAAATCATGAAATGACCTCTCCCGCTATGGAAGTTCGGAAAAGTGAGTTTTTTTTTTATAATTATAAACTAGTGCTTGAATGCAATCCCGCCTGGTGGTAAGCAGTGATGCAATCGTTAATGGTAAAGCGCGTAAGTTTATTAAGAGCCTGAATAGGCTAAATAGAATAGTGAGTTATAGTGAGTAGTTTTTCTCGGTGGTAGGCAACAACATCAGCCGCCGGCACAAGTTACCACCCACCAGACAAAGTCTTGCCGCCAAGCGATTCGTCGTGTTCCGGTATGATGTCTGGTGAAGCCGTACGGTGGACGGGTCTGAGCAGTTGTGTTGCGATGTGTGGCGGGTACGATGCGCCAATTGTTGTTGTGTCGGAAATTTGGTCATGGAGAGTCTTCAGATCAATCTCCCTCTGGCGCAGCATCGTTTGGTCGTGTTGGTCTTGGGTTTAACATTGCATCACCTCGCTAACTGCCGTCATCCTTCCTATTCCTAAGTTTTTTAAGTGAATAGGCTTAATAAACTAGTGCGCTTTACCGTCAACTGCAGTCAAACACTAGTTTATAATTATTAATAAAATATATATACATAACACTCCTTTTTTTTTACGAGTGTGAATGCGTTACGCACCATACCTGCCGCTAGCTAGGCGACAAGCGTGTGTGGGACTCGCCCGGCCGGAGCCGGGAATACTCACTAAAAACACTCGGTTCCCCTCGAACCCTACGTTGAGAGTGTCACGGGTTCAGCCCGAAGACCTAACACCGTATATACATAACACTCCTGCCTTTGTTCCAAACACAGGAGTAATGTTATATTTCTGCCAATAAAATACACCACCATCTCTCTGGTACCAATTCCTCTTTAATCTAATAAAAATCCAATATGTAACACAAAAAACATTTCAACATTCACATAAATGTCAGTCAATGTTCTATAAAAACAGTGACGGTGGTACACAATATATCATAAGGTTGAGAACGAAAACAATCCGTCAACGAACGGTGGTTTATTGACAGGCTGACAGTAAAGACGGAAGCGACATAGAATAGTACAAATAGAATTATTACGTATTAGCAAAACTACGTAGAAAGAGAGAAATGAAACAAAAATCCATTTCTCGGTGGTAGTCCAAAACATCGGCTGCCGGCAGAAGTTACCACCCACCAAACAAAGTCTAGTTGCCAAGCGATTCGTCGTGTTACGGCATGATGTCTGGTGAAGCCATACGGAGGACGAGTCTGCATTTGTGTTGCGATGTATGCCGGGTACGATGCGCCAAATGTTGTTGTATCGAGAGTTTGGTCGTGGAGGGTCTCCAGATCAACCTCTAGCGCAGCATCGTTGGTCGTATTGTTGGGTTTAACATTGCATCACCTCGCTCAACTGCCGTCCTCCTTCCTATTCACTAAGTTTCTTAAGTGAATAGGCTTAATAAACTAACGCGCTTTACCGTCAACGATTGCATTGCTCTTACCATCCAGCGGGATTGCGGTCAAGCACTATTACATAATATTTAAAAAAAACCGTTTACTACAAACAGATTAGGTCTATTTTGAAATAAAGTAACCAAATAAACATGAATCAGTAAAAAGGGCTCTGCTTGATGCTTTAACATAGATAAAAACATATATGTCGCAGCGCTAGTATTCTTATAAGGTCTGCTTTAATTTCACGGGAAAATACAGTAATAAACCAATAATATGAGTAAAATAGAATAGAATAGAATACTCTTTATTATGTGCGCCATATAAATTACAGAATATAAATATGAAGATTTTACATAAATTGACACAATGGGCGGTCCTCAATCATCAATAACGTAAAATATTCGTCATCATCATCATCAACCTTTTATCGTCACACTGCTGGGCACAGATCTCCTCTCATGCAAGGAAATATTGAGCGTAATCACCACGCTTGCTCAATGCGGGTTGGCGATTTCTGGCTCAAAGTCCACAAAAATATTACAAGGTTGTAATTATATGTAAATAATTAAATTGTTATTATTTAATTAGGAAATTTCTGTAATAATAGTGAAGACGAATAAGTAAATAAATAAATTTATCCCCTTCATTTTAACTACAAAGTACGGATTAACAGTTACACCATACAGTAACAGTGTACTGTTTCTTCAACATTGCCTGAAATCAGAACACCACTCACACCACAAACTACATCCTTATTATAATGATAGACGCAACCATCTTCCTACATTGTTTCCATTTTATCTTCACAAGGGGAACTTCAAACGTTTGCATCGGTGATACTTAATGAATTAACCCTTTATTCTTAACTATTATAGAATACAATGATAGTATAATCATGAACACTAAAACTTCTCAGCCTAAGACTTTGCTAAGATGGAGTTCTGCCTGGTTTGGGCAGAGCACCTTTGTGTCCTCGCGGTGGTGATTTCTCGCTTCAGGCATTGATCCAGGCTATGGTCTGAAGTGAGTGGCAGGTCCTCACCTCCTTGTGCGAAATAGTATGTTCACAAAGGAGGAGACAGAACCCCTAGTCGCCGCAGGAGACGCCCTAGTAGTTAAAAGACAGCATCCAACTCCCGGCCAATGTAAGCGCGGGCTTGCCGATGGCGAGCAGTAATCAGGTCGCCACCTAGTAAGGACCAGCCCCCTAATCGGCGAACACATTTTTGTCAAATGATTGCGACTAGTTGGCATCGTTTGGACCGAACGGACCAATGGGCGCTCTGAACGATCCCAACTGATGCCAACTAGTCGCAATCATTTGACAAAAATGTGTTCGCCGATTAGGGGGCAGGTCCTGGTCGCGTGGTGTTGAAAGCGGGGTCTACAAAAGGCAAAAGGCTTTACAGCAATCAAAAAATAAATGCATAATCAAAAAAATTAAGTCTATTTAATGTGATGACAGATATATATTTACCAAATGTCTTAATATAACACAGGTAACACTAAATAAATTATAAGAATCACATTCGAAAGAAAACTAAGAAAATTTTGTTGCGAACATCAGAAACAATTTGATACGTGCCAGTCGCTAGTCGCCGAGTGAACGTTGCTCTGCGCCAGTGTGCTTGCAGGCTTTAATATATACCTTCTTATCGGTGACGGATGGCTCTTCTAACGTGTTTTGTTTTCGATGAATACTGACTGAATCTATGTGCCCCTTGTATCAATGTACCCCGTCTCCCCCTATGCTAATTGCACGTCAAACTCTGATTGCGAGTTGTAGAATTCGTGTGACGTCAGTATGACGCGTTGTTCGCGTTTGTAGGTACTACTACAGTCACAATGAAAGTACCCTCACAACATCGTTCTTAAAAGATGGATCACTTAACCTCCAGGTCACGGAAAACTATTGCAAGTTCTTAACCACCGACACACTTCCATTCTTATTCCTCAAAACAGAAAAGAAACCATCACGTCTCCATAAAAAAATATAAAAGGTGCAGTGAAACAGCACTCGCTAAGATATACAATAGAACCATGAAGTGGAGGTATGCAGTCTACAGTTAAGCTTCTTGACAACTTACCCACTTTTGTGTTTAAGTCTTTGTCAGGCTACCCGACAATACCACGAGAATATTTTTTGCCTCGGTTACTCTTAAAAAGAGGTTACATTTAAAAAGAGCAAACGCTGCTAGTTGGTTTTAAAACGGTGAAGAATGGCAACGGAAGAAATAACCCATTTACATTAGCGAGTATGAAGGATTTATGTTTTATTTATGGGAATAAGTTTTACTTTATTTTATAAAAGAAATGGCGCTTTTTTATGCGGGATAAAAGAGTCTCTACAAGGAAGTTTTTCACAAATTCAAGTTAGTTTAGCACGCTGTAAATCTGATTATCTTTTGAGTTTAATCGGAAATAAAATTATTGGGAGAAGAGCCAAAATTACATATACAGCTTGCAACTGAAGAAAATCTGAAGTGGCAATGGGTTAATTATGTGTTGTGTCCTGTGACCACCAAAGCAACGATGGCCGATGGAGAACAAGCGTCCTGGTGTGCGTAGCCCGTATGCGTAGTGAGGGACGTATGGCCTTTTTTTTTGGGATGGGAAATCATCAAATGCCTTCTCCTGCTCTGGTCGGAGAGAACTGGAGGGCGCGTTGTGTTTCACGTGCCTCAAAAAGATGTCAGTACATCGTGACGGGGTCCACGGAGCCCGATGCCTCCTGGGTCAGGGTTGCAAGTTGGATAAAAAAGAAACCGGGGCCCTGGCGCATAGGCAACACGAGTGGGCTTTAGTCAGTAAGTCTAGGTAAGTATGTCAGACTTTTAGGGACTAAACTGGGCGGCGAGCTGCCAACTGCTCACCGCCCGCAGGCCCGTGCCTGCGATGGCTGGGAGAGGGACGTATGACCTAAAACATATAAATGGTCTGATAGCCTTAAAAAGGTAGTTGGGACGGACCGAGCCCTTTTATTTTCGGGGGAAAACTTCAAAAGGCATCCCACTTTTGAGGACCGAGGTAGGGGAGTATGTGATTTTTACCGCATTAAAACCACCCCGGTTATCACAATCTCCTGATTATGATAACCGGAGTGTGATAAGGGTGGTGTCGGTTCCTCTTAAAATACCAATTCCAGAACGGACCCTGCGCAACGCCGGTAAAGACACATCTCGGGGAGACTGAAAAGGGATCTGCCCTAGGCCTCGCTGTGTACGGCAGTACGTGACTATTGTCCGACCGTCTTTTCTAGGGTCACATTAGAGTTGCACAGAGTTCTCACTCTATGCGCCCGCTACCCTATAGGTCCACTATCCTTTTGTGGGCAAGCGGGTTAAGGCGTATTAGGCGCCAAGGCGGTTGCCTCTAAAACGCCTCTTTCTCCGAGCAGGAGCAAACCTCTCTCCGGATCCCGTTCGGCTGCCTCTTTCTTGAGCATCACGGTCTCACAGAAATAAGCTACTTCTGCCCAATGTTATATCGATGCCAGCATAGCCTTCACTGCTGCGGACCGACCGAGCTCTATCAGAATACCAGCGCTGTGAATTGTTTTTTTAAATGTCCAAGCATCATGCTGAGATAGGAGCATTTTGGCCTCATACAGAGGTGTTAAAAATAAATAGTAGCCCTTGCTCAGATCTACTGAATCCATACTAATATTATAAATACGAAAGTAACTCTCTCTGTCAGTCTGTCTGTCCCGAGGGAAATCTAAAAAGCGCGATACAACCGAATTCCACGCCGGCGAAGCCGCGGCCGGAAAGCTAGTATGCATATAAATTGCAAAAAAATCGGTTATGCCGTTTCGGAGGAGTATGGTAACTAACATTGCGACACCAGAATGTTGTTTATAAGATTTATAAATCAGTATGGAAGCTAACATACAAGTTTTTTGTACCGTGCGGTCTAAAAACCTTACCCAAAAAAACCTAACTTGCACAAAGGGCCTAACCAAACAAGTGCTCTTTAGTAATAATGTGAATTATATTTTCTCTGTCCAAATTATACAACCGTATATAAAATAATATCCACTCAAGGTACGACGATTTTATATTTGGACGTACGTACTACTTCTGAAGGATTTATAAATTATTTATGGGCACGATATAATAAAAACGTAGTTTCTCAAACAAGAGCCCTAGAGCTTTCTCAAAGGTTGGGATGGTCATATGAATTCTACTATGATACGTTTTATTACATAATTTTTTTCTGTTCATCTTTTTAGGGTTTCGTATCCCGGGGGTAAAAACTGATAAATGTATATTTTTTAATATCTTTATCAGAATATTCTCACGTGATCAAACATTATGTGAATGAAACCGACAGGCGCGGCTAGTATATTAAAGGGAATAAATAGGTTTATCTGAATGTTTTTGAAGTGAAAACTTCTTTAGCGATCTGTACTTTTTGGGATAGGAAAAAAGCATTGAATTCGCGTAAGCATGGCCGATCCGACACGGTGTTCGTTTTTTTTTTTTTTTGTGTATTCTGAGTTTTTTTTTCTACTTTTATCAGTCAATGCTATTTAGTTTGCAGAATTTTTTTGGGAGAAACTGTTACTTATGGAGAACAACGAAGCCTACAGAGAATGTCATATAAAATTACCAACCTGCTCTTCAAGTAAGCCGAGAACCGCTTCCGAAACTGACGGTATAGTAAAGTCATATTTATGTTTTTTTTAACTGAAGAGACAGCTGTTCTGCTGGGAAGTTTGTGCCATCACTTCTTCTTCCTCCTAGCGAAAGTACTACGATGTGGCAAAAGGCAAGCGTTCTGAGGGTCTGTCTGCTGTAATTCTGAGGTTCTGAAAGTTCTGATTCTCAGCCTAATTTGAATAAATGACTTTTGATTTTTGACCGTTAATTACTTTTTTTAAATAATTATAAACTAGTGCTTGACTTTGCAGTCAAGCGCAAATCCTGCCTGATGGTAAGCAGTGATGCAATCGTTGATGGTAAAGCGCACTAGTTTATTAAGCCTATTCACTTAAAACACTTAGGAATAGGAAGGATGACGGCAGTTGAGCGAGGTGATGCATTGTTAAACCCTAGACCAACACGACCAAACGATGCTGCGCTAGAGGGAGATTGATCTGGAGACTCTCCACGAACAAACTCCCGACACAACAACATTTGGCGCATCGTACCCGCCACACAACGCAACACGACGAATCGCTTGGCGGCAAGACTTTGTCTGATGGGTGGTAACTTCTGCCGGCAGCCGATGTTATGGCCTACCACCGAGAAAACCTTGTCAGTTGTGCTCAGTATATATAACTAAACCGATGTCTTTGTTGAGATCAAGTTTGGTGAAGCATTTAAACAGATCGGCTAAAGCTTTGCCTTTTCTAATACTAAGTTGTTTGCTTGAAATTAATTAGACGAGAGAACTAATTCTGTAGACGTTGCTATATCAATTATAAACATTCTGCTACACAGCATCACGATCAGAATCAAGCACTAGTTTAAGACAATAAAAATACAGTTTTTAGTTAAACATTTTCCTTTATTCATAAACGTTGCGGTATGTTTGACGTCCTCCTTGGCGCAGCGGTCAACACGCTTGCCTGCGAAGTGGAGGGTGCGATCCCCGGCCAGGTCATGATGGAAAACGATCTTTTCCTGATTGGCCTGGGCCTTGGATGTTTATCTATATATGTATCTATTATAAATATAGTATCGTTGAGTTAGTATCCCATAACACAAGTCTCGAACTTACTTTGGGGCTAGCTCAATCTGGATGAAGATGAAGATGGTTGAGACTTCCCTCTCACGTTCCGCAGCTTCCTTCTGCGACATCACGTCCTCGCAGAAGGACACCACCGCGGCTCCACCTAGCCTAAGGGCGTCCCATCTTACGCCTACCAATTCCCAGTCTCCACTGAAGAACACGTCTACTCCAACGGTCATCGATTCTACGGCTAATATGCTCGTCTCATTGCGACTTCAGTTTGCTTATTCTGTGAACTATGTCGACAACTTTGGTTCTCTGACGGATCACCTCATTGAGGATTCGATCCCTTTGATAGACTCCAAGCATCTCCCTTTACATAGCTCGCTGAGTGGCCTAGAATTTGTGAACCAGCCGTCCCGTGAGTGTCCACGTTTTTGCTGCGTAGATCATAACTGGCAGGATGCACTGGTTGAAGACCTTATTCTTTAGGCTCTGTGGAATATGCGACAAAGCTTCCCAAACGCTACCTAGCCATGGAATATGCTATAATGAATATGCGCCTTGCGCGAAGTTAATTCTTGTTTGAAAAATCTTATCTATTATTCTATCAAAGAATTTTTAGATGATAAGAACACAAAAACAAATTTTTCGTTGGTTATAATGTTAATCTCTAATATTGTTTTAAATTATTTTTTACGCTTTGCAAGGCACCATTATGTTTAAAAATATATAATAATACTTTGAACTTATTAATGGGCGAGTTTACAACTTCAAAAATACAAAGTTATTTTTAGTTTTTACGAAACATGAATATAGTTTCTTCAGAATAAGCAACTGAATCGATTCCAATCACTTTTACACCATGTTATATTTTTTCCCAAATATATTTAGAAATTGTTGCAGTGTGGTTACAGAGCACACAACTCCGCTGACGTTAGATCATAGTATTAAGAACGTGAGGTAGTCCTCCCCTCCCCTCAGCCGCGCCGCTGCAGGCGCAGCTGGGCGAGCGGTGCGTTGTCTATATTTTTGTTGGGATGACCAGGTAAGATAACTTTGTGGTTTTTTATGGTATCTTTTTGAAATTGTATACATAAATTCTTTACTTAAAAATACTGAGCACGTGTTTCGGATTTCGCATACCTATACAAAAAATAACGTTGTATTTTACATAATTTTCTTTAAAATAAATTCTATTCTAATATATAAAGCTGGAGAGTTTGTTTGAACGCACTAAACTCATGAACTACTAGTCCGATTTGAAAAATTGTTTTTGCGTTGGATAGTCCATTAATCACGCTGTGACAAATAGAGCGTAACTAACTCCACGCGAACGAAGTCGCTGGCGGCCGCTGGTCAGATAATATAATTATTTAAATTACCGGCGATTCGCTCCTTTCGGGCGAGTAAAGAACTTTTTAACTATTAAGCCATTTTGCTGAGAATACTTCCCAGGGTTTTTATAATAGTAACAACGATAGTCCCAACCGCATTAGGCTCGCCCTGGGATGCGGGACTTACACATAACAGGCAAAATGTGGGTGATGGGATTAGATGTGTTATGCTATGTTAGTAACCCGACCTTACTCCGGGTTAAGCTCGAACGAGCATTATTGTAACCTCAAGTATCTAATGTACAGTCACCAAAATAGATAAGTAAGGGTCGTCGTATATTTTCGAATGAACTTAATTGGATAAATTTGTATTTTTGATAAAATTGTTTAGTTTGTATTAACCCATTAAACCGATTAACACGTGTTAAAACATTTTTTTTTAGTAATTATAAACTATTGTTTGACCGCATTCCTGTCTGATGGTAAGCAGTGATGCAATCGTTGACGCTAAAGCGCGATACTTTATTAAGCCTATTCACTTAAAAAACTTGGTGAATAGGAAGGAAGACGTCTGTAACGTCCTTCTCCCCACCAGATCACGACTCTCGTGGTGAACGGCGAATGTGGCGATACAGGTCAGCGGATTGGGATGAGATGCGCCATTTCTTTGCGTCTTATCCTTGGCAGCAGGTCTGCTTCTCCTCTGACAATCCTTCGAGCTGTGCGGACGCTATAACCGATGTGGTGCGTCAAGCTATGGAGTATTTTATCCCATTCAATGACGTGCCCGTCGGTGGCTCGGCTCGCCCATGGTTCAATGCCGATTGTGTCCAAGCTGAACAGCGTAAGCACACGGCATTTCTCGCCTGGGTTGACGCTCGTGACCGCGGAGCTCCGGATCTAAGCTCAAAGAAGAGAGCCTTTAACCGTGCTGCCAAGTCCTACAAGAAGGCGCTCAAGAAGGCTTGCTTCGACCGCATTACCCATATTGGCAAGAAGTTATCTGCGCAGCCATCCGGTAGCAGATCTTTTTGGTCCCTTGCCAAATCGGTTGAGGCGAACTTCTTTCGGCCCTCACTGCCTCCGCTGGTTAGGCCTGATGGAACACTGGCTCATACGGCGAGAGAGAAAGCAGGTCTCTTTGCATCTCTCTTTGCCCATAATTCGCGTCTTGATACTGGCAGTGCTACTCCACCTAATTTACCTCATTGCGGAGCTTCAATGCCTGAGGTTCGCATTAGAAACAAGGAGGTTCTGAGAGTACTGTGTCGTCTGGACGTGAATAAGGCTAGTGGTCCGGATGATATACCAGCGATTGTTCTTAAAGCATGTGCGCCCGAGTTGTCTCCTGTATTGACGCGCTTGTATCGCCTCTCATTTAGGACTGGTATAGTGCCCAAGTCCTGGAAGCTTGCTAACGTGCAGCCTGTGCCCAAGAAGGGTAGTCGTGCCGATCCTGCCAACTATCGGCCGATTTCGATCACCTCCATACTTTGCAAAATTATGGAGCGTGTATTGAACTCGCGCCTCTTGGCATACCTGGAAGGTAACGATCTCCTCAGTGACCGACAGTACGGGTTTCGCCGCAATCGGTCAACTGGGGACCTACTAGTGTATGCCACTCACTTGTGGGGCGAGGCCCTCGAGAAGAATGGGGAAGCGATTGCTGTCTCCCTTGATGTCTCGAAGGCCTTCGACCGGGTTTGGCACGCTGGCCTTTTGAGTAAGCTTCCAGCGTACGGCATTTCCCCTAGCCTGACTGGCTGGGTAAAAGACTTCCTGACTGAACGGTCCCTCCGAGTTGTTGTCGACGGATGCTCTTCTGAGCCCATGTCAACTAATGCCGGTGTTCCTCAGGGGTCTGTTCTCTCTGCAACTCTGTTTCTGCTGCATATTAACGATCTGCTGATGCCTGGTATCTATGGGTATGCAGATGACAGCACAGTTGTAGAGAGATACCTGCCGGATGCTCGGGCTAGTAGGGAATCAATCCGGTCCGAAAGAGAGGCCATGGTTGAGCGAACGAGTGTTGCACTGCAGGCAGTCTCCGAATGGGGCAATGCCAATCTTGTAGCATTCAATGCCGCCAAAACACAGGCGTGTCTTTTCACCGCCAAAAGGAGCCCGTTCACCTTGGCCCCTACTTTTCGGAATGTGTCCTTGGAGTGTTCCAACCGCCTTCAGATTTTGGGGGTTGAGATTTCCTCGAACCTTAACTTTGGGCGGTTCATTGAGTCCAAGGCCAAGGTGGCTGCCAGGAAACTTGGCGTTATCGCAAAGGTCCGGCAGTACTTCACACCTGGGCAGCTTCTAATGTTATACAAAGCACAGGTCCGTTCGTGTGTGGAGTACTGCAGCCACATTTGGGCTGGTGCTGCCAAGTGTCACCTGGCCACTTTGGATTCAGTGGAGAGACGTGCAAAGAGGCTGATTGGTGACCCTGATCTAACTCGAGTTGGTCTCCAAAGCCTAGAGCACAGGCGTAGAGTAGCCAGCCTTTCGGTGTTCTATAGGATGCATTTCGGGGAGTGTGCGAGGGAATTGCATGATTTAATTCCCCCATCTCCGTTCCACCAGCGGACGACCCGTCGTACGGCTGGTTTCCACCCTTACGTTGTTAACACCACTACGATCCGGACGAAGCGCTTCGCCTCCTCCTTTATACCGCGTACATCGAGGGACTGGAACAATTTGCCCGCGGCGGTGTTTCCGTCGGACTACAATTTGAGTGTCTTCAAGGCTAGAGTGAATAGGCTCTTAATAAACTAGTGCGCTTTACCATCAACGATTGCGTCACTGCTAACATCAGGCAGGATTGCGGTCAAGCGCTGGTTTATAATTTGTAAAAAAAAAAAAAAAAAAGACGGCAGTTGAGCGAGGTGATGCAATGTTAAACCCAACAACACGACCAACGATGCTGAGACATAGGGAGGTTGATCTGGACACCCCTAATGTCCAAACTCCCGGCACAACAACATTTGGTGCATCGTACGGTTACACCAGATATCATGCCGAATCAATTTTTTTTTTTCGATTTTGATTCGGAACACGTCGAATCGATTGACGGCAAGACTTTGTCTGGTGGGTGGTAACTTCTGCCGGCAGCCGATATTATGGCCCACCTAGTAAATCAACATCTTTCATTTTCTTCTTCAACTTTGGAATTATCGTTCAACGTAATTACGTAACACACTATCAATAGCGATGGGTTTCATTTTGACAGTTCAACAACATTCATTGTTGAGTATTTGCGTTGTTGAGTAGACACAATTTTCGAGAATATGGAGTAATGGATTAGCAATATGCTTCAAAATGAATTAAATCCATACTAGTATTATAAATGCGAAAGTATCTTTGTCTGTCTGTCTGTGTGTCCGGCTTTCACGGCAAAACTACTAAGCCGAGAAAAGACTTAGGATATATAACATCCCGCTACGACAAATAGGAGCAGAGCAGTAACAAAAAGGTTGCGAAAACGGGAGTGAACGCTGGCTTACTTGTTGCTCCCATTATTTTGACAGGCGCTTATTTTATATCAACTAAGTTCCTGTAAACTGAAGTCCACGCCGACGGAGTCGCGGGCAACATCTAGTTAATAATATAATAGTGTCTTACATAGATTTATCTCCTCTGCTGACCCTACTTACTTTTTTATCTGATATGTCCCTGTAACCACATTATATGCCACGTAGTTATTAGTTATAGTTAGGGCCGGATATTTTCCGCTGAGGGGGCGAGCCTCCTTGCCGGATTGCCGCCATGGGAGTTGGAGGTCAAAGTCCCTGCCCACATACAAGAGTGGCGAGAACAGGCAGAACGCCGGGGCTGAACTCCCCAAGAAATCTTGGTACAGCGGACAGAGTACCAGTGGGATCTCATGGCGACATGGAGAGTGCGATCGTCGCAACCGAGTACTAGGCATACTACAATTGCGGCAATAAGTTCCTTCGCGCCACGGTTCCCTCACCTACCGCCTAATGCAGGTCCTCACCGGACACCTTTATTTCGGGATTTTCGTGTTAAGGATAAGGTGTAATGAATATAAGTCTGACACACTCTTTCGCTCCGGCTCAAAGCTGGAGAAGTCATTGAATGATGTCCCACCAAAAACAACCAAAAGGAGAGGAAATAGCGGGTATTTCCGTCAAATATTTGGTTAACGTAACATTTGTCCGTCAAATAATCATTATCATCATTCGTTATTATGTGACACTAGCGGCCGCCAGCGACTTCGTTTGCGTGGAGTTAGGTATGCTCCGCTCCTATTGGTGGTAGCGTGATGTTATAGCCAAAAGCATTCCTGGATTAATGGGCTATCCAACGCGAAAATAATTTTTCAAATCGGAGTAGTAGTTCCTGAGATTAGCGCCTTCAAATACGATAAGTTTTGTTGCATTGCTATCTGACGTAAGGCAAAGCCTATCATATTGTAATTGGAAACAAGGCTTCTTTGCTTTGACACTTTGTATTTTTGTCATGGTTACTATTGCTATATGGATTGTGCGAGCTTTTATGTGTGATGATGAATAAACCTAACTTTGTTTTTTCCTTATATGGAACCTGAATATAGTTTGTTCAGAATAAGCTATTATTATATTATTTTTCTCAAATACATTTAGAAATTGTTACAGTGTGGTTAGCGAGCGCACAACACAGCTGGCGGTAGATCATAGTATTAGGGGCAGTGAGACAGGGTGCCCCCGCTCCATACCCGCTCCGTGCCAGTACAGGCGCGGGCGGGCGAATGGTGCGTTGACCATTCCTTTTGTTGGGACAATCAGAAAAGATAAGAAGCTATATACAGTATGTTAACTAACAGAGGGCGTTCCCGTTAACCCGAAATAGTATAGCATACATACATGCTAAAAAAATATTTCCATTCGAAAACAAAATGTTTTAAATTTTTTTCAATATGAAAATATTCAATAAAAATTTTAAATTCACATGTAAAAGAAACACACTGTACACGCGAACTTGAAAGACGGCAACGTCGCAATTTATTTATACATGACGACTACTATTTTGATTTAAAACAGGAGGTTTCAAATTTATTTTCAATTATAATTTTTTTTTATTCGGATTTTTTTATGCTTATTTTTCTATTCTGATATTTTTATTTTAATCTATTAATGATATATATTAACGAGTTTTGAATTTTTTTACATTGATTCTTTACTTAAAAATACTGGACACGTGTTTCGGGTTTCGCATAGCTATAGAAAAAATAACGTTTTGTTTAAGGAGTGAAAAAATTAAATTATTTTGCGAAACTGCACACGTTATGAGTATCGATATTTATGTTGTTATTTGACGTTCGAATTTAGAAAATACATTTTTTTGAGTTAAGTTATCGATGTCACACACGTCTTTCAAGATAACACATTAAAAGTAAATTTAACGTAAATATTTGAAATAAATGTTAGCTACGGCTCAGAATAAAAAGGGTTTGTAATAAAACTGAACACATTATTAATACAATTCATTTTCTTTTTCAAAATATCTATAAAAGCTCAGATATCCAAAATACATATGTATATTCTGTACTCAATGACTAAGATTTTAAATTTTAAATCCCAACCACTTGTTACGATAATGCTGAGGTTTTTTTTTATGAACGTGTTCACTGCTTGGCGTCTCGAACGAAAAGGCTGTCTGTCAGTTGTCATCCATAGAGCATGACAGTGAATTCCTGAACGAATGATTTATTGTGTGACTTATGAATAGACTGTTTAATAAGTTACTTGAGTTTAGGCGGGAAAGTCAAGCTGAGTGTCACGCTCATTTTTCATTGGACTTTTAAAATTATTTATGTACAGTATGTTAAATAACAGAGGGCGTTCCCTTAAACTCGTTAATATATATCATTAATAGATTAAAATAAAAATATCAGCATAGAAAAATAAGCATAAAAAAATCCGGATAAAAAAAATTCTAATTGGAAATAAATTTGAAACCTCCTGTTTTAAATCAAAATAGTAGTCGTCATGTATAAATAAATTGCGACGTTGCCGTCTTTCATGTTCGCGTGTACAGTGTGTTTCTTTTACATGTCAATTTAAAAATTTTATTGAATATTTTCTTATTGGAAAAAATTTAAAACATTTTGTTTTCGAATGGAAATATTTTTTTTAGCATGTATGTATGCTATACTATTTCGGGTTAACGGGAACGCCCTCTGTTAGTTAACATACTGTATATATATATAAATATTATAAACTAGCGCTTGACCGCAATCCTGCCTAATGGTAAGCAGTGACGAAATTGTTGATGGTAAAGCGCACTAGTTTATTAAGAGCCTATTCACTCTAGCCTTGAAGACACTCAAATTGTAGTCCGACGGAAACACCGCCGCTGGCAAAATGTTCCAGTCCCTCGATATAGTGTTGTTTACTAAATAAAAGTGCGTGATTTTTGTAGTTAAAACTTTATTCAGTAAATAATTCATAAAAAACAGTGAAACATTGCAGCATAGTGGCCACATCATGACTTTGCCACAAACCTTCCTCATAAGACGGTTCACGCGGCCGTCTTTTTCGACATGAATGACATGAACAATTAATTACATGACATTGGCTAAATGTAGAAACCGTGCGAAGCGACAAAAGAAAGAAAGAAGAACTTTTGAAGACTTTTATTTTACTTGAAATTGGCTCAAAGTCATACCTAACAAGAGCCAGACAAAAAAAAGGTACTTAAGGGCCAATTCTTGTGGTTTTAACAACGTACGTCTGATCTCAGTCTTAATCTATGAAAACTTCTAACTTACTTCCATTAAAAAAAAAAAAAAAACTAGTCTTGACCGCAATAGCGCCTGATATTCATGGTAAAGCGCGCTAGTTTATAAAGAGCCTATTCGCACAAAAAAAAGTAGTAATTAGGAAGATAGGAAGGACGACGGCAGTTGAGCGAAGTGATGAACCAGCAACACGATCAAGGATGCTACGCCAGAGGGAGATTGATCTGGACCGCCACGACCAAACTCCCGACACAACAACATTTGGTGCATCGTACCCGGCAAACATCGCAACACAACTGCTCAGACCCGTCCTCCGTACGACTTCACCAGACATCATGCCGGAACACGACGAATCGCTTGGCGGCAAGACTTTGTCTGGTTGGTGGTAATTTCTGCCGGCAGCCGATGTTACGGTCTACCACCCAACAAGTTTTTGGCATATGTAAATTTGTCGCCAAAATCAGCCATCAAGACTCACTCGAGACGGTCTCCAAAGCCTAGAGCACAGGCGTAGAGTAGCCAGCCTTTCGGTGTTTTAAAGAATGCATTTTGGGGAGTGTGCGAGGGAATTGCATGATTTAATTCCCCCATCTCCGTTCCACCATCGGACGACCCGTCATACGGCGAGTTTCCACCCTTACGTTGTTAACACTACTACGTTCCGGACGAAGCGTTTCGCCTCCTCCTTTATACCGCGTACATCAAGGGACTGGAACAACTTGCCGGCGGCGGTGTTTCCGTCGGACTACAATTTGAGTGTTTTCAAGGCTAGAGTGAATAGGCTCTTCATAAACTAGCGCGCTTTAATCAGGCGGGATTGCGGTCAAGCGCTGGTTTATAATTTATAAAAAAAAAAACAACTAGGTTTTGGGCTTTTTAAATTACCTTCAGGCACAGCTAACAAAATTAACCGCGGTTAATGACCCCACTCAAAAAAGGAACGAAACTATATTTTTTTTATTTAGGGTGTTTAGATTATCGATACTCATCATTAATATTTGCTTTGCTACCTGAATAAATTTGAACCAGTATCTATTATTTCTTCAGTCCTTTTTCGGCAAGCCATAAACATTTTCAAAACAGTCTCTCGACTTCTAACTTTGATGAAGACCCATAAAAAACCAAACCTAAAATATATTTTTCATTTTTCAACAATCACATTAAGTCCCTATACAAATTGCTCTTCAACAACAGTTTGAGTTGACAACACGGGTACACAACAAAGCGTTTATAACGCAAACTTTTACGTTAGCAGAATCACAACGCAGGTAAGCCCTGAACGCAATTTTGTCGTAGTTATGATTTACAACGCTGGGGACCTTTGAGAAATTCAGCGGGTAGTTTATGTACCTTCACTTGTGTTCCTCGTACGCTTTATGAGTTTATCTACGCTATTTATAGTGTTATATCTATGCGAAGATCTTTATTGTTATATTCGTGGCTTAATTTTGCAGCTGGTTTTGGGTGACTCCACTGTTGTATCCAGAAATAATAATGCCCTTATACACTTTACACACTATTACAACGAATTTGAAGCATGCGGCTAATCCATTGCTCCATATGGTTAAAAAATGAGTCTGCACAGTAATGTAAATAAAGCAATGAGTTGTTTTGAATTGTCTCTCAGTGGTAGGGCATAATATCGACTGCCGGCAGAAGTTACCACCCACCAGACAAAGTCTTCAGTCTAGTCAAGCCATTCGGAGGACCGGTCTGAGTACTTGTGTTGCGATGTGTACCGGGTACGATGCGCCAAATGTTGTTGTGTCGGGAGTTTAGTCGTGGAGGGTGTCCAGATCAATCTCCCTCTGGCGAAGCATCGTTGGTCGTGTTGTTGGGTTAAACATTGCATCACCTCGCTCAACTGCCGTCTTCCTTCCTATCCACTAAGTTTTTTAAGTGAATAGACTTAATAATCTAGGGCGCTTTACCATCAACGATTGCATTACTGCTTACCATCAGGCGGGATTGTAGTCAAGCACTAGTTTATGTTTATAAAAAAAGAGGTACTATCTGACCTTTAAAACCTATTTACTAGGTAACCTTACCTATAATAGCCAATGACTTTGTAAAACTCGTTTACATTGCCAGTCTTCACTACATATTATAAAACAAAGTCAATTTCTATTTCCCTATGTATTTTTTTTTAATAGTTATAAACTAGCGCTTGCTAGGCCCTCCACTACCAAACTCCCGACACAACAACATTTGACACATCGTACCCGGCACATATCGCAACACAACAGCTCAGACCCGTCCTCCGTACGACTTCACCAAACATCATGTCGGAACACGACGAATCGCTTGGCGGTAAGACTTTGTCTGGTGGGTAGTAACTTCTGCCGGCAGCCGATGTTATGGCGTACCACCGAGAAAAGTGAAAAAATGTCCCCTTGAATGATTAAATCTTTAAAACTCTTTAAAACTTTTTTAAAGGATTTTGATAGTTGTTTTATTTTTATAGATAGAGTGATTCAAAAGGAAGGTTTCTTTGTATAATAATATCCATTAAATTGTAGAAAAATACTATTATTTTTGAGGTTTCTAATGTGATATCGTAAATAATTACATATTTTCCGCGTTTGCAGTGAAACGCTGGCTGAACACTACGATATTTATCAAAAGAATGTACTAAACATTGTACACATTGAAAGGATCTACAGAGAAGTCCGCGATGTTATATTATGTCTATCTCTTATGGATATCCCAAAATATATTTTTTTTATTATTTACTTTTTACGACAAAATCTGGCTAATGTTCGTAGCGATTTTGACCAATACAGCATTAATCCTTATCCAATTTAACACATTAAATAAATTGTTGTTTTAATATAGATGTATATCGCCCTTAATATCATATGATTTAAATTAATATTTTCGAAGATATTACAGATTTAAAAATTGTGGGGCGTCGCGTTCCGTCCGGGGTAGCGGGAACAGTTTTCTGTAGTATATTTAATATCAGCATTGCACCCGCGCGAAGCCGTGGCGGGCCGCTAGTAAATATAATAAACCTTGATGTTAAAACCTCTTATAGATCATTGTCCTAATGCCCATTGTATTATCCTGGGCAGCCTTATTGTATTGCGTTGATGGGCACATAGGCCACGCCAAACGCGTAATCCAAGCTGTCATTAGGGTCATCGTTGCGAACTGTAATTTGGGCCGCCCAAGTAAATGTGTTTTAGTCGACCTAGATAACAACGTGTAGGTAATTTTAAGGTATTAGCAGATCATTTAATATGTTAAATAATATCGCCAAAAATAAGCATAATGAATTAAAGGAAAAATAACTTTAATTTGTACATAATTAAGTTCAGTTAATGTTACACAATCAAATATTTTTATGACTTTTACCAATAGTGCTAGTCATTTTAAAATCAACTTAATTTGTATAATAATAAAGTTGATATTTGTGTAATTTGAAATAGGAATGTGGTGTGCAACGCCACACACAATTATTGTAGGTAAGCTTTTAATGGCTGCCTCGTTGATCCAAACGCTACTAGTATGCATGAGGTCTTGGGTACTATTAGGGAAGTTTGTATATATATACTGGAGGATCTCCAGATCAATCTCCCTCTGCCCTGTCATCGTTGGTCATGTTGTTGGGTTTAACATTGCATCACCTCGCTCAACTGCCGTCTTCCTTCCGATACAACAGTTTTTTTTTTTTATGAATAGGCTCTTAATAAACTAGCGCGCTTTACCATCAAAGATTGAAAGAATTAATTGAAGAAATTATTATCATTCACCAATTATTATATTTTCCGTGAAACAAATTTGACATCTGACTGATTTTGTATTAAAGAACTGTCAATTAATTTATTCCTTAAAAAATTTTTCCTCGAATAACGTCATCGATTGATTGAAGAATTAGCGGATAACGCTTCGGCCTCCCTCGCCAGCGCCGCGTCTGTCCGGTCGAACGACAAGCATTGTGCCGAGCATTGTGCGAGCGCCTGATGCCATATACAAAAAAAAGAAAAAACAAAATCCATTAATATAAAGTGCGTATGTTTGTATGTCTGTCTGTATGTATGTATGTGCCCGAAGTTGCTCAAAACCCTCACCACTATAGATAATCATATAGATCTGGATGCGCTGAGTTCAAAAAAAAAAACACAAAAAAAAAAAAAACAAAGAATTTTGTTTTTGTCTCGGTCCTCTTTAGACATATGAATTTATAAACGAGTACATTATACAAAATCTGATTGGCAGACTACGTAACACGCAGACGTAGACGTACGCAACAGACATCAGAATAAGAGGAATTCAGGCTTTAAGTATTTTAACAATACACACGTGCCCGACTTTACGGGTAGTCGGCGTAGCGGTAGCGGACGCGGCCGCTGCACAAGGTGGCGCGGGTTCGATCCCCGCACAGTGCAAGTATTTGTATGCATGAATATGAATACTTGCACTGGTCTGGTCGTGCCTCGGAAAGCACGTTAAGCCGTTGGTCCCGGTTGCCATACAAACATCTAGTGGCAGTCGTTACGGGTTGTTGGAACCCTCAAAAGTCCAATAATTGGTCTAACTGTAATGCTTCGATGTCGCCTTCGGGTTGTTAAGGTCAGACGGCAGTCGCTTCACGAAAAATATCGAAGTTTAGCCATTTCAGCAGTTTTACTGGTAAAGCGGACCCCCCTCCAAAGCTGAAAAGGCTTCTGTGGGATTAACGCTGTGATGATGATGACACGTGTGTACACACACACTCACACACACAGACACGAACATGTAACTTTTTAACACTTGAAACGTGCACCTCCTAAAATCATCATCATCATCTCAGCGTTAATCCCAGTCTCCTCCAAAGCTTTTTCAACTTTTTCAGCTTTAGAGTCTGAGGTCCGCTGTACCAGTCCAACTGCTGATTTTGGCTAAACTTCGATATTTTCCGTGAAACGACTGCCGTCTGACCTCCACAAAGCGCCTCCTAATATATATATATCAAATGACAGTTATTATAAATAGCTTCCAATTTCAAAATCTAGAATTAGATTTGAAACATGAACAGAACTCGCCATCAATACCACGAACAAACCAGAAAGCTCCCGTGTTTACTTTCAATACCCGTCCTCTAATAATTTGCGGTGCCGTACCGTGGTCGTACCGCAGAATCGTCACCGGGACGGCCGTTAATTAGTTTGGTTGACGAGGGTAGTAGACGTTAGTACTATATTGTTAATGACTACACTGTAGGACACTATGTACCTACCTCACTTTTGAACCGTAATTTATAACGGTCGCTGTACTCAAAATTGGTTTATGCTAGTATTTATGAGATGGTTTTTGTCGAGTTCGTATTTTGTGTTTGAGTTTGTTGATGGGAATTAATCTATAAATTCATTGTCTATTCTATTACTAGTATAAATATATTAATATATTTTATCGGTGGTAGGCTATTTCATCGGCTGCCGGCAGAAGTTAGCACTGGTGGACTGGTTGTCAGACTTTCGGGTTTCGGGTTTAATTTGTATTTTTTTTTAACACAGGTTAATGCAGTTTCTTAGGACGTATTGTATGTATTATGGTATGTAGTATGGCTGATGGTAAGCAGTGATGCCATCGTAGATGGTAAAGCACGCTAGTTTATTCAGCCTATTCATTCAAAAATACTGAGTGTATAGGAAGGAAGATGGCAGTTGAGCGAGGTGATTCAATGTTAAAAACAACAACACGGCCAACGATGCTGCGCCATAAGGAGATTGATTGAGACCCTCCACGACCAAACTTCCGACACAACAACATTTGGCGCATCATATCCGGCGCACATTTTAAGATAACTGCTCAGACCCGTCCTCCGTAAGGCTTCACCAGACATCATGCCGGAACACGACGAATTGCTTGGCTGCAAGATTTTGTCTGGTGGGTGTTAACTTCTGCCGGCGGCCGATGTTATGGCCTACCACCGAGAAAATACTACTGAATGGATTTGGATGTAACTTGGCACTCAGATATTTTGTAACAAAGAATGACACTAAAGATACTCTTATCCCGATTTTCCAACGGGAGAAAAACCTACGCAAGGCGCAGCTTCTTATAAACATGTAACAAACAAAAGCTCTGGAAAGATTTATCTACAAAATATGAATCAGCCATTATTTAATAAAAGCTTTTACAACAGACCAAGCTGTAACGACAGTCTATTTAATAGTTTCTCTTAACAATAGGATAAATAACGTTCTCACAAAACAGGGAAATGCAATCGTAATAATTGCATTGCCGGCTTCGCACTGTGGGGCGAATGAAAATGATGAGTGTTGCGCCTGGCATCCATTTATTATTTATATGACAATTAATTCACACTTCTATTAAATATTAATGCGAATGGACGTGTATTTGTCCATTTAGAATACGATGTTAAAGCCAATTTTGATTGGATCTCGCAGAGACGTGCAAATATTTAAGTTATTGAGGAAATATCTAGTGTAATTTCCTTACATTTTTTGCAGTTTACAAGATATTACCAGGATGTACATTGAACAGAATAGAATTCAAGGCTGCAACAAGCATGAATTTGCTGAATTATAATGATTTAAAGCATTGAGCAAGTTTAACTAAAAATATTTCAGCGTAAAAAGGGTAAACATGAACATTCTTGTCGGCTTTTTCGGCTCGATTCCAGTGGAAGCGATCAATGGAACCGTGCACATAACTTTTGATGTTTCTTGTGTCCACGTATATATTTATGTCAAATAAAATACCATCAGATTTTGACAGTGTATATGTTATAAAAAAAAAATGATCCAATCCATAGAGTAATAGTACATTGCAAAAAATTTAACAACATTTAAAATTCGCCAGCTACCCTACAATTTTTCCTTTAAATCCACAGAAGTCGAAAAGTTATAAACAAAATAACTGAATATAAATAAAATCAGTATATATTTAATTAGTCGTCCTCCGTGGCGCAGCGGTCAACTGCGACGTGGAAGCCCCGGGTTCGATCCCCGACCAGATCATGATGGAAAACGATATTTTCCTGGTTGGTCTGGGTCTTGGCTGTTTATCTATATAAGTATCTATTATAAATATAGCATTGTTCAGTTAGTATCCCATAACACAACTCTCTCTCTCGTCTCGAACTTACTTTGGGGCTAGCTCAATCCGTGTGATTTGTCCATATATATTTATTTATTATCATTATTATTTCAGGTAACATAAAAGCACCCATACACATGAAACAAGAATTACCGAGCACAGCTAGCAACATGGCTGTTACATCCATGTCCTATATAGAGGCAATCAAATCTCCCGGCAATCATCGCCAGAACTGTATTGAAGCTATAATTATAGGTTGGAGCATAGCATTAGCCTCTCAAGTATAAGTAAGTAAAAGTAAAGTAAATAACTTTTCTAAGTTATACGTACTTTCTAAGTATATCTTGGACACCAATGAATTAAAGGTGAAGGAAAACATCTTAAAACCTAACTTTAAGTTTTAAATCGCCAACCCGCATTGAGCAAGCGTGGTGATAACGCTCAATTCATATCTTTATGAGAGGAGACCTGTGCCCAGCAGAAGGACGATAAAAAGGTTGATGAAGATGATGATGATAGCATTAGCAAATCTTAAATAGGAGCTTAATTGTCGAACACATTTTTTTTGTTGGGATCGTTTGGACCGCAGTTGATATAATTTTAGTGTAAAATAATAATGGTGTTAAAAACCCGTTTGTCGACCATATGCCGGCAACGTATTTTGTCCTATTTCGGTCACACAATGCGTAGAGGCGATGAGAGCATAGAAAAAATGATTGTCGTTGGGAACACCGAAGGCATCGGATCGCGCGGTCGTTCACCAACCAGATGGACCGATCAAGTCAAAGACTCATCGTCTGCTAAATTCTACGCGGTGGTGAGAGACGCGCTGGATTGAAACCGATGGAGGCAGATCATCCGCTCGAAATGCTGCCCCAATGCTGACCACGATCCTCAGACATGAGGGACCGACTGCAGAGAGAGAATAATGGAGTAAGGGCAATGGGCAAGGTGGACCGTTGACCTGGTGAAGGTCGCGGGAAGCCGATGGATCCGGGCAGCAGAAGACCGGTGAGCGTGAAAAGCCTTGGGGGAGGCCTTTGTTCAATAGTGGGCATCTATAGGCTGAAATCTATAGGCTCTATTAGGTTGATGGTCCCAAAAACTCCACGAATAGAACTATAATTCAGTCAAGCTTAGAAATTATAGTAATTTTTGCTCTTCTATAAAGTGATAAAATTTGTATGTGGAAGCTGGGGGGTAATCTGAGGAGTTTATGATCCAATGCTAGGAAAAAATTCACTGGTAGCAAGCTTCATTATTCATGAGTGATTTATATAGGCTATAAATTATATTTATATCCCCGATTTGAGTTGAGTCGTCAAAAATTTGTCTAGCAAGCCGGAAACAAATACATCTTAAAATAGATTTATTTGCGTACATTGCAAATGGTAGGGTAATTTTGTAACATACTATCAGTAGCATTGAGTTTAATTTTGACAGTTTATTAACATTCATTGCGTTAATTACATTGTTGAGCAGACGAATTTTTCAATGACATGGAGCAATGAATTAGTATTTTTTTTTTAATCATTATAAACTAGTGCTTGACTGCAATCCCGCCTGATGGTAAGCAGTAATGCAATCGTTGATGGTAAAGCGCGCTAGTTAATTATGCCTATTCACTTAAAAAAAAACTTTGTGAATAGGAAGGAAGACGGCTGTTGAGCGAGGTGATGCAATATTAAACCCAACAGCACGACCAACGATGCTGCGCCAGAGTGAGACTGATCTGGAGACCCTTCACGACCAAACTCCCGACACAATAACATTTGGTGCATCGTACCCGGCATACATCGCAACACAATTGCTCAGACCCGTCCTCCGTACGGCTTTACAGACATCATCCGGAACACGACGAATCGCTTGGCGGCAAGACTTTGTCTGGTGGGTGGTAACTTCTGCCGGCGGCCGATATTATGGCCTACCACGGAGAAAAGCTATTATTGCTTCAAAATGAGTCCAATTATTGATAGTAATATTGTGTAATGCAATTATGATGCAATTGTATGTAGATATAAACAGTTAACGATCGTTGGGGTAAACGAGTCCTCGAGTGGAGACCGCGTCTCGGCAAACGTAGCGTGGGTCGCCCTTGGGCGAGATGGAGCGACGACATCAAAAAGGTGGCTGGTAGTGGCTGGCGGAGAACTGCTCAGGATCGAGCTTGTTGGCATGCCATGAAGGAGGCCTATGTCCAGCAGTGGACGAGTAGGGGCTGATGATGATGATGATGATGATGATAAACAGTAAATGGTCGTCTGGTCCGCCTTAAAAAATTTTAGAAAAAAAAGCTTGAAAAAAAAAGCAAAAGATGCAGTCGCAGCATAATGCTGAGCGACAACCGTTTTGCGTGGATGTGACGCATGTTTCCCTCAACTATGTCTTATCTTATTTGTGTTTTTGTAAACTCTAGCGTCATGTTTGCTGCAAATCTGTATTTCTTTCTTCTTTCTTTCTAATATAAAAATATTACATCTTTTAATAGTGCTTTTATGCTTGGAAAATAATATTCGATACACTTACGTTTGGATGAAAATGTAATATATTTCATAATAAAGTCTGCACTTAAAGCGACCTATGAATAATATCCACATTTTCTAATCTAATTAAACTTAATATTTAGACTCACTCCGTGTTAATTACTAAAATTCATTTACAAACACATGTCTCCGACCCTAAAATTCTGCCAGCCCTTAAAAGGATAACCGCAACATAAATAAGAGCATACAAAATTAAATTAAACAAAACGGAGGCAGAAACTAATTAGTTGAAACCTAGTTAAATAAATAATAACTCAGCAAAAAGTGTAACATTTAATTTAAACCAATAATTGGGTGACAAGGTATTAAGTAGGGCATAACAGGGTGACTTTGGATATGTAAAAAACTTGGGTAAGAGAAAATAAACAAATAAAAAAACGGCCAAATGCGAGTCGGACTCACGCACAAAGGGTTCCGTACTATAGATTTATGCAATTAAAGGATTTAAGTTAGTTCTATGAAAGATAACGCGGCAATAAGCCGTTTACGATTTACGAGGTATTAAAAAAAACTAATTATTAGATATCATTCAAAACAATTTTCGTTAGTAGTTTTTATAGTAGGTAATATACATCATATGTCTTTTTTAGATTTTGGTTTTCTTATTTTAGAAGTTAGAGGGGGTGACCAACTTTTTTCCACTTTGGAAGCGTCTATCACGCAAAGTATTAGTGTTGTGTTTTGTGAAAAAAAAAAAATCAGTTTCATTTCTAAGTATTCTTCTTTTTCTTCAGCCTATAGATATCCACTGCTGGACAAAGGCTTTCCACGATGACCGGTCTTGTGCTGCCCGCATCCATCGGCTTCCCGCGACCTTCACCAGGTCATCGGTCCACCTTGTTGGGGGTCTCCCTACGCTGCGTCTTCCAGTACGTGGCCGCCACTCCAGAACCTTGCTGCCCCATCGGCCATCGGTTCTACGAGCAATGTGCCCTGCCCACTGCCACCTAAGTTTAGCGACTCGCAGAGCTATGTCGGTGACTTTGGTTCTTCTGCGGATCTCCTCATTTCTGATTCGATCACGCAGAGAAACTCCTAGCATAGCTCTTTCCATTGCCCTTTGTGTGACTCTGAGCCTTCGTATGAGACCCATTGTGAGCGGCCACGTTTCAGTTCTGTAAGTCATCACTGGCAACACACACTGGTCAAAGACTTTAGTCTTGAGACACTGTGGTATCTTGGACGACGAGAAGATGTAGCGTAGCTTCCCGAACGCTGCCCAACCGAGCTGGATTCGCCGAGACACCTCTTTCTCGAAGTTGGACCTACCTAGTTGGACTTTCTGTCCCAGGTATATAAACTCGTCAACAACTTCGAGTGCAGAGCAACCAACTACAATTAGAGTGGGTGCGACATGAGAGTTCGACATGATCTTCGTCTTATCCATGTTCATTTTTAGACCCACTTGTTGGGAAGCTCTGCTGAGGTCATTGAGCATTTTGCCCAAGTCTTCCAGGGTCTCAGCCATGACCACGATATCATCTGCGAAGCGGAGATTAGTGATGTACTCGCCGTTGATGTTGATGCCAAGTCCTTTCCAGTCCAGGAGCTTGAAGACATCTTCCAACGCAGCAGTGAACAATTTAGGAGATATGACATCTCCTTGTCTCACTCCACGCTGCAGTTAGATCGGTTTCGAGTCCTGATCCTGGAGACGGACTGACATGGTGGCGTTTTTGTACAAACACTTTATCACCTCAATGTATCGATGGTCAATTTGGCACCGCTGGAGAGACTGTAGCACCGCCCAAGTCTCAATCGAATCGAAGGCCTTCTCATAGTCCACAAACGCCAAGCATAGTGGTTTGTTATACTCCTCGGACTTCTGTATAACTTGCCGCAGCGTATGAATGTGGTCTATGGTGCTAAAGCCTTTTCGGAAGCCTGCTTGTTCGGGAGGCTGGAAGTCGTCGAACCTGCGAGCGAGACGATTCGTGATGACCCTAGAAAACAGCTTGTAGACATGGCTCAGGAGGGATATCGGTCTGTAGTTTTTCAGGAGGGTATTGTCACCTTTTTTGAAAAACAAAACCACCACGCTCCTGTGCCACGCCTTAGGCGTTTCGCCTTTAAGAATGACGGAATTAAATAGCTTCTGAAGCGCTTTAAGCATTTCTAAGTATGGGGAGCCCCCAATATTTATTATTATTTTTAAAATCTTAATGCGGTTCACAGAATACATCTACATACCTAGTTTTAACAGTATAGCTCTAATAGTTTCGGAAAAAAATGGCTGTGATATACGGACGGACAGACGGACAGACAGACATGACGAATCTATAAGCGTTTCGTTTTTTGTCATTTGTCTACGGAACCCTAAAAACAGTAAAAGCGTAAAAGGGTATGGGAGGGTTGAGATTAAACAAATACTTAAACGAGATAGGGATTCCCTTTGGTGTAACTAAAATGAAAAATGTGTGAAAGTAAATTATGTGAACTATTTTCAGGCTTAGCTGGAAGTGATACGTGCATAATTATACATAGTATTATAATATATAATCTTTATTTGGGTTTGGTAAATTACATATAATAAAAAAATAATTCGAAAAAGTCCGAGTAGCACACGAAGAGATCCGAAGGCAATGAATGCCTAAAAAACATGTTTAATCTTTATACATAGCTCGGCGGAGAACTGCTCAGAATCGAGCTTGTTGGCGTGCCATAGAAAGGGCCTATGTCCAGCAGTGGACGAGTAGAGGCTGATGATGATTATGATGATGATATAGCTCGGTGGCAGGCCATAATATCGGCTGCCGACAGAAGTTACCACCCACCATACAAAGTCTTGCCGCCAAGCGATTCGTCGTATTCCGGCATGATGTGTTGTGAAGCCGTACGGAGGACGGGTCTGAGCAGTTGTGTTGCGATGTGTGCCGGGTTCGATGCGCCAAATGTTATTGCGTGATCGTGGAGGGTCTCCAGATTAATCTCCCTCTGGCGCAGCATCGTTGGTCGTGTTGTTAGGTTCAAAATTGTATCACCTCGCTCAACTGCCGTCTTCCTTCCTACTCACTAAGAATTTTAAGTGAATAGGCTTCATAAACTTGCACGCTTTACCATCAACGATTGCATCACTGCTTACCATCAGGTGGGATTGCAGTCAAGCACTAGTTTATAATTATTAACAAAAAAATGTTTTTTCAATTTGTTAGACACTATTAAAAGTCCTTCCTAAAGTCAAACTACTCCTACTCATGAATCAAATAAATTCACAATTATGTCAAAACAGAAGTTATTCTAACACAAGACAATTCTAACCCAGTATCATGACCATACAACGCAATTATGAAATACGTAATAATGCGAGATATGTAGTCGACTAGTTGAGAACAAACTTCGGAACAGCTCATGAGCCTCGGTCCGTTTTATGACGTCAATAAATTCACGGACAAAAGAACAATGGTGCGCGAAACGCAATAAAGTCTACGGTGTAAACTTACTTGAAACGTATTGTGACGTCAGAGTTGTGAGGGATGGTGTACAGTTGCTTTGGATGCCAACTGATGGTAGGATGAGTTATGAGGCAGATAGCATCTGTGTGTAATAAGTGAAACCCCATATTTTCAACCTTTTAGATGCTGTAACAGGTACCAGCAGGTATTGTTGGTTCACAGTCTAATTTCAATCTCAGTCTGTCGAAAACACTTTTAATTTCCCTACTTTTCTGACATTTATTATTGCTGAGGTTTTATTTTATTTCAATTACTACACAGACAACCGCCCACGGCGCCTGAAACTCACGAAAAAAATATACTCGAGGCCAGTAGTTACTACTACGCCGTAGGCTGCTACGGCGTAGCAATTCGTAGACGCTTCGTAGCTGTCATTACACATGAACAAAATTTGTAACTTATTTGTTAAGAAATATGTCTTTTTAATGCGTAATAACTTCAATTTGACTTCCATCAAAGCGTTGTTTTATATTCCCCATTAAATTAATATAACACTGTTTTGTTCAACCACAATAAATCCCCAACCCCGATCTGGCACTCGTGGATTGCAACTGAAATTCAGTGTCAGTTGATCTTGTGTTTGTCATCTGATATTATACTGAGCTGAAACTCTTTTGGCATTATAATTTTTGTTTTATATTTTTTTAGTTTTAAGGTGTATCAATAAAAACGATTTCTCCTCATTTCAGTGCCAAATGCTCCGGGCGAATAAGATTTTTTATTAAAATGGTTTATAGAAACATGCACAAAGGCACATGTATCATGCCCTGGAGTATGAAATGCAGTAGTGTGAGACATTCCGGACCTTTCAAACCCCTGACCAAACCAGGGTTAGTGTGGGACTGCACCATACCACTCTAAAGATGTGCTACCATTGTTCTATTATGTATATCGTTTACATAAATAATGCGAATTTATTTAAAAACAAGCTGTACAAATGGCTAAATAAACATAATTTTTATAACATTAAGGATTTCTTTGACATTAATTTATAACATTACTATTTACTTGGATTATATAATGACATTGTTGATATAATTATAATTTTTGCATGCAATTGATACATATTCTGTATAGCTAAACATGTGGGCATCTTATTTAAATAAGACTGTAACATCGTTATACCGTGTTTAAGGCAAATAAAGACTTATCTTATCTAGAAATGAAACTAATATATAATAAACAACTAATATTTCAATTAATATTTATACTAATATTATAGGGAATTAGGGAAAAACAACTTCGAGAAGGAGGCAAATAGAAGGATCCAGCTGGGATGGGCAGCGTTTGGTAAACTTCGTCGGGTATTTTCGTCGCCCATATCCCAATGTTTGAAGACAAAAATCTTCAACCAGTGCGTTCTACCCGTCATGACTTACGGAGCCGAGACGTGGACACTAACGGTCAGACTAGTCCATAAGTTTAAAGTCGCTCAGTGAGCTATGGAGCGGGTTATGATGGGCGTCTCTCTGAAGGACCGCATCAGAAATGAGGTGATCCGACAGAGGACCAGAGTCACCGACATAGCTGAGAGGATTAGCAAGCTGAAGTGGCAATGGGCTGGTCACATATGCCGCAGGACCGACAACCGTTGGGGTAAACGAGTCCTCGAGTGGAAACCGCGTCTCGGCAAACGTAGCGTGGAACGCCCTTGGGCGAGATGGAGCGACGACATCAAAAAGGTGGCTGGTAGTGGCTGGCGGAGAACTGCTCAGGATCGAGCTTGTTGGCGTGCCATGAAGGAGGCCTATGTCCAGCAGTGGACGAGTAGAGGCTGATGATGATGAATATTTCTAAGCCTCACTAAAACGGAATAGATTACTTTTGAAGATACGCTTTAGTAATATATTCCAAATTCGGCAAAATAAACAAATACTACAGAAGTCAACCAAAAAGTAAATAAATATATTACTATCGACGCGGTATTTTCGGCGACTATTGCCTTATAAGAGTGATATAATAACAATAATCTGACAAATATTATGTGTTCTTTCTTCCATGAAAACGAACACATCGAAAGGTTCCTGGAATCAGAATTCCGTTCGCGATATTATTTTTTACCTGTATTTATAGATACAGCAATATACAGATAACTATATTCAAAAGGAAATTTAGTCAAGAAACGCTAATATTTTTTCTAAGGTACTACAATCAACTATGAATCTTTATAATGCACTTTCCCCAAATTTAATTCCACATAAACTTTGGACTTCTTAGACAGCGGTTCCATCATATTATAACGCCCATGCTAACCTGTAAGTTTCACGAGATTTTCTCATAAAAGCCCCAAAAAACTCTTTGTATTTAGACAGCCTTTATTGTTCACCACTTGTAAGAAACCAACACTTTTGATTTTATGTAATTTTACTAATCCATACTTAACCAAGTGTCATAAATGCTATATATATATATATGGCATAACGGTCCTAAAGTAAAGAATACTGAAAATTTTCTGCGAAGTTTTACACATAGTACAGAGATACTGCTTGTTTTAATAACACATCCCTTTAAACATACTTGCAAAACGACGGGACAGATAAAACAATACAGTAAATACTCAAATTTTAATACAAACCTGATGTCGAGTATTTGGCAAATTTAAAGATTTCGCAAGGACCAATTTTTCTTTTCATTCCGGTTATAACAAACATTTTAAAAACAAGAAATAGAACTAATTAAAAAAAAAAGAAACCATCTGACGTTTTAAAGTTATGATTACTAAAGTTATGTTATAAAGAAAACTAACCTAAATTTTGTTGGTCCCCTGATCCACCTCATCGCATCGCATCGCAACGCTTGTCCGCGCCATTATTTTATTTTCTTTCAGTCTTCCAGTTTTTTTTTTTTGGCGTAGCGTCCTAGCAAGAAGATGATAGCCTATAGCCATTCTCAAGAATTGGGCTACTCTTTAATTTTTTTATTATTAATGTAGAAAATAATCGAAAAAGCAGTCTGGCCGACAACTTCAATAAGAAAACAGTCAAAATCGGTTCAGCTGTTCGGGAGCTACGCTGACGCAAACATATACAAACATACAAATAAAAGCAGATACACAATAATAATAATAACTAGCGGCCGCCTGCGACTTCGTTCACGTGGGCTTAGTTATTTGAACATTTTAACCCCAAAGTATACAGCATACATTTTAAATGTGTATTATGCTCCGCTCATATTAGTCGCAGCGTGGATGTTATATAGCCTAAAGCCTTCTTAGATTAATGGACTATCCAACACAAATAATACAGTATAGGTAGACGTTTCGGGTTTGGATGTTTGTGTATGTGAGTTTATATGTTTGTACCCACGATACAGGAGAAATCCCTAGTGTGGAGCAATGTTTTTAAATATAAAAAAATCATATCGGATCAGTAGTTCCTGAGATTACCGCGTTCAAACAAACTCTTCAGCTTTATATATTAGTATATATTAAGCACTATCACTTGCTCTGCGAGTCGCTAAACTTAAGTGGCAGTGGGCAGGGCACATTGCTCGTAGAACCGATGGCCGATGGGGCAGTAAGGTTCTGGAGTGGCGACCACGTACTGGAAGACGCAGCGTAGGGAGGCCCCCAACAAGGTGGACCGATGCACAAGCACACGACACAAGCACAAGACCGGTCAGCGTGGAAAGCCTTGGGGGAGGCCTTTGTCCAGCAGTGGACATCTATAGGCTGAAGAAGAAGAAGCACTATCACTTGAGGATAGACAATGTCTTTTAAATACTTTTCAATTCCAAATGTGTAAGTGCTATCACTTCGCGGTTAGACAATGCTCTCTATTATAATATAACAAACTTCTGCTTTATACATTAATGTATAGATTTATTTATTTGTGTAGAATGCGGGTACAAGGATATAACACAACATCCAAGCACATACAGAGACACACAGATACACAGGTTAAATGTAGGTACAAGTCTCTGTTTTTTTCAGAGGTTAATAACAACTCCTTACACGTTACGAATAAAATTTACCTACAAAAAAAGTAGTAACGGTTAACATATGGAAGTATTTTCCGAGAAACACCTAGTGTTGTCACCGACAATGAAGAGGGTACCCCGACACATGTCTACGGTACACGATGAACCTTTAATTAAGGCTTGTTTCATTTTATCTGAGGTCGCGCCTAGGGGCGCCCCTGGCGACCAATTACTTTTTAATTAGGAACGAGTATAGAAAGTGTTTTGTTGTAATTAACTTTCGTCACACTTCTATGCCCTAGGGTTTGAACAAATCGGATCCCGAATTTTTCCGTAGAACTTATTTACGTATATTTGGGGGTCTATGAGTAAATTATAATGACCGCCCAGCCGATTTGTTCTTTAAAAATCTCACCGCCACAATAGTGTTAATCCCTTAGGCTTAAAGTATGGTTTTTTTTTTTTTAATAATTATAAACTAGCGCTTGACTGCAATCCCGCCTGATGGTAAGCAGTGATGCAATATTTGATGGTAAAACGCGCTAGTTTATTAAGCCCAATCACTTGAAAAAAAACTTAGTGAATAGGAAGGAAGACGGCAGTTGAGCGAGGTGGTGCAACCTTAAACCCAACAACACGACCAACTATGCTGCGCCAGAGGGAGATAGATGTGGAGACCCTCCACGACCAAACAACAAATATTTGACGCATCGTACCTGGCACACATCGCAACACAACTGCTCAGACCCATCCTCCGTACGGCTTCACCAGACATGACAACTCACTCGACGCTCATTTTTTTTTTTTATAAATTACTAGTTTTCCACCCGCGGCTACGCCCGCGTGGAATTCTGTTATATCGCGCTTTTTAGATTTCCCTCGGGAATATCATTCTTTTACGTGATAAAAAGTACCCTATTATTTAATCCGGACTTAACGTCTGCAAAATTTCAAAGCAATCGGTTCAGTAGTTACGGCGTGAAAGCGGAACAAACAAACAATGAAACTCACTTTCCGATTTATAATATTAGTAAGAATAAACTAGCGCTTGACTGCAATCCCGCCTGATGGTAGGCAGTGACACAATCAATGATGGTAAAACGCACTAGTTTATTAAGAGCCTATTCACTCTAGCCTTGAAGACACTCAAACTGTAGTCCGACGGAAACACCGCCGCTAGCAAATTGTTCCAGTCCCTCGATGTATGCGGCGAAACGCTTCGTTCGAATCGTGGTGTAAACGACGTAAGGGTGGAAACTCGTCGTGCGACGGGTCGTCCGATGGTGGAACGGAGATGGGGGAACTAAATCATTCAACCTCACACCTTTTCTTTGCTTCCTTTTCTTTCACCTTTTTTTTTTTTTGTTTTGTATGGGAAATCATCAAATGACCTCTCCCGCTCTGGGCGCAGCGGAAGGGCGTGTCAGACTTTTGCTGACTAAAACCCACCCGTATTTCTTCACTTGCCTGTGCGATGGCCAAAGCCACGGTTTCTTTTTTAACCAACCCGCAACCCTGACCCAGGAGGCATCGATCTTTGAGGATCCCGTCGCGATGTGCTGACCTCACTGTTCTTATTAAGTAAGTTCTCGGTGGTAGGCCATAACATCGGCTGCCGGCAGAAGTTACCACCTACCAGACAAAGTCTTGCCGCCCAGCGATCCGTCGTGTTCGGGCATGATGTCTGGTGAAGCCGTACGGGGGACGGGTCTGAGTAGTTGTTTTACGATGTGTACTGGGTACGATGCGCCAAATGTTGTTGTTTTTTGCGTAGGTGCGGGAGTTTGGACGTGGAGGATCAGATCAATCTGCCTCTGGCGCATCGTTGGTCGTGCTGTTGGGTTTAGCATTGCATCACCTCGCTCAACTGCCGTCTTCCGTCGTATTGAATCAGTTTTTTTTTTGAGCATATAGGCTCTTAATAAAGTAGCGGGCTTTACCATTAACGATTGCATCACTGCTTACCATCAGGCGGGATTGCGGTTTTTACACTTATAAAAAAAGTCATTAAGATATGTTTCATTCTGTAACTTACTAAAATACATTCATCGATCGTCACACATTTTTAATTAGTCTTCACCTATTTAACATAAACACTCATCATCATCATCTCAGCGTTAATCCCAGTCGCATCAGAAGCTTTTTCAGCTTTGGAGTCTGGGGTCCGCCTTAACAGTCTAACTGCTGAGCTTGGCTAAACTTTGACATTTTCCGTGAAGCGACTGCCGTCTGACCTCCACAACCCGAAGGCGACATCATTTAACATAAACACTATACAGTTTAAAACTTACCCAAATTGCCTCACATTTTTGCACCATTTTACCAAGCTCTCTATAAATCGGGGAGCCCCCATCAATAAGACCTGTAACACTTGAATCGTAAGGCATCACTGTGAAATATTTAGAGTTTGGCACTAATCGTGTGTAGGAACGCAGCACACGAACGAGAGATATGGCTTGCCCGGTTTTTCTTATCCAAAATCAGTTTTCCCCTTTCGGGGTTAATGGACTTTGACGGAGTTATGTAGGTGTGGCATAGTTTACGGGCTAAAGGGTAATTGGGTAACTAGTTGCTTGAGGGACACAAAAGTGGTTATGTTTTAGAGTTTCGTAAAAACAGGAACCTTATTTTTTTACAATTATAAACTAGTGCTTGATTGCGACCCCGCATGATGGTGATACTCTGTTTTCTTTCTAGTTTTTTTTTTAAAATCATCATCATCATCATCCCAGCGTTAATCCCAGTCGCATCCGAAGCCTTTTCAGCTTTGGAGTCTGGGGTCCGCTTTACCAGTCCAACAGCTGATATGGCTAAACTTCGACATTTTCCTTGAAGCGACTGCCGTCTGACCTCCACAACCCGAAGGCGACATCGAAGCATTGCAGTTAGACCAATTGTTGGATTTTTGAGGGCTCCAACAACCCGTAACGACTGCCATTAGATGTTCGTATCGCAACCGGGACCAACGGCTTAACGTGCTTTCCGAGGCACGAACAGACCAGTGCAAATATTCATATTCATGCATACAAATACTTGCACTATGCGGGGATCGAACCCGCGCCACCTTGCGCAGCGGCCGCGTCCGCTACCGCTACGCCACGGAGGCTGTCAGGAGTTTTTTTTTTTTTTATAATTATAAACTAGTGCTTGACTGCAATCCCGCCTGATGGGCGCGCGCGATGGTAAGCAGTGATGCAATCGTTGATGGTAAAGCGCACTAGTTTAGTAAGCCTATTCACTTAAAAAACTTAGTAATAGGAAGGATGACGGCAGTTGAGCGAGGTGATGCAATGTTAAACCCAAGACCAATATGACCAAACGATGCTGCGCTAGAGGGAGATTGATCTGGAGACTCTCCTCGACCAAACTCCCGACACAACAACATTTGGCGCATCGTACCCGCCGCACATCGCAACACAACTGCTCAGACCCATCCTCTGCGAAGACCGATGCCTCATGGGTCAGGGTTGCGGGTTGGTTAAAAAAGAAACCATGGCTCTGGACCACTGGCAAGTGAAACACGAGTGGGTTTAAGTAAGTAAAAATCTGAACGCCCTTTCACTCCGCCCAGAGCGGGAGAGGTCATTTGATGATTTCCACTCCAGGACAAAAAATGGTAGATAAGACACTACTCTCCGTCTGGCTATCTGTCCTCAGGCTGTACCTCATGAGGAAAGCTTCAGAGTGTTGAAATTTTGAGAGATTTCTGTTGCCGCTATAACACAAACAAATCAGAATAATTTAAGTAATTAATATCGAATACCACCATTATCATCGCAGCGTTAATCCCAGTCGCATCCGAAGCTTTTTTTTTTAGCCTTTGGTATCTAGGGTCCGCTTTACCAGTCTAACTGCTGATTTGGCTAAACTTCCCGTCTCACCTCCACGACCCGAAGGCGATATCGAAGCATTGCAGTTAGACCAACTGTTGGACTATTCAAGGCTCCAACAACCCGTAACGACTGCCATTAGTTGTTCGTATGGCAACCGGGACCAACGGCTTAACGTGCTTTCCGAGGCACGACCAGACCAGTGCAAATAAATATTCATGTATACAAATATTTGCACTGCGCGGGGATCGAAACCGCGCCTCCTTGCGCAGCGGCCGCATTCGCTACCGCTACGCCACGGAGGCTGTCATGTATTTAATATCGAAAACCAAACAGCAAAATAAACACTTGTATGGTATGGTGACCACTTAATAACGCTAAGATGTAGATACTAATTCGGTGTGTAATGCTGTATAAATAATAACGTATAGAGGTCCACTGCTGGACACAGGCTTCCCTCAAGGCTTTCCACAATGACCGGTCTTGTGCTGCCCGCATCCATCGGCTTCCCGCGACCTTCATCAGGTCATCGGTCCGCCTTGTTGGGGGCCTCCCTATGCTGCATCTCCCGGTACGTGGCCGCTACTCCAGAACCTTACTGCCCCATCGGCCATCGGTTCTACGAGCAATGTGCCCTGCCCACTGCCGCTTAAATTTGGCGACTCGTTAAATAAATAAAAATATAATATTCCTTCACTCTTTTTCTTTACTCTAAAACGAAATGTTTCATAACACATGACTGGCATCTCTGCGATATACAGCGCAAAAGATAAGTGTTTATGTGACTCCATTTTCCGCTTAAGTTAGCAAAAAAAATCAAGATTACTAAGCTTTTAAAGTCCCAGTAACATAACTTTACTGACATTGCCAGCTGTTTAGAAATGAAGTCACGACTGCCAACATAACTCCACACGACTGTACCCGTATGTATATTGTACAGTCATTTAGAAAATACTAACTTGCAATGCACTGGATGTATAGCTCTCTCATGTCTGCAGTTTCGCATCTACGATACATACATATATTGCGGGCTTATTGTGGTGGTGGGTTTGTGATAAGCGGAGCGGCGTAATGAGCGGTATTATGTTTATCGTTGCCAATGATTTTTATAACTAGATTAATACGAACATGACAAGTATTAGGCAGAGACGTATCCCACTGTGCATCTATATTTTGCTAGTTACATATCTATACTAATCTATATTAATATATAAAGCTGAAGAGTTTGTTTGTTTGTTTCTTTGTTTGTTTGTTCGCGCTAATCTCGGGAACTTCTGGTCCGATTTGAAAAATTCTTTTTGCGTTGGATAGCCCATTAATCCAGGAAGACTTTAGGCTATATAACATAACGCTGCGACCAAAGGACCGGAGCATATAAAAAGAAACCTACGCGGGTGAGACCGCGGTGCGCAACTAGTCTCTACTAATATATAAAGCTGAAGAGTTTGTTTGAACGCGCTAATCTCAGGAACTACTGGTCCTATTTAGAAAATTCTGTTTGCATTGAATAGCCCATTAATCCAGGAAGGCTTTAGGCTATATAATATCACGCTGCGACCAATAGGAGCGGAGCGTAACTAACTCAACGTGAACGAAGTCGGTGGCGGCCGCTAGTGTTTAAATAATAGTTTTCCTTTCTTCTTTCTTCTTTGGTCGTTCTGCTCTTGTATTCCTCGTCGAATCGTTAGGTTTTCAATTGAGCTGCTCAATTTCTGACAAATGTCTTCACTGACTTGATAGGTACTCAATCTGTGTGGTTCTTTCCTCAAAAGACCATCTCCGACATCGATTCTAAATGATCTTCATACGATCTTACCAGATTATATCTGAACTTTAAAAGAGGATATGACCTCTGATAACTACATCAACTAAACCACCCTAAACTGATTTTTTTTCTCAATCAACTTTAAATTTAATGCTTTATCAATAAAGTTGAAAATTTATTAAAAACCAGCTGTTGCCCGCGACTCCGTCAGCGTGTTGATATAAAATAAGCGCCTGTTAAAATAATAGGAGCAAAATGTACGTCCGCGTTTGCCTCCGTTTTCGCAACATTTTTTGTTACTGCTCTGCTCCTATTGGTCATAGCGGGATGTTATATAGCCTATGTCCTTACTCAGGCTCTAGACTATCTGTGTACCAAATTTCATTACAATCGGTTCAGTAGTTTTGACGTGAAAGCCGGACAGACAGACAGACATAGATACTTTAGAATTTATAATATTAGTATCGATAAATAACAGATCGTAGCTATGCTATAGCTAGTTGAGTTGGCGTCTGTGCAAGATTAAATATAGTTAAAACATTTTCCCATTAAAGATTTTTCTTTTATTCCGTCCCCTCTTTGATATATAAGAATAAACAACTGTTACTCGTTCTTTTAAAACAAAGAGCTCTCTCCGAGATAAACAGTTGCAAATAATCCTTATTGCTCTGTGTCCTCTTCACTTACCGCAAATGGCTTGTTCGTCGTACAGAACTATGTATTAGAGACAATTTATATTAAATTGTTCATAGTGTAGTTGAATGTGTAAAGTAGGGTAGTTTTGTTAAGACACTGTCTTTTGTGTTGATGTTAAGGCTTGAATGAATGATTAACTTTATTTAATGTTACTTAGTGTATTAAACTTCCCACAGGTTTGTTAAGTTGTTGTTTATTGAAGATTTTTTAAAATCTCGGTGATAGACTTTAACAGTGGACTCTAGTGCCAAGGAATTTGAAAAATAGGTATTTGAAGAAACTATTGCCGTAAAGTACGAAAGGGACAATTGCAACTCAGGCTAATTTTACCTACAATAACATTGACCAAGAGACGTTTTGTATTCCGCTGTTTTCTTTTTTAAAACGCGACAGATTTCAATTATTTTTAGATCAGAATGTAGAAGATGAGTATACCTATGCTTCTATTATTTTCCTTTTTGTCAAAACTTATCGCATTTGTGTAATAGTCGTCTGAACATAGCGGAAGAAATGGGTTATTTTTCGGGATTTTGAATTGATTGATTTCTATTATTAATTAAGTTTTTAAAAAAATCAAATAATCGGGGCGCGTATAATCAAGGTATGAACTTGTAGAAAAAAGTCATTGCTCTAAAAGCGTTATCTACGAAGAAAACAGCGGAATACGTTTGTATGAAAAAAACGCCTCTAGAGTCCCCTCTTAACATCGGCTGCCGGCAGAAGTTACCACCAAGTCATGCCGCCAAGCGATTCGTCGTGTTCCAACATGATGTCTGGTGAAGCCGTACGGACGACGGGTCTGAGCAGTTGTGTTGCAATGTGTGCCGGTTAAGATGTGAAAAATGTTCTTGTGTCGAGGGTGTGGTCGTGGAAGGTCTCCAGATCAATCTCCCTCTGGCGCAGCATCGACTTGCTGTCATTTATACAGTATATGAAGCTTCAGTTTTAACTATATGAAAAGTGTCTTATTGACATATAGATAGTTATTTGACTATTTGCGTGAATAAATTTATTTATTTATTATTTATTTATTTATTATTTATTTATTTAAATAGAACAGCAGAAGCCAATTACACTATTTAAATACAAACTACACTAAACATTAATAAAAAAGAAGAGAAACATATAACAAACGATACAATAAAATAATTAAACAGACACTTTAAACATACACTTATTTAATTCAGTCATGCATTCTTCTCACAAAACTTCAAACATTCTGACAGTATCATCTTCCATTCATCCACGAAAATATCGAGATCAGTGTTTGAGTTCAGGAGAGCGTTAATAGCTGCTAATGTCCGAGGAATAGGCGACTTGGAGTAAGCAATAGTTCGGCTGGTCGGAACAGCCAGTAGCCGATGTTTTCTGCCACGACAGTAATTGTCAGGGACAAACACATTGCAGATCTCATTGTGCAGATCAGGATCATCCGTAATCCCTCTGAGTATTTTAAAGACTACAATCATCTGATCGCGCGAACGTCATACTTCAAGTGAGTTGAAATTAAAGCATCCCAGCAAGAAATTGGTGGGATATAAATAGGGATAAAACCCATACACGTGCATGTAAAGATACCTGAGAAATTTGTACTTTCTCTAAAGCTAACACATACTGCTTCTCAAAAGGATTCCATACACATGCACTAGATTCAAGCTTGCTACGAATCAATGCCCCAAAAACAAGCTTGATAACGTGGGAGTTATGGAAGTCAATGGAGAAGTAAATTGTATGACCTTCAGGTACCTACTTGTTCCGGGTCCGGATGTTTGTGTATGGGAGTTTTAATGTTTGTAAACGCACCCACGATCCAGGACTACATAATTCCTAGTGAGGGTCAACGTCTTTTTTTTTTAATTTAGTCATATAACTATAAACAGATTAATTTAAGAATACAACCAAACACAACAAAAACAATCTCATAAGTCATGCGTAAATCTAAACAAAAAAGAAAACTGAACGTCTTCTGTTGACGGCAGTACACATAACACAAACAAACACAAGTTGTGAAGTTCAAAGGATTTTTCCGAGTTTGTTTTTCAAATATTTTTCTTTAGCACCATATAATACCGCTCTTTGAATGGATTTCTTCGCGAAAATCCTATTATCTCTCCGATTGAATTTTTATTATGAAAAATGTTGGTAAAGAAAATTCTAAAAGCACAGGTAAACAAGTGAAGAAAGGCTGGCTTTTATGAAAGTTTAATGGAGCATTTAGTCGATAATAACTAAGAAGTTGACTTAAAGATTGACATGAAAAGGGGTAAATAAATACTTTATCATTATCTTTCATACCTACTTATATTATAACTGGAACGTGTTGTTAAGTAATCGTCCTGTGTGGTACCGAGCATAGCATAGTACCAACACATATCCTCCCGTGGGTCAGGCAACAGCACTTCTCCTGTGGAATGACAAATTGCTGCCCCCAACCAACCTGCCAAGCGTGGGGATTATGGCAACCCACGCCCCCCCAACTTGGGGAGATCTTTGTCCAGCAGTGGATGACTCTATAGGCTGAGGAAGAAGAAGAAAAGAAATTGTTTATTTGGATTAGAGCAATGCCCCCTAATGGAATGAAAGCCTTAGGGGAGGCCTTTGTCCAGCAGTGGACCTCTATAGGCTGTGAAGAAGAAGAAGAATCATCGATCCATCACGTCAAGCGACGCATGCTGCAGTTAGTTCGTGGATGGGAGACTATCTTAACATTCCAAGGTCGCTTCGTGCCTCACAGTCCCAGCTGTCATTCGTGGATCTTTGACACTCGCCCGAAAGTCTGACAATCAATCTTACTAAGGGGTATCGTATAGCCCAGTATCTGGGATGTGGAGGTCAGGTGGGCTGTTGGTATATTGCAATAAAGGAAGCTATAAAAATATAATTATAATAACGCTATTTCGAAGTCACTTAATAAGAAAAAGATTTTATTCACACTGTTCTTTCTCATTCTCTTATTATAGCAAAAAAGAGGAGAAAATTTATCACAAAATACTTCGTCTAGCAAGTATTCCTAGCTCCGAGGCTAGGCTTCCAATTTAGATTAACTTAAGGCTAGACTCGGGGGTACGCTGTACGTTATAACACCTGGAATTGCTCGTGTGCTACTGTCAGAATATTAAGTGTGTTGTAAGATGAATCTTGCTGTGTTTGAAATTAGTATCTAGTGTCGTAAGGTTGTAGTTAGAAACCTGGCTAACTCTTGTTTGGCTTTAAACAAGGTGAAGACAACTACCTATATGAGAATAAGCTCAACTACGTCTTATATTTCCCGCCTGTTTTCAAAGTTCTATGAAATATATAAATATACGTGTCATCATCATACAGGAGGCAAGAAAAGGGTCCTAGGGCTATTAAATACACGTTCAAGAAGAATCAAGCCCAGTTTTAGTTAAAATGTAAACGATTAGGTCTGTTTTTGACAAGATACCTCAATCAGTCAATGACTTAATTAATGAGAGTAAGTTAAAACAGCAATAACTTAAACTCAACATCATCACCATCATCATCATCATCATTATCAACCTTTTTATCGTCCCACTGCTGGGCACTGGTCTCCTCTCATACAGAGAAGGATTGAGCATCATCACCACGCTTGCTCAATGCGGGTTGGCGATTTCAGATTCGAAGTCCAGGTTTCCTCAAGATATTTCTCGTCGCTTTATAAGTAGGTATATTAATACTTATAAAGCGACTAAAATTCCAGGTTGGGTTTTTGGAAGGAGTGGGAAATCTACATGGACGCTCAGACTGCCTCACTAGTGAGCCAGTCTGACAGTGCCGGACTCTTACCGGCTAAAACCACCTCATATTATTATTTTTTTTTTCGGGGTGGAAATCCTCATAGGATGTCCGCCGCCCTGGGGTGGGCGACGGGGTCTGTCTGACTTTTACTGACTAAAACCACCCCGGTATCTCTTCTATCACGAGCGCGCGTGGAGCCGCGGGAGTCTAAATTCTTCCACGGCCCCACCCTCCCGTGCTGGCCCGGTCTGTCCGGGCCTCGTCTCCTGCACGGGGTAGTGGGGTGTTAAACTACCCCGTGCATCGCCTCAGAGGCACGCGCCGACACTCGCGCCCCACCACCACACACCACACAAACCACACTCCTGCCCCAAGCCATTTCATGTAGAATCGAGTTCTACATGAAGTGGGTTGTCTTTGTAAGAAGAAATCGGAATGCATGCTGTTGCGGCACGTGCTCTAGTTTAGTTACTGCGAGCAACTTTAACGATAGGCCAGAATGTCAAAAAGAGAATAAACATTAAAAAACAATGCCAATGAAGGTGCTTAAAGGTATGCATCATAAGAAGAGCTGGTTCTAGAGCCTTAATAAAATATTTCTAACAAGGTAATAAGTATGAATTTTAACATGCATAACTCAAATTTACCAGATTATCTATATACTTAATATATAAAGGTGAAGAGTTTGTTTGTTTGAACGCGCTAATCTCAGGAACTACTAGTCCGATTTGAAAAATTCTTTTTGCGTTAGATAGCCCATTGATCCATGAAGGCTTTAGGCTATAGACCATCACGCTGTAGCCTAGGAGCGGAGCATAACAAAAAATTAAAATGTATGCTGTATATTTTGGGGTTAAAATAAAATGTTCAAATAACTAACTCCATGCGAACGAAGTCGCTGGCGGCAGCTAGTCTATGTTGTAATAAAATAAGAATGCAGTATATTTTATCAGCGAACTGTGGTTTTATTTTAAAGACGAAAGAAACATTTTTCACATCATGACAATATTGCAAAACCTAATTAAAAGTAAATTGTGTTTCCAGCTTAAACTAAATGAGGTGGAATTACATTGTCATATTCTAACACCCCCACTCAATGTAATTGCACCAAAATAAGCTGACAAAAATTAAGTCTTTTCTACATTATCAACACTACATATTCCTTAGAAACGATTCATCAATTCTCTATTTAAGGTTTTGACATAATTTAAACATAACCCTTTATTCTTAATTAATTCTTTTATAAAATGATAACGAATGTCAACATGCTTTAATCGCTTGACAGTGTCAGAACTAGCAGCTGATATGGCCGACTGATTATCACAGTAAATACATACTGGACAAACATTATTTATTTTAAAATCTTTCAACAGATTAACAAGCCAGCAGGCTTCGCTAGCTGCCATACTAATTGCAACATATTCAGATTCTGTAGAGGATAAACTTACAGACACCTGTTTCTTTGAGCTCCAGAAAATTAAACAATCAGAGAATTTGAACAAGTAGCCTGTAGTTGATTTCCTATTATTGAGGTCACCTCCCCAATCGGCATCGCAATATCCCTTCAAGAGATCATCTGAACATTTTTAAACTAACTTATAGTCTAAAGTGTGTTTAACATAACGCAATACTCTTTTCAAAGCAGTTACTAACATATTGCTTGCACACTTTTACACCTACTTAATAAAGAAACAGTAAAACATAAATCAGGTCTTGTGCCAGATACAGCATACATCAGACTTCCTATCATTTCTCGACATAACTTTTCAATGTTTTTGTCCACTGCTTTGTTTTGATTTTGAAAAAGCTTTAAATTAATATTTTGATCTACCTATTGGTGTGGACATTGGCTTACAATTGTCCATTCCAAATCTTTTAAGCACATTTTCCAAATACCTTCTTTGGTTCAGTTCAGTGACTCTTGTGCTTAAATTTTGTGTTATAGTTATGCCTAAGTAATCAGATACAAACCCTAAATCTTTCATCTTAAATTCCTGATTTAATACATTTTTACTTGCTTTACTTAATTAACATTTATTCCAATGATCTAAACATCATCAACATATAATAATAAATAGCTTTGGTCTTTATCAGTGCACTTTATATAGACATCACAATTTGATCTAACAAAACCTTCTTTAAGCATAATAGCATTAAATACAACTTGATCTAACAAAACCTTCTTTAAGCATAGTAGCATTAAATTTAATGTTCCAACATTTTGGCGAATTTTTAAGCCATAAAGTGATTCATTCCATTTTTAAAACGTTATTATCATTAGAGTAGGCTCTAGCTTCTAGGCTTCTAGAAAACTAATATAAACATTTTGTTAATACTTCCATACTATAAAATATATCCCAATTACAACCATTTGCATTATTCGCAAGTTAAGTTTAGTAGCAATAATTACAAAAATTCTAAGAGTTGATAACTTTGCAACAGGTGCATATTTGTTCGAACCGTCTCGCCACCAATCCAGCTTTATATTGCGGGAAACCCTGGTCACCTCTTTTTATTTTAAATAACTATTTACTACTTACAACTTTTTGTTTTCTGGTATATCACATATGTCCTACCTTCTAGTGTTTAATTTTCTCTATTGATTGCCTCCTTCCATTTACTCTTGTCACTCCTTGACATAGTCTCTCTATAAGTGGTTGGTTCACTTTGTTCTGTATACACATTTTGGCACTGATAGTAAACAGGTGGTTTCCTTACCCTCTTTCCGGGTTCTCTTCGACATACATCAATGATTGACTCTAATGAGCTGTCACTTTCTTCACTTGGTTTATATTCGATTCCAGACTCTTCTGGCATACTAACTGTCACCATAGTTTTATCACTGAGATCCAGCGATGTAGTTTCTAAATTAAATCTGCCATCATTTTCTTCTCTATTGTTTAATTTTACTTCGAGTTCACCATAGTTATGCTCCCTTTCTAGGAAAACTATATCTCGTTTTAATTTTACATCATTCCGATGTAAGAAATATTTTCTATATCCTTTAACAGTTTCTCCATATCCTGCCACTACTCCTTTTTCTCCTTTGCTATCCCACTTGTTTCTGTTCTCTTTGGGAATATTTGCACACACTTGAGTCCCAAAGGATTTCAATTGATGGATATCAAAGTCTTTTCGGAACCACACCTCATCTGGTGATTTTTCTCTATCTTTACTTTCTCCCGTAGATTTTACCTTCGTAGCCACATTAGCTAACTTATTTTTATAGCGTACGTCCAAGTAATATGAACTCCCAACTCGTTTTGCAATTGCGCCAACTTTATTATTTTTATAAAATTTACACGAGTTGTCATTTATCAACATGACGTATCCTTTATCTGACGAACAACTGACAGAGAATAGGTTTGTTTTTAATTCAGGAACGAATAGAACTCTGTCTATTGTTGTTTGAACCCAGTCATTCCCGTCATATACCTCTACCGCCATCTTTCCATAGCCTAAGACACTAATCGCCGCACCATTACCAATAATAACAGATTCTCGTTTAGCCTTGGTAAATGAAGTGAAGAGAGCACGATCACGGCACATATGTTCGGTAGCGCCTGAGTCCACTAGCCACTGAGATTGACTATACTCTTCTAATGAGTTTGACACTACAAATGCATTACTTTTCTCTTGCACTCTTTCTTTGTTCTTCTTAAACCAACATTGTGATTTGTTATGTCCTCTCTTGCCACAATAGAAACACTTATTATTCTGCCCTTCACTTTTATAGTTGTTGTTGCTTTTACACTCGCTAATAAAGTGTCCCAACTTGTTGCATTTAAAACACTTTACATTCTTTTTATCCTTCGCAACAAATGCAGATGAACCAGAAGTTGAAGGTTCTTCACTATTCTCTTTCACCCTTTCTTCTTCTACTAGTAATCTTGCAACTAAATTGTCCATTGTTTGTTTACTGTCTGGCGCTGACTCCCATGCCGACACAAAATGTTTGTACTGGTCGGGTAACGACATCAACACTTTGGTAATCACAAATTTGTCTGAAACTTCCTCTCCCAATTGTTTTAGTTGGTTTTGTAATTCCTGTATTTTTGAAAGGAATATAGACATTTCAGTGCCTGTTTCAAACTTATACTGGAAAAAGCGCTGCTGAATTATATGGATATTTGTTTCTGTTTTTTGCTCATAAACACTTTGAAGCTTTCTCCACATATCAGCTGAAGTTGAACACGAAATAATGTGCAACATTACCTTTTCAGTCATCCTTGTGACTAATAGTGTTTGCGCCTTTGCATCTTTACTTTCCCATGCGGTTTGTTCAGTAGGATCTTCGGGTTTTAAAGCTTTACCTTCGACAACATCCAACCAGCCTTGACCTCGTAGCAAAACTATAGTTTGGAACTTCCAGATGTTCCAGTTGTTAGGTCCTTCCAGCTTCAAGCCGTTATTGGTATTTAGGTTTACTTCCATTTCGCTGGCCTGCCTTGCGACACACGTTCAACAAGTATTCTGTGACTATCTCCTTCACGTTGCACGTGAATATTATTGTCACACTGTAACTTCCTGTATTACTTATCCTATTATTTTATGTATATGGTGACTGGGCCCATAACCTGTTGTAATAAAATAAGAATGCAGTATATTGTATCAGCGAACTGTGGTTTTATTTTAAAGACGAAAGAAACATTTTTCACATCATGACAATATTGCAAAACCTAATTAAAAGTAAATTGTGTTTCCAGCTTAAACTAAATGAGGTGGAATTACATTGTCATATTCTAACAGTCTATACTAATTAATCTATAAAGTGAAGAGTTTGTTTGTTTGTTTGAATGCGCTGATTAGGCCATCACGCTGCGACCAATAGGAGCGGAGCATAACTAACTCCACGCGAACGAAGTCGCTGGCGGCCGCTAGTCTGCAATAACGATGGTCGAAATTAACGATATTTATAGAAAAAAGCAAAAAATTCCGTCAAGATAGTATCGCAGCTTAGCGGTGTTTATTTTTTAAATAATGCAGCATTATGCTAAGATATAGATATAGGTAGCCTTTTATCTTTGCCTTCGCATCGTTAAACAAAAATCTTCGTTTTCTTCTTAACATTAAATCTCAATATAATAATTGGCTGACCATGACGCTGGTTCGTCGTGCGTCACTAAAGCGTTCGCACGAATACCCGACCCTTTCAGAGAACTGGGGCAGGGCAATAGGCCGGAAGAGCTTTTACGTCCGAATAATTGTGCAGGTGTTGGGAATGACTTATTAAACTGGTGCATTTGAAAGGATAAGGATTAGTTATGAAATGGGAAGAAGGATTTTTGACTAAATAAACAGAAATGTCACCCTCGGGTTTAATCAGCTCCAGTAGGTAAACCAGTATATTCTTTTATTTTATTAGTGCGGTTTCATCTCCTTCTTGCATGGCAAGAATCGTTGTTTTTCCTTTTATGTTTTGCATATTTCTTTATTTTTTTAGTGAGCTGTTTTATGCGGCTAGTGATTTTTTGGGCGGCTCTTTTCCCTTATTCTTTTCATCTTATTTACATGTCTTCATCATCATCATCATCATCAGCGTCTACTTGTCCACTGCTGGACATAGGCCTGCTTCATGGCACGCCGACAAGCTCGATCCCGAGCAGTTCTCCGCCAGCCACTACCAGCCACCTTTTTGATGTCGTCGCTCCATCTCGCCCAAGGGCGTCCCACGCTACGTTTGCGCGTTTGGTGTTTGCGTTTGCGCGTTTGGGTTTGTACATGTCTTAATATTAACTATTTACAATCTATTTCAGTCTTATCAAATCTATACTTAATAATATAAAGCTGAAGACTTTGTTTGTTTGTTTGTTTGTTTGTTCGCGCTTATCTCGGGAACTACTGGTCCGATTTGAAAAATCTAACTTCTTAACCTAACCTAACCTGTTTTGGCGACTGAAAGTCCGTGGCTTATTGTAAAATACATATTTCCGTATGTTTTTCTTCTATTTTCTTTTTTATAGACATTGCCTCACACTAGGTATTTCTACTGTAACATGGGTGCGTTTACATACATTTATACTCACATACACAGACAGCCAGACTTGAAACAACTACTTGTAGGTCATATAAATACTTATTCTGTGCGGATATTGCATCCGCGACACGCAGCGCAACAGCCATTCGCATAACCAGTGCACCAACCCTGCTTTATAAAAATAATAAAAAATAAAGGACCTAAAAGAGATCCTTGTGGTATTCCTGAGGTAATTTTACATATACAACAAATGTCGTCTTGTAAATCTGAAGGAGAAAAGAGATTAAGATGACGTCTGATGTCTGGCAGGAAATTAGTTTTGCATACTCGATCACAGAAGAGGGGAAATGTATGTAGTAAATCCCATGAATTTGCCCATTTTATAGTTGGGTAAGCATAGCGAGCGGTAGCAACTCATAATTATATTTTGAACTGGTTTCTGACCGCAGCTACGTACACCTGAAATTTCTTGTACCCCATCCCGTCACATGTCATCGTCTGCCCGAGCTACTACTTTGTTTTCGCTTTGCAATCTTTCTGGTTTTTTCTTCTCTCTTATTTATTTGTCTACTTTGAGTATTTGTGTGATGTTAGAGGCCTTCTTCAACAATTAGGCTCTCATAGATTCTGTATCATCTGTGTACTGCGTCGTTTTCGCTTTGCAATCTTTCTGTTTTTTTTTTTCTCTCTTATTTATTTGGCTACTTTGAGTTTTTGTGTAATGTTAGAGGCCTTCTTCAACAATTGGGCTCTCATAGATTCTGTATTATCTGTTTACTACGTCGTTTTTGCTTTGCAATCTTTCTGTTTTTTTTTTTTTTCTCTCTTATTTATTTGGCTACTTTGAATATTTGTGTAATGTTAGAGGCCTTCTTCAACAATTGGGCTCTCATAGATTCTGTATCATCTGTGTACTACGTCGTTTTAGCTTTGAAAACTTTCTGTTTTTTTTCTCTCTTATTTATTTGGCTACTTTGAGTATTTGTGTAATGTTAGAGGCCTTCTTCAGCAATTGGGCTCTTATAGATTCTGTATCATCTGTGTACGTCGTTTTCGCTTTGCAGTCTTTCTGTTTTTTTTTTTCTAATTTATTTGGCTACTTTGAGTCTTTGTATGATGTTAGAAGCCTTCTTCAACAATTAGGCTCTTATAGATTTTGTATCATGTGACCAGTAGTTCAAAAGGAATTTGGGCATTCACACTAAGAAACAAAATCTTCAGCAGACAGACTAAAAACATAAAGTAACTCTGTCCGTGTGTTGCCTTTGTTACCTTTTCGCGACTTCCACAGAATGCCGCTCTGGGCGAAGCGGAAGGGCGTGTCAGACTTTTACGGAGTTAAACCCACTCGGATTCCTTTACTTGCCCGTGCGCCAGGGCCACGGTTTATCTTCTGACCAACCCGCAACCCTGAATCAGGCATCAGTCTTTGTGGTGCTAACATCTCTTTGAGGCGCGCGTGAAACACAACGCGCCTTCGTCCCGGGTCTGGTACATACCAGGCGGCGAACTGCCCACTGGTCTCCGCTCGCAAGCCCGCTCCTACGGTGGCCAGGAGTTCAATGTTGTCTCCTGACCAGGGCGTCTCCTGCAGCGGTTAGAAATGTGACAGCGATAAGATTTCCACTCCCTTACGCGCTCCGCCTCTTCGTTTGCCAACATCATACCTCATCACCATCATCATCAGCATCATGAACTAAAGGCCAATTTTCATCATTTGAAAAACTTGTATTTTTTGTAAGAATAGGATATGATTTGCTTGCTGTATATGATTTGCATTTACACATCTTTAACCCTGTTTTAAAAACTAGATAAGTTCGTTTCCACCACAATCATATCTATCCGATTGTCAGAAATAGTCACAAATAAGTATATGAAGGAACAACTTCTAATTTCCGGGAAAACTACGAGTTTATTAGAAACCATTTCTGCGATATTATATTTGCTGCTGTGACCACACAAATCCTTGGAAAGTAAATGGATTGCCCGCCAGAATATTACACGCACCCAGGATGCGTAGGTATGGTTACAAACATTACCTATTAAAATCATTGCATACATAAATAACCTAAAGTATAATTATACTATAGGTTATAAGTGGTGCTACTACATTCGATTATATTGTATTTTTTTTTTAATTATAATCACTTCGTCGTTTATTCCATTTACATCGACGGACTGGAACAATTTGCCTGAGGCGATCTTCCCGTCTGATTACAATTTAAGTGTCTTCAAGGCTGGAGTGAGTAGGTTTTTAGTAAATTAATGCGCTTTACCACTGCTTGCCATCAGACGGCATTACGGCTTAGGAAGTAATGTCTGCGAAAAGACAAATGTTATTAAACCCATTTGTAATACTAAAATCTTAATCGTAGTATAAAATAGTTCATATGCTTAACATAACATAATCAGCCTATAATGTTCACACTCCTGGGATTCAAGGATTCTCTTGGTGAGCTGGGGCGTAATCTACCACGCGAGCCCAGTGCGGTTTGGTAGACGTCACATGTCTTCGAAGTTTTGCCACTATTACATACCGGTTTCTCCACGATCTTTGCTTTCACCGTTTTGAGAGCAGTGGTGATGAAAATAATTTACATAAAGTAAAGCGCCAGACTATTCGCAGAAGAACGAGAGTAACCGACATAGCCCGAAGAATTGCAACACTTAAGTAGCAGTAGACCGGACACATTGCCCGAAGGACCGATACGTTACCGTTACCGATACGGTCATCGTGGAGATCCTTGGGTGAGGTCTATGTCCAGCAGTGGACGTCTTTCGGCTGAAAGCGCCTGACTCGGTTCAAACCTACGACCTACAACCTTTAAGTCGCGGCCAATACCACTAGGCCACCGCTGCTCTATATATACTATCGATATGGTTATCCCAATTTTAATAATAAATCAAAATCATCCCTAAATCAAAGAAACTAACATATTTATAACCCTATCTTCACTTCCTTGACACGCGATTCAAATCTCTACTTATATAAAATCAAAGCCGTATATCCCCTGGCATAGAAGCGAGGATTTAGACGATTTATGGTTGGAACTGCATTAGGCGTATGAGAGTCGATTGGATTTTGGCGTTGAAAAATTTAGCCATCCCCTGTCCAGAGTCTTGCAGTGAATTGGAATACTGTCACATGCACATGTGATGGGTTCATGCAATTTAGAAAAAAATCATTTATGTTATACATAGAAAGAAGATAAAGTTGTGTTATTTGAGGATCTCTACGACCGTGATTCCATCTGATGGTAAGCAGTGATGCAAACGTTGATGGCAAAGCGTATTAATTTACTAAGAGCCTACTCACTCTAGGCTTGAAGATACTTAAATTGTTATCAGACGGAAAGACCGCCTCAGGCAAATTGTTCCAGTCCTTCGATGTAAATGGAATCAAAGACGAGGCCTATATCCAGCAGTGGTCGTCTTTTGGCTGAAATGACGATGATTATTCAGAAATATAATTATGATGAAATAACACGAACCACGAACCTCAAAGAACACGACACTTCTTTGAGAATCAAAGATTCTTCTTCTTCTTCTTCAGTCTATTTAAAGGTCCACTGCTGGATAAATGCCTCTCCCAAGGCTTTCCGCGATGACCGGTCTTGTGCTGCCCGCATCCATCGGCTTCCCGAGACCTTTCACAAGGTCATGGATACGCTGCGTCTTCCTGTACGAGGCCGCCACTGCAGAACCTTACTGCCCCATCAGTCATCGGTTCTACGAGCAATGTGCCCCGCCCACTGCCACTAAATTTTGACGGCTCGAAGAGCTATGTCAAATCAAATCAAATCATTTATTTCAAATAAACCAGTTACAGGCACTTTTGAATTGTCAGAAGGTCGGTCAGTCAATAAGATGAAGCTAGTCGCCCATTCCAAAGATTAGGTACCTATGGAGAAGAACGGGCAAGAAACTCCATGGACATTCTTTTAAATTTTCAAGCTATTGTTACAAATATTTGATTACATCATTCATGTTGAAATCAACCGTGTGAGAACGACACAGAACCATATTGTACGCTGAGAGCGTCCATATGGAAAACACACAAAAAACAATTCAGAAATTAAAATACGCCGTGGCAGCTAAGAGATGACCAGTCCCCTCCGACGGCGTCCGTTCACGAACATGACGCATGAATCAGCATCATTCAGCTCAACCATATCGAAGGGAACCCAATGACCCCACACGCACGCCACCATCAGCGAAGACATTTGAGTGAGCATGACATACTCTCAACAGCCACAGCACAATCAAGTCAATAAAAAAAAGACTAACCCAACAAATAAATGCCTTACAGCACATTCGTACATTGTGCTCACACGTTTGCCATGCAATTATACAACACTAAGAAATTGAATCTACACAATGCTAAGATAGTTTTTTCCAAGGTTCAGCAGCTCCAACAGTGTTCCCGAGTACTAAGTTTAGCTCCTGTGCAGCTGTATAAGTGCCGAACACCTCTGTCAGCGATACAATTCCGTAACGTACAATATGCTGGGCTACATAGTGTGTACTGGCTTAGAGTAAAAAAAGAAAAACAAACATTTACGAATTAAAACTACTAGAGGAAAAGCAAAGAACAATCAGTGTATAGAAATCGGACGCAGCTCAAGCCCAAGCCTTTTTGTCCTCAATATAATCCTTCACACTATAAAATGCTTTCTGGCACAACTTACGTTTAATGAAGGATTTGAATTTATTCAGGCTCAGATCTTGAACCACCTCTGGAAGTCCATTGTAAAAATGTAAACATTGGCATCTGAAAGAGCCACCTATTTTCTTGAGCCTTGTTGTAGGTACAATAAATTTGTGCCTGTTTCTAGTATTTATATTATGGACATCACTGTATTTTTTAAACAGTTTTATATTTTTATGAGCATACAAAAGATTTTCATAAATATATTGAGACGGCACGGTCAGTACATTAATCTCTTTAAATTTTTCTCTGAGAGAGTGTCTCGGACTTAATTTATAAATTGCACGAACAGCTCGTTTCTGCAAAACAAATATTGTTTCAATATCGGTGGCATTTCCCCACAACAGAATGCCGTACGACATTACGCTATGGAAATAGCCAAAATACACTAAACGGGCCGTCTCAACATCAGTCAAATTACGAATTGTTCTAACTGCGTATGCAGCAGAACTTAGTTTTTTTGACAATTTTTCTATATGTGGACCCCATTGAAGCTTAGCATCCAGAGTTATACCCAAGAATACTGTGCTGTCTTCAGATTTCAATTCTTCGCCCTTTATCAACACTTTAGTTTCCACCTGCCTAACGTGAGGTAGAGTAAACTTAATGCATTTGGTTTTTTTCTCGTTTAAGAGTAAATTATTAACATTAAACCAATGGACTACTTTGGAGATCGGGCTATTTACATCACCAGTAACCTGCTGCTGACGTTTCAGTTTAAATAAAAGTGAAGTGTCATCTGCAAACAACACTATATCGTGGTTATCCTTTATTAGGTCGGTTATCGGTGGCTTTGGTTCTTCTGCAGATCTCCTCATTTCTGTGATTCACTATATGGAAATCACTGTTATTCAACTGCATCCGGTTATACTAAAAGATTAAGAAAATAATGGTTGTGGTTGGTCCTACAAAGTTAAATAGATGCAATAGGATTGAGTAATATCAATTTATTTTAAAAGATCCCAAAATAAATATACCTAGGAAACAAGTCAAGTGTCTCGAATTGGTCCGAGTTTATAAGTTCATCTTTGTTCAAATAGTCGTGATAACCAATGCGTTGATACCCAAAAACCTTTCTTTTTTTGTCGGGGAAAGAAAATCCTCAATGGATGTCCGCCTCCCTGGGGTAGACGACGGGGTATGTTAGACTCCTACTGACTAGAAACCACATCGGTGTCTCTCCGGTCAAGTGCGCGGAGCCGCGGGAGACCTTGATTCTGCCGGGGCTCCACACTCTCGTGAAGGTCCAATCTGTCCAGGCGTCGTCTCCTGCACGGGGTAGTGAGGTGTTAAACTACCCCGTGCATCGCCTCTGAGGCCGTCTCGGGGTCCAACGAATAGGGGGCGGGGACTATACCCAAAAACCTCGCCCAGCATCAAAGGAGGCTCTCATTGAGTAGTTAGATTAAAGTTTAATTCAGGAAATGGTACTTCTGGACACGGCTCGTATTGTCAGGAGGTTCCTCTATCTGGAACATTTATCATAACAAAATATTCTCCCATTTCTGACCCACTTTGGAACACAAACTAAGTTGATAAATATAGGTACCTACACCTAGAAGAATACAGTCGAAAAAATCAACCACGCTAAATGCACGAGAGAAAGCCTCCGCGGTCCTTACATCTCAAGAAAATGACCTACAAAGGAGAACTTTGCAAAAAAACCGACCGACTTTATTTAGCAAATTATATATTATTTTAACTCACCATTCCGCGTATTCATATTCCGAATTCAGCTTTGAGATCTTACCTACCGTCGTTTCCTAGCTACTTGCACTGGAAACTAGGGAACGGTCTCTCTTTGAAAATTATAATATCAAAGACTTTGCTAAAAGTGCTGGATATGTTCGCATGTTGTAAGCATGTGTAAAATGGCTTTAGTGGAAGTTTCTACAGTTTTTGGAGAACATAAAAGGAATAAAAATATGGAAATACGGATTGTTATGTTTGCAGGGTAGTGATGTCATAGTACCTCCCTTGTTCCCACTGCTGGGACATAGACATTCTCTCTATTAGAGAGGACCGTGCCAGTTGGCAGATTCAGCTTTGGAGTCTGGGGCGGTTAAGCGGACCCCAGAGTCCAAAGCTGAAAAAGCTTCAGATGCGACTGGGATTAACGCTGAGATGATGATGATGATGAGTACCGGTTGGCAGATGTCATATTTACGGAGTTCTAATTTACACAAAATATACGTCTATTTAGGTTTGAACGTACGACTCACAACTTTTAATTCGTCCCAGGCCATCACAAACTATGAACAAAATATAAGTCATTGATTTGAATATGAACATCGTTCGTAATAATTAAACCAGGAATAGTGAAGGAAAATATCATCATCAACATGTCCTAACAACAAACATTTGAAGACATGTGACGTTTTGCAACACCTAGGTCTCAGCAATGGCTTATATGTCGGCAGTAAGAATGATATGGTCAGCAGTAAGAATGATAACACAGGTTGTCTATGAGTTGCTAAAGCACTATGTATCATCATCATCTTCAACCTTTTTATCGTCCCACTGCTGGGAACAGGGCTTCTCTCATACAGAGAAAGATTGAGTGTAATCACCACGCTTGCTCAATGCGGGTTGGCGATTTCAGATTAAGTCCAGGTTTCCTCAAGATGTTTTCCTTCACCTTCAGTCATTGGTGTCCAAGATATACTTAGAACTATGTATATAAGGCTATAATATCGGCTGTCGATAGCAGTTACCACCCACCAGACAAAGTCTTTCCGCCAAGCGATTGGTAGTGTTCCGGCATGATGTCTGGTGAAGCCGCATGGAGGACGGGTCTGAGCAGTTGTGTTGCGATATGTGCCGGGTCGGGAGTTTGAAAGTTTCCCTCTGGCGTAGCATCGATGGTTGTACTGTAGGGTTTAACATTGCATCACTTCGCTCAACTGCCATCTTCCTTCCTATTCACTAATTATTTTAAGTGAATAGGCGTAATAAACAAGTACGCTTTACCATCAAGGATTGCATCAGTGCTTACCATCAGGTGGGATGGCGGTCAAGTATTATTATTTATCCTTGCTTTCGCTTACCTGTCTACTTTTTCTTGTGTTACCCTAGTATGAACGCCGAGTCCCTTATTCCCAAACTAACTAAATTTAGGTGCATCTTTCTCTATTTCTTCTTCCTCTTTTTTTAGGCTTAATAAACAAGTACGCTTTACCATCAAGGATTGCATCAGTGCTTACCATCAGGTGGGATGGCGGTCAAGTATTGTTATTTATCCTTGCTTTCGCTTACCTGTCTACTTTTTCTTGTGTTACCCTAATATGAACGCCGAGCCCCTTATCCCCAAACTAAACTAAATTTAGGTGCATCTTTCTCTTACTATTTCTTCTTCCTCTTTTTTTAAGGTGAGATTCAACCTCAATTCTTGATCAATGGCCTCTGTGGAATAGATACCACATTTTTGCCAATACCACGTGTAACAAATTACAGAAATTCTTTAATAAAATAATTTCACAATAACGGCGGATATCGCCAATGACAGTTGAAAAAGACGGCCGCGTGAACCGTCTTACGAGGGAGGTTTGAGGCAAAGTCATGATTTGGCCAATGTGCTGCGATATTTCAATGTTCTTTATTAATTACTAGCTTTCCGCCCGCGGCTTCGCCCGCGTGGAGTTCGGTTATATCGCGCTTTTTAAGTTTCCCTCGGGAACGTCAAATTTTTCCGGGATAAAAGGTAGCCTATGTTCTTTCTCGGGGTCTAAAGATTGTCTGTGCCAAATTTCATCAAAATCGGTTGAGAGGTTTAGGCGGGAAAGCGTAACAGACAGACAGACAGACAGATAGATAGACAGACAGACAGACAGACATACAGACAGAGTTACTTTCGCATTTATAATATTACTAGCTTTCCGCCCGCGGCTTCGCCCGCGTGGAGTTCGGTTATATCGCGCTTTTTAAATTTCACTCGGGAACATCAAATTTTTCCGGGATAAAAGGTAGCCTATGTTCTTTCTCGGGGTCTAAAGATTGTCTGTGCCAAATTTCATCAAAATCGGTTGAGAGGTTTAGGCGGGAAAGCGTAACAGACAGACAGACAGAGTTACTTTCGCATTTATAATATTAGTATGGATAGTATGGATTTACTGAATGCACTTTTTACTACATAAATCACGCGCTTTTATTTCGTAAAGAACACTATAAATAACTTTAAAAGTCCAATGAAAAATGCGCGTGCTTAGCATGTAATTAGCTTTCCTGTCAAAATTCTCCTTCTATTTCGTTAAGAAACGGTCACAAGTTTATTTCTCTCTAGTTTAGTTCTGCCAAATTATTCGCCAGCTGACGTTAATTGACGTATTTTTGGTCGACATGTTTTTAATCGCGTCCAAACTGTCTATGGAATATCTTAATTTGTGGGGAAACTAATATTTTATCTTTTATCCATACTAATATTATAAATGCGAAAGTAACTCTGTCTGTCTGTCTGTTACGCTTTCCCGCTTAAACCTCTCAACCGATTTTGATGAAATTTGGTACAGATAATCTTTAGACCCTGAGAAAGAACATAGGCTACATTTTATCCCCAAAAAATTTGATGTTCCCGAGGGAAAACTAAAAAGCGCGATATAACCGAACTCCACGCGGGCGAAGCCGCGGGCGGAAAGCTAGTCCTTTTTATAAAGAAATACAAAGAAAAAGACGCACAGAACTTAAATTTAATTTATTTTGTGAACAACAATCAATATCAATAAAAACCTTTAATTGGTCTTCTTTCATTAACTGTCAGCAATGTATCTCAGCTGTAAGGTTTTTTAACTAAATATTTGAATAAATTGTGTATGATTAATTATGCTAATTTTAATTAATAACTCTTAGTTTAAGTTGTTGATAGCCTCCGTGGCGTAGCGGTAGTGAACGCGGCCGCTGCGCAAGGAGGCGTGGGTTCGATCCCCGCTCAGTGCAAATATATGTATGCATAAATATGAATATTTGCCATGGTCTGGTCATACCTCGGAAGCACGTTGCTCGAAAAGCCGTTGGTCCCGGTTGCCATACTAACATCTAGTGGCAGTCGTTACGGGCTGTTGGATCCCTCAAAAGTCCAACAATTGGTTTAACTGTAATACTTCGAAATCGCCTTCGGGTTATGGAGGTCAGACGGCAGTCGCTTCACGGAAAATATCGAAGTTGAGCCAAAATCAGCAGTTATACTAATAAAGCGGACCCCAGACTCTAAAGCTGAAAAGCTTCGGATGCGACTGGGATTAACACCTAGATGGTGATGGCGTTTAGTTTAAGTTGTTGCTGTTATAACTTACTCACATTAATTAAGTCATTGACTAATTGAGGTATCTTGTCAAAAACAGACCTAATAGTTTATATTTTAACTAAAACTGGGCTTGATTGTTCTTGAACGTGTATTTAATAGCCCTAGAACCCTTTTCTTGTCAGTAACAAATGGGTAAGGTAGGCATCTAAATATAATCTCGTAACACGTGTACACTACCTACGCATAGTAACTGTTACCTGGAACTTTGGTTATCAGAAATGATTACACCTGAACTTTCTACCAAGATAAAATGGATTACATTTCTTTATTTATACTTTTTTTTTATAAATTCAGTGATGCGATCATTGATGGTGTAGCGCGCTAGTTTATTAAGAGCCTATTCACTCTAGCCTTGGAGACACTCAAATTGTAGTTTGACGGAAACACCGCCGCTGGCAAATTGTTCCAGTCCCTCGATATACGTGAAATAAAAGAGGAAGCGAAACGCTTCGTCTAGATTGTAGTGGTGTTAACAACGTAAGGGTGGAAAGTCGCCGTACGACGGGTCGTGTGATGGTGGACCGGAGATGGGGAAATTAAATCATGCAATTCCCTTACACACTCACCAGAATGCATTCTATAGAAGACTGAAAGGCTGTTTACTCTACGCCTGTGCTCCAGGCTTTGAAGACCGCTTCGAGTTAAATCTGGGTCGTCAATCAACCTCTTCGCACGGCTCTCCACTGAATCCAAAGTAGACAGGTGACATTTCGCAGCACCAGCCCAAATGTGGCAGCAGTATTATACACACGGGTGGACCTGTGCTTTATGCAACACTAGCTGTTGCCCGCGACTCTGTCTTCCCACTTCAGTTTACAGTGCGCGGATATAACATAAGCGCCTGTTAAAATAATGGGAGCAACATGTACGTCCGCGTTCGCTTCCGCTTTCGCAACATTTTTTTGGTACTGCTCTGCTCCTACTGATCATCGCGGAATGTTATGTAGCCTATATCCTTTCTCAGGCTCTGGACTATCTGTGTACCAAATTACATTACAATCGGTTCAGTAGTTTTGGCTTCAAAACCGGACAGACAGACAGAGATACTTTCGCATTTGTAATATTAGTATGGATTAGAAGCTGCCTTGGTGTGAAGTACCGCCAGACGTTTGCGATAACGCCGTAAGTACATGGAAATGTAAAAAGGCGGAATTAATGCCTTAGGCATTCTCAACCATGGGTGGTGAAGGGATTAGATGGCAGGTGCTTTAGTTGATAAGAAAATAATAATAAAAAAAAAAACTTCAAATAGCATATTAAGCAAATACTTAAAGAAGCTAAATACACTTACATACTATTACCAAAATACAGCCTCCGTGGCGTGTCGGTAGCGAACGCGGTCGCTGCGCACAGAGGCGCGGGTTCGATCCCCGCGCAGTGCAAATGTTTGTTGTATGCAAGAATATGAATATTTGGACTAGTCTGGTCGTGCCTCGGAAATCACGTTAAGCCGTTAGTCCCGGTTGCCATACGAGCACCTAGTGGCAGTCTAAAAAGCGCTCAAAAGTCCAATAATTGGTCTAACTGCAATGCTTCGATATCGCCTTCGGGTTGTGGAGGTCAGACGGCAGTCGCTTCACGGAAAATATCGAAGTTAAACCAAAATCAGCAGTTACACTAGTAAAACGGACCCTAGACTCCAAAGCTGAAAAGAAAGCTTCGGATGCGACTGGGATTAACGCCGAGATGATGATGATGAGTATTACCAAAATATATACTTATAATTATTAATATATACAAAACCAAAACTTGGGAGAGAGGTGTAGATTTGACTCTAAACTAATTGTTTAGAAAATGATGCAATTTCCAGTTAAATGCATTAACTGGAAATTGCAGTGTATGTCAAATTTCATCGTTCAATTTCGTTTACGTGGCTTAGTAACAAAAACTAATAAAAAAATCCCTCTTTTGCCTATATAATATAAAATAGGATAATATGGAATATGGATTTCAGAACACAAAGCTAGAAAAGATATCTGTTTGCCAAGATATCTCAAGTCACGGAGGCGCTGGTACGTAATTCTTTTGTCGGCTAATCTTTTATGAAAGATATCTCTGTTGGAGTGAATGGTGTATCGGGTTTCCCTTACGGATGAATTCCCTGACCATCAATATTTTGCTGTGTGATCTTTACGCTTAGACTGAGTGTTTAGTCAGCTTTCTGTCCGACCCGATTCGACTTTAGGTGTAGTTAAGTAAAGGTGTAGTTTGCAACATTTTGGTTCAAAAGGCAGGTTAAGGTTGCAAGTTAAAATCCGGGCGAGCACCATTGTAACTTATTAAAATTGTTTTTAATTAGCGGCTGCCAGCGACTTTGTACGCCTGGTGTAAGTTATGCTCCGCTCCTATTGGTCGTAGCGTGATGTTAACCTAAAGCCTCCATGGATTAATGAGCTATCCAATGCAAAAAGAGTTCCTGAGATTAGCGCGTTCAAACAAACAAACTCTTCAGCTTTATATATGAATATAGATTAGTACAGACAGATTTCTAACAACGGGTTGTTTCATGTCAACTTGATGCACGCTTATACGTCAAAAATAGCACTCAAACCAAAGGAACCATTGTTTCAATTTAAAATTATACTTAACCAGTACATAATCGTTATTATTTAACTTTTGTATGTATGTTACATTAACAATAAGTAAAATAAGAAAATATAAAATAAATTATCATCATCATACGTCCGTCAGACGTCCACTGCTGGAAACATGCCTCCCTCAAGGATCTCCACGACGACCGGTCCTAAGCCTCTCGTAGTTTCCCGCGACCTTCACCAGGTTGTCGATTCACCTTGTTGGGGGCCTACCCACGCTGCGTCTTCCGGTGCGTGGTCGCCACTCGAGAACTCGAGGCCGATATATTTTTAAATGTTTTTATGTTCTAATATTAAAATATATTCAAAATAAAAAAAATAATAAATTAATAATAAAAAATAAATTAATAATAAATATTAATATTGTTTAAAAGTTGGATTTCAATACAATATTTTAATATTGAAATCCATTCGCTCATGAGGCGTGTATTATCTTATCAAGACGTCTTTGCTAGGATCAATGACCTTATCTAGTATGTCCCCATATGCCACTGCAGATCCAACTAGTAACAGCAGACAACTTGTAGCGATGCCTACAACGCAACATGCGAATTGCGAACAACGCGACATACTGACGTCACGCGAATCCTGCACCCCGCAATTACAGTTTCTAGTTGTTGTTGTTTCTAGTTTTTTCTCGGGGGTAGGCCAAAATATCGGCTGCCGCCAGAAGTTACCACCCACCAGGCAAAGTCTTGCCGCCAAGCGATGCGTCGTGTTCCGGTATGATGTCTGTTGAAGCCATACGGAGGACGGGTCTTTCACGTAGCTCGTCTTTGTGGGTATATTTACTTGTATTAAAGGGGTCACTAATCACTGAAGTGTCAGAAGGTTCATTTGCTTATCGGAATGAAAGTCAGTATCACAAAAACACGAATCTATAATTTCAATAACAATTATTGTGCGCGATACAACTCCAGCGCGCGGACGGGACGCAACTGGCTCAAGCGGCGGGGTTAGCTTACGCTGCAATACATAACCGCTACAACATTCCCCCTTTTACAAAAAAAAAAATTGACAAATGATAATCTAAAAAATTAAAAATATTCTACGAGTGGAACCGCGGTACATACATTGTACTTCTCCCACAATACCTGCCACTGCACACGACACCGTTGCTATTTGCTTATTCAGTTACTTGCTCGTGTGTGTGCCGTGGCGGTCTGATTTCTTGCTATCGCTCTATGTTTCCATGCCCGTATTGCATTACGCGATAAGCGTGTTCAGCTGAATCGCGTAAGTCTCGGGCCTTGTTTAATGTTTTGACTTCGACAATGGGGACTGACTCCATAGCTTACAATTGATCGCTGTTTTACACATACTTAGTTTTTATTAATTTAATCACTGCTTGTTACATTTCAAATACGCATTACATACTTAGGTTAAACATTAAACGGGCAAAATTCAAACTCATCTTAACTCTAGAGATACAATTAACACACATTTTTATATTTAACACCATGAACACACTATGACGCACTAATCCACGTGTCATTTCCGAATTGCCGCCCTTAAACCGGTAGGTGATTCGTCATTCCACGAGGTGTCTCCTGGCCTTGCCAATAGTGCCGCTTCTTGCTGCGATGCCACCGTTCAACCATCCCATTACTTTCGTAAAAAATTTTTGCTACTCCCTCCGCAGTAGGTGTATACCTCTTGACCTTGCGGGGTTGGGGCGCCTCCATCGCCCACATCTGTGCTGCCATTGTCTATCCTCTATCAAGGACCTTAGCGTTGCAGCTGTTCTTCCTTCGCTGGCCTCATTACGTAGTGCCCTCCCAGCGCCAGCGTCTTCATATTCTTCATAAGACCTCTGTCTACGCCACTTCCTGCGACCACGTGTTGTGTTTCCACGTGCCCTTATGTAACCTCTCGCCGCTCTTAGTTTCCTTTACTCTGCCTCCATCACCGGGAGGTTAAAGAGCCATCCTGTTATAGACATTTTGGAGTACCCGCGTGCCCTGTCGTCCTTCCGAGGCCGTCCCCGTCGGAAGGGAGTTGCTTCCTTATTCCTCTTCGTAAGATTGCTGTTTTATCGGGGTCGCCACTTTCACCGTAACTCACGCTCACGCTCACGTCATCACGTCGGGGTCATCACTTTCACGTAGCTCGTCTTTGTGGGTATATTTACTCGAATTAAAGGGGTCACTAATCACTGAAGTGTCAGAAGGTTCATTTGCTTATCGGAATGAAAGTCAGTATCACAAAAACACGAATCTATAATTTCAATAACAATTATTGTGCGCGATACAACTCCAGCGCGCGGACGGGACGCAACTGGCTCAAGCGGCGGGGATAGCTTACGCTGCAATACATAACCGCTACAGGTCTAAGCAGTTGTGTTGCGATGTGTGCCGGGTACGATGCGTCAAATGTTGTTGTGTCGGGAGCTTGGTCGTGGAGGGTCTCCACATCAATCTGCCTCTGGCACAGCATCGTTGGTCGTGTAGTTGGGTTTAACTTAACCTTTTTTTTTTTTTGACGCTGTGGTAATGCATTTACGCACCGTACCCCGAAGGGCGTGTGTGGGACTCGCCCAGCCGAAGCCGGGAATACCCACTAAACCCACAGCGGCACAACGACATCGCCTGAGTGGCGGGGTCATGGGAAATCGGCACAGCCTGAACAACCAATCCCCCGCCGGCGATTCCCGCCAAAAGGCGGGCCCACAATGGTAAGGAGGGGCCGGACTGGGTACGTCTTCTAGTGCGAAAAGACGCAGCAGCTAAGGGTTTTTTAGCGAGGTGGCCTCCCTCTTAGCCCCACTCGTTTTCCCGGAGGCAAACGGGGCCCCCAGCTCCTCTCAATGGGGAGACCGGGTTGCCCGACGGGGACCCGGATTTCGGGTCACGTCAGCCACCTGGAGTAGTGGCCGACCCGCCGCACATGTGACCGCCGAAGCGGTCCCCACTTCTGGTTTTGGTCCGCGCCGGTAAACCGGTAACCCCCATACCTGGGGACCGTTCCCCTATCCGCCACCTGGGGACGCGTCCAATGGCAGGCCAGAAACTGCGCACGGAGGGTTTAACTCAACCTAGCTCAACTGCCGTCTTCCTTCCTATTCACTAAGATTTTTTAAGTGAATGGGCTTAATAAACTAGCGCCCTTTACCATTAACGATTTCATCACTGCTTACCATCAGGCGGGATTGCAGTCAAGCGCTAGTTTATGATTATATAAAAAAAAATACAAATTGGCAACATCAACCTGTGGGCAAGTGGCCCGCCAGACAACCAGTCCGGTCGGAGTATCCTCCCTTTTCTATGGAGGAAGAGTGAGCTTTACACGCTGCTCTTCATACCTCCACGAACTAAACACCCAGAGGGGCGTTATTACACTGTCATGATGCTACCTAATTGCGAGCTGCCTTGTGTGACCCTTGCCCTTCTAACCATTCCCCCTTGAACTCAATTATAATAAAATAGCTGCGCCTCGCGGTGTCACCCGCGTATGTTTTGATCCCGTAGCAATATCAGAAAAAAGTGGCCTATGTGTTATACTTGCCGCTTGCATAAGTTACCACCCACCAGACAAAGTCTTGTCGCCAAGCGATTCGTCGTGTTCCGGCATGATGTCTGGTGAAGCCGTACGGAGGACGGGTCTGAGCAGTTGTGTTGCGATGTCTACCGGGTACGATGTGCCTAATGTTGTTGTGTCGGAAGTTTGGTCGTGGAGGGTCTCCAGATCATCCTCTGGCGCAGCATCGTTGGTCGTGTTGTTGGGTTAAACATTGCATCACCTCGCTCAACTGCCGTCTTCCTTCCTATTCACTCAGTTTTTTTGAGTGAATAGGCTTAATAAGCTAGTGCGTTTTACCATTAACGATTGCATCACTGCTTACCATCAGGCGGGATTGCAGTCAAGCACTAGTTTATAACTAATAAAAAAAATAAAAAAAAACTTGGCTTTCTTTTAAAATAAATTTTAAACTAGCGCTTGGCCGCAATTCTGCCTGATGGTAAGCAGTGACGCAATCGTTAATGGTAAAGCGCACTAGTTTATTAAGAGCCTATTCACTCTAGCCTTGAAGACACTCAAATTATAGTCCGACAAAAACACCGCCGCCGGCAAATTGTTACAGTCCCTAGATGTATGAGGTATAAAGGAGGAGATGAAACGCTTCGTCCGGATCGTAGTGGTGTTAACAACGTAAGGGTGCCATTATTTCCACATTATCCTGTTGAGCCAAATTATATAATTTTACAATACCTGTATCGAAATCAATAACTTATTTGGAAGATCTAAGCAGATAAGCAGACATGAAAAGCAACTTAGTTTTTAATTTTATAGAATCGACCTGCCCCTGGTTCAAATGACTGTGGTGTACTGAAAGAAAGGAAGAAAGAAATTACATACATATTTTAGCACAGGGTAAAAGAGACAATATACAGATACAGATAATTACATCAGGTAAAAAAAAATAATAATAAAGATCAAATAAAATGTGTAAGACCCAATGTAACATACTGTAACTCACACAGAAATCTCCCATAAGTGTCGCGACACATCTGCGGAACGTACGGCAAAAACCCGCCACACTGTTCCCAACCCACTGCAACTCCTGAAAGCCAGAATCAACAGTGGAGACCGCCAGAAAAACGCCGAGCAATGAAGCTCGACGAGTCCCGGAGAAACGTTTCAACTGTCTTGGGTCCCGCAACGAAATTAATCAGAAAAGAATAGCGGAGGAGTAAGAAAAAATATATTTTTTCCACTTCCCTCCATAATAAGCAGGAGACAGAATAGAACTAGGCCAATCGGCACAAAGGGACATTATTGCAACTGGGAGAAGCCCAGATTGCCAAGCACCACGAAATAACATTTGATCAAGTTAATGGGCCCTAAGTAGGTATTTGCTGTTACAATTGATTCCAATAATAGGTATGGCAAAAGCGCCTGAACGCACGGAAATTAGTTCTAGTTTCAACAAGGTCCGTATAATAAACAACTCCGGATGTAACTTGTACACTATCCAACATAATATTGCGTTCATTCTGCCAAAGAATACACTCCCACAAGATGTGATGTGCGGACTGTTCAAATTCACAGTTCGATGTAGAACACCGACACAAAGGCGAAGGAACAAGTTTAAAAGAATACAGTTTACTTTTAAAGTTGCCATGACCTGTGAGAAATTGGGCAACGCAGTGGTCAACCTCCAGCCATGTCTTAGCCAGCCGATCGCCAACGGAACGTACGGCACCGAAAGTTCTGCTAAATACGCTCGCAGTGTATTTCAAGTACTCTATGAAACATCAGCCGAAATTACGCCGCGTTCGGCGTAGGGCCTAACCTTCCTTCGGGCGATTTTAGGGTTCCGTAGCCAAATGGTAAAAAACGGATCCCTTATAGATTCCTCATGTCTCTCTGTCCGTATGTCACAGCCATTTTTTTCGAAACTATACAAGCTATACTGTTGAAACTTGGTAGATAGATGTATTCTGTGAACCGCATTTAGATGTTGATGCAAAAATAAAAAAAAATATAATAAATATTGGGGGCTCCCCATACTTAGAACTACAACTCAAAAATAAAATTTTCATCAAACCCATACGTATGGAGTATCTATGGATAGGTCTTCAAAAATGATATTGGTGTTTCTAAAATATTTTTTTTCTAAAGCGTAATGTTTGCGTGACAGACGCTTCCAAAGTGGAAAAAAGTTGACCCCCCCCCCCCTCTAACTTCTAAAATAAGAAAATGAAAAATCTAAAAAGCATATGATGTATACATTACTATAAAAACTACTAACGAAAATTGTTTTGAACGAGATCTAGTAAGTAGTTTTTTTTTAATACCTCGTAAATCGTAAACCGCTTATTACCGCGTAATCTTTCATACAAATAAATCCTTTAATTTCATAAATCAATGGTACAGAACCCTTTGGGCGTGAGTCCGACACGCACTTGACCGGTTTTTTTTCAGTTAAAACGCATTTATTGTATTTTGCATAGCAAGCGACACATCACGCGTTGCGCGACCGAAAGTTCGGCGGGCGTAGCTGAACGTTCGGCGTGTGTTGTGCATCACGCGCGTGGCGGTAGCGAAGAGCGGTAACATCTTCTAAGGCTTCATTAATAGCTAATATTCTAATTAAATCCATTTTTCTGGGCAATTCAGGTACGTTACAAAACCGCACACCATAAAGTGTCGACACAGACAGACTGACGATGACGCCACGTAACTTTCCGTCGCGTAGCGCGCTGAACAAGACGCCGCGTTTTGACCGTTTGGTTTATCATAACAACTGAATATTGCGACTGACACTTCAGCAGCTGAGCTTTCGGTGCGGTCCGTTCCGCAGATATGTCGCGACCCTAAGAAATTTTAATCAAAATCAAAAGTCATTTATTCAAATTAGACAACAGTAATGTATTTTACACATAAATCTTCCAAATAAATTCTCATCAAATTGCAGTGTGAAACAGAACTAGCCATGTCTTGTACATGTGTATCATTCTATCCTGAGAAAACCGTTTCACAAATGATGTTCGTAACAAAATATACATAATTTATTAAATGTTTGTAGTGTAAACTTAACTTTATTGTGTGGGAACAAAAGTTATTTTTCCATAAACACTTATTTTTGGCTAATATTTCGCAACATAACTTTAATCCTGTCATGATCTGACCTAGATTTTATACGTAGATACTTTAACAAAAAAACTTTGTCCCTTGAGTTTGTTATAGCCATTTTATAACAGAGGTAATCAAAAAGGACAGGTCAACCCTATCTAGCTTATTTTTTCTTTGTATAACTTTCAATAGAGATGCCAATATTCGATTAACAAAGTAAAAAACCTTCATTTCACTATTTGGACAAACAGACAAGAAGCGACTTTGTTTAATACTTATAGAAGGTTAGGGAAGGCAGGATAGGCCAACCTTCGTGGTCGTTTTAGAATTAAACTGACGTGGGTTTCTCATTTTGCTAGAGGCCAGACATACGCGTTTCCTAAGCGAAAACGTGCACGCATGTTGAATTTTTAATCTGGAATATTGTGGCTATGGGAAAAATGTATGGATACTGTTATGGTTCTTGTTGTAAATTTGTTCTGCTTGCAGTTTTTATGGTTATGCTTTTATAACATTGAGAAATGGCTTATTAACACCGAGTTACCTTGACTAGATGAGGACGCTCACGCGAGAAGTTGTGTAAAACGTTACAGACGCAGATAGGGTCATAGCGTTCCATGTTTAGTATGAAACTAATAGACCGAGCTTTAAATGTCAAGATATGAAAACGTACGAAGGTCTTCGAGATTGGAACGCGAATTAAGGATTCAAATGGATGTGGTAAAGCGTGTACATGTGTTGATTTACTAGTAACAGAGTGGCTTCTAAGGACTGGATGATGAGATGTTTCATGATGTTTGTCATCCTGCGGCGAGGTGGGCAGACAACTCTGTTCCCATAGTGGCAAAACCTTAAGCTGGCAAAGTAGCGAGGGAACTGGCGGGTCTATGAGCAGCAGTGAGTGAAGTCTGTCTGTGGTTTCTGATGTTGACCTTGGGTAGTCACTGAGAATTTTGTCTCTTCAGGAATCAACGCAATAGTAAATACTGAGCAGCGGTTATGAAAAGCCAAATACTGCATCATTCATCCATATTAATACTATTCACACTAATCCATACTAATATTATAAATGCGAAAGTATCTCTGTCTGTCTGTCTGTCTGTCCGGCTTTCACGCCAAAAGTACTGAACCGATTGTAACGAAATTTGGTACACAGATAGTCTCGAGCCTGAGAAAGGACATAGGCTATAAAACATCCCGCTATGACCAACAGGAGCAGAGCAGTAACAAAAAATGTTGCGAAAACGGGAGCAAACGCGGACATACATATTGCTCTCATTATTTTAACAGGCGTTTATTTTACTCAACTGAGCTCTTTCGTTTCGAAGCTTACGCGGGTGAAACCGCGGGGCACAGCTAGTAGATTTTATAAAGGCCAAAGTTCCGGCTAGGTCAGTACCTCAGTCTCGGAGGCCTTTGTACCAGTGGACAAAGGTCTCCGCTCTATGACAAGAAGTGTGGCCAATGTGGGTTGGTAGATGTCACATGTCATCGAATTTTCGGTTCTAAGACACGATGGTTTCTTTCAGCGTTTCGGGAGTAGTCGTGTAAAAATAAATAACACAAAGTTAAGGCCCCAGTTAGGGTTCAAAACTATGACCACTATCGTTACCACCACTGTTCTTTGAACTGGTGAAGGTCACAGGAATTCGCTACATATTAGAACCACAGACCCGCCCCCTAATCGGCGAACACATTTTTGTCAAATGATTGCCACTAGTTGGCATCAGTTGGGATCGTTCGGACCACTTCGTCTCTAGTCAAGTATCTAGTCTCGAAAGGTTTAATCAGTATTATATCCTAGCTAGTCAAATGTAGACTGTTGTGATATTTTATTACTTCGTTCGGACCGCCCATTGGTCCGTTCGGTCCAAACGATCCCAACTAGTCGGGGCTGGTTTAGGTGGAAGAACTTAACTCCGTCTATGTCCAGGTCATCTTTCGGATGAGTGATGATGATAATAATCTGGGCGAAAAGCTAGTCCTTATAAAATATTACATCTGCAAATTATCTGAGAAAATCTTTCTCATCAGCAAGTTTCTTACAAGAATGGGTAATTTCAATATGTTATTCATAACAATTGCAATGAGTTTGTTTCTAAGCCGAACTTAAGGTTGACTAACTTGCAACGTTTGCTTGTTTCAATTGAGGAGAGCTTGGTGACAAACGGCGATTCATAAGACGCTCGAATCGGGAATGTGACTTAAGCATAGTCTATTTTTATTCAGAATGGAGATGAAACGATATTACAAAATATAGTTTAAAAAACTAAAAAGCATGCTTTTAAAAAAAATCAAACTAAAAAGTTAAAAATAATTTAAAAAAAAAGCGCGAGGCGCTTTGTGCCATATTTTTTGTATATTAAGCGCCTCACTCTTTTATTTAAATTATTTTTACTTTTTAGTTTAATATTCTTTAAAAACATGTTTTTTTTAGTTTTTTAAACTATATTTATTTTAAACTTTTTAGTTCGATATTCTTTAAAAAAAAACGATCGCACGAACGTATTGAAAACGGTGGGACATTTTACAGTAATGAGCCGCATTCATAGTCCAAAGAGTTAGAGACGGACAAACAAACAAACAAACAAGCAAGCAAACATACAAGTGAAGCTAATAAAAAGCATGTAAAAAGGAGCAAAAACAAAACCATAATGGATGACTGCCCTGATTTGTTGCAAACTTGCTCTCCCAATGCTCGCATCGGATAACTGCTCGTTTCACTTTATGCTCCCAAATCCACATGCTTAAAGGCTTTGTCTTCGACACAACCAGATGTAAACACATCAAATGGCAGCCGTTACGGGTCGTTAGAGCCCTCAAAAGTCCAACAATTGGTCTAGCTGCAATGCTTCGATATCGCCTTCGGGTTGTGGAGGTCAGACGGCAGTCGCTTCACGGAAAATATCGAGGTTTACCCAAAATCGGCAGTTAGACCGGTAAAGCGGACCCCAGACTCCAAAGCTGGAAAAGCTTCGGATGCGACTGGGATTAACGCTGAGATGATGATGATGATGACAACCAGAAGGAAAAACTTTCAAACATTAAATATGAAAAAAACCTACACATATTATATACCTTTCTATCCGGAAACTGTCCTAGATATCAGCGGAGGCAAACTAATACAGCACGTAATACGGGTTTAGGGGCCTCTAACTACTTACATAAATCCTTGCAATGTCCAATTTCATAAAAGTAATGGAAAATTTTGCCAGACTATTCTAAAATATTATTTTTGTACTATGAGAACATTATTGTATCGTATATTTTCTTGTACATATGATAAAGACGAGGATAAAGATGACCTTTATCCTTTATAAGGAAGAAATATTTGATTAATACGTCTCTCGCATTATCATCAGCCATTTTTTGATTACTGTAGGCGTACGGATGTGTTGGTATTTGAACAAGAAAAAAATCTTTTGCAGTTTATATCAGCCCCCTAATCGGCGAACAAATTTTTGTCAAATGATTGCGACTAGTTGGGATCGCTTGGACCGAATGGACCAATGAGCGGTCCGAATGATCCCAACTGATGCAATGTTATACAATACTAGCTTTCCACCCGCGGCTTCGCCCGCGTGGAATTCGGTTAAATCGCGCTTTTTAGATTTCCCTCGGGAATATCATTTTCTTTTTTCAATAAAAGGTAGCCTATGTCATTTCTCAGGGTATAAATTGTCTGTGCCAAATTTCATCAAAATCTGTTGAGAGGTTTAAGCGGGAAAGCGTAACAGACAGACAGACAGAGTTACGCCTAGAGCTAGCGGCCGCCAACGACTTCGTTTGCGTGGTTTAGTTATGCTCCGCTCCTATTGGTCGCAGCGTGATGTTATATAGCCTAAAGCCTTCCTGAATTAATGGGCTATCCAACGCAAAACGAATTTTTCAAATCGGTCCAGTAGTTCCCGAGATTAGCGCGAACAAACAAACAAACATACAAACAAACTCTTCAGCTTTATATATTAGTATAGATTAGTATGGATAGTACCTATGGATTACGAACACGTTAATCACACTTATAGACGGCAGCGATATAAGCTGCGACTTACAATTTATAGGTAGTAAGTTCGATCCCTATCAGGCGATTTACTTTGTGTAACTTATTTCATCACCACTGCTCACAAAACGGTGAAGCTAAACATCGTGACTTCGTGAGGTAACCGGCATGTCCTATAACCAGAAATTAATAGTAAATTCAAAGACATGTGGCATCTTCCAACTGCCCACGTGGTAAAAATCGAAATTAAAAGTCATTTATTCAAATTAGGCTAAGAATCAGCACTTTTTAAACTTCAATATTACATAAGACAGTCCCCCAAAACGCCCACCCATCGACACTTCCTAGTGTTTTCGCTGGGAAGAAGAAGAAACTCCCCAGCAGCACAGCTGTCTGTTCATTTAGAAAAAAATACATTAGTTTATACAATACTATGTAGGTACAGTAAGAGAAAAAAAACAACAACAATGAATTTATTTATCATAATATGCCAGCTAGCTACACCAAAATACCAGAAAAGCAAAAATAAAATATCATTAAAATGGAAATGTAAATAACCTCTTGTCCAACAAGTAGTGCAATTAGAAATTTGCTTTACAAGGCTAATAAATATCATAAACATTTGAGCCTCACTGCTACGGCGTAGTTCCATCATATAATATAAATACACATAAACAGAGTTTTCAATATGACATGGGAGTGCTCAGCTCATGCACTTATACTGAAAAAAGTAAGAAAGCTGAGGTCAAAATAAACCAGCTGCTACGCCGTAGCAGCGTAGCAGCTTAGAGGCTACGTGAAAACTTATTACATACCTAAATAAAAGCCCCTGGCATAAAGGGCGTGACAGCTCACATATTTATGCATTGTAAAAAGCAAATTATGTGAAGCGGTCCAGTTCCTCTCACCGAGAGGAGGCCCGTCTCCGAGGACTGGGAACATTACAGGCTGATTATATGTTATTTTATTGATATAATAATAATAATTAAAAAAATAAATATAATATAAATGATTTTTTTTTTGCTTTGCTGGTATTTTGGCGTGACTAGCTGGCATATGCTATGTGGGTATAGCTGTGCTGCTAGGGTGTTAGTTCCGCCACTTTTTCTTCCCAGCAAAAGCACTAGGAAGTGGCGAAGGGCGGACATTTTGGGGCGACTGCCTATTTACATGCTTTTTATTAGCTTCACTTGTATGTTTGCTTGCTTGCTTGCTTGTTTGTTTGTTTGTTTGTTTGTTTGTTTGTTTGTCCGTCTCTAACTCTCCTCGTGAGCGTCTCATTACTGTATAATTTCCCACCGTTTTCAATAAGTTCGTTCGCCTTTTTTTTTTTAAATAAAATTTCGAACTAAAAAGTTGAAAATAAATATAATTTAAAGAACTAAAAAAACATGCCTTTAAAAAATATCAAACTAAAAAGTTAAAAGTAATTTTTAAAAAAAGCATGAGGCGCTTAATACCTATACAAAAATTATGGCACAAAGCGCTTCACGCTTTTTTTTTAATTATTTTTACGTTTTAGTTTCATATTTTTTAAAAGCATATTGACATTGAATACGTTCAAAAAGTGCTGATCCTCAGCCTAATTTTTATAAATGACTTTTGTTATTGATTTTGAATCACACTGGCGAATAAAATACTTTAAGAACATAGATGGTGTCCGTATGATGTACAAGGTACAGAAGACAGCACATCAAGATTTCCTTATTAGATTTTCAACTTTATCTCTAAAGCAGTAAGGTTCAAGGTTGATTGGGAATATCTGACAGTTTGGGGTAGCTTGACCTGCTGTCATCCGTACTAGCGATGCCCCACGTCCGCTGTAACGCTCAAGCTGGACTCTGATAAGCATCATCAGATAGTGCGAGTGTACCGACTACAACTTGATTGTAACTTATGTTTCTTGGTGGCAGGCCATAACATCGGCTGTCGGCAGAAGTTATCACCCACCAGACAAAGACTTGCCGCCAAGCGATTCGTCATGTTCCGGCATGATGTCTGGTAAAGCCGTACGGAGGACGGGTCTGAGCAGTTGTGTTGCGATGTGTGCCGTGTACGATGCGCCAAATGTTGTTGTGTCAGAAGTTTGGTCGTAGAAGGTGTCCAGATCAATCTCCCTTTGGCGCAGCATCGTTGGTCGTATTGTTGGGTTTAACATTGCATCACCTCGATCAACTGCCGTGTTCCTTCCTATTCACTCAGTTTTTTTTTCAGTGAATAGACTTAATAAGCTAGCACGCTTTACCATTAACGATTGCATCACTGCTTACCATCAGGCGGGATTGCAGGCAGGCAGTCAAGCGCTAGTTCATAATTATTAAAAATATGTATATATATTGGTAGTAAAACTGTCAAAAATGTAATTGTTCTCTAAATTGATGTGACTCGATTTGTCTCGCTGAAGCCGCTTATTACACATTTCGAACTGCCAAAGAATGGAAATTATGTTTGAAATATGTAAATACTGAGACTTGTAATTAGTAGTAAATTTGATAAACAATTAATTTTCCTAACTTTGCTCGGTGGATTTTGCCTTGAACTATTTGGTATTCAATCATCGTTTACTTTAGCGAATAGTTAACTTGGAAATTTTCATTACGGTTTTCTATAGTATGCGGATAACTCTTCAGGTAAAAGGACGTTCACAAGCATCAAATGAAAAGATGCAATACTGAGCCATCTTAATGGGAAAGTTTTTTTTTTTTAACTCTTCGCCCCACACTAGGAATTACCCCTGTATCGTGGGTGCGTTTACAAAAATTTAAACTCACAACTATTTGTAGGCCATACAAATACTTTTTCGGCGCGGAAATCAAACTCGCGACACGCAGCGCAGCAGTGAATCGCTGAGTCACTGCACCAGCCGTGTCGTGGCGAGGGCTGATGCAGATAATTGAAAAATAATGAGAACTAAATAATGAGGGATGATTTCAAGGAACAGCGCAAAGTGGACCTCAGCGCTAAACGCAGCAAGCTGAAAGCCCGCCAACGCGTAGCCATTCAGTACCATTAGGTACATGAACGGAATGCTTACGTACCATCAGTGTGCACGAGCAGCGAAGACTGGCTATATAAGTCACCTTCGCGCATATGGCCGACGAGCTTGACTAGGAGTTAAAGTAGTAGCAGCACAATATTACGTTTATTTTTTTCGTACTGCAGGGATACCTACACTACTGATCTAGCAGTATCCAGTATTTGGGGAATCTTTTACACTAGTCTGTAATACTCATGTACAAATCTGGTATTACGTGTGTCCTTTTATACCGTAGAATTGGGAGGATCCAGTACCTCGGAAAGGCAGACGACGAACGTGTTATATCTATGATGAGATATAATTCTAAGAAAAGTATTGTAATGTGGATTGTTTAAGTTACTCTAATATTGTACTGTCTATAAATACGGAAACCCGACCCTTGGCGGGGGATCTTCTTCATCGAGCCGTCGAACGGATCCTGGTCTTATGTAATTTATATTGCTGATATTGCTGATGATTCTAAATATGTCCAGTGTGTAATGTTATAAGTAAATATATACATACTGTTTCTCCCATAATGTTTGCTTGAATCTTATTTAATTACCCGCCACTCTGCTATACTAACAAACGCATAGGTGATTTTTTAACCAGTAAAAGTCCGGCACACCCCTCCGCGTCCCCGAGCAAAGCATAGTCCATGAGTATTTTTACACATTCAGAAAAAAAAATAGGATACACTACTGGGATTATCACTACTAACTCTCCGGCGTGTCCTTGTACCGAAAATTCAAAGACATGTGACATCCATAATTCTCTCAAGTAGAGTAGGTAAGATTCTAGGTCGTACTACGCAAAGCTAGTGCAAATTGGTGGACGTTTATATGTCTTCGAACTTTCGGTTCTAGGTTTCCTCAATATGTTTTCCTGTGTTTGACTGGTTTATTTGAAATAAATGCTTTGATTTTTTTTTTTATTTTGATGAGTATTTTGATAGCAGTGGTGCACGAAGTAAAAAGCCGGCTTGGATTCGAATCCAAGATTTTTATTTCTATAGACTTATTAAAATGCCTATTTCATTAAACTGTCATTCAGTAATGAAAGGTTTTTAAGGTCTCTTAGGTTGGTAAATATATATAATAATATAAAACGCGATCACCAAACACCAGTGAACTGAATAGAAGGACTCAAAACAAAAGCCTTTTCAAAAATAAACTGTGTTCCGAACAGACTATTAAGCCAAACAATAACAGACTCTGTTATCATTACGATTAAGTGGACATATGAAAATTAGATGATGTAAATTATTTTTGTAATAAATGAAAAATAAAACCACAGAAGCGGGCGGTAAACACGTTGATAATTTTAATCTTTTTACCCACTGTTACAAAGGGCGCTAAAAGGGAAGTCAGCTCAAATTAAGGGTCCTTTTATTTTTGGTGTTAGGTACTGGACTTGGAAGGGTGATTAAAGACAATTATATGTTTTTAGGCTATATTTTAGTTCAAATTGTTTTAGAAGAAATTGCCATAGTTGACAAAAATAAAGATTTACAATCGACAAACAACCTGTTAATCGACGAACAACTTGTCAATATGGATTATCCTGTGATTAAACTTTTCGTCGTTTATACAAAAAAATAAGCCATATCATTTGACCGGTTGGCATTATACACTAGATGAAATAAAGAATACCTACGTGTTTTAAAATACTTTTATTCCTTATAATGAAGTCTAAAAACCTAATTTCGAACTTAATTAACTAAGTTGGTAAGTTAATAGATAAAATAATGTAAATACCAAGGAGAGTTGCAATACATTTGGATCAGTTATGTCCAGGAATAGACGTATTTCGATGATGATAACGATGACTTTGACAATAATGATCAGTAAAGTGATGATAATACTGATGCTAATAATAATTATTATGATGTATAGTGAAGATGACAATGATGATAGCGATGAAGATTATATAGATTAGGTTAACAATGATGATGAAAAGCATGATGAACATAGTGATGATAATGATGACATTGATGACGAATATAACAATTGAGATTATAATGATGATGATAATTTTTTTTTTAACTGTTATCACAACACAACACAACACGTCTCTCCTCTTTACGGTCTAGCCCGAAAGCGCGATTTTATTCGGTACACCGGCACTCAACGCTCAACACGTCAGTAATTATCTTGATTAGTGGGCCATGAGCCCAATGTAAATATTTCTCGCCAAAGATTTAAGGGTTTAATTAGAACAAAATTGTCTTCTATCTTGTATTGTATACAATACTGTTTTATACATTTTGCAACGCTGATTTACGGACTTTAATTTCGTGACTGCTTTGTTGGTATAGTGGCGAAAACGCTGCTGCTAAGGTTCTAGGTTTTCCAGGTCGGGCAAAGTGTCTTTGGGCAGCTGGTTGTGTGCCCGGTCGACTCCATATGCTCACTCCCATAGCATATTGGGCTTAAATATAATATGTATGTATTACTGTTACACATCTACCTAATCCTTCAGTAATTACAGGCTTGATGCTATGCTTTGTTTAATTTCATGGGAAATACAGCGGCGTAATTTCATAACACAATAGCAACACCAACAGTAGCAATGGCTCATTTTGACAGTTCAACAAAATTCATTGCGTCATTTACTTTGTTGAACGGACAAATGTGTTAAACACTACTATTCAATCTTCTACTATCACCATCCAAGCTTATTTTTTTAAGTTTATTTCAAAACTAGCTTTCCGCCCGCGGCTTCGCCCGCGTGGAGTTCGGTTATATCGCGCTTTTTAGATTTCCCTTGGGAATATTAAATTTTTCCGGGATAAAAGGTAGCCTATGTTCTTTCTCAGGGTCTATAGATTGTCTGTGCCAAATTTCATCAAAATGGGTTGAGAGGTTTAAGCGGGAAAGCGTAACAGACAGACAGACAGAGTTACTTTCGCATTTATAATATTAGTATGGATTGAATTAAAACAATAGTTTTTTTTTTAATAATGGTCTAACGTTATACAAAGTACAGATCGGATCGTGTGTTGAGTAGGTACTGCAGCCACATTTGGGCTGGTGCTGCAAAATGCCACCTGGCAACTTTGCCAATTGGCGACCCAAATTTGGTCTCCAAAGCCTGGAGCACATGCGAAGAGTAGCCAGCCCATCGGTGTTCCATCTCGTTCCCCATCTCTGTTCCATCATCGGATTACCCGGCGTATGGCTAGTATCCAACCTTACGTTGTTGACACCACTATGATCGGCGTACATCAAAGGACTGGAACAATTTTCCAGCGGCGATGTTTCCATCTGACTACAATTTAAGTGTCTTCAAGGCTAGAGTGGATATCGACGGCTATCTCTCGCATCCGACCCTGGTTCAGGCCATAGACCGGAGCGAGAGTGCATGGCAGGCCGTCACCTCCTTCTGCGAAGCAGTGATGCTGGCAAAGGAGGAGGCGGAGCGCGTGAGGCAGCGTAATTAACAGCCACGCCACGTCACTAGCCGCCACAGGAGACGCCCTGGTTGGGAGACAACATTAATACTATATTTCAAAATAATACAGATTGTGTCAGTGTGTCAATTAGGGTGCAGGTAAATGAAAAATTTTGAATTGGACCCTAGCGTGGGTTTCACAAAGCGGTTTGTTAAGTGTGGGCTGTGTTTGCCTTTGTGCCTAAAAATATCTGATTTGTGGATAAACGAAAACTCGTGAACAAAGGCATCGTCCTTTGTTCTTTAAAAATCGCTTTAACCCTATTTATTTTTAGCAGTCCTTTGAAAATCAGTTTCAATTGGTTTATTTTTATGTTAGTTTTTTATTAAGATTAGAAATTAGAGGAATTATTGGCAGATTAAAAGTCAGCTCAGATGTAAACATTCTTATAATTATGAGGATTCAATTGTTTAAATGAGAACGATTGTTGGCGATTGTTGTCTATTAACGTAACTAACGTAACTTACAAGTTGTAGGTCGTAGCTTCGAACCCCGTCAGGCGATTTACTTTGTCTAAATCATTTCATCACCACTGCTCTCAAAACGGCGAAGAAAAACAACGTGAGGAATCCGGCGTGTCCTAGAGCCAATATATACATGTCTAAGACATGTGACATCTAACAACTCGCATGGATCAGTGTGGTAGATTTCGGCCCAACAGATGTCCCAACAGTGGGAATCTTATAGGCTGATTATGATTACGATGATGATTGTTAAAACGGCAGTGCTTTTACTTTGATTTTTATATAGAATTTTCAAAATGAGGTTTGAAGTATCTGAATATGTCGAAGTTTTAGCAGATTTTTAGGCTTCTAATTTAACTAGGTAACCTGTACGAAGTATTCGCTCATTTCCTTGATTTTTAATCGTAATGTTTCGAAAAACCACTGAAATGTGAGTAATTTGTATATTTTTCTAAAGTTTCAAGGAAGTTATGACGTATCGACAAAAAAAGCCTTTGAGAAATAATATATATGATTTCGAACGAATTGTAAACAGTTTCACCATTATTAGTTTGGAATGAAAAGTGAAACTTGTGTTCAAATTTCAAATTGGAAAGTGAATACTACTGGTTCAGGACAAATAATATGTAAATGCTAAAGAAGCCAATTAACGTGGTCATACGTTCATCTAGCTGAGGGCGTTCTCTGCACGTTTACCGATACATAATCTCCACTCCAAGCCTCGTCTAATTCCGCCGCAGGAGACGCCCTGGTCGGGAGACAACATCGAACTCCCGGCCACCGTAGGCACGCCGCTGCCCACTGCTCACTGCCCGGTAAGGACCAGGCCAGAGTCGACAGCGCGTTGTGTTTCACACGTGCCTCAAAGAGATGTCAGCACATGACGGGGTCCATGAATACCGATGCCGAAAAAGAAACCGTGGCCCTGGCCTACAGGCAAGTGAAAAAACACGGGTGGGTTTTAGTCAGTAAAAGTCTCACACGCCCTTCCGCTCCGCCCAAAGTGGGAGAGGTCATTTGATGATTTCGCATCCCAAACAAAAAAAGGCCTCGTCTACTCTAGCAGTATTCGTTGATCCTTCGTCAGACATGGCCATCCCACTGCTACTACAGTTACTTCCGCGTTCAAAAATTCCTAAGGTAAATCTTTTTTTTTTCACATACTCTCAAGTGTACAACATATACGGTAAAAAAAAACAAGTCACAACAACACTTCTCCTATTGAGTGTCATTGACCTCGCTGGAACCTGATAAATCTCAAAAGCTTCCTTGAATTCACCAGAACCGAATAAAATCTCCTATAACCCAAAAAAAATACAAAGCAGGAAGTGCCCAATGACCTATCAGAGGTCACGCGTAACAAAATAGTTAATTACTTGCATTTCAACATGACTCGGAACAAGTGATGGTGAGCAAGTCACCGCGAAAATTACTTTTTGGCTGACGTCATTATTCTGTCCTCCCCTCTTGCCCTCGCCTGGCTGTTGGTAGCAGCGACCACGGATAGTGCAGGATAACACAGAAGGTTAAGTTTTTAATTTGGAATATAAAAGCGGATCATTGCAGTTTGATAGATATCACCAAATTTGAGATGACAACCAACGACCTTTTTCCATGTTTTTTTTTTTTTTTTTTAATTTTAAACTAGTGCTTCACCGCAACCCCGTTAGATGGTAAGCAGTGATGCAATCGTCGATGCAAGCCTATTCACTATAGCTTTGAAGAAACTTAAATTTTAGTCCGACGGAAACAGCGCCTCTGGCAAATTGTTCCTCTGTGTGCGCGGTATAAAAGACGAGGCAAAACGCTTCGCTTGGATCGTTGTGGTGTCAACAACGTAAGGGTGGAAACTCGCCGTACGACGGGTCGTCCGTTGTTGGGAGGGGCCATGGGGGAATTAAATCATGCAATTTCCTCGAACACACACCAAAATGCATCCTATAGAACACCGAAAGGCTGGCTACTCTACGCCTGTGCTCTAGACTTTGGAAACCGTTTTAAGTTAAATCTGACCTCCATAACCAGATCACTGGGTAATGCGATACCCGTTGTTTCTGGCTGTTAGAGTCAAGAGAGTTATGACCTCTGATTACCCGTAACAACTGTCAAAGATCCAAATGACAGCCCGGACCAGCGGCTTAACGTGCTTTCCAATGCCCAGTCGAGCAGTGGCGAAGGGTGAAATTTTGACAAAGGAAAGCCGGTCCAAAAAAATAAACACTTAAACACTTACCTACTGCAGGATATCTTGGAGGAGGTCTTCAGATAAGAATAGTATTAAAAGCCCCACCTTCACCATACAAAAAAGGACTGATGATTTGATAACAGTGTCTTTCAAGTATGATAAAAGCGGCAGCAAAAGAAAAAAAAAGCCTTTTTCGACGTGCATCTCCATACCACACATGCATGCTTGTTAGTAAGTAAGTACTAAGTTAAGTACCTATTGTTAGGGAATAAGAGTCAAGAAAAAATAAAATAAAAACTTACAAAAATAATAGTGTTAAAAACCGAACCACACAAACACCGATCCAAAACCAACAAAAATATTAAGCAAAAATAAAGCAAATTATACACAATCACAACGTTATTTATATTGTAATGCAATGCGTCTGTTTTTTTTTAACAAAATGAGCTAAAATGATGTTATAAAAATTCGGATTACTTTTCATTTTATTAAGCATTTTTTTTTTAATTGACATGATAGCCAAATCGGACAATCTCTGCTCTTTTTGGCAGTTTCGCACATATGTGTGAATGCGTTTTAAAGCAGAAAATGACCGCTCAGCTGAAGCAACTGAAATGGGGAGGGTCAGAATTAAACTGCAAAGAGTCGAAACTTGAGAAAATGCGTCTTTCAAAGACGTATTCTGGAGCTGTAAAAAAAACTCATAGGTGTCCAATTTATTTAACGGCGCTGACGTAAGACTTTAAGTTCATTCAGCAGGTAGTCAGTTGAGCAGCACTCTATATGAATTAAAGCCATAATAACAAACAAAATACACAGTATTTAACCAAATCTGCGATTAAATTACCTTACAGAATCAGTCACAGTTTAAATACCACAAATATTAAAATATAACAAACGAAAAACACGAAAAACGAACACATGTCACATACTAACAATAATTTATTTTCAACCAAACGAAATGGAACACGAAAATATGCCAAAATAAAAAGAATATGACTTGCGAAGGATTTCATTATAACGTTTCTTTGTCTCATTCTAATAGAGGAGAGGAAAGAACTGCAAGCCGGTCGGCATCAGCCTATCTTTTCTCAAAAATTACGGACGGTTAGCGATCATTAGAAAGAGATGTCTGACACGCTCTGTCTCTTTTCGCCTCATAGTAAAACGTTTGACCGAGGTAGGCTGTAATTCGTCGAGTTGCCTTTAATGTAATGTACGAAAAATTTAAGCGCTGATTAATTTACGACTATAAAATGAAATGTGATACTTAGGGTATTGCTAAGAATTACTATTGCTATTGTAAATCGCGCAGGCATTTGATTAATAATACTTTGTTAATGAAATAAAATGTAAATACTTTTGTATGAACATGGAACTGATTTTTGAAAGGTAACCCGGTGGGAATCGGCTTGTATGGACTCTTCGCCACTGCAGTCGAGGGATCTTGGTATGTAAAGGTCCATCCACGGACCAACCGGCCAGTAATAGTAACCCTGACAAAATATTACTAGCTGCGCCCCACAGTTTCAATCATATAAGTCATGATTATTAAAAAATATTTTTCCTACTTTTCCAAATTATAGTCTAGTGGCAAATTTCGTCCGAATCCGTTCAGCAATGTTCAAAACAGTTTTGGATGCTAAACATAAAAAAACAAATCCTTTCTCTTTTTATATACAAAATACCTAATACAATTCCTCTTCGCTAGGGCCAAACCGGACGCGAGAGATCAACGCCGATCGCCGCCACGAGGACACGGCGGTGCTCTACCCAAGCCGGGCAGACCTCCACCGTGTCATCACGGCGATCCCCATAGTGGTGATACCCTGGCGCATCCTCTCGCCTTATACGAAACAGAAACCTCTCAAAACAGCCGTGTCTGGTGAGGACCTGCATCAGGCTGAAGGGGAGGGCGCCGCGGCGCCTCTTTAGCTACTTCTCAGAGAGAGACTTACCGCCGCTATTGTGGAGGTAATTGTAAACTTAAACGAAACGTTTGCATGCCTGTTCTGGCTTCTGCTCGGGACGCAGGTTGATCGAAAGAGATTCCGTGGCTTCTGGCGTAGAGGCAAGTAAAGGAACATGTTTGCATTTTAGTTAGTAAACGTCTGACATGGGCGTCTGGGCGGAGTGGAACGGCCACTACGCCCAGAGACTGGGCAAAAGTCACCCTTATTGATTTATGATCAAAACAATTACACTTATGTATTGCTATTGCTTTAATTTCATGGTGGGCCTTATAAAAAGTATATTATCTACCTTTGTCAGTTGTTAAGAGCTGAATTGATTACCTATATGGTGATTAGATTGAACGAACAAAGAATCCTAAGGAACCCTAGCTTCATTTCACGAACGCCTCAGAGTTAATTTACTGCAATCTGGCATATATATCGCGCTATTTACGGAAAACTGTAATTTATCATTGAAATTAAAAGCCGCATTGTTTGAGTCATAATAAAGGCGAATTTAGAATGATCTATTGAGTCCTCGCTAATTATTATTCATTTATTTCGCTTTGTAGTTACATTCTCTGGACTTACGAAATGAAAATTTCTCTGCCAAGAGTGTTATTTTGTCAAACTAATTATGACTTTATTTGGGAGAAAAATTATTAGCTGTTTTACTTTTATGAAAATTTCGAACAGCTACTCACTGCGTGCTACCGCCATTTCTGCTACCGCCTGTAGTTTTAAAAAAAATAAGCCACAAATCGCAAAAACCAGAGTTAAAGGCGCACTGAGTTAACGTTGTCAAAGCGAAAAATGTAGGAGGGCCTTCAACTGGTGACGGGAACTGTTACTTTTCACTACTCGCTTAACAAACACTACCAATCAATAAGCATATTAACCACCATAATGTGACTCGTATAGGAAAATCTTAAAAGTAAACTAAGTAGACACAATTAAATATAAAAACAAGTTATACATAACGGCGCGTGACTGGTTAATTTTGAATATTGTGAGCTGTATTGTGTCGGTATCAATTGTCCGTAAATTACTCTACTATTTTTTGAAGTCAATTAATCGATTGGTATTCGGATAAATTATGATTTTTTTAACGGGGGGTAACACCATGAAGCGAATGGTAACACCGACTGGAGTTGCGTTTGACATAGCGAGTGATCGTTAGCGCGGGCATTCTTAATTACTTTGCTCAAGCTTCGATCGAGTGTGTATTAGTCATACTCAAACCCAGTGGCTCTTATCTGTTTTAATCTGAGATTATCACTGTAATCCCTTAATATTAAAGTGATCTAAGTGTCTGTACAGTTAAAATAATAAGAATTGAACATCGCACTATAGTTATTGTTCAACGTTTTCTGGAAATACCGCGCACGATGGATGGGATTCATGCGATGATAAGACACCTAAAATTTCCGGAACGTCGGCCCTGCCTTCCTGACGTTTTCCCCGTCATATGTATTAAAAAAAGGAACAATAAATAAAAAGTCCTTCACGAGGCCAAAAAACTCCAATCTCAGCATAGTCCATTTAAGAGTAAATATCGCAGCGCTGGTATAGGACCTGGTGTGATGTCACTGGAAAAAGAGCTTGTAACAGAGAGTTATAAGTTCTACTACTGTTATAAGCTCTTTTTTTAATATTGAACATACCGTAAAATATTAGAAAATAGAATAGATAGTTAAACGGTCTCCAAGGCCTAAAGCACAGGCGTAGAGTAGCCAGCCTTTCGGTGCTCTATAGGATGCATTTTGGTGAGTGTGCGAGGTAATTGCATGATTTAATTCCCCCATCTGCGTTCCACCATCGGATGACCCGTCGTACGGCGAGTTTCCACCCTTACGTTGTTAACACCACTACAATCCGGACGAAGCGTTTCGCCTCCTCTTTTATACCGCGTACATAGAGGGACTGGAACAATTTGCCAGCGTCGGTGTTTCCGTCGGACTACAATTTGAGTATCTTTAAGGCTAGAGTGAATAGGCTCTTAATAAACTAGTGCGCTTTACCATCAGGCGGGATGCGGTCAAGCGCTAGTTTATACTTTAAAAAAAAACTAACTTTCCGCCCGCAGCTTCGCCCGCGTGGATTTCGGTTGTATCGCGCTTTTTAGATTTCGCTCAGAAATATCAAATTTTTCCGGGATAAAAAGTACCCTATTATTTAATCCGGACTCCTAACTTTACGTCTGCAAAATTTCAAAGCAATCGGTTCAGTAGTTACGACGTGAAAGCGGAACAAACAAAGAAACTCACTTTCCCATTTATAATATTAGTAAGGATACTGCGCGAGAAGTACCTTTAATTATCTATGAGTGTCATAAACACTCAGTATTTTTTTTCTCTGTGTCATTCAGTGACGTTGCTGTGGCAATGTTGCATATGCTCTTCGAGTACACGAGCATCGCTCAGATTCTTTGCTCAGATTAGATCCGAAACCCACGAGACACCCAGATCTTCATCATCAACCTTTTTATCGTCCCACTGCTGGGCACAAGTCTCCTCTCATACAGAGAAGGTTTGAGCGTAATCACCACGCTTGCTCAATGCGGGTTGGCGATTTCAGACTTAAAGTCCAGGTTTCCTCAAGATTTTTTCCTTCACCTTCAGTCATTGGTGTCCAAGATATACTTAGAAAGTACATATAACTTTAGAAAAGTTACATTGGTACTTGCCTGACCTGGAATCGAACCTGCGCACTCATACTTGAGAGGCCGGTCTTTTAACCACTAGGCCACCACGACTATCACACATCACCCCCACCCCCAGATCTTACTTCGATGTTTTCAACAAACCAGGAGACTTAATAAACTTCTCGAGGATTCTGGTTGGAATAACTACCGCTGGCCGCCATGGGCCAAGCACAATCGTCCACTAAAAGGACCAAATGCGGAAACCGAACCGTTAACAAATAAGTCAAAAACGTAATGAGCAACGCACTGAACCGCGAACTATGGAAAAAGACTACTAACGCGTGATTCCAGGCTGAAATAATGTTGATGACCAGAATTTAGATCCGATTCACTTTTTTGATATTCTTAACAAATGACAGACACTTTTTATTTCATGTAAATAATTATTTATGTGCGGAAAACAGCAAAAGGTTACGACTTGCGTAAAGTTGACTGTATGATATAATGTAACGTTATGATGGTAAGCCCGTCTTCAGCAATCCGTTCAATTTATGGTACGATTCAAAATACGTTAATCTATACATATTTAGTACATACATATATGTATATACTAGCGGCCGCCAGCGACTTCGTTCACGTAGAGTTAGTTATGCTCCGCTCCTATTGGTCGCAGCGTGATGTTATATAGCCTAAAGCCTTCCTGGATTAATGGGCTATCCAACGCAAAAAGAACTTTTCAAATCGGCCCAGTAGTTCCCGAGATTAGCGCGAACAAACAAACAAACAAACTCATCAGCTTTAAATAAATATAAAGATAAAATATTTAGTAAAAATTTTCGCACAACGGGATCAGAAAAGGCTCAGAGCAGAATCGGCAAAGTGTAGAGAAGGCTCGGAGCAGGACGGCACTAGTGTATTAAATACATCGATCGTGCTATTTCAATTCCTACTCTTATACTGTTTATAAGCGATTTTGAAATTTCAATCCGTCATAAATATCAAATTGTAAAATAACTTCTTACACAATAAAACAATTTCCATTCAAATAGTTTACTCGTCATGCGTTGTATTGTACTGTTTTATACATTCTGTTTATATTTTCGATTACATGAATTTGTCCCTACCGAATCATCAGGGAAAAGAAGAATAATAGGAGGAAAAAATGCTGACGAAGATAAATTCGCATATATCGTAAGACTACAGTATCAAATTCTTTTTAATGGACATGGTGATACATTGTTACTTAAACAATTGCACTCTTGCACGGCTGCCGTTCTAACTCCAATTTGGTCACTATCAGCTGCCCACTGTTTTCTGTTTGGAGAATCTCTCAACGTAAAAATACAAAACATATCTACAAGACTTATTGTAATATATGGTCCAGTGAAAAAAAGAGCCGTTAGCGAAGTTCTAAGGACTGTGAGTCACCCTGCTTATAAATTAAGGTACTATGATTTATCTAATGATATAGGATTAACTAAACATGAACCTATCATATTGAAAGAGTATGCACGCGTGAGTGCATTAGATTACGTAACTATGATTGGTCAAGAGGTCACTTTAACTGGTTATGGAATAACGAATGCTACTGCTATTATAGGAGACAAAAATCCGCAATTAATTGAAATTGCAAGTGATGCTACCACGCTAGGACTGCCCTTACAGTTTCTGGATGCTGTAGTCGTGAATTGTGAGCAGAGCGCTAAAATAAAGATAAATGGTGGGATGTGTCTCGCTAGAGCATGTGGCCAGATGTCAGGTTTATGTCCGGGAGACTCTGGGGGCCCGTTGCTCCACCAATCAGGTGTAGTAGCTGTCAACTCTATTGGCTCGTTACAAATTCATTCATTATGTAATCTTCAACCACACCCAGCTTTCTATGATCCTGCAGGTGTCACACCAACTAGTCCATACATTGATTGGATTAGTAAAATTATTAAAAATGAAGTTCCAGAACGCAAAACTTTGCATAAGAATCTGAAAATGAGAAAATTAAAAATAAACTGATAAAAGGGAATGAGAACGCAGCAGACGCGGTACTTGTTGCCTGGGCACTAGAGTCGCAAATAATAACTATGACAAAAAGATATACCTAATTTGTGGAAAACATGTGTACAGACTGTATTTTAGTTGTTGAAGTGTCTATAGCAATCTGAATGGACTCGGCTCAGAATTCTGCTACTCGTTCCAAGTCTAGTTTGAGCACTTTCACCTTGTCGTGCTTCAGATGAAAGATCTCGGCATCAGTGTAAGTCCAGTGATGTATGGCTGGCTTTCATCGCGATGGATCTCTTGAATGGAAGACTGTGTTTCAAAAGGCTACTTAATGACACACATTTGAACAACATGCTGTTATTAGGAGCATTGTAATCGCACGTTGGCTAAACGTGCTCTGAAATTTTACCATATCGTCTAAACCATATTTCACATCGCTTTTTTTACCTTAACTTGCAATATAGATTGAAAATATTTTCACGTCTTATACCCAATTGCTGCACACAATGAGTACCTGATGATGACGACGCCGCCGAAGCAGACGTTGGATCTGGGTGCATACCGCGAGAGCTCCTTTAAGGTGAGGCAGGAAATGTGTTCCTGGAAGGATTTAGGGGACATCTTTGCCCAACAATGGGACAGTATAATCTAATAAAAAAAACACAATAAGCAACAATGTCAAGTAAATTTTGGTATGAAAGTAGATACGATAGATCATAAAAGTGCATTTTAGGCTTCAATGTTGCTCAAAGAAACAAGTAAACATTACAAATAGCGCAGCTCAAATATAGACATTCACATTAGAAAACGGACAAGAACACATGAAATTAATATTTGGGGCACTTTTAGATAAACAACAATTAGCCTATTATTTTCCCCTGCGAAGCGAAAGTTTCTTTTAGAACAGAGCAGAATCGACAATTTGTCCCCAAGCTTACTCAAGACGAGTTGGTCACTGGCTACTGAACTATATAGCTTCAGGTTTTCTTTATAGTCCAGTCAAATAAGACTTTGAAGGTTACAATAATTCCCATAGAGCTAAAAATTTGTATGAATGTTCAGAATACCTACTATTATAAATGAATTATGAAAAGTCCCCATCAATCCTCCTTGTGCAAATTTTTTTATTGATGCAATACTAAATGCGCCTGTAAAAAGGTTGAACTGTTTTGTTTTTTAGCATGTACCAATTTTCAAGGACAGTCATGCTCCAATGTTGAATCGATACTAGATGAGGATAATTACGATATCAGTGGTGAGACATATGTTGCATCACTTTTCGAACATATTTGTATCCAGGAATATGAAGAAAAAGAAGAAATAAGAAATAGAAGAAAAAAACGAAGACACTAGAAGTTTCGTTGGATTATTATGAATCCGATGAATAATTTTCCTAAATTATTTTTTCATTTACAATTTACATATTATATAATTTACACAATTTTCATCATTTTCAATACTGAATTTGAATTCAATAGGATCACAATAGATCCTGGAATAGGCCTACCAGGGAAACCACGTTAAAAAAGTGCCAAGCACACTACCTAGGTAGTGTGGAAACGTGTGCATATTACGAACAAAATATTTTTTCAATTCTTTTAACCGCTATAACACGGAAATGGCAATACTTATGAAAAAAGTATAGATACATTTTTTGTAGAGAATCGGATGTTCTACAATTTTTGTCTGAACTATTTTTGCTGTAAAATTCATTGTTTAGCTGAAAAACGCGATAAACCTATTTTTGCAAACTTTCACCATCAAATTATTTGCACAAGGGGATTGATTGGGACTTTTCACAATTCATTAATAATAGTAGTCTGAATATTCATACAAATTTTTAGCTCTATGGGAATTTTTGTAACCTTACTTCTATTTTGATGACTAATTTAACTGCACTATTTCACATGTTTTCAAGATGTTTTCTTTACAGATGTTACTTACGTATATGTCCAAAATAAACTCAGAATATATGTGGTGTAATAAATAATATATGAATACATAATCCACTGCTTCATGGGTTTGAAAAATTCGTTCACTCAGCAACGTACCAGTACTTAAGGTAATGAACGTTAATGTCAAATTAATAGGATTTAGCGATTGATTACCATTTTTAAAACACTTAGCAAAAGATCACACCTGCCTTTGCAATCGGTGAATGGATACACAGAGGTCTGAATCTCGCCCATGAGATACCTACTTGCATCTATAGTACCTACTCCCACATTTCGCCAGTTACATTTTATGCTTGACAGCCTCCGTGGCGTAGCCGTAGCGGACGCGGCCGCTGCGCACGGGTTCTATCCCCGCACAGTGCAAGTATTTATATGCATGAATATGAATATTTGTACTGGTCTGGTCGTGCCTCGGAAAGCACGTTAAGCCGTTGGTCCCGGTTGCCATACGAACATCTAGTGGCAGTCGCTACGGGTTGTTGGAGCCCTCAAAAGTCCTACAATTGGTCTAACTGCAATGCTTCGATGTCGCCTTCGGGTTGTGGAGGTCAGACGGCAGTCGCTTCATGGAAAATGTCGAAGTTTAGCCATATCAGCAGTTGGACTGGTAAAGCGAACCCCAGACTCCAAAGCTGAAAAGGTTTTGGATGCGACTGGGATTAAGACTGGGATGATGATGACATTTTTAACCGGCTAGGAGGAGGTTACTCAATTCGACCGTATATATGCTTTTTTTTTTCTATGTTTGTTCGCGCATAACTTCGTCGTTTATGAACCGATTTTGATAATTCTTTTTCTGTTGTAAAGAAGACGTTCCCAAGGTGGTCCCATGATAAGGATATCAGGGTTTGATGGTGGAACACCAGAGAAAACAAGGGAACTTTCAAAAATTGCAAGGGCGACTAGTGCATTTCTTAGCATTTTCATTAAGTATTTTAAAGCACTACAATTTAATAAAGGTCTGGAGTAGATCAGATGATGGAGCCGGGAGACAGTCGAAGGAACTCCTCAACAATTCACAGCAGCTACCTTGTGTTTCGGCTCGATTAATTTGTATTGATAAGAACTTTAAACCTAGGTGGGTTGTGACTGTGATAAGAGCTCTCATGATGAAGACAAAGGCCAGTTCCGGGAACTCCTCAACGGTTTACAGTAGCTACTTTGTGGTTGGACTTCATTCATTTATATTGATGAGACCTTTGCACCCACATTGGGTTAAAATAATGGTCTGCAGTAAATTTGATGATGAAGACCATAGGCAGTTGAGGGAATACTTAGGTACGGGTAAAAATTAAAGTAAATAAAATTAGGTACGTCGTTTCCCAACTATATTTGCGTCAGCTTCCAGTCTGACCGGATGCAACTGAATATATAGTACTTTTAACAACTAAAAAGTGTAAAATAAAAACTTTTTTACAAAAAAACAACCGACTTCCAAAAACCACTACAAAGTGAAAAATAACTAATTTCGGAAGTCGGTGTCAAAAAACGAATATACAGAACCAAAGACACCGACTTCCGAAATTAGTTATTTTTCACTTTGTAGTGGTTTTTGGAAGTCTATAGTTTTTTTGTAAAAAAGTTTTTATATGCTTGAAAGTGCAATTTGGTAAAGGCAAAAAAAAAAACATTGAAAAACTCTCCCGATGTGAAACTAGTACAACTATTCCTATGAAAACTTAATGTAAGCCTCAATTAGTCTAAAGGCCGAAAAGTTGGGTGAAGTGAGATCTCGATAGTGTCAATACACTATCGACATCTCACTTCACCCAACTTTTCGGCGCGAATTTCAAAGAATCGATCGGGTGTTCTACCAGAATCATATCGAACTATCACATGGCGTCTTTCTGCGAGAGCCTTTAGATGACAAACATTCAACATATGGTTGTTCAGTATGGCAATGAGCTATATTTTGGGATATTCTAAACGCGCCTTTGCCAAATGCGCTCTAAACGTAAATCATCCGAGCTTAGCCTTACTATCGGTACAAAAATCAACAAGCAGTAAACCAGCAGTTTTATTATGCATCTAGGTAATAAATAATGTTCAACAAGTTGATAAAACGTGCACAAAATTCAGTTTGGTTGCAAAATAACAACATCGCTTTTAAATGTACTCTTTTTGAGTCATCATTTAGTTTTTGCTTTAACTGTATTGATTTTAATTTAAAAAAAATGGAACTACAATTTGTTGTCATCATACCTTACTAAGGTCGTTTTATGTTAAGTTATAAAAACGGATCTAATTTGAAAATTGTTGAAAGGAAGGCTTTAGAAAGAAAGACTGTAGAGTAGGCGTACCACAGGGTTCAATTCTTGGTCCTTGTTGGAGAATTCTATAACGATTACAATACTGTGTAAAAATGTTTAAAAAGCAGATTGTTATATTATTATTTTGCCTTTGATTGATTGGGATTTTCAACGACAATAATCAGTAGGTTTCTTTATTTTTTTCAAAAATAATAAAGATCTTCGAACAGACTTAATAAAATTTTAAGATTCCGTTCATACGTTAAGCAATTCAGCTTTAGATTTTCTTATAAACATTTACTCTAATCTAAAAGTTTACTCATTAACTACATATTCCAAGTACTCGCATTATATAATATCTGCAGAAACGCTGGCACAACGCAAAATGCTAATGCTGCGCAAACACATACTATACGCTTCCTCACATTTGCTTACGTATTAGAATAATTAATTACTGCCATATTTATTTACCGACAAAATGGCAGGAACAGAATTAAAACGTGATTCGACAGAGCTAAGCTCATACTTAAGAGGGAACTCTAGTGGTGCTGTCTCTATACAAACGTATTTCGCTGTTTTCTTTGTGGATAATTCTTTTAGAGCATTTTTTTCTACAATTTTCCGCCGCGTTTATACTTGCCCCTATCATTTGATTTTTTCCGAAACTTAATTATTAATAAAAGAAATACGATACTTCAAAATCGCGAAAAATAACCCATTTTTACCGAGATGACTATTAGAAAACGCGATAAGTTTTTGACAAAAAAGAAAATAATAGAAGCATAAGTATACTTTTCCTCTAAATTTCGATATAAAAATAATTGAGATCTGTCGTGTTTTGAACAAGAAAACAGCGGAATACGAAACGTCTTTTGGTCAACGTTTTTGTAGGTAAAATCAGCCTGAGCTGCAATTGTCCTTTTCGCACTTTACCTGAAGAGGTTGGAAGCAGCGCGACGGCAATAGTTTCTTCAAATACCTATTTTCCAAATTTCTCGACTAGAGTCCCTTCTTAACTTCTATCCTTTTCTTACTGGAATAGGAACAAAAAGATGCACCTGAACTTAAATTTATTTTAATTTTGGCACAATGAAATCAGCGCCAATAAGTCCTCGTTACTTGAATAAAGATTAATTATTCCCTTCATTATAAAAGTATAGTTGAGCGAATAGCTAAATGTTATAGGCCATTGAATTGAGAACCCATACTTAGGCCATAACATCGGCTTCCGGTAGAAGTTACCAACCTTCAGATAAAGTCTTGCCGCCAAGCGATTCGTCGTGTTCCGGCATGACGTCTGGTGAAGCCGTACGGAGGACGGGTCTGATTTTGTTGGGTTTAACATTGCACCACCTCGCTCAACTGCAGTCTTCCTTTTATTCACTAAATCTTTTTAAGTAAATAGGATTAATAAACTAGCCCGTTTTACCATCAACGATTGCATCACTGCTTACCATCAGGCGGGATTGCAGTCAAGCGCTAGTTTATAATTATTAAAAAAAAAGAAAACTAAAAAATATACGGAAAAAGTAAAAACTATAGAAATGGAACACGTTCGACTTAATTTCGGCTCGCCGTAAGTTCAGCAGTTCAGTACAAAAGCAAGGAATCGGGTCAAGAGGTGCTTAATATTTTATTCCACTGCCGCTGCTTACAACAAGTTGAATACTTCATTGCAGTGGATGTATTTAATTGCAAATACGTAGTCTTTTATTTTATTTAAATAATTAAATTATTTTTGTTTTACAGCTTTTAATTATTATACAATATGTAAAGAAAACCCTGTCCGATCCGTGAAGGTATTGTTAGGTATCGATAATTGATTCTACTAATGCCCACAAAGACAGGCTAAACTTTAAAAAATATCCCCCTAAAAAAATAAATATTAATGCGCAAAAAGAGGTAACTTAATACATGTGCGGTAAGCAGCCCCTTCCGCGGGCGGCGGGGGGCAGGGCACGCGGCACCTGTGACGTGGTCGCGTCGCTATTCGCTTATAATAATACCGGTGTTGTCACTTTTTTAAAAATTACCAAATTTCGGGGAAATTGGAATTAATTTCCGGGCAAAAAGGATTATTTCAAAATTCATTAGTATTGTTACTATGATGATTATGTAAAATTTTATGTTATATTTGGTCAAGTGTTTACCTAACCTTTATTATACTTATGGGTCGGACAGGGTTTTCTTTACATATTGTATAGACTACTAGCTGCGCCCCACGGTTTCACCCGCATAGATTTCGATATGTTTTTTTATATATGCTCCGCTCCTGTTAGTCGCAGCGTGATATTTTATAGCCTTCCGGAATTAATGGGCTATCCAATCAATCTAAATAGAATTGAGATTAGCGCGTTCAACAAACAAACTCTTTGGCTTTATATATTAGTATAGATTAACACGCAGGTTGATAAAGAAGGCGCCCGCGAGTGTCGGCGCGCGCCTCTGAGGCGATGCTCGGGGTAGTTTAACACTCCACTACCCCGTGCAGGGGACGAGGCCCGGACAGACCGGGCCAACACGAGGGTGTGGGGCCGTGGAAGAATTTAGACTCCCGCGGCCCCACGCGCGCTCGTGATGGAAGAGACACCGGGGTGGTTTTTAGTCAGTAGGAGTCTCACAGATGTCCGCCGCCCTGGGGTGGGCGACGGGGCGCCCACCCCAGGGCGGCGGACGATTAAGAATTTCCAAACAGGAAAAAAGAGGGTTTATCTACGATTGTTTGTCTGTACTTGTAACTAAAAAGTTGAAAATAAATATAGTTTAAAAAACTAAAAAACATGCTTTTAAAGAATATGAAACTAAAAAGTTGAAGAATATGAAAGTAAAAATAATTAAAAAGAAAGCGTGAGGCGCTTAATATACAAAAATTATGGCACACAGCGCCTTACGTTTTTTTTTTATTGTTTTTAACTTTTTAGTTTCATATTCTTTAAAAACATTTTTTTTTTGTTTTTTAAACTATATTTATTTAAAATTATAAACTAGTGCTTGACCGTAATCCCTTCCCATGGCAAGCAGTGATGCAATCGTTGATGGTAAAGCGCACTAGTTTTTTTTAAAAGCCTATTCGCTGAATAAAACTGAGTGAATAGGAAGGAAGACGGCAATTCAGCGAAGAGATGCAATGTTAAATCAAACAAAGTCAGTAAAAGTCTGACACGCACTTCCGCTCCGCCCAGAGTGGGAGAAGTCATTTGAGGATTTACCATCCCAACAAAAAAAGAGAGAAAGGTATCTCTTTCTAACCTTTTCAATATTATAATAACAGCCCCAGGTTCAACATTAATGTTTCTATCCACCTCAACACTATTTGCACATTCCAAACTCCACCAAAAGAAACTTTCTAAAAAATCAGCCATCCTTTAAACCACAGTTGGCTTTGTAGGCTTCAATGATGGCCGCCGTAGCCTGTGTATCGTTGAGTGACGCTCAAATGATCATTTGAAAGGACCCCTTTCGTCTCATTAGGTTTCAGCAGGCCTCATTCAGGGTTTCGTTGACGGCTGTAAGATGAGGGCACTGGTACTCAAATAGTACAGAAAGGGCATTTTTTGTTGGACTTTAAATATGTCGAATTGCTAAACAAAGCTGTGGGTTTATTATGGCACATTCATTAACTATGGCATTTATTTTGTTCAGCTATAATCGTTGCGTAAATTATTTACATCGTCGAATGAAGCAATGTTAAAGGATTTCTTTAAAATTCTTCAGATTATAACACAATTTTTAAATAGAATTATGATGACTTGTTTTGTATTCTGAGAGGGCTATGCTAGAGGTTTCAATTCGTGATCAAATCAGATATGAGGAGATCCACAGAATATCGAGAGTAACCTCGAAGAATTGCAACACTTAAGTGGCAGTGGGCCGGGCACATAGCCCGTAGGGCGAATGCCCGACGGGTTGTCGAATGGCGACCACGCACCGGAAGACACAGCGTGAGTGGCCTTCGACAAGATGGACCGACGAATTGGTGAAGGTCGCGGAAACCGCTGGAAGCGGGAGGCCTGTGTCCAGCAGTGGACATCTTTCAGCTAAAATAATGATGTTTCTATTCATACTTTAATACTAACTGCGTTCTGAAGTTTCACTCTCGTAAGTTACGATCCTGTGGAAATATGAAGATTAAAATACTGCCCTGTGTGTAATTCAGTATTTTTTCCGAGAAAGAGTAAACATCATCCATCCATCCATACATATAATCCACCCTATCGCATTTCACAGTAAGACATTTATAACTCTCTCTCTCAAGTACCACTACAATTCCTATTCCACACCTTCCATAACCGTTTGCACTAGCTGCTATTTTAAGACCATCTAGCTAGGGAGAAGCCCACAGCTAGCTAATTCTGATCTAAACCGGGTCAAATCTGATCATATTCTCAGTGGTAGGCCATAAGATCGGCTGCCGGCAGAAGTTACCACCCATCAACGATTCGTCGTGTTACGGCATTGTGTCTTGTGAAGCCGTACAGTTGACGGGTCTGAGAGTTGTGTTGCGATGGATACGATGCGCCAAATGTTGTTGTGTCGGGAGTTTGGTCGTGGAGGGTCTCCCTCTGGCGCAGCATCGTTGGTCGTATTGTTGGGTTTAATATTGAATCTTCTTCAGTCTTCCTTTCTATTCACTCAGTTTATTTTTATGAGTGAATAGGCTCTTAATATACTAGCGCGTTTTACCATCAACGATTGCATCACTGCTTACCATCAGGTAGGATTGCAGTCAAGCACCAGTTCATAATTACAAAAAAAAACGTACCGACAGTCTGTCACTTCGTCTTGCTGATTTTTGAATTCCGAATAATTTCATTTAGGACCTTAAACTGCAAAGAAACGCCGACCACAGCTCGTTCCATTGTACGCTTAGCAATGTCTCGTACATACGCTATTCAACTTCCATTTGTCTTATATTTGTATCAAACTTTCCGTCGTGTAAACCACAAAACAAGTATATTATAATCAGTTACGAATCAACCTGCGAACACAGTAGCCAATTTCCTGCAAGCAACTTTTAAAACTTGCACCGTTTCTCAAAAACATTTTCCAAGCGAATTTCTTCGCTGACTTCCAAATTAGTTGTCGGGCGAACGTAAACTTTGACAGCCGCTGACACAGAATGAACACGTCACGACATGTCTGTAGACTATTCACCTATTAATGCCTACTTTTAATGCGATTGGTATCATGCATAATGGCTGCGTTTTTAGATGGGATTTTGAATGATTTTCTTTTCTATGGTAATTATAGTATACACTAGCTGCCGCCCGCAACTTCTTTCACGTAGAGTTAGTTATTTGAACATTATACCCCCAAAAGAGTTATATAGATACATTATAACACTTTTAGATCATAATATACAGACCTATTGATCGCAACGTGATGTTATCTATGAAAATTTTCAAGATAATATTTCGTACACATGTACGAAACATTATTTTGAAAGTTACTATATTTATTTTAACATAATTATTATTTAACAGAATTAATCATTTAACACTAGGTTTCTTAGTTTACAAAAAAATACCCTCTGCTTTACTAGACTTGCCTAACAATGCATTTAAAGCACAAATCAAATCCAAACTTTGGTCGCTCTGATTAACACAAGACAGTGTTTGTGTTTTTTTCGCCAGAATTAACATACTGATACATTATATGAATTCACCAGCGTTACTCATTTCAGGCTAAAGATGACTAGGTCAAAGAATCTCTTCTGGTTTGCTAGTTCGCTAATTACATCAGAGCTTTTCCTCGACAGAAATTTAGTTAACATGCATAAGGTTTCAAAGATAAGCTCAGATTTAAGCTGTGCAATACTTTAAAACGTGCATAAACTCCCGTCCCCTCCCGGAATCGATACGAAACGCAGTCAGTTTTCATAATCTCGTTACTGGCTCTCGTTAGTTCTCGGATCATGTGAGACTCGGATCTCCGGATAATTGCCTTTGTTACCGCGGCTTTGCCTCGCCGTAATATTAATTAATTTTCTTCTTGGATCTTTCTTTAATTATTAAAAGGATGCACTTAAGTAAAATGCTTCTTGAGGCAATTACTCCGCTGTGATGGAATTGCTTCTTTGCATTAAAAGAACTTGTTTTATGCTGCTTTCTCAGCATTATTCTCTAGGTTTTGCACTTTTTGTGATGTTTTTAATAAGACTTTTGAAAGATCTTTTGTTCAGGCGCTTTAGCTTACGGAGTAGTTTTTTTTTTTGTACAGATCTCATACTTTTAAGAATAACGGAACATTATTTTACAGAAGGTTCAATCGATTTTTTTTTTTTATTTTTGAGTTATGCTGCACGATTTCTGGCTGAACCTGATTCACTCATATCTGTACTTAGTTCAAAAGACGATCTCATCAATCAATCTAGGGTCTTCCCATGACCAATTATGCTTGGACTTTAAAGAAACTGACTTCCGAGTTTATTTAGGTCTTCTCTCTCAGAGTAGATAGATAATATGACATGTTAAATTTATTCCTATATCCTATGTATGAAATAAGCAGCTTCATTTCATTTCATTACTTACACCGAAAAGCTTACGTGTCTAACGTGTTTAGAAAAGTTGTGTACTAAATTGCGAATTTCCCAACGTTCGTTGGATGACGTCAAAGACGAATGGGGTCTATACAGCCACCCAGGGGCGGTGAAAAGGTAAAAACTGGCTTAAAACAGTGTAATTTCGTTGACTAGGTACTGAGATTTCTCGAACTTGATGGCTTTTAAAACAAAATGCGCAACAGAATGAGTTCTTTGTGACTTCATAACAAGCTTTGAGATTTGTGAATAGTTGGCGTCGACTTATGCATTTTAATTTATTATGATTCAAATTGTTCGCTCTTTTATAATATTTCAGACATCTTATTAACTAAACGGAGCGTAAAAACAAATGGCGGTTGACATTTTTGTATAGGAGTAAAATATACTTACAATTTTTTTTTTATTGCTCCATTTATTTCAGGCATCAAGGTAGGCCTTGATGCCTGAAATTGTATATGGGTATAAACATATAAAATACTATATTAACGTAAAAACTTAAAATACTATAAATACGTATAATATTATTTACTAAACCTAATGTACACGAAGTGTCGGCGTCGTGTTTAGCTGACTGGTGTCACGTAGCTGGCCACGAAATCGGCAGTACAAAACACCTTTCGGACAGAATTCTTCTTTAAGGAACTTCTCGAGATGATGTGTCAGAACGCGCACCATGAACGACTTGAAATTCGTGCTGTGACGCGGCTCCAACCTCTCGACCCTCAAAGTCCAGTTGGTCTTAACGTGCTTAAAGAGCAGCGTCGTCGGTACTGCTGAACACAGCAGCATGTCGGGTCCTGTCAGAGCTGTACCACACTGATGCCGAAAACAGGCCTACCTAATCACCATAATATGTCGATCGATGTTGTAAAAATCTGACAATGAAAAGTTCGAAAGATATACCGAAGCCCCAGACAAGTGAAGGAACACGGGTGGATGATAGTCAGTAAAAGTCTGACACAACCTTCCGCTCCGCCAAGAGCCACAGAGGTCAATTTGATGATTTCCTAACCAAAAAAATTGTAAAGTGAGCTTTCAATGGTGTCTATTAGCATTAGTGTATCATTATCAACCTTTTTTACGTCCCGCTTTTGGGCACAGGCCTCCTCTCATACAGAGAAGGATTGAGCAGACTTATAGTCCAGGTTTCCTCAAGATGTTTTCCTTCGCCTTGTAATCAGTTATTAGTGTCCAAGATATACTTACAAAGTACATATGTATTAAGATGAAACTTAGATTATTTAGAAGGCAATAAAGCTCTGGATATATGATATTGGCAATAAAGCGTGTAAGTCGTCGTGGCCTAGTGGTTAAAACACCAGCCTCTCAAGTATGAGTGCGCGGGTTCGATTCCAGGTCAGGCAAGTACCAATGTGACTTTTCTAAAGTTATATGTATTTTCTAAGTATATCTTGGACGCCAATGACTGAAGGTGAAGGAAAACATCTTGAGGAAACCTGAACTTCTCCTGAAAGTCTGAAATCGCCAACCCGCATTGAGCAAGCGTGGTGATTACGCTCCATCCTTCTCTGAATGAGAGCAGACCTGTGCCCAGCAGTGAGACGATAAAAAAAAGTTGAGAATGAAAACTTGGGATTGAGCTGCTCGCTCTTTGCTTAGCAGAGCGAGCAGCATATGCGTAATTATGCTGCAATTGTGACATTTTAATCACTGTTTTTTTTTTAAGTCACATAAATTGATTGTAATGTACAAAGCAAACATATATATTGTTATTGTAAACATTTTCATTTTTAATGTCTCTTGAAAAAAGACGATGATCCCTGAGTTTGTTTCGGCTTTTCTTCTCAGAGGTAGTCAGTTAGGAAATATCGGCTCCATCTAGTTTAAAAAAATATGACGTGTAAAAGTGATCAGTGAGCCTAATTGCATAATAAACGATTTCATTTCATATGATATAACTTTGAAAAGTTATATTGGTACTTGCCTGAGATGAAATCGAACCCGCAAACTCATACTTGAGAGGCTGGTGTTTTAACCAGTAAGCCACCACGACAACGATAGCATTAATGTGTATTAGCATGAATTACAGCATACTCCATGCTTGATTCATATAGACTAGGCGGCAATCCAATTTTTTTTTGGTCGCACTAGAAATTTCTAACAAAGTGAAAGAGTCCATTCCTGCATTCTGAAATAGAAATATAGTTAGTAGTATAGTTAAGTATAGTTGGTAGTGTAGTGTTTAGTTGTAGTGCTTTTGAACATTAATTGCGGTGGCCATTAGGAAATATAGTTTCAGAGCTACGGTTTCATTTTTGTTTATTTGCGGCAAAGTAATTTTGCTGATATTAACTTTTCTATTTTACCGTACTATGGTCACGCGGATGTCCAATATTGAACGGGGAAATCTAATAACTTTATTGAATAGCAATTTCTGGAAATATCAATTAAGAGGGTTATTGAGGAACTTGTCGGTAAGCAGACATACGGGTCGACGCTTGCCGCGGTTCGACGCGGTTGGGCGGGGGATTATCTTTACACAATATTTAGAGAAAAACCTGTCCGATCCATGAAGGTATTATTAGGCATCGATAACTGATTCTACTATAGCCTACAAAACCTGGCTAAACTTAAAACAAATACCCCTAAAAAAAGAAATATTATTTCACAAAAGGAGGTAACTTACATGGCAATACATGAGAGCGCAGGCAACGGGGGGCAGGGCACGCGGCATGGCGGTCGCATCGCTTATCCGTAGCGGTGCAGCCAATAATACCATCGAAAACGGTGTTGTAACTTTTTTTAAAATACCAAATTTTGAAGAAGTTGAATGTTAATTCGCGAAAAAAAAAGTTTTTTTTTTTAATATTGCTACTTTAACGATTATTTTAAATATAAAATTTTATTTCGTCACGTGATTACCTAACCTTAATTATCCTTATGGGTCGGACGGGGTTTTCTTCACATATCCTTACTAATATTATAAATGGGAAAGTGGGTTTGTATGTATTCTTTGTTCCACTTTCACGCCGTAACTACTGAACCGATTGCTTTGAAATTTTGCAGACGTAAAGTTTGAAGTCTGGATTAAATAATAGGGTATTATTTATCTCGGAAAAAATTGATATTCCCGAGGGAAATCTAAAAAGCGCGATATAACCTAATTCCACGCGGGCAAAGCCGCGGGTAGAAAGCTAGTTGTATATAAAGTCTCCTCCATACCTTGAAGAGTATGTTAAGCTGTTGGTTCCGGCTGTATTGCGTTTCTTAATAGTTCTGGGGGACAATCTTTGACAGTCTTAAAATAGCAGCGCCCAACGGTTTTCATAGTTCTTATTCGAATCATCATCATCCCAGCGTTAATCCCAGTCGCATCCAAAGACTTTTCAGCTTTGGAGTCTGGGGTCCGCTTTACCAGTCCAACGGCTGAAATGGCTAAACTTCGACATTTTCCGTAAAGCGACTGCCGTCTGACCTCCACAACCCGAAGGCGACATCGAAGCATTGCAGTTAGACCAATTGTTGGACTTTTGAGGGCTCCAACAACCCGTAACGACTGCCACTAGATGTTCGTATGACAACCGGGACCAACGGCTTATCGTGCTTTCCGAGGCACGACCAGACCAGTGCAAATATTCATATTTATGCATACAAATACTTGCACTGTGCGGGGATCGAACCCGCGCCCCCTTGCGCAGCGGCGTTCTTATTCGAATATCGAGATAAAACTAACCTACGTGTTAATATACCCCCTTATTCATAAACGCTGCTTAAAGTTAACTACTGATTAGCGATTGTTTAAACATACATTTTAGACGTTTGCACGTCACTTAACTTTAATCATCATTTATGAATAAACCCCTTAGACTCTGTAGTGTTTCTTCATAAAGGATGATTAAATTTAAGTGGCGTTAAAAGGTCAAAAAAGTATGGTTAAAAAATCGCTAATCACTAGTTAACTTTAAGCAACGCTTATAGATAAGGGGGATAATGTTTAAGTTACGGACGACAGCAGTTCAAGCTATCCGAAACTGTCAAATATCTCCAATCAATCTTGAACCTTAATGCTTTGGCCATAACGTTAAAAATTATAACACTTTGAACTCTTAAGCCAAGGTCGGCACTACGAGGCCAGCATTACTCTCTATACACTTTATCTTTAGCCTCCTTCTGTTTTGAAAAAAAAGAAGGCTTTACAAACATTTGTCCCGTGCGGGAATCGAATCGTGAATCGTGACACTACACCAAACGTGTCGACTACTACAGAAATGTACATATATTACATTAAACATCCCAAAAAATCTGCCAGTAAATAATTTCGTATTTCTTTAATCCATTATTACCCTCAGTTGATCATTTTAAAACCTGTTGACAAGGGAACGGATATGTCATAAACAGGCTTCGGTAAACTTGTTGAAACATAGCTTTGAAAACCGGTAGACCCTTTCTGTTCAAATATAATATATATATATTTTTTTTTTGTTTATAAATTACCTATAAACTAGCGCTTGACCGCAATCCTGCCTGATGGTAAGCAGTGACGCAATCGATGATGGTAAAAAGCGCACTAGTTTATTAAGAGCCTACTCACTCTAGCCTTGAAGACACTCAAATTATAGTGAGACGGAAACACCGCCGCTGGCAAATTGTTCCAGGCCCTCGATGTACGCGGTGTGAAAGAGGAGGCGTAACGCTTCGTCCGAATCAGAGTGGTGTTAACGACGTAAGGGTGGAAACTCGCTGTGCGACGGGTCGTCCGAAGGTGGAACGGACATGGGGGAACTAAATCACGCAATTCCTTCCTATAAATACAGATATTTGCTTACATTTTTGTCTTTGTGTAAGGCTTTTACTCAAATTTAAATCAGAAATGCTTAGAATTGACTCACGCGTGGTAGGAAAGCTAACGGGGTCTCAGACACAAATATATGTCGTGGATAACGATATCATTTTAATAAAAGTTGTTAATTTGATTTAAGTAGTAGTAAGGCAAGCTCTGTGACATTATTTTGTAATGGCGGCACGTGTCATTTTTGGAAAGTGGGGATTGTTGAACGGTGATTTCGCTTTGAGGCGCGGACTATAGCACTTCTCCAGGGCGAAACTGTCAGTTTGCCTATTTGAATTGTTATTGTTAAAATTGGAAGGTATATTTACACTTCGTGCTTTAATTCAAAACTTCACCTACGAAATGGAGCCCTTACCACCAAACTAAGATGGTGACGACCCTATCGCTCCGCCGTCACTGGCGTCGTCATAATTATACAGTATGTTAACTAACAGAGGGCGTTCCCGTTAACCCGAAATAGTATAGCATACATACATGCTAAAAAAAATATTTCCATTCGAAAACAAAATGTTTTAAAATTTTTTCAATATGAAAATATTAAATAAAAATTTTAAATTGACATGTAAAAGAAACACACTGTACACGCGAACATGAAAGACGGCAACGTCGCAATTTATTTATGAATGACGAGCCGCGTATGCGGCGGCGATCTAAGATCTAATTGATTGATGTGTGTTGTTTGATGTGTGCTGTTGGGCAATGCAACGTTAGGTAGATACTATTCCGCGCTACTATTTTGATTTAAAACAGGAGGTTTCAAATTTATTTTCAATTATAATTTCTTTTTATTCTGATTATTTTATGTTTATTTTTCTATGCTGATATTTTTATTTTAATCTACTAATGATATATATTAACGAATTTAAGGGAACGCCCTCTGTTATTTAACATACTGTATATTTAATAAAATCTGAGTTCATTACTTAATTATAACAGAATAAGACTCGGATACTTATTTATATAAAATTCCTGGCATTTATATCAGCAGTTCAAAGTTAAATCTATCTGTTCGTTGAGTCTTTTTTCGTATTATGCGAATTCTGTTAATTTTAGCACTAAAAGGGACACAAAGATTAAAGCCAGGACATAATTATAAAACTTAGTGAAGTATTCATATAGATTTTAATAACTCTGTGTGCTGCCCCTTCTTTGTGTGATTTTTTTCTTGTTTACCCGACTCTGCACGTCGCATTGCATCGTTTGCCGGCAGTTAGCGCTTTTAGTTATTGTTACTTTTTACGGTTACTACTGACAAAAATTGGCCCCAATATGACAACCGCGAAGGCTTACTATGAGTAAGTCTATTGGGAATAAAACTCCCATTAGTACTACTGGCAAGACTACTGGGTAAGACTACTGGGAACAGCGGGTATTTATCTAGGTATATCTATTCTAATATATAAAGCTGAAGAGTTTGTTTGATTGTTTAAACGCACTAATCTCAGGAACTACTAGTCCGATTTGAAAAATTCTTTTGGCGTTGGGTAGCCCATTAATCCAAGAAGGCTTTAGGCTATACAACATCACGCTGCGACTAATAGGAGCGGAGCATAACTCGAACAAAGTCGCTGGCGGCCGCTAGTAATCAATGTCGGTACTGTACCAGTACTAAATACATATTTCCTTAAGTTAAGGGCGGGTTGTTTCACGTTCACTTAACGCATGCGTAAAAGTTAAAAATGGTGCTAACCATCGTCAAGTCAAAAAATGAGTTGTTTCACAATACGTAAACGTCAACGCACGCAAAAAAATACGATTACTTTAACCGATGCTCTGAGCACTGGTTAACGTAACTTATGTCAAGTTGTGTTTAGTCCGCCGTGGTGTCAATTAGTGAAAACAACATAAACTCCCTTTTGTATTCGCGAGTTTGGTCTCTAATTGACGATAGTAGGTAGTTCATCTGATGATGATACAAGTACCGTAAAAAGAAAAAGAAAGGTGTTTAGCAGCCCAAGTTCTGTTTTTTTTTTATATTACTGTTGTTGTCTGTTTCTTTACAGAACAACACATCTTTATATTTTTCAAGCGAAGATTGAAAGCGATCTTTCTCATTTTTTTGTGAAGTTAGTGAAATGAAATGAAATCGTTTATTAAGCAAGTAGGATCACTGATCACTTTTACACGTCATGTTTTATTTTTTTTTCCGTTCTCTAAAAAAAAATATGTTTACATTATAGAATATACGTGTTTTGTTAGATTGCAATGTTTAACATATACCTACTTATTAAGGCCTTAAACATAGTAACTATGTTTAAGTGTATGTAGTAGTACAAGTGAGTGTAGTAATTTACTTACTTTGGTGTGTATGGTGGGGTTATATAAATAATAAATAAATATATACGGACAAATCACACAGATTGAGCTAGTCCCAAAGTAAGATTGAGACTTGTGTTATGGGATACTAACTCAACGATACTATATTTATAATAGATACATATATAGATAAACATGGCCAAGGCCCAGGCCAATCAGGAAATGATCGTTTTCCATCATGACCTGGCCGGGGTTCGAACCCGGGGCCTCCACGTCGCAAGCAGGCGTGTTGACTGCTGCGCCACGGAGGACGACAATGTTTATGTTTGGTTACTATGTATTATACCTTAGCCGGCTATTAATATTGTAACATATAATTGTTTTTTGTCCCAAATATATAAAATAAAAATAAAATGTAGGTATCCATTTTTCGTCAAAGTATTATTTATAGCTTTTCTATAGGTACACAGTTTTCTAGTATAAACGGACTTAATTTATAAAATGGCACGAAGTTATTTCCCACAACAATAAACAATAATACCAAGAAAGTTAGATAAACTACAGCACATGACAATCGCCTAGATAAAATTTGCTGGGCGATGTATGTGGCCGGTACATCGTTGCAACGCAATGTATTCGTGCGCAGACGATGTAGCATCGGGGCGCTGTCGGTAAAGTGGCGCGCTTCAAAGGACTTGTCGCGACAATATTCGCTGGAGTAGTCACACCTACGTCACTTCAGTGTCGTCCAGACTTTGAAGTAGGACCGACGTTCTTTTTGCATATTTTTTACATTGTTTTTGTTTTATTTGTTGTGTAAACATGTAATAAATAATAATTTATTGACATATAATGCAAAGCCACTGCTTCCTCCATCGTCTCGGCCGCACAAGGCACAACTAAACAACGAATATTCGCCGTAGGCCGATTTCTGAATCTTCGCCCGCCAATGAGAAGAACATCGTGTATGTCTGACAAGGACAACAGATATTTTGCGCGCCAACGCGACACGAATCTTCGCCTGCTAATGTCATAGAATAAAGAGAGGGAAGTACGTTATCTTCATACAAACGGACCGCGCGCGGCTTGTATGTGTGCGCCATAGTATCTATGCGTCGCCGCACGCACACCTAAACACAATATTAGAGTGCCTATGACTGCGCTAGTCGCGGCTAGCACGGAACGAGGTTCGCGCGTCACGGCTTTTCGGCACATTAGCTTTTAAAAAATGATCACATAAACTGCAAAGTTGGTATGTCTATTTATGAACAAATAAAAGACTTATATTTTTCAAATTATATTTCTAAAAGTTATTTACAAGGATACGGATATATTACACATTAAAGTTTAATAACAACGCGTTTAGTAATAGTCGAAACCGAAGAAAGTAGGTATTTTTCTGTAGCTAATTTGTAATTTTGTATTAAATGTGTGATTCAATAGATGTTATGTTTGTATTATTTATATTTGTATTAATTAAAAATAAAAATAAATATGGTTCTTTATGTGTACAACACTAAAAATAAAAATTACAAAAAAAAAAAACTGACTAGTATATGTAAACTAAATACTAAGCAAATAATTTAAACATAAGCTCTTAGTCTATAAATATTTGTTAGCGGTTTGGGCGACAACCGTAACCGACGAAGCGCGGACAGTCGTCAACCCTAAGACAGTAGGCAATTAAATCGCGGATTGGGTCGCAGATAACCTACTTCCCCTCTTTATTCTATGCTAATGTAGCCCCGGCATTTAACGAACGTTAAACATCATCAAAGTTACGTTAAGAGTCCGTGCACAAAATTCTCTCGCTACAGTTTAGGTAAAATCGTTGCGATGTTACCTTTGTGTGCATCGTTCTAGCAGCTAGACGCACACGCGCGTAAATATCGAGCTTAGTGAACGCTTAAACATTTTTGATCCTTTAGAAGATATTATTCTAAATTATATAAAGTATGATTTGTGAATAGTCGGAAACGAGTGCACATTGTATATTTATCACAATTTAGATGAATATTGATACATTTTGAAATTAAAAAAATATGGTGTAATGATAGTTTATTACATAGGCAATTTAAGAAATAAAAACATATACGGTAAAATGAAATATTAGAATAAGTAATCAGTTTAATTTAATATTCTTCTTTAATATAATATTATCTAGAAATCTAAAATAAATAAATAAATATATACTGACAAATCACACAGATTGAGCTAGCCCCAAAGTAAGTTCGAGACTTGTGATATGGGACTAACTCAACGATACTATATTTATAAGAAATACATATATAGATAAACATTCAAGACCCAGGTCAATCAGGAAAAGATCGTTTTTCATCATGACATGGCCGGGGATCGAACCCGGGGCCTCCGCGTCGCAGGCAGGCGTGTTGACCGCTGCGCCACGGAGGTCGACAGAAAACAAAAAAAAACAATCTAAAAACCCTAAACAATCTAAAATCTATTAACAAAATTTTAGGGTTAACATAATTATTACGCGATAATATATCGACGCTTGAAAGGCAATCATATCTAAGCGACAAAAATTCGTAAATTGAGTTATATACAATTATACACCAAACGACGCAGAAAAATCTGGCGGTTCGAATGAAAATGTATATAACTCAATTTACGAACTTTTGTCGCTTAGATATGCAGTGGCGGGCCTACCATACAAGCCCAGATGCCCGGCTTGCCTTCCCTCAAGCCTCACCCCCAAAAATAAAAAAAAACAGTAAACAGAAGAAAATAGTTTTCAAACTAAATTTACGTAGACGTAATTAAAAATACAACGCAGAACGCCACTCAGTTTGAACACACGCGCCCACGGTCGCACAAGGTCACGGCTCAATATCTATCTCACTCGCACTTGCGGGCTCTAATCTAGTGCAAGCCAGGTTAACCTCGCTTGCAATGCACTCTTCTTTCGTTCCGTAATATGAAGTATCTAGTAACATAAGTATACGTATAACTATTGACATTTTATATGGCTGGATTCTGCTCAATAAAGCACGGCTTGCATATATCTGACGTTGTACACAAATGTTGTACGCACTGTTGGATCAGTGTTGCCGTTTTAGTTTGTTGATTTTTTAGTAGTTAAGTACGATAATTTTCATTTATTTTAAGTTTGTGGGCTGATGTCACCGAAATAGAATATATTACACGAGGGAGTCCCAGGTATAATAGATTATTAAATTGGCTCATTCATGGACTGAATATAAGTAGTTTTCTTCGTCTTTCACGTTCGTTGATATTAAATATGAATGAGTGATAAAGTTATAGTTAAATATATCGAGTATATACTATACTTAGTATGTATTATACTTTTTCAATAACATTCGCTTTTTGACTCATTCAAGTGAAAAAAAAGGGTTAAGAAATTTCTGTGACAAAAAAAAAATATTTCTTTCATTGTAATTCAAGCGTTTATAAAAAATACCTAGTATAAAACAAAAAACTGGCCGTGTTACACATGTGAAATAGTTTAGCACTTTCTTGCGGGTTTTATTTTTTGTTATATTTTTTTCATATCTGGTAGAATTTTCAGATAATTAAGCGCTTTTAAAATTCATGGAACGGCAACACTGGGTTTGATTTGTATGAACATAGCTACGATTTGAATAGTCTCTTTGTTGTTGTTGAGCGGAGTAATTTTTTCGAAGTTTAATTTTGAATTGATTGTGTAAAATGAGTGCAAATCCGTCGGATACCGATAATATTTATGTCCCTTGTGACGATTTGAAGTGTATTTATAGTTTGCTAGGCGGGGGAAGGGTAAATTCTTTAAGTTTTTCAGAGAAAAATAACCTCATATCTTCGCCAAAACCTACGCCGGATTTAAGCATATCTCAAACAAGTAAGTCTCATAAAAGGAAATTCAATAGATCCGTTTATAAAACTAATTGGATTGCGGGCTGTTCCCATTCGAACAAAATTTATTGTTGGTATTGCTTATTTTTTTCAAACGAGAAAAATGCCTGGATTTTTTCTGGCTATGACGATCTTAATAACTTATCTCAAGCCATAAAAAGACATCAAAATTCACAAAAACACTTGAGTGCCGTTATTTCATTTTGTAATTTTGGTAAACAGCGTATCGAAACTTCGCTATCACGTCAATTATCTGACGAAATTTCAAAACATAATTCGCGAGTTGAACATAACCGTAGCGTTTTTCAAAGACTTGTTGATGTCGTTTGTCATTTAGCACAACAAGAATTATCTTTTAGAGGACATGATGAGTCCACATCTTCATTAAATAGAGGAAACTTCTTAGAACTTCTTTGTTTACTCTCGAAATATGACCTTGTTTTGGAAAAACATATGCAGCCCCAAGACACCGGCAAACCGGGCCCGAGCTACTTGTCTAATAAAATTCAAAATGATATTATTCATTTTGTTTCTGAAGTAATGAAATCCCACATTGAGTTGCAATTAAAAAATACTGAATTTGTTTCTGTAATTATTGATGAAACACCCGATGTTAGTAACAAAGAACAGCTTTGCTTTATTTTAAGATATTATTTTGGAAATAACATTTATGATCGGTTTTTAGGATTTATAAATGTGTCAGACAGCCGCACAGCAAATACTCTTTCTAATATAATTTTAACTTTATTAAATGAACTCGGTTGCACCGAAAAACTCATAGCACAAAGCTATGACGGTGCCAGTGTTATGTCAGGCGTCCGAAGCGGAGTTCAACAGAAAATCAAGGATATATGTCCCCAAGCAATATTTATTTGGTGTAATGCACATATTCTCAATTTAGTATTGTCTAAATCTCGTGGCAGAATTGGCTAAGTGAGCTCTTTTTTCTCAGTCCTTCAGGCATTAGTAAATGTTTTTAGTAACAGTACAAAACGGACTTCTTTCTAAGACAATTACTGTCAAAAAAGATTGCCTCATATTTCAACGACACGTTGGTCGTATACCTCTCGCATTGCTAATACAGTTTTTGAACAAAAAGTCCATCTCATTGAATTGTTCATGGACATGTCCGACAATCCGCAGGATTGGGACGGCGACACTATTTTGTCCGCAGATAACTTTTTAAATATATTGCGATCTTTTAATTTTCTCTTTTTTCTTTCGGTGTTTCACCCTATTTTTAAAAAAACCGACTGTCTCTACAATATAATTCAAAAATCTCAAGTTGATGTCGGTTATTGTGCAAATAAAATAAAAGAGTTTGAATCTTGGTTGCGTTCTGAATTTCATGCAAAATTCGATACTATTTACGAGAACGCTGTGCATAACAACACCCCTCCTCGTTTAAGACGCAACGTTGCCTGCGCGCGGACGGAATACAAGCGAATTTTTGTCGAAATAATAGATAACATTTCTACCGAAATTAATTCTCGTTACTCCGAAATTTTTAAACTAAAATTTTTCCAATTATTAAACAATAAATTATTTGAGCAATACTCATCTAATTTTCCGATAGATGCTTATGAGTCTTTATTAAGCATTTACGAAAACAGATTTGACAGGCAAACCTTAAAAAACCAACTGATTTGTTTGTATTCATCTCCTGAATTGAGGGACCGCGACGTTTTCACATTAATTGATTTCATTAATGAAAATGGCTTAAAAGACGCCTTTCCTCAGCTTTTAAAACTTGCCCATTTGATTGTAACAATTCCCGCTACGTCAGCTTCCGCAGAACGCGCATTTTCTTCGCTAAAGCGTATTCACACATACTTACGGAACTCACAAGGCCAAGAGCGACTTTCTGATCTTTCGATGATCGCGATCGAAAAGCAACTTTTAGTAGAAATCAAACGTTCACCAACTTTTTATTCTGACGTAATAAAATCATTTTTAAAGAAAGATAGACGCATTGATTTAGAATATAAGTAAAAGCTTTTTTTATTTTTTTATTTCTATGTTTTCGAAATCCCATAACTTTGTAGCATATTTAGATCGTTTGCAATTGGACACGCGCCGTTATGAATATATGTAGGGATTGTAGGTAGGTATCTTCGCTCAACACAATGAAAAGAGAAAGGCTTTTTTCGAAGCCGCCGAGGGTATGTCTTTGCTGGTACGTGTTATTCTTCTACCTAGCAATATCATGCCTTCAGTGTGCTTTGATTAGCTCGCCGTCGTTAGACCACCGGCTTCTTGAAGCGAAGAATATGGTGATGTGGATCACAAAATCTTGTTTTGTAAAGAACGGTAAGAAAACGTATCATGGGCTTGCGTTATCGGTGGACCCTAGGCACGCCACTGTAGATATGATTTCTAGGGTCATCACGAATCGTCTCGCTCGCAGGTTCGACGACTTCCAGCCTCCCGAACAAGCAGGCTTCCGAAAAGGCTTTAGCACCATAGACCACATTTATACGCTGCGGCAAGTTATACAGAAGTCCGAGGAGTATAACAAACCACTATGCTGGCGTTTGTGGACTATGAGATGGCCTTCGATTCGATTGAGACTTGGGCGGTGCTACAGTCTCTCCAGCGGTGCCAAATTGACCATTATATACATTGAGGTGATAAAGTGTTTGTACAAAAACGCCACCATGTCAGTCCGTCTCCAGGATCAGGACTCGAAACCGATCCAACTGCAGCGTGGAGTGAGACAAGGAGATGTCATATCTCCTAAATTGTTCACTGCTGCGTTGGAAGATGTCTTCAAGCTCCTGGACTGGAAAGGACTTGGCATCAACATCAACGGCGAGTACATCACTAATCTCCGTTTCGCAGATGATATCGTGGTCATGTCTGAGACCCTGGAAGACTTGGGCAAAATGCTCAATGACCTCAGCAGAGCTTCCCAACAAGTGGGTCTAAAAATGAACATGGATAAGACGAAGATCATGTCGAACTCTCATGTCGCACCCACTCCAATTGTAATTGGTTGCTCTGCACTCGAAGTTGTTGACGAGTATGTATACCTGGGACAAACAGTCCAACTAGGTAGGTTCAACCTCGAGAAAGAGGTCATCATCATCATCCCAGCGTTATTCCCAGTCGCATCCGAAGCCTTTTTCAGCTTTGGAGTCTGGGGTCCGCTTTACCAGTCCAACTGCTGATATGGCTAAACTTCGACATTATCCGTGAAGCGACTGCCGTCTGACCTCCACAACCCGAAGGCGACATCGAAGCATTACAGTTAGACCAATTGTTGAACTTTTGAGGGCTCCAACTACCCGTAACGACTGCCACTAGATGTTCGTATGGCAACCGGGACCAACGGCTTAACGTGCTTTCCGAGGCACGACCAGACCAATGCAAATATTCATATTCATGCATACAAATACTTGCACTGTGCGGGGATCGAACCCGCGCCACCCTGCGCAGCGGCCGCGTCCGCTACCGCTACGCCACGGAGGCTGTCAACTGCACCTGTTTAGGATAAAACGTCTGGGTACCAAGCACCATTGAAGCACCGGGGCTTTGCAGGCATTATATGGTTGCAGAGACTTTATTAAACAGCACCTGTAAGATTGCCGATCGATACTTCGAGAAAGAGGTGTCTCGGTGAATCCAGCTCGGTTGGGCAGCGTTCGGGAAGCTACGCTACATCTTCTCGTCGTCAAAGATACAACAGTGTCTCAAGACTAAAGTCTTTGACCAGTGTGTGTTGCCAGTGATGACTTACGGAACTGAAACGTGGTCGCTCACAATGGGCCTCATACGAAGGCTCAGAGTCACACAAAGGGCAATGAAAAGAGCGCTAGGAGTTTCTGTGCGTGATCGAATCAGAAATGAGGAGATCCGCAGAAGAACCAAAGTCACCGACATGGCTCTGCGAGTCGCTAAACTTAAGTGGCAGTGGGCAGGGCACATTGCTCGTAGAACCGATGGCCGATGGGGCAGTAAGGTTCTGGAGTGGCGGCCACGTACTGGAAGGTGGACCGATGACCTGGTGAAGGTCGCGGGAAGCCGATGGATGCGGGCAGCACAAGACCGGTCAGCGTGGAAAGCCTTGGGGGAGGCCTTTGTCCAGCAGTGGACATCTATAGGCTGAAGAAGAAGACGAAGATATGATTGCCTTTCAAGCGTCGATATCTATGTCCTACCTACTGTAGTAAGTATATATAAATAAATTAATTTTCCTTTTGAGTTTTTGCAATAACTAAATAATTAGTTTATGGATACCAATATTAAAGTGTAGTGTAAGTACCTACATATACAATATCATAATCATCTGCCTAGCCTTTTTCCCAACTATGTTCGGACCGGCTTCCAGTCTAACCGGATGCAGCATTTAGGATTACGATAGATACCTCCAGTTAGACAGATTTCCAGTATTTAGGTAAACGATATATAAAACAAAAACATGTTTAAAATATTATTTAACAAAGAATTTTAAAGCAACCGTAAGAATACCTTAAAGAAATCTCTTAGATGAACTTCAGGACCTAGCTGCCGGCATTAGCCTCCTATTATTTGAAAATGAAGTGTCTCGTAGAGGCATTGAACGAGATTTTCTTGGATCGACAATTTCGGGCAATAGGCAAAAGTTGGTTTTTCGTTTGTGCAGTAATAGTTTTCACATTGTGAATGGTCTCCATAAATATGTTGTGGGCTGTTGATAATGTCTTTTTGTAAGTTTTTGATTTGCTCAGTAAATGGAACATTTTGAGTTCCTCGGAATCTTACTGCTGCTTTCACAGCAATTCGTAATCGGTTCACTCGATCAGAATGTAGTAGCTTGCGTTCGTTTAATGGGATGGACGTATCTTTCATCAAACTTAAATTTTTCCCATTATAATTGCGCATTAAGTGATTGGAACACTCCACTTTTTCGACCGTAACGTTTGAATATGGCCTGCTTTCCAATATGTTTTTATACACACTTGAGTCACCATCAGCAATAAGTTTTGCATACACTAAATTATGTGTTTTCACAGATTCTCTAAATCCCTCAACGATTATTGATTTCTCCATACTAGTGGAAGAGCCAGTATGATTTTTATTACACCGGTGTTTCAGGGGTGTAATATTTTTATTAGCTGCACGGGAACATGTAACACAGTATTTATTTTTAATACCAACATGTAATAATTTGCCAGTTTTCACCCCTATTAGCTAGCTCCAACGCCTGCTGCGGAAGAAAAATTTGTTTTATATGAACGTTTTCCCCAAGCAGCATCAGCTGTTACGGCTATAGTTGGTATACCTGATGGACTTACATTGCCACTTTCGAGAGCTATAGAAGCCTCTTCCTTACCAGCTTCTATCATTGTGGCTTCGGCTGTAGTTTTCCACCAGTTAAATAAATTGACGTGACATTTTTCATAAATGGATTTATTCATAAGTGGTCAATCTATGGAAGCAGCTAGCTCATTTAAGTTGGTTCGACCACATCCGATACTTATAACTCCCGAAACAGCGCTTTGGTTAACGTCCAGTTTGTTTGTTTTAATTTGACACGTCTTTAGCAGGAATTGACTTCCACACATTGCACATGACAATGAAAATGTTGAACAAAACCCTTGCAATTTTTCTTCAATTATAACGAGGTTTGATGCATTGCATCCAAATTTTGAATTGTGACTTAATATGTTAATAAATTGGTCAAAAAAATACTGAAAATCAACTACTCTTCGTCCTTCTATAACCAACAACGAAACTGGTGACTGCTGAAACAACAAAAATTCAAACTTATGTGTGTTTCTGGTGAATTAAATTAATTATTATTACTTAATGTGCATTAAATGCAGCATAGTTAGTACATCCAGTACATACCTTGTTTGACTCAATTTCAAAGACATCGCTTGAAAATAAATTTGTTGCCAAACAACTAATAATAATTAATGATATAGGTATTGTTCCTGTTTATTATAGTCTAAGTATATAATGTAAATATATTATAAATGTTTCTTTAATAGTTATTCTGACTTTATGTATGTAATGTTTTTTTTTTGTTTTGTATAATTTATTCTTACTTATAGCACTGAATTGGAATGCTCTGTAATAGTGCTATAATTGTATGTTTCTAAATAAATAACTTACTTCCTTTGGATTATTTTCTTTACTCTGCAATAAATAGCATATGAATATATAAAAAAAAAACAGTAACAAGCTGTATTTGATTGAAAGACTTGTGAAATAAAATTAATAAATGATTGTAGGTTATTGTGGTATTGGTGGTTGTAGGTTATGGTTGGTTTGGAAGTAAAAAGGGGAGGCCTTTGCCCAGAAGAGGGAGACACAGTAGGCTATTAAAAAAAATGAGATAGCAGAAACGTACTGTGCCTACATCAACTTCGACACTCATAGTAGATGACGAAGTGGTATCCAGTTGATTAAAAGTACGTTCTTTAAGCACTTGTCTGACTCTTGCCATTCCCTCTCTATTCCTCTTTCTTTTATTGATACATTGGTAATGTGCTCCCTTGTTTCGCCCCATTATCTTAAAAAAAAAAAATGAGTTTAGGTATAACAAAAGCATTATGTGAATTGACTTTAATAGAGAACTAAAAAACCCAAGATATTTTTAAATTGGTTCACAAATTGGTTTACCATCAACGATTGCGTCACTGCTTACCATCAGGCAGGATTGCGGTCAAGCGCTAGTTTATAATATATATATAAAAAAAAAAAAACAAATGATGGAAAAATCTACGAACTCAAAAAAAATATACTCCTTCATTTTTAAAGTCGGTTAAAAATTAGTTAAAGCAATCCAAGGGATAAGTCGTAAATATCCTAATATAATTCACAACTAATATAATATTACTAAGAAAGAAAAATAATTAAAGGACCAAGTTGTGGTAGTCGCAGTATATTTTTTACATAAACCTACGTAAACCTCGCGAGCTCTTGGCGACACAAAGTGATACGTCCTCTCTTTGCGCTAGCCGTGTTACCACTGAGCCGGCGGCGTTTGCGCGCTCGTAAATATAGTAGATTTTGACATTGATTTTCATGATGAAAAAATTTTTTTTTTAGAAAATAAACTTTTGTTTCTATTATAAAAATACCTTAAAATTAATGAGGCATTTTTTAATTTTTAAAAAAAGTTGCTTTATTATAGAAAAAACATACTTGTTTGCCTGCAGTTTTCCCTTGAATTTCTTAATTTCTGTCTTCTTTTTTGGCTGAATTATGAAATAAACTCGAAAAAGTGGTCAAGCTAGCAGCAAGATAGTTATATGCTGATGTGAATAGTACTTTTTTTATGGGCAAAATCGCTTGTAGTTTCTTCAGAAACTATGGTCAAACTTCACTCGAACGTGAAATTTGAGAAAAAGAGTATTGGAAATTGTAGATTTACTACTAATTATGAAGTTTCTTGAAAAAAGTAGTCAAGCTAGCACCTAGATGAAGAGTTGTACTATCCATATCATACATAATTTTACTAATATTATGTAACATATTCTCACAATCATGGAACAAAATTGATCAAAATGAGCAGATTAACAGGACGGACCCTTAACGGACGTAACTTTTTGACGTACGTATGTTACGATAACCAACCGTTTGAAACAACCCGCCCTAAGAGTGTTAAAACAGACGTATAGTCATAAAGGCGTAGTCACACGTTGTCAAGGTGCTACGGTAGGTAAGGTAGGTATATGTAACGTGTGACTACGCCTTTCCAAACATGAAAATTTATCTCTACATAGTGAATATTGCATACTTCAGAATAGTATTGTATGACATTATTGTCAATTTGCAACGAAGGCATCTTGGTAGAGTCTACTGTGTCCATTTACTTGCAACTACATTAGCAACTTTGTTCGGTTCAGTATTCTGAAAATCTTGTTTTATACTTACAGCGTCGTTTTTTGTCGTAGTTGGGTTTTAGTTTTTACTTTTCCTTTATTTCAATAAATACACTTATAAATTATATTTTTAAATATTTCTACATTACAAAAATATATATAAAAAACAGTTAAAAATATAAAAAAATAGTAGCCCACCGGTATCGGGAACAGGGTCCAAGCTACCGGCGGTCAGGGCTCCAGAGAGAGGAACTTCCTGACGATGCGAGCCGTGTCCAGCAGTACCGCTTTCTGAATCAAGCCCTTGATCCAGCTGCCTAACGAGAGCCTCCTGAGGTGTTGGTCGAGGCTCTTGGCTATTAAGCCATTGGCTGTCACGACTATCGGTACAATGATTGCTGAATCCACTTCCCACATGTCGACAACCTCGTGAGCCAAGTCAAGATACTTGATTTGTTTATCCTTCTCAGCTTTCACGAGGTTCTCATCATGTGGGATGGTTATATCAACAATCATTGCACGCCGCTCTGATCGATCCACCAGCACTATATCAGGCTTATTGGCAATAATAGTCCTGTCAGTGATGATGGATCGATCCCAGTACAATGTGATATGGTCATTTTCGAGAACTGGGTCGGGCGTATACCTGTAGTACGGCACCTCCGATTCCACAAGGTTGTATTTAAGAGCAAGTTGCTGATGATTTACTTTTTATTATTACTACATAAATCGCGCACTTTTATTTGGTAAACAACACTATAAATAATTTTAAAAGTCCAATGAAAAATGAGCGTGACACTCAGCTTGACTTTCCCGCCAAAACTCCAAGGGCCTCTTTACACGCTGATAAGTAATAAGTGCAAGTGTGAAGCGATTAGTTGACAGTGTTAAGTTTCAAGTGTTATTTAATGGTTCAGACGGTGTATAGCGATTGTTGTTAAGTACAAATTATGTATGCTATGCACTTGTCAAAGTAAAGCTGTTTTTACTCGATGTTTAGGACGGGCGACGCGCGTTGCGAGTGTGGGCATTCCGCGGGTGTGCGAGGCAAGCTACTTAACAGCAAAAATAGAGCGGCATCTAATCATTTTACTTCGCATCTGCACTTCGCGCTTAGCACTAATCACTTAACAGCGCGACCGTTTCCAAGTTGATTTTACTAATCACTTGACACTTCCACACTTGCAACTTAACAGCGTGTAAATGAGCCTTAAAAGTAGACACTCTATATATTAATATGGAGTGCCTACTTAAATCTCTTGGGATTTTTCCTCCATCTTGGAAGATTAAAAACAACATAGATCCCAGGAGAAGAAGGCTCCCATTAAAATGAAGATAACTTGAGGTATTTTATGAGCTATACCGGAGATCGTCACAGATCTTGCACGAGTAGCCTTTTGGGTACATTCCCGGTTGTGGTGCAAGCCATGACAGTAAGCGTTTCTATTGTATTTTTCCTTTTCACAAAGCTGATTTAAATTTATGACTAAAAACAGGTTTGGTCTAAAATACTAACACTGCGACATAGTATAAAGAGGGACAGAGTAAGCTATCTTCATACAAACGGACCGCGCGCGGCTTGAATGTGTGCGCCTTAGTATCTATGGGTCGCCGCACGCACACCTAAACACAGTATTAGAGTGCTATCAGTGCGCTAGTCGCGGCTAACACCGGACGAGGTTCGCGCGTCACGTGTTCTTGTTAAAAAAATGCATGGATCGTCACGAGGATTGCGAACAACTTAAATCGTATTTAAATGCTAATCAGCAAGTTTGCAATTTAAGTGCAGAATCTAGGTATCTTCACTACAAAAAATATTCTAGAAACCAAATTTTATTAGTGGTTCCACCTGACGACTTTGTAGAAAATATTATGAAGAGGATGGAGCGGATGTTCCAAAAAGCATTTAAAAATGATCACATAAACTGCAAAGTTGGTATGTCTATTTATGAACAAATAAAAGATTTATATTTTTCAAATTATATTTCTAAAAGTTATTTACAAGGATACGGACATATTACACATTATAGTATAATAACAACGCGTTTCGTAATAGTCGAAACCGAAGAAAGTAGGTATTTTTCTGTAGCTAATTTGTAATTATGTATTAAATGTGTGATTCCATAGATATTATGTTTGTATTATTTATATTTGTATTAATTAAAAATAAAAATAAATATGGTTTTTTATGTGTACAAAACTAAAAATTACTAAAAAAAACTGACTAGTATATGTAAACTAAATACTAAGCAAATAATTTAAACATAAGCCTATAAATATTTATTAATATTATTAATTAAGTCTATAAATATTTGTTAGCGGTTTGGGCGACAACCGTAACCGACGAAACGCGGACAGTCGTCAACCCTAAGACAGTAGGCAATTAAATCGCGGATTGGGTCGGAGATAACCTACTTCCCCTCTTTATTCTATGACTGCGATGTATGTAACATCTGTATCGTGGGTGCGTTCACAAACATTTATACTCACATAAACAAACAGCCATACCTGGCACAACTACCTGCAGGCCATACAAATATTTGTCCCGTGTGGGAATCGAACCCGCGACACGCAACGCAGCTGTCGATCGCAAATTTAAATGTCAAATTAAACAAACACATTATAGTCTAGATTGTTAGTAATTAATAAGCACCAACACCATAACTGCGTAATTCAATATTACTGTCAATTGGAATCATTTTGAAGCATATTGCTTATCCATTGCTTCATATGTTCGACAAATGTATCTGTTCAATAACTTAAATAACGTAATGAATGTTGTTGAACTGTCAAAATTACTGATAGTGTATTACTCAATTCCTCTGCTGGTTACTTTAAATAAAGAATAAAAAAAAGCTTTTTAATCACCAACTTGTACCACACCTAAGCGGCTGTCTTAAAATCGTGTCCAAGACGACACTAATGTTACCAATAAAAATAACTGGAAACCTTGATCCTTGACCTTCATCTTGACGACCCGTCCTGGAACACGCGGGTGCTTTGCAAACCACCCTCATATTAATTTGCGTTGCTGTCGGTTGTCATCATTAACGGTCGGGTAGTCACTAGCCCTTTTTTGGTATCCCAGTGGAAATTTCTACCAGACCGTCCTCCGTCTGGAGGACGACGAATGATGTGCCGGGCTCTCACCGGCTAAAACCACTGAAGTGTTCCTCTTCTTGCCTATGGCCCGGGGTGCGTAGTGTATTTCATCACCTCAGCACTCAAAACGGAGAAGAGACGAACATTGAAATGAAAACCGGCACGTTTTAGAGGCAAAAAAAGAAATCTAAGACGTTTCACATCTACCAACCTGCACTAGGTCAGCGTGGTAGATTACGGCCCGCTCCGTCTCACCGAGAGGAGGCCTGTGTCCCAATAGTGGGAACGTTGATTATGAACATATATAACTGCTTTACACACTTTCAAACACAATTTGAATCATATTGAAGGATTTTGATAAACAATATATAATATACTAGCTTTCCGTCCGTGGCTTCGCCTGCGTGGAATTCGGTTATATCGCGCTTTTTAGATTTCTCTCGGGATTTTCATTTTTTTTTTTTTTCAATAAAAGTTAGCCTATGTCCTTTCTCAGGGTCTAAAGATTGTCTGTGCTAAATTTCATCTAAATCGGTTGAGAGGTATAAGCGGGAAAGCGAGACAGATAGACAGACAGAGTTACTTTCGCATTTATAATATTAGTATTGATATATATATATAGTAGTAGTATGACAGCCTCCGTGGCGTAGCGGTAGCGGACGCGGCCGCTGCGCAAGGTGGCGCGGGTTCGATCCCCGCACAGTGCAAGCATTTGTATCCATGAATATGCATATTTGCACTGGTCTGGTCGTGCCTCGGAAAGCACGTTAAGCCGTTGGTCCCGGTTGCTATACGAATATCTAGTGGCAGTCGTTACGGGTTGTTGGAGCCCTCAAAAATCCAACAATTGGTCTAGTTGCAATGCTTCGTTGTCGCCTTCGGGTTGTGGAGGTCAGACGGCAGTCGCTTCACGGAAAATGTCGAAGTTTAGCCATATCAGCAGTTGGCCTGATAAAGCGGACCCCAGAATCCAAAGCTGAAAAGACTTCGGATGCGATTGGGATTAACGCTGGGATGATGATGAGTAGTATATACGGAAAAATCACACAGATTGGGCTAGCCCCAAAGTAAGTTCGAGACTTGTGTTATGTGATACTAACTCAACGATACTATATTTATAATAGATACTTATATAGATAGACATCCAAGACCCAGGCCAATCAGAAAAAGATCGTTTTCCATCATGATCTGGCCGGGGATCGAACCCGGGGCTTCCACGTCGCAGGCAGGCGTGTTGACCGCTGCGCCACGGAGGACGACAAATTGATTCAAACGTTTGAAATACTAACGCAACGAATGGCTTAGAAATGTCAAAATGAAGGCCATTGATACTATTAGGGTGTTACATAACTAATTAAAACTTGATCAAAGCGGGACACCATTTGTCCATCTTGTCTAATTGTAAGGCAATTTCTTTCAAAGGAGATGTTTCAGAAATGTATGGAGCCTGGGTCAGCACATTGTACACTTAATGCTAGATGTAGTTTCGCTATAGTTAACTGTTTTTAATGTTAATTTCCTATATTTTGGCTTAGTTTTTACACAAATTGAATTTAACTCCGCCAAGGAATGCAACACAACTACTAATAAATATGGTGGTCAGCAATAAGCGAAATAAGATTTTGACAGTGACATTTGATTGACGTGTCATGTATCTAAGGCTATCGTATCTATATTACCTACCATATGACTGCGAAGAAAACAAAACATGTATTCCGAACATACGGCCCATTAAATAAACACAATCAACTCAAATCAACACTCAACACGAACACAACGGGAAAATAGAATTGTCAATGTCGCCAATCAAACGTCATAACCACTGTCATGGCTACCTTAATAAAGGGTTATCTCACTAAAAAAACGTTTCAAATAATTAATTATATATACTTGTATTTTTATTCAAATTAATTTAGTAGTGTTTTTATGAAAATCTTTTATTTTTTCCCTTTTTATCTATTAGCGTACATAGTGGTTGTGCGGGACGAATAGTTTTAAATAGTGTATAGAAACTAATTCCGAATAGTGTATTGTTATAATATTACTTAGATTAGAACATTTGTGCGTAAGAATTTAGAAAGCGTAAGATGGACAATCGTTTATTGTGATGAAGGATCGTCATTCAATGGTTATACACATCTGGCCAGGCAACAATTATAAAAGGAACGACTATGAACATTTAGCAAAGTATAAATGACAAAGATAAACGTTATAAAGTGCTCCCTTGTTATAAACTGCAACAGACATGAATAAAATTGTAAGAGAATGTCCCGCATCTGGCTGATTGTAACAACGCCAAAAGGTTCCATAAAACAATCCCTTGGGACAGTCGCCATAAAACGAACCCTTGTAATAAGCATTATAAACTGGAGACCTTCAGGTTTAGGATGCAGCCCAGGAACGTGCGTAAGACAATGGCTGGTGAAACCCGATGCTCTCGTCGCTTCCCACGGTTTGCGCCCTTGTCGTAGTATAAATAGGCCCCACGCCTGAGTTACAAGACACATTCATCTTCGCCGTTGAGGAGTCTCAACAGTAACAGTTACAAGACACATTCGTCTTCGCCCTTGAGGAGTCAACAGTAACAGTTACGGTAAGACACATTCGTCTTCGACATCGAGAAGTACCTATCTCCGACGTCGAGGAGTTAACAGTGACAGCTACAGCAAGAATCTTCGACGTTGAAGAGGCAACAGCTACAGTCAAGATCAACAGCAAGATCTCTACAGGATTAACAGTCAAGAAGAAATAATCAAGAATCAATAGTAGTGTAAGTTAACTAGTGACCCCGCTAATATTGTGGAAGAATATACGAAGTAAGTCAACACACCAAAGTCTCACTTATTACCACCAACCCAGCAACAGAGTGTGCATCAAAACGTGCAGAGTGCAAACGCATAAGTCCACTTAATGGTCCTGCATGTCTGTCCCGCACAGTGGTGGCCCAAAATGAAACATCTCCTTTCCAACTCTTACAGAATACACCAGTTACACGCCAAAATTCAAAATACAAATTCAAAAGACCAACGTTAAAAATCATGACTTCGTATTCAAGCAGAAATTGAACAATAAAAGAGCTTTGAAACGTGCCTACTTTGAACATCTGCTAACTGGCAGCGCTTTACAGCAGATTTTCGCAATAATTGATGGTACCTCATTACTTGAAGAACGCATGACTTCATACTTCACAAACACGTCTGTGGCAAACTGGGTTCTTTGTATAGGTAAGCGCTTTCAGCGGCTGTATGAAGCGGTCGCATTAGACCTTGGTTTTAGTTACTTCGTTTTTTTTTTTTGCAACTCGACGACTCGCTTGGTTTTATTCCCCAACGAAACAAATATTTGTATTAACTACAGGATCTGGCTATTTGTGTAAGTGATTTTTTTTTTATAATTATAAACTAGTGCTTGACTGCAATCCCGCCTGATGGTAAGCAGTGATGCAATCGTTGATGGTAAAGCGCACTAGTTTATTAAGCCTATTCACTCAAAAAACTGAGTGAATAGGCTTAATAAACTAAAATAGGAATAGGAAGGATGACGGCAGTTGAGCGAGGTGATGCAATGTTAAACCCAAGACCAACACGACCAACGATACTGCGCCAGAGATCAACTACTCATACAACATTGTGCGGCGCGCTATTCGGTCTATCACGACTGTATTAAATTTATTGGCGATATCAGTTGTGATAGATCGATCCCAGTATAACAGATGGTCGTTTCATTTAATTTAATTGATTTAAATGACCATGGTATGGCCATGGTCATTTTCAATATACTTATAATAGGGTACCTCAGAATCGAAAAGTTTATATCTCAAGCCAAGTTGCTGGTGAATAACCATAGTAGTCAACACAATTAGCGCAGTGGTCAAGCTATTGACTGCTGCGCTGCGTGAACAAATATTTGTATGACCAGTGTTGACCAGACCAAGTGTTGTTCCGGGTCTGGATGTTTGTGTATGTGAATTTATATGTTTGTAAACGCACCCACGATACAGGAGAAATTCCTAGTGAGAGGCAACGTTTAAAAAAATCCTGGCTACTTGTTTACGCCCGTGCAAGTTTTCGCCGTTAGCCAGACGAAAACAAGCAGAAAATAGATATGATAATATGTCTCATGGACTCACCCGTATGTTGGCATGCTTGACACACGTCAACCGTCCTATCCTCCATAATGTATCAGCCGTAGTTATTCATCAAGATAACTTCGTCCATAATTGCACAGACGAGACCTTCAGTTTCTCCGGAAAGGTTCCCAAAACGTACTATATGAATTATTAGTTTACATTAATCGTAAATGTCAAATAAAACTAACAAACACAAAACAAAATAATTACTCTGTCAACGCAATTGTATTACAATATTATTGTGTTATGATTTAATTTGGATTTGATTTTTTTATTAACCTTATGAACGCCAATCACTTCTATACAAGTTCGAGATTTTCGTGCCCTCAGCGCCACTACTTGATTAGAAGTAATCACAGTATAAAATAAATTTACGACTTTTACAAGACCTTTTATTTTGTTTTTATGGAAATTTGCCCTGTTATCAACCATATTTTTAACTTTTTCACACATAATAAGTTCTTATTTGTTTTATTTTCAATAGAAACAAAAATGCCAGAAAATATTTTAATGCCCCCAGCGCCAATTACTTGATATCAAGTAAGCCAGTGATGGGACACGATGAAGACCTCGCTATATTTCATTTCGTCGAAATGATCATAAATACTATTATTGCAAGAAAATTACGTAAATACATAATATTTTATAAATATTGTACACTATAAACTAGGTTTTATTCACCTTAATCAAGAATTAATAGGTTTTCTAATCAATGTCGATAGTGAAACCCCGTTTGAAAAACCCATCCCTACAAAGTTAGTTAATTGTCAGTCCGCACGCGCCACCGACTTGTATAGAAGTAAATCTGTGACGTCATAAGCGGACGGGTTTCAAGGTCATAGTGACTTTGTGCATTTTAGTGTAGTGCAATGTTTACATCTTGAGTTGGCGCACGTGTTCTTATAAAAAAAATTGTGACTGTGAATATGACGAATTATTGCGAGTTGTTCAAGTCTGAATCAGAATTTTGAAATAGTTCGTCGTTTTGACATTCCGTTAAGTCGTCAACTTGCGTTTCAGAAATTTTCTTCCATTTTCTATTAGTTTCTACAAACCAGAAAAATAATTGCGTGTATTTTGCGACACCATTAAAAAAAGGTCTATAACATCTGTGTGAAACAGACACTTACCCCCCATTTTAATTTTTTTAAACGTAGAAAACCACGTATTTGGCTTCTATTAATTGTATTTGTTAAGTTGTAAGTAAACGAAATAAATTATGCAGGAATCGGTTGAGTTTATACACGTGTAACTCGACCACAGTGAATATAAAAATAAATACAATAGTAATGTAGACATCCTTATAACAGAAAGGATTTTGACGTGCCTCGAGCGCCAACTACTTGATATGAAGTAAAAGGATTACATTTGTAGACAAATAGGGATGTGCCTTTTAGAACACACGTCTAATAAATTTAAAATTCTTTTCCTTATTATGGGGAATACATCCAGGTTTTCATATTGATTTTTTTACAAAATTAAATCAAATATGTAATTACGGTTACAGTTTTTACTTAGCTTCGTAAATTGGTGAAGAAACATCATTTTAAATGTATAATATTATTTGTCGATAGGACATTAATCCCATCCCTACGTTTTACTATAGATACTTTATACATTTGTAGTGTGGCGCAGGAGGACACATCGCGTATTATATAGATGGGCGTACAAAAGGTTAATTAACAGTAAGAATAAAAAATTACAATTTCTTATACGAGAAGGATGACGGCGGTTGAGCGAGGTGATGCAATGTTAAACCCACGACCAACAGGACTTACGGCTTCACCAGACATCATGCCGGAACATGACAAATCGCTTGGCGGCAAGACTTTGTCTGGTGGGTGGTAACTTCTACCGGCAGCCGATGTTATGGCCTACCACCGAGAAAAATCGTCGAATCTACAATTCGGCAGAAAACCAAAATTGTCGACGGAGCTCACAGAATAAGCAAGCTAAAGTGGCAATGGGATGGCCATTTTAGCCGTAGAACCGATGACTGTTGGTTGCAAGTCAATTTTGCGGGGTTCACATTCGACAGTGCGTCCCAACATTTTCATGTGTCCGAATGCGACGGGTATGTGCGGAAAAAAAGGATGGAAGTAGGAATGCCCAGTGTCATACATTAACGAATGCAATTTTGAATTTACCGTGAATACAACTCACTGGCGCAGCCAACTGTTGGAGTCGACGTGTTCTGGAATGGAGACCGTGAATTAGTACCCCTAAAGTGGGACAAGTAGAGCGTAGAAGGAAAAGTTAGATGAGAAATGCCGATAATCAATATATTCGTGCAAGGACCCTTCAAGATGATATCAAAGAAAGAAACCCTGTCATGTTGCAGCAGTGGAAACATTAAAACAGATTAAGCTATTAGCTATATAAACTCATGCACAGAATGGTTATAGTTTTTAGTTAAACTAACGACAAATTTACAAGTTTTTTAATCTTTTATTTTGTTAAACATTAGTGCATCGGCACCAATGTTTAGTGTTTTGTTTGTTTTGTGTTATGTTGTTTGTGATCTTGTTCACAAACTAAACTAATTTTAAGTTCAGTGCATCCTTTTCTTTCTGTTTCATTGAGAAAAGGATAGAAGATAACATATTGGTTATGTCTAGTGTTCTTCAACGATTGGGTCGGGACCTGGGGGTCCCCAAGCTTCATTTAGCAAGGATATTCTTAATGGAATCAAATGCTCCAAAGTTTATATGATTGATTGTAGGAATTTTGTTTTTTCTTTTTTTCAGAAGTGACATTCCAAAGTGACAGACTGAAATTCCAGGTTGGAAAACTAAGTGGGTCATGCCAGGAAAAAGGTTGAAAATCACTGTTTAGTCCAACCAGATAGTGATAAAAAGTGCCTATAAATGTAAAAAGAAATAACACGAACTCACGTTCACACTGTTAGTTAGACTATTGGTGTATGAATTTCATATTAGGTACCAATACGAAATAATTTGCTTCGTTTTCTATAAAGAAAAATGAACTCAGTCTCTTTAGAATCCGACACTGGCACCAGCACCAAATCAGTTTAAAAATCCAGCAAAAAAAGCGCAAAAAATCCAGCGCTGACTGCTCAACCGCTACAGTTTCAGATGTCATAGTTGCAAAAGCATCGTCTCGCAACTAATGAATAGGACCAATTAGTGGGAATGCCGTTTCAACGACCCTTAGGGAGACATTTACAGGAAACTCGTAAAAGGGCAAAAATGTATGTGTATAAGTTCAAAATGTCGGCTTAGCTGGGTAAATTAATTCTAAGTTTAATGACAGGGTGGTTAGACAAAGAACTGATATGGTGGATAGACGCCTTCCGGCGCTTTTATTCCTGTATCTATGTTTGATGGAAGCAAGGATGTATACAGGATGACTTGTAATTCCAATATTACATCCAAGAATTATTTATTTACCTAACAATTACTTATTTATTTACACACTAGTTTTATTAGTTAAAACTAAAATATATATACTAATAATATATATATAACTATATACTAGCTTTCCGCCCGCGGCTTCGCCCGCGTGGAGTTCGGTTATATCGCGCTTTTTAGATTTCCCTCGGGAACATCAAATTTTTCCGGGATAAAGGGTAGCCTATGTTCTTTCTCAGGGTCTAAATATTGCCTGTGCCAAATTTCATCAAAATCGGTTGAGAGGTTTAAGCGGGAAAGCGTAACAGACAGACAGACAGAGTTACTTTCGCATTTATAATATTAAGTATGGATTATATACAGACTGGTGCTGACAATACGACAATAAATGAAAACACAGACCATGCTGGTTCACAGGAATAATCTTGAACCATAGAAAAAAACCTAGCATCAAAAATAAAAAATGAAAATTTCAAACAAACTAAATCGCATAAAATTGCAAACGGAATAGAACATCCTTTAAAATATTGGTTCAATGACCTCCGATCAGCGGGCAACAGCGTGTTCCTGTGTCGACTTGCTTTTTCGCGCCATTATTATTAGTTTAGTTCTGCTGGATGCGACGGTCATCAACCTCTTAGCGCTTCATTCGCAACATGTACATCATGTAAAAAATGTGAAAAATGAAAAATAATTTCCTGTGACTAAACTAATGGATATATTTATATAATTTTTTATGGGTAGACTGTGAATGTGTTGAGGTACACGATGTTTAATTTATTGTCGTATTGTCAGCACCACTCTGTATGTACTAGCTTTCCGCTTGCGGCTTCGCCCGCGTGGAATTCGGTTATATCGCGTTTTTTAGATTTCCCTCGGGAATATAATTTTTTTCCGGGATAAAAAGTACCCTCTTATTTAATCCGTACTTCTAACTTTAAGTCTGCAAAATTTCAAAGCAATCGGTTCAGTAGTTATGGCGTAAAAGCGGAACAAACAAACACACTTTCCGATTTATAATATTAAGTAAGGATATATTAGGCTCCTATTATTCAATATAGTCAGTGTATTCTCGAAGCTCACTCGTTTCATTTGCTCTCCATAATACGTCACCTTACGAACATGCCAGGATCGTAAGTGGACACGGGGCCGAGCGAACGCGTGTGCTTCATATATGGACAAAATATTTCAATTAGTGGAAAGTTACATGTTGGTCTCTAAAATGAAGATGAGGTCTTTTTTTCACATTGTTGTTGGTAAAAATGGGCGGTTCTCGTTCGAAAAAAGAAGTAGTGATTGCCCAAACATCTGGAGCTGGTAGCAATACAGCGCGCACGCAGCAGCTTCAAGAGACTTACAGAGGAAAGATACAGCGTTGTGTAAATGAAATGATAGTTAAGCGATACTCCACCATCTTGCGATGACAGCGTCAGCAGCGCAGCAGCATATATTTGGATGCTGCACCACAAGCTTACAAGTACTAAATCATAAACATATCTACACAAGAAAAAGAAAAATTAAGAATAAACAGGCTCATTGGGCATCAAATAATTCGTCCACATTGCTGTCAGTGAGATAGGTGCCCAAAAGGCTAGCAGCAATACCACGTTGGATGGCAATGCTGACTCTTTGGGCTAAAAATAGACCAGCCCTCAGATCACGTGAAGACTCAGCTAAGCGCATGGAGATGTCCCGAAAAATTCGATGAGCATTCGGACCACAAGGCCCTAGTCTTTCAACCCCAAACGGCTGAAACATATAGTTTCCAATAATGTAACCTCCTGCAGCTAGACCAGGTAGGCTCCTGCAGCAGCCGCACCAGCACAGCCCACTGTGCTTGGAAGATGGGATAGCGCTAGGGGGTCGACACAGGGAGCACCTCACACCAAGGGCAAACATCCAAGATGAAAGAATGCGGAATTCAGAGACTTTCTGAAAATTCTTTGAAAAATTCTTTTTCAAAATTCAGAATTCATCACAATATCTAAATTTTCTATAATTACAAGCAGAGAAATTGTTATCACTGTGCGCAAAAACAAAAAAAAAAGCGCGCCGCCCCGTTACTATATTTTTGTAGGGACAACCAGGAAACATAACAAGCTTATAACTTTGTGATTTTTCATAATACTTTTTAGAACTTTTTTACATAAATTGTTTACATAAGAATACTGGACACGTGTTTCGGATTTCCCTTTGGCAAAAAATAACGTTGGATAATATAGTTTCTTTTATCTTCTTTTTCTTCAGCCTATAGACGTCCACTGCTGGACAAAGGCCAAGGCTTTCCACGATGACCGGTCTTATGCTGCCCGCATCCATCGGCTTCCCGCGACCTTCACCAGTTCATCGGTCCACCTTGTTGGGGGCCTCCCTACGCTGCGTCTTCTAGTACGTGGCCGCCACTCCAGAACCTTACGGCCATCGGTTCTACGAGAAATGTGCCCTGTCGACTGCCACTTAATTTTATCGACTCGAAGCTAGGTTTCTTTTATAACTGCCAGAAATTTCAGATGCGTTAAGTATCATGTCCTAAATTTATTTGACTTCAGTTTGTCCACTATTTGAAACTTTATCCTGTATAAGTACTTACTAATTTAAGACCAAGTCGTAAATCTGATCTAATTTTTTTGTTTTGTTTTCATTGTTGATTAAAAAATATTTCTTTCTTATTTGAAGAGAAGCGGTTTCATTAATTTTTCATTGGGAAACAAATGTAAGGCAATATCAAAGTATCCCTAACATTAATTTCACCACTAATTTGATCCGTAAATTATAACTTTTCTCCGGCGGCGTGACCATTCTTCATCAGTATTACGGAGTTTTTAATTTTTCTGAACAAAAATCATTAAAACTTGCACAACATCAGTTCCTCGTGATTTAGATACTTTCTTTCTTTCATTCTTTGAAGTTTTTATTTTAGGGTGTTTGTTTTTTTGTTAATCTTGCTTTGCAGTTAAAGGAAACTGGATTAAACAATTTTATACTAACACCCGAAGAAAGTTATCTTAGCCAGTTTTATTTATTTGTATAGATTTTTTTACCACCTTTATTGAAAAAAGCTATCTGTATAAACGATTTTAAGCTTTAGGTTTAGACAAACATTGATTATTTGTTATAAAAACAGTCAGAAATATGAGAACATTAATTACCATCGCAAATGTTTCAACTTTAAAACAGCGGAAGAAATTTTAACATCCGGGTTCTGTATCCAAGATGAGAAAGTTGTTTTAATGTACGGACGCCAGCAGGTCAAGTTCCCCAAAACTGTCAAATATTCCCAATCAACCTTGAGCCTTGTAGCCTTAGCGATAAAGTTGAAAAACTTATTAAAAAAATTGACATATTATAGGAGCTTGATGTGGTTATATGTTATATCGATTTCATTATTAAATGTTTTACAGCCCGGCGAACCCGAGCCAGTGGAAGGTGCACAAAAGGCTAAAGCCAACGCGCCTCTTTTAGACAATTTAAGTGATAATGAGGCACCAACCGACGAGTGTTCCTTTATGCACTGAGGAAGTAAAAAAACACAAGGAAAACCCCCGGTACTATAAAGACTATTGCGAAAAATAAACCGTGCCCACTGCCACTTCATCATCATCATTATCAACCTTTTAATCGTCCCACTGCTGGGCACAGATCTCCTCTCATACAGAGAAGGATTGAGCGTTATCACCAACCTTGCTCAATGCGGGTTGGCGATTTCAGACTTAAAATCCAGGTTTCCTCAAGATGTTTTCCTTCACCTTCAGTCATTGCCACTTAAGTATGCCATTTTTTTACGTTATGTCGATAACTTAGGTTTTTCAGCGGTTGTCTTCATTTCTGATTCGATATCGCATGTCATATCCATCTATTGGCTTTTGAATGACATTAAGCCTATATAGCCTATAAGGCCTAAAAAGAGCGGCCACGTCAACAGACACGTATTAGCGGCGTTAAATGCCACAAGATTGACTGCCCCCATTCAGAAACTGCCTGAAGTGCAACATTCGTACACTCTATCATTTTCCTCGGACCGGATCAGTTCCATACTAGTCCAAGCACTCGACAGATATCTCCCTACAACTGTGCTGTTACTTGCATATCCATAGATTCCAGGAATCAGCAGAAATTTGATGTGCAACAGGAAGAGACTAGCAGAGAGAATAGACATCTGAGGAAAATCGGCATTAGTCGATTGATGAACATCCATCGACAACAAGTCGAAAAGACCGTTCACTCAGGAAATTTATTACCCAAACACTTAGATTAGGGAAAATGCCATACACTGGAATCTTAAGCTTATAACTTAACTTTATAGTTAGCATGCTATGCCCGGTTGAAACCCTTCCAGGTGTCTAAGGATGTCTTTTTAGACATCTCGAAGGCCTTGGACGGGTACAATTGCTTCCCCATATCTCTCGAGGGTCTCGCCCCGCAAGTAAATACCATAGACTAACGTGAACCGATGACTATGGAATATCTCACTACGGAGGATCTACTATCAGACTAAGGAGGATGTTAAAACCCTATGGGCCTATGGAATTAGAAACGCGAAAGTAAAATAATTTCCACTTGAGATGAAGGATATGTAACCAAAAAAATTTGATCGTATTTTTCAGCAATTTTTCGGCACTGTAAATACAAAAATCCAAGCACAGTTCCATCTTCCTAGCACTAACCGTTTGGAAGGTAATTAAGGAGGAACGGACATGAGAACATTACGAGTCCCGAGACGTGAACTAAGTGATCCATAATAAAATACTTAAATAAACACGGATAATATATATATTTTTTATTTTCCTACAGTCTTTTGTTGGCAAAGTTGCGAATAACCCTCTAGAGGAAAAGTTACACCCTGAATTTTATACGGCAAACGTCACGCAGTCCTAATTAAAAGTAATCCAACATTACCTCGACGCACTCTAAAACCCACCTGCATAAATAAACCAGAACGTACTCAACTTATTCCAGTTTCCGAGTCACGGAACCCAAATCCTTGAAAGTCCCGCAGCGAACACTTGAGAAAGAAAATTGTTGTGACGTCTAGAGACTGGCATAAATTCATGGCCTTACATCATCATTTAAAAAACAGAAAATATGGGGGACTCGCTGACAAGATACTGTTACGTTTACAAGCAAATATCGTCCTTGTACAGGAAAAATTTAAAGCCCTTTTTTGGGTGGAGAACTTTTTCGGGACAGCCAAACTTTTGTCAGTACCTACAAAGTTGGATGTAATAATATATTTCAGTAATTTTACAAGGGAAAAATTTATTGAGTGTAGCAAAGCGAAGCTTTTTAGATTGTTAAACAAATAAGTTACCTAGTTAATTAGCTGTTGTCAATTAAGTAGTATTAGAAAAAATATTATTTTCAGGAACATTTATTTTGAATTGTAGGCTGTTTGGTAAATGCTAGGTAACTTACTGTTTTGTGCTAACATTTTAGTATTATATTCATAATTCAACATCTATTTCAAAAACTATTGCAGGTAAGCCTGACTAATTCTGATTATGTATAAGAATTTCACATTTTTAGTTTTATCATGGTGACCGCTGGGCAGAGGCTTCCATACAAACGATGCCTGAAGTGCAAACGGTGCCTCCGAGGTCTGCCTAAAAAGCAAAGATGAAATGGCCTGGACCACGACCACGTAAACAACCTACCAAGTAGCTAGTTCGAGGTGCCACGGGAAAATAGTTCTTGAGAGGACTTGGGCTCCCCCAACTCGGAAATTACTTCCTAGAACTATTGTCGCCTCCACCTAGCCGAGCAGGGGGGAACGTAGACTTATAAAAAAACGAACAAGTAGGTACCAGTCGCATTGCTCATAAAGGGTTCCGTAAAGTGCTCTATACACCAAAACCGGTCCGCCAGCACAGCCCGCCGACATACAAAACCCGGCTTATGTGGAAAGAAGCATGACGGCAACTTAGCGCGCACGTGTTGCTCGCCGACACGTCGGCGGTTTGCCGGCGACTAGCGTACGCAAGCGCTCAGTTGCCTGGCGAAATTTCAGCTGTAGTGACGTGTTAGTATTTTAACTGCCAAATAAGTTTTTGATGTCGAGCCGCCGACATGTTGCCGGCAAAGTTTTACGACTTGCAATGAATGAAGCCGCTAACCTAGCCCGCCGGCAAAATGTTGCCGACATATGCCGTCGGGTTTTGGTGTGTAGTGTGCTTTACATTACAAATAAAAAAAAAAAGACAAAGTCTTGCCGCCAAGCGAGTTGTCGTGTTCCGGCATGATGTCTGGTGAAGCCGTACGGAGGACGGGTCTGAGCAGATGTGTTGCGATGTGTGGCGGGTACGATGCGCCAAATGTTGTTATGTCGGGAGTTTGGTCGTGCAGAGTCTCCAGATCAATCTCCCTCTAGCGCAGCATTGTTTGGTCGTGTTGGTTTTGGGTTTAACATTGCATCACCTCGCTCAACTGCCGTCATCCTTCCTATTCCTAAGTTTTTTAAGTGAATAGGCTTAATAAACTAGTGCGCTCTACTATCAACGATTGCATCACTGCTTACCATCAGGCGAGATTGCAATCAAGCACTAATTTATATTAAAAAAAAAAAAGACTATTCTAATCTGTCTAGTTATCACTATTACCGATACAGCCAGGGTCCTAGTGTGATATTACATATTTGTCATTCCAATACGATTTCATTGTCTATGTGCTGAAAAGTTCGTAATCTGTTAAATTCATAATGATCGATCAATTATCTTAGTCATCTCGTAATGGAATGGTGATGGAATGTCATTGCCGTTATTATAAAACCCGTTAAATAGAAATGATTTTCTAAAAACCATTACTCAATTTGAACATTTATTGCAGTGCAGTATCGGTGATTGACCACTGGGAAGTCATAATGACGCCATTTTGTTAGTATATTACGAAACTTGTCAAAATCGATCATTATGACGTCACTGATTGATTATTCCAACCCTATTATAATAGCTGACTAGGGCCTCAGGTGTCAAACAGATAGACGGATAGGTAGTGAAGCCATAGTGTTCCCGTTCTAACCCTTTGGGTAGTCTTTCAGGCGGAGCTGCTCGCGATAGCCAGGGCTACGGACCTGGTTGTCTCGAGAGGCTTCGACTGCGCGGCGGTGCTCAGCGACTCCCGGTCCTCGCTCGACTTGATCCGAAACCCGGAAACGCACCATCCCCTTGCTACCCATATTCGTGAGAATATAAGGGAGCAAGAGGGGAGAGGTAAAATCCTCCGGTTCTTTTGGGTGAAAGCTCATGTCGGGATCCCCGGCAATGAGCGCGCCGACGAGTTGGCAAGGCAGGCGGCGGCTCAGTCCAGGGTCGCCCCGGCGTATGACAGGTGTCCAATCTCACACGTCAAGCGACGTTTGAGAGAGGGCACAGTAGCTGTCTGGAATGGGAGGTACACCGGCGGGGCCACGGCTGGGGTCACGCGAATGTTCTTCCCCGACGTGGCGTGCGCGCGCAAGGTCCTGAAGTGCCTCGACAGGACGTCTGTCTGGGCGCAGATCCTGACGGGTCACGGCGGCTTCGCCGCGTACCTGCACCGCTTTAAGTTAAAAGACAGTCCGGCCTGCGTGTGTGACACGGAGGCTGCAGAAACCGTCCAGCACCTGCTGTTTGAGTGCCCGAGGCACGACCGCGACAGATACGGCCTGGAAGTAAGTACTGGTAGGACATTGACGGAAACATCAATCGCTGACCTAATGGCCGATAAACACTCCAGGCCGTATCTGGAGCGGTTCTGCCTCAAGGTCGCAAAAGCGTCCATAGAGCGCAATAGTACAAGGGCGGCACGGCCAAGCTGAGCCGTTTCTTAGAACTAGTTTTTAAGGTAGCTGTTAATGTAAATTAAATAAACGATATTATAAGTGTTAATGTAATATAAATGTAAAATATAAGTATGACAAAATGTATAAACATTGTTAAAAATAGTTTTAAGTTGACGATATAAAAAGACTAGGGGAAAAGAGCAACCCCAAAAAACCAAAAAGCCAAAGAACAGCTCCAATAAAAGAAAAAAAGACTAGTGGAAAAGTAAATAGTAAAAAATGATTCTTGCTACGCAAGAAGGAAAGAAACGGCAAAAAAAAAAAAAAAAAAAAAACCCTTTGGGTATGAATGTCTATACAATATGTAAAGAAAATTCCGTCCGACCCATAACTATAATAAAGGTTAGGTAATCCCATGACCAAATAAAATATGAAATTATACGTAATCATCATAGTAACAATAGTAATGAATTTTGAAATAATCTTTTTATTCCGCGAATTAATTCCAACTTCCCCAAATTTGATATTTTAAAAAAAATGACTACACCATTTTTGTCTGTACTAATATGAACGAATAGCGATACGATCGCGTGACGCGTGCCCTGCCCCCCTTCGCCCGCGGATGTACTGCCTACCGGACATGTATAATTTACCTTTTTTTGCGAAATAATATTTATTTTTAGTGGGATTTTTTTAAGTTTAGCCCGGCTTTGTATGCAATAGTAGAATCAGTTATCGATACCTAACAATACCTTCACGGATCGGACAGAGTTTTCTTTACGTATTGTATACATCATAAAGTTTTCTATTGGCTATAAATCAAAGGAATAAAATACTTCATGTAACACTCTTGGCTACCTCTAAACCTTTGATTCACACTTTCTACTTTTGTGTCCACAACACCACTATACCTAGCAAGCGAAAGTATGCTAATAAAACACCCTTACAAAATTCGACATACCCGGAAAAATACAGGAAATTACATGAGTTGTAGGGACAAGCCACTTCAAAGTCCCGCCATCCACGTAAAAAGGCACTGGCTACAAAATTTACCCGTCATTTGTTTTATTTTTGTTCTCCCTAAAACAAAGCGACTCAAACCGTCAAACAAAAAAGTACGACACTTTAAATAAAGAACTCGAATTTAACAAACTGCTGACATTACGTTAGAGGTTAACGTTTACTCTACTACCCTTATAACTACCATAATACCGGGTCTATTCCTGCTTTACTTTTGAAATTATAACGACCCTCAACTAGGCATGACAACCATTTTAACCCCTTCACGAATTCTCTTACAGCATCATCCATTGCGCGTTTCCTTCTGTGCGTTATTTTACATTACTCTACGTTAACAGCAATGGACGATAAATTAAAATGTGTAAGCGATATTGTCGAGTGTTTCTGGTAGGTTCAACTGACCGCAGTTCTCATTACATCGTCAGCAAATAGTTGTGAATGTTAGGTTGTGACCTGCAATATAGTTGGCGGGGTGATAAGCGTTAGCGAGCTAGGTACCTACGGGTCTGAGCGTTATATTTTTTTATTTCTATAATTATAAACTATTGCTTGACCACAATCCCGCCTCATGGCAAGCAGTGATGCAATCGTTGGTGGTAAAGCGCGCTAGTTTATTAAGATCCTCACTTCACTAAAAAAAAACTGAGTCATTAAGCAGTTGAACGAGGTGATACAACGTGAAACCCAACAAAACGAGCAACGATGCTGCGCAAAAGGGAGATTGATCTGGAGACCCTCCACAACCATACTCACGACACAACAACATTTGGCGTATCGCACCCGGCACACATCACAATAGAACTGCTCAGAACCGTCCTACATACCGCTTCACCAGACAGCATGCCCGACACGTCGAATCACTTATCGCTTGGCGGCAAGACTTTGTCTGGTGGGTGGTTAGTTCTGCCGGCAGCCGATGTTATGGCCAACCACCGACACAATCCGAAAGTCCATTCAAGCGATTTTGATTTCTTTTGCGCTGGTGCTATGACACATGACAGATACGGTAAATAGTTGGTATTATGCTTTTAATGTCATCTTTGTGCTAACGAAATTGAATTCAAAATCGGTTGAGTAGTTTATAATAAAGGTTTGTTTAAATATCTAATCTAATTCCGAATGGAGTAACATTTATAGTTAAATTCCCTTATTACAAAATTTGGAATTTATTTAGATTAAGTTTAAACCACCTAAATGGTAATTGAATTATACATTTACTATTACAGAGTCAAAGTCAAAACATTTTATTTGTTAAACAAAGGTACATGGTATAAAATTTGTGTGGTATGACTAAGTTTTGCCTTGCAAGGCGTACAACTTAAATAAGGACAATATTATAGATTAAAATTAATGATTGAACATTTTCTTATCCTATATTCTTATCATCTAAAAACTCATTGATGGAATTGTAAGCCTTTTCAGTCAAGAATTCCTTAAGTTGTGATTTAAAATGATTTATGTTAGTCATACTTTTTTTTTTATTTTTTAGGTTTTTAATTTTTTTGGACCTGTTAAGTACCTTCGTGAGCGAGGGGACGAGTAAGAAACTTAGCGGTTGAATACGCACTGACTTTTATTAGAGAACTAGCTCTTTCCGCCCATGGCTTCGCCCGCGTGGAGTTTGGTTCTATCGCGCTTTTTAGATTTCCCTCGGGAATATCAAATTTTTCCGGGCTAAAAAGTAGCCTATGTTCTTTCTCAGGGTCTAAAGATTGTCTGTGCCAAATTTCATTAAAATCGGTTAAGAGGTTTAGGCGGGAAAGCGTAACAGACAGACAGAGTTACTTTCGCATTTATGATACAAGCTTTCCGCCCGCGGCTTCGCCCGCGTGGAGTTCGGTTATATCGCGCTTTTTAAATTTCCCTCGGGAACATCAATTTTTCCGGGATAAAAGGTAGCCTATGTTCTTTCTCAGGGTCTTAAGATTGTCTGTGCCAAATTTCATTAAAATCGGTTAAGAGGTTTAGGCGGGAAAGCGTAACAGACAGACAGACAGAGTTACTTTCGCATTTATAATATTAGTATGGATTAGTATGGATGACGGGTAGCGTAGCTACTGCATATAAGTAGCTACACATACAATATGTAAAGAAAACCCTGTCCGACCCGTAAGGATAATAAAGGTTAAGTAAACGCCTGGCCAAATAAAATATTAAATTTTACATAATCATCATAGTAACAATACTAATGAATTTTGAAATAATCTTTTTTTATCGCAAATTAATTCCAACTTCCCCAAAATTTGGTAATTTTTAAAAAGTGAGAACACCATTTGTGACGGAGCGAATAGCGATGCGACCACGTGCCGCGTGCCCTGCCCCCCGTCACCCGCGAATATACCTACGCCTAACGTGTTGTCTACTGTTTTGAAATATTTTTTTATTTTTTTAGGGAGATTTTTTTTTTATGTTTAGACCGGCTTTGTAGGCATTATTATAATCAGTTATCGATACCTAACAATACCTTCACGGATCGGACAGGGTTTTCTTTACATATTGTATACAACAGGACCCATGCACGTACCTAGAAAAGCAGTTCATTATATAAAAATGACAGCTTACTTCAGTAATAAGGTGTCACTTTTGTATTAAGAACTTTGACTTAACTTCAATAAAGTTCGAAATACAAATACTGACTCAAAGGTTAAGTCTACTACTAAAATAAGATTCAGATTTGTTATAAAGGGGAAAGAGAATTAAACTTAGATACATACTATAATAAGCACAATCCTGGTGAAGGTCGCGGGAAACCGCTAGATGCTGGAGGCGCAGGACCGGTCATCGTGGAGATCCTTGGGGGAGACATAGATCCAGCAGTGGAAGTCTTTCGGCTGAAATGATCATGATGATGATCAGCACAACGAGCAACCGAGACCGTGTAGTGTTGGAAAGCTTCTCACGAGATGGACCGAGGAGCTTGTGAAAGCCGCAGAAACCTGTTGGATGCGAGAAGCACAGAACCAGTCGTAGATGTGGATGTAATTGGAAGAGGCAAATGTCGAGCAGAGGACGTCTTTCAACCAAAATAATGATGATGATGATGATGATGATAAAAAGCACACATAAGTCCACCTTTTTTTGTTTTTTTATTTTTTGTTTTTGTTTGGCATAGTAAATCACCAAACGACCTCTCTCTGGGCGGAGCGGAAGTGTAAGTCAGAATTTTACTGACTAAAACCCACCCGTGTTTCTTCACTTGCCTATTCGCCAGAGCCACGATTTCTTTTTTAACCAAGGCGCAGCCCTGATCCAAGAGGCATCGACATAAGTCCGCCTCCGTTTATAAATAGATCGTACCCTAAAACCCAATGTCAAAATACATTCTCTATAAGACCGTCTGACACTGTTCTAATTATTAGTTTGGATAATATTAAGGGTTTTATGATAATAGCTTACCTTATCATAGAAAAGCAGTGTTTGTATTTAAGTGTATTTAATGATAAACAACTAGCCGTCGTCTGCAGGTTCATCCGCGTTGTAGAAGGCAAGAAAGAAAGAAAATAAGTTTAGGTATATGAGACAGATAAAGAATAAAAAAGGCACAAAAAAAACCAGATAACGAACACAAAAAAAATAACAATTTCAAGGTAAACATGTCACATGCCTGATTAAGTAAGTCGATATGTCGTAGGTAAGTAATGTCGTGGCCTGCGTTCTTTTGCAGGGTTCAAAGTGCCTTCATTCTAAATTTCATCGATATCGGTCTAGTCGTTTTGGAGATTAGCCAGAGCAGACAGATAGAGATTTTTTAACCGACTTCAAAAAGGAGGAGGTTACTCAATTCGACGGTATATATGCTTTTTTTTTATGTTTGTTCGCGCATAACTTCGTCGTTTATGAACCGATTTTGATAATTCTTTTTCTGTTGGAAAGAAGACGTTCCCAAGGTGGTCCCATGATAAGGATATCAGGGTTTGATGGTGGAAGACCAGAGAAAACAAGGGGAACTTTCAAAAATGGCAGGGGCGACTAGTGCACTTCTTAGCATTTTCATTAAGTATTTAAAGCACTACAATTTAATAAAGGTCTGGAGTAGATCTGATGATGGAGCCGGCAGACAGTCGAAGGAACTCCTCAACAATTCACAGTAGCTACCTTGTGTTTGGGCTCGATTAATTTGTATTGATAAGAACTTTACATCTAGATGGGTTGTGACTGTCATAAGAGGTCTGATGATGAAGACAAAGGCCAGTTCCGAGAACTCCTCAACGGTTTACAGTAGCTACTTTGTGGTTGGACTTCATTCATTTATATTGATGAGACCTTTGCACCCATTGGGTTAAAATAATGGTCTGCAGTAAATTTGATGATGAACACCATAGGTAGTTGAGGGAATACTTACGGGTAAAAATTATAGTAAACAAAATTACGTCGTTTCCCAACTATATTTGCGTCAGCTTCCAGTCTGACCGGATGCAACTGAATACATAGTACTTTAAACAACTAAAAAGTGTAAAATAAAAACTTTTTTACAAAAAAACAACCGACTTCCAAAAACCACTACAAAGTGAAAAATAATTAATTTCGGAAGTCAGTGTCAAAAAACGAATAAACAAAACCAAAGACACCGACTTCCGAAATTAATTATTTTTCACTTTGTAGTGGTTTTTGGAAGTCGGTTGTTTTTTTGTAAAAAAGTTTTTATTTGTTAAATCTACTGACCATAGTAAAAAAAATTAAGAGTAATTATTTAAATTAGTAAAATAAATTAGTAGTATTTTTTTTATTACTAATATTTCGCAAGTTACTCCTTTAGATAATAGAGCTTAGACATAATAAGCTAAACCCTTTAAAAAAGAAAAGGAATCGTTCCTTGGAAACAATTTACAATCATCGTCCAGAATTTATTCGCCAGAAATCGCGAATAACATCAACTTTTAACAAAAATACGTGTACGGTTTAGGTTGTTTATATAATAAAACCTCTTCTTCAAGAAGCGGACATCTCAAGAGAAGACGGGAAAGTGTAACTACAACCAGGTAAAGTCACAAACAACGTTCCACCTCCTATGTCCTTTTTATCACAATACATGCAGTCTACGCTGAAAGAAAAAATCATGAGGACACCGGCACCGGTGTCGCTGAAAACCAGCGCTGGACTCTGTTTTGGATAGGGTCGCAGCATAATGCTGAGCGATAGCCGTTTTGCGTGGATGTGACGCATATCAACTATTATCACTGAATTGTTTTTGTACACTTTTACGTCATGTTTACCGCAAATAAATGTATTTTCTTTTTCTTTTCTTATGTCCTAGACCCAAAAAGAAAAATATCTAAGACATGTGACACCTACCAACCCGAACTGGGCCAGCGTGGTAAACCACGGCCCACTCCCTCTCACCGAGAGGTAGCCTGTGACCCAACAGTGGGAACATTATAGGCTGTTTATCATCATCATCATTATCAACCTTTTTATCGTCCCAATGCTGAGCACAGCTCTCCTCTCATACAAAGAAGGCTGATTATGATGCAGTCAAAAGTGACCTCTGCGCAGCCACCGACGACGTCTTGGAAGAGACAAAATTTCGAGCCATCATTTATAAAATACAGTCTATACTATAAACAGTCTGTTTGCTAGTGACACAAAAAATCATGACCGCTTGAAAAATAACCGACCCGTCGTACGGCGAGAATCCACCCTTCGTTATTGAGACTACAATGATCCGGACGAAGCATTTCGCCTCGTCTTTCTTAACACATACATCGAAGGACTGGAACAATTTCCCTGCGGCGGTCTTTCCGTCCGACCACGATTAAGTGTTTTCAAGGCTAGAGTGAATATGCTGTTAATTTATTAAGAGCCTATTGACTCTTAATCTCACTTTCTAGCATCAACGATTACATCGTTGCTTACTATCAGACGGGATTGCGGCCAAGCACTAGTTTATGTTAAAAAAAGCAAAAGTCTGTGGAGGCATGAGGAACAGGGAGTAAAGTTCACTCATCCTCCATAGAAAAGGGAGGATCCTCCGACCAGACGGGTGTTATGTCTGGCGGGCACTTGCCCAATGCTTGAAATTGGGAAGTTGTATATATGCTAGTTGCTCGGTAAATTCTGATTGCGAGATGTAGAATTCTTGTGACGTCAGTATGACGCGTTGTTGATTTTGTGGCGTTTGTGGGTAGGTGTAGTACCGCTACATCACTCCCCTCCGGAGACCGGAGGTCGATATTAGGCTGAGTCTTGTATCTTGCGATGCTTGCCAGGCCAGCTGAGGTTCCAGTGAGTCGGAACCGGATGCCGCGTAGTTCACGGTGAGTCGGAACTGTCTTCGGAGATTCCCCAGTGAGTCGGGGTGGTGGCGCTGCGTTATACTCCAGTGCGTCGGATGTCGTACAGCGCCGGGTTGAGTTGAGGCTGGCTGCTGCGTCGACCAGGAGAGAGGGCTCTGCTTGTTGACCGGCCGAAAGTGCAGTGTGCTGTGCCGAAGTTGCTGATGAGGCTGTGGGTGATGACCAGGTATGCACGGTCGCTGCATGCTTGTGGTCAGGATACCCGTTGTAGCCGTGGGTGCTGGCTGGCTGGGTGACTCGTCGCCAAAGCTTGCGAGAGTGATGATGATGACGTCACGCTGAAGTTGCTGCACGAAGGCTGCGCTGACGTTCATGCTCGGGGTCACCAGTGTGGAGGCATGAGGAACAGGGAGTAAAGTTCACTACCCACAAACGCCACAAGTCTCTCTTGCCATAATCCAGTTAAAACGAAGGTAAGTAATACGTTACGCTTTAGTTAGACCGCTTGTCAAACTTTCGGGCTTTCAACTATCCGTCTTCTTCTTCTTCGTTTCGCTCTTGACAGAGCGGTCATGGTCACTATGACTGAATTCGAGACGATGATGTCGCACGTCGCACAATCTCTCTGCATCTATCCCTGTTGGACGACAGTCTGGAGCATTCATTAACAGGTCCCCCCACTGCCGACTTGATTTGATCGGTCCACCTCGTCGGTGACCTTCCACGAGGTCTGTTCCCCTCTACTCTGCTCTGGATAACCAACCGTTCAATGGAGTTATAAGTGCACCTTGACACGTGACCGAAAAATCTGAGAATACGGGACTGTACTAATTCTGAAAGACGCTGTTTGATGCCGAGTTCTTGGAGTAAAGAAACGTTTGTTCTAAACTCGGTCCATGATACCCTAAGCATTCTTCTCCAACAACACATTTCTAGAGCGTCTATCTTTTTCTTTTCCAGTTCTCGTATCATCCACGATTCAGCGGCGTAGAGAAATATGAGAAATATTAGTGCTCGGACGAGCCTGATCTTAGTGGCTTTAGTTATGTCGCCTTTATGTCGACTATCCTGAACGTCTCTAAACATTCCATAAATGGCAGCCGGTACCAACAATTGAAGTAATCCATTTTAAATAACAGCATGCCAGTATGAGGTCGATCCGACAACCAAGCTTACCCTTAGGTAATTTAATTTATAACACATTTATTTATTTAGGTAACCAACAGCGATACATAATACACTTTACAAATATGAGTATTATATTATGGCCAATTATAGGTTTCCCTGTGTAACTGGGATGTATAATTTTAAAGCATGCGAATAGACTATTACCAAATACATAGTTACAATTAAAAATAATAAAACAATACAGAAGGTTATACAATACTCACATGACATAGTTAACAGTAGGTATATGACAATTGTTAAATTAAACATAAAACAAATAAAGTAGGACATTGACAGCAGAAGATAGATGAGATTCTGTTTAGTTTTTCTATCATTTGGATAACTATTATTATAATATATCATTTATTTTATTGCGTCAGATGGTACACTTTGTGTTGTCATCTGACATTATGCTGAGCTGAGGCCCTTTTGGCATTACACGCCAAGTTTTATAGTTTTAAATTTATGTTTTTGCTGTAATGTCAATAAATGCATTTTTCTTTCTTTCTTTCTTTCTTTCTTATCCGCGTCTATAGTTTCCACTATTCGTTTTTAGAATGTCTGTTTACTTTAGTAAAACAAATCCATTTTTACATGCTTTTTATTAGCTTCACTTGTATGTTTGCTTGCTTGCTTGCTTGTTTGCTTGTTTGTTTGTCCGTCTCTAACTCTTTGAACTACGAGTGAGCGGCTCATAACTGTAAAATGTCCCATCATTTTCAATACGTTCTTTCGTTCGTTTTTTTGTAAAAAAGAATATTGAACTAAAAAGTTGATAATAAATATAGTTTAAAAAAAGAACATGCTTTTTAAAAATATCAAACTAAAAAGTTAAAAAATAATTTTTAAAAAAGCGTGAGGCGCTTAATGTACAAAAATTATGGCACAAAGCGCTTCACGCTTTTTTAAAAATTATTTTTAACTTTTTAGTTTGATATTTCTGAAAAGCATATTTTTTTAGTTTTTTAAACTATATTTATGAGAATTCTGAGTTATAAGTTCGAGCAAGTCAGTACACAGTTGCTGGCATAGTTGGTGAAGTGTCTCTTATTTCACCTATTTTAATATTGTGTTGTATCTCGTCATGCACTTGTGTAAGAAAAACAAAAAGTACATGGCACTTACATTACATACAAGTTTGCCTCCAAGTCCTTTCAAAGTAGGTTGCAATGCAATCTCGAGATGTAATTAAAGACATCTTCGTATTCTGCAAGTTGTCAGGTTATAACACTTCTTGCTAACTTAAGTTACCTATTTTTGGTATCGAAAACTTCTAGTTGCATTTAAGTATAATAACTCATTGAAAATGAAATCAAAGTCTTTGAACTTATTGAAAGTTGGATTAGGTTACTTCAGAGACTTTTACTTTACTGCTTTTTCGTTATCTTTAAATATTGATTTTGTGTATGGAAGAGTTGTGTGTTTACAAAGTATAGTTTTTACATATTAAACAGAAAAACGGTTGACGCAGTGGCTGATCGCTATCGTTTGCGAGTCGCGGGTTCGATTCCCGTATGGATAAATATTTGTATGACCTACAGGTAGTTGTTCCAGGCTTGGTTGTTTGTGTATATGAGTTCAAATGTGTGTACAATCATTTACGATACAGGAGAAATTCCTAGTGTGAGTCAATGTAAAAAATAAAAGACATATTGGTCGTCGATAGGCTGCCGTGGATGTCTGTCATCACTCAGATGACAAATTTTAATAAACGCAGCAAAAGACAAATATTAGAAGACGCAATCCTAGCAATCCTAGTAATCCTCTGTGCTAATAATGCTACAGTGAATAGGCTCTTAAAAAACTAGCCAAGCGCGGATCCAGGGGGGGGGGTCATGGGGGTCATGACCCCCCCCTGGGCTGGGTCCAGGAGGACCCAGCACAGGAGAATTTTATTTAAGTACTTTCAATATTTCATCAGTTTATAGAATACATACTTTGTTTGACGCAAACGCATTATTCGAGAATGAACGCATCCAAAATATGAATTTTACTGCGCTACCGCCGCCACGGCCGCCAACATTCAAATGTCACATTTCGTATGACACTAGCGCGCGGTCTGTTTAGCACAGGAGGATTTTATTTAAGTACTTTCAATATATCATCAGTTTATTTAATACATACTTTGTTTGACGCAAAGGCATTATTCGAGAATGAACACATCCAAAATATGAATTTTACCGCGCTACCGCCGCCACGGCCGCCAACATTCAAATATCACATTTCGTATGACACTTGCGCGCGGTCTGTTTAATAATCAGTAATTTTTTCATTATGCCAGTGTGTCTGTGTTCAAACTCAAATATTATTGTTGTATCGAAACCGGCTCAGTTGCCAAAGAAAAAAATAAAATTGTTGTAAAGTTCTTAAAGTAACTCGTAGGTAAATAAGTAAGTGCCTACTTACTGAAAGAGGGGGATTAATATATGGACGATAGCAGGTCAAGCTACCGGAACCTGACTAATAATCCCAATCAATCTTCAACCTTACCAGTTTAGCAATAAGGTTGAAAATCTAATGAAGAAATTTGATAGTTTTTAGTAGCTTGATGTGCTGTCGTCTGTACATAGCTACGTATTTTGTTATTGGGCGAGGGAGTTTGAAGTTACTTTTTTCCGAAGGTGGAAAAACCATGGACTATCCTCCGCTCGGAGACGCGGAGGGGTGTGCCGGCTAAAAAACCACCCAAGCGTTCGTCATCTGCCTTTCCGGAGGTCTGGGTTCTCCTAATTCTACGGTAGTCTTAAGCTCACTTTTTTGTTTTTGTTTCCGGGGTGGAAAATCCTCATGAATGTCCGCCGCCCTGGGGTGGGCCGCGGTGTCTGTCAGACTATTACTGACTAAAAACCACCCCAGTAGTCCATCTCACAGGTCTACACCAGGGGTTGCGAGAACAAACACTGCTTCCGCAACCGCCGATTGGTGCTGGCCCGCCACTGTAGGCCTCCTTCGGTCAAGGTGGGGAGTGAGGTGTATGACTCCCCCCTGACGTCTAAGAGTGGTGCGCGTGGAACACTTCGCGCCGCCACCTCGGGTCCTGATGATTGGGGGCGACAAATGTTCCCGAGTCTATCGCCCCTGGACCCATTTAAGGGGGCTAAAAGAGGGAGCCATCCATCCTCCACTGACGCCCGGTGCGTCTGCTGCGGGCCGGGTGAGAAGACGAGATCTCCCTCTCCCTTTCCGCAGCCTCCTTCTGCGAGACCACTGTATCGCAGAAGGAAACCACCGCATCCCAGGACTCGTCGCTGCCGACCATCGACTCGATTACGGCCGATAGCGACAGGTCACTGCCTACTTCAGAGATGAGGTCACGGCGCAGCTCCACCCAAGCGGCACACTCTGCCAGCGTATGCCGCGCCGTGTCCTCCCGGCTGACGACGAAGTGGTGACACCGGGCGTTCGGTTCCCTGTTTATGTGACACACCCGAAGCAACCGTGCCCCGAAAGTACCTGTGTCATCCGAAACGTCAGGTAGCCGTGCCTTCTCCCGAGCCAGTCCGCCAGTACCGGCCGCATCGCCTCGATGGTGGTGAGGCGTGGTAGGGCGTGAAAGCCTGTTCCGCCCTTCCGCCACCAGGACCTCTCGGAGCTGCGCCCGACGCTGCTCGAGCTGACAAAGCATCAGCCGTTAGCCCCGCTCCCGAGCCTCCTCACGCTACCGGAACAGTGACATGAGGACCTTCGCCTCCAGGTCCCAAGGCGAGGATCCAGCCAGTAGGCAGGCCGCCTCATAGGAGATCGTGCATAATTCATGATCATGTATAACTCTGATGGCCATTGCTCTCTGCGGTTGTTGCAGTACAGCGATGCTGCCGGCCGTCAGGTCAGAGGCCCACTTCGGGGCCTCATACAGGGCCATCGATCGCACAAATCCCATGAAGAGCCGCCCATGAAAGCGCCCCAGCTAACGTGGGCGCCAGCCGCCGGAAGTGGGGGCCGAAATCCCACCGGCTGTTGAGCACCAGTCCCAGGTACTTCAACACCATGGCCTCCGACTTGTTAAGGGCCACCTTCAGGCCTATTCGACGTATGCGGCCTACCACCTGTGATACCGCAGCCATCGCCAGCAACGTTGCTTCCCTGTGCGAGCTCCCCCGGGCGGTGACCAGCGTGTCGTCCGCAAAACATGTCAGGTCTACCCCCGGTCTGAGCTAACCTCTCAGCATCCAGTCGCACGCCGTCGACGTTACGAAAAATCAAAGCATGGTAAAGGGCTTGAATGGTTGAACGTCTAAGCGGACTGGCACTTCTCCACGCCCATAAAAACGTACCTATCCATTGAAGTAGATGAAGTGATAAGACGTTTCGGAAGAAGACGTGAAAAAAAATTGATTTCGTTATTTAATTAGGTATTTATAAGTTCAGTACTTATTAATTAAATACCTTCTTTTTAATTATCCCTATTATCAAAGTTTTATTAAAACTTCATATGACTTGACCACGACGATGTGACCCCCCCCTGGCGCCAAAGCTGGATCCGCCCTTGAAACTAGCGCGCTTTACCATCAACGGTTCCATCAGTGCTTACCATCAGGCGGGATTGCGATCAAGCACTAGTTTATAATCCATACTAATATTATAAATGCGAAAGTAACTCTGTCTGTCTGTTACGCTTTCCCGCTTAAACCTCTCAACCGATATTGATGAAATTTGGCACAGATTATCTTTAGACCCTGAGAAAGGACATCTGGCTACCTTTTAACCCGGAAAAAAATTATATTCCCGAGGGAAATCTAAAAAGCGCGATATAACCCAACTCCAAGCGGGCGAAGCCGCGGGCGGAAAGCTAGTATTAAATAAAGAAAATATTATAGATCTAGTTAGAATAAAACTGCCAGCATCACACTTCTGGTGCCATAAAACAAGAAGATGAAGCTACCGGACCTACTATCTTTATTTCAGTTCGCGACTCCACAGCTTCGCTAAATGAAAACCATTCATTCCATTATGCATTATTTAGAACGAAGTACTCAACTTAAAAGCTAAGTAGGTATGCTGTGAGCGCAACATTACGCTTTTAAAATAACGTGTAAAATAAAGTATATTTAATTTTTTTTCTTGTTTCGTATGAATCCCTGATGGGAGCTCGTATGAGGCTAAGTGAGAATGATAACCCATGCAGGAGTCGTGCCTCGTTTAGCGAGTTACTGGAGCAAGTATGATAAGTGAGTTTTTTTTTTTTTTTTTGTATATACAGATAAGTCAATAATAGGTGTACAAATAAGTTAAGGTACGCCGTTGTTAGGGTTCCGTAGCCAAATGGCAAAAAACGGAATCCTTATAGATTCGTCATGTCTGTCTGTCCGTCTATCCGTCCGTGTGTTACAGCCATTTTTTTCCGGAACTATAAGAGCTATACTGTTGAAACTTAGTAGGTATTCTGTGATACCGCATTAAGATTTCGATACAAAAACAAGAAAATAATAATAAATATTGGGGTCTCCTCATAATTAGAACTGAAACTCATTTTTTTTCAGCAAACATATACGTGTGAGGTATCTATAGATAGGTCTTCAAAAATGATATCGCGGTTCGTAAATATAAAATAAGAAAATGAAAAATCTAAAAAAAGAACATATGATGTACATAACTATAAAAACTACCAACGAAAATTGTTTTGAACGAGATCTAGTAAGTAGTTTTCTTAATACCTCGTAAGTCGTAAACCGCTTATTACCGCGTAATCTTTCATACAAATAACTTGAATCCTTTAATTTCATAAATCAATGGTACGGAACCCTTTGTGCGTGAGTCCGACACGCACTTGACTGGTTTTTTGAACATGCGGACGAGGATTATCATGTAGGAGAATAATTTTGTCATATCTGCAGTAGTAATGGGCGCGATTTTGTACGATTTCGTGCCTTTGTACGATTTCAGTCTTTCACTGCATCCTTCGTCTTCACAGTTTCTATACTTTTGAAACCACTCAAGACAACTTCTCTCTCTTAAACGATACTTGACATTTTTGCACAAAAATAAATATGTATACAGGGTGTATCTGACATCGTAACGCAAACTTCGCGGATAGGCTACATCGCATGCTACTAATAAAATTATGATAGTCATTTATGTCTAGGGTTGCCAACTATACTGTTTTGAACAGTATTATACTGTTTTTCACTAAATTATACTTTTTACTGTTGAACAAAAATAAAGTATAAAAAATACTGTTTTCAGCATGCAAACAACATTATATAATATACTTATACGAAATATTCAATAACGATTTCAATTTAGTAAGTTGTGCGAGGAGTTCCAAAAAATATGTAGGTATGTAAAAAATTAAATGAATAAAATACTGTTCATTTTTCTAAAATACTGTTTAATATTCTTCACAGACTTGAATATACTTTATTCCTTGTAAAAATAAATGGCAACCCTATTTATGTCGTTAATGAACGGTTACAGTATTCACAGTGGTTAAAAAAAGTGTCGGCTCGGCATTTGAACGTTGCAAGCGTGCCGCCATGCGGGTTTGTAGGTACCGGGCCAGCGCGTTGATCCCTGATGTAAACTCTATCAAATCAGCTGATAAGACAGTTTTTCGAGTTGTGTTTTCATTGCGCTGTTTTGTGTAATTAGCGAATTAATTAATTTTTACTTTAAAATCTTATTGGGTTATAAAAGTATAGCAATTATAAACGGTCTAAAGTGAAAAAAACAACATTTTTTTTTTAAATCAGGTTAAGGCCGATGAAAAATTCCACCACTGGGGGGTTCAGAATCATGTACTGGACCCATGGTACTCGTTTGTGCGTCGATGTCAGATACACCCTTTATGATACTGATACAGAGACTCGTAAGTGTATGTTATTATCAGATGTCCTAACTTACGATATCACATTTTACATCTGAAAATTTCAACGAAACCTCTTAGTCAAATCAAATCAAATCAAATCAAAAGTCATTTATTCAAACTAGGCCGAGAATCAGCACTTTTTGAACGTCAATATTACATAAGAGAGTCCCCCAAAAAAGTCCCACTCATCGACACTTCCTGAGTGCTTTGGCACCTTTAGCGGACTGGATACTAAATTAAATGACTAACTAACTTACTACGCAAATACATAAATATGATAAATACTTACTAAAACAAAGGACACTTAAGTGTCAAAGTTTTCGTTAGCATCGTTGGCATTTGGAAACCTGAAACTAGTAAATTAAACAAGGAAATTGTGAGTGACTTTTGATTGTCGATGTCATTATTTAGAAATTACACAACAATATTTTTACACCCTTTAATTTTTACTAACAGTTAATGAAATGTCAAAATGAAACTTATTACAACTGACAGTGAATTTAGCAATTACCGCGCAGATTCATTGTTCATAGTTGGTTTGGTTGATTTGTATTAGTTATGTGTCTTGATGGTGAGTAGTTAGCAGTTTGTTGATAACTCAAAATACTCCATATTAAGCTTAAACGAGATGCGAAAACATGGCGACTAAAAATACCTACATCAATTTACGTCCAGCGCGGACTAATTTGACAGGACTAATATTTTTTTTATCTTCTATCCTTTTCTTAATGAAAAAGTTGAACTTAAATTTAGTTTAGTTTTTGAACAAGGAAATCAGCTGCAATGTCTTTCTGTCTACAAGGAATCAAACTCCTTCAATTCGGCTACCATTACACTGTAAATATCAGACCGTCCAAAATGACACTTTTTGTTTTTGAATTTACTCCAGTGGTCTCCTTTCAACGTGGTGGTAACAGAGTTTATGTCAGAGTATCGGCGCGCGCCTCAGAGGCGATGCACGGGGTAGTTTAACACCTCACTACCCCGTGCAGGAGGCGAGGCCCGGACAGACCGGGCCAGCACGAGAGTGTGGGGCCGCGGCAGAATCAAGGACTGCCGCGGCCTCGCGCGCATGTGACCGGAGGGACACCGGGGTGATTTTTAGTCAGTAGGAGTCTGATAGACCCCGTCGCCATCCTTGGGCGGTGGACATCCATGAGGATTTTCCAAAGGTGGAATACTCAAAATCAAAAATCAAAATCAAAGCATTTATTTCAAATAAACCAGTTACAGGCACTTTTGAATTGTCAGAAGGTCGGTCAGTCAATAAGATGAAGCTAGTCGCCCATTCCAAAGAATAGGTACCTATGGAGAAGAACGGGCAAAAACTCCATGGACACTCTTTTAAATTTTCAAGCTATTGTTACAAATATTTTACTGTGTATACATACCTGACATGAGGGATACAGTGATCAAGTAGGTGGTTCCCCCAGGGTGAGGCCTTTTCCTTACACTGCATGTGGAATACTGTGGTGGTGTTAGCCGGTAAGAACCGGATAAAACCAGCGCAGTGTTCCACTTCTACTTTTTACCGTGAGTTGCTTCGCATTTATAAGCACTCGCCGCTCTCCCGAAAAGACGAGTAACTCTCCTGCAGTACTCGGTTTAAACGGATCACAACAATGTAAGAGGTTTTCCTGATATAATATTAATCTTACTAGACTCGGTTATAACATGAGAAATTAATTTATAAGCAGTATTAGCTCCGTGATTTTCAACGAGAAATTTACTCAAAACGTACGCTTAGTTTTGTGGCTTGACGAGGCTAATACTCGGTTCAAACTGCAAAATTTACCGCTGTTAACCCTTGAGGTTAGTAGCGGTAAATTTTGCAGTTTCTGCTTACTTGTGCGCTTTACATAGACGTCCGGAATTATGTCAAAGGAATGTAATATAAATAGTATATTCGTATAAAGGGTGTATCTGACATCGACGCACAAACAAGTACCATGGATCCAGGACATGATTCAGAACCCCCCAGTGGTGGAATTTTTCATCGGCCTTAATCTGATTTAAAAAAAAAAAATGATTTTTTCACTTTAGACCGTTTATAATTGATATACTTTTATAACCCAATAAGATTTTAAAGTAAAAATTAATTAATACGCTAATTACACAATAAAGCGTAATGTGAACAAAACTCAAAAAACTATCCAATCAGCTGATTTAATAGAGTTCACATCAGGGGTCAACGTCATACCTACAAAATCGTGCGGCGGCACGCTTGCAACGTTCAAGGGCCGAGCCGACACTTTTTCATAAACACTGTGATTTCTGTAACCGCTCATTAACGACATAAATGACTATCATAATTTTATTAGTGGCATGCGGTCTAGCCTTTTCGCAAAGTTTGCGTTACGATGTCAGATATACCCTGTATTTAGTAGTTCATATTTGTGCATTGTGTGGTCTAACTGCAATGCTTCGATGTCGCCTTCGGGTTGTGGAGGTCAGACGGCAGTCGCTTCAAGGAAATTATCGAAGTTTAGCCAAAATCAGCAGTTAGACTGGTAAAGCGGATCCCAGACTCCAAAGCTGAAAAGGCTTCGGATGCGACTGGGATTAACGCTGGGATGATGATGATGATTTGTAATCAGCCTGTAATGAAGCTTGTGGAGACTCCCCGTGAAAGGGATTGGCCCGTTATCTGACACGCTGGGCCGATGCGGGTTGGTAGATGTCATGTTTTCGAAAATTTTAGCTCTAGGACATGTCGGTTTCCTCATAATGTTTTTCTTCACCGTTTTGAGAGCAGCGGTGATGAAATAATTTAGGCAAAGTTAAGCGCCTAATGAGGTTCAAACCAATGACCTACAACTTGTAAGTCATGACCGATACCATTAGGCCACCGCTGCTCACATTTAGTACCTAGTTAATCCAGACAATATGTACCTAAAGAAAACCCTGTCCGATCCGTGAAGGTATTGTTAGGTATTGATAACTGATTCTACTAATGCCTACAAAGCCGAGCTAAACTTAAAAAAAAAAACCATAAAAAAATAAATATTATTTCGCAAAAAGAGGTAACTTAAAACATGGGCCTTACAGGCGCGGGCGAAGAGGAGCAGGGCACGCGACACGCTGTGACGCGGTCGTATCGCTATTCGCTCAGAATTATACCGTCAAAAATAATGTTTTCACTTTTTAAAAATTACTAATTTTGGGGAAGTTGGAATTAATTCGCGGGAAAAAAAGACAATTTCCAAATTCACTAGTATTGTTACTATGATGATTATGTAAAATTTCATATGTTATCTTTACTATCCTTACGGGTCGGACAGGGTTTTCTTAACATATTGTATATGATGAGTGTGCCAAATTTTGCGAAGCACTAGCGGTCGCCAGCGACTTCGTTCGCATGGTTTAGTTATGCTCCGCTCCTATTGGTCACAGCGTGATGTTATATAGCCTAAACCCTTTCTGGATTAATGTGTTATCCAACGCAAAAAGATTTTTTCAAATCGGACCAGTGCTTCCCGAGATTAGCGCGTTCAAAAAAGGAAACAAACAAACTCTTCAGCTTTATAGATTAGTATAGATTACGAAGTTCCCTACCTAAAATCTTCTAAGAAAATATAATATCTATCTACCCACATTCCAAAAATTGGCACGTGACCCAAAATTCTTACAAAGGTAGGTATCACCCTCGACTTTCATAGGCTTACTATCTCCAAACAAAAACTCAATTAAAGGCCTCGAAAGACAAAGACGCCAAATTATTTACGACATCAACCGCCAAACTGTATTTTTTTGCCTTTTTTATAGGAGTGGGAGGGAGAGTCCAATTTATCATTTGGCCTTCTGTTTAAAGCTGAAACCACGACAGGGTTAATTATGTAATACAATGCTACTGAGAAGGGTTAAAAAGAATCATGTTGTTGAACATATTGTTGTGTTTAATGTTTGTAACATGGACACGTTTGAACGAGTCTGTTTATTGTTTTTTTGTTCTCTCATGTTTATGTTTTAATTTGTTTTTGACTGGATGACGGATTAATCTGTTTTGAAAGGAAAATAGGTCTAGACTTTATTTTTCGTCCCAGATTGGGAATTTCAGTAAACGCCCAATTTTAGTAAATAATTAATTATCCAATACAAAATTGTTCAACGGGTTGATCGAGTACTCTAACAGTAGCAGTTGCGTTCATTTTGATAATTCAACAACATTCATTGAGTCATTGCTAAGCAAACATATTTTTCAGACATACTACCTAAGCAAGAGATTAACAATAGCTTCAAAATAATTTAGATTATGATTGACAGTATGTGACGTAGTAAGTGTGATGAACCGAAACTTCTAAAGACGGGTTCGGAATAGTAGTAAAGAAAACTCTATATTATGTACACCATATAAATTAGAGAACATAAATATGAAGTCTTTACAAAGGGTGACACAATGGGAGGTCTTATCGCTAAGAGCAATCTTTTACTGACAACTTTTGAATGGAATACTCTTTTTGTTCTTCTTCAGCCTATAGATGTCCACTGCTGGACAAAGGCCTCCCCCAAGGCTATCCACGATGACCAGTCTTGTGCTGCGCGCATCCATCGGCTTCCCGCGACATTCACCAGGTCATCGGTCCACCTTGTCGGGGGCCTCCCCATGATGCGTCTTCCGGTACGTGGCCGCCACTCCAGAACCTTACTACCCCATCGGCCATCGGTTCTACGAGCAATGTGCCTTGCCCACTGCCACTTAATTTTAGCGACTCGAAGAGCTATGACGGTGACTTTGGTTCTTCTAGAAATGGATGGTTCTAATGGAATACTAAAACGAAGAAATCCAGACGTGTAGAATGTACCTACCTAATGTAATGCAAATAGCGTGCATAGCATACACACTCAACGCGAATCCATCGAACGTAAAATCCTGTTGTTCGCGCTGTAATCAGACAGCCGATAGTTCATCGTATGTGGTAACTAATCATTAGCGTGCATACACAAGGTACACGACAATGGCAGTTGTAGGGAAATTCATCGACAACTGCCTAAGGCTACAGCTATACACGACACTTAGGTACATGTAATGCTAAAATAACGTCCACACGTTGGTTTTACGCCAAGTGGCATTACACACGTTTGATTCCAGCTTTAAATATGCCTGGAAAACAAAGAGGTGGGAAAAGGCTCAGTAGTAGTAAGACCAGGCTGACATCCAGATGAACCCTTAGCCCCACTTAAATATATGTTACCTCTTAAATATATAGAAAGAATCCTAAAGTACAATAATAATCGAAAAGTAGATAATATATTTTCATATTTCACCCCAAAATGTAACCAATCCAAAAATGAAATTGACCCACAGAAATAGAATTACAAGTACCTAATGCTTCGCCACTCGAGCTGGCATCCGTTGATCGTAAAGTACCCGTTATATAGCATGCCTATTGCAGGTGGCCGAACCATCGCCACTCTTGCCCAATATTCGGGCGACACACAGATGCTAAGGCTATATTTATGTGGTTTTTTTTTATGAACAGACAGCTGTGCTGCTGTGGACATTGTTCCGCCACTTCTTCTTCCTACTACCTACCTTTCACCAGGAAGTGGGGAAGGGCGGACGTTTTGGGGACTGTCTTATGTAATACTAGCTGCTGCCCGCGACTCCGTCTGCGTGTTGATATAAAATAAGCGCCTGTTAAAATAATGGGAGCAATATGTACGTCCGCGTTTGCCCCCGTTTTCGCAACATTTTTTGTTACTGCTCTGCTCCTATTGGTCATAGCGGGATGTTTCATAGCCTATGTTCTTTCTCGGACTCTTAACTATCTGTGTACAAAATTTTATTACAATCAGTTCAGTAGTTTTGGCGTGAAAGCCGGACAGTCAGACAGACAGGCAGAGATACTTTCGCATTTATAATATTAGTATGGATTGTCATTCAAAAAGTGCTGATTCTCAGCCTAATTAGAACGAATGAATTTTATTTTTATTTTAGCAAAGACATGACGTGTGCTATGGTGACTTTAGGATAATTAAAACAGACTCTGTACTCGATGCTAGGAAAACCCAGTTCTAGTAGAGATTCATAGACGACTCTGCCTTGAAGTGTAGCTATTGTATTTGGAGTACTGTTCCACAAACAATAGAATACTTAATTAGTATCTTTCATGTCCTCTTAGCTGCATATTACAAGAACTGATGGACGCTGATGATGGCTTCGAACAAGTACGTGAGTCTATTGAGATTGTTAACGATAAGCTAAGAAGAAGAAGAAACCGCTTAATTGCGTAACCTCTGTCAGTGGCAATAGATATAATTTTTGACAATTCAATAATATTCATTGCGTTATTTACGCTGCCAAGATATATTTGCAATTGGTTTGATCAATTTTGACTTCTATTTCGTTGGCATAAGAATGGCATTAAAAGCAAAAAAAAATGTTACAGTACCAAATATGCAGGCAGATAATGATGATGCAATAGATTGACAATAGTCTTCAAAATGATTCAAATTGAGAGAAATTGTGTGTGCCTCGCAAAGCACGTTATGCTTTTGATCCCGGTTGCCACACGAACATCTAATGTCAGTCGTTACGGGTTGTTGGAGCCCTCAAAAGTTCAACAATTTGTCTAACTGCAATACTTCGATATCACCTTCGGGTTGTGGAGGTCAAACGGCAGTCGCTTCATGGAAAATATCGAAGTTTAGCCAAAATCAGCAGTTAAACTGGTAAAGCGGACTCCAGACTCCAAAGCTAAAAAAAAGCTTCGGATGCGACTGCATCTCAGCAGATGATGATGACACAATTAGGGTGCTGAGTAATCCATCACCCAACATTTGTAACCAACATGTTGGCCAACCTAACCAACAGTAGGAATACAAATCGTTTAGGAAGTACATTTGAGTGTCTTTGGGCCCGTTAGACCCTTGTTACAATATTTATACGGGACCCGAATGTTTGTGTGTTCTCACGTACCGAAGTACAAATCGAAGGGATCAGCCCTATATTAATGAAAATAAAATGGTTATAGTGTCTATTGAATCGTTTGAAGGTCGTTGGGAAGGTTTGCCCTTTTTTCAATGTAAATGTCATGTCTGTATTTGAATTTTGAAGCAAAAATGATGGTTTGCAACCTAAAAAAGCTGTTTTAGGGCTCATTTTACTAAAACCAGATATCTTGTAAAGCATAGAGTAGACTTTTGCGAGTACTACTGGTGTTTGCGATACCTACTTTCGCAAAAAGACATTTCTGCAAATAGATACTTGTGCGAAAGACATTTGTGCGAATCCACTCAAGCGAATGTTGCTTGTGCGAATGACTTGCGCAAGTAGCGGATGAGTAAAGTTTGGAATAATGAGTGTCGTTTTCATGATTTCTGACCTTGTCCGATGAAGGCCAGCCCGCGCCGCAGCTGAGCCAATAAATATAAATTCCCTACTATGACCTCTGAGTTTGTTTCGGCCGTTTCTTCTAAGAGCTAGTACTAGGAAACGCAGCGGTCTTCAAACCGAACTACCTAAAAAAAATTTCGATCCAGCCGTCCCTTGCTGTTCTCTCCAACGCCGCCCTAAGCCGAGGTTCGTACTCCACAGGGAGTGCCCTTAGAGAGTTGTCTCTTAGTTTTTAGTTGCCCCTGGCTGGAGGCTTTAAATTCATTTATGGCAGCCACAGGATAGTACGGTTAAGTAGTCACCACCTCTCAAGGTCAACTATGAGACGCCGTATTAAAAAAAAAAGAATTCTGAGTCTACTGAAGCCAATAGTGAACTTCACCCAATATGGCGGATTCCAAAATTTCTAAATTTTTTATGTGTAGTTGAGAGCCAATACATTCAAAAAACTTGAATGGGAATAGGAAGGAAAACGGCAATTGAGCAAGGTGATGTAATGTTAAAGCCAACAACACGACCAACAATGCTGCGCCAGAGGGAGATTGGTCTGGAGACCCTCCATGACCAAACTCCCGACAGAAAAACATTTGGCGCATCATACCCGGCACACATCACAACACAAATGCTCCTTACGGCTTCACAAGACATCATGCCGGAACACGACGAACCGCTTGGCGGTAAAACTTTTTCTGGTGGGTGGTAACTTCTGTCGGCAGCCAATGTTATGTCCTACCACCGAGAATAAACCACATACAAAACGAAGGAAGAAAACTGTAATAAATTTCACTCTGAATACTCAGAAGTGAGATTTTAATCCACCAACAGATCATCATTTGTCCCGCTTTTTAACAACTATGTAGGGAATGGCTGCTGGTGTTTTTATTTAGCCATGGGCCTCTCCAGCAGCCAAACTATTCTATCAAAAGCTTGCTGTGAAAACATAACATACCTGACGTGTCAGGTATGTCAATCCCGAATGTGTCAGTAGTGGCGATCCCAGCTGCTGATGTTAGCTAAACTATTGACAGGTAACTTCAAGCTTGGGTACGTATATCTTATATCGGCGGTAAGTCCCCTCTTTGAGGAGTGGCTAGAGAGGCGCTACGACGCCCTCACCTTTCGCCTGACGTAGGTCCCCACTGGACACTACTGTTTCGGAAGGTTCATGTTTCTGATAAAGTGGGGGGGAAACGCCAGGGTGTCCCTACCGTGGAGATCGCATTGAAGACACTATGGAACATAAGGCAGAGGTCTGTCCGGCTTGGATGGAGCAGCGCCGTGTCGTCGTTGCGGTGATCGGCCACGATCTCTTGCGTCCGGCCCTGGTCCAGGCTATGGTCCCAAGAGAAAGCGGATGGCAAGCCTTCATCTCTTTCTGCAAAGCGGTGATGCTGGGAAAGGAGGAGGTGGAGCGCGTGCGAGCGAGCGGAAATCACAGCATCCTCTAGCCGCCTTAGACGTCACTATGACCGTCAGACGCTACCTTAGATGCGGGCTTGCAGGCGACGCGCTGAACACTGCTCGGCGCCCGCGGTAGGGACCAGGTACAAGTCGACAGTGTGCTGTATGTATTTCACGAGCATCTCTAAGAGATGTCAGCACATCGTCACAGGGTCCACGAAACCGGTGCCTCCTCGGTCAGATTTGGGGGTTGGTTAAAAAAGAAACCGTGGTCCTGGCGCACAGGCAAGCAGCAGATCGGGAGAGGTCATTTGATATTTTCCCTTCTACACCAAAAAAAAAGGTAACTTCAAGCTCGCTTAACCTACATTTTGGAGAAAGTCGCTTCGCTCAAGACCGTGAACGTGGCTTTAATCCATTTTCAATTAAATTAGGCTGCCTACAAGTTTGCGCTATTTCCTCCCCCAATACCGCTGAATTGCTTAGGTGTGCGCGTGCTTATCGTTGCGTGCAAATTGTAAGTTTCACCTCACCAACGTTGACTTTTGTGGGGTGTGGTGGGGATTTTTGCTGTTAGCGATTTATTATTCAGATCATATTGTATTCACCAATAAATATACAAAGTACAAAACAACTTAAAACAGTAACTATATAATAAATAGGCTGCAAAATAGGAGCATTTGCAACCGAATTAGGTAAAACCTTTATCTAGACGTGCCTCGCCAAACATCTCAGTAAGTAATATTTTTTTTTTTATTAGGTATAAACTAGTGCTTGACTGCAATCCCGCCTGATGGTAAGCATTCATGCAATCGTTGATGGTAAAACGCACTAGCTTATTAAGCCTATTCACTCAAAAAAACTGACAGACAGGAAGACTGGCAGGAAGGAAGACGGCAGTTGAGCGAGATGATGCAATGTTTAACCCAACAACACGACCAACGTTGCTGGGCCAGAGGATGATCTGGAGACCCTCCACGACCAAACTCCCGACACAACAACATTAGGCACATCGTACCCGGTACACATCGCAACACAACTGCTCCAGACCCGTCCTCCGTACCGTCGTCGTCGTCGTCCGTACCGTCCGTCGTAATATCATACAAAATTAAGCTAACGAGAACAGCTTTATGTCAATAAAAGAATAAGCAAAATGAAAACAAAATAAAGTAAACATGTAAGCTAAAAACTAAGTGTGTTAGAAAAAACTTTAAATAAAACAAAACACAGTAAACTGAGCTCAAACTTAGTGAGTTAAAACAAATGAAAACAAAGCTAAGTGAGTTTTTTTTCAAATGTCCCAGCTTTTTTTGAAACACCAGGAATTTTACGAGTATAGGGTACATAGCCGAGTCGTGTCGTAATAATATCGAAAGATGTAAAATGTCTTGAAAGGCCTTCCTTCAGAAATAAGGCAGCCTAGACATTTTGTTTACAATACCTATTTGAATATTTACACTACATAAATGCCACGTGAATAAACTGAGAAAGTCAAATATGTATTATGACTTGAAATATGTATACTGTGATTTCGAAGGGACGTTTGTAGCAAAAGCAGGTGTAGGTGAATTCAGGTGAAGGTGAAACCAACGTCAGGCACTAGTTGTCTGTCATTTTTGCTGAACTGGACCTTTTTGGTGCATACGCGAGGGAAAATTTGCTGTAATTTTTTACATCGGGGTTTTTACTTTCTATTTGATTTTATTTTTTTTTATTTTGTTCCTACCTGATGTATATTTATGCTAGATGTATTGTGTGTCTTTAAGTCTGTGCTGAATACTTTTTTTCTTCCTTTCTTCTTACAATGAGTGGAAATACCAGGACGAGGCGTCCTAGGTATAAAGCATACAGGGTCAAATTAAATTATTTAGCGAGACTGCAAAGTGATAAGTATCGATATCGCAACAAACTTTTTGAAGAGAAAACTTCTTTGGCGGTGTTTATCATAGTTGAGTGATTTAGCTTTTTTTTTAATGGGTAAAAACATTTAAACTCGCGTCAGGAAAATTCATAAGACCGTAGCGAAGCAGAGTAACTCGCCGGCGCGGCGAAATGGATCCCTTCTCTTTCGGCCACACGGTGAAAATGTGTACCTGCTCCTACTGTTACGTTTAAGCGGCGCAGGGCGCATGCGCGAGTGTGCGGGTGTTTTTACTACAGCCTGTGACGCGCATCCACGGATGCACGGATTTAGCGTCCGCTAAATCCGCGGTCGCTAAATCTCGCGGTCTTCGCGTTCGAACCCGGGGTCCCCCGGGTTCGAGTGCGAAGGCCGCGGGTGCAACCGGGACTGAACGCTGAGATGATGATGATGACGTGCATCCACGGATAGCGACTGCTGATGACTCGACCTGCTGTTGCCCTATAAAATTCGTGTATATAAAGTAATAAAGCAATTCGTGAGAAAATGTTACCTCAACTGTTAGAAAATATTAAAAATACACAATGTCAATATTCATTGTCAGCTTTCACTTTTACCGGCGCTCTCTTTTTGTAATTAAAAACTAGTGCTTGAACTCAATCCCGCCTGATAGCGAGCAGTGATGCAATCGTTGATGGTAAAGCGCGTTAGTTTATTAAGAGCCTATTCATTCTAGCCTTGAAGACGGATTTGTAGTCTTGAAATTGTAGTCAGATGGAAAAGATGGGGCGAAACGTTTAGCGGACTAAGCGACGATCCGGATATCCTACTGGTATCAACAACGGAAAAGTGGGTACTCGCCGTACGACTGATCGTCTAATGATGGAATAGAGATGGGGGAATTAACTCATGCAATTCCCTCGCAAGCTCTCCAAAATGCATCCTATAGAACAGCGACAGGCTGCCTACTATTCGCCTGTGCTCCAAGCTTTGGAGACTGTTTCAAACCAAATCTGCGTCGCCAAAGTTGCCAAGTACTCCCGGTGTACCAGTTGTTTTTGTTCCATTATTTACATGTATAAAACAGTACTCTCCATCCTTTCTCTGGATAAATATTATAGTACTCATAATACTCATGTTTACAATAATAATGTATTTAAACTTAACATAAAGACAACCAACGAAAAAATAATAAACACCCAACGTTTCTATTTATAATTCAACCAAAGCTTTAACCAAATTAAAAATAATATTTACATGAAAAATTAAAGCGTCCACCAAAATTGTCCCACGTGACGCTCCTTCTAGAATGTTGCCATTAAAATGTATTCTAATTTATATTTTTCTTTAATTAAATAAGACTGCCCGAAGTGCTGGGAACGTGACCGGGGCCGGAAACCATTAGACGTTAAGTACAGGTCTCACTGCAAACAGTTCGAGACTTTTAGATAGCAATCTAAAGGTCTCGAAGTTTAGGCACGCCACAATAGCGGCGGTAAGTCCCCTCTTTGAGGAGTGGCTAGAGGCGCCACGGCGCTCTCACCTTCCGCCTGACGCAGGTCCTCACCGGACACGGCTGTTTCGGAAGATTCCTGTTCTGTATAAGGGAGGAAACGCTGGGGTGTTACCACTGTGGGGGTCGCCCTGAGGACACGGTGGAGCATACGGTGGAGGTCTGCCCAGCTTGGATAAAGCACCGCGGTGTCCTCGTGGCGACGATGCGAGTGCGTGGCAGCCCGTCACTCCCGGCTGTGGATACTGTGTGTATGGATTTCAGATAGTTTGTTTCTTTTTTTAAGTAATCCGCTTATTTGAACGACGTTGAGCATTTTCGTTGGATGGGGAAAAGCATTAAATTAGCGTGAGCGTGGCCAAACCGACACCGTGATTGCTACAGTGGGAGATTACGAGATTAGTGAGAGATACAATGGTATAGATTGCATCATTGATTGATAAAAAAAAATTGCGTCACCACTATAACTTTTTTTGCTACTAGCTAATGCTTTTCTTTTTTTTTTTTTGTATACATAATAATGATTTCAGTTTTCAATTCTGTTTGTCTGTCCCGTGACTCCCTTTTTTATTCTTACTTGTGTCAAGAATACCAGATGACCCTTTGGTGACCGTAAGTCTTGTGGTATACGCGAGTTTCCTATACAGACCCACTCACAAAGGGACCGCGCCCCTAACACCGTCTAAAACGAGGGAGCGAAAGAAAGTAAAGTGCTTCAAAATAACACCGTAGATAAGTGTAAATATTCGGTGTCTTATTTAATTTTTCTAAACGCAAAAGCGTCATTTTGTCCGCTAAGTGACTAAAGGAATCTCCTCCGCGTCTTTATTTTTGTCCAGCAAATTAATTTTTAGATCGGAATGAGAATTACAACAAAGCCAGTTTTGAGTTTGAATTTTTCTCGGCTACAAGATATATTTTTTTTTTAAATTTAATGTTTTTTTTTTTTTAATTAAGTGTAAAGAAGCAAGAGTCTTGTAGTTAAAATACCAGCCTCACAAGTATGAGTGTGCGGGTTCGATTCCAGGTCAGGCAAGTACCAATGTCATCATTCTCCTGCCCTTATCCCAATTTATTTGGGGTCGGCGCAACATGTCTTTTTCTTCCATACATCCCTATCAGAAGCCATCTCGGCAGTCACCCCCTTCTTAGCCATATCATCCTTCACACATTTCATCCATCATTTCTTTGGTCTTCCCCTACTCTTATAGCCATCAACATTCATAATTAAAACTCTCCTCACGACATTCTCCTCATTTCTTCGTAACACATGCCCGTACCATGACAACCGCTTTCCACACAACTTTTCAGCTACCGGTGCCACTTTCAGACTTCCTCTTATGTACTCATTTCTTATTCTATCCATTCGTGTAACACCACACATCCCTCTTAGCATTCTCATCTCGGCTGCATGCAATTGCCTTTCATTCATCCCTTTCGCAGCCCAACATTCTGATCCATACAAGACAGCAGGTCGGATCATGGTTTTATATATTTTCCCCTTAAGTTTAAGGGGAATGCGGGAGTCGCAGATTGTTCCCGTGACCTGCCGCCATTTCATCCACCCAGTGTTAATTCTGTGCTTAACCGTCCGATCTATTTCGCCATCGCTTTGCACGAGTGAACCGAGATACCGAAAGTCGGAGCAGATTGGGAGAAGTGCGCCATCAAGCGCTATGGCTCCAGAAGTGGAGAGACCGCCGAAATCGCAGAACATATATTCGGTTTTGGTTCTGCTGATTTTCAAGCCAACATTCTCCAGCTTCTGTTGCCATTTCTCCAATCAGCTCTGGATCTCAGGTCCATCTTCACCGACGAGAACAATGTCATCGGCGAACAGCATGCACCAGGGTGCCTCCTCCTGGATGTCCGACGTAAGAGCGTCCATAATCAACAGGAAGAGGTACGGACTTAAAGCCGATCCCTGGTGCAAGCCTACCGCCACACTGAACTCGTCGGTATTGCCAGCAGCCGACCGGACGTAGGTACGAGATTGACTGTACATAGCACGAATTAACTCTACATACTTCCCAGGCAAAACTTTCTCTTTCAGTGCCCACCACAGCACATCACGAGGTACCCTATCATACGCTTTCTCCAGATCAATGAACACCATGTGCAAGTTCTTGTGTGCACGTCTGTACTTCTCGCACACTTGGCGGAGTGCAAAAGTGGCGTCCATTGTTCCTCGACCTGGCATAAACCCAAACTGGTTTGGGGTAATCTCACTCTCTTCTCGCAATCTTTTCTCAATCACTTTCTCCCATACCTTCATACTATGTGACATGAGCTTTATCCCTCGATAGTTGTTACAGTCCTGTACATCACCTTTATTCTTAAAGATGGGCACTAGTGAACTATTGCACCATTCTTGTGGGATCCCTCCTTCATGCAACAACTTATTGAAGAATAAAGTCAGCCACATACATCCATCTCCTTTTAAACACTTCCATACTTCTACTGGTATATCATCTGGGCCCACAGCTTTTCCATTTTTCATACCTTGAACTGCTATTCTTACTTCATCCATGCTAATTTCTCTTACCAAACCCATATTCTCTTGTACCTCTTTGAGCACGCCACTCCATTTATTCTCTTCGTTCATTAGTTTTTCAAAATAAACCTTCCATCGCTCTTTTATATCGTCATCCTTGGACAGAACCTTACCAGCATCGTCTTTCATACATTTGATATTACTTATATCTCTCGTTCTCCTTTCTCTTGCTTTTGTAATCCGGTAGAGCTCCTTCTGGCCTCTAGGGCTGTCCAGTGAGTCATACAACTTCTCCTGCGCCTTAGCCCTCGAAACTGCTACCGCCTTTTTTGCCTTCCTCTTCCATTCATTATAAATCTTCTTCTTGTCTTCTTTTAAACTATCATTCCTGTTTTCTACACCTTGCCATTCTTTAAAAGCTATTTTCTTTTCTTTGAGTATCTTTTGCACATCTTCATTCCACCACCATGTATCCTTTTCTATCACACCTTTCCCTTTGGATTCTCCAAACACATCTTTAGCTACTCTCCTTATATAGTCCGCCATCTCTTTCCAACATTCATTCACAGATTTTTCTTCCATATCCCCCATTTCAATCATCTTATCTACCACTTGGCTCTTAAACACACTAGCATATTCCTCTTTTTCTATCATACGCCATCTAGTTTTGGGCGAGGGCCGTTCCTTGTTCTTTCTGAGGCAAGTACCAATGTAACTTTTCTAAAGTTATATGTACTTTCTAAGTATATCTTGGACACCAATGACTGAAGGTGAAGGAAAAAATCTTGACGAAACCTGGACTTTATGTCTGAAAGCGCCAACCCGCATTGAGCAAGCGTGGTGATAACGCTCAATCCTTCTATGGATGAGAGGAGAACTGTGCTCAGCAGCGAGACGATAAAAAAGTTGATGATGAAGATGATGAAGCAAGAGTCGGCAGAGTTCTTAAAGGGAAAATGCTAGAACGTAACGTAAATTAAAACCTATGAAAATTTGAATTACACCTCTAGCAAAAAACTTGCATCTTGCAAATGGGGCTTTAGTAACGCAAACTACTTATTTTAATGTGCCTAGTCACGAGATCGCCCTGGAACTTTCCGGCCTACACGAAAACTTGACAATTTTCATGTAAACGTTGATTATTCTCTCTCCTAACTTTTTCCATAAAATAACTGTTGAAGGTTTTGAAATATTAATAAATAAAATAATATATAATCTGATGTTTCTATATTTATCTCAATTCCCTTATGCTGCCCCTAAAGGCTAGGTAGATGATGATAAAGCACTTATACGATATCCTCCTTCGAATCTATTAAGATTGAGGTTTATAAATACAATATGTAAAGAAAACCCTGTTCGATCCGTGAAGGTATTGTTAGGTATCGATAACTGATTCTACTAATGCCTACAAAGCCGAGCTAAACTTTGATAAAAATCCTCCTAAAAAAATATTATTTTGAAAAAGCGAGGTAACTTACTGCATGTGCGGTAGGCAACACGGTAGGAATACATGCACGGGTGAACGGGGGCAGGGCACGCGGCACGTGGTCACATCGCTATTCGCTGCGTCACAAATAGTGTTGTCACTTTTTTTTTTAAATACGCAATTTTGGGGAAGTTGGAATTAATTAGCGGAAAAAAAAGATTATTTCAAAATTCATTAGTACTGTCACTATATATGATGATTATGTAAAATTTCATATTTTATTTGGTCATGTGGACACCTAAAATATATCATCATTTTGGGTCGGACGGGGTTTTCTTTACATATTGTATAATAAGGACGCTGAACAGGCCTTTAGAGGTTTGAGGAACTGGGAGTAAAGTTCACTCATCCATACTAATATTATAAATGCAAAAGTAACTCCGTCTGTCTGTTAGACCCTGAGAAAGAATATAGGCTACCTTTTATCCCGGAAAACTTAGATGTTCCCGAGGGAAATCTAAAAAGCGCGATATAACCGAACTCCACGCGGGCGAAACCGCTGGCGGAAAACTAGTTCTCCATAAAAAAGGAGGATCATCCGACCAGACGGGTCTTATGTCTGGCGGGCACTTGCCCACCGGTTGCTGTTGGCAACTTGTATGCTAGTTAGACGGTAAACTCTGTTAGCGAGATGTAGAATTCGTGTGACGTCAATCTGACGCGTTGTTCCCATGTGGCGGTTGTAGATACAGCTATACGGCCAGCCAGCGTATTTTCACGGAAATATTTCACCTTGTTTCCACAGGTCAGATAGGGAACTTAATTTTTTCGTCCATAAAGAATTTCGTATACGATGCGGATATTATCCGCAATCGTTAAACTGCCATTTTATGATGACCGATCTGCAAAGTTTTTACAGTCGGTCATAAACATTGACGTTGTCTATACGAACTGGGAAGATAACATCGATCTCTGTGTTATTATGTATGGCTCTTGTTATTTATTTATTTGGCTCAGGCAAGAAAGGCCCATAGTTAAATATGATAATACTATACTATAACATACCTACAATAAAAACAAATATAAAATATTATACATATTTTACTTTATAAACTTTACTGTGTCCCGCGGTTTCACCCGCACAAGCTTCAATCCTAAAGAGCTGTTGATATAAATAAGCGCCTGTTACAATAATGGGAGCAATATGTACGTCCCCGTTTACTCCCGTTTTCGCAACATTTTTTGTTCCTGCTCTGCTCCTATTGCTCATAGCGGGATGTTTTATAGCCTACGAGCTTTCCGACCGCGGCTTCGCCCGCGTGGAGTTCGATTATATGGCGCTTTTTGGATATCCCTCGGGAATATCAAATTTTTCGGTTACGGTCTCGTGGTTTTTAAATCCTGTTGTCTCCCCTAGGCGGGGGAGACATCAGAACTTGCTAATAAATTATATTATTTCGGTCTCGTGTCTCCCCTGGCGGCTCGCGTTGGGGAGACATCAGGATTTTTAAATCCTGTTGTCTCCCCTAGGCGGGGGAGACATCAGAACTTGTTAATAAATTATATTATTCCGGTCTCGTGTCTCCCCTCGGGGAGACATCAGGATTTTTAAATCTCCTTGTCTCCCCTAGGCGGGGGACAGATTCGCTTTACGGCAGAAGTACAGTCAACTGGTAGTTGTGAAATTTTTCACACCTCAGAATTGTCAGGAGGCAAAATAACTTAGACTTTTTTCATAAATTCCAACAAAAACATGCATATACTACATGCATATACGGTTTGTATACTCATGTGGGGTAGTCGGTATACTCGTTTGATTTATGCTGTCCTGGTACTTTATTTTTATTTATGAAAGAAATAAAATAGATAAAGAAATAAAATATGCATGTTTTTGTTGGAATTTATATAGAAAATTCTGGAGACATGAATTTCTCGAGATCCTCAGTGGGCACTCCCACCACAAAGGAATTAAGAGGGGAATCTAGTGCCGAGGAATTTGAAAAATAGGTATTTGAAGAAACTATTGCCGTCGCGCTGATTCCAACCTCTCCCGGTAAAGTGCGAAAAGGATAGTTGCAGGTCAGGCTGATTTTACCCACATAAACGTTGACCAACAGATGTTTCATATTCCGCTGTTTTCTTTTTTAAAACAAGACGGATATCAATTATTTTAATATCAAAATTTAGAGGAAAAGTATACCTATGCTTCTATTGTTTTCTTTTTAATCAAAAACTTATCGCGTTTGTCTAATAATCATCTAAACAGCACGGTAAAAATAATACTTTTCGCAATTTTGAAGTATCGTATTTCTGTTATTAATTAAGTTGAAGCACTTAATTAACTACATATTAATTAAGAACAGCGGAATATGTTTGTATAGAGATAGCACCACTAGAATTCCCTCTTAAAATTCACGGTGTGACGAGACTCCAACCTCGCAACCCTCAAAGTCCTTCTCGTCTTGATCTGTATGTACTCCACAATGTCCTCGGATTTTGTAGAGTAATGCAGCCTGGATACCCCAATTGCCTTCTTCTTAAACTAAACTATCGTTCAGTGCATATATTTCTTTATATTTCACTAGCGACCCGCCCCGGCTTCGCAAGGGTGTATAATTGTATATAATATATATTATACATACACTAGCAGCCGCCAGCGACTTCGTTCGCGTGGAATTAATTATGCTCCGCTCCTATTGGTCGCAGCATGATGTTATATAGCCTAAAGCCTTCCTGGATTAACAGGCTATCCAACGCAAAAATAATTTTTCAAAACGGACCAGTAGTTTCCGAGATTAGCGCGCACAAACAAACAAACAAACAAAGAAACAAATCAACAAACAAACAAACTCTTCAGCTTTATATATTAGTATAGATATAAACCTTCCTCTTGAATCACTTTATCTATTTAAAAAAATCGAATCTAAATCTGTTGCGTAGTTTTAAAGATTTAAGCATACATAGGGATATAGAGAAGAAGAAAGCGACTTTGTTTTATTCTACATAGTGGTCGCCCGCAGCTCAGCCCGCGTGGATGTCGGTTACCTCTTCAAAACGCCTACCCAGGGAAGAGGCGGTCAGAAAAATAATTCCTAAGTCAATTCACAGCCACCGACACTAACATCGACGACCCATTCATTATCCGCAGGCTGCATAGATTGTCTTTATGAGTATGTTAAAGTTGTTAATGATGAAAATATTGGGTTGGGCGGAAGAGCGTGACAGATTTACTTTTACTGGCTATAACCCTACCGTGTTAATTCTCTTGCCTGTACGTCACTCTGGCAGGCATTGGTCCTTGTAGACACCGTCACTGTGTGCTACAAAATATTCTGTCTCAGTGCACCTTAACAGTTTCTTAAGATAATCAATCTGCCTAGCCTTTTCTAGTCCAACCAAATAAAAGGACCGTTGACTACCCACTTGAACGTCCGGATGTGAGAGCTAGGAATGCGGTCCGAGCGCGCGATCGGTATCAAGCCACGCCGAGCGGTCGTAAAATCCTCGTTATTTTCTTCTTATTTCTTAGCAGAAGTCTATTTAATTACTAAATATAAACTACTTTTCCTGCAGGGATTATTTTGTCATATTTTAAGATATTACATCAAACAAAAACTTGACGAAAATCCGGCACACAATGAGCAATGAGTAATCATTTCATCGTCCAGTTTAACACTCGCAAAGACAACTTATCAGACATTGGATACAAAGTATTAAATTTATACATATTCAGAAATAATAAATCTCGATAGTTATTTTAATATGTAACACTAATAAGACTCCGATAATAAAAAATAATTTATTACTCTCATTTTAATCGCAGATCTCACTGCCTCTGTACAAAACTGCACTCAACGTTTATAAACAAAATTTTTTTTCCCTTGGATTATATGAAGCGACAGCACACAACCACTGCACTAGTGGACACCGATTCTTGTGAATCTTGTTGTGGGTGCTTAAATAATCTTGCCGCCAAGCGATTCATCGTGTTCCGGCATGATGTCTGGTGAAGCCGTATGGAGGGCGGGTCTGAGTAGTTGTGTTGCGATGTGTGCCGAGTACAATGTGCTCAATGTTGTTGTGGGGAGTTTGGTTGTGGAGGTCTCCAGATCAATCTCCCTCTGGCGCAACATTGGTGGTCGTGTTGTTGTGTTTTCTTCACCATTGCTTCACCTCGCTCAACTGCCGTCTTCCTTCCTATTCACAAAGGTTTTTTTTTTGTAAATAGGTTCTTAATATACTAGCGCGCTTTACCATCAACGATTGCATAACTACAATAATTATAATTTTAAGAAAAAAATTTGCTTTAACTCGTGGGTTTAAGAAAAACAAGACAGACGAAATCATTCCATACCTACAAGCAATAAATTATATAGTTACAACGTGTAAGAATAACGGCCAATATCGTTTGATAGAAAAGCAGATCCGTCATGATATTATAACGGCCGTCTTTAATATAGTCTTTTCGTTATTTTATTGTTTTACAACATAATTTGTGTGTCTTTTTATATTATTGACTATAATATTGATGATAGCCTCCGTGGCGTAGCGGTAGCGTACGCGGCAGTCGATCCCCGCACATTGCAAATATTTGTCTGCATGAATATGAATATTTGCACTGGTCTGGTCGTGTCTCGGAAAGCACGTTAAGCCGTTGGTCCCGGTTGCCATACAAACATCTAGTGGCAGTCGTTACGGGTTGTTGGAGCCCTCAAAAGTCTAACAATTGGTCTAACTGCAATGCTTAGATATTGTCTTCGGGTTGTGGAGGTCAGACGGCAGTCGCTTCACGGAAAATATAAGTTTAGCCAAAATCAGCAGTTGGACTGGTAAAGCGGACCCCAGACTCCAAAGCTGAAAAGCTAAAGATGCTACTGGGATTAACGCTGAGATGATGATGACTATAGTATTGATGACTGCTTGAGTGCATATAAAAGTTTTAATAAGTATTTTTTTCTTTCTTTGTTTTTTTTCCATAAATTAATATTGAAAGCATATTTTTTGTTACTAGTGCGGGAATTGAACCGTTAATTTAAAGATATATATTATAATATTAGGTCCTTACATATATGAAATTGGCGTTTTGTACTACTAGCCACTTTGATCTCAAATATCTCCTCTTTGCTTTAGAATTCCAAATTCAAATTTATACAGCTACTAGCTGACCCGGCGAACTTCGTTCCGCCTTAAAGGCACATGACTACTTTCTAAATTAGGATAATTTTAAATAAATAAATATTATTATTCAATGATTCTTTATTTGGGAGCACAATCCTGGCGGTTCTCCGGAAATCGTTAATGTGCTACAATACTCGGAAACAACATCCATTGGCCCAATGCGAACGTCATTGCGCTATATTATATGCGTATAGAAACGCTGCCCGATTCAAATCAGTATTTGATGAATTTCTTCTTGTGCTTCGTAAATTATTATCTAGCGCTTGATCTCTGAGGTTTGCTCGACGATTTCGCATTGCCAACTGAGCCGTTTCATGGGCTGCCTCCCTTTGCTCTGGTGCGTGAGAAGCACGAAGTCGAGCCATACTAAGGCTGCGCTCTTCAAGTGCAATTTCTTGCTCTTCTTCAGTTCTTTTTTTTTTTTGTTTTGGATGGGAAATCATCAAATGACCTCTCCCGCTCTGGGCGGAGCGGAAGGGCGTGTCAGACTTTTACCTAGACTAAAACCCACCCGTGTTCCTTCACTTGCCTGTGCAACGGCCAGTACCATGGTTTCTTTTTTAACCAACCCGCAACCCTGTGGACCTGTCCTCGTGGACCCCATCAAGGTGTGCTGACATCTCTTTGAGGCGCATGTGAAACACAACGCGCCGTCAACTCGGGCCTGGTTCTTACCAGGAGGCGAGCTGCCTATCGCTCGCCGCCCGCAAGCCCGCGCCTACGGTGGTCGGGAGTCCGATGTTGCCACCCGACCAGGGCGCTTCCTGCGGCGGTTTAAGGCGTGAGAGTAGTGAGATTTCCGCTCCCTCACGCGCTACGTCTCCTCCTTTGCCAGCATCACTGCTTCACAGAAGGAGGTGAAAGCTTGCCATCATGCACTCTTGCTCCGGACTATGGCCCGGACCAGGGTCGGACGCGAGAGATCGCCGCCGATCGCCGCCACGAGGACACGGCTGTGCTCTACCCAAGTCAGGCAGACCTCCACCATATGCTCCACCGTGTCCTCAGGGCGATGCACACAGTGGTCACCCTGGCGTTTCCTCCCGCCTTATACGGAACAGGAACCTCCCGAATCAGCCGTGTCCGGTGAGGACCTACGTCAGTCGGAAGGTGAGGACGCCGTGGCGCCTCTCTAGCTACTCCTCAAAGAGAGGACTTACCGCCGCTATTGTGGCGTGCTCTGTGCTGGATTGCGACAATCACACTTTCCATGTCGCCATGAGATCCTGCCGGAGCTCTGTCCGCTGTACTGCGATTTTATGGATTGGATATGGACACAATTTAATGGATGTTATTATACATATAAACGTTTATTTTTAATTACTCTATCTATTAAAAGAAACCTCATCAAAATCTGTTTCGTAGTTTTAAAGATTTAATCATACAAAGTGACATAGAGAAAGAGAAAGTAACTTTGTTTTATAGTATGTAGTGAAGTGGTAAATAGCACAGCAATACAATATTAGAAATTTTGAAGTTGAAGTTTGCTTTGGGGCTTTTATTAAAAAAATTAAACCGGCAGAGAGTATTTATATTCCTTGCTTTAAATGAATGCATCAATATTCAACCGGTAAGATTTTTTTAATATGATGAGTAGTGCAGCAGTGTGTTTATACCATTTTTAACAAATGAACCGCTAACTTATATTTTGACTGAGTTGTTTTGTTATTCCATGTCACGTCACACGGGAACGACGGGAACAACGGGAACGGGATAAAAAGTATCCTATGTGATATGTCCTTCTCCCAGTTCTTATCTACCTCCTTACCAATTTTGAGCCATAGTGGTTAAGCGGTTCTTGAGTTATAAATAGAGTAACTAACACGACTTTCATTTATATACATAGAGTTCATTCAAATCGGACCAGCCCTTTAGGAGGAATTCAGTGACGTACACAGGTACAGCAGATTTAGGAATATACCTATGGAAAGCATTGTCATCTACATTTGTAACAAAGATATCAAATCAAATCATTTATTTCAAATAAACCAGTTAAAGGCACTTTTGAATTGTCAGAAGGTCGGTCAGTCAATAAGATGAAGCTAGTCGCCCATTCCAAAGAGTAGGTACCTATGAAGAAGAACGGGCAAGAAACTCCATGGACACTGTTTTAAATTTTTAAGCTATTGTTACAAATATTTGATTACATCATTCATGTTGAAATCAACCGCGTGAGAATGATGCAGAAATATATTGTACGCTGAGAGCGTCCATTATGGAAAACACACAAAAATCAATTCAAAATTTAAAATACGCCGTGGCAGCTAAGAGATGACCAGTTCCCCCTGACGGCGTCCGTTCACGAACATGACGTATGGATCAGCATCATTCAGCTCAACCATATCGAAGGGAACCCAATGACCCAACACCATATCATACCTCTCTCTACCCCTAGAGCTCTTGTTTCAGTCTCTTAAAGTTAAATAAAAAATCTTAAATATTTATTTATTTCTATTTATTTTTTTCTCTTTTAGTTCATAAGTACAATTTTAGTTAAATAAAAAAAATGAAAATATTTTTTTTATTTTTTCCCCTTTTTGTTCTTATGTACAATTTTCTTTTTAAGTAGCTACAAAAATTAAAAAAGAACTATAAATTTGTCTAAAAGAAAAAAAAACTTGTGATTGCCCGGGTTTGAATCGAGGAACACCAGCCATCGCGAGTAGACCATACCAATATCGCCTACGCCACAGCCGCTATGTCAAGTCGCGCGAAATTAGCGCCCATATTATGCGTGAAATATTGCGAAAGAGAAAACTCGAAAATATGCGCTACCCCAGATATAAAACTGAGCTAGGTCAATATCTCGTCCCCGAAAACCCCCACATATGAAATTTCAGCGAAATCGTTAGGGCCGTTTCCGAGATCATATGCTTCTTCAAGCGATCAGCGCCACCTGCCGGGCTGATTTGTGAATCTAAACCATCCAGGTCGCCACTCAAACGCATACAGAAAAATTCATTAAAATCGGTCAAGCCGTTTAGGAGGAGTTCAATGACATACACACGTACAGCAGAATTATATATATAAAGATTTATTCATCAATTTGTGTCTCAAAAACCATATTTCTTTTGTTTTATTTTCTTTTGGTTCTTTCACTGCGTCATTGAGTTTAAAAAAACGAAAATTAAAAATTTCGCGTTATTTACAAATATGAGTTCCGCCGTGGCACCAATGCTGCAGAAACGGCTCGAAGAATTAATAATATGAATGGCAGTGGTGTTGCTAGAGAAAGCACAGTGCGTTTTTGGTTCCAACGTTTTCGTTTTGGAAATTTCTAAGGACTTTTCTAAGGACCTAATAGTATTGTTCAATGAATTTGTATGCCCGTGGGGCTGATCACACTATAAACTCACTTTGTATTATAAGACCCAGGTTATATACCTGTGTATCACAAATAAAACGACGCCGTCAGAGGGGACTGGTCATCTCTTAGCTGCCACGGCGTACTTATTTTAATTTCTGAATTGATTTTTGTGTGTTTTCCATAATGGACGCTCTCAGCGTACAATATATTTCTGCATCGTTCTCACGCGGTTGATTTCAACATGAATGATGTAATCAAATATTTGTAACAATAGCTTAAAAATTTAAAAGAGTGTCTATGGAGTTTCTTGCCCGTTCTTCTCCATAGGTACCTACTCTTTGGAATGGGCGACTAGCTTCATCTTATTGACTGACCGACCTTCTGACAATTCAAAAGTGCCTGTAACTGGTTTATTTGAAATAAATGATTTGATTTGAAACTATTTGATTTGATTTGACAAATACCTACAGTGGTTTGACACAACAATTACTGTTCTACCTATATGTGTTGTTAATTTCATGTATGTATATTGTTTCTGCGTGTGATCATTTTATCCAATGTGTAATGTTCAACATAGTTTAATTGTTTACGAATAAATTAAATACCTACCTACCACCTTTTCTGTATGAGAGGAGATCTGTGCCCAGCAGTGGGACGATAAAATGGTTGATGATGATGATGATGATGATGTAATGGAATACAGTGTCAAAAAACTTTCTGGACAGCAACTAATGTGTTGTGACCGTTCACCTCTTTCTCGGGCAACCAAACTTTACTGTGCCAACATTCGTTGCCAGTAGTCAAATGAAGTGTTAAAACAGGAAAATTGTGTAAAATGCAATATCGTAGCCACAAAATTATTTTAGAAATATGAAATAGCAGCTGGTTTCCTGTTCCCACATGCCGGTGGAGTGTGTTTAAACTTGAGTCCCGGTGGTCCACACGTCTTACATATTATAATACATCATAGCTGGGTACTAGTTTAGCTTAATAAGGTTTTATTAAGAATATTGTGGATCATATTTTATTTTATTTCTTCAGTAAAATCACAAACATCTCAAGCATGGTAATTTTATATTCCTAAAACTTTAAATGTTCTGCAACGTAAACACAATCAGATGCCAATGACTTGGAAAAAATCAATGATAATACCTGCCTATTGTATTTTTTTTAAAAAGAAAAAAAAAGGAATAGGTTCACTTCAACCAAAATGTTCATTTTAGAAGAACCAAAGTCACCGACATAGCTCTGCGAGTCGCTAAACTTAAGTGGCAGTGGGCAGGGCATCTTGCTCGTAGAACCGATGGCCGATGGGGCAGTAAGGTTCTGGAGTGGCGGCCACGTACTGGAAGACGCAGCGTAGGGAGGCCTCCAACAAGGTGGACCGATGACCTGGTGAAGGTCGCGGGAAGCCGATGGATGCGGGCAGCATAAGACCGGTCGACGTGGAAAGCCTTGGGGGAGGCCTTTGTCCAGCAGTGGACATCTATAGGCTGAGGAAGAAGGTTTCACTTTAATTTTGTTATTTTCTTTTTTTAAACTTTGCCCCACACTAACAGTTACTCCTATATCGTGGGTGCGTTCACAAACATTTAAATTCACATACATAAACAGCCAGACCCAGAACAACTACCTGTAGGACATACAAATATTTGTTCCGTGCGGGGATCGACCCCGCAACACGCTGTAGTTAATCACACAGCTACTACACCAACCGTGTCGTCTGATGTTAATTTATGTATACCAATTTTCCATTCATTTTCATAGGTATACACATACACATTTTCGTCGCGCGGTAGAAAGAAAGGGGGATATTACTTCCCTTCCTACACTAACGTTGTACTCTTCTTCTCTTCTTACGGATTTTCTGTCAGGTCACGTGCGCTGCCCTGACTCGAGTGTAAGAATTTTTACGCTGCAAAACACTGCTAAAAAAGTTTTCACTTCAATAGCTTTTAATTGTTTAACATTGAAAAATAAAACAGAGTGATTAGTAGCCTACTGGTTGAAGTCAGGACTCTAAAATAAAGAACCTGCTTATCCTGCAAATAAAAGACAAACTGACTTCGTCCGGGTGAAATTTCAGCAGAACGATTTTGTAACAATCTCACCGTGAACGCTTGGGTGAAATGAACTTGGGTGAAATCAGCTGTCATTTATTTTTTTATTTTTTTAATAGTTATAAACTAGTGCTTGACTGCAATCCCGCCTGATGGTAAGCAGTGATACAGTCGTTGATGGTAAAGCGCACTAGTTTATTAAGCCTATTCACTTAAAAAACTTAGAAATAGGAAGGATGGCGGCGGATGAGCGAGGTGAAGCAATGTTAAACCCAAGACGAACACGACCAAACGATGCTGCGCTAGAGGCAGATTGATCTGGAGACTCTCCACGACCAAACTCCCGACACAACAACATTTGGCGCATCGTACCCGCCACACAACGCAACACAACTGCTCAGACCCGTCCTCCGTACAGCTTCACTAGATATCATGCCGGAACACGACGAATCGCTTGGCAAGATTGATGCTATTGACAGATCTCTCTCTAAGATCACTTCACCTTTTTCACAGTGAGATTTATGCAAAATCAATCAGCTAGTTAGACATAGCCCGAAGAATTGCAACACTAAAGTGGCAATGGGCCGGGCAAGTTAGCCGTAGGACCGGTGCCCGATGGGGCCGACGGGTTCTCGAGTGGTGACCACGCACCGGAAGACGCAGCGTAGTAGGCCCCGACAAGGTGGCCCGACGACCTGGTGAAGGTCGCGAGAAACGTCTGGATGAGGGAGGCGCAGGACCAGTCGTCGTTTCTTCCCGTTTCCTATTATTCGGTTCCTAGGGGTCCCATCGTAATATAACCTCAAGAATAAGGCAAAAAGATTTTTAAATAGCCAGTACAAGCTGATGTCAGATTTCACAAAAAAAAAACCTATACAATTCAAAATCAGATAAAACTGTAAATGTACAACTTTATGTGTAGCCGTGTGTTGTAACCACAGCAATCGTAATGACTTGTTATTACGATTGCTGTGGTTGTAACCTATATAGTTCAGGAGATTACTGCATTTAGACACATACACCTCAGCTTTATTCATCATCATCTCAGCGTTAATCCCAGTCGCATCCGAAGCTTTCCAGCTTTGGAGCCTGGGGTCCGCATTACCAGTCTAACTGCTGATTTTGGCTAAATTTTGATATTTTCCGTGAAGCGACTGCCGTCTGACCTCCACAACCCGAAGGCGATATTGAAGCATTGCAGCTTGACCAATTGTTGGACTTTTGAGGGCTCCACCAACCCGTAACGACTGCCATTAGATGTTCGTATGACAACCGGGACCAACGGCTTAACGTGCTTTCCGAGGCACGACCAGACCAGTGCAAATATTCACATTCATTCATACAAATATTTGCACTGTGCGGGGATCGAACCCGCGCCTCCTTGCGCAGCGGCCGCGTTCGCTACCGCCACGCCACAGAGGCTGTCACACATCAGCTTTATTATTGGAATGTTATTATAATTTTAGGGATAATAATTGAAGGGAAATTAGGTACACCAACATTCAGTCTGGAGATGGGAATCATCTCCAGACTGAATAAGAAATAATTCACGATAAAACACTTTGTATCAACGTAAATTAATAATTTTAGCTGCAATGTAGCATAGTGCAGACAGGTCGGCCTCAGGGGACACAAGCTTGGGCTAACTTAGTACACTAGACTAGGCTCTGAATCTATTATTACTATGAACTGTATAAATATATAACTCTACAGTGTAACATTGAAATAGCCGGAATTAAAGAGACCGCAGGGTAATTACGTAACACAATATCAGTAGCAATGGGTTTAATTTTAACAGTTCAACAACATTCATTGTTTTCACGTTGCTGAGCAGATATAACATAAATGTTCGAACATAAATCATCATCAACCTTTTTTTTATCGTCCCACTGCTGGGCACAGGTCTCCTCTCATACAGAAAAGGATTGAGCGTAATCACCACGCTTGCTCAATGCGAGTTGGCGATTTCAGACTTAAAGTCAAGGTGTTTTCCTTCACCTTTTAATCATTCATTGGTGTCCGAGATATACTAAGAAAGTACATATAATTTGCAAAAGTTACATTGGTACTTGCCTGACCTGGAATCGAACCCGCAAACTTATACTTGAGAGGCTGGTATTTTACCCACTAGGCCAGCAACGAAATAGCAATATGCTTCAAAATTATTCCAACTGGCAGTAGTAGTGTGTTACGCAATTAGGGTGCTGGGGGCCCATTGTTTGTTTGCGGTAATGGGTTGGAATGGGTCTAATTTTGACAGTTAGTCGACACATTTTTCAAACATATAAAGCAATGCATTAGCAATAAGCTTCATAATTATTCAGATTGAGACTGATTGTGTGTTCAGAGCAGTTCATAACCACTCGATGCAGATTGTATACAGTCAGATGTATTCTAAATGAACAGACATCAGCAGGTGGGAGTTTGTTGCGCCTCTTCTTCTTCCAGCGAAAGCACTAGGAGGTGGTGAAGTTCGAGCACTTTGGGTGACAATCTTTTGCATTTATGTCGTCTGAAAAATGTCGATTGTCAGCGTAATTTAAACAAATGACTTTTAAATTTGAATTCATTGGATTTTTTTATAATAGATAATAACCTAGTGCTTGACCGCAATCCCGCCTGATGGTAAGCAGTGATTCAATGGTTGTTGTGTAGCCTTGAAGACACTCAAACTGTAGTCCAACGGGAACACCGTCGCTGGTAAATTGTTCCAGTCAATGTAGGTACGCAGTATAAAAAACGAAGCGAAACGCTTCTGCGTAGTGATGTTACAACGTAAGGGTGGAAATTCAGCGTACGACGGGTCTTCCGATGGTGGAACGGAGATAGGGGGATTAAATCATGCAATTCCCTTGCACACTCACCAAAATGTATCCTATAGAACACCGAAAGGCTGGCAACTCTACACCTGTGTTCCAGGCTTTGGAGACCGTTCTGAGTTAAATCAATCAGTGTTATCAGAGGTGTCCTCCAAACAGCGAAAATATTGTCTGCTTAATTTCAAGATGACTGCTTTTCACTCGGCTGTTGTTTGCTGTCAAAGCGGGTCAAGTTATAGAAATGTGATATTTTGGATGCGATAGCCTGTCGGTAATAGTATGGGTTGCCATAACTCAAAAGCATTAATAGTAAGTACCTGTAAAAATGATAATGTTGCCGTTCATAATTAACATTAGTAAAGTAGTTGATTACTTTGAATGCTGATACTAGAAATAATTCTACGTAATTTTTATATTTTTTAAAACTAATTGTCTTGTCAGCCAATCTGCCGCCTAATTTCATCTAACCTTATAAACTAATCTTAATTTTTGCTTCAAATTTCATGCAATAAGACTCTGCTTTGTCTGCCTTCGAATTTTTTTTGAATATTTTGGCCATATTGCCAGAAAAGATGGAGACAACCTCGAACATCTGATGTCGACGTTCTAGAGGTCGCAGTCCAAAAAGATGGACCGACCAAATTCATTCATCTCTGGACATCGGCCTGCATGATGCTAAACATCGGAATACGAAACGTCTTTTGGTCAAGGTCTTTGTAGGTAAAATCAGCCTGAGCTGCAACTGTACTTTTCGCACTTTAGCGAGAGAGGTGGGAAGCAGTGAGACGGCAATAGTTTCTTCAAATACCTATTTTCCAAAATACTTATTAAATAAAGTAAAAATTAAAAATACTTATTTTCCTCGGGACTAGAGTCCCCTCCTAATACATCAAGTTTGTCCCGAAGTCATTTCTCTATAGCTTAGTTGACAGCTCATGCCACAAGTAGTTAACTTTATAAATAGGTGCTGCTAGAAGAATTTGAGCTAGTAGGTACGTATATACAGCTTTTATTGGAAATGGTAATCTTGTAACGGAGCATAGGCGAAGAGTAGCCAGCCTATCGGTGTTCTATAGGATGCATTTTCATCTCCGTTCTATTCTAACTTTCCCTGATCTTAGCAGTGGAATATATATTGATTTGAAATGTCGCATGACGTCACGCCGTGGTATATTTTGTACCACGGCGTGACGTCTATTCCTAAGTATTTGAACGAAAGAAAAAAAAAATACGTGTTCAATATTTTTTATAAATCTGAGGGACATTAAATTATTTTTTAGGACACAACCCAATTCTCGTCATTCGCCCCCACTCCGTAACTTTAATACGCTGGGTCTTAATTTTTTTTATTATCTATAAGACGGACTAATTATTTTTTTGATTTTCATACCTAGGACATAACCCTATTGCCGCTAAACGTTATTGGACTATCAAAACGAAAGTTATTCCCACGTTTACTACGCAATTACTCCGAGATTGAAACCCGCAAATACATACACACACAATAACCAAACAAAACAAACATATCATCATCTACCTAGCTGTTTCCCAACTAGGTATGTTGGGGTCAGCTTCCAGTCTGCCTGGATTCAGCTGAAACAAACAAAAACAAAAAACAATTTAAAACAAGCGCGATCCAACATCACAAACTACAAGTGTTCCCTAATTTTCTCTAATTAACTGGGAACGTGCCTCAATAAGCACCCTGTATCTACAAATGTAACACATTTTTATGCTACAAAGTTTGTTAATTTCAAACGTAGAGCCACCAGGGGTCTTGCAGAACTTCCGTGCTGCATGTGAGTACGTGACTGAAATTCTGCCGGCTGCACGGCTGCAACTTACTGCATTTGCATTTTGAGCGGTACACTCCTTTAATGGTCTGTATGCAGCTGTCCCAGTCTAGGTGATTTCACCTCAATGGTTCGAAAGAAGGAAAGATTTGGTCTGAGTGATAATTTTGTCGGAACTGAAACGTGGTCGCTCACAATGGGCCTCATACGAAGGGTCAGAGTCACACAAAGGGCAATGGAAAAAGCTATGCTCGGAGTTTCTCTGCGTGATCGAATCAGAAATGATCCGCAGAAGAACCAAAGTCACCGACATAGCTCTGCGAGTCGCTAAACTTAAGTGGCAGTGGGCAGGGCACATTGCTCGTAGAACCGATGGTCAATGGGGCAGTAAGGTGGCGGCCACGTACTGGAAGACGCAGTATTTAATTAATTATAATAATAATTAATTAAATACTGCGTCGTAATTTTGTCCGTATAAATAGATAAGGTCGCAACTTAATTGCGTGAAAAGGTAGTCGCGGTTCAAGTACATATATTAACACAAATACAGATAATACAAATACTTATATCCTTAATTTAAATACAGTATTAGATTGTTATTTTCAGAGACAATAGTAATAAGATTCCTAGTTACACGTACGTTACGTACCATACAATATCGTGGGAGATCACTTTCTCATTATGGATGGAGTCTTTTTAAATATGAATTATTGGAAAAATAACTTTAATCCGTACACAATAAATTTTAGTTTACGTTACAACTTCAAACATCTATAGTACTTTTGTTAAATAAAGTTGTTTTTTATTAACTTGAGATAGGGAGACGAACATAGGATAGCGTAACACTAATTAAAATTTTGCGTTCCAGTTTCAACACAAATCGACATATTTAATGACAATATAAGCGTCCTTATCACTTTATATTTTCAGCTGTGTTACTGTAAACGGTATCAGGATTAAATGTTTGAAAAAAAATGGTTCATTGTTCGTCAGTGATTTTTGCGAAAATAAAAAGTTATTTTTAGCGAAGATTGCTACAGCCTTCTTCCGTTTTCATAATTAATTATTCATTGATAATCTGGCACCTGAGGTCAGAATAATACAAAAAGCGGACTCCCAGCGGTACTAACACAAAGTCTTCATTAATAAACGACTGGGAAGTTAAAAAGAAATCACCTCAAACACTGAATAAAAATTGTATTCATGAGCAACCCCCTGTCGTCTTCGTGGTGTGTCAAAAATGATGGCGACCATGAATACTTAACTTAATTCGTTCGGGCGGCTCACAGAAGAAATAGGTACACTTATTGGCAGTCGTTATACAAGAAAAAAGGCCTCCGCAAACATTGAGGCGGGACAGAGACAACATCTTCGAAAACTTGGAGGACAAAATGTGTATGGAGTCCGCAATTTTTTGGGCTAAGCAAAGTTTGTTTCGGCTAAAAGATGGCTGAATACATAAAGCATTGCGTTGAACGTTTCGTGTGAGCAGGATTTTACTGGATTAAGCTTCAACCCTTTGTCGGTTTTTCTTCATTTTGATAGATCAAGCTTGTTGCAGTTCGTCCGTACGGGTGACCGTGATTAGCACCGAGATCCCTTCGTGTCTTGGAAATCTCGTTAAGTCGTTAGTTAGTTGAGGTTGTCATTTTTTAATTTTTGATAGTCGTTACCAGTTGCCAGAAGACCGAATGTCTGACAACCAGATATAAAAGGTATTATGTTACCCAAAAATCTTAGGACATGGTTGGTGCGGTGCCTGACCGATCAACTGCTGTACTGCACGACGTAGGTTCAATTTCCGCACGGAACATACAATATGTAAAGAAAACCCTGTCCGATCCGTGAAGGTATTGTTAGGTATCGATAACTGAATCTACTAATGCCCACAAAGACAGACTAAACTTAAAAAAAAAAATCCCCCTAAAAAAAATAAATATTATTTCGCAAAAAGAGGTAACTTAATACATATGCGGTAAACAACCCCTTCCGCGGGCGGTGGGGGGCAGGGTACGCGGCACCTGTGACGTGGTTGCGTCGCTATTCGCTTATAATAATACCGGTATTGTCACTTTTTTAAAAATTACCAAATTTTGGGGAAATTGGAATTAATTCCCGGGAAAAAAGGATTATTTTAAAATTCATTAGTATTGTTACTATGATGATTATGTAAAATTTTATATTATATTTGGTCAAGTGTTTACCTAACCTTTATTATCCTTATGGGTCGGACAGGGTTTTCTTTACATATTGTATATTTACATCAAAACAAATCAAAAGTCATTTATTTATTCAAATTAGGCTAAGAAACGGCACTTTTTGAACGTCAATATTACGTAAGATATAAGATAGTCCCCCAAAACGTGCGCCCTTCGCCACTTCCTAGTTCTTTCGCTTAGAAAAAGTGGTGGAACAAACTCCTCAGCAGAACAGCTGTCAGTTCATTTAAAAAACACATGACTTTATACTACGTATAGTAACACAAGAAAACACATGACTTTATACTACGTATAGTAACACAAGAAAACACATGACTTTATACTACGTATAGTAACACAAGAAAACACATGACTTTATACTACGTATAGTAACACAAGAAAACACATGACTTTATACTACGTATAGTAACACAAGAAAACACATGACTTTATACTACGCCTACGTACACAAGAAAACTTAAGTGCAGTGCATCGTTTGCTTTCTATTTCATTGAGAAAAGGACGAGAGACGGAGAAGATAATTATTTATTTATTTATTAAAACTTTATGCACAAATAAAAACATTGCACAATGGCGGACTTAATGCCTTAGGCATTTTCTACCAGTCACCCTAAGGTAATGCAGAGCCAAAACATGGTAGGTGCTAAGATATAAAAGAGAAGTTAAAAGAGAAATACAAAAAAAAATATTATTATAAATACATACATATAAAATATAAACAGTAGAGAGAGGTAAACAAATACAGATAGAGAAAAAAAAAATTATACTTTTGATGAATCTGCCAATTTCTTGCGTAAGTATTCGCGAGCTTTATTTTTAAATGTGTACCGACTGGTCAACATCCTGATATTCTGGGGAAGATCATTCCAAAGGAAAACCGCCTGGACAAGAAATGAAGACTTATGAAAACTAGAGCGGTGTGAAGGACATCGTAGAAGACAATAATTGTAAGAACGAAGATTCCTATTATGCGCAGAGCATAAATTAGACTAGGCAGTTTAGACCTCTCGGTGGTAGGCCACAACATCAGCTGCCGGCGTAAGTTACCACCCACCAGACAAAGTCATGCCGCCAAGCGATTCATCGTGTTCCGGCATGATGTCTGGTGAAGCCGTACGGAGGACGGGTCTGAGCAGTTGTGTTGCGATGTACGTGCCGGGTACGCGCGAAATGTTGTTGTGTCGGGAGTTTGGTTGTGGAGGGCCTCCAGATCAATATCCCTCTGGCGCAGCATCGTTGGTCGTATTGTTGGGTTTAACATTGCATCACCGCTCTCAATTGCCGTCTTCCTTCCTATTTACTCAGTTCTTTTGAGTGAGTAGGCTTCATAAACTAGCGCGCTTTACCATCAACGATTGCATCACTGCTTACCATCAGGCGGGATTGCAGTCAAGCACTAGTTTGTAATTTATATATATATATATATATATAAAAAAAGACCTGTTCAATTAAAATACTCCAGAGACAGTTTAGATGTAATTAAAACATAGCCTATAAAAATACATCAATTTGTATCAAGTGCTGACTATTTTAATATGTAAAACTGAACTAATAATTATCTTCTGTCCTCTTCTTATTAAAATAGAAAGTAAAAGATGCACTGACCTTGTGAACAAGGAAATTGGAGCCATTAACGCTCAAAGTTGGTCACGTGATATTCATTATGTCTGTTAAAATAGAAGTAATATTCTAGACTATTTTACCTCTTACATATTCTGCCTTAGATCGTCCGAAATACGAGAAGTAAAGGAATGAAATTGCATTAAGCTTCAATCATTATATTATCACATTTAAACACAACTATCTAATTACAAACCACTTTCTTTAATATTAATAAATTATTTTTGTATTTTTACAGCAGTCAAAACATTTTTAATACCGATGACGAGACAGGACATCATTTTTCTTTTATCATTCGAATTTTAACATTTTCGAATCGCAGTACTAGAGTAAACTAAAAAGGTTGGTTTTCTGTAAAACGAACAAACCTTATTTTCAACAATGTCAATAATCGATTTATGTAAATTTTCGTCATTTTGAAAAAAGATAAAATGGTGGACAGGTACGAACAGTACGCTACGAATCTTGAACGCTCTTTATAGGCCTCTCTACACATGTGTTTAATCGAGATTGATATTAATATTATGGCATATCCCGCAGTTTCACCATTTGCTGTATAAATAGACGGTCACTTAGCGAAGTCTGAAGTGCTAGACTAGATCCATGAAACGTTAGTAGGAACCTAATATTAGTAACGATGACAGCACTTAAGGAACTTACATCCCTAAATCATTAAGTAGTAAGTGTGGTATAAACGTATTCTTACATGGTTTTTAAATCGCAACAATAATAGCTTTCCAGACTCAATTCCTCTCAGCTTCTCTTTTTACATGCTTTTTATTAGCTTCACTTGTATTTTTGCTTGCTTGCTTGTTTGCTTGTTTGTTTGTTTGTCCGTCTCTAACTCTTTGGACTACGAGTGAGTGGTTCATTACTGTGAACTGTCCCACCGTTTTCAATACGTTCGTTCATTCGTTTAAAAAAAGAAAATTGAACTAAAAAGCTGAAAATAAATATAGTTTAAAAAACTGAAAAAAAACCTGCTTTAAAAAAATATGTAATTAAAAAGTTAAAAATAATTTTAAAAAAGTGTGAGGCGCTTAATATACAAAAATTATGGCACAAAGCGCTACGCACTTTTTAAGGACACTTATGTAGATTGTCATCAGAATTAATCCAATCCTTCGAGTATAATCCTAGGATAGGATAAAAGACATGTATATACATCATACACTGTATAACCTTAATTAAACAAAATTCGATGATTGATTCGATACTTTGATTTTTTTTGCCCATTCTCAATATTCGCATTCGCACATTCATCTTTCAAATACTCGCATTCGCATTCACAATCGCGAACATCTAAAATATGACAACCCTTTTTTTTGTTGGGATGGGAAATCATCAAATGACTTCTCCCGCTCTGGGCAGAGCCGAAGGGCGTGTCAGACTTTTACTGACTAAAACCCACCCACGTTTCTTTACTTGCCTGTGCGACGTCCGGGGCCACGTTTTCTTGTTTAACCAACCCGCAACCCTGTCCCAAAATATATATGACAACCTTGGGTTGCATATCCAAAGACATTCGTAGATCCTAAACGAAAGCACTTAAACCGTCATTACAGTGGGGCATTAGGTAGCAAGTTTGGTCCCAAATTCACCCGTTTCATTAACTACCTAATGATTTCCGATAGCCTCGCACTACTTGTTATGTATTCACAAAAGATAGGAAGATTTTTTTTTATATTTACATGAAAATTGTTAGGATAGTAATAATAAAACTAGCCCCTAAGAGGGAACTCTAGTGGGGCTTTCTCTATCCAAACGTATTCCGCTGTTTTCTTCGTGGATATTTTTTTTTAATAATTATAAACTAGTGCTTAACTGCAATCCCGCCTGATGGTAAGCAGTGATGCAATCATTGATGGTAAAGCGCACTAGTTTATTAAGCCTTTTCACTTAAAAAACTAAGGAATAGGAAGGATGACGGCAGTTGAGCGAGGTGATGCAATGTTAAACCCAAGACCAACACGACCAAACGAAGCTGCGCTAGAGGGAGATTGATCTGGAGACTCTCCACGACCAAACTTCCGACACAACAACATTTGGCACATCGTACCCGCCACACACATCGCAACACAACTGCTCAGACGCGTCCTCCGTACGGCTTCACCAGACATCATGCCGGAACACGACGAATCGCTTGGCGGCAAGACTGAAGAAGACTGAAGAATGCTTTTAAAGCAATTTTATCCGAACTTAATTAATAAAAGAAATAGGATACTTCAAAATCGACCGCCGGCAGCAGTAACCACCCACCAAGCAAAGTCTTGTCGCCAAAGAGATTTTGTAAATATAATTTTAATGTAAAGGCTAAAGGCTTGTCGCCAAATGATTCGTTGGACGGAGGACGGGTCTGAGCAGTGGTGTTGTATGTGTGCCAAGTACGATACGCCAAATTTTTTTGTATCGGGAATTTGGTTATGGGGGGTCTCCAGATCAAACTCCCTATGGCGCAGCATCGTTGGTCGTGTTGTTGGATTTAACATTGCATCACCTCGCTCAACTGCCGTCTTCCTTCCTATTCACTCACATAATTCACGCAATTAAGCATATTCACGCAGTGAATATATATATATATATATATATATATATATATATATAATATTTCCTTTATAAATTAGCATATTCACGCAGTGAATATGCTTATTAAGCTACGCGCTTTAAAATCACCGATTGCGTTACTGCTTACCATCAGGCGGGATTGCCATCAAGCACTAGTTTACAAATAATAAAAAAAACCATAAGCGCTTTCACCCTGCTCTCTGTCCACCCAGTAACAGTTAGTAAATACAGCGTGATGTTACATATTATTGCATGTTCCCTTGCCCTAAAATTTAGGGCCGAATTATGCCCGAGAAAATTGAATTAAGATTGTGGCTACGAAAAGGGTGACATCAGTGAATTTCTAGATCTACATGGAACCATAATTTAAGTGCCTTCAAGGCCAGTGAATAGGCTCATTATAAACTAACTTAACCATCAACGATTGCGCCACTGCTTACCATCAGACGGGATCGCAGTCAAGCACAAGCATATAACATGAAAACTGAAACTGGAAATTGCATTATTTAATTCCCCCATCTCCGTTCCATCATCTAACACATATAATATCATATATAATAAGAGGAAGTCCGAAAGTGGCACCGGTAGCTGAAAAGTTGTGTGGAAATCGGTTGTCATGGTACGGGTATGTGTTACGGAGAACTGAGGAGAATGTCGTGAGGAGAGTCTTAATTATGAATGTTGATGGCTATAAGAGTAGGAGAAGACCAAAGAAACGATGGATGGAATGTGTGAAGGATGATATGACTAAGAAGGGGGTGACTGCCGAGATGGTTTCTGATAGGGATGCATGGAAGAAAAAGACATGTTGCGCCGACCCCAAATAAATTGGGATAAGGGCAGGAGAATGATGATCTCCGTTCCATCATCGGACGACCCATCGTACGGTGAGGTTCCATACTTTTTTTCTGGATGGGAAATCCTCTAATGACCTCTCCCGCTCTGGGCGGAGCGGAAGGGCGTGTCAGACTTTTACTGACTATAACCCACCCGTGTTTCTTCACTTGCCTGTGCGCTAGAGCCCGATTTTTTTTCAACAACCCACAACGCGAGTTTCCATCCTTACATTGTTGACACCACTACGATCCGGACGAAGCGTTTCGCCTTTTCTTTTATATGGCGTACATTAACGAGGGTCTGGAACAATTTGCCAGCGGCGGTGTTTCCGTCGAACTACAATTTAAGTGTCTTCAAGGCTAGAGTGAATAGGCTCTTAATAAACTAGCGCGCTTTACCATCAACAATTACATCACTGCTTATCATCAGGCGGAATTGGGTTGTATCCTAAAAAATAATTTAATGCCCATCAGATAGATTTATAAAAAATACTGAACACGTATTTTTTATTTTTTCTTTCTTTCAAATACTTAGGAAGATATATTGATTTGAAATGTCGCATGACGTCGCGCCGTGGTACAAAACATATCACGGCGTGACGTAATAAGCCCCCACACTGTAACTTCAATACGCTATATGTCAATAGTTTTTGGTAATTTTGACAAAATAAAAAATACGGTTCCTAATTTTGTTTATTATCTATAAGACGGACTAATTATTTTTATGTTTTTCATACCTTGGATACATCCTAATTGTAGTCAAGCTCTAGTTTATAATTAATAAAAAAAAAAACTGAAGCCTACCACTACATTCATGACGTTCATCATAGCCTGTTAGCCGAAGAACTGTTGGATTAGACGTGTTCTTGAGTAAAGACTGTGGATCGGCAAACTCCCAGGCTGGGTGCAGCGATGCTCTTCGCATAGTGGCTGGTAACATCTGGATGAGAAAGCGAGCCATCATAATTTAAGTCTGTATTTATAAAAAAGTATAACTTACTAACTAATGGGAATAGAAAAGAATGCTCTTTATTATGCTAAAAATTACAGAATATAAATATGAAGATATAACATTTAACAGAATTCTAATAAAAATACAATTTGTCACATTCAACACTCTGTGCTCTTTCTCTTCTCTCCAACGCTGCAGATCTATGTATGCTGTACCCGTAAGGGAATAATGTACACGTAATAATGTAATCATCATCTCAGCGTTTATCCCGGTCGCATCCGAAGCTTTTTCAGCTTTGGAGTCTGAGGTCCGCTTTTACCAATCTAACTGCTGATATGGCTAAACTTGCGACTGCCGTCTGACCTCCACAACCCGAAGGCGACATCGAAGCATTGCAGGTGACCAATTGTTGCACTTTTTGAGGGCTCCAACAACTCTTAAACGACTGCTACTAGATGTTCGTATGGCAACCAGGACCAACGGCTTAACGTGCTTTCCGAAGCATGACCAGACCAGTGCAAATATTCATATTCATGCATACAAATATTTGCACTGTGCGGAGATTGAACCCGCGCCACCTTGCGCAGTGGCCGCGTCCGCTACCGCTACGCCACGGAGGCTGTCACACGTAATAATGTACGTAATTAAGGAATTATGACTATAATTTAATTATTTCTATACCAACTAAATACATAATGGAAAGCAAGAAAGTATTGAGAATTGAATTGAAAATGGTGAAAGAATGGTAATCTTATTAATGCTAATATCTTATTCTACTAATATTGTAATTGCTAAAGTTTGTGAGAATGTATGTATGTGTGGATGTTTGGTACCCTTGCACGCAAAACTACTGAACCAATTCGGATGAAATTTGTCACATATACCTATGGTTTATAACTGGGACTAACACAAAGAATGGAGGACTTTTTACCCCGATATTTTTAAGGGATTAAAACTTATGTGAGTGAACCACTAGTAGCTTCAAAAATTAAATAATTTCAGTAAGTAGTTGGGGTTGCCAACATGCATACTCATGACTTTACTAACTTTTACTACTTTACTTTACTAACTTTTTAGCTTTGATGTTTAGCGTTAAAAGTTGTCCTCGTGAAGCAGTGAAACGCAGGCCTACCCGCGAAATGGCGGGCGGCGGAGCTAACGGACGAGCATGGTTTCACCTTTTTCTCTATACTAATACAGCTTGTTTGTTTGTTTGAACACGCTAATCTCAGGAAATACGGGACCGATTTAAAAAAATATTTTTGCTTGGGATAGCCCATTAATACAGGAAGGCTTTAGGCTATATAACATCACGCTGCAATCTATTGATACGTCCGTGTTTTTATAATTATGCTCCGCTCCAATAGGAGCGGAGCATATAAAAAAAAACGAAGTCGCGCGCGGCCGCTAGTTCAAAATAAAATCATCAATCGACTGCTTGTCTTATTTCCCAAAACTGTAACATTTCATCATAATTTTGCATGCTTAATTTTTAAGCAAAACATGAGCTCATTTCATATTTTAACAGCTTTGTATACCATGTTTTTTGCAAATAAATATTATTATTATTTTTAACTATATTGGAGTCAGCTTCTAGTCTGACTGGACTCAGTTGAATACTAGGATTTTACGGAGCTACTGCCTGCCTGATAAAATAGGTATAAGAACGGTTATTTTAGGCGACTTTCAACAATGTATATACCAGCTCGCCTGCTCGCCAACTCGTGGTGTAGTCGCATTGAAACCATGCGAATATACGCATCCATACTAATATTATATATGCGAAAGTAACTCTGTCTGTCTGTCTGTTACGCTATCCTGCTTAAACCTCTCAACCGATTTTGATGAAATTTGGCACAGGCAATCTTTAGACCCTGAGAAAGAACATAGGCTAAAAAATTTGATGTTGGTAAGCTAGTAATTCAATAAATATACATCTCCCTACATCTATCCTAAGATCCTAGCCATCCAAACACAACACCCATTGGTATACATACAATGACACCATTATCTTCAAAACCGTTTCTGTTCAACTGCGTAAATAACGCAAAGAATGTTGTTGAACAGTCAAAATTAAACCTAAAATGAAGGCCATTGCTACATTAGTAGCAATGGGTTTCATTTTTACTTACTACTAAGTAAGTTACGCAATTGTCCTGCGTGTCGCAGGATCCTCCATATTGAGTAGTGTAGGTACCAAGTAAGTTCATACACTTCAATCAAGTGAGTTAAAATAATAAAAAAAAAAAAAACAATTATAACTCACTCGATTGAAGTAGAAGAACAGAGTAGAAGCTAATTGGGCATCAACAAATTCGTCCGTATCGCTGTCAATGGCATAAGAGCCCAAAAGGCTGGCAGCATTACCACGTTGCATGGCAATTCTGAATCGTTAAGTTAAAAATAGGCCAGCCCTCTAGCCACTAGAAGAGTCAACCAACCACTTGGCTATGCCCCGAAAAATTTGAAGAGCACAAAGACCCCACGGCCCAAGTGTTTCAACTGCAACAAATTCCTCAAACACATAGTTCCCAATAAGATAATATTAGCGTGTATAAGATTTTCCGCTTCTACACCAGTAGCCCTAGCATAGCCTACTGTGTTTGGAAGATAAGAGTGTCCAATAGGTACACTTATCCCACACCAAAACCCTACCCAAATTCAAAAGCATTATGGTAATTCAAAATTCGATTTCAAGATGGCCACTTCCGTAGCCCCTAGGGCACAGGTAAATGTAGGAACACGGGTGGGTTAGTCAGTAAAAGTCTGACATGCCCTTTCCCTTTGCCGAGCAGAAGAGGTCATTTGATGATTTCCCATCCGCAAAAATAAAAAGCAGAGATGCCAATAAAAGAATAGTAATTCAATACACGCTCTTCTTCTAGCCAGACACGATACACAAAACGCTTAAGCCCGTGAAATCAATGTTGAAATTGTTTTATCCAAGCTTTAAACTTAATTAAATATTATAAATAAAGACAAACACCGCGGCGTTTAAAGCCCCATTCTGAACGTTCTGGTTACAGATAAGTTTATAAGCCTCCTATTTTAGAGTTACAACTTTAAATTATTGATCTTTATAAAGTCGAGGGTTTAATAACTTTTCAAAGCTGAAGATGGTACGCCTTTTGATCGTAGGACCTTTTATTCTAGATATAATAAATAGGTTTACCTTAATATATACATGTCGTGGATCGTCTAATTCATTTTAAGAAAAGTTGTTCATTTGAGTTACATAGTAATAAGGTCCGCTTGAACGTTATTTTGAACGTTACGTGGACAGAGTCATTTTGGAAAGTGGGGACGGTTGAACGGTCACTTTGCATCGAGACGTGGACCAAGGCACTTCTCCGAACTGAAACTGCCGGTTTGCCTTTTTAAATTGTGATTGGCAAGATTGGAGAGTATATTTACACTTCGTGCTTTAAATCAAAACTTCACCTACAAAATGAAGCCCTTACCACCACACTAAGATACTGATAACACTACCGCTCCGCCGTCGCTGACTACGACATACATACAATATGTAAAGAAAACCCTGTCCGATCCGTGAAGGTATTGTTAGGTATCGATAACTGATTCTACCAATGGATAAAAAGACGGGCTAAACTTAAAAAAAAAATCCCCCTAAAAAAATAAATATTATTTCGCAAAAAGAGGTAACTTAATACATGTGCGTTATGCAACCCCTTCCGCGGGCGCAGGGCGGGGGGCGGGGGGCAGGGCACGCGGCACCTGTGACGTGGTCGCGTCGCTATTCGCTTATAATAATACCGGTGTTGTCACTTTTTAAAAATTACCAAATTTCGGGGAAATTGGAATTAATTCCCGGGAAAAAAGGATTATTTCAAAATTCATTAGTATTGTTACTATGATGATTATGTAAAATTTTATATTATATTTGGTCAAGTGTTTACCTAACCTTTATTATCCTTATGGGTCGGACAGGGTTTTCTTTACATATTGTATATATACACTAGCTTTCCGCCCCGGCTTCGCCCGCGTGGAATTCGGTTATATCGCGTTTTTTAGATTTCCCTCGGGAATAAAACTAATTAAATGACGATTGATCAATTTTCGAACGGAGATGAAAAATGATTAAATTACTAAAATGGCTATTAAAAAATATGGGTTAATCGTAGAAGGGTGAAAATTTAGGATTGTATGTATTTTTGTATGTTGTATCATAAAAAAATACAAACTAAAAATTTTGTCTAAAAAATAAGAAAATAAAATAGGGGTGGACTACTCCTAACATTTAGGAAGATTAAAAATAGATGTCGGCCGATTCTCAGACCTACTCAATACGCTCACAAAATTTCATGAGAATTGGTCAAGCCGTTTCGGAGGAGTATGGGAACGAAACTGTGACACGAGAATTTTATATATAAGACTAGCGACCGCCTAGCGCCTAGCGAGCGACTTCGTTCGCGTGGAATAAGTTATGCTCAGCTGCTATTGGTCACAGCGTGATGATAAGTAGCCTAAAGCGCTCCTGGATTAATGGGCTATCCAACGCTAAAAGAATTTTTCAAATCGGACCAGTAGTTCCCGAGATTAGAGCGAACAAACAAACAAACATACATACAAACAAACTCTTCAGCTTTATATATTAGTATAGATATATAATTCTGTTGTACATGAGTTTGTCACCTAACTCCTTCTCAAGAGCGTTTACGACACAACTGGCAACGTCGCACTTTAGTGTCATTATTTTTTATTGTTTAATTGGAGCTGTATTTTGCTGCTGATGACATATGGATCAGAAACGTGATCCCTCACTATGGGCCTCATCTCAAGCTCGCACAGAGAGCTATGGAGAGAACTATGCTAGGTGTTTCTCTATGTGGTCGAATCAGGAGTGAGGAGATTCGTAGAAGAACTAAAGTCGCCGACATAGCTCAACGGATTATCTCTCTGAAGTGGCAGTGGGTGGGGCATATAGCTCGTAGAGCCGATAGCGCAGATGGTGCAGCCGATGGGGTAGAGTGAATATCTTGAATGGCGACCACGTACCGGCAATCGCAGCATCGGACGCCCACCAGCTGGTGGTCGGCCTGACCAAAATCATAGGGAAGCGCTGGATGCAGACCGCGTCCAACCGTTGTTTTTGGAAATCCTTGGGGGAGGTCAATGCCCAGCAGTGGATTTCGTGTGGCTGAGATGATCATGATAACAATGATGATATTTAAAAAAAAAATCCTACTATTTAGATTTAGGTGAAAAGTGAGTAAAAGACAAGATATCATCGAGTTTATAGTTCTATTTATATGGAAATAATGCATTGGAAACTTGCAAGGAGTTATTTTCATAGTAAAGTAACTGTAAACACTGATACACCTACACCACACACACACCCATTCATTGCTTACATTTTAAATAAGTGGTAATTTGAAACTAAGTTTTATTCCTACTAAAACTCCTACCAAGTGCAGCAAATTGTCAATGAACTGTAAGAGGAAAGCGCCTGTGGCTGCAACACAGTTTACACTAGCACAGCAGCACAGCTACAGACGTTCACTTTGTATCAAATAATGCACAGCGTTGTACATACACAAGTTTTTTTTTTTTTGAAGTGACAACGTCATATAATTCGATGGAGCTGGCTGCATGCACGAAAAAACATGAATCATGCGGCGTTACCCCGTTCCATTTAAAGCAAGTGAAGTGCAAGCGAGAGCGCGGAACGAGCGACAAAGAGGCACAATCGGCCTCCGCTTTCGACAGCGTTCGACATCTGTCTCTCTCCTACTTGAGTACTATACGTGGACAGCTGCTATACAATAATACATTTACATGTTTTCGTCGAATATGAAGTGCAGTGAAAAGTGAATGTAGTGTCAATTGTTTACAGCAACGATAATTGCGGCGATAAAGGTTTGTAAAATGAAACCATTCTATCAGTAGTTTCTTATGACGTAGTCACGTTCAGCTATCGTCAGTGAACCGACTTTACAGGCCATCGATTTTTTTAAATTAAGATGGACATTATTAAAAATTTTGTAGGATAATAGGTAGTCGCTCCAGCTAAATTCGGTAAGACTGGAAGCCAACCCCAACCGAGTTACGAAAAGGCAGATGATGACGAAAAGTTGAGTAAAAACAAATTGATGTTTTTGGCTAAATTTTATTTATAGAAAAAAAGGTAAAGTTATCAAACTAAATTTCAGTCGAAAACAACCTTCGGTTTCGAAACTTCAATTATATCTGATCCTGCAGGGTAATTGCGTTACACACCATCAGTAGCAATTGGTTATATTAGGTTTAACAATAGGCTTTAAAATGATTCCCATTGATAATAATAGTATGTTACGCAATTATGGTGCTGGTCACTTATCTCCTTTAGTGGCTGTACATAGTGGATGGCAATAAATGATTTGAGACTTCCCAAATCCCATTATGCAATAAGATAAGGCTTTGGAAGCAGCTTGATATGCATTGTGTGTACAATTCTCAAAAGTCGTTATTTTAATAAAGATATCTCAATAATAGAGTGCACAGGTGGGCTAGTTGTATTAACCGCGACTAACAAATTGTAGGTCGTAGGTTCTAACTCATCAGTTGCTTTAATTTGTGTAAATTATTTCATCACCGCCGCTCTCAAAACGGTAAAGAAAAACGTCGAGAGAAACCAGCATGTCCCAGAGACAAAACCCGCACTGGACCCGCGTATTAGATTACGGCCTAGTCCCTCTCACCTAGAGGCCCAGGAGTGAAAACATTATAGGCTGATAATATAATCATCATCATCATCATCTCAGCGTTAATCCCAGTCGCATACGAAACTTTTTCAGCTTTGGAGTCTGGGGTCCGCTTTACCAGTCCAACTGCTGATTTTGTCTAAACTCCGATATTTTCCGTGAAGCGACTGCCGTCTGACCTCCACAACCCGAAGACAATATCGAAGCATTGCAGTTAGACCCATTGTTGGGCTTTTGAGGGCTCCAACAACCCGTAACGACTGCCAATGGTAGATAATGTATGTTATGTATATCTTAATAATAATATATGAAAGGCGGCACGATTTCCGGGCATGCCACTGGTCAGATGAATCAATCAAGCACATTATTTCCAGATGTTCACGTCAATCTAACGGAGAGTACAAACATAACCTTGTAGCCAGGATAATTCATCAGCAATTTGCTCTCAAATACAACTTTGTGGAATAGGACCGTCGTACAAGAATATGTCCACCCAGTTCTTTAAAATGAAAATATCACATTGTACCTACTGAGATCGTTCCATCATCACTGACAGGACTATTGTTGCCAATAGGCCTGATATAGTGGTGGCGAATAAATCAGAACGACAGTGATGAGAATAAGTCCTCGTGAAAGCTGAGAAATATAAACAAATCAAGTATCTTGACTTGGCTCGCGAGATTTTCGACATGTGGGATGGAGGCAGCAATTATTGTGCCGATGGTCGTGACAGTTAATCGCTTAATAGCCAAGAGCCTTTTTTTTCCGGATGGGAAATCATCAAATAACCTCTCCAGCTCGGGGTGGAGCGGTAGGGCGTGTCAGACTTTTACTTACTAAAACCCATCCATGTTCCTTCACTTGCCTGTGCACGAGAGTCACAGTATCCCTTGCGAACAACCCGCAGCCATAGCAGGCATTGATCATCTTCGTGGACCATGTCATGATGTGCTGACATTTCTATGTAATATGGACACGGCGGTGCTCCTTCGAAACCGGGCTACACCGTATGCTCCACCATGTCGTCAGGGCGATACCCATAGTGGTGACACCCTGGCGTTTCCCTCCGCCTTATCCGAAACTAAAACCGATGAGGATCTGCTTCAGAAGGAAGGTGAGAACGCCATGGTGCCTCTCTAGCCACTGCACAAAGAGGGGATTTACCGCCGCTATTATAGCATGCCCAAAAGCCAATAACCTCGAGCAGCACCTCTGGAAGCTCCGTAAGATAACTAGACAATCTTTTATATATTAAATGTTTATATACTCTAAAATTTAAATTTATATGTACTACAACGTAATGTTTAGATAAAGGAAATAATAATAATAACACTTTGAAAAAAAACCGACATTTTCGATCGGATATCACTTTGATTCAAACAAAATAAACGATGTAAAGAGAAAAAAAATTGTCTCGTAGTAGGGGCACCATATTGTTAAATGGCGAAGGATAATCTTGAAAATTTGCCAGCGGCGGTAATTCCGTCTGACTTCAATTTAAGTGTCTTCAATTCTAGAGTGAATGAGCTCTTAAATAAATAGATACTATCTTTATTTCGATATATATACCTATTTATCGAAATAATTACGATATATTCGATATTCTCTTTCTTTTTTTAAACTTGCTTATTTAATAAAAATTTTACTTCTGTTGACATCAGAATAATGTGGTTTCTGTTTATTTTTTACAGTTTTAAGATGTTTTCGGCGTATTGATATAGGTATGTTATTAGTAGCGTTTCTCCTTTATTTATTCATTATATTCCGTTTTCAATTCTAAATATTGACAGTCACCCTACTCTATCGGCCCGTTTTCCTTAACGAGGCAAGTGTCGAAGTAAATCAAGTTTTCACGAAATTCTTATTACATTTCCCAAGCTCTTAGCGCCTCTCCAAATTGCATTTGAACATTTTCGTATTATTTTTTCTGTACCTTACTTTGTGTATCTATAAATAATTTATAGGGCACCGTCAGTAGGGATTGGACATCCCTTTGCTGCCATGGATTACATAAATTTATATATTTAAACTGTTTTTTTATCAACTCATTTCGCACACAAAACGTTTTGCATCGTTTTCACGTGGATAATTTTTAACATGAATGTTGTAACCAATACCACAGTCTAAAAATCATACAGTCGTCCGACGAAGACGTCTAGACAGAGCAATTGTGCGGAGTGTGAGGGACGAGACGCGGATAAGCGGCACCCGAGCTGCGAACAAATCGATGTTCGTAGCTCGGTATCTATCATTAAGGGCTGACGCGTGTTTGTTTTTTTATTTGTTTGTTTTATAATTTGATATGAGTGTCAATTTTGAGTATAATTGGGGTGCTTGTTATGAAGAAGCCATCCTTTTTGACATCCAAGATGGCGGACGTCATTTTTTTATAATTTAATATGGGTGTCAATTTTAAGTAAATATAATTTGGGTGCTTGTAACGAAAAAGCTATCCATTTTGAAATCCAAGATGGCGGACGCCAATTTAAATGTAAGTACATATTTACAATATGATATGGGTGTTAATTCCGAGGTGGATTGGGGTGCTGGTTACGAAAATGGCATCTAAATAACTTAAATTTGTCTCAAGTTGTTCCCTTAGTAAAAATAGCAAATTAATTAAATATAATACAGCTATCGATGTTGATCTGAAATAAATAAGTAATTTCATAAATATTGTTTATTTGTGACAACCCTGGCCGATGCGTTACTGTCTAGACGATGTCGGTATTTTACACGAAATCAAAGGCGTCGACCTACTGTATGATTTTTATACTGTGCCAATACTGTGTTAACATACTTATTTTTTTAGCAGTAGGCCAATTGCATAACACACTATCAGTAGCAATGACTTTCATTTTGACAGTTCTACAACATTCATTGTTTATTTACGTTGTTGAGCTGACACATTTTCGAACACATGGAGCAATGGATTGTCAATGTGTTTCGATATGATTCCAACTGATAGTAATAATGTGTTACGTAAATGGGATACAGGATCATATTTCATCACCACTAGCTTAAAACTGCGAAGAAAACCGTCGCGAGGAAACCGCCATGTCCTAGAACCAAATAATCGAAGACGTGTGTGTTTAGGCATCAACCCGCACTGGGCCACTCTGACGAGGTCTGTGCCACTGCAGCGGGAATTTATAATAAGCGGAATATGGTATCTACTCTATCCATCTCTACAAATAGAATAGAATAATCTATATGACGACTTCAGCCACGGCGGAGCGATATGGTTGTCACCATCTTGGTGTGGTGGTAAGGGCTCCATTTCATAGGTGAAGTTTTGAATTAAAGCACGAAGTGTAAATATACCCTCCAATCTTGACAATAACAATTTAAATAGGCAAACCGACAATTTCACCCCGGAGAAGTGCACTAGTCCGCGTCTCATAGAGAAGTCACCGTTCGATAATCCCCACTTCCCAAAACGACACTGTCACGTGCCGCCATTACAAAATAACGTCACACTCACAGCGTTTACCCCACAACTAGGTAAAACAAATAATCAACTTTTAGTAAAATGATATCGTTATCCATGACATATATCATGTACAGTACAAGATTTGAATTACAGAACATCACAACAAATAAAAGAAACAATTTCCCGGCGGTAGTCTTTCCGTATGACTACAATTTATGTATCTTCAAGGCTGGAGTGAATAGGATTTTAATAAACAACGCACCTTACCATCAGCGATTGCATCACTACTTACCAACAGGTGGTATCGCAATCAAGTACTAATAAATACCTAATATTAAAAAAAAGCAATTGATTTTGTTCAATTGTTATTTTTTTTAATTTATTTATTATACAAACAAAAAATAAGCAACATTATAGGGTTTTATTAAATAATAATGTACCTAGAATATAGTTACAGTGGCGATCAAAAATTCAGGCAATCTCAAAAAGTAATGGCTTGACATTACATTTGTTATAATTAATCATTTTGAAAAATGCAGCCTTTATTTTCAAAATGGCGCGACAGTTAGGTATACTAAGTTCCATATAAAAATCTTCAAAACCCTTTTCCCGGGGCGAAATACTGGGGAAAGCAAGTAAAATATAAAACTTTATTCCATCGGGTCCGTTTGGTGCAACGACGGACTCAAATACCAAGCGGTTAGCCAGAGCAAGAGAACGGCACTGTAAAAAACTGGCCAAGCACGGTCGGCCCTCGCACAATGGATAGTTCCGTACCGTACTTAAAAAGAATGTATCCCTAGAAAAACATAAATTTATGGTTGAAAATGTTCTGCTATAACATAATATTTATTTGCTTATTATTATTAGACATTACACAAATATGTTATTAGACATTTGTCATATACACAAAAATACATTTATGCAAGATGGTTAGAACTTTAATTATACGTTTAGTATATGTAGTTAACGTACATTTTAAACTAAAATGTAAGTTAACTATTGTAAGTATTTTTAGATCATCATCTTTATCTATAAAGATGAATTCATCAAAGTAAAAATGTATGTAAGTATGGTATTATTTCGTTTCTTAGGCACATTAGTTTTTGAGAATATAAGAGGTGGACTTTAAACTATGTATTTATTTTCAAAATATGCAAACATATGTAAAAGTTGGTTCCCATCTCTATTCCATCATCGAACAAGCCGTCGTATGGTAAATGATGATGATGAGACAGGAGTACAAGTTACACTGATTCAAAATTGATTTTTGACCATTACAAGTCTTTGTTTGAGTCACAAATGTGTTTGTATACCCAACTTAGCAAATCGCTGTGTCGGACGGACAGACAGACAGCGATGTTAGATTTCCGTTTTTTATTTGGACGTACGGAACCCCAGAAACAACGGCAGAGCAAAAAAGAAATAAACTCCATTGTTACAGAGAATAGGTCCCGAGGGCATTGAGGTCCTTTAATTGCTACGTTGAAACCTACTGGATATCCATCGATAGGTTTTTATTGTCCTATTTTCTTGATTTGTTCACTAGTTTTTTTTTTTTTTTTTCAAAGAGGATTTGATAGGTAAATGAGGAAGTAGGTTAGTGACGTCAGCGGGGGAATAACGTTTTGTGCGGACATCTTATGAAGCAATGCCATGCTTGTCATGGCGCCTCCGCCGGGACGGAACAAGCGGGGTAGAGCAAAGAGGTGCTGGCTTGACGTTGTAAGAGATGACATGCGTGCCAACAATCTCACACCACAGGATGCTAAAGATCGCGCGAAATGGAGGAAATTAAGCAAGAAAGCGGACCCCGGGCTCCAACGCGAATGCCGGACTAAGATGATGATGAAGATCTTATGAAGCAATGGTGTAGAAATTTGCTTCATCATCAACCTTTTTCTCGTCCCACTGCTGGGCACAGGTCTCCTCTCATACAGAGAAGGATTGAGCGTAATTACCACGCTTGCCCAATGCGGGTTGGCAATTTCATACTTAAAGTCCAGGTTTCCTCAAGATGTTTTCCTTCACCTTGTAATAAATCATTGGTGTCCAAGCCTACTTAGAAAGTACATATAACTTACAAAAGTTACATTGGTACTTGCCTGACCTGGAATCGAACCCGCACACGTATACGTGAGAGGCTGGTGTTTTAACCACTAGGCCACCATAAAGCAATTATGCTTAAAAATGATGCAAGTTCTGACTAGTCTCTTGGTCATTATATTTAGTCATTTTTTTAGGTACATCAAACTACTACAAAATGAATATATTTAAACGATTTTTTACTTTATTGCTGAAGCATTAGATACAAAGTTGATTGGTTATCCTTGTCAACTTTGCGTACATACTAGCGTAATTGCTGGCGTCTGTAGGTACATTGTAAGTAGCTAATTGTTGAATACCTACAAAGTAAACTGGGTGAAAGATTACGGCTAAAATAGTGACGCTACTGAGATGAATTGGAAGTATAGACAACAGCACATCAAGCTACTACATTCTGTCAATTTTCTTCCCTAAATTTTCAACTTTATCGCCAAAGCATTAAGATTCAAGGTTGATTGGGAGTACATATTTTACAACTTCGAATACCTTGACCTACAACGTATCTACTCAACCGTAGAAATATTTAAGAGTGGACTCTAGTGCCGATGAATTTGAGAAATAGGTATTTCAAGAAACTATTGCCGTCGCGTCACTTTCAACCTTTCCCCCTAAAGTGCGAAAGGGACAGTTGCAACTCTGCACTGATTTTAACTACAAAAACGTTGACCAAAAGATGTTTCGTATTCCGCTGTTTTCTTTTTCAAAACACGACAAATCTCAATTATTTTTATATCAAAATTTAGAGGATAAGTATACCTATGCCTCTAATATTTTGTTTTTTGTCAAAAACTTATTACATTTGTGTTATATTCGTCTGAACATCGCGGTAAAAAATGGGTTACTTTTTGGGATTTTGAAATATCATCTTTCTTTTATTGATTAAGTTTTCGAAAAACTCAAATAATAGGGGCGCGTATAATCAAGGTGTGAAATTGTAGAAAAAAAATCATTGCTCTAAAAGCATTATCCACGAAGAAGACAGTGGAATACGTTTGTATGGAGAATACGTCACTAGAGTCCCCTCTTAATGCGTTGCCTTCCGAGTTAAATTGATTTATAACACCCACTTATCTAAAAAGCCTTTTCATTAGAAAAATTAATGTATTTTATAATCTAGAATATTTTAACATTACGTTGAAAACTGTTTGACATTGTTATAATATTTACAACTTTTGACATTATATTTGAAACTGTTTTGATTCTGTATTTGAAATTGGTTGACATTATACAATGTGTAAAGGAAACCCTGTCCGACCCATAAGGATAATAAAGGTTAGGTAAACACTTGACCAAATATGATATAAAATTTTACATAATCATCATAGTAACAATACTAATGAATTTTGAAATAATCCTTTTTTCCCGGGAATTAATTCCAATTTCCCCGAAATTTGGTAATTTTTAAAAAAGTGACAACACCGGTATTGTTATAAGCGAATAGCGACGCGACCACGTCACAAGTGCCGCGTGCCCTGCCCCCCGCCGCCCGCGGAAGGGTGTTGCTTACCGCACATGTATTAAGTTACCTCTTTTTGCGAAAATATATTTATTTTTTTAGAAGGATTTTTTTTTAAGTTTAGCCTGTCTTTGTGGGCTTTAGTAGAATCAGTTATCGATACCTAACAATACCTTCACGGATCGGATAGGGTTTTCTTTACATATTGTATAATATTTAAAACTGTTTGGCATTATATTTAAACACTTGGAATTATAAATATACAACATTATTTTTGTTTTTGCGAAACCCGAAACACGTGTCCAGTATTTTTAAGTAAAGAATCCATGTACAAAATTTCAATAAGATTAATGAAAAACCATAAAACGACAAACAACCTTTGTTGTCCCAAGAAAAGTTGTTTGTGGTTTTAGCTCCGCTCGGGCGGGCAAGCGCGGTGCGTTGATCTCTGGCGCCAGCTGTGGAGCGCGCGCATTACTAGGGTTGCCAACTTTTTTTTAGCAGAAATAAAGTATATCTGATTTTAAAGGAGGTAATTATAGAGTACGGACTTACAAAAAAAGAGTATCATTTATTTTTTACTTTTAAAAAAGGTACTTTTTTGCGGCACATAACAATTTTCCATTGTTTTTAAAAGAATTGTATGAGTCCTAACATTCCAACTCTAAATTTATATATATCAAGAGCTCATTTTTGATTAAATTCAATGAAGCTCTGTTTCTCTCTTTTCGCCACTTCAAATTCATGACCGAAAAGACTCTTTCAGTAAATGCTGAAGTGGCGGGAACAGCCGGTATAGCTAATATTTTTTTTTAAACAATCCATTCTTCAGGACATTTTTTAAAATAAATTGCCGTTTTTCTGCAGTGGAATTTTGCATAAAATCTGCGTTATTAAACAATTCGGCTTGGAGTTCTTTTAAAATTGTTACTTCCGAATATAAACTGTCCATGTGTGAGTCTTTGTAAATTAAGTTTCCCTTCTATAATTTCTTCTAAATGATTAAATTCAACATTAGTTTTTAAAGATATTGTATTTAGTGAATACAGCCAGTTATCACTACTAAAATCAAACCATTTTTGTAAATAAGTCAAACATTTGTCTATACACAATGAAAAATTAGTGTTAATTTTATTATACAAGTCAGGTGATGATTGTTCAAGAGGTTTTAATTTCTGTTTTGTTGTTTAGCCAAAATAGTTGTCTTTCAGTCTTTGCTGTAATTCTGATTTTAAATTTTCCATAACACCAAAAACATCTACAATTGTGACAGAGTAACCTTCCAGAGATTTAACAGTTTTGTGGAATATGTTTAAAATATGGCTGACGAAATATAAGTAAATTTCAATTAGATCATGCTTACCTACACTCTAACATACACTCTAATATACACAAAACAACAATAGATTTTGAAATATCATAGGGCAGTTCTCATCAAGACTTTTAAAATAATCGCGTAGGTATTGGATGCCAATTCAATAATATAGTATCAATACACCAGTTTTAGTAAACATTTAGTAAAAAAGAGTATTTTAGCGTACTTTATTAGTGTTATAGATTATAGAGTACGGCTACATGATATAGAGGGCAATACTCTATTTTAGAGTACGGTTGGCAACCCTAATCGTAACCACTGAGTAACACACTGCAACAATTTCTAAATGTATTTGGGAAAAAATATAACATGGTGTAAAAGTGATTGTAATCGATACAGTTGCTTATTCTGAACAAACTATATTTAGGTTTCGCTTAAACAAAAAATAACATTATATATGAATGATGTACTTAATAATTAAAGGTTTTAATTGGCGTGCCGTTGTCGAAAAAGTTTTTTTTTTAAAGTAATTAGTTTCATTTAATAAAACTGAGATAGGTATTTCAAATCCATAAAACATTGGCATAGTAAGCACTATGTTAAACAAAACTATGTCACGTCTACCAACAAATTATCTACTCATTTGGAAACATTATATTTAAGTATAAACAATATTATCCATTGTTGCCGGCAAGCAAATATTTTACGACCCACGCAATACCGGGCGAAGTGCTGATAAAACAATTAAACTGGCAATCGGGGAATTCCCCGTGTCAGTGTTGCAAGTACTCGTAGTAGTATTTATTTATTTATATATTCTTTATTGTACACCAAACAAATATCGAACAAAAACAATCAACACAAAAAAACATACAATGGGCGGCCTTATCGCTAATGCGATCTCTTCCAGGCAACCAAAGAATGGACAGATTCTTCGGAACCATAAATGGAACTGTCGTTGGTGCAAATATTATTACTACAATATACTAAGATAGATACACAAATACATACATATACATAAATAAATACATAGATACTGAACAGAACAAGTTAACAAATAAATTAGCGAAAAAGTGTTTGTTGGACGAAGATCATAACGACAAGTAGTGTTCCTTCACAAGTCTCTTGAATTCCTGCAACGACTGCGCACGTTTTATTTCAATTGGCAATGCATGCCACAAACGAGGGGCCTGAACAGTAAAAGATTTATCAAGGAACGTTGTGGAATGCGTAGGCATTTTGAGCTTTAAGTTTTCTGATGACCTTAAAGATTTAGTATGTGAGTTGCACAGAAATTGAAAGCGATTCTTGAGATAAAGAGGGGTGGAAGGAGAAAAAAGCACATTGTATAGAAGGGAAAGAATATGAGCATTCTGACGAAGGCGAATTGGTAACCTTGAGCTTCACACGAAATTCGGATACATGGTCATATTTGCGCAGACCGAATATGGACCTTATACAAACATTTTGAAGTCGCTCAAGCTTATCTAGTTGGCTGACATCAGCATAGTCAAGGATGGGTAGAAGAAGTGACTGCGCAAGCGCAATCTTGGTGGCAGTCGGTAGGAAAATACGTAATCTCCTCAGAGACGCAGCGGATGCAAATAGCTTGCGGCTTACTTCCTGCAGCTGGGCAGTCCAAGAGAAGGCTTTGTCAATATACATATATTCCCAAGTTCTTAACTTTTTCACTAAAGGGAACCACTGAGTTTTCAAAAGAAACTTGAGATAGGGTCGTCCAGTCGATTCTAGAGACCGTCCTAGAACTGCCGACGACAATAACCTGCGTCTTTATGGGGTTGACCAAAAGCCCATATCTATACCATCGCCGAGCCTCATAAAGAATAGAGATAAACAAACCAATTTAGGATAATCGCAACTCACGTTTTACAAAACTCCTGTTATTTACATGATTATCGACTTTTACATGCTAGCTATTTATTAACAATTCCTATTTCAGCATATTTCAATAGAATCACTAAAATAACATGCATAATAACTTGGTATTTCGAAAAACCATTAAAAAGTCGACATTCATTTTACGTGATAGCCATACTAAAAAAGAAAGATGGATGAAATCCAGGTATTAAACACTTTTTGTGGAATTCAACCAATGAATAAAGTTGAGGCATTTGTCAATACAATTTTGCGTATTTTAATTACTTTCAAATCAACAACATAACACATGCATTGTAATACTTTCAAGTATGGACTAATTATAATATACATGTATCAAAAAATTTAACCTATTAGGAAATTAGCTTACATTTGTGTGTCATATTTCATTCACATCGGTTAAGCGTTCTATGCAAAACATAAATAAACTGTTTAGATTAGTAGGAAGTAGGATTATTACTTTTATGAAAATCATCTATGTAGAAAAGTTTGTTAACATCTGTCTTTTAGGCGTAAACTACTCGTTGCCTAGCAACGGTTTGTTTACCTCTATTCTTTATCGACTTTGGCTCAAATATATATTAGTTACTAGCTTTCCGGCCACGGCTTCGCACGCGTGGAGTTCGGTTATATCGCGCTTTTTAGATTTCCCTCGGGAACATCAAATTTTCCGGGATAAAAGGTAGCCTATGTTCTTTCTCAGGGTCTAAAGATTGTCTGTGCCAAATTTCATCAAAATCGGTTGAGAGGTTTAAGCGGGAAAGCGTAACAGACAGACAGACAGACAGACAGACAGACAGAGTTACTTTCGCATTTATAATATTAGTATGGATTTAGTAGTTTTTTTTTTACATATTTGTTTGGGGAATAACGAGACGCCAAAAAAGGTAAGTTAGTTAACAGGTTTCGGATCAATAAAAATTAATACATTTTTTTTATCTAACTTTTATTTCTTTCTATTCCGATGCTGCCAACCAACATTTTTCGGTCGGAAACGTTTCATTTCATATGAATTCAATTTTGACAGTGCAATAGATTAAACCTGTTGCACACAGGATACTAGATTACTAGATTTCATTTAGTAGTAACAATTTAGAGTGAAAATGATGCCTACGCCAGTGTCATCTCGATCCTTGACCAGGACCAGAATAGTAATAGTTAGTAGGTAACAGTACACCCACATTTCGCCAGTTATTTCTAAGCCCCATGTATTACCACCCTCTTCTACTTCTTTTATTCTTCAGTCTATAGAGGTCCACTGCTGGACAAAGGCCTCCCCCAAAGCTTTCCACAATGACTAGTCATGTGCTGCCCGTATCCATCGGCTTCACCAGGTCATCGGCCCACCTTGTTGGAGGCATCCCTACGCTGCGTCTTCCGGTACATGGCCGCCACTCCAGAACCTTACGACCCATCGACCATTGGTTCTACTAGCAATGTGCCTTGCCTACTGCCACTTAAGTTTAGCGACTCGAAGAGATATGTCGGTGACTTTGGTTCTGCTGCGGATCTCCTCATTTCTGATTCGATCACGCAAAGAAACTCCGAGCATAGCTCTTTCCATCGCCTTTTGTGCAACTCTGAGCCTTCGTATGAGGCCCGTTGTGAGCCACCTAATGGGTAGAAATACAGAGTTCAGGCTGTTACTGATAACTTCCAGGTGCAAAAACCCAACAACACCGATCCAGGAATCCAACCTGACTCTCATGCTAAGTAGTTGGGCTTGCGATTAATACACGAATGGACGGCTGCATGATGAGTTCCGTACATTATCTATAGAAAATAAAATAATACTCTATTTTAGTATTTGTATTATAGCAGCAGCAGAAATATATTATCCAACAGTAGCTGTCACGGTTCATGCGATGCAGCCTGGGACTAGGGTTGCCAGATGCGGACATCTGGCATCTGGCAAATCCTTCAAATGCAAAACTTACGCAGCTTCTTGTGTGGAGTACTGAAGCCACATTTGGGCTGGTGCTGCCAAGTGTCACCTGGCCACTTTGGATTCAGTGGAGAGACGTGCAAAGAGGCTGATTGGTGACCCTGATCTAACTCGAGTTGGTCTCCAAAGCTTAGAGCACAGGCGTAGATTAGCCAGCCTTTCGGTGTTCTATAGGATGCATTTCGGGGAGTGTGCGATGGAATTGCATGATTTAATTCCCCCATCTCCGTTCCACCAGCGGACGACCCGTCGTACGGCTGGTTTCCACCCCTTACGTTGTTAACACCACTACGATCCGGACGAAGCGTTTCGCCTCCTTCTTTATACCGCGTACATCGAGGGACTGGAATAATTTGCCAGCGGCGGTGTTTCCGTCGGACTACAATTTGAGTGTCTTCAAGGCTAGAGTGAATAGGCTCTTAATAAACTAGTGCGCTTTACCATCAATGATTGCGTCACTGCTTACCATCAGGCAGGATTGCGGTCAAGCGCTAGTTTATAATATATAAAAAAAAAAAGCTCCTCGCTCGCTGTCTGCATCTGCGTCTGCGGGCTCTCACTTCATCACTGTACCCGTCTCATTCAATCATATCATCCGCGCGCGCCCCCGTGTTTTATTTTTGACTAACTGTGCCCCGTGGTTGTACCCGCGTAAGCTTCAAACCGAAAGAGCTCAGTTTATATAAAATAAGCGCCTGTTATAATAATGCCAGCAATATGTACGTCGTACGTTCCACTCCCGTTTTCGCAAAAATTTTTGTTCCTGCTCTGCTCCTACTGGTCATAGCGGGATGTTTTATAGCCTATGTCCTTTCTCATGCTCTAGACTATCTGTGTACTAAATTTCATTGCAATCGGTTCAGTAGTTTTGGCGTGTAAGCCGGACAGACAGACAGAGATACCTTCGCATTTATAATATTAGTATCTATTTTTCGAGTTTTAGTTTACCTAGTCGATCACTAGGCTATAACAAGTTCGGCAGTGTTAACACAGTTGACCTAAAGCGCACTATTCACCAAAGCGGCCCAGCGGCACAGCCTGCCGACACGTCGGCGGCTTGCCAGCGGCTAGCAAACGCAAGCGCTCAGTTGTCCGGCGACCATAGATTAGTATAAGTACTAACCCGGTGACATTTCAGCTGTAGTGACGTGCTAGTATTTTAACTGCCAAATAAGTTTCTGATGTCGAGCCGCCGACATGCCGCCGGCAAAGTTTTATGACTTGCAATGACTGAAGCCGAAAACCTAGCCCGCCGGAAAAATGTTGCCAACATATGCCGCCGGGCCGGCTTTGGTATGTAGAGCGCTATAGTATCTAAATACTCGTTGATAGAAGCAAAGTTGTTGTGTACACATATACAACGTGTAACATAAAGGGTATATACATAACAAAGGCATGTCATCTTTACATGATATCAAACGATATTGTAAGGGTTTTTTAATTCTATCTCTTTAAGTTAGGAAGTTATGAGGAAAAACACCGCCTGTGATAGGCTACTATCATACTAGTCGCACAGAGATATTGAAGACATTTATCGGATTTTGGCAAGTAACGTGACGGGTAACGAGTAGTTATTAACGTATGTAGTGTGCTGCCACGTTTATTATGATTTTACTTTAAGAAACACGCGAAACCGAAAATTTGGTACCAATTTTTTGAGTATTTTATTTTGAGTTGAAACCCTTCCGATATCGTTTGATATCATCTAAAGATGCCATGCCCTTGGTATGTATATACCCTTTTTGTTACACGTTGTATTGTGTATTTTTTCGCAACTCATCTGGCAACCCTACCTGGGACAGACAGATGGACGTCCGTCGGCCGAGAACAGACGGGCGGTGTAGTCTTAGTAATAGGTTCCTTTGGATACGGAACCCTAAAAAATAAATTAACAGCAACTACATTCTCCCCACACAGCACACATATATTATTGCTGAGCATAGGCCTCGTCTACTAGGCGTTTCAATTACTTATGCTTTCTGATTGGGTTAATAAATAAAACAAATGTTCTAAGTATGGTTATTTGGTTATGTTAAGCCATTTATTTACAAAAATATGAAATTCTATTGACATATTTTATTCGCATTGATACATATATAAGTGAAGATAGGAAGAAAATACATTTATTTAGCACAAACTTAAAGAAACAGCATACATACAACAGAATGATAATAATTCTAGTAATTTTATGAATGTTCATAGTCAGAAGGCTAATCTAGTCTCAATATCATTTAGGCTCAAACAAATGACAAAAACATGTCGAAATGTAAAGAAATTACCTGGCTTAATTCCCCCATCACCGTTCCATCATCAGACGACCCGTCGTATGGTTAGTATCTACCATGTTACGTGGTTGACACCACTACGATCCGTCTTTTATACCGCGGCGTACATCGAGGGACTAGAACAATTTGGCAGCGGCAGTATGTCCATCTGACTACAATTTAAGTATCTTTAAGCCTACAGTGAATAGGCTCTTAATAAACTAGCGCGCTTTACTATCAATGATTGCATCACTGATTACCATCAGGCGAGATGGCGGTATTTTTTTTTTAACAGATTGTTGCTGATCATACTGTGGACCTTCTTAAAATTACGAAAATGGCCGTGTGTTTTCAGCCTCAAACTGTAAAAAAAAAAAATACCTACATTATGACAAGTTTTTGACATTAATTGTTTCGCCGAGAAGAGACCCCGACTATAAATAGATTTTGAAAGTTTTAAATGGCAAGACATGGCCCACAGATAGGTAACGTCAATATAAGGAACAAAAACATTTTGTGCAAACATTTTTTTTAAGAGATCTAATTGTTGCAAACGAGAACAATAATTTATAAACATAGGTCCAGGTTGTACAAAGACCTGTCAAAAAATTCTGCTATCGATATGAAAATATGCATACAGCAAAATCAATTTATTCACATAATTATTAACAACCAATTCCAGATGACTTTGGACAAACAACCGCTTTAAAGGTGAAGAATATTCGTATCTTAAAGTATTGTTACGAATGGACCTTATGTCGATGGCATAAGGTTCAAAATCGCGTGACATGCAGTGTGTCACTTTTAAGCCCTATTTCCCCGGATCTAGACATTTTCTAACAGTATATTTAAATTATACAATTTAATCGCTCTTAGGGATGCTTTTAACAGCGCCAAATATAAAATACACACATTTATATTGCTGAGCAGAAATATAGCAATAAGGTTCATTTAGTAACCTACGGTCTGCACTAATTACTTTCCATATACATACACAATAGGTATGTAAAGAAAACCCCGTCCGCCCTATAAGGATAATAAAGGTTAGGTAAACACATGACCAAATAAAATATGACATTTTAAATAATCATCATAGTTACAATACTAATAAATTTTGAAATAAGTAATCCTTATTTTCCGCGAATTAATTCCAACTTCCTCAAAAATTGGTAATTTTAAAAAAAGTGACAACACCATTTTTGAGGGTATTATTATGAGCGGATAGCGATACGACCGTGTGCCGCGTGCCCTGGCCCCGTTCGCCCGCTCATGTATTGCCTACCGCACATGTATTAATTTACCTACTATTGTGAAATAGCATTTATTTTTTTAGGGGGATTTTTTTAAAGTATAGCCTGGTTTTGTAGGCATTAGTAGAATCAGTTATCGATACCTAATAATACCTTCACGGATCGGACAGGGCTTTCTTTACATATTGTATTTAAGAAATAGTACTTTACAAATTAGAGTTTTCCATTGCACCAGGTAACTCACGAGTGCTAAAAGACAATCGATTTCTTACAAACATCCTCGACTTATAGAATTTGTATAAAATTAAACAAACCAATATAAACAGTATTAATGCTACGCACGTTTCTGTAAAAACTGATTTGAACCCATCATTATTCAACACCAATTTCTCATTACTTGGGCTTGTGGGAAACGGTTTTGTCTGAAAATGCAGCAAAGAGATTTTTTTTTCTACCTCATGTATAACGTTTTGCTTTTCGTCGGCTATAAATTTTTCCAGTTCTTTTCTCATTTTTTTTATATACGGAACTATATCTGCTGTATTGTTAGAAGTTACTAATGGCACTGCAGCAGTGGTAGCAATAGCATTTTCATGCAATGAGTTAAGGATTTTTCTTAGCAGCGTATTTGTATCGTTGTTCAATGATAAATTTTCTTCGTTGATAATGTTGGATTTTTCAATCACACTCGTGATATTATCCAAATATTTATCATTATCGTTTTGCACGATATCCTCCTTTTTACTTATATTATATAAAATATTTCTCATGTCCACAAATATTTCATTATTTTTACTAACGTTATAAACTGTCGTATTAGATCCGAAAATCGGTCGTTCCTGGTCTTTATTACACGTCACTCCGTCGATATTCTCACCATTATACTCATCTATTTTAATTGCTGTTATTTCAAAAGGGATGCCGTCTTTCTTGAGTTTAACTAAAATGCTACACGGTAAAGGATTGTCACCTATACTCAACTTTGATAAACTTCCTGCAAATTCCTGAGCGTTTATTTCGACAATATTGTTATGATCTACTATCAACTGCGATAGACTTTTCACTTCATAGAATCTTTCACTTTGCAAATCTTTGATACTATTGAATGAGATATCGAGGGTATTTAAATAAATTAGACCACGGAAAATTCCATAACCAATAGTCGATAAAGAATTATGAGAAATGTTCAAAGAAAACAAGAACTCGTTGTCTTTAAACGCTCCCGGTTGAATGAAAGATATTTTGTTGAAACTTAAGTCTAAATTAAGAAGTTTTTTGACACCAGAGAAAGCTCCAATTTCTATTCTAGAAACACTATTGTTCCTTAAAACTAAACCAGTTAAATGTGTCAAAGCGCTCAGGTTTAGTGCACTAATATTATGAATACCTGCATCGGAAATCTTGACTACAGCAATGGTCGATTCCTTATTTTTTTCAAAATGAATATGAGTTTTGATACCTGATAGGTTCAGAATTTGTAAGTTGTTGGTCTTATTCAATAAGTTTTGCGTAAACCCAAGCTTTTCGTTGAAAGACAGATCTATCAAACGTATATTAGTTAAACTTCCAAATACATCATATTCAATATTCTCTAGTAAATTATGAGCCAAATTAATCTTAGTTAAGCGAGATAGTCCATGTAGCGATGTAGAAGAGACAGTTTTTATGAGATTATTATTTAAAAGCAAAGTGCTCAGCCCAACTAATTCTGTCATATTTACAAAGAAGTTTTCTAGTTCATTATAGGACAAATCAAGCGTTTCTAGATAACCGGTATGTACGAAAACATTAAACTGTAGTTCTTTTATTTTACTTCGAGACATATTCAGATCCTTTAATTTATTCATGTAATTAAAAGAAGCATTCTGCACAATAGTCAATAAGTTACGAGAGATATCAAGGGTAGGTAATGAGATTAAACCATCAAATGTGTCTCTTTTCAACGTTCCAGACAAAGGATTGTTAGATATTTCCAGGTTTATCAAACTTCTTAGCGATTTAAAAGAGTATGATTCTAATTGGGAAATGGAGTTGCCTGATAGATCTAAATATTCTAGACTATCCAAAGCTTGAAAGTGTTCATATTTTATTTCAGCTAATCGATTATTCCTCAGAATCAATGTCTGTAGATTAGTCAGGTCTGCTTTGTCAAAGTCTATGTTATTAATTTTGTTATTAGCTAGATCTAGCTCTAGCAAACCTGTCAATGTCTTAAAACATTTGTTTGATAATGAATTAATCCTGTTGTTATTAAGATACAATGATTCAAGTCTAGTCAGACGGTTGAAAGCATAATCTTCAACTGCCGTCAGTAATTGGAAACTTAAAAACAAAGTTGTCACATTGATGCCTTCAAATGTACCTCTAGTTAATGAACCTTCTATAAAATTATCATTTATAGAAAAATTACAAATAGTCTTGTTTTTGAACAAGTCATTGGGCAAGGATCTTAATTTGTTTCTTGAGAGATTTATACTTGTTAAGGACACTAAATTCTGAAACGAGTCTTTATTTATGGCTTCGAGTACATTATTACTTAAATCTAAACTATAGAGGACAGCCATATTGTGAAACACGTTATCAATAGTCTTGATAGAGTTTGAACTCAAATCCAGAAATTGAAGATTATGCAACTTGTCAAAATCATTTATTTTAAGCTCTTTTATTTTGTTGCCGCTTAAACTTAACGTTTTTAGTTCACTAAATCTGAAAAGAGAAGAATTTATATCGGTTAACCCGTTATTTGACAGGTTGAGATGTAACAGGCTCCTGGTGCCATCGAATGTAAATTGAGTCAAGCCCTCAATGTAGTTGTGTGACAAATCTAAAGTTTGAAGATCATCAATTTTATCAAAAACAGTATCGGGGATTTTAACCAAGTAATTGTGTGACAGGTTTATTTTCTTCAGCGTGCTATATACATGCTCATCACTATTAATATTGATATCACTTATAGTATTGTACGATAAATCTATTTCATTCAACTTGTTTAACTCATTCGGATTAGATAAAACAGCTACTTTTAACTGGTTTCTCGATATATTTAGTTTTGCTAAATTCTGCATCGTTTCAATAGTTGGTGACTCTTTATAATCGTTGTCACTAAGGTCTAAAGAATAAATGATATGTAACAAGTCTTCATTTCCATAAATTTCAGGGACAGCACCAGTAGATGGATTTTTAAGGACCAGAAATATAGGGTCAATTTGGCATTCAGCATAAAAGAGATACGGAGAGCAGTCCTTGTGTGGTGTGCTGTAAGAATTACGTTGGAAGTTATTCCATCTTGAATTGGTTCGGATGTAGTTCACGCAGAACATGTTGTAACTGCATTTGTTTTCGTCGTATTCCTCAGTGCATAGATCTGTGTTATAGCCTGTAGTTACTGCTACGATTGAGAGGATACCTAAAAACAAATGAACTGTTAATATTTTTAAAAAAACAGCGTAGTGACAGGCTTTCTGGTTTTATGCAGCCATTAATGGCTAAGCTCATTAGATCATGTTTATCCGTAGGTATACTCTTCGGGAAAAATCTACAGATCATACTTTTAGTTTACTTCGCTAAATGAAATAAGCGTCCTAAACGAGTACTCGATGGTACGCCATAACATCGGCTGCCGGCAGAAGTTTACCACCCACCAGACAAAGTCTTGCTGCCAAGCGATGTCTGGTGAAGCCGTACGGAGGACAGGTCTGAGTGGTTGTGTTGCGATGTGTAAAAGAAAAAAAGAAAGAAAATACAATTATTCAGCACAGAATTATATTGTCTTACATACCTCAGGTAGCAAATAAAATAATAAAATAAAAACCAGTTAGAAAGTAAAAACCCCGATGTAAAAAATAGTAGCAAAGTGAGCCCCACGGCTGCACCAAAACGTTTCAATTTTTTTTTTTTTTTATTAATTGTAAACTAGCGCTTGACTGCAATCCCGCCTGATGGTAAGCAGCGATGCAATCGTTGATGGTAAAGCGCGCTAGTTTATTAAGCCCATTCACTTAAAAAACTTGTGAATAGGATGGAAGACGGCAGTTGAGCGAGGTGGTGCAATGTTAAACCCAACAACACGACCAACGATGCTGCGCCAGAAGCAGATTGATCTGGAGACCCTCCACAACCAAACTCCCGACACAACAACATTTGACGCATCGTACCCGGCACACATCGCAACAAAACTGCTCAGACCCGTCCTCCGTACGGCTTCAATTCAGCAAAAATGACAGATAACTAGTACTGGACGCTGGTTTTCAACTAAACCTAATGTGAGGTGACTTATGCTGGGTACGATGCGCCAAATGTTGTTGTGTCGAGAGTTGGTCGTGGATGGTAACGGGATCCGAAGCACGGTGTTCCGCTGGCCGACCGCAGTTAGTAGTTAGGGGCCTAAGTAGTGCAGCAACACACGAAAGGCTGCCCCGCCAACTGCAAAAATGCCAGATTGCCCCATCGCGGTTGGTGACCAGACGAGAGGACCTGAAGGGGAACCCTTGAGGGGTTCGGGCATCCCCAGCCCCAGAGTCTCAGATAAGTCTCTCTCTGGCGTAGCGTCATTGGTCGTATTTTTTTTTAATGGAAAGTTGTATAAAGAAATTAGGTGTGCACACCGGAAGCAGATCCCTTCATTTCAAGTGCACTTCTCAACATTCGAGATGAGGCGCAAACTAATTTAACAGGATAGTTTAGTCCTGTTAAATTAGTCCGCGCCTGAAGTTAATGGACGTATGTTTATTCGCCATGTTTTCGACTTCAAAAGGAGTAGGTTACTCACTTCGACCGTTTATATGCTTTTATTTTTCTTTTTAATAGGTTTGTTCACGGATAACTTTTGTCGTTTATGAACTGATTTTGATAATTCTTCTTCTGTTGGAAAGAAGACATTCCCAAGGTGGTCCCATGATTAGGACAACAGGGTTTGATAATGGAAGACCAGTAAAATCAAGGGAAATTTCAAAAAATGCAGAGACGGCTAGTGCATTTGTAAGTTCTTTTTAGGTATTTTAAAGTACTACTATTTAATAAGTTCCTGGAGTAGATCTGAGTATGGGGCCAGAAAACAGGCGACGGAACTCCTCAACGACTCACAACAGCAACCTTGTGTTTCTGCTTGAATAATTTGTATTAATAAGAACCTTACACCTAGATGGGTGGTAACTGTAATTAGAGAGCTGATGATGAAGACAAAGGTCAGTTCAGGGAACTCCTTAACGATTTACAGTAGCTACCTTCTATTTGTACTCAATTCATTTAAATTGATGAGAAGTTTGCATCCAGGTGGGTTATAATGAAGGTCTGCAGTAGGTCTGATGATGGAGCCCAGATATAGTCGAGGGAACTCCTCAACGATTCACGGCAGCTACGTTATGTTCGTAATTAATTTGTACTAATAACGACCTTACGTATAGATAGGCTGTGACTGTCATTAGGGAGCTGATGATGAAGACAAAGGTCAGTTCAGGGAACTCCTCAACGATTTACAGTAGCTACCTTGTCTTTGGACTTAATTCATTTATATTGATGAGAAGTTTGCATCAATGTGGGTTATAACAAAAGTCTGCAGTAGATCTGATAATAAAGACCATATACACAGTCGAGGGAAGTTCTCAACATTTTACAGCATTGAAACCACTAGCCACTGCTACTCGCCATGCTGAAGCGACAATCAAGAAAATCAAGAGACTGAAATTAAGTCGCGTAATCGTGTCATCTCTAGTAATGCTCATACATACATTCAGTCCGGTCCCAGAGAAATTTTGTAAAAATCGGTTCAGTAGTTGTAATAAAAAAAAATGTAATAAAAAAAAAGGCGTCGTTTTCTTGTTAGCCTATTCCCAGCTATATTGGCGGTAGCGGGTTGGATGCAGCTGAACTTTCTGCAACAAAAAATTGTAAAATAAAAACTTTTTAACAAAAACAACAACCGACTTCCACAAAATAAAGAGTACAAAGTGAAAAATAACTAATTTCGGAAGTCGGTGGCAAAACTGACTATAGGTACATGTTCATGGTCATGGTGTCTTTGGTTTTTATACAGTATGTTAACTAACAGAGGGTGTTCCCGTTAACCCGAAATAGTATAGCATACATACATGCTAAAAAAAATATTCCCATTCGAAAACAATTTTTTTTTTAAATTTTTCCAATAAGAAAATATTCAAAAAAATTTTAAATTGACATGTAAAAGAAACACCTGTACACGCGAACTTGAAAGACGGCAAGGTCGCAATTTGTTTATGATACTACGCTACTAGTTTGATTTAAAACAGGAGGTTTCAAATTTATTTCCAATTAGAATTTTTTTTTATTCGGATTTTTTTATGCTTATTTTTCTATGCTGATATTTTTATTTTAATCTATTAATGATATATATTAACGAGTTTAAGGGAACGCCCTCTGTTATTTAACATACTGTATATTCGTTTTTGCCACCGACTTCCGAAATTAGTTATTTTCACTTAGTAGTGTTTATTTTGTGGAAGTCGGTTGTTGATTTTGTTAAAAAGTTTTCAATCGCGTCTAAACCGTCTCTGGAGTAGCTTAATTTTACGGGATTAAATATGTTATCCTCTGTCCTTTTATTAATGTAATTGGAATATGTTATCCTCTGTCCTTTTCATAATGTAATTGTAATATGTTATCCTCTGTCCTTTTCATAATGTAATTGAAATATGTTATCCTCTGTCCTTTTCATAATGTAATTGAAATATGTTATCCTCTGTCCTTTTCATAATGTAATTGAAATATGTTATCCTCTGTCCTTTTCATAATGTAATTGAAATATGTTATCCTCTGTCCTTTTCTTAATGTAATTGAAATATGTTATCCTCTGTCCTTTTCTTAATGTAATAGAAATATGTTATCCTCTGTCCTTTTATTAATGTAATTGGAATATGTTATCCTCTGTCCTTTTCATAATGTAATTGAAATATGTTATCCTCTGTCCTTTTCATAATGTAATTGAAATATGTTATCCTCTGTCCTTTTCATAATGTAATTGAAATATGTTATCCTCTGTCCTTTTCATAATGTAATTGAAATATGTTATCCTCTGTCCTTTTCTTAATGTAATAGAAATATGTTATCCTCTGTCCTTTTATTAATGTAATTGGAATATGTTATCCTCTGTCCTTTTCATAATGTAATAGAAATATGTTATCCTCTGTCCTTTTCTTAATGTAATAGAAATGCACTGAACTTAAATTTAGTTTGTGTACAAAGGAATTCACACAATTATTATCGGAATAAAGATAATATCCATATTTGAACAATCCATTTGCTTACAATCGCTTCTACGAATATTTATTTAAGCGTTTCTGAATTAAAGGCTCAATTTCGTATAAAATATCACTTATTAGCAGTAATGTCAACATCTAGTCCTTATTGCCTCTTCATTCGCTACAGCTGCAAAGCAACTGGTAACTAAGATTTTTAGTGGTAAATTGTAAGGGTAAGCTGAGTGCCCTGAGGACACGACACAGTGGAGGTCTGTCCGGCTTGGGTAGAGCACCGCCGTGTCCTCGTGGCGGCGATCAGCGGCGATCTCTCGCGTCCCGCCCTGGTCCAGGCCACGGTCCGGAGCGAGAGCGTCACCTTCTTCTGCAAAGCAGTGTGCTGGCAACCTTTGTTAGCACACTGCTTCGCAAAAGGAGGTGACGGTGAGGGAGGCGGAGCGCGTAAGGGAGCGGTCACGCCCTCACGCCTCTAGCCGCTGCAGGAGACTCTCTGGTTGTAAGACGACACTCCCGGCCACAGTAGGCGCGGGTTTGCGGGCGGCGAGCAGTGGGCAGCTTGACACTCGGTAAGACCAGGCCCGGGTCGACGGCGCGTTGTGTTTCACGCGCCTTAAAGAGGTTTCAGAACATCGCACACAGCCAGGAGGCTGTGTGCGATGTTCTGAAACCTCTAACGAACCCGCAACCCGGACCCAGGAGGGTCCGGGTTGCGGGTTGGTTAAAAAAGTGGCCCTGGCGCATAAGCAAGTGAGGGCAATTTTAGTCAGTAAAAGTCTGACACGCCTTCCGCTCCACCAAGGGCGGGAGAGGTCATTTGATAAATTTCCTACCAGAACAAAATAAGGGTAAGCTGAGTAAAATTATGCTATTAGAACTGTCATGCTTTCAAACTTACCCAACTACTTTACAATCGGTGAGCTAATTACACAACATACGAGTACTATCAATAGCAACGGGTTTCATTTTGACAGTTCAACAACATTCATTGCGTTATTAACGTTGTTGAGCACACATATGTTTCGTATATATGGAGCAATGGATCAGCAATATGCTTCAAAATTATAGTAATAGTGTATTAAGTGTATTATTGGGGTATGCGTATCGCAAACTATTCGATTGCCTTTAACGGTGGTAGGCCATAACATCGGCTGCCGGCAGAAGTTACCACCCACCAGACAAAGTCTTGCCGCCAAGCGATTCATCGTGTTCCGGCATGATGTCTGGTGAAGCCGTACGGAGGACGGGTCTGAGCAGTTGTGATGCATTGTGTGGCGGGTACGATGCGCCAAATGTTGTTGTGTCGGGAGTTTGGTCGTGGAGAGTCTCCAGATCAATCTCCCTCTGGCGCAGCATCGTTGGTCGTGTTGGTCTTGGGTATAACATTGCATCACCTGGCTCAACTGACGTCATCCTTCCTATTCCTAAGTTTTTTAAGTGAATAGGCTTAATAAACTAGTACCATCAGGCGGGATTGCAGTCAAGCGCTAGTTTATAAATATTAAAAAAAAAAAAAAGAAAAGCCGTTTTAACTAAGGGCAGCTAAATATCCCTTGTCTTAGAGCCTACGCTTATTGACGGCACGCCTCCACAGGAATAGGGATGTATCCTAGGTATACAAATCAAAAAAATAATTAGTCCGTCGTAAGTCCCGTCTTACACGCTCCATCTTGCCTGCGCAGTCCAGGCCTGTGCAGTCATGACGGTACAAAAAGACGGAACATTCAGGACTGCGCGCGCTACCGTCTTGCCGTCCACACACACGCGCTTACCTGTACAAACTGGTTTGCACAGGCATGCTTGCAGGTAAGACGGAGCATGTAGACGAGACATTTTAGATAATAAAAAAAAATTAAGACACGTATTTTTTGTTTTGTCGAAATTACCTAAAAGTACTGAGATATAGCATAATAAAGTTACGGAGTGGGGGCTAATTACGTGACGCCGTGGTATATTTTGTACCACGGCGTGACGCCATGCAACATTTCAAATCAATGTATCTTCCTAAGTATTTAAATGAAAGAAAAAATAAAAATACGTGTTCAATATTTTTTATAAATCTGGACATTAAATTATTTTTTAGGATTCAACCCAATCCTATGGCATCACGATATGCAAAGAAATATTGAAGCGTATTCTTAGGCTAATCGCAACATCCTTAAGAATCAGCATTAAAATTTGAACTCTATTGTCATAACTAATAAGTTATATTTCTATAAATAGCATAAAAATCGCAAGCCGACGCAAGCCGATATAAATTAATTTAGATGGGGGTACTTACATAATATTCGGAAATCCATTTCGTCATACCTGTCAAAATAAAATTCACGTTAATTTTGCATCGGTTTTATTGATAAATAAATATTAGTCTTGTTATACATATAGGTACGAAAGATAGCAGCAGTGCAATTACTTAACACACGGTATGGCAACCGGGACCAACGCACTATGGGAAAATCGCGTATGTTTCGTCTCAAAACTCCGTATCTCAGTTATTTCAAAACTAAATGATCTGTAATTTTGCATACATATACGTGAATGTATAAGGTTTAAAAGAAAAAATAATAATTTTGAAAATTATGATTATTAATTTATTTAAAAAATAAAAAATAAAAAAAATACATGCATTTATAAGAAAATATACTTTTTTTTAAATTTACTTACATAAAATAGAATTAAATATCATTGTATAAACAGTGTCCAACGAGAAAAAAATAATGTACAAAATTCAACAATCTCCTACAGATTTTCATTGACAGCAAGAAGGGACTTGGCTTCATCGAAAAGTTCTTTCGATATTGTTTTTGAGGTATTTCTCAAACTTGATATATATGGATCAGAAGTGTACAATAAGGTATGGAACACGTCTGTATTGGTAGCCGCTCTTGAACATTTTCTAGAATGATGAAGTCTAAACTTTTTGTAATCCTTGTTGCGGGATTCTTGAGCGTCTTCGGACAATTGTCCGATAGGTAATATAGCATAGTACTCAATGATTTTTTCTCCGTGAATAAGTATTTTATGTACGGAGGAAGGCATATAATACCAATTATAATTATTTACGTACAGTTGGGCGGTACTATATGCGTATTCACCGAACTTTTTTGAATCAATAGCCATTCCAGATGACATAGTTTGTAGTATAATGTACATTCGTTTTATAAGTTCTACGTCTACACCTGTAATGTCTGCAGAGCAAGAGTAATTCTGAAAAAATCTCCGAGCTGTGTTGCCGTCATTACTATTTCCAGTGCCTTGTCGAGGTTTATCGATATGCAGTCCCATTTCCTCCCTAAACCGCTTTTGTACCAGTTTTTTCTTTTCGTCTTTGTTTTTTTTATTTTCTGGTGTAGTGGCTGACCACTTTTGGAAAGACAAGTTATAGGAAATGTGTAAAATCATCTCCATACTTCTAATCCAAGCGTGTAGTGTTGACAGTCCATATTGAAATGAACTTTCATTCACATCTCGTGTCTTATCTGCCTCTAAGTTATTCATTTGCCGAGGAGTAGCACCACAAATTGTACAAGAAGCGCTCGAAGGAGTTTCAGTTAAAACTTGTGCTACTTTACCATCAATCATGGTTAAAAATAGGTTATGAGTAATTTCAATTACTTCACCATTCTTATTTATCATGGAAGGAGACAGGTTTTCAATTTGATTTTTGATATCAGCCACAACAGAAGCAGTTTTTTCAGGAGTTTCTTTGGCAAATTCTATCAATATAGGTCTGCAATATCTTACGGATGAGCAAGTTTCATTTTTCCAAATAACAATATTAGTTGTCTCATCTATGAGTTTAATGGGTACAAGTGAAGCAATAAAAAGGTTCGCATCTATGTGAAATCGCTTTCTTCGGGCAAAACTTGCTTGTATTCACTTTGCCCTGATGACCCGTCACAACCCCATTTGCAGAATAGTTTCAACTGTCTTAAACCGTTTTTGTAAACTGAACCAATTAGTAATATACGTGCCACAGTATGATCCAATAAGTCTTGCAGATTGACTTTTGCACTTATGTTAGTAATGGTTATGCTCGAATCTGGTGGGTAACACATCTTCTTCGCTTCGGCTAAAGTTGGATAAGAAGGAAACACTGAGCAGTTTTTGTCCGCCAAACAAATACGAAGTTTCCCATACTGTTCTTTGTTAAGGTCTAAGTCAATAAATATCCGCAGTGCTTCTTCCTTTGTAAAAGGTATAACATCTTCAGGGTTCTCAGTTATGAATTTAAGAAACTTTTTCTTATCATTTTTTGACGCAGTTCGTATAATATTAACAATTGTGGCCTCCTCCGTCTCACCCATAGACCGCAACTCCTGAGTATATGCATTGAGCACACAGTCCAGTCCGTACTCTTGTATTAATTGCATGTTTTTTCGATTCTTTGTTTTTTCTGAAGATGCTTCGTATGGTTTCGATGGTCTGCCACCTGCACTGCTTCCAGACGTATTAGGGTCATTAACTGTGACTCGACACTCCAGTGGAACACGAAATTCACCATTTAACCAGTCGACGTTATTACTTTCAAAGCGTTCTCTTTTCCGGGATGCATTTCTCCAGCGTTCGTTACATTTAGATACCAAGTTTCTTTGAATGTAGGAGACCACAGTATTCATATCCTCTGGTGACAAATTGAAATTTTCTTGCAAGTAGTTTTCTATATTATTCCCATTTATCAACAAATTGCACAACTCTCGTTTACTACAAACAAATTCACCCATTATTTTCAAATCAGATAACTTCTGTGAATATTTGAAAATAGGTATTAACTGCTTTTTTAAGGCAACTGAATTTCTGATGAACAACTGTGGATGTTTCAGGGTTCGCCTTTCTTTTTTAGGCCAATGAATTAGTGCTATGTGCAAAAAGATAAGAAACTAATATTTGCACTCTTCCCATAACCAACCTGTTTTTAATTTGACCCTAATTGATATAGTGACCATATTTTATCAAATATGGTGGTCAAAACTATATCAAAACCACAAATAACTATAAATAATAATGACCATTTTATCAATTTGACCTTAATAGATAACAGATGATTATGTGAGCAGTAAAAAGATATTGGAAAAAAATTATCTCGCGATATGTTTTGGTACCGTGTCAGAAAAGGCGCAAGTATGCGCAACTTTTTTTTTCTCCTTGTGTAAACTAATGTATAAAGATCGTAATACAACAAATATCTCGACAGCGGCAAACAGCGGTAAACGGGTAAGTCTCGTTAAAAAAAAAGTAACCTGAAAATTATACCATCTTAAACTACATTGGTTAATTTTAATTTATTTATTTATTATATATAATATTATTTAAGAAACGTTATGAGGAGATTATAAGCATTTCAAAAATGTATAATACTTATACATTTATAAGAAAAACTTTCGAGTAATGTCTCGTTGAATTGTAGTAATGTATTGTGCCAAAATCACATCATTGAACACGAGTTAGCTTTGATGCCTTTTTATATACATTATGGTTAGCAAAAAATAATTAAAAAAATATAGAAAAGAAAGCTTATTTATAAGACTAAATTAATTAATTAGTTCTACTCCATAACAACGACTTTCACGTGAAACGGTTTTGAGACGGCCTTGTATGGGGCTTTCCCATAGTGCAACGGCTTAACGTGCTTTCCGAGGCACGACCAGACCAGCGCAAATATTCATATTCATGCATACAAATACCTGTACTTTGCGGGGATCGAACCCGTGCCACCTTGCGCAGCGGCCGCGTCCGCTACCGCTACGCCACGGAGGCTGTCGATATATGACATACCTACTTACAAATAAAGTATTTACTAATTAAGTACCTATAGGTAGGGTGGCAGGAATATCAATGTGCAAACTTACCATAAATTCAGTATAAGGTTTTTATATATATCAATTAAAAACTGTGTCATAATTTTTAGGTACGTGTCTATGAATCAGCAGGATTTTTTTCAACCGCCTCTTAAAAAAGGTTCTCAATTCGACGGAATCGTTTATTTATTTATTTTATTTATGTAGGTATATTCACCTATTACTCTAAAACGCCTGGACAGATTTGCAAAATTCTTTTATTGTTTTTTATTACTCACGAAAAATGTTTAAATGCTAGAAGCCTAGAGTGCTTCTAGAATCATTAGCTGACTTCATGGTATAAATGCCAAAGTAACACCAAAGAAAGTAATAAATATAATACTTACAACAAAAATTATTTCCTCAACATTAATAAAACGCTGTATACTGTCTGAGGTGTCCGTGCTCCCGTTACACTGGAGACTCTATGTGCAAACTGCGCAATAGTGTTTAGAGTTCAGTAACGGAATATTGAATCCATAAGCACTTCTAAAACATAAGGACAGCACGATGCACCTAATAAAGCATTATGTAGCGGTACTTACAAACGTCACATGGAACAACGCGTCATATTGACTTCACAAGAATTCTACATCTCGCAATCAGAGTTTACCATGCAACTAGCATATATACAACTTCCCAATTTCAACCGTTGGGCAAGTGCCCGCCAGACCGCCATCTGGATGGAGGATGAGTGAACTTTACTCCCTGTTCCTCTGCCTCTCTACACATCAAAAGAAAGAAATTTGACAGGATTAAACTAAAATTTATCTTCTGTTATGTTCTTAATGAAATAGGAAGAAATAGATGCATGAAACCTAAATCTAGTTCAGTTTGTGAGCACAGGAATCCACGCCAACGATGCGGAACTATGTAAGTTATACGCAAATCACACCTGGCAGTTTTATCAGTAAAGCTGACAGGATGTAGCATCGTTTATCGTTGCACACACAGTCAAATAGTTACCATTGCAATTAATTAATATTAAAATGAAAACATTTTTGTCACTATCGTAAAATTCGTACGCGACATGGACTCTAAACAGAAGGGCCACTCTTTACCGTGTCCTCATGGCGGCAATCTCTCGCGTCCGACCCTGGTCTAAGCCACGGTTGAGAGCTAGAATGCATGGCAGGCATGGAGGAGGCGGAGTGCGTGAGGGAGCGGGAATCCCAGCACCCTCACGTCTCTTGCCGCCGCAGGAGACGCCCTGGTCGGGAGACAACATCGAACTCCCGGCCACCGTAGGCGCGGGCTTGCGGGCAGCGAGCAATGGGCAGCTCGCTACCCAGTAAGGGCCAAGCCCGGGTCGACGCCGCGTTGTGTTTCACGTGCGCCTCAAAGAGATGTCAGCACATCGTGACGAGGTCCACGAAGACTGATACCTCCTGGGTCATCGTTACGGGTTGGTCAAAAGAGAAACCGTGGCCCTGGCGCACAAACAAGTGAATAAACACGGATGGGTTTTAGCCAGTAAAAGTCTGACATGCTCTTCCGTGCCGCCCAGAGCATGAGAGGTCATTTGATGATTTCCCAAAAGAAAAGGGCAGCTCCAGGAATTTTAAGGACGTTCACAGTCAGAAGGCCAATTAAGTAAATTAAAATATTCGGAATCTAGTCGTCGTCTCAACGTGAAATACTCTCAACAAAAACTTGTCAAAATATAGGAGAATTAGAAGTGTCTTTTGACAGGCTGAAACTGAGGTCGGACTGTGGACGTTCCTAAAACCACGGTCATTGACCTCGATTCCATTCTTCACAAACTAAATTAAATTTTAGTTCAGTGCATCTTTCTATTTTACTAAATAAAAACTTTTTTACAAAAAAACAACCGACTTCCAAAAACCACTACAATGTGAAAAATAACTAATTTAGGAAGTCGGTGTCAAAAAACGAATATACAAAACCAAAGACACCGACTTCCGAAATTAGTTATTTTTCACTTTGTAGTGGTTTTTGGAAGTCGGTTGTTTTTTTGTAAAAAAGTTTTTATTTTACACTTTTTAGTTGTTAAAAGTACTATGTATTCAGTTGCATCCGGTCAGACTGGAAGCTGACGCAAATATAGTTGGGAAACGACGTAATTTTGTTTACTTTAATTTTTACCCGTACCTTAGTATTCCCTCAACTGCCTGTGATCTTCATTATCAAATTTACTGCAGACTATTATTTTAACCCAATGGGTGCAAAGGTCTCATCAATATAAATGAATGAAGTCCAACTACAAAGTAGCTACTGTAAACCGTTGAGGAGTTACCGGAACTGGCCTTTGTCTTCATCATGAGAGCTCTTATGACAGTCACAACCCATCTAGGTGTAAATTTCTTATCAATACAAATTAATCGAGCCCAAACAAAAGGTAACTGCTGTGAATTGTTGAGGAGTTCCTTCGACTGTCTCCCGACTCCATCATCAGATCTACTCCAGACCTTTATTAAATTGTAGTGCGTTAAAATACCTAATGAAAATGCTAAGAAATGCACTAGTCCCCCTGCAATTTTTGAAAGTTCCCCTTGATTTCTCTGGTCTTCCATCATCAGACCCTGATGTCCTTATCATGGGACCACCTTGGGAATGTCTTCTTTCCAACAAAAAAAGAATTATCAAAATCGGTACATAAACGACGAAGTTATGCGCGAACAAACATAAAAAAAAAAGCATATATACGGTCGAATTGAGTAACCTCCTCCTTTTTGAAGTCGGTTAAAAAGGACAGTAGATGTAATGTTAGTTTAGACCTGTCAAATTAGATCGCGCTTGACGTATGTACCTATTCTTGGTTGCCATGTTTACAATCGCGTCTAAGCTCTCGTCGATGGAATATCTAATTTGACAGCAATAAAATATATCTTCTATTACTAGTCCACAGCGATGACGAAGAATTTTTTGTTGCGGTATTGTAATCTATTCATAGTTTTTATAAGGGTAATATCTTTATTAGTTTATTTAGATTTATAAACTTTTTTGCCATGGCGCAGCGGACAACATGCCTGCCCGCGACGTAGAGGCCCCGGGTTCGATCCCCGGCCAGGTCATGATGGAAAACGATCTTTTCCTGTTTGGCTTGGGTCTTGGATGTTTATCTATACAACGTGTAACATAAAGGTTATATACTTAACAAAGGCATGGCATCTTTACATGATATCAAACGATATTGGAAGGGTTTTTTAATCCTATCTCTTTATGTTAGGAAGTTATGAGGAAAAACACCGCCTGTGATAAGCTACTATCATACTAGTCGCACAGAGATATTGAAGACATTTATCGGATTTTGGCCAGTAACGTGACGGGTAACGAGTAGTTATTAACGTATGTAGTGTGCTGCCACGTTTGTTATGATTTTATTTTAAGAAACACACGAAACCGAAAATTTGGTACTAATTTTTTGAGTATTTTATTTTGAGTTGAAACCCTTCCGATATCATTTGATATCATCTAAAGATGCCATGCCCTTGGTATGTATATACCCTTTTTGTTACACGTTGTATATGTATCTATTATAAAATATAGTATCGTTGAGTTAGTATCTCATAACACAAGTCTCGAACTTACTTTGGGGCTAGCTCAATCTGTGTAATTTGTACGTATATATTTATTTATTTAATCTATTATAAACTATACTTAGTATCGTTGAGTTAGTATCCCATAACACAAGTCTCGAAGTTACGTTGGGGCTAGCTCAATCTATGTAATTTGTACGTATATATTTATTTATTTAATCTATTATAAACTATACTTAGTATCGTTGAGTTAGTATCCCATAACACAAGTCTCGAACTTACTTTGGGGCTAGCTCAATCTATGTAATTTGTACGTATATATTTATTTATTTAATCTATTATAAACTATACTTAGTATCGTTGAGTTAGTATCCCATAACACAAGTCTCGAACTTACTTTAGGGCTAGCTCAATATGTGTGATTTGTACGTATTGTACGTATATGTATATAAATAAATCGGATTCATTAAAAAGACGTTAAACTTAACCCATATTTAGATATTCCAAAGGTGATAAATTCAGTTCGTGATAAAAATAAAGATTTCTTCTGTCCTTTTCTTATCGAAATTGAAAGAAGAAGATGCACAGAACTTAAATTTAGTTTAGTTTGTGAACAAGAGAATCGGCGCCATCGTCCCTCTGTTCTCAGTCTCAACCTGCTAAAAAATACCTCAAAGTTTTTGAGAACTTTTTAACAATGATTGTGGCTAAATTATTAGGTCTTTACATATAAAATTGACGTTTTGAGAGAGGTTTGGCGGGAATGTCAAGATGAGTGTCACGCTCATTTTTCATTGGACTTTTAAAATTATTTATAGTGTCGTTTACTAAATAAAAACGCGTGATTTATGTAGTAAAAAGTGCATTCAGTGAATAATTCAAAAAGAACAGTGAAATATTGTAGCATAGTGGCCTCATCATGTCTTTACGCTAAACCGCTCCTTATCGTCGAAACGCGTAAAACGAAAGGAGTTAAGTTATGCTAGGATAAGTTAGGATAAGTGGCCTGCCATCCGTGTGCAGTTTCTGGCCTGCCTCCGTGTGCAGTTTCTGGCCTGCCATCGGACGCGTCCCCAGGTGGCGGATAGGGGAACGGCCCCCAGATATGGGGGTTACCGGTTTACCGGCGCGGACCAAAACCAGACGCGGGGACCGCTTCGGCGTTCACACGTGCGGCGGGTCGGCCACCACTTGAGGTGGCTGACGTGACCCGAACTCCGGGTCACCGTCGGGCAACCCGGTCTCCTCATTGAGAGGAGCTGGGGGCCCCGTTTGCCTCCGGGCAAACGAGTGGGGCTAAGAGGAAGGACACCTCGCTAAAAAACCCTTGGCTGCTGCGTCTTCTCGCACAAAAAGACCGGCGGGGGATTGGTAGTTAGGCTGTGCCATTTTCCCATGACCCTGCCACTCAGGCGATGTCGTTGTGCCGCTGTGGGTTTAGTGGGTATTCCCGGCTTCGGCTGGGCGAGTCCCACACACGCCCTTCGGGGTATGGTGCGTAAATGCATTACCACAGCGTCAAAAAAAAAAAAAAAAAAGTTAGGATAGATATTTAGTGAAGAAAAAAAATTACTGAAGACTTGGCTGTATGGCGTACTATGCCTTTGCCTTTTCCATTCGCCCGAACGGAAAGAAATGAACAAAAAAAAAATTGACGTTCTGATCACTTTGATCTCAAATATCTCCTCTTTGGTTTAGAATTTCAAATTCATACAGCTATTTACTCATTAATTAGTGTCTCGAAAACTTTTTTTCTTTTTTTTTCAGTATTTCTTTTGTTTCTTTTTTCTTTCTGTTTTTTCTCTGCGTCATTGAGTTTACAAAATGGAAAATTTAAAATTTCACGAATATGAGTTCCGCCACAGCACCAGTGCTGCAGAAACGGCTCGAAGAGTTAATAATATCGGTGCAGTGTATCAGGGCAGTGGTGTCGCTAGAGAAAACACAGTGCGTTTTTGGTTCCAGCGTTTTCATTCGGGAAATTTCAACCTACAGAACAATCCCCGTGGACGGCCGAAGACCAAAGTCTAAAATAAAGAATTGGAAGCTATTGTGGAAGCGGATCCATCGCAAACTACGTCAGAGTTAGCTGCAGGCTGCGATGTTAGTGATAAAACTGTTTTAATCCGCTTGAAACAAATTGGGAAGATAAGAAAGCTCGAAGGGTGGGTTTTAGAAGTGATTACTGAATCGGCACAATAATGACGGGTTTTTAAATCGAATTATTACCTGTGATGAAGAAAAGATACTCTATAACAATAGGAAGCGTACATCGCAATGGCTGAACCCCTGTGAACCATCCAAATTCTGTCCCAAGAGCAAATTGACTAGAAAAATGTTATTGGTCAGCGTTTCGTGAACTAGTGTCGGCGTGGTGCATTACAGCTTCCTTAAATCTGGCCAGACGATTATTGCAGATCTCTACTGTGAGCAGCTCTACATAATGATGGGTAAAGTAGCCGCTAAACAACCGAGACTGGTCAATCGCACAAGGCCACTGCTGCTTCAGGAAAACGCGAGACCACACCCTGCACAACAGACTGATACCAAATTAGAGGAGCTTCAATTGGAATTTTTAAGACATCTACCGTACTCCCCGGACCTTGCTCCAACAGACTACCATTTTTTTTTTAATTTGGATAACTTTTTGCAGGGGAAAAAATTCAACTCCGATGAGGTAGTCCAAACCGCCTTCAAAGATTTTATTGATTCCCGTCCTAATGTTTTTTTTTTTTTTGGAAAGGCATTGCGGACTACCTATGAGATGGCAGAAGTGCATTGATAGCATTGGATTATACTTTGATTAAATAAGTATATTATATTAAAAAAATAAACGACTTCTATTCCTCCCATACAAAACGGCAATTTCATATGTAAGGACCTGATAATATTAATGACTGTATATTTAGACTGTTTTTAATTAGTTGTTACGCCAGATATTCCTGAATTAAGATATGTGGCGGTCAAAAATACGTCAGACACCAACTAATTTGACACGACTGAAGTAATATTTATGTTCTGTCCTTTTCTTAATGAAATAGGAATAAAAAGATGCTTCTTCTTCTTCTTTTTCAGCCTATAGAGGTCCACTAGACAAAAGCCTCCCCCAAGGCTATCCACGATGACCGGTCTTGTGCTGCCCGTATCCATCGGCTTCCCGCGACCTTCACCAGGTCATCGGTCCACATTGTTGGGGGCCTCTCTACGCTGCGTCTTCCGGTGCGTGGCCGCCACTCCAGAACCTTATTACCTCATCGGCCTTCGGTTCTCCGAGCAATGTGCCCTGCCCACTGCCACTTAATTTTAACGACTCGAAGAGCTACGTCGGTGACTTTGGTTGTTTTACAGATCTCCCCATTTCCGATTCGATCGCTCAGAGAAACTCCGAGCATAGCAATAAAATGCAACGATCTTAAATTCACTCAACACACACAATTAGATTATAATTATGCACATCCACACGCACGTTTCACCCATTCATAAAACTATTGTCGATTCTGAATCTATTGTTGATTCGAAATTGAAAGTAGTTTCCCAGTTTTTGGTACAAAAGTCGTAAAGTCGTCATTTTAATAAAATAAATGCATTTTTTTTCCAAAATTATTGTTTTATTTACATAATAACAGAATATTGTACAATAATCAAGTAAAATAACAGACATTTCACGGCACGACACGGCTCAGTTAATCAACCCTTATAAAGAATATAATGACATTTCATTTTTGGCATTATTTGACAGTGGATATTACGTGTTGTCATAAGCAAAAAGGGTCCCCACATTTTTTTGGGGTAATTACGACGATTGTCTTGGGTAACCCTATTGACTTTTAGTTTAGCTGTTACTTTGATCACAGATTACAGAATACTACATACAGATATCTAATGGTGAACAACAAAATGAGTCCAGCTCAATTCTGGAAGACCGTCGAACAAAAAAAGTTTCTTAAAGTGATCACTAGAGGGCCACCAGGGCGCGCTTGACCGGCCGGCTACTACCTTCATCTATGTCTTGTCTACATTGTCAGAATATATACATCCATGCCTCATGCATCGAGAAATACGCATTCTAAAAGAAGATAACAGCAATTTAGAAGTTAGAAGACATTTTATTTTTACAGAGAAGCAGGTTAGAAGACATTTTATCCTAACAGGATTAATTGAGTACACTGCCATCTATTGTCCCGAGTGTAAAATAAAAAACATTGTCACTACTGAACCCATTTTACTTTTTTGTTTAATTACTTTATTTATACGTGTAAATATACGGAGTAGCATTAAATAAGTAAATTCAAATCCTTAAAAATATTAAACAGGCTATAAACTGCACGTAAGAGGTTTAAAATCCTTGCTAAGTTTTGCACCGCAACCTATGCTGCCATCTATTATCTGTTGATAAGAACTGAGAGTCTGTTGTATGTGATGGGACCCCATGCTTTGATGAAGAAACACATTTGCTGTAATATCAGTAATAGTCAAGTAAAAGTTAATACTTTTATTGATAGTTTTAGTTGTTGATGAAGAAACTGGCTGTAACAGCCAGTTTCAGTAATAGGTTCCTTTGGATACGGTACCCAAAAAAATAAGTTGACAGAAACTATATTTTCTCCACACAACACACATACATTATTGCTGAGCAAAGGCCTCGTCTACTTCGGCGTTCCAATTACTTAATCTTTCTGATTAGGTTAAAAAATAAAACAAATGTTCTAAGTATGGTTATTTGGTTATGTTAAGCCATTTATTTACAAAAATATGAAATTCCATTTACATATTTTATTTGCATTTATACATATAAGTGAAGATAGGAAGAAAATACATTTATTTAGCACAAACTTAAAGAAACAGAGTACAACAGAATCGTATACAATCTCGTAATTTTATGAATGTTCATAGTCAGAATGCTAATCTAGCCGCAATATTATTTCGGTGTCAAACAAATGACAAAAATATGTCGAAATGTAAAGAAATTACCTGACTTAATTCCCCCATCACCGTTCCATCATCAGACGACCCGTCGTATGGTTAGTATCTACCATGTTACGTTGTTGACACCACTACGATCCGGTCGAAGCGTTTCGCTTCGTCTTTTATACCGCAGCGTATATCGAGGGACTAGAACAATTTGGCAGCGGCGGTATGTCCATCTGACTACAATTTAAGTGTCTTCAAGCCTAGAGTGAATAGGCTCTTAATAAACTAGAGCGCTTTACTATCAATGATTGCATCACTGATTACCATCAGGCGGGATAGCGGTAATTTTTTTTTACAGACTGCGGCTTATCAGACTGTCAAAAAATAATTTACCCACATTATGACAAGTTTTTGACATTAATTGTTTTGCCGAGAAGAGACCCTGACTATAAATAGATTTTGAGAGTTTTAAATGGCAAGACATGGCCTACAGATAGGTAACGACAATATAAGGAAGAAAAACATTTTGTGTAAACATTTATTTTAAGAGATCTAATTGTTGCGAACGAGAACAATATTTGTAAACATCATAGGTACAGGTTGTACAAAGACCTGTCTGTACAACCTGTCTGTTTTTTTTATCTGACTTTTATTTTTTCTTTTCTGATGCTGCCAACCAACATTTTTCGTTCGGAAACGTTTCATTTGATTGTCTACAGTGCAATAGATTAAAACTGTCGCACACAGGATATTGGATTACTAGATTTTATTAAGTAGTAACAATAGAGGGTGAAAATGATGCCTACACCAGTATCATCTCGACCCTTGACCAGAATAGTAATAGTAACAATACACCCACATTTCGCCAGTTATTTCTAAGCCCCATGTATTGCCAACCTCTTCTACTTCTTATTCATCTTCAGTCTATAGAAGTCCACTTCTGGACAAGGGCCTCCCCCAAGGCTTTCCAAAATGACCGGTCTTGTGCTGCTCGCATCCATCGGCTTCCCGCGACCTTCACCAGGTCATCGGTCCTCCTTGTTGGGGGCCTCCAGAACCCTCACGGCCCATCGGCCATCGGTTCTACGAGCAATGTGCACTGCCTACTGCCATTTAAGTTTAGCGACTCGAAGAGCTATGTCGGTGACTTTGGTTCTTCTGCGGATCTCCTCATTTCTGATTCGATCACGCAAAGAAACTCCGAGCATAGCTCTTTCCATCGCCCTTTGTGTGACTCTGAGCCACCTAATGGGTACAAATACAGAGTCCAGGCTGTTACTAATAACTTCCAGGTGCAAAAACTCAACAACACCGATCTAGGAATCGAACCTGACTCTCATGCTAAGTAGTAGGGCCTGCGATTAATACACTAACGGACTGTTGTATGACGGGTTCCGCACATTATGTGTCTATAGAAAATAAAATAATGCTCTGTTTAAGTATTTGTGTTATAGCGGCAGCAGAAATATATCACCCAACAGTAACTGTCACGGTTCATGAGATGCAGCCTGGGACTAGGGTTACCAGATGGGGACATCTGGCATCTGGCAAATTCTTCAAATTAAAAACTGACGCACGCTCCTCGCTCGTTGTCTGCATCTGCGTCTGCGGGCTCTCACTTCATTACTGTACCCGTCTCATTCAATCATAACGCGCGCCCCTGTTTTTTTATTTTTGACCAACTGTGCCCCGCGGTTTCACCCGCGTAAGCTTCGAAACGAAAGAGCTCAGTTTATATAAAATAAGCGCCTGTTAAAATAATGGCAGCAATATGTACGCGCTTGCTCCCGTTTTCGCAATATTTTTTGTTCCTGCTCTGCTCCTATTGGTCATAGCGGGATGTTTTATAGCCTATGTCCTTTCTTAGGCTCTAGACTATATGTGTACCAAATTTCATTACAATCGGTTCAGCAGTTTTGGCGTGAAAGCCGGACAGACAGACAGACAGACAGAGATACATCCATACTAATATTATAAATACGAAAGTATCTCTGTCTGTCTGTCTGTCTGTCCGGCTTTCACGCCAAAACTACCCAACCGATTTTGATGAAATTTGGCACAGACAATCTGTAGACCCTGCGAAAGGACATAGGCTACCTTTTATCCCGGAAAAAAATGATGTTCCCGAGGGAAATCTAAAAAGCGCGATATAACCGAACTCCACGCGGGCGAAGCCGCGGGCGGAAAGCTAGTTTATAGTATTTGTATGGATTTTTCAAGTTTTGTTTACCTAGTCGATCATTAGACTACAACAAGTTCGGCAGTGTTAACACAGTTGACCTAAAGCGTAAGTACTACTCACCAAAGCGGCCCAGCGGCACAGCCCGCCAACACGTCGGCAGCTTGTCGGCGGCTAGCGTACACAAGCTCTGAGTCTCAGTTGCCCGGCGACATTTCAGCTGTAGTGACGTGCTAGTATTTTAACTGCCAAATAAGTTTCTGATGTCGAGCCGCCGACATGCCGCCGGCTAAATTTTCCGACTTGCAATGATTGAAGCCGACAACCTAGCCCGCCGGAAAAATGTTGCCAACATATGCCGCCGGGCCGGCTTTGGTATGTAGAGCGCTATAGTATCTAGATACTCGTTGATAGAAGCAAAGTTGTTGTGTACACATATATATTGTGTATTTTTTCGCAACTCATCTGGCAACCCTACCTGGGACAGACAGACGGACGGCCGTCGACCGAGAACAGACGGGCGGTGTAGTCTTAGTAATAGGTTCCTTTGGATACGGAACCCTAAAAAATAAATTAACAGCAACTACATTCTCTCCACACAGCACACATATATTATTGCTGAGCATAGGCCTCGTCTACTAGGCGTTTCAATTACTTAATCTTTCTAATTAGGTTAAAAAATAAAACAAATGTTTTAAGTATGGTTATTTGGTTATGTTAAGCCATTTATTTACAAAAGTATGAAATTCTATTGACATATTTTATTCGCATTGATACATTTAAGTGAAGATAGGAAGAAAATACATTTATTTAGCACAAACTTAAAGAAACAGCATACATACAACAGAATGATAATAATTCTAGTAATTTTATGAATGTTCATAGTCAGAAGGCTAATCTAGTCTCAATATCATTTCGGCTCAAACAAATGACAAAAACATGTCGAAATGTAAAGAAATTACCTGACTTAATTCCCCCATCACCGTTCCATCATCAGACGACCCGTCGTATGGTTAGTATCTACCATGTTATGTGGTTGACACCACTACGATCCGGTCGAAGCGTTTCGCTTCGTCTTTTATACCGCGGCGTACATCGAGGGACTAGAACATATATATATAACTAGCTTTCCGCCCGCGGCTTCGCCCGCGTGGAGTTCGGTTATATCGCGCTTTTTAGATTTCCCTCGGGAACATCAAATTTTTCCGCGATAAAAGGTAGCCTATGTTCTTTCTCAGGGTCTAAAGATTGTCTGTTCCAAATTTCATCACAATCGGTTGAGAGGTTTAAGCGGGAAAGCGTAACAGACAGACAGACAGACAGACAGACAGACAGACAGACAGACAGACAGACAGACAGACCGACAGACAGACAGAGTTACTTTCGCATTTATAATATTATTAGTATGGATGTACTCTGTGGACTAGAACAATTTGGCAGCGGCGGTATGTCCAACTGACTACAATTTAAGTATCTTTAAGCCTACAGTGAATAGGCTCTTAATAAACTAGAGCACTTTACCATCAATGATTGCATCACTGATTACCATCAGGCGGGATTGCGGTAATTTTTAACTGATTGTTACTGATCAGACTGTGGACCTTCTTAAAATTACCAAAATGGCCGTGTGTTTTCAGTCTCAAACTGTCAAAAAATAATTTACCTACATTATGACAAGTTTTTGACATTAATTGTTTCGCCGAGAAGAGACCCTGACTATAAATAGATTTTAAAAGTTTTAAATGGCAAGACATGGCCTAGAGATAGGTAATGACAATATAAGGAAGAAAAACAATTTGTGTAAACGTTTTTTTTTTTTTTATGAGATCTAATTGTTGCAAACGAGAACAATATTTTATAAACATAGGTACAGGTTGTACAAAGACCTGTCATAAAATCTTACTATCGATAAAAATATATATCAGAATCAATTTATTCACAAAAATTAATAACAACCAATTCCAGAAGACTTTGGACAAACAACCTCTTAAAAATAATTAGTGAACATTGAGTTATAATGTACTACGTAGGTACTACATTGTAACTCAATGTTAGTGAAGAATATTCGTATCTTAAAATATATTTCAATTATACAATATAATCGCTCTTAGGGATGCTTTAACAGCGCCAAATATAAAATAGAGTAATGCAACTTGCGTACGTTTGGGTAAGTAAATAACATATTTATATTGCTGACCAGAAATGCAGCAATAAGGTTCATTTAGTAACCTAGGGTCTGCACTAATTACTTTCCTTAGACATGCACAATAGGTATGTAAAGAAAACTCCGTCCGACCTATAAGGATAATAAAGATTAGGTACACGCATGACCAAATAAAATATGAAATTTTACATAATCATCATAGTAACAATACTAATGAATTTTGAAATAATCCTTATTTTCCGCGAATTAATTTCAACTTCCCCAAAATTTAGTGATTTAAAAAAAGTGACAACACCATTTTTGACGGTATTATTATGAGCGAATAGCGATACGACCGTGTGCCGCGTGCCCTGGCCCCGTTCGCCCGCTCATGTATTGCCTACCGCACATGTATTAATTTACCTACTATTGTGAAATAGCATTTATTTTTTTAGGGGGATTTTTTTAAAGTATAGCCTGGTTTTGTAGGCATTAGTAGAATCAGTTATCGATACCTAATAATACCTTCACGGATCGGACAGGGCTTTCTTTACATATTGTATTTAAGAAATAGTACTTTACAAATTAGAGTTTTCCATTGCACCAGGTAACTCACGAGTGCTAAAAGACAATCGGTTTCTTACAAACATCCTCGACTTATAGAATTTGTATAAAATTAAACAAACCAATATAAACAGTATTAATGCTACGCACGTTTCTGTAAAAACTGATTTGGACCCATCATTATTCAACACCAATTTCTCATTACTTGGGCTTGTGGGAAACGGTTCTGTCTGATAATGCAGCAAAGAGAATTTTTTTTCTACCTCATGTATAACGTTTTGCTTTTCATCGGCTATAATTTTTTCCAATTCTTTTCTCATGTTGTTTATATACGGAATTATATCTACTGTATTGTTAGAAGTTACTAATGGCACTGCAGCAGTGGTAGCGATAGCATTTTCATGTAAAGAGCTTAGGATTTTCCTAAGTAGCGTATTTGTATCGTTGTTTAAAGATATAACTCTAGATGTTAAGTTTGCAAGATTTGAAAGATTTTCTTCGTTGACAATGTTTGATTTTTCGATCACACTCGTGATATTATCCAAATATTTATCATTAACGTTTTGCACGATATTCTCCTTTTTACTTATATTATATAAAATGTTTCTCATGTCTACAAGTATTTCATTATTTTTACTAACGTTATAAACGGTCGTATTAGATTCAAAAATCGGTCGTTCTTGGTCTTTATTACACGTCACTCCGTCGATATTCTCACCATTATGCTCATCTATTTTAATTGCTGTTATTTCAAAAGGGATGCCGTCTTTCTTGAGTTTAACTAAAATGCTACACGGTAAAGGATTGTCACCTATACTCAACTTTGATAAACTTCCTGCAAATTCCTGAGCGTTTATTTCTACAATATTGTTATGATCTACTATTAACTGCGATAGACTTTTCACTTCATAGAATCTTTCACTTTGCAAATCTTTGATACTATTGAATGAGATATCGAGGGTATTTAAATAAATTAGACCACGGAAAATTCCATAACCAATAGTCGATAAAGAATTATGAGAAATGTTCAAAGTAAACAAGAACTCGTTGTCTTTAAACGCTCCCGGCTGAATGAAAGATATTTTATTGAAACTTAAGTCTAAATTAAGAAGTTTTTTGATACCAGAGAAAGCTCCAATTTCTATTCTAGAAACACTATTGTTCCTTAAAACTAAACCAGTTAAATGTGTCAATGCGCTCAGGTTTAGTGTACTAATATTATGAATACCTGCATCGGAAATCTTAACTACAGAAATGGTCGATTCCTTATTTTTTTCAAAATGAATAAGAGTTTTGATACCTGAAAGGTTTAGAATTTGTAAGTTGTCGGTCTTATTCAATAAGTTTTGCGTAAACCCAAGCTTTTCGTTGTAAGACAGATCTATCGAACGTATATCAGTTAAACTTTCAAATGCATCATTTTCAATATTCTCTACTAAATTATGAGCCAAATTAATCTTAGTTAAGCGAGATAGTCCATGTAGCGATGTAGAAGAGATCGTTTTTATGAGATTATTATTTAAAAGCAAAGTGCTCAGTCCAACTAATTCTGTCATATTTACAAAGAAGTTTTCTAGTTCATTATAGGACAAATCAAGCGTTTCTAGATAACCGGTATGTACGAAAACATTAAACTGTAGTTCTTTTATTTTACTTCGAGACATATTCAGATCCTTTAATTCATTCATGTCATTAAAAGAAGCATTCTGCACAATAGTCAATAAGTTACGAGAGATATCAAGGGTAGGCAATGAGATTAAACCATCAAATGTGTCACTTTTCAACGTACCAGACAAAGGATTGTTAGATATTTCCAGGTTTATCAAACTTCTTAGCGATTTAAAAGAGTATGATTCTAATTGGGAGATGGAGTTGCCTGATAGATCTAAATATTCTAGACTATCCAAATCTCGAAAGTGTTCATATTTTATTTCAGCTAATCGATTATTCCTCACAATCAATGTCTGGAGATTAGTCAGGTCTGCCTTGTCAAAGTCTATGCTAGTAATTTTGTTATTAGCTAAATCTAGCTCTAGCAAACCTGTCAATGTCTTAAAACATTTATTTGATAATGAATTTATCCCGTTGTTGTTAAGATACAATGTTTCAAGTCTAGTCAGACCGTTAAAAGCGTAATCTTCAACTGCCGTCAGTAATTGGGAACTTAAAAACAAAGTTGTCACATTGATACCTTCAAATGTACCTCTAGTTAATGAACCTTCTATAAAATTATCATTTACAGAAAAATTACAAATAGTCTTGTTTTTGAACAAGTCATTGGGCAAGGATCTTAATTTATTTCTTGACAGATTTATACTTGTTAAGGACACTAAATTCTCAAACGAGTCTTTATTTATGGCTTCGAGTATATTATTACTTAAATCTAAACTATTGAGGACAGCCATATTTTGAAACACTTTATCAATAGTCTTGATAGAGTTTGAACTCAAATCCAGAAATTGAAGATTATGCAACTTATCAAAATCATTTACTTTTAGCTCTTTTATTTTGTTGCCGCTTAAACTTAACGTTTTTAGTTCAGTAAATCTGAAAAGAGAAGAATTTATATCGGTTAACCTGTTATTTGACAGGTTGAGATGTAACAGGCTCCTGGTGCCTTCGAATGTAGATTGAGTAAAGCCCTCAATGTAGTTGTGTGACAAATCTAAAGTTTGAAGATCATCTATTTTATCAAACACAGCATCTGGGATTGTAACCAAGTAATTGTGTGACATATTTATTTTCTTCAGCGTGCTATATACATGCTCATCACTATTAACATTGATATCACTTATAGTATTGTACGATAAATCTATTTCATTCAACTTGTTTAACTCATTCGGATTAGATAAAACAGCTACTTTCAAGTGATTTCTTGATATATTTAGTTTCGCTAAATTCTGCATGGTTTTAATAGTTGGTGTCTCTTCATAATCGTTGTCACTAAGGTCTAAAGAATAAATGATTTGTAACAACTCTACATTTCCCATAGTTGCAGGGATAGCACCAGAAGTACCAGTAGATGGATTTTTAAGGACCAGAAATATAGGGTCAATTTGGTATCCAGCATAAGAGAGATACTGAGAGCAGTCCTTATGTGGTGGGCTGTAAGAATTACGTTGGAAGTTATTCCATCTTAAATTGGTTTGGATGTAGTTCACGCAGAACATGGTGTATCTGCATTTGTTTTGGTTGTGTTCCGTAGTGCATAGATCTGTGTTATAGCCTGAAGTTACTGCTACGATTGAGAAGATACCTAAAAACAAATGAAATATTAATATTTAAATAAATAGGGTAGTGCAGGCTTTCTGGTTTTATGCTGCCATTAATGGCTAAGTTCATTAGAACATGTTTAAACCGTATACCCTTCGGGAAAATCTACAGATCATACTTTCAGTTTACTTCACTAAATGAAATAAGCGTTTAAAAAGAATACTCGGTGATAGGCCATAACATCGGCTATCGGCAGAAGTTACCACCCACCAGACAAAGTCTTGTCGCCAAGCGATTCATCGCGTTCCGGCATAATGTGTGGTGCAGCCGTACGAAGGACAGGTCTGAGCGGTTGCATTGCGATGTGTGAAAGAAAATATTTATTCAGCACAGACTCAAAAACAGACTAAATATTTAGCACAGACTCAAAAACAGACTAAATATTTAGCATAAACAAATATCAGGTAGCAACAAACAAAAATATACAGTAAAAATCAAATAGAATTTAAAAACACAATGTAAAAGGAGCAGCAAGGTGAATGCGAGTGTCCCAGTTGGCAGGACAAGGGACTAGGGTGTCTGATGTAGTTGGTCATACCGCCAATTGTCTGGACTTTCTGCTGACCACTGATCCGGACAGATGTGTTGTAACAGTTTCCTCACCGTTAGGAATTGGTCTAGAAATCGGTCGAAGCAAACTTCTGTCGACCCACACTGCCTCCGATGGTTAAGCCTGATGAAACACTGGCTCATACGGCGAGAGAGAAAGTAGGTCTCTTTGCCAACAGTTCGCATCTTGATACTAGCAGTGCTACTCAATCGAATTTGCCTCACTGCCTGCCACTTCAATGCCTGAGGTTCGCATTAGGAACAAGTAGGTTCTGAGAGTATGTGTTGTCTGAACGTGAATAAGGTGATCCAGATGGCATACCAGCGAACCAGGTGGTATACCAGCAATTGTTCTCAAAGCTTGTGCGCCCGAGTTGTCTCCTGTATTGACGAATTTGTATCGCTTCTCATAGTGTCCAAGTCCTGGAAGCCCGCCAACGTGCAGCCCGTGCCCAAAAAGGGTAGTCGTGCCTATCCTACCAACAATCGACCGATTTCAATTACCTCCATACTCTGCAAGACTATGGAGTGTGTATTGAATTCGCAACTCTTTGCATATCTGGAATGTAAAGATATCCTCAGTGACCGACAGCACCGGTTTCGCCGCAATTGATCAACTGGGGACCTACATTGTATGCCACTTGCGGTGCGAGGCCCTCGAGAAAAATGGAGAAGCGATTGCCGTCTCCCTAGATGTCTTGAAGGCCTTCGAACGGGTATGGCAAGCTGGCCTTTTGAGTAAGCTTCCAGTGTACGGTATTTCCCCTGGCCTGACTGGCAGGGTAAAAGACATCCTGACTGAACGGTCCCTCCCAGTTGATGTCGACGTATGATCTTAGGTGTTCCTCAGCGGTCTGTTCTCTCTGCATTTCTGTTCCTGCAGCATATTAACAATCTGTATCTATGCCGATATCTATGGGTATGCAAATGACGGTACAGCTGTGGAGAGATAACTGCCGGGTGATCGGGCTGTAAGGAATCAATCCGGTTCGAAGGAAAGGCTACGGTAGAGCGAACGTATGTTGCACTACAGGCAGTCTCCTAATCTAGTGAAACCAATCCTGTAGCATTCAACCCCGCCAAATCCCAAGCGTATCTATTCACCGCCAAAAGAAGCCCGTTCACCTTGGCTCCTCCTTTTCGGAATGTATCCTTGGAGTGTACCGATCGCCTACAGCTTTTGGGAGTTGAGATTTCCTCGAACCTTAACTTTGCGCGGTTCATTGAGTCTAAAGCTACGGTGGCTGTCAGGAAACAAGGCGTTAATGCAAAGGTTCGTTGGTACTTCACACCAGGACAGATTCTAATATATATATTATACAAAACATAGATCCGTTCGTGTGTGGAGTACTGCAGCCACATTTGGGCTGGTGCTGCAAAATGCCACCTGGCAACTTTAGATTCGATGGAGAGCTAAGTAGCGATCCAAATTTTGTTCAAATCGGTCTACAAAGGCTAGAGCACAGGCGAAGAGTAGCTAGCCTTTCGGTGTTCTATAGAACGCATTTTAGAGGGTGTGCGAAGGATTTGCATACATACAGACAATATCGAACTCCCGGCCACCGTAGGCGCGGGCTTACGGGCGGCGAGCAGTGAGCAGCTTGTCGCCCGGTAAGGACCAAGCCCGAGTCGACGGCACGTTGTGTTTCAAGCGCGCTTTAAAGAGATATCAGCACATCGGGACGGGGTCCACGAATACCGATGCCTCCTGGGTCAGGATTGCGGGATGGTTAAAAAAAAACCGTGACCCTGGCAGGCAAGTGAAGGAACACGCTGTGTTCCTTCACTTGCCTGCCCGGCAGGGACCGTCAGGTTTAGTCAGTAAAAGTCTGACACACCCTTCCGCTCCGCCCAGAGCGGGAAAGGTCATTTGATTATTTCCCATTCAGAACAAGAAAACCTTTTTTCTTATTCTAATAGCATTATTTTACTCAGCATACCCTTGCTTGCTGAGTAAAATGATGCTATTAGAATGTTTCATACTTACCAAACTTCTTGACAATTGGTAATTTGGATTTCAATAGCAATGGGCTTAATTTTGACAGTTCAACAACATTCATTGCGTTATTAACGTTATTGAGCACACATATTTTTCTAACATGTGGATCAATGGATCAGCAATATGCTTCAAAATGATTCCAATTGATATTAATAGTGTTTTACACGATTGGAGTGTCGATTTCGCAGATTATTCGACCACTGTTTTAACTAAGGGCGGCTAAATATCCCTTGTCTTAGATCCCGCGCTTTCTTAGGCTACCGCAACATCCTCAAGAATCAGTATTAAAATTTGAACTCTATTGTCATAACTATTAAGTTATATTTCAATAAGTCGCATAAAAATCGCAAGCCTTGACGTGCTGCCGTTAATAGTGACGATATAAATTAATATAGATGGGGGTACTTACATAATATTCGGAAATCCATTTCGTCATACCTGTCAAAATAAAATGTTGTACTTTAATTTTCCATCGGTTTTATTGATCAAAGATATTCGTCCTATTATGTATGAACGACAACAGCAGGGCAACTGCTTAACACACTTTCAGTAGCAATGGGTCTCATTTTGACAGTTCAACAACATTTATTGCGGTATTTACGATGTTGAATAGACACATTAGTCGAACATAAGAAGCAATGGAATAACAATATGCTTCAAAATGATTCCCATTGATAGTAATAGTGTATTACGCAATTACCCCTCTATTCATAAACGTTGCTTAAAGGTAACTAGTGATTAGCGATTCTATAACCGTACATTTTTGACTTTTTAACGTTAGTTAACTTTAATCACATAGAATAGAATAGAATACTCTTTATTATGTACACCATATAGATTCTAGACACATAAATATAAAGATTTTACAAGGGGTGACACAATGGGCGGTCTTATCGCTAAAAGCGATCTTTTACAGACAACCTTTGGATGGAATATTAAGGGGAAGGAGAGAGAAATAGTATAGGTAGTCTACAGTGTACTATTTACATAGAGTATATAATAAATATATACGTTAAATGAATCATACTATTTAAACTAAATGTATGCATCTAATTAATAAACATCATACAAGAGCAAATAAAATATAATGACATGTTTAAAGAGAGAGGAAGTGCTTTTGTTTTATCATAGTTTTAAAAGTGGACAGAGTTTGAGCTCGCCTTATGGACACGGGCAAGTCATTCCATAGCCGAACTGCTTGTACAGTAAAGGACTTATCGTAGAAACTAGTGGAATGCATCGGCATCTCTAACATCAGGTCACATTTTTATGTATAAACACCATAGTGTTTAAGGGGCTTGACAGCCTCCGTGGCGTAGCGGTAGCGGACGCGGCCGCTGCGCAAGGTGGCGCGGGTTCGATCCCCACACAGTGCAAGTATTTGTATGCATGAATATGAATATTTGCACTGGTCTGGTCGTGCCTCGGAAAGCACGTTAAGCCGTTGGTCCCGGTTGCCATACGAACATCTAGTGGCAGTCGTTACGGGTTGTTGGAGCCCTCAAAATCCAACAATTGGTCTAACTGCAATGCTTCGATGTCGCCTTCGGGTTGTGGAGGTCAGACGGCAGTCGCTTCACGGAAAATGTCGAAGTTTAGCCATATCAGTAGTTGGACTGGTAAAGCGGACCCCAGACTCCAAAGCTGAAAAAGGCTTCGGATGCGACTGGGATTAACGCTGGGATGATGATGAGTGTTTAAGGGGCTTATTCACAAACGATGATTAAAGTCGCTATTCATTAGTTAACTTTAAGTAACGTTTATGAATAAAGGGGTTAGAAAGCCGGTCTAACTACCCGAAACTGTCTAATATTCTCAATAAACCTTGAACCATAATTCTTTAGCGATACAGTTGAAAATGTAATAAAGAAATATGACGATTTGTGGTAACTTGATGTGCTGATTTCCTGGTGTACCTAAGTAAAGTCCAAGATTCTTTATTTGTCGATCAACTGATCGACTTACAGATATTTGTTGCGGAGCGTTTTTGTAAAGTAACCTGAGTGCTTTGACAATTGAAAAGGCAATATAGTAGATTTTTAAAGTCAGTTAAATAATAATGTAATCTGCAAGTAGGTAGTGTGCTGTTGGTAAAATATATGACATTAGCGGCTGCCAGCGACTTCGTTCGCGTGGAGTTAGTTATGCTCCGCTGCTCCTATTGGTCCCAGCGTGGTGTTCTATAGCGTAAAGCCTTCCTGGATTAATGGGCTATCCACGCAAAAATATTCTTTCAAATCAGACCACTAGTTCCTGAGATTAGCGCGTTCAAACAAACAAACTCTTCAGATTTATATATTAGTATAGATACTTACGAATAATCTATTAACTAATTAAGTACATATAATAAGCAAGGAATATCAATGTGCAAACCATAAATTCAGTATAAAGTATTCATATGTCAATTTAAAAAAAAAAAAACTGTTTCGTAATGCTTAGGTACGTGTCTATAAATCAGCGGTTTTTTTTTTAACCGGCTTCAAAAAAAAGGAGGTTCTCAATTTGACGGACTCTTTTATTTTATTTTTTTTTTTTTTATGTATGTTCACCGATTACTTTAAGACGCCTGGACCAATTTGCAAAATTGTTTTTTTGTTTATTATTACTCACAAAAAATGTTTATGCTAGGGAGTCTAGGCTTCTAGAATCATAAGCTGACTTCATGGTATGCGCGCCAAAGAAACACCAATCATCGTCAGCCTTTACTCGTCCACTGCTGGACATAGGTCTCTTTCATGGCACGCCAACAAGCTCGATCCTGAGCAGTTCTCCGCCAGCCACTACCAGCCACCTTTTTGATGTCGATCACGAACCGACTAGCGCGCAAACTCGACGAATTCCAGCCGCCTGAGCAGGCCGGGTTTCGAGGAAGATTTAGTACCATAGACCACATACACACAGTGAGGCAGATTATACAATAATTAAATATAGAAGACCGAAGAGAAACACCAAAGAAAGTAATAAATATAATACTTACAACAAAAATTATTTCCTCAACATAATAAAACTCTGTATACTGTCTGAGGTGTCCGTGCTCCCGTTACACTGGAGACTCTATGTGCAAACTGCGCAATATTGTTTAGAGTTCAGTAACGGAATATTGAATCGATAAGCACTTCTAAAATATAAGGCCAGCACGATACACCTATAAACGCATTGAGAGAAAGAAATTTGACGAGACTCAACAAAAATGTATCAACTGTCGTTTTCTTAAAGAAATAGGAAGAAATAAATGCACTAAACTTAAATCTATACCAACACCAAGCTCGATAAAGAATAGAGGTAAACAAACCAATTTAGGGTTATAACAACTCACCTTTTACAAACATCCTATTATTTACATGATTATTGCCTCTTACATGCTAACTAATTATTGACAATTCCTGTTGCAGCATATTTCTATAGAATCACTAAAATAACATGCACAATAACTTGGTATTTCAAAAAACCATTAAAAAGTCGACATTAATTTTATGTGATAGCCGTACAAAAAAGGAAAGATGGACGAAATCTAGGTATTAAACAAATTTTCTGGAATTCAACTTATTCAACCAATAAATAAAGCAATACAATTTTGCGTATTTTAATCACTTTCAAATCAACTGCATAACACATGCATTGTATTACTTTCAAGTATGGACTATATAAGTATAATATACAATATGTAAAGAAAACCCTGTCCGATCCGTGAAGGTGTTGGTAGGTATCGATAACTGATTCTACTAAAGCCTACAAAACCGGGCTAAACTTAAAAAAAAAACCCCTAAAAAAATAAATATTATTTCGTAAAAAAAGAGGTAACTTAAAACGTGTGCTGTAGATCATACAGGCGCGGGCGAAGAGGGGCAGGGCACGCGGCACGCGGGCGAAGAGGGGAAGGGCACGCGGCACGCCGTCGCATCGCTTTTCGCTCAGAATTATACCGTCAAAAATAATGTTGTCACTTTTTAAAAATTACCAAATTTTGGGGAAGTTGGAATTCATTCGCGGGGAAAAAGATTATTTCAAAATTCAATAGTATTGTTACTATGATGATTATGTAAAATTTCATATTTTATTTGGTCATATGTTTACCTAACCTTTACTATCCTTACGGGTCGGACAGGGTTTTCTTAACATATTGTATATATTGTATCAAAAAATTTAACTTATTAGAAAATTAGCTTATATGTGTGTCATATTTCATTCAAATCGCTTCAGCGTTCTATGCAAACCAAAAATATCTAAATATAAATAAACTGTTTACATTAGTAGGAAGTAGGATTATTACTTTTATGAAAATCATCTATCTAGAAAAGATTGTTAACATCGGTATTTTAGGCGTAAAGAACTCGTTGCCTAGCAACGATTTGTTTTCCTCTATTCTTTATCCAATTTGGCTTTTATATATGTAGTTTAGTTTGTGAGCACGGGAATCTATACCAACGATGCGGAACTATGTAAGTTATACGCAAATCACGCCTGGCAGTTTTATCAGTAAAGCTGACAGGATGTAGCATCGTTTATCGTTACACAGACAGACAAAGAGTTACCATTGCAGTTAATTAATAATAACAAAAACATTTTTGTCTCTTTCGTAAAATTCGTAGGCGACATGGACTCTAAATAGAAGGGCCACTCTTTACCGTGTCCTCATGGCGGCGATCTCTCGCGTCCGGCCCTGGTGCAGGCCATGGTTAGGAGCGAGAATGCATGGCAGGCCATCACCTACTTCTCCGAAGCAGTGAAGGTGGCCAAGCAGTAGGCGGAGCGCGTGAGAGAGCGGGAATCCCAGCACCCTCACGTCTCTTGCTGCCCCAGGAGACGCCCTGGTCGGGAGAAAACATCAAACACCCGGTCACTGGACGAAATAATACTTTGATAAACTGGTACTGGCTTGACGAAAATAATTTAGTAATCAATATACAAAAGACTAAGGTAATACATTTTTATCAGCGAATTCCACCAGAAGACTTACATTTACACTTCAATGGACAAAAGTTGAAGTACGAGTTGCAAAATTCCTTTGCATAATGATAGACAGCCAATTAACTTGGAAGCCACAAGCAAAAGTAGTATGCAAAAAACTAGGTGCAGTGGCGTATGTACTCTTTAATATTTGTCTAAAAAAGTAAATATCGCCACAAGGTTAATAGCATACCACGGTTTGGTCACGTCGGTCTTGAGATTCGGCTTAATGTTCTGGGGAAATTGCAGTCTGAAGGAACACCTGTTCCTTCAAAGCTCAAAAACGATGCTTAAGGGCAATGTGCAATCTAGTAGTAACAGATAGCTGCGTACCTGTATTTAGGACCCTAAAGATTTTAACATTTCTATCACTATATATTTTTGAACTGGCTGTTTTTGTAAAATCTTATGCATCTTTTTAATAAAGTATCCGCAAAGACATAGGAACCGGCCAATTAGGAGACAGTATATAAAAATTTGCTTATTGTTGGTAGCTCCGATACCGCCCAATTAAAAAAAAAGTATTATATGTGTGGGCCCGATTATTTTTAACAAACTACCCGACGTAATAAAAAACAACACATTTTCATTATTTAAAAAGAAATTGACAATTTTAGTAATAAACAAATGTTATTACTCCATTATAGAATTTCTGTCAGATGAGAATTTAAATTGATAACATGACATCTCTGTATTACTGACTTGTAAAACATTCTTTACGTAAATCAATTCCTACTAATTTGAATGTTAGGCCCTGGGATTTGTTCATCGTTAGTGCGAAAGAATTTTTTACAGGAAATTTTAGCCTTTTGAAGGGTAAAGGCAAATCAGTAGGAATCATGGGTATTCGTGGTATATTAGAATAGAATAGAATACTCTTTATTATGTACGCCATATAGATTACAGAATATAAATGCAAATATTTTACAAAGGGTGACACAATGGGTATATTCAGCAGCTGCAGGGACGGTGATAATCTTCGCTACTATTAAATTATCTTTTAGCTCCTTTATAAGAAGTATCGTGCCATTACACATGCTGGGAGGGCTTAAATTTCTGAGAAGCATTATCGGCGTGCCAACTTTTAACGACAGTTCATGAGGTGATAGCCCAGCGGTATTCAGAGAATTTAAAAATTCCTGGGATATTGCACTGCGTCCCTTGATCCAACGCTCACTTTGCAACGGCCGTGCAGCAGAAATCGTAATATTTTAATTTCGCCATAACTTCAAAACAAAAAGTCCAATTTTAATCATTCCCATACCAAATATAATTTACATAAACTGTACTTAGTGATGAAATAACTTATTTTGATAAGGATTTATAGCATGAGTAAAATAAATGCGTTTTAACATAGTCCAAAAAAAATTCAAGATTTTTAAATAAAAAAATTGTTATTGTGCCTCACTCGGCATAGATAGGTATAATATGTTGTTGACTTTTTTCTAGATATTTATAAGATTTACAATTATTTAGAGCATTTTATGGTTCTATCTTTTATAGTTTACGCAGCGTACGCAAAATAAGTAGCTTTTCTGGTTGCTTTTTACACCTTGTGTTCAAAAAACCCAAATATCTTACGGAATCCTATTTTTTTTCAAAATAAAATTTAGCTTATGTTACTCAGCGATAATGTAGCTTTCTAATGAAAAAAGAATTATTAAAATCAGTACAGTAGTTTTTGAGTTTATTCGTTACATACAAAAATAGAAATCTTTCCTCTTTATAATCATCATCATCATCATCATCCCAGCGTTAATCCCAGTCGCATCCGAAGCCTTTTCAGCTTTGGGGTCTGGGGTCCGCTTTACCATTCCAACTGCTGATATGGCTAAACTTCGACATTTTCCGTGAAGCGACTGCCGTCTGACCTCCACAACCCGAAGGCGACATCGAAGCATTGCAGTTAGACCAATTGTTGGACTTTTGAGGGCTCCATCCAACAACCCGTAACGACTGCCACTAGATGTTCGTATGGCAACCGGGACCAACGGCTTAACGTGCTTTCCGAGGCACGACCAGACCAGTGCAAATATTCATATTCATGCATACAAATACTTGCACTGTGCGGGGATCGAACCCACGCCACCTTGCGCAGCGGCCGCGTCCGCTACCGCTACGCCACGGAGGCTGTCATTCCTCTTTATAATATTAGTGTAGATTAGTGTAGATAGAATGAGATGGTGTATTTTTATTGGATATTCATTAATTTTTGCTTTTGTTTGCATGCCTTAGTTAAGGTAGTCACTATAAGGATCTTATAAAAACTTAATATCTGTATTTTGTACCTACTTTCTACGCAAATAAAGAACTTAAAAATTTTAAGAACGTTCACAGTCAGAAGGCCAATCCTCTTAAATTAATTTAACGGTTCAGAATCTTGTCGTCATCATCTCAAGAAATAACGTTAATTCGTGGATGGATGATTATTATAACATACTAAGTACAATATATTTACAACATATTCCAGCGTGCCTCGGAAAGCAAGTTCAGCCGTTGGTCCCGGTTGTAATTCGTAGATCTTTAACTGTCATTACCTACTCAACAGTCGAAACTCTGACAATAAGCTTATCAAGGAGTTTCTTCTTAACTATTGATTTTATTCTATAATATTTTACGTATACGTATGTTATAAATTAAGTTTAAAGCCGCTCAGCGAGCTATGGAGCGGGCTATGCTGGGCGTCTCTCTGAAGGACCGCATCAGAAATGAGGCGATCCGACAGAGGACCAGAGTCACTGACATAGCTGAGAGGATTAGCAAGCTGAAGCAATGGGCTGGTCACATATGCCGCAGGACCGACAACCGTTGGGGTAAACGAGTCCTCGAGTGGAGACCGCGTCTCGGCAAACGTAGCGTGGGACGCCCTTGGGCGAGATGGAGCGACGACATCAAAAAGGTGGCTGGTAGTGGCTGGCGGAGAACTGCTCAGGATTGGGCTTGCTGGCGTGCCATGAAGGAGGCCTATGTCCAGCAGTGGACGAGTAAAGGCTAATGATGATGATGATGTTATATTACTCTATAGCCCGTGATATCCCACTAGGTCCTATCAGAATACCAGTGCTGCGACATTTAAGACCGTATTACAGAACCTTAGTCAAGATTTAAGCATTACTTAAAACTAGTTTCAACCAATCAAATAGTTTCAAATGAGATTCAAAGAACTTGAGTTTTGAGTCTGGTTCTATAATACGGATCTTACTCTTAAATGTCGAAGCGCTATGCTGAGATAGGAGCCTTTTGGCCTCGTATGGGATTTTCTTATTATTGTTACTTTTTTTATGTATAACTTGTTTTTATAAACGGTGTATCTGACATCGACGCACAAACGAGTATCATTGATCCAGTACATGATTCTGAACCCCCCAGTGGTGGAATTTTTAGTCGGCTTTTTCATTATTTAAAAAAAATATGTAGTTTTTTTCACTTTAGACCGTTCATAATTGCTATACTTTTATAACCCAATAACATTTTAAAGTAAAAAATTAATTAATTCGCTAATTACACTAAAAAGTGCAATGAACACAAAACTCGAAAAACTACCTTATTAGCTGATTTAATAGAGTTCATATCAGGGATCAACGTCATACCTACAAACCCGCACGGCGGCACGCTTGCAACGTTCAAATGCCGGGCCGACACTTTTTTTAAACACTGTGAATTCTGTAACCGTTCATTAACAACATAAATGACTATCATATTAGTAGTGACATGCGGTCTAGTCTTTTCGCGAAGTTTGCGTTACGATGTCAGATACACCCTGTATATGACTAGCTGTTGCCCGCGACTCCGTCCGCGTGTTGATATAGAATAAGCGCCTATTAATATAATGGGAGCAATATGTACGTCCGCGTTTGCCATCGTTTTCGCAACATTTTTTATTACTGCTCTACTCCTATTGGTCATAGCAGGATTTTATATAGCCTGTGTCCTTTCTCAGGCTCTGGACTATCTGTGTACCAAATTTCATCAAAATCGGTTGAGAGCTTTAAGCGGGACAGCGTAACAGACAGACAGAGTTACTTTCGCATTTATAATATTAGTATGGATTAGTAGGTATGTTTCAGCTATTTATCTCTAATCTATACAGGGCCACATAATCCCTAGGGCCCAAGGCCCCAATAGTTTAAAGACGGCCTTGTCTGCAGGTTTCTTTTCTGATTGCATCACGTAAGGAAAGTCACAGTGTGGCTACCATGAGTTTTCATTACGAAGACTCGATCGTCAATATCGAGCGCGTTTGACTCATCGATTGACCCGCTTCAAGGTTGTAAGAACTCTCAACCAATGAGAGCGCCAAACGCGTATCATCGAGTTTCGTAATGAAAAGTCATGATAGGCATACAGGTATTATGCTAGTATTTCTGATATACAACGTGTAACAAAAAGGGTATATACATACCAAGGGCATGGCATCTTTAGATGATATCAAACGATATCGGAAGGGTTTCAACTCAAAATAAAATACTCAAACATTGGTACCAAATTTTCGGTTTCGTGTGTTTCTTAAAATAAAATCATAATAAACGTGGCAGCACACTACATACGTTAATAACTACTCGTTACCCGTCACGTTACTGGCCAAAATCCGATAAATGTCTTCAATATCTCTGTGCGACTAGTATGATAGTAGCCTATCAGAGGCGGTGTTTTTCCTCATAACTTCTTAACATAAAGATATAGGATTAAAAAACCCTTCCAATATCGTTTGATATCATGTAAAGATGCCATGCCTTTGTTATGTATATACCCTTTATGTTACGCGTTGTATAAAGGCAATTTGTCTTCTGTTATCTTTTATTAACAGCGTCTTAGACTAATGCTCATTATCTTCTATGTATTCTTTCTTTGTCTTGGTCAGAACGTGCATGTATGATGGAAATGACAAACTTGTTTAATAATAATTATCATTAGTACTCATTTTGATAATCTTCTCCTTGACCTAATAATATTAATAATAATAATAATAAACGTTTATTTTTTCCACAACACAATTAAACATAAGTTTAACACAATATTAAGTTTACAAGATATAACGATGTAGTGGAAACTGGAGCCTAAATGCAAAAATTAAAACACAAAATAAATAATTATGTAATTTAAAAGATTAAAAGATTAGACATCAAACTAGGGTATGTTGAAATGAGTGTGTGTGTGTGTGTGTGTGTGTGTTTGTGTGTGTTTGTGTGTGTGTGTGTGTGTATTAATAAACTAGCTTCAGCCCGCGACTTCGTTCGCGTGAAATTTCTTGCTACCCCGACTCAACTCGCCGCATCGCATCGCCTGCCCATGCTATTACTTCGACTTCTTATTATTAAGCTCGGCTCGTAAAAATCCTAGCGTTTTTTTTTTACATAACTTTCAAAATTGTTGCTTTATTTTTATACAATACTAGCTGCGCCTTGCTGTTTCACCCGCGTAAGTTTTGATATGTCTTTTTATATGCTCCGCTCCTATTAACCGGAGCGTGATATTTATAGCCTAAAGCCTTCCTGGATTAATGGGCTATCCAACGCAAAAAGATTTTTTCTAATCAGACCATTAGGTCCTCAAATTAGCGCGTTCAAACAAACAAACAAACTCTTCAGCTTTATATATTAGTAGAGACTAGCGGCCGCCAGCGACTTAGTTCGCGTGGAGTTAGTTATGCTCCGCTCCTATTGGTCGCAGCGTGATGTTATATAGCCTAAAGCCTTTCTGGATTAAAGGGCTATCCAACCCAAAAAGAATTTTTCAAATCGGACCAGTAGTTCCTGATATTAGCGCGTTTAAACAAACAAACAAACTCTTCAGCTTTATAAATTAGTATAGATTTACTCGCCAAACTTTACACTTGGTAGCGAGATGCGCTCGTTTCTTATAATAGAAAAAGACAAAAAAAAAAACTATTATAGTAACTAAATGCTAATTGTATTGTGATGCTGAACCAAGTAAAATAAAATCAAATGAACTTTTAAATAGGCTTTCCTTTTTAGAACAACCGTTAAAAAAGACTGTTCTTTTATTGTCAGACTAGCTGCGCGCCGCGGTTTCAACCACGTAGGTTTCACCCCGTGTGGTACCGGGCCTAGAATTGTACCAACCCATATCCTCCCGTGGGTGTCGTAAGAGGCGACTAAGGGAAATCACCAGGGAAGCGGGCAGCAGCGCTTCTTCTGTGTAATATCAAATCACTGCGATCCCCAACCCGCCTGCCAAGCGTGGGGATTATGGCAAACCCCCCCAATGATGCACACGATACAGCCCAGGCCCCTAGTCCCCGGCAGCTCCGCTATTCCAGTCTACGGTAGCGGACTCGGTTACGGCGGAGCAAGGGGTGCTAAGAATCTCCGGCAGAGGTCCGGCTACCATCACAAACGACGACCTTTGGCCCTGGCAACATTTAACACGCGCACACTACGGACTGATGAGAAGATTGTCGAACTGGAGGAAGAACTGAGCCGGTTGCGCTGGGACATTGTGGGGTTATCTGAAGTCCGAAGAGAGGGAGAGGACTCGATAATCCTGAAGTCTGGCAACCTGATCTATTTCCGGGAAGGCGACCAGCTGTCCCAGGGTGGTGTCGGGTTTATTGTCCACAAGTCCCTCGTGAACAACGTGGTTAAAGTCGGGAGCCTTTCGACTCGGGTGGCGTACCTTGTACTGAGAATAACAAAACGATATTCGTTAAAGGTTATACAGGTCTACGCCCCGACGTCTAAACACTCTGACGATGAGGTGGAGGCTATGTATGAGGACGTCAGTAGAGCCATACATTCCTCCAAAACCCACTACACCGTTGTCATGGGGGACTTTAACGCAAAACTGGGCATGCGAGAGGCGGACGAGACGAAAGTGGGGCAATTTGGAGTTGGAAATCGGAATCCCAGAGGTCAGATGCTAATGGATTTCATGGAAAGGGAAGGACTCTTTGCGATGAATTCTTTTTTCAGGAAACCATTGCACCGCAAGTGGACCTGGCTCAGCCCCGATGGTCAGACCAAAAACGAGATAGACTTCATAATGTCAACGAGAAGGCAAGTGTTCAACGATGTCTCCGTGATCCATGCGGTAAAAACAGGGAGTGATCACCGTATTGTTAGAGGCATCTTGAACCTCAACATTAGGCTCGAACGCTCTCGACTTATGAAGTCTACGCTCCGTCCAGCGTCAACACAACTCCAAAACCCCGAGAGCTTTCAGATCGAACTACAAAACCGCTTCGAATGCCTCGGTGAATGCGTAGATGTGGACGACTACAACAACAGGTTTGTGGAAACTCTCCAAACGGAAGGGTCTATGTTTTACAAAACCCTCCGTTCAAAAAGACAGAAGAAGATCTCCGGTCCCACCCGCCGGCTAATGGAAGAAAGACGGGAGGTGATCTTAAAATCCCCTGATGATGCTTCGCGCATCAGATGCCTTAACAGACAGATCTCAAAGTCTCTGACTCGCGATATACGCCAATTTAATACAAATTGTATTAAAGAGGCTATCGAGCGGAACAAAGGCTCCAAAGTGTTCGCACGAGAATTGTCTGTTGGACAGAGTCTACTTGCGAAGCTGAAGACTGGGGATGGTAGGATCGTCACTTCCAAGCCCGAGCTTTTGGGTGAGATGGAGAAATTCTACGGAGAGTTATACACATCAACACACGCACCTGTTGTAAGCCTGGCTAATGATCCTAGAGCCAGACTAACCCGACACTACACCGACGATATCCCGGACGTCAGCCTGTACGAGATTGGTATGGCCCTGAAACAGCTCAAGAACGATAAGGCGGCTGGAGATGATGGAATTACGGCTGAGCTTCTGAAAGCGGGTGGCAAACCGGTTCTTAAAGCGCTTCAGAAGCTATTTAATTCCGTCATTCTTAAAGGCGAAACGCCTAAGGCGTGGCACAGGAGCGTGGTGGTTTTGTTTTTCAAAAAAGGTGACAATACCCTCCTGAAAAACTACAGACCGATATCCCTCCTGAGCCATGTCTACAAGCTGTTTTCTAGGGTCATCACGAATCGTCTCGCTCGCAGGTTCGACGACTTCCAGCCTCCCGAACAAGCAGGCTTCCGAAAAGGCTTTAGCACCATAGACCACATTCATACGCTGCGGCAAGTTATACAGAAGTCCGAGGAGTATAACAAACCACTATGCTTGGCGTTTGTGGACTATGAGAAGGCCTTCGATTCGATTGAGACTTGGGCGGTGCTACAGTCTCTCCAGCGGTGCCAAATTGACCATCGATACATTGAGGTGATAAAGTGTTTGTACAAAAACGCCACCATGTCAGTCCGTCTCCAGGATCAGGACTCGAAACCGATCCAACTGCAGCATGGAGTGAGACAAGGAGATGTCATATCTCCTAAATTGTTCACTGCTGCGTTGGAAGATGTCTTCAAGCTCCTGGACTGGAAAGGACTTGGCATCAACATCAACGGCGAGTACATCACTAATCTCCGTTTCGCAGATGATATCGTGGTCATGGCTGAGACCCTGGAAGACTTGGGCAAAATGCTCAATGACCTCAGCAGAGCTTCCCAACAAGTGGGTCTAAAAATGAAAATGGATAAGACGAAGATCATGTCGAACTCTCATGTCGCACCCACTCCAATTGTAGTTGGTTGCTCTGCACTCGAAGTTGTTGACGAGTATATATACCTGGGACAGAAAGTCCAACTAGGTAGGTCCAACTTCGAGAAAGAGGTGTCTCGGCGAATCCAGCTCGGTTGGGCAGCGTTCGGGAAGCTACGCTACATCTTCTCGTCGTCCAAGATACCACAGTGTCTCAAGACTAAAGTCTTTGACCAGTGTGTGTTGCCAGTGATGACTTACGGAACTGAAACGTGGTCGCTCACAATGGGCCTCATACGAAGGCTCAGAGTCACACAAAGGGCAATGGAAAGAGCTATGCTAGGAGTTTCTCTGCGTGATCGAATCAGAAATGAGGAGATCCGCAGAAGAACCAAAGTCACCGACATAGCTCTGCGAATCGCTAAACTTAAGTGGCAGTGGGCAGGGCACATTGCGCGTAGAACCGATGGCCGATGGGGCAGCAAGGTTCTGGAGTGGCGGCCACGTACTGGAAGACGCAGCGTAGGGAGACCCCCAACAAGGTGGACCGATGACCTGGTGAGGGTCGCGGGAAGCCGATGGATGCGGGCAGCACAAGACCGGTCATCGTGGAAAGCCATGGGGGAGGCCTTTGTCCAGCAGTGGACATCTATAGGCTGAGGAAGGAAGAAGGAAGAAGGTTTCGAAAGCTCCGATCCTATTGGTCGCAGCGTGATGTTATAAAGCCTGAAGCCTTCCTGAATTAAGGGCGCCATTCAACGGAAAAAGATTTTTTTATATCCGACCAGTAGTTCCTGAGATTAGCGCGTTCAAACCAACAAACTCTTCAGCTTTATATCTACACTAATATATAAAGCTGAAGAGTTTGTTTGTTTGAACGGGAACCACTAGATTGGAACTACTGGTCCGATTTGGAAGGCTTTAGGCTATATAACATTACGCTGCGACCAATAGGAGCGGAGTATAATTAACTCCACGCGGACAAGGTCGCTGGCCGCCGCTAGTATTAGTATAGATGGAAACCATAATCAAGAAGCGCCTAGTTAAAAGGACAAACCCGAGAGTGTGGGATTTTTACTCCACTAAAACCACGCCAATAATCACGATCCTCAATTGAAAGGACGGGGGCATCTTTACCTCTCAAAAAGATCAACCGGAGCCCTGTCTGTGCAACGCCTGATAGGGCACATCTCTGGGGAGACTGTAAAAGGGTCTCCCGGAAACCTGACTATGCCAGGCAGCACAAATGACCACTGTGCGCTGCCTTCCTTGAGGTCACTCAGCGGGCCGACAACGTCCGCACTCTAATCAACCACGACCACGAATTTCCTGCCTTAATTAATGAGGTATGCTTACAGCCTTTCTCGAGTTTCTTTTTGTAATCCCAGGCCGGACCTTAATGATTTGTGCCCAATTGATGGCAATAGACTCGCCTTCTGTTATTAAAGACTGCACGCTCAGTAATATATCTGTTAAGTCTAAATATAAGACAAAGTCTTGCCGCCAAGCGATTCGTCGTGATCCGGTATGATGTCTGGTGAAGCCGTACGGAGACGGGTCTGAGCAGTTGTGATGCGATGTGTGCCGGGTGCGATGCGACAAAATATGTTGTTGTGTCGGGAGTTTGGTCGTGGAGGGTTTCCAGATCAATCTCCCTCTGGGTTAAACATTGCATCACCTCGCTCAACTGCCGTCTTCCTTCCTATTCACTCAGTTTTTTGAGTAAATGGGCTTATTAAACCAGTGCGTTTTACCGTCAATGATTTCATCACTGCTTACCATCAGGCGGGATCGCGATCAAGCGCTAGTTCATAATTACTAAAAAAAAATATCGGCTTCCTTTTGCAGAAAAATAATATGAAACTTAACATGAATGGAAATAGTTCACCGAGAAGGAGAAACTCGTGATAACACAGCAGAGTTCTATTTTTGAAAACAAGGGGTACTTTAAAAAAAAGGAAGGTGTTAAATATTTTTCACAAAACACACAATTGGCAATTACAACATAATTGGCTATATTAGGGTAGGTTTATAGGTGGGTATATAGGTACATATATAGGTGGGTATATAGGTACATACCATGGACACAGCTTGTGTGTCAAGCACTAGTTTATAATATTAAAAAAATTTAATAAATAAAATAAATTTTAAAAAGGGTTAGTAATTATTTTATTTAACGTGTTACAAATTATAAGGTTGTACAGACGCCAGCAAGTCGAGCCACTACAATTTAATATATTTTTCATTGAGAGATTTTCAACTTTATTGCTAAAGGTGTAAGGTACAAGGTTGATCAGCCAGGGCCACCACTCTCACTCTCTCTCACACTCTCCTGGCCCACATGCACACCACCTGGTGCATGTGCATGCACCAGGTGCATGCACATGCACCTGGGCCACATGGCTGGCATGGGACTCTTCTGGCGCACAGGCAAATGAAGGAACATGGGAGGGTTATATTCAGTAAAATCTTTGACACGCCCTTCCGTTCCGCCCAGAGCGAGAGAGGTAATTTGGTGGTTTCCCACCCAAAAAAGGTCCTGCTGGCGTCTGTATAAACAAAAACAAATACTATATAATTTTACAACTAAAACTGGTATATCTTACGACAAAAACCCTAATAATTTATTTGTATTGAAAGGTAGAATACTATAAACTATGTAATAACTTTGTAACAATATTCTGACAAATAAATGAACAATCACAATCATAATAGAAGCAAAGTCGAAGAAATTAATTATTTAGAAAATTTATTACCAGCTTAAGCTGTCTGTATAATGTCAACAGTAAATTTTTGACAGTACTCATGGGTACAAACGGACGATATACAGTATGTTAAATAACAGAGGGCGTTCCCTTAAACTCGTTAATATATATCATTAATAGATTAAAATAAAAATATCAGCATAGAAAAATCAGCATAAAAAAATCCGAATAAAAAAAAATTCTAATTGGAAATAAATTTGAAACCTCCTGTTTTAAATCAAAATAGTAGTCGTCATGTATAAATAAATTGCGACGTTGCCGTCTTTCATGTTCGCGTGTACAGTGTGTTTCTTTTACACGTCAATTTAAAATTTTTATTGAATATTTTCTTATTGGAATTTTTTTTAAACATTTTGTTTTCGAATGGAAATATTTTTTTTAGCATGTATGTATGCTATACTATTTCGGGTTAACGGGAACGCCCTCTGTTAGTTAACATACTGTACGTCTATGAATGAGGCACCTTCATCTGTCAAGAAAATGCCGCTTATGTATTTGTCCACCGAACTCAAATACACGAACGACACGTCGACATTCATTTGACCGATTTTGTCTTTAATTTCGTTGGTATAAGGATGACATTGAAAGCAAAAAACGTGATTACAATACCAACTACTTACTGCAGCTGCCATTTGTCATGGCACCATCGCAACAGAAGCCAAAATCCGTCAATCGGACTGTAAGAGAAGTTTGATAGAACATCCAATCTAATTCCGAATAGAATCTAGTAACTTTTAGATGCAAATGGGGCTAATAATGGTACCTTTTGTAAATTTTGTAGCTTAGCGTAGACACGCGTTTAGTAATACAAAGTAATTAGATATAAGTGCCATAAAATTATATAATGCTTAGCTAAATATAAACATTTCTATATTAACCGTCTTATTACAAAACGAGATCTAACTTCAGAGCTAAACCTGCGAGACAGTTACTGTATTTTCAACATTATCCTGACGAAAATAAAGTTCTTAATGCAAAATTGATTCAGTTTTTGTATTAGGAATTTTAACTTTGTTGGCTTAAAGTTCGAAATTTAAAAATGACTCGAATGAGTAAGGCCGTGAACTCCTAATTCTAATCAAAAATATAGCTTTATCCTGAATTACGTAAATTTAAAACTTTCGGCAAAACGAATGAGGTTGCAGTAATTGTAAATTAATTATTATAAGTCATTTCCCAAAACTACATTAAATAAAACGCATAATTATCGTCTGACAGGAATTACCACCATCCTAATAAAAATAAATTTAATTAAAAAATAAAAATTTTAATTTTAGCGCGCTCATACTTCACAGAGTTCACAACATGTAGCATATTGGCAGCGGGTTGTACTAACGGCATTAAGAGATTTTTAGCATTCCTAAGAAAAAAGGGCGCAGTATATCGCGAAGTTGCCAAATCGCTCGCCTACGCGCATTTACATATATGCATCCATTTCTTTATTCTTCGCGTTCTAAAGTAAAAGAGCGTGTCTCTTTTACTTTAGAACGCGTTAAATTCGATATCATATTTTGGCACACCTCTTCAATTCTAAATTTCTTTAAAAATTCTGCGAACTCATGTGGAACCCTAGATTTTTTTTTTTTTTAATTTGATTGATTTTTTTTTTTTTAAATAGTACTATTTTCATTCCGAGCTTTATCCGCTTCTTCTTTAATAATACGTAACATAAATTTTCTAAAATAATAATTCTGTTCCCGAACTGCCTCTAGAATCTTCTGACTGGTAACTAACAATCTTTCATCTGCCAACATGTAATGAGAAGCATCTATTAGAGGCTCGCTCCCACCGGCTATACACGATATACCTTCAACTGTATTTTCTCCCTTCCCTGCAACCAACACAGTAGGCTTCACCCTCGTGTACCCATTATTAAAGTCCCTCAACATTTTACCCAACCATTCACATGTCAAATTATTATTATCCACATACACTCTCAAATCAAACTTGTGACTATACCAGCTCCTCATATCTAAGTAGTTCATATCGTTCGACCTCACATACAGAACACGCAAACACTTCAAATCCATCAGTAATTTTGAATCCAAATACGCGATCCTATTGTACGATAGATCTAAGTTCAAAAGGTCCGTTAAACCTTGGAATACGCCGTATTCTATATGTTTCAACAAATTGTTTCCTAAACGAAGCGTTTTCAAATGAGATAGTTTTTTAAATGTGCCTGGACCAATCAATTGTATTCTATTACAAGTGAGATCTAGATATGTGACACTCACGGGTAACCTCAAAGAGGATGCATTCAAATCCCAAATTAAATTGTTACTCATGTCTACAGTGTGCAGTTCTGTTTGATGTCTGAGATCAACTAGCGAGGGATCTGATATATTGTTTGAATGTAATAACAACTTTGTCAAACGCAAACCTTCCCCAAAAGGTATATTGATTTTGGACAACCCGTTATTAGAAAGATCCAGTACACCGCCTTCCGGGTGGAACATAGAAATGTGAATCCTATCAAGTTTCTCAATTTCATTGTAAGTCATGTTAACTAGTTTCAAATTGTAATTATTGTTAAAGGTCATATCAGGGATAAAGTCAAGTCGATTGTAGGACAGATCAAGTTTCTGTAGTCTTGTCATAGACGAAAAACTTTCGTAGTACAAATTCGCGATGTAGTTATTATTGAGATTCAGATATTCTAAGTCAGCAAGATCATTGGCGTTGACTATGAAGGCGATTATTTTATTTTTAGATAAGTTAAGGGAAATCAGTTGGATCAACGATTGGAAGGCATTATATTCAATATTCGTTATAGAGTTCATAGAAAGATCTAATTCTGTTAGTATATGAACGTTGTGTTTATCCAAATTCCTAACATACCTGGACGAAATTTCTGTAGCGTTCGGAACATTAATTATGTGATTTCCCGAAAGTATAATTTTACAAATTGAATGATTAGCGAAATGCTCCCAATGTCTTGAGAGCATTATAGGTTTGATTTGTTCCAGTTTGTTCCAGGAAACGTCAAAAGTTTCCAAATGTTTGATAATCTTGAGAGACTCCTCATCAATGTTTTGTATCTGATTACCTTTCAAATACAAATGTTTTAAATGTTGAAGATTGTTAACGGCCCCATTCAAGTCTTTTATTCTATTATTATTCAACCGTAATATTTCTAGTTTGGTAAGATTGAAGAACGGCTCTTCAGTTAGGTCGGAAATTATATTGTAAGACAAATCGAGTTCTTCTAATGATGAAAGCTCAGCGAAAGCATCACCTGGGATGTCTTCTATAACATTGTAAGCAAGTGACAAATTTCTTAACTTATTTGGCTGCATTTGAAACTGGAAGAGTTCTGCAATTTCTGTAAGTTTATTATGGTCCAAATTGATAGTTTCAATGTGATTGAGATAGTAAAAGGGAGGTCCTGATATGTTTTCTATACCGTTGTTGGAGAAATAGAGGTGCTGTAATCTGGTGGTGTACATTAGGATGGCTAGTTTTATGGGTTGCCATCGTCCTATCACTGTTAAAGTAGTAATAGACTTAAGGGTTTCAGTGTCTAAATTTTCGTCGAATCTTTCGATGGGGTCGGTGAGAGTGACGTTGACAGTAACAGGAAAATTGGTGGATTCGCAGCACTCGTCGGGAAGACGGATCCCGCGGATGGCACCGATGCAGTGGATCCGAAAGGCGCACAGACCCACATTGCGGATCCTGTCTGTAGGGCAGTAGCACGAAGATAGCGTCACACTCGTGAGTATGACGAGGAGGGTGTGAACTGTGAACAAGAGTTGATTTGTTAACATTTTTGTTTTTTTCTAATTTTTTTTTATGTATATAAAAATAATAATACAATAAATCTTTCTTTATCATCAAAAGGTGTTTCCGTTTCCCGAATCAGATGTGCTTAGGACCTCTATTTTATCAGTTCCGTGCCGTGCACTATGATTTAAGAACTTTATAAATGGAATTCAACTTATTTTTAATTGAAACAAAGTTACTATTTGTTTAACTTGAAATGGGGGGGGGGGGGTGACCACAAAATTATGAGCTTGTTATCCTACTTGGCTGACCCAATAAATATAAGGACCACGCTTCGCCCGGGCGGGCGAACGGTGCGATGCCCTCTGGTGTCAGCTGTTGCGCGGGCATGCGCAATACTATGATCTATTGTAAGCTGCGTGGCGCGCTCGGTAACCCCACTAAAACAATTTCTAAATGTATTTGGCTAACAACCAAAAATCTAAACAAACTATATTCAGGTTTAGCATAAACAAGAAATAACGTTGTATATAATGAGAGGACCGATGCTTCTGCCTTGTCTCTCGGAGAATACAGTTGTAAAGTTACATCGAATATTGCTAACCACAATATAAAAGTGCTCAGTGCATAGATTATTATTAATACAAGATATACCTTATTAGCTCAGCGATACTGTTTACACCGCTTGTTGACATTAACAGCGCCTTTATTGTATAGCAGGAAGGTCGGTTTTCCTTGTACAACTAGTGGCTTAGGTAGGTACGCTGTACGCATCCTGTACAGTCAGCATAAGCTACCACTTTGCTGACATGATTGAAATGAGACTGAAGTGTGACATAATAACTTATTCAGACTTCTCCGATTTTGTTATTGCTTAATTAAGATAAATAAGTACTTGCCTATATAGAAAAAAATTGAGTACTTATGGTTATAGTCATAATCATCATCTCAGCGTTAGTCCCAATCGCAACCGAAGCTTTTCAGCTTTGGAGTCTGGGGTCCGCTTTACCAGTCTAACTGCTCATTTTGGTTAAACTTCGATATTTTCCGTGAAGCGACTGCTGTGTGACCTCCACAACCCGCAGGCGATATCGAAGCATTGCAGTTAGATCAATTGTTGGACTTTTGAGGGCTCCAACAACCCAAAACAACTGCCATTAGATGATCGTATGGCAACCGCGACCAACGAGTTAACATGCTTTCCGAGGCACGACCAGACCAGTGGTGTGTCACACTATAATGACTAAACGGATCATGATGAGATTTGGCACACAAGTATACTACCTGTATTAGAACATAAGATACGTTTTATTCATTTATTTGAACGGGATCCAGATTTTTACAGATGAAACCGTGAAGCGCACCTATAACACCACTACGATCCGGACGAAGCGTTTCGCCTCCTCCTTTAAACCGCGTGCATCGAGGGACTGGAATAGTTTGCCAGCGGCGGTGTTTCCGTCGGACTACAATTTGAGTGTCTTCAAGACTAGAGTGAATAGGCTCTTACTAAACTAGTGCGCTTTACCATCAACGACTGCGTCACTGCTTACCATCAGGCAGGATTGCGGTCAAGCGCTAGTTTATAATATAATAAAAAAAAAAAAAATCTTCTTCTTTTCAGCTCATAGAGGCCCACTGTTGGACAAAGGCCTCCCTCAAGGCTTATTTTTTAATAATTATAACTAGCGCTTGACTGCAATCCCGCTTGATGGCAAGCAGTGATGCAATCGTTGATGGTAAAGCGCACTAGTTTATTAAGCCCATTCACTTAAAAAACCTTACTGAATAAGAAGGAAGACGGCAGTTGAGCGAGGTGGTGGAATGTTAAACCCAACAACACGATCAACGATGCTGCGCCAGAGGGAGGTTGATGTGAAGACCCCTCCACGACCAAACTCACCCGCATCTTACCCGACACACATCGCAACACAACTGGCCAGACCCGTCCTCCGTACGGCTTCGCCACACATCATGCCGGAACACGACGAATCGTTTGGCAGCAAGACTTTGTCTTTTGTTATTCTACAGGAGAAGCGCTTCAGCCCGCTTCCCTGGTGAGAGTTCCCTTAGTCGCCTTATAAGACACCCACGGGAGGATATGGGTTGGTACTATTCTATACCCGGTACCACACAGCAATACTGATCTAACTTTTTATAAAACAAAGTATTTACCTTGAATCATGGTGGTTCTCGCTCTCGATAAGTCCAATGCCAAAAACTGGAAAATTAAAAAAAAAACTGTAAATTATTATAGACATGAAAGCCTCCTCTTTTATGGCGAATAAAGTTTGCAATACTTTAGGATGGGAAGAATGAAATAAGCAAAAAATAAACAACTGAATTAAGAACCTCCTCCTTTTTAAAAGTCGGTTATTTCTATTGTAAATTATTTTTCTGTAATATTTTGTCAATTTTATAAACACTGGATTGACATGATTGGCGCATTGACTGCTGAGCTGCATATCGCTTGTTCGATTCCCACACCGAACAAATATTTGTATGACCTACAAGTAGTTGTACCGGGTTATAAGTATGGGGTATGTAAGTTTAAATGATTGTAAACTCATCCACGATACAGGAGAAATTCCTAGTATAGAGTTGCATTATTAAAAAAAAAAACACGCAAGTTTCGTCACAGAAATAGTTTTAATCATAATTTATTGCTTAGTAGTCTGTTCTATTACGGTTCTTTTGGAACTAGATCATTTCAAATTACATATAAACATATCATTTCATAATGCATGCGTATGCGCATCTAACACCGAGTGACCTTTGAGTTTCTGACTAAGAACATAATTTATCATTTTAATATTATTGTTTTGGTAGGTATTGTACATATTTATTGATATAACGGCTACAGAATTACATAACCTGTAAAAATGTTAACTGTATAGGTGTCACGGTTCATGACAGTACAGCGTAGTTACAAACAGTCGGATAGCTGTGTCTTAGAATATACACATGTATGTAACAAAAACCCTGTTGTTCCTTTCAGGGACATATACAACGTGTAACAAAAAGGGTATACAACGTGTAACATAAAGGGTATATACATAACAAGGGCATGTTATCTTTACACAATATCAATCGATATTGGAAGGGTTTTTTAATCCTATTTCTTTATTATAGGAAGTTATGAGGAAAATCACCGCCTGTGATAGGCTACTACCATACTAGGCACACAGAATTATTGAAGACATTTATCGGATTTTGCCAATTATTGTGACGTGTAACGAGTAGTTAATAACGTATGTTGTACTGCCACGTTCGTTATGATTTTATTTTAAGAAACACACGAAACCAAAAATTTGGTATCAATTTTTTGAGTATTTTATTTTGAGTTGAAACCCTGCTCATATCGTTTGATATCATCCAAAGATGCCATGCCCTTGGTATGTATATACCCTTTATGTTACACGTTGTATACATACCAAGAGCATGGCATCTTTAGATGATATCAAACGATATCGGAAGGGTTTCAACTCAAAATAAAATACTTAAAAAATTGGTACCAAACTTTCGGTTTCGTGTGTTTCTTAAAATCAAATCATAACAAACGTGGCAGCACACTACATACGTTAATAACTACTCGTTACCCGTCACGTTACTTGCCAAAATTCGATAAATGTCTTCAATATCTCTGTACGACTAGTATGATAGTAGCCTATCACAGGCGGTGTTTTTCCTCATAACTTCCTAACATAAAGAGATAGGATTTAAAAACCCTTCCAATATCGTTTGATATTATGTAAAGATGCCATGCCTTTGTTATGTATATACCCTTTATGTTACACGTTGTATATTTACTTACAAGCACATCATTAATGAAATTATAATTTAAAAAAAGTAATTGTTGTCTAGTCTAGGGGTCAACATCAAATAACTATTAAAATCGACACATTCGACAAAATGTTTAGAATATCTGATTTTATAAGTTAAAGAGATTGCCGGGAACGTTCTACTTATGTCTTCTTCATGCAGAATTGCAAAGGTAAGAAATTAGTTAAAGATTACAAATATTAAAAATTAAATATTTATTTAAATTATAATTTTTGTTGAACAAATTTTTATAAATGATATGTTTGATTACATCCGTATACCAATTCTTAAAACGTAGGCAGAAGGAACAACAGGGTCTTTTGTTACATATTGTATTAGACTCCTGTTTTTAACCTTTGAGTATGGATTGCCAAAAATAAAGGCTTCTTAACGTCCAGTAACCAGTCGCTCGTATCTCAACGACAAACAAAGATCTTACTTAACAAAACACGGCTGCCAGCAGAATTTACCACCCACCAGACAAAGTTTTGCCGCCAAGCAATTCGTCGTGTTCTGGTGAAGCCGTACGGCCATTTATTCTATGGTACGGCCATAGAATAAAGAGGGCGGACGGGTCTGAGCAGTTGTGTTGCGATGTGAGCAGTTGTGTTGCGATTGGCCAAACGTTGTTGTGTCGGGAGTTTGGTCGTGGAGAGTCTCCAGGCCAATCTCCCTCTGGCACAGCATCGTTGGTCATGTTGTCGGTTTTAACATTGCATTATCTCGCTGAACTGCCGTCTTCCTTCCTATTCACTCAGTTTTTTAAAGTAAATAGGCTCTTAAGAAACTAGCGCGCTTTACTATCAATGATTGCATTACTGCTTTCAATCAGGCGGGATTGCGGTCAAGTAATCGATACTAATATTATAAATGCGAAAGCATCTCTGTCTGTCCGTCTGTCTGTCCGGCTTTCACGCCAAAACTACTGAACCGATTGTAATGAAATTTAGTACACAGATAGTCTAGAGCCTGAGAAAGGACATAGGCTATATAACATCCCGCTATGACCAATAGGAGCAGAGCAGTAATAAAGAATGTTGCGGAAACGGGAGCAAACGTGGACGTGCTATTATATATTGCTCCTATTATTTTAACAGGCGCTTATTTTATATCAACTGAGCTTTTTTTTATTTTTTTACGGAATGAACATTCTCACGGAAACGGGAACCACCATGCGCTATAAACTGAAGTCCACGCGGACGGAATCGCGGGCAACAGCTAGTAGTTTATAATGATAAAAAAAAAATGTAAGAGAATTATAGGTTTTTTTGACGGATTGAGACGGAGGTCAGACTATTAACGTTGTTAAGAGGGGACTCTAGTACCGAGGAATTTGAAAAATAGGTAATTGAAGAAACTATTGCCGTCACGCTGCTTCCAACCTTTCCCGGTAAAGTGCGAAAAGGACAATTACAGCTCAGGCTGCTTTTACCTACAAAAACGTGGACCAAAAGACGTTTCGTATTCCGCTGTTTTCATTTTAAAAACACGACAGATCTCAATTATTTTATAACAAAATTTAGAGGAAAAGTATACCTATGCTTGTATTATTTGCATTTTTGTCAAAAACTTATCACGCTTGTCTAATATTCATCTGAACATCACGGTAAAAATTGGTTATTTTTCGCGATTTTGAAGTATCGTATTTCTTTTATCAATTAAGTTCCGGAAAAAAACAGATGATAAAGGCGCGTATAATCACGGTGTAAAATTGTATAAAAAAAATAATTGCTCTAAAAGCATTATCCACGAATAAAACAGCGGAATACGTTTGTATAGAGAAAGCACCACTAGAGTTCTCTCTTAAAACTATAATAGGCGCTGGCTAATTTGTTTAAACTAATATTTTTTTTCTGTTGTTTCCGAAAAACATACGCTGAACTGAAATTTAGTTTATGAACAAGAGAATCAATGCCACTGTTTGATTGACAACGCAATAAGAAACCTTCTTTTTTAAAGAATCATGAACTAGTGTTTGGCTGCAATCCCGCCTGATGGTAAGCACTGATGCAATCGTTGATAGTAAAGCGCGCTAGTCTATTAAGAGCCTATTCACTAAAAAAAAACAGTGATTACAACAAACCCAATAACACGATCAAAAGAAAAAGGTAAAGCGCGCTAGTTTATTAAAGCATATTTACTTAAAAACCTTAGTGAATAGGAAGGATGACGGCAGTTGAGCGAGGTGATGCTGTGTTAAAGCCAATAACACGAGCAAAGATGCTGCGCCAGAGGGAGATTGATTTGGAGATCCTTCACGATCAAACTCCGGACACAACAACATTTGGTGCAACGTACCCGGCACACATCGCAACAGAACTGCTCAAACCCGTCCTCCGTACGGCTTCACCAGACATCATGCCGGAACACGAAGACTCATTTGGTGGCAAGACTTTGGTCTGGTGGGTGGTAACTTCTGCCGGCAGCCGATGTTATGGCCCACCACCATCTTTTTTTTTTAATCACACAGAGAGAGCTAGGCCCAAAGTAAGTTCGAGACTTGTGTTATTGGATACTAACTCAACGATATTATATTTATAATAAATAGGTACTTATATTGATAAACATCCAAGACCCAGGCCAATCAGGAAAAAATCGTTTTCCATCATGACCTGGCCGGGGATCGAACCACTAATCCCACACTAATCCTTATATTTTATTTGGGGTCGGCGCAAGACAATTTTTCTTCCGTACTTCTCGTACATTCACTCTTTCACTCTTCTTCTAGCCTTTACACAGTCCATCTTTGGCCTCCTCCTACTCTTATAACCATCTACATTCATACTCAAGACTTATGATTTCCACACCGCTTCTCTGCTACCGGTGCCACAGGTGCCACTTTCAGAATTCGTTTTAGGTCCTCTTTGCAATAAAAGAAGTTCAAAAGGTGGGAAATACGCTTAGAAGCCCGCACTTTCGTTAATCAAAACAATCTTATAATTATTCAAATCCTTTTTAAAACTGTTTTTAAAAATAATTATAAACAAGTGCCTGATTTTAAGCAGTGGTGTAATCGTTGATGGTAAAGCGCGCTAGTTTATTAAAGCCTATCTACTTAAAAAACTTAGTGAATAGGAAGGATGACGGCAGTTGAGCGAGGTGATGCAGTGTTAAACCCAATAACACGACCAAAGATGCTACGCCAGAGGGAGATTGATCTGGAGATCCTCCACGACCAAACTCCCAACTTAACAAACAGTTGGTGCATCGTACCCGGCACACATTGCAACACAACTGCTCGGACCCGTCCTCCGTACGGCATCACCAGTTATCATGCAGGAACACGAAGAATCGCTTGGATTTTAAAACTGACCTTAAACTTTTCACTCACCACATCATAAGAAGGGAAAAAAACACTTTTCATATGAAAAAAACACTAAATTAAAACACAGAAATAAAACAAAATATTCACCTGTATCCCTGAACGAATTGCGTCGTTGTGACTAGTTGTGAGTTGTGACTCAAAGTCCAAACTCCAAATAAGACCCAAGCCTCCTCTGTTGAATACGACGCTCGGAATTTTGCTGAGTTCGTTGAAATTGAACACCGGTTGCGCAAAGATTATAATGATGAGATATGCTGCCTGCTTATCACTATGTCACCTAATTAGATTTGACTCTGTGAGGATTGGATCTAGCCTTTTTTCGTGGGGAAATCCTCATGCATAACCTCAGTCTTGATAGAGGGGAGAGCTATGTCAACCTCCTTGCGACTGAAACCCTATAACAGTGCGATTCTGTAAACATGGCTCTAGAAGTTGGCGAGCTAAGCAACAGAAACCTCGAGACACCGACTTCTAGGGCCATGACAAAATTAAAATTATTTTTTGAAGTCGATTTCTATTATTTGTAAAAAGTTTTTATTTCGTGCTTTTCAGTGTCTTAGTCGAAATTCGAAAATTACTTTTTTTCAACACATAACAATAGCGGCAGCCATAACCCATCTTATAATAAGTTCTCATTAATACGAAAAAAATGCCTATCTCAAAAACTACTGAACCGATTTTGATTAAACTTATAGTATTGCCCAAGTTGAACAATACATAGTAGAACAAAAAAGAATTACTTAAATCGGACTTGTAGTTCCGGAAATTTGCGCGCACAAACAGAAAAACATACATAAATACATACACTTGAAATTTGACTTACATACATACCTACGGGTTGAATTGATAACCTCCTTTTTTGAAGTCAGTTAAAAATAAATCCATTGCAACTGTTACTGAGTTACGCAATAACCCTGCTGGTTTTGTGAGGTAGGTCTAGGTACAGACAACAGCACATCAAGCTACTACAATCTGTCAGATTTCTTTGTTAGATTTTCAACTTTATCGCTAACGTATTAAGGCCCAAGGTTGATTCAGAATATTTGGCGATTTCGGATTGCTTGACCTCTATCGTTAGGTTAAGTTAGTGACATAAGTCTGATGATGATAAAGAAATATAAGAACCACAAGAAAGAAAAGACTATTATTACACACTACTTTATATTCACTTGCGTAATACACAACAATAAAAATTCCCAAAAAAACCTTCTAAAAAGTTATAAAATAGTGACTTTCCACAACTTATTTATATTTGACCTATTTTAGGCTCTTATTTTACTACTAGCGGTCGCCAGCGACTTCGTTCGCGTGGAGTTAGTTATGCTCCGCTCCTATTGGTCGCAGCGTGATGTTATATAGCCTAAAGCCTTCCTGGATTAATGGGCTATCCAACGCAAAAAGAATTTTTCTAATCGGATTAGTAGTTCCCGAGATTAGCGTGAACAAACAAACAAACATACAAACTCTTCAGCTTTATACAATATGTAAAGAAAACCCTGTCCGATCCGTGAAGGTATTGTTAGGTATCGTTAACTGATTCTAATAATGCCTATAAAGCCGGGCTAAACTTAAAAAAAAATCCCCCAAATAAAATAAATATTATTTCGAAAAAGCGAGGTAACTTAATGCATGTGCGGTGGGCAACCCGATAGCCCCGCCCCCCTTCACCCGCGCATACATGCGCGGGTGAAAGGGGGCGGGGCATGCGGCACGTGGTCGCATCGCTATTCGCTCCGCCACAAATGGTGTTGTCAGTTTTTTTTAAATTACTAAATTTCGGGGAAATTGGAATTAATACCCGGGAAAAAAAGATTATTTCTAAATTCATTATTATTGTTACTGTGATGATTATGTAAAATTTTATATTATATTTGGTCAAGTGTTTACCTAACCTTTATTATCCTTATGGGTCGGACAGGGTTTTCTTTACATATTGTATATTAGTATAGAGTATAGATTTAAAATTGCGGAGGTTGCGGTTGTTGCCACAGAAGAGATGATGATATTGACTATTCAGTGGTTGTTGCGGTAGCTGCTGTCCTTGTATCACGATCTATACCTGCTGAACGAAGATTTGCTAGTGGCACGGAGTTGTGCCACTTCGCGCAGACAAGCCATGGTCTCTCGTGTCGAAGATGGCGCACCAGCGCCTCTGGTGTTTGTCTTCGAAGTATTACACTCCCGTGCCGTTTTGTGGAAATAAACGCGAGAAAAAGTAATGGTAGGACTTGTTGTATTATACTCAATATTTCGATATTTTATTCTGGCAATGTATCTGCGATTAAAAATGTCTGTACATCGGTAGGTACAGTACATTATTCACTACACTCACAAACATGCAATATTGCACCATTATTAGCAACTATTACAGATATTAAGAGAGAATCTAGTGGCATTTTCTCTATACAAACGTATTCCGCTGTTTTCTTCGTGGATAACGCTTTTAGAACAATGATTTTTTTCTACAAATTCACACCTTGATTATGAGCGCCCCTGTTATTTGATTTATTCGAAAACTTAATTAATAAAAGAAATATGATGTTTCAAAATGCCGAAAAATAATCCATTTTTACCGCGTGGTTCAGACGATTATTACACAAATGTGATAAGTTTTTGACGAAAAAGAAAATAATAGAGGCATAGGTATACTCCTTCTCTAAATTTCGATATAAAAATAATTGAGATCTTTCGTGTTTTGAAAAAAAAAAACAGCGGAATACGAAACATGTTCTGGTCAACGTTTTTGTAGGTAAAATCAGCCGTTTGTAAATTCAGCAGTTGTAACTGTCTCTTTCGCACTTTATGGGAAAAGGATGAAAGCGGCGCGACGGAAATAGTTTCTTCAAATACCTGTTTATATAAATCTTCGGCACTAGAGTCCACTCTTAAATTGCATCCGTTTTGACTGACCTCAAAGTAATTGGATTAAGGCTAGGCAGATGAAAAAAAAAAACAAAAAAGATAAAAATTTTAGGTTTTCGGTTGGTGATAGGACATAACATCGGCTGTCGGCAAAAGTTACCTCTGGCACAGCATCGTTGATCGTGTTGTTGAGTCTGACATTGCATCACCTCGCTCAACTGCCGTCTTCCTTCCTATTCACTAGTTTTTTTTGAGTGAATATGCTCTTAATAAACTACCGCTCTTTACCATCAACGATTGCATCACTGCTTACCATCAGGCGGGATTGCGTTCAAGCACTACTTTATAGGTAATTAAAAGACAAAGGTGATTATATCTCTAACCTATTCAGTTTCCTGAATTGATGCATGTAGAGGTATGATGAACATTATGTAAAGTGAGGATCCTCCGACCAGACAGGTGTTGTGTCTGGCGGGCACTTGCCCAACGGTTGATTTTGGGAAGTTGTATGTATGCTAGTTGCACGGTAAACTCTGATTGCGAGATGTACAGTTCGTGTGACGTCAGTATGATGCGCTTTGTGGCATTTGTATGTAACGCTACACTATTATGTACACCATATAGATTATAGAACATAAATATAAAAAAACTAGCTGCGCCTTGCGGTTTCACCCGCGTAAGTTTCGTTATGTTATTTTTGTATGCTCCGCTCCTATTGGTCGGAGCGTGATGTTGTATAGCCTAAAACCTTTCTAGATTAATGGGCTATCCAAAGCAAAAATATTTTTTCTGATTGGACCAATAGTTCCTGAGATTAGCGCGTTCAAACAAACAAACTCTTCAGCTTTATATATATTAGTATAGAAGTAGGTTTGTAGTCTATACACAGTATACACACACACACACACACACACGCACACACAGTATAGACTACAAAGGGTGACACAATGGGCGGTCTTATCGCTAAGAGCGATCTTTTACAGACAACCTTTGGATGGAATATTAAGTGAAAAGCTTTTCACGCTACTACTTTTTTATATTCCTGTTTCTGTTCGTAGCGTTTTCCTCGAGGTGGAGCTTTGATCTGATGAAGGCCACAGGAATCTGCTGGATGCCAGAAGCACTGAGGCCAGGCAATACTTGCAGGATCCTTTTATCCAGAAGTGTACGTGTTTCGGCTGAAATTATGATGATGAGGTTAAACTGACCTATTCAAAGTCCTCATATTGATCGTATTCGTCACCGTAATCAACAGGGAACATTGCAGCACATTCTTCTTCACCGCTAGCACAGCCTCGACTGACGTGAAGTGGGTTCAAGTCCATCAGATGAAGTAATGGTATGTCCACTTCCACTGATAACATGAATGCCAGCTTCAGGTGGTCCCTGGAAAAGAATATTGAATATTAATAAAAATATTCTAATCGATAGTAATACAGTATTTTAAACAATTAGGGTTTAGGTTGAAAATCCTGAACTGGAGATCAAACCATCTCATTCTGGGGCATGCCACAATAGCGGCGGTAAGTCCGCTCTTTGAGGAGTGGCTAGAGAGGCGCCACAGCGCCCTCACCTTCTGCCTGATGCAGGTCCTCACCGGAGACGATTGTTTCGGGAGGTTCCCGTTCCATATAAGGCGGGAGGAAACGCCAGGGTGTCACCGCTATGGGGATCGTCCTGAGGATACGGTGGGGCATACAGTGGAGGTCTGCCCGGCTTGGATAGAGCACCGCCTGTCCTCGTGGCGGCGATCGGCGATCTCTCGTCCGAAGGAGGAGGCGGAGCGCGTGAGAAAGCGGCAGTCCCAGTGCCCTCACGCCTCTAGCTGCCGCAGGAGACACTTTGGTCAGGAGACAACATGAAACTCCCGGCCGCAGTAGGCGTGGGCTTGCGGTGGCGGTAAGGACCAGGCCCGGGTCGAAGGCGCTTGTGCCGGGGTCCACGAAGACCGATGCCTTCTGGGTCAGGGTTGCGGGTTGGTTAAAAAAGAAACCATGGCCCTGGGGCACAGGCAAGTGAAGGAACACGGGTGGGGTTTTTAGTCAGTAAAATGCCGTTCCGCCCAGAACGGGAAATGTCATTTGATGATTTACCAACCAGAATAAAAAAGTCAAAGTGCAAAGGGCAGACTAGCTACTGTATCATAGTCTGATTATTGTTACTACCTAACACCAAAGTTTTAACTACCTTGAATAATATCATAATAATAGCAACTACAGGCATACATAAAGAGAATCTGAACCAAAGACAGTGCAGATTGTTTACTCACAAATTCAGCGAAGTGATATCTAAAGTGTCGAATTGCTTGACGGTGTATGCAATATGAACGCAATCGTACGGCGTTGTGGCTTTAAATATGCCCATCTGTAATTATGTAACTAAAAATATTACTTATTCTAAACAAAAACACGTATTACAGTGAATAAGCATTCAAGGAAAAGCTGATATAAACACTAAAAAATAAAAATCAAAACAAACATCTTGGCGTTTATCCCGGTTGCGACCGCGGCTTTCACGTTGGAGCCCGGGGTCCGCTTTCCTGCACATTCTTCTCCATTTCGCGCGATCTTTAGCATTCTGTACCTATTAAGAGCTTGTTGGCACGCATATTATGTCTTACAAGTCTTACAACAGCATTTCTTTGGTCTACCTCGCTTGTTCCGACCCGGCGGAGGCGCCATGGTAAGACATTTGTTACCCAAGTAACATTTTCGTAAAACGTGACCGTACCAGCATAGGCGACCCTTCTGCAGTTTGTCTGCTATGTCACGGATACGAAGACTGCCACGTATGTGAGAGTTCCTTATGCGGTCTTTAACTCCACACATCCATCGCAGCATATTCATCTCCGTGACATGTAGCTCGTGCTTGTACAAAATTACACAATTGTGTTAAACATAAAATAAACATTTTTTTTTTTATATATATTATAAACTAGCGCTTGACCGCAATCCTACCTGATGGTAAGCAGTGACGCAATCGTTGATGGTAAAGCGCACTAGTTTATTAAGAGCCTATTCACTCTAGCCTTGAAGACACTCAAATTGTAGTCCGACGGAAACACCGCCACTGGCAAACTATTCCAGTCCCTCGATGTACGCGGTATAAAGGAGGAGGCGAAACGCTTCGTCCGGATCGTAGTGGTGTTAACAACGTAAGGGTGGAAACCAGCCGTACGACGGGTCGTCCGCTGGTGGAACGGAGATGGGGGAATTAAACTAGCAAAACAAAATTTTCTTAGACAATCTTAGAACAGTCAATTTTGGTGCCGTGACATAGAAATCCAGGCAGATCTCTCATCAACCAACGTCAGAAAGGAGACCCCGAGAGTACGAATCGGTCTTGTCTGAAGGCGTGCCAGTAAATGTGTCACATTAAAAGACATTCTTATTGAAAGTGAATTATAATACTACCTACTGCACTGCTCTTGAAAGTGGCCTCGAGCGGTTCTAAACGTCAAAGGTGACAGAACTGCCCGTCATCCTAACTTTTGGGGCTCAAAAACTTCACATTATCAGCCACTTGTTTTTTTTTTTTTTTAATTTTGCCCCACATTAAGAATTACTCCTGTATCGTGGGTTTACAAACATTTAAACTCACATACACAAATACCTGAAGGCCATACAAATCTTTGTTCCGTGCGGGAATCGAACCCGCAACACGCGGCGCAGTACTCAATCGCTCAGCCACTGCACCAACCGTGTCGTCAAACAATAAAATAATGAATTAATTCAAGACAGAAAAAAGTTTAATACATACGTGTATAATGGCATGTTTAAAAGGTGCGATTGCTTCTATAGCCTTGTGTCGCTTGCTTATCTCCAGCAGAACAAGCAAGTGACGTGGCAGAAACTCTGGCTGAGGAGTCACGCGTTCTCGAACCAACTGTATTGATTGCATCATCGTTAAATATGTCGTCATTGAAAGGTGATGTGAGGCAAAGAGAGTTTGGAGAAAACAATGCAATACATTTAGATTTGCATTAGAACCGTATGCCGTTAAAAATAAAATTCAACAAAAATTAAAAAAAAAAAATCTAACACAACAATCCGGAATAATTTGATATTCCCGAGGGCAATCTAAAAAGCGCGATATAACCGAACTCCACGCGTGCGAAGCCGCGGGCGGAAAGCTAGTATTTATTTATTTATGAACTAGCTTTCCGCCTGCGGCTTCGCCCGCGTGGAGTTCGGTTATATCGCGCTTTTTAGATTTCCCTCGGGAACATCATTATTTTCCGGGATAAAAGGTAGCCTATGTTCTTTCTCAGGGTCTAAAGATTGTCTGTGCCAAATTTCATCAAAATCGGTTGAGAGGTTTAAGCGGGAAAGCGTAACAGACAGACAGACAGAGTTACTTTCGCATTTACAATATTAGTATGGATTGTTTAGTGTTTAAAAGTTTCTTATAACTTTCGTGAACTAATAGACATAAAAAGGTTTATCAATTGTTTATATGCATTATTTTGGTTTGACATGACAAGATCAGAGAATATCATTAATCCATTGTATCAAGTTCTTTTCTTGCAATTATGTACCTTTTTGTACTTATGTATTTACTTCAAGTACCTTAGCAAAAATCACCTGTGAAAAACACAATCATACTAATATTATAAATGGGAAAGTGAGTTTGTTTGTTTGTTCCGCGCTCATGCCGTAACTGCTGAACCGATTGCTTTGAAATTTTGTAGACGTAAAGTTAGAACTCCGGATTAATTAATAGGGTACTTTTTATCCCGGAAAAATTTCATATTCCCGAAGGAAATCTAAAAAGAGCGATATAACCGAACTCCACGTAGGCGAAGCCGCGGCCGGAAAGCTAGTTATCAATAAATATCGACGCAGACACCATAAAACGCCTAGATAAAAGTTCATAACAATGTAATTGTTTGAAGTTTTTTTACCTTTGTTGTAGGAGTAATGCCATATTAATTTCAGTGTTGTGTAGATATAAAAAGTTCCTTCTTCTTCTTCTTCAGCCTATAGATGTCCACTGCTGGACAAAGGCCTCCCCCAAGGCTTTCCACGCTGACCGGTCTTGTGCTGCCCGCATCCATCGGCCTCCCGCGACCTTCACCAGGTCATCGGTCCACCTTGTTGGGGGCCTACCTACGCTGCGTCTTCCAGTACGTGGCCGCCACTCCAGAACCTTACTGCCCCATCGGCCATAGGTTCTACGAGCAATGTGCCCTGCCCACTGCCACTTAAGTTTAGCGACTCGCAGAGCTATGTCGGTGACTTTGGTTCTTCTGCGAATCTCCTCATTTCTGATTCGATCACGCAGAGAAACTCCTAGCATAGCTCTTTCCATTGCCCTTTGTGTGACTCTGAGCCTTCGTATGAGGCCCATTGTGAGCGACCACGTTTCAGTTCCGTAAGTCATCACTGGCAACACACACTGGTCAAAGACTTTAGTCTTGAGACACTGTGGTATCTTGGACGACGAGAAGATGTAGCGTAGCTTCCCGAACGCTGCCCAACCGAGCTGGATTCGCCGAGATACCTCTTAAAGTTCCTAAACCTTTTGAATTACAAAAACACTAATTTTCAGCTATTCAGCATTATATATTCTTAAGAATCATGTTTATTACGTGCGTTTTCATTGCGGGGTATCTTCCATACTTCAATTGACCCATGTCCTTTACCAATAATGTATTGAAATAAAAAAAATAAAAAAACAAAAAGTAAAATAAAATAAAAGCGATATAGTGAGTTTGTAGGCTAATTCCACTATACCCAAAGAGGAGGAATGCTTATCAAATGACAAACTGACCTTAGGGAACAGTACGGCGAGTCCGTTAGCTTTTGCAATATCGTTCGGAGGAGCATAAAAGCCAGGTATGAGCAGACCTGGTGGTGGAAAGTACTCGTCTGGATCCTCTTCTACCATGCATTCTTCTTCTTCAGCTTTCTCCTGAAGATTTTTGTTTTTTATACGGACAAATCACACAGATTGAGCTAACCCCAAAGTAAGTTCGAGACTTGTGTTATGGGATACTAACTCAGCAATACAATATTTATAATAGATACATATATAGATAAACATCCAAGACCCAGGCCAATCAGAAAAAGATCGTTTTCCATCATGACCTGGCCGGGGATCGAACCCGGGGCCTCCACGTCGCAGGCAGGCGTGTTGACCACTGCGCCACGGAGGACGACTACGCGCTGTTGTAACTGTGTGCAAAAGTTGCAATAAGTTTAACTTACCTCCGGTTCCACATCCTCGGGAATTTCATCCTCAGGCTCCTCCTTTAGTTGTTCTAAAGCAGCCAGATTCTGACAACAGATTTTGTGTATATTTGAGCAAGCGTAGTGATTACGCTCAATCCTTCTGTGTATGATAGGAGACCTGTGCCCAGCAGTGGGACGATAAAAAGGTTGATGATGACGATGACATGTATATTTTAGAAAATACAGCCAAGTGACAGTCAGATTCGCGCTCGAAGTTTACCGTACCGTAACGTGTTTATCTATACAAAAAAAAAAATGTTATTTAATATTTGTTGAAATAGCGACAGCAAAAATACATCGTTTGTGAATGTTTCAATTGACAACTATTATGGTTTTATGGTTTATGAGACGCGGCTTGGTGACAGACACATAGACAGATGGACACGGAATGTTAACACGACATACGGCTAAGATTAGACACGGAGGGATATCCGTATGTAAACATGTTTACCCATCCACACACCAACCGCTAAAGGCATAGCTTAACCTGATCGATCAACCTGTGTATGTGTGCGCTGTTATTATGTAACCACAGGCTGCTCCTTCGTCTTTGTCTTCTTCTTCTTTAGCCCAGAGAGGCCCACTGCTGGACAAAGGCCTCCCCCAAGGCTTTCATTACATGGAGGGGTGGTGGGTTGCCATGATCCACCCCCCCCCCCTTTTCCTCATAATCGTCGTTCCCATTCGTCATCCCCCTTTCTAATATGATGGTATTTTAAAAAGTGAAATATTTCTTACTCCAGCTTTTAAAAGGTCCAATTTGCGCTGTTCCTTTTCCTTCTTCTTGACTTCTAACGCCTCCTCCAGTGCTTGCCGTTTGATTCGGCGAGTTTCTGACAAAAATCTAGCTCGCCTCCTCTTTTCTTCTGACTAATAGACCATAGATAAATGTAATGCTGAAGCCACATGTGGTGAAGCAAATTGGAACTTGAACGTTAATTCCTAAGGAATTTGAGACATTTGGATTTTTTTTCGGTTGGTTGGGAAATCATCAAACGACCTTTAACGCTCTGGGTGGAGCGGAACGGTGTGAACCCATCCATATTTCTTCACTTGCCTGTGCGCCAGGGCCACGGTTTCTCTTTCAACCAACCCGCAACCCTTTTTTTTCCGGGGTGGAAATCCTCAAAAGGATGTCCGCCGCCCTGGGATGGACGACGGGGTCTGTCAGACTTTTACTGACTAAAACCACCCCGGTGTCTCTTCTATCACGAGCGCACGTGGAGCCGCGGGTGTCTAAATTCTTCCACGGCCCCACACCCTCGTGCTGGCCCGGTCTGTCCGGGCCTCGTCTCCTGCACGGGATAGTGGGCTGTTAAACTAACCCGTGCATCGCCTCAGAGGCGCACACCGACACCCGCGCGGGAAAGGAGTTGAGATCTCCCTCTCCCATTCCGCAGCTTCCTTCTGCAACCCGCAACCCTGACCCAGGCATCGGTATTCGTGTACGCCGTCACGATGTGCTGACATCCCTTTGAGGAGCGCTTAAAACACAACGCTTCGTCAACCCAAGCCTGGTCCTTACCGGGCGACGAGCTGCCCACTGCTCGCAAGTCCGCGCCTACGGTGGCCGGGAGTTCGATGTCGTCTTCCGACCTGGGCGTCTCCTGCGGCGGCTAGAGCCGTGAGGACGCCGGGATTCCCGGTCCCTCAAGCACTCCACCTCCTCCTTTACCAGCATCACTGTTTCGCAGAAGGAGGTGTCGGCCGTGCGGCCAGCTGCTCACTCGCCGTCGCCCGGTAACCAACAATAATCAAACTTTCATTTGAATTCAGAGTGACAAGAAAATTTATAAAATGCTGAAAGTTTTAACCTAAACTGAACTTTAATATATAGGTATTAAAGTTATTTATCCATAAATATATATTTGTATGCGTTTTTCGTGAATACATCGCAGTCGATTGGAGATGACGTAATTAATATGACATAAACGTTCAATATACTTGGAGTACATTTGGAGAAAAGTGTCTCAAAACACTTCATCAGATGGATCAGTATCTTTGTCACTCCTATATCACCTAGGATATGTGTTGGCAATCCTTCCTTAAAAAATGCCTAATCAGTTTACCACTGAAATTTCTATAAAAAATACACTTTTCTAGTTGAACTCAAAACACAACTATAGTAACAAAATCTGGATCACACCTACCTTTCGAAATTTCCTTTCCTCTTGGCGCTGTTGCCAGACTTCTTCTCTCGTAGGACTGTAAGTCTTGTAGCGATCGAAAGCAGTCTTCAACAGGCTCAGGTCATTCAAAGACTTTGATTCTTGTTCGGGTATTTCTTCGTAGAGGATTCGACGTACTAGAACTGTATTGGGAAAGAGAAGTTATTTTTCTGTATATCTAACTGTATGTGTCTAGAAGTTAAATAGGCTGATCACATATACTTTGTGTCTTTTTTTGTTAATTAATCTACATAATTTACATAATAGCACGCTTAGTAGATCAAAGATGGACAAAAAAGGGACAGGAGGGAGGTAGTGGGAAAAAGAAAAAGAGGTAGACCTTGTATCAGATGGGAATATGAAATTAACACACAGCAGGCCAAAACTGGATGTAAATAGCACAATCTAGAGAAAACTGGCTCGATCGGTGTCAAGAAAAGGATTCTAGCTGTCGGCGGTCAGGATTCCAGAGGGACAAACTAAACGGTGGCAAAAAAACATCGCGAGGAAACCGACATGTCCTAGAACCAAATCTTTGAAGAGATGTGGCATCTATCTACCCGCACTGGGCCCGCGTGGTTGTTTATGGCCCACACCCTCTCACCGACAGGAGGCCCGTGTTCCAGGAGTGGGAACATTGTGGGTTGATTATGTGATTCCAAACATGGTGGTCGTGTTTCGGGTATCTCTGTTACTTTTTCTTTAAAGACCTGCCATTTGCAAAAACGTATGCAACGCAAAACACGTTCGAGGCTTGTGGTATTGAACTTACATATCATAAATTAAATATTATTTGTATTTATAGAACACCTCAATCGGATCCCACTCAATTTCTAAGCAAATTAAATAGCCTCCTTCACAATGTAATGCAACAGTATAAATCTCAATTTAATATAGTTTTGGCAGGTGACTTTAATATCAACACTTTAAAAAAAAGTCATATTGCAAATCAATTACAGGATTTAGCTTATAATTATAACCTAAATTTTCATGTCAATGGGCCAACACGTAAATTATCATGTATTGATCACATTCTTAGTAACATATCTGACGCTACTGCTGTTGTGATGCCCCTTCACTTATCAGACCACGACACTGCACAAATGTTGACAATTCCGCTGAAATACAATACACAAAAACTACCGACATATTTTACATATAAAAGAGATTTCAGCAAGGATAATGTTCAAAAGTTTAAGGAATGCTTATGTAGTTTATCATGGTATGACATATATACAGTTAGTGACGCAAACGTGGCATTTAATCGTTTTCATGACATGTTTTGCTTATTCTACAATCTCTGCTTCCCTAAATTAAGAGTAAAAGTCAATATAAATAACAAAAAGAAACAGACTTGGATAAGTAAGGGCTTAAGAAAAAGCTGTAAAACAAAACGTTCACTACGCCATAGATTCTATAAAAATAAAACGGCAATTAATAAGATTAAATACATTAACTATTCGAAAATCCTTAAAAAATGCATCTTCAACTCCAAAAAGAATGCAAATATCAACTTTATTGCCAAAAATGGCAACAAATGTAATGCTACTTGGAAGGTTATAAAAGACGAGCTTAACAACACAAACGCCAAAAGTAATATTAGGAATATTAAAATTGACGATACATTCATTTCCAACCCAGTGGAAATAGCATCCGCTTTTAATAAGCACTACATCAATTCAACTAATAAATTAATAGATACAAACGTTGGAAGTATCTTTGTGAAAAACATAACTGTTTATTCAATGTTCCTTAGGCCCATGACAGTAAATGAAGTTAGACAAGAAATAACGCATTTGAATAACACCAAATCTGAAGGCTACGATGAAATCAATACAAAAATCATTAAATTATGTACTAACGAAATCATTGACGTACTGACATACTTAATTAATTTGTCATTCATCTGTGGAATTTTTCCAGAAGCACTGAAGTTTTCCATTATTAAGCCTCTGTACAAAAAAGGAGAAAGACATGATATGAATAATTATCGACCAATTACACTGATACCTATTTTTTCAAAAATATTTGAAAAATGTATGTACAAGAGACTTCTAGATTATTGTAATAAATTTCATATAATAAAAAATGAACAGTATGGGTTCCAAAAAAATAAATCTACTACATTGGCCATCTATGAACTAATGAAAGTAGTATTACCTAGTATCAATGATAATAATTTAACCACGGGTCTATTTTTTGATTTATCAAAAGCTTTTGATCTAGTTTCCCACGATTCATTATTACAGAAACTAGAATCACTTGGCATCAGAGGGCCACCCTTACAGTGGATAAAGTCATACCTTCATAACAGAAAACAATGTGTCACTATACCAAATATAAATGATGATAAAGACTTAACACTATACGCATCTGAATATATTTGCAACAGATTTGGTGTTCCTCAAGGAAGTATACTGGGGCCAATTTTATTCTTATTGTACATAAATGACATTACTGAAATAACTAACCATAAATGCATTTTATTTGCTGATGACATTTCTATTATTGTGACATGTAACAAAAATAATAATACAATTTCTGACCATGAAGCTGACATTAACAACACAATTGACATCTTAATTAACTGGCTTAATATTCAAAATTTGAAAATAAATCTTGACAAATCAGTGTACATGCAATTTAATAAATGTAATAATAACAAATCTAATATCAGTTTAAATATACCCAAACTCAAATCTGTAACACTGACCAAGTTTTTGGGTGTAACTATTGATGAACATTTAAATTGGAAAATGCATGTTGATAGTGTCTGTAGTAAAATAAATAAATTTGTATATGCGCTCAGACAAGTAAAAAAAGTTACAAATTTAAAAACAGCCATATTAGTTTACCACGCATACGTGGAATCTATACTGCGGTATGGACTTGTAATATGGGGCAACAGTACCGATCAACATAGAACATTTATTGCCCAAAAAAAATGCATTAGAGCTCTATACGGACTTCAACCTGACGAATCATGCAAGCCAGTATTTGAAAAACTATGTTTGTTACCGCTACCTTGTCTATATATTTACGAAACATGCATGTTTGTGTGGAAACATAAAGAATTGTTCAAAACAGCAAATGATATATGTCTTCGAAACCGACGAGACCCTTATATGCTCGTACTAAGCAATGTTCCTAGGCTTGCAAAGTATAACAAAGGCTGCTTAGCTATGTGTGTACGGATTTATAATAAATTGCCTGGTGACTTTAAGTTGATAAATACAAGATACTGTTTTAAGCGGAAATTGAGTGCATGGCTAAACCAACATAATTTCTATAGTCTGAAACAATTTTTTGACACGAAATGTTAAGTAGGTACTTTTTGTTCTTGTATTGTATTCAAATTTGCGTGCTGAGTCTAAACTCGGCAAAACATGTTTGTACTACTGTTATCTTTAAGGCCTTTTATACCATGTTTTGAGCAAATAAATATTATTATTATTATTATTATTATTGGCCCCATATTTATTAGCACTTAATTTTTCCGATGAGTCCCATAACCCATGAGGCGTGTTGTTGGGTTGAACATTGCATCATCTCGCTCAACTGCCGTCTTCCTTCTTATTCACTCAGTTTTTTGAGTTAATTGGCTCTTAATAAACTAGCGCGCTTTACCATTAACGATTACATAACTGCTTACCATCAGCCAGGATTGCAATGAAGTACTAGTTTGTAACTATAAAAAAAAAAACTCAATACAGTGTTTAGACGATGCAAGTTACTTATCGCTTCAATTTAACTGTATGCCACAGACAAGTAACTTGTTCGTATAAACAAAGCTTTAGTTACTTAAGTTACTTACGAACGAAATCAACATCGTCATCCAGCAGCCGGAAGCATAAAGCCAGGGCTGGACCTGACATCAGTTTGTGCACCGACGCCTCATTCAACGGAGCGTCTCCCGCGTAGAAGATGTCCGCAATCTTCTCTTCTGACAACTCTACTAGCTCTCGGCCAACCATCACAATATCTGATCGAAGCAAAGAAAAGTATTGTAGAATTAAAAATTGATAATTAATATAAATTTACTCTTTACATTCTTTAGTCAGTTAATAACACCGGGAAGCTACGCTAGAATTCATTTTGTATCGTGTAGGTGAAAGAAAGCTATTCAGCACAGACTTTAAAACACGCAAGGTCCGAGAAGATTTCTCGGTGGTAGGCCATAACATCGGCTGCTGGCGGAAGTTGCCACCACAAAGGCTTGCCGCCAAGCGGTTCGTTGTGTTCTGGCATGATGTCTGGTGAAGCGGTACGGAGAACGGGTCTGAGCAGTTGTGTTGCGATGTGTGCCGGGTACGATGGGCCAAACGTTTTTCTGACTGGAGTTTGGTTGTGGAGGGATTGCAGATCAATCTCCCTCTGGCTCAGCATCGTTGGTCGTACTGTTGGGTTTAACATTGCATCACCTCGCTCAACTGCCGTCTTCTTTCTTAATCACTCAGTTTTTTTGAGTCACCACCAACGATTGCATCACTGCTTATCATCAGGCGGGATCGCGGTCAAGCACCTTTAACCCAGCAGTGGAACAAAATCATCACCACCACAGTTCAATCATTGGACGACATGTTGTACGACGAGTATTCACTATTGCGTTGTTGACACCACCACGATCCGATTGAAGCATTCCGTCTCGTCTTTTATACCGCATACGTCGAAAGACTGGTACAATTTGCCAGCGGCGGTCTTTCCGTCTGGCTACAATTGAAGTGTCTTCGAGGCTAGAGTGAATAGGCTGTCAATAACTAGTGCGCGTTACCTTGCTTACCATCTGGCGGGATTGCGGGCAAACTATAGATTAGAATGTTAAAAAAAACACCCAGCACCATCTTCGCTATCTCTTCTCGTCATGAAAGAAGACTTCTGGTAGCCGGACGTGGTGTTCCGTCGCTTCCGCGGACAAGTACCACAGAACAGCACAAGAAAATACTAATAATAATAATAATAATATCATTTATTTGCCTAAAACATGGTATAAAAAGGTGGAATATACGAGATAAAAACAGAACATACATGTTTTGCTTCATAGAAGCGTGCAAACTTTTCATGCAACCAATAGAATACATTTCATTTTTTAAAATACATTTAATCATACTACAATTTCATTCTCTAGGAACTCCCTGACACTGTAAAAACTTTTCTCAGATAACCATCCATATAATTTAGTTTTAAACAATCTTTTATTTAATATTTTAAATTTTTCCGGTATTTTATTGTATACCCGTACACACATAAACAGGCAGCTTTTGTTGTACTTTGCAAGTCTTGGTAGGACATCTAACGCGAGACTGTGAGGGTCACGACGGCTACGAGAATTTACATCGCTTGCTTTAGTGAATAACTCCTTATGCCTCCACACAAACATACAAATTTCTAGTATGTAAAGAGACGGTAAAGGTAACAAACCAAGTTTTTTAAATATCGGCCTACAAGAATCGTCGGGTTGAAGCCCATATATTGCTCTAATACATTTTTTTTTGCGCGACAAATGCTCTATTTTGATCGGTGCTATTACCCCACATAATTAGGCCATAGCGTAACACAGATTCCACATATGCATGGTATGTGGTAACTGCTGTTTTGGTGTTTGTTATCTTTCTGATCTGCCTTAGTGCGTATACAAACTTATTAATTTTTTTGGAAACTGTATCAACATGTGCTTTCCAGTTGAAGTCTTCATCCAATGTCACGCCTAGAAATTTAGTTTGAGTTACTTTGTGAATTTTATGTATATTCATGTTAATATTGCGTTTTGCATTTGATTGATTAAATTGGATATAAACGGATTTTTTTAGATTTAAAGACAAATTGTTTTTATTCAGCCATTCAATCAGTCTCTCTATTACATTATTTATTTCATTCTCATGGTCAGTAATTGTATTTTTAGTCTTATTAGATGTCACAATAATTGCGATGTCATCAGCGAATAATATGAATTTATGATTAGTTACATTAGTTAAACAATTTATATATAAGAGGAATAAAATAGGGCCAAGTACGCTTCCTTGTGGGACGCCATATCGGTTAGATTTGATGCTAGAACAGTGCGATTTCATATCGTTATTACTATCCATTCTTGTAATGGCAACACGCTGCTGTCTATTTTTTAAATAAGAAGATATCCATTGGAGTGGAATGCCTCTAATTCCAACTGCCTCTAATTTTTGTAGCAATAGGTCATGAGAGACTAAATCAAAGGCCTTAGATAAATCAAAGAAGAGCCCGGTGGTATAATAATTATTATTGATATTAGTTAATACTATTTTGATGAGACTGTAGATTGCTAAGGCTGTGGATTTATTTTTTTTGGAAGCCAAATTGTTCCTTCCTTATGATGTTAAATTTATTACAGAATTCAATCAATCTTTTATACATGCATTTTTCTAATATCTTTGATACAACAGGTATTAGAGTAATCGGGCGGTAGTTATTAACGTCTGACTTTTCACCGGTTTTATAAAAGGGCTTCACAATTGACATCTTCAGTGCTTCCGGAAAAGTGCCAGTTGAGAATGAAAGATTAATCAAATATGTTATAATTTCAAGAATTTCATTAGAACATGCTTTAATGATTTTCGTGTTGATCTCGTCATAGCCCTCGGAATTAGTGTTTTTTAATGACATAATCTCCTGTTTAACTTCATTTTTGGACACCGGTTTAAGGAACATCGAATGGGCCATTAAACAGTCGTTATCTAATTTGGCACCCCTGTTTGAAGAATGTGCCATATTGATAAAGTGGTTATTGAATGCAGTTGCAATTTCAACAGGGTCAGAAAACATCACGTTACCAATCTGAATATTGTCAATGATGTCTCTATGGGTAATGCCTATAATTTCATCTTTTATTACTTTCCATACAGCTTTACATTTGTTTTCACTATTGTTTATGAATTTGATGTTTGTGTTCTTTTTTGACGTGTAAATACATTTCTGTAAAATTTTGGAATATTTAATGTATTTATTTTTACTTTCAACATTTTTAATTTTATAGTATTGGTAGCGCAAATAACGTTTTGTTTTGTAGCTTTGTTTTAGACCCTTGGTTATCCAGTTCTGTTTGTTATTACTGTTAATATTTACTGTTTTCCTTATTTTTGGAAAACATAAATTATGAAACAAACAAAGTGTTTCGTGAAAAGAGTTGAAAGCTAAGTTTAAGTCGGTCACTGCGTAAACCTCTGACCATGACAGATTTCCTATACATTCTTTAAACTTTACGATATTATTCAAGTTGTAATCTCTTTTGTACAAATGGTATGTTGACGGGTTCAGCACCTTATGGTCTATTGGAAAACTCAATAATTGTGCTGTGTCATGGTCTGATAGATGAAGTGGCAATATTGTAGCATTAGCATTGGGAATATTACTGAGAATGTGATCAATACAGGAAGACTTACGAGTTGGACGATCAATATGCAGTTTCAAATTATAGTTATAGGACAAATCCAGTAAATGATTAGTAATATTACTTTTTTTGAGTGTATTAATGTTAAAATCACCCGCCAAAACCACGCTTGTTTTGGAATATTTCTTAAACACGTGGTGCAAAAGACTGTTTAACTTAATTAAAAATTGTGTGGGGTCGGACTGGGGCGTCCTATAAACACAAATAATTACTAGTTTAAGATGTGCTAGTTCTATGCCACATACTTCGAAAGTATTGTTACGAATGGACCTTATGTCGATGGCATAAGGTTCAATATCGCGTGACAAGCAGTGTGTCCCTTTTAAGTCCTATTTCGCCAGATCTAGACATTTTCTAGGTACAATAATAAAACGCATTGCTAGACTTAGGACGGCCTATCGAATGGTACAGGTCTCAACAGTTTTGTCAACAAAGTGTCGACATCGAAATTTCTGGAAACCCGTTTCCGGGAATTACCATAGGTACTTACATGGCCGGTGACCTCGAAGTTATGCAGTATTATTATTACGTCTAGAGGATTCCGGAATGTTCGATCAGCTGGCCTATATATAGGCGGCGCGACGCCGGCGCACAGTCAGTCTACACTCGACTAGCGATACGAAAACAGCGACAGTTAAGAAGCGATCTTGAGAATACCTACTGCGACAACTGCAACGAGAACTGTGAGTACTACGTGGAGTAACATCTGTACTGTTATTGTGTGTTTACAACACGGACTTCGTGGACATAAGGGAAGACTTCGGTGCAACGTCAGCGACATTCTACTTGTCATTGCCTACAATCGACTGTACCTTCGTTGCTAATAAACTTCGTAACCCTTAACCGGCGTTTAAGTACCCCTAGCCCGTAACAATTGGTGTCAGAAGCGGCATGCCGGTCACGCCAAGGGAAGACGAAAGAGTTCGCACGCGACGACAAGCAGCGATGGATTTGGCGCGTCAAGAGGAAGAATCGCTTGGTGTCCCTGCACCCGTAGAAGATGCGGCCGTCGTAACACCGACGAATGTGAGTGCGCCTAGTACCAGCACTATTCCCGGAAGCAGCGGACCCGATTTATCGGTGTTACTAGCTCACTTGACGGCGCAAATAAAGCTGAGTATAGCAGAATCCCAGGCGCAAATAAAAGGCATAGTAGCAGAATCACAGGCAAAATCCCAGGCAGAAATCCAGGCACAAATTAAAAGTGTAGCAGAATCCCAGGCAAAAATCCAGGCAGAAACCCAGGCAAAAATAGAAAAAACCCAGGCACAAATAAAACAATCCCAGGCAGCAACCCAGTCACAAATAAAGGAATCCCAGCAACTGGTATTACAATTAAATGAAAAGTGGAAAAAGACCAAAGAAGAGGTCGATGAACTTAGAATTAAAACAGCACAACAAGATACCCGTCTGGACCAGCAAGATACCCGTCTGGACCAGCAAGATACGCGCATAGGCCAGCAAGACGCTCGTATAGACAAACATGATGCGCGTTTCGATAAACTAGACAATACCATCATGGAGTTTGGAAAGGAAGTAGAATTTTTGCATGAGAAGGTACAAAAAGGAGTTATTAAAGGTGTGGTACCGGTACCCAGTGCTTTGCCGACTTTCAAGGTACCTCATTTTGACGGGACAACGTCATGGGTGGCCTTCCGTCTACAGTTTGAAAAGGTCGCAAAAGGCAACAATTGGGACGACGATCAAGCTCTAACAGCCCTTATGCTTGCGCTGCGTGGTGATGCCGTACGAATCCTCGAAAATATTTCCGGCGATTGCAATACCCTAGCCTGTCTGTTAGAAGCGTTGGAGACTAGATACGGAGAGAAACACCTGGAACATGTCTACAGGGCTCAACTCCGCGAACGCACACAGAAGAGCAGCGAGGGTTTGCAACAATGGGCCACGGAAATTGAACGTATGGTTCGGAAGGCGTATGCATCAACACCGGGATTGATTGGCGCTACTACTCTACGATTATTCACCGATGGGATTCGAGATGCAGAAGTCAGGGCTGCAGTACGTCTGGGTCACCATCAGACCCTGAAGGCAGCTTTGACGCATGCTCTGGAGGTGGAAGCTGTACGTCAAGATGGCCCACAACACGACCGTATTCGAAAAGTGACCGCACATATAAAAGCCCGACGAGGACCAACTTGCTATGAGTGCGGCGAAAAGGGGCACATTCGAATTGATTGTCCCAGGAAGGCTAAGGGAAGAAGAACTCCTTGGTCACGTGAGGAGGCCGCGGTGATGACGTGGCGCAAGCGCGATGCGAAGGTCGAGCCCGAGCGCCCGTGCGAGCGAGTCGAGTGGCGCGAGCGGAGCGATCGGAGCGGGCACCGCGTGCGACCCGCTGAACGAGAGCGGGAACGCGTCAAGGACCGGGAGCGAGACCGAGACCGGGAACGCGAACGTCCCGGCAAGCAAGAACACGAGCGCGAGCGGTCGCGCGGAAGGTCGTGGAGTGACGCAGACGCAAGGCGGGACAAGGAAGTCGAGGACGAGGCGCGTAAGAAGAAGCGCCTCGAGAAAAAGGCAAGACAAAAGGACCGCCGTCGCCAGATTACTTCAGGAAGTAAGGGCCGACATTGTGACAAACAGGAAAAGAAAGAGAACGTACGGATTATCCAGGTAAACGCTTTGGATGAAGACTGGGATAATCAATCATTGGGAGACGCACAAAAGGAAGATGGTGACTTGAAGACAGTAATCGAATGGAAGAACCGTGGCCAAAGGCCCACTTGGAGTGAAATATCAGCGCTTAGCCCAACAGTAAAAAGTTACTGGGCTCAATGGGACAGCCTGATAATTGATAATGGAGTCCTCAAGAGGAAATGGGAATCACCCAGTGGGCAGGAATTCACCTTACAGATAGTTGTCCCCTGCGATAAAGTCGCGTCAGTGCTAAGACAGGTGCACGACGGAGTATCCGGAGGACATCTAGGAGTAAAGAAAACCCTGGAGAAGGTGAGGAAAAGATTCTATTGGGTGCATTGCCGCGAAGACGTCGAGGACTGGTGTAGAAAATGTGTAGCCTGCTCCTCAGTAAAGGGACCGCAAACGAGGGCCAGAGGTCGGCTGAATGTGTATAATGTTGGTGCACCGTGGGAAAGAGTTGCTGTCGATATAGCTGGACCATTCCCTGTTACTGAAGAAGGGAATAGGTATATCATCGTCATGCAAGACTATTTCAGCAAATGGCCAGAAGCTTTTGCAGTACCTAACCAGGAAGCTCATACAGTCGCCAAAAAGCTAGTTCACGAGGTGTTCTGTCGATTTGGCGTTCCCTTGGAGTTACACTCTGACCAGGGTAGAAACTTCGAGTCTTCACTATTTCAAGAGGTTTGCCAACTACTCGGGATACATAAGACTCGTACAACACCGTATCACCCACAGTCAGATGGAATGGTCGAAAGATTCAATCAGACGTTGGAGAATCATTTGGCCAAAGTAGTGGAAGAACATCAAAGGGATTGGGACCAATACATTCCACTCTTTTTAATGTCATACCGCTCAGCAACACATGACAGCACAAATTGCACACCGGCGAAAGTCAACTTCGGCCGAGAAATTAGACTACCCATAGATGCACTAACCGGAACACCTCCCGATACTCCTATCCTAGCCGTCGACTATGTGGCCGACCTGCGGCGTAAATTAGATGGAATACATGAGCTAGTGAGAGAGAATGGTCTGAAAACCAGTGAGAAGATGAAGATCCGATACGACCGCAAAGCTAACGTGCCCGGATTCGAAGAGGGAACTTTGGTATGGTTGCATAATCCCATTAGAAGAAAAGGAAAGAGTCCAAAGTTCCAAGCCAAATGGGACGGTCCATACACGATAGTAACCAGAATAAACGATGTCACCTACCGGATTAAGAAAGGACCTAGAGGGAAGCTGAAGGTCGTACACGTTGACCGCCTAGCTCGCTATTATGGATCAAATCATGCTCGGGACGAGCATGACTAAGAAGGAGGCAATGTTACGAATGGACCTTATGTCGATGGCATAAGGTTCAATATCGCGTGACAAGCAGTGTGTCCCTTTTAAGTCCTATTTCGCCAGATCTAGACATTTTCTAGGTACAATAATAAAACGCATTGCTAGACTTAGGACGGCCTATCGAATGGTACAGGTCTCAACAGTTTTGTCAACAAAGTGTCGACATCGAAATTTCTGGAAACCCGTTTCCGGGAATTACCATAGGTACTTACATGGCCGGTGACCTCGAAGTTATGCAGTATTATTATTACGTCTAGAGGATTCCGGAATGTTCGATCAGCTGGCCTATATATAGGCGGCGCGACGCCGGCGCACAGTCAGTCTACACTCGACTAGCGATACGAAAACAGCGACAGTTAAGAAGCGATCTTTGAGAATACCTACTGCGACAACTGTAACGAGAACTGTGAGTACTACGTGGAGTAACATCTGTACTGTTATTGTGTGTTTACAACACGGACTTCGTGGACATAAGGAAGACTTCGGTGCAACGTCAGCGACATTCTACTTGTCATTGCCTACAATCGACTGTACCTTCGTTGCTAATAAACTTCGTAACCCTTAACCGGCGTTTAAGTACCCCTAGCCCGTAACAGTATTTTGTGTTGCGTAAGTGTTTACAAAAGGTAGCTCTTTATAAACGTGATGTTTTTTAAGCAAAATACAGGAACCACCTCTTTGTTTTTCTCTGCAAAAGCTAGCCGTCATCTTGTAACCGTGTATTTTAATATTAGATTCATTACCTTTTTTTACGAACGTCTCAGAAAGGCATATTGCGTCAGGGCTATTATTTATCTCCTGGAGTTCCTGTAGGGTTAGTTCAAGGAGTTCTTTTTTAGATAATATACTGGCAATGTTTTGATGCAGTATTTTAAAGCTTTGATGTATTACAGATGTTGGCATTTTGAGATCGAAAAAACTTTATATTATTTTTTATTACCGGAAAGTAGTAAGGGATAGTTCCTATTTTTGGATTATCGGCAGGTTTTGTTAGGATTTCTGATTTATGTTGGCTTATACGATCAAAATAGAACGGAATTGTTCCTTTTTTAGGTTTAATATTTACTTTATAACTTAATTTATTACATAATATACGTTTAGCAAGGTTTCTAGGGTTTAAATAATTATCAGTATAATCCTGACAGTCAATTATGTAGTTAATTTTAGTACACAATTCAGATGTTCTACTAGATTTGCTTTCCAAAAATTTACATTTTTTATAATTTATACATACATTTTTCAAACGATAATTAAGTTTGTTAACATCTATATACTCATTTTTAAACACATTTAATACAATGATCATATTGTTATAAAAAGTATCTAATAAAATTTGCAATTGGGATAAGACAGATTTTAAATTGTAATCATTTTCTCCTAAACAAATCACAAGTTTGTCATTCGGATTCAATTTAGCATAACGGCAGCTCATTATTATTTGACTACTGAGCGCATTTGGTTTCGTATTCGCGATAATCCTATACTTTTCATACCTTGTATTTTGTCTAGAACGTATCATGGCTGCTGCCAGACCAACACATTGTTGAGAACCGAAAACAAATACTCTACTCGTCGGTTCGTGTTTTTGCTCTTCGGTGCAAGTAGGCGCTCCTGAGTTAGTTGCTGTTATTGGGGAATTTCGAAGTGTTATATTACCGCGTTGCAACGTTTCTATTGTTTTTGTGAGAGCTTCGATCTGTTGCTGTGCTTCTGTTAGTTTAAGTTGAAGATCCGTAATTTTTTGTTGAAGACATATAGTTTCAAAGCTCTTATAGCAGTTTAAAGCCGACTTACTTGGTAACGGAGTACAAGGTGTAGAGAGCGTGTCATGTGGTAGTAGAGAGAGTCGTTTTCTCTTTTGTTTGATAATGGGACTATTTTCAGTGGGTACTGGAGAATAACACAGTGTTTTTAACATTTTTATCTCTGCGGTAAATTTATTAATTTGCTGAAGGAGATTGCTATTTTCTAGAAGAACATTTTCAAGCTCATTTTCTGCACTGTCCAGTTTTAGCGAGAGGTCCTTTATGGTGTTTTTTAGTTCTAACACATTTAGTGTCTCAGACACTGTGCCATCAACACTGTGAGACAGTTTGTTTGGTGTGTCAAATGATTCATTTGAAGTTTCAAATTCTGATAATATGTGGGAATCCAAGATATCAGAGCTTTTGCGAACGACGGGGTTTCCCGTTTCGAGTGGTTTATGTTCCTGCAAGCTGTCACTAGGTCCTGGTGATGGGCTTTTAAGTTGTAGGTTTGCCCGTTTTCTCATTGTGACGTTGTATACGTCTGATATTTGTTTAGTAGTTGGAACTTTTTTAGTTTTGATGCATGATTTACATCGCCATTTTTGCCTAGATTCTAAATCCATAAGGCGGTAGGTTTGTTCCGGATAACCGTCGCAATCTAGTTCATATCGGTTGTTGCACATTGAGCATAACGCCGTTTTGTTAATGTCAACTGACTTCTTGCATTTAAAGCATATTCCCTTCTCTGGTATCCTACGGTTGCTCTTTTTAACATTTTTAGATGACATTCTTATAGTATCAGTAATTCAAATATTAACACAAAAGTAAATATTGGTTCCCCAGATTTGAATATTATTGCTCGGAGTATTTTGTCAGTGATGATTGGAGCGAAAATGTACCCGTATTTTTTATTTATCAAAAGTTTTATCTTTTCTCGGAGCAGTATTTAAAGATACAATCACTTGTTCATGTACTTCCCAGAACTATTGCTGATTTCATCACCAGACTTCTTATTACACTGGGTAAAACAATGTTACATAAAAGTTCACAATTCGGCAGTTCACATCGACAGTTCACTTGATACTTTTATATATTTCTGATATTAAATATATAAATTTTTGATCACAATCAATATATAGTAGCAATGTCGCAACACTGATTCACAATCTTTACACAGACACAACGAAATATGAGTTTTACTATTTTAAAATTATTTTAGTACACGGAGCTAATGTTTACGCGGCTACAGCGCCATCTACCCTCAAGTGAATTAATATTTCATAGGACATCCCCTTTTTCATGGTGGAAAATCATCAAATAACCTCTCCCGCTCTGGGCGGAACTGGACCGACGACTTTTACTGACTAAAACCCACCCGTGTTCCTTCGCCTTCCCAATACCATGCTGATATCTCTTTTAGGTCCTTGTGGAATACAATGCGCCGTCGACACGAGCCGGCCCATTCTTACCGGCTACCCATTGTTAGCCGTCCGCAAGACCACTCCTACGGTGGCCAAAAAGTGGTATTCCATCGCTTTCGCAGACCACAAAACACCAAAAGAAAATGCTAGTAAAATAATGTTGTATCAGGCGCCTTTAGCATAAAATGAATAATCTAAATAAAATGAGAAACAACTAACTGTTAGCATCCCACCGCTCGTACAACTCTGGATGGGCATGGAAGCAGTGTGGCCAGAACAGCACAAAGTTGACGTCAGTCAGAAAAGGCACCATCAACTCGGCGCGGTGACGTTTGCGCGCCGCCTGCCTTGCTGACCGACGAGCTATAAGTGCTGTGGCTTCCTGCTCTTTTTCTGTAGCTCTGACTGACATCCAATCCTGAAGAACACGATTACTTTTTAGTAATCGTTTTCAGTATACTATTATATCATAATCAACCTACAACGTACCAGCAGGTGGGACATAGACCTCCCTTTCGTGAAAGGTACTGGGCCGTAATCTACAACGCAGCCCCAGTGTGGCTTGGTAGATGTCATACTTATGTTTTCGAATCTTTGGTTCAAGGATATGCCGGTTTCCGCGAGATGTTTATTTTCGCTATTTTAAGAGTAATGATGATGAGATTCTTATATAATAAAGATTATTATTAGTTTTAAGTTTCTTGATAGTTCTCGGGGATCTAGGAGCCCGGAGCTTTGGACGGAACTTTGTTTGAGGGGCCGAAGCCAACTCTCAGAGACCCGCAGGGTAATTACGTAACACACTATCAGTAGCAATGGGTTTCATTTTGACAGTTCAACAACATTCATTGCATGATTTAAGTTGTTGAGCAAAACATTTTTAGAATATACGGAGCAATGGATTAGCAATACGCATCCATCTGATAGTAATAGTGTGTTACGTAATTAGGGCGCAGTTAGACATTTTAATGAAATGAACTATGAATGAATGACTATTCCATTTTACACTATGTAAGACCCAACCCAACCCAAGATACCACACTGTCTCAAGACTAAAGTCATTGACCAGTGTGTGTTGCCAGTGACGACTTACGGAACTGAAACGTGGTCGCTCACAATGGGCGTCATACGAAGGCTCAGAGTCACACAAAGGGCAATGGAAAGAGCTATGCTCGGAGTTTCTCTGCGTGATCGAATCAGAATTCAGGAGATCCGTAGAAGGACCAAAGTCACCGACATAGCTCTGCGAGTCGCTAAACTTAAGTGGCAGTGGACAGGGCACATTGCTCGTAGAACCGATGGCCGATGAGGCAGTAAGGTTCTGCAGTGGCGGCCACGTACTGGAAGACGCAGCGTAGGGAGGCCCCCAACAAGATGGACCGATGATCTGGTGAAGGTCGCGGGAAGCCGATGGATGTGGGCAGCACAAGACCAGTCAGCGCGGAAAGCCGTGGGGGAGGCCTTTGTCCCGCAGTGGACATCCATAAGCTGAAGAAGAAGAAGAAGAAGTAACCCCCCCACCCCTGAAAACCCCTGAAGGAAAACCCCTGTTGGTGTAGGATCATTGCGGGTTATGCTAACAAAGATATTTATTTATGGGTTTGGGTGGCTAAAAATTGTTATTATGAACCGTAAGGCCCTTGGCACATGGCGTCGTATCGTAATCGTATCGTGGAACGCGCTTAGTACGAGAGCAATGCGACGCGGTGTTGCAGCGTATCGTATGAGGTGCTCAGTGTACGTACGATAGTCATAGTGTGCTGGCGTAAAAAAGTAAGCGTATTTTATAATGAATACTGCGAAAGTTATTGAATTTGTCAACCTAATCTAAACAATTCCTTGCCTATACATATGTAAAGAAAACCCTGTCCGACCCATAAGGATAATAAAGGTTAGGTAAACACTTGACCAAATATAATATAAAATTTTACATAATCATCATAGTAACAATACTAATGATTTTTTTCCCGCGAATTAATTCCAACTTCCCCGAAATTTGGTAATTTTTTAAAAAGTGACAACACCGTTATTATTATGATATGAGCGAATAGCGATGCGACCACGTGCCGCGTACCCTGCCCTCCGCCGCCCGCGGAATGGTTGCTTACCGCACATGTATTAAGTTACCATTTTTTGCAAAATTATATTTATTTTTTAGGGGGATTATTTTTAAGTTTAGCCCGGCGTTGTATCCATTAGTAGAATCAGTTATCGATACCTATCAATACCTTCACGGATCGGACAGGGTTTTCTTTACATATTGAATAATCATTCTTTAAGCGACTACTCAAGGAAAGATGTTACGGAGAAAGCTTGTGCTGAAATATCGTCAAAAATAAACTGTACAGGTATATAAACAATATTTTTATTTGGTAGAAATGAATTATAATGCTGCCACTTCCACGGGAGAAAATTATTAGGTTTCATCAAATAATTAGGTAGTTAAATAATCACGCAGCTGGCTGGCTGGTGAGTTTCTGTCAACATGAAGATGTTCATTGTATTCTGGAATAATTATTTGTTGATTACCAACAGCGTGGTTAGGATCTTCAGTTAGGTCGATTTCGTAACCAACTCCTTCATTTAAAAAAAAACAAAACTATAAAACGATACGTCTACGCGACACTTCGTTTGTAGAACACTCCGCGTCTCGTATTGCGTAGCGTCATAATGATAACGATACGCGCTCGAGACATACTACGCCTATGACCCATGTACTAAGGGCCTTACTTAGTTTAGCGTAGCTGATCGTTCTCTCTCGCTAAACCGTTCCCTCTTTTTGTTTATAAGTGTTAGGTACTAGCATTTTTTTTTTAATGTTTTCTATTTTTTATTTGCATTTTTTTATACAGATGGTCAACTGATTCAACTGATGGTCAATTTGATTGTATTTAGTTTAGTATAATAATCTTCCTGTACGAGTCACAATAATACTTTTTCTTTCTCTAATAAGTGCAATAAGAAATTTATCTCCTAACGCCTTAGATACCAGCGGAGAACATAACTGCTTAACCAGTTACAAGCTGTTAACACAGAAATAATTAAACAGCCATTTAGTCTCATGTTGATGCACGTTTTATGTCACGGAAAACGGCATACGAAGGATTAAAAAACAACAGCGATACAAACAAACGAAAAACATTTACCATGTATCATACAGACCGCAATTCATTGCCGCTTCCCTGCCAATTTCCTTCACGAGTGAAACATTAGACGCCGACGGAAGTCAACACAACACAAACAAATGTAAATGTCACATAAATAATGTGTGCCCAGCATTGTTTACAAGCTCAGCTTGAAATAATAAACGGGAATCGTATTTTGATACCCAGTTAGCCCAGTCTTAGTTGAGTGGTAGCTTGTTTATGACATGCAATGTTTGCATCTGTTAATTTGAAATTAGGACTGCACCGGTCTTTTACTCGAAACTAGCGCCTCTGTAAGGTTTTGAACAATTTCTATTATTTTAAAACACAATTGCACAAAGTAACTCGCAAAGATTGTAGTACATTACATCAAGATATTTTTTATATCATCATTATTCAGCCGGAAGACGTCCACTGCTGGACATAGGCCTCCTCCAAGGTTCTCCACCAGGTCGTCGGTCGCCTTGTCAGGAACGCACGCTGCGTCTTCCGGTCTGCGTGGTCGCCACTCGAGAACCCGTCGGCCCTATCGGGCATCGGTCCTAAGTGCAATGTGCCCAGCCTACTGCCACTTTAGTGTTGCAATTCTTCGGGCTATGTCGGTTACTCTCGTTCTTCTGCGGATCTCCTCATTCCTCATTCGATCGCGCAGTGAAACCCCAAGCATAGCCCACTTCATTACCCTTTAAGTGACCTTGAGCCTTCTTATAAAGCCCATTGTTAGCGACAGCTGAGCCAGTAAATATAAATTCCCAACTATGACCTCTGAGTTTGTTTCGGACGTTTCTTCTCAGAGCTAGTACTAGGAAACGCCGCGGTCATCAAACCGAAATAAAAATAAAAATTCGATCCAGCCGTCCCTTGCTGTTCTTCTAGCGACACCCTAAGCCGAGGTTCGTACCCCACAGGGGGTGCCCTTAGCGTGTAGTCGCTTAGCTTTTAGTAGCCCTGGCTGAAGGCTTTAAATTCACTTAAGGCAGCCACAGGATAGTCCGGTTAACTAGTACCGGCCTCTCAAGGTCAACTAGGAGATGCCATATTAAAAAAAAAAAAAAAAAAACCACGTCTCAATTCCATAAGTCATCACTGGCAACACACACTGGTCGAAGACTTCTGTCACTTATGTCTAGTACCTATATAATTACTTACTTTATTATAATTAAGTTATATAATTATTGTAGTACACCTACCCATATTTTGATATATTATGAACGTTCTTAAGTAATTATAAATAAGTTAAATAATTATTGTAGTCCATGTACCAACATATTTATGAATATATTTAATTATGATTAAGTGAAGTATATAATTATTGTAGTACATGCACCAACATATTTCATGAATATACTTAATTATAATTAAGTTAGGTACATAATTTAAGTACCTACTTATCCACGTAACCCTAAATTTTATCTCAATATGTGTAGTTTCGCTGATTAAAAGGTTGGCGCAGTTTTAGAGGAAGTTTTAATATGTAGGTACTTAATACTAAAATAACATGACGCCTGTTATACCTGAGCGGATAAGCTGAGGTGTACAGTTACAATCACTAATATGTCAACTTGGCAACTTTTGATTATGTGAAATAACTAACACAATTTTAAAATACGAAACATTACATGAAGCAATAGATTCGTAAATGCTATGTTTGTAACAAAATAAAATCTCATTCAAAAATAAAGCAATAATCGCTTTTGACTAAGGCCGAGTATAGATCCTTGGGGGGGCCAATGTCCAGCAGTGGACGTCTTTTGGCTGAAATGCATGAATACATAAATGACATGTCGTGGTGGCCTAGTGGTTAAAACACCAGCCTCTCAAGTATGAGTGCGCGGGTTCGATTGCAGGTCAGGCAAGTACAAATGTAACTTTTCTAAAGATATATGTACTTTCTAAGTATATCTTGGACACCAATGACTGAAGGTGAAGGAAAACATCTTGAGGAAACCTGGACTTTAAGTCTGAAATCGCCAACCCGCATTGAGCAAGCGTGGTGATTACGCTCAATCCTTCTCTGTATGAGAGGAAACCTGTGCAAAACAGTGGGACGATAAAAAGGTTGATGATGATGATGACATCAATTATGCTCGTGACTGCGCCTACCTAACAAAACGTCCACATTTTGTCAGATATGTTAAGTCCCAGCCTATAGTCATCATCCGGGAACGAATCCAGACTACAGAGGACTATTGAGAACTTACAGCTAGCTATGAGGTGCGGTTGAGACCAGACTACAGAGGACTATTGAGAACTTACAGCTAGCTATGAGGTGCGGTTGAGACAATTAAGTGTCATCAAGGCTAGAGTGAATAGGCTCTTAAGAAACTAGCCCGCTTTACTACCAACAATTGCATCACTGCTTACCATAAGGCGGGACCGCGATCAAGCTATAGGTTATAAATTTTAAAAAAAATTCTCCTGTACATCAATCTAACGCGCGACACGCAGCGCAGCAGTCTATCGCTTAACCACGGCGTCAACCGTGCCTTACGTCGATAATAAAAGTCGTATTCTACAGTAATGTTACCTAAAAAAGGTCTGTGTATTTCTAACAGATTATCAAACGGTAGATCAAAAAATAAAGGAAACTCTGGGTATCATGTGTATGTCATAAATCTGCTCATAAATTTTGAATGGCTCTGCAAAATTCTGACAGCTGACTGTTATATCGTAAAAACGGCCTAAATCTGATGTCGAGATAAATTATTAGGGTAACGAAAAATGTACTAACGTGAATGACGTATTCGCTGGAGTTGATACCAAACTTGTGTTAAGCTACATATACATATTACGTAAAAACAGCATACTATGTATATGAATGTACGGCAGCAGGTCAAGCTACCCAAAACTCTCCAATATTCTTTATCAACCTTGAGCCTCAATACTTCATTGATAAAGTTGAAAATCTAATAAAAAAATCTGGCTTGATGTCCTGTCGTCTTTATAACAAATAACCATTGTGTGGAACCTTATCCTAACCTTAGCCACATGAGAAAAAAATAGAGTAAAAAGGGAGATAGTAAATAATAGAATTACAAATATCGAAAATGTCCCCGCAATTTTTTTTTTACTTCTAAACTACTGCTTGACCGCAATCCCGCCTGATGTTAACCAGTGATGCAATCGTTTGCGGTAAAGCGCGCTAGTTTATTAAGAGTCTATTCGCTCAAGAAATAATAAACTGAGTGAATAGGAAGGAAGAACACGATGTATGAACTTAAATGAGACAAAAGTACTCCCTTTTGCCTCATTTAAGTTCGTACATCGTATCGATTCATACATACTCGTGTATGAATCATAACAGCTGACGTTTTATAATTTCTGGCTACCCCCATGGGAAGATGGCGTGAGTCTATATATGAGTTAGAACCGTATAGAACACAGTATAAATAATTTTGTTACTTTGATGCCCATAATGAAACACACTTTTGTTTTTTTTTTTAACCACAGTGTTATAACACAGTAGACAGACAGTAAAACATCTTCATAGAAACGAACCGCTCTCGGTTTGAATGATTGCGTGCGTGCCGTGCGCCGTGTCGGTACGCGATTTCACGCACACGCTGGCATAATATAGCTTGGAATAACATAGGGGCAGTACGGGCTGTGGTTCAACGCAAGAGTAGGCAAATAACTCTGCGGGCGGCCTTAGATAATCTACTGTTCTGTCTCTACTGTAGTTATAAATGCGAAAGTACGTTTGTTTCTTTCTTAAGCTTTGGTGTTAAAATGGCTGAACAGATTTAGATGAAATTTTACACACGAATAAACCTTTATTTAGGTAAGGATATGGGCTTATGCTTTTCATCATGGATCGCAGGCAAAAGCTAGTTCTTTATAGATGTAAATAATTCGTAATTTAGAAATAATAAAGTAACTTTGTCTAGCTAGATAATGATAAATGGTTGAAATGAGATGAATTCAACCGATTTAATAACCTAATTTTGGAAGCAAAAGGCGTGGAGAGCAGGGAAATTTACGGAAACAACCTCGTTACCGTAATTTCACTACTCTGTACGCCTGGACTACCAATTTCCATGTAATTTCACAACGGTAGCGTAATGTAATTTTGCCTTGCATGTGTCATGATGATTAGCATAGTTTTAATCATGACGCATAAAACAGTTTCAGCTGTGCAAATTTTATTTTGAAGGTCTGGAACATATTGTATATGTAAACTGAAGGCAGAAGTGTAATGTAGGATAGGAAGGATTGAGAGTAATCACCACGCTTGCTCAATGCGGGTTGGCAATCCAGGTTTCCTCAAGATGTTTTCCTTCACCTTTTAATCAGTCATTGGTGTCCAAGATATACTTAGAAAGTACATATAAGTTATAAAAGTTACATTGGTACTTGCCTGACCTGGAATCGAACCCGCACACTCATACTTGAGTGGCTGATGTTTTAACCACTAGACCACCACAATTTAACTCTACTTTAATAGAACTTGATATCTATTTTAATAGAACTTTCGTCCCCACGAATTTTATTAATGCCGTTCCGTCTCTAGATGCAGCCGCGCCAATTTCGTACTCTGTGGATCTAGTACGGTGAAAAACTACACGATAAGATGCCAAGCTAACCAGGCGTTTAATAGGCCTGGACCAAAACGGCCTGTACCTGTTAATGGATCGCTCATGGGATTCTGGTCATTAAACAAACACTTTCGCACTATAGACATAACGGACAGTCTCTTGTGCATGACTTGCATGGAAGCTGGCGTTATCCAGTTTAGAAATTTTTGCTTCAAAGAGTAACTAACAATCATACAAAGTTCACGTTTATATTAATACTAGCCGAATGTGCTCAGTTGATATAAAATAAGCGCCTGTTAAAATAATGGGAGTAATATGTATTACACCCGCGTTTGCTCCCGTTTCCGTAATATTTTTTGTTCCTGCTTTGCTCCTATTGATCATAGCGGGATGTTTTATAGCCTATGTCCTTTATCAGGCTCTAGACTATCTGTGTACCACATTTCATTATAATCGGTTCAGTAGTTTTGGCGTGAAAGCCGGACAGACAGACAGAGATACTTTCGCATTTATAATTAATAGTATGGATTATTCATTCATGATTTATTATTTTTAATTAACCTACCATTTCGTCAGGGGTAGGTTCATCCAGATCGTACACCGGCCGTTGTAAGCCACGTCTTTCTTGCTCCTGGCTAAAACTGCCCGAGCTAACTCTTGCCAGCTCCTGGTTATAGTAATTTAGCTCTTTCTTGGTCACCTCAGCGTATTTCACAGCGTCCACACCACGGAACACTTTTGTTACTTTGGTATTCTGTAAGTTTGTGAAATCATAAAGCGAATCATAAAGTGAAATCTATAAGTATATCTGTGAACTTTAAGAAATAAAAATTGTTCATTCCACACAAAGAAAACGCATATTACAAGTGAATAATATCAATAAAAAAATCTGACAGCCTCCGTGGCGTAGCGGTAGCGAACGCGGCCGCTGCGCAAGGGGGCTCGGGTTCGATCCCCGCGCAGTGCAAATATTTGTATGCATGAATATGAATATTTGCATTGGTCTGGTCGTGCCTCGGAAAGCACGTTAAGCCGTTGGTCCCGGTTACCATACGAACATCTAGTGGCAGTTGTTACGGGTTGTTGTAGCTCTCAAAAGTCCAACAATTGGGCTAATTGCAATGCTTCGATGTCGCCTTCGGGTTGTGGAGGTCAGACGGCAGTCGCTTCACGGAAAATATCGAAGTTTAGCCAGTCATAAATCAGCAGTTAGACTGGTAAAGCGAACCCCAGACTCCAAAGCTGAAAAAATAGCTTCGGATGCGACTGGAATTAACGCTGAGATGATGAATATCAATAAAAAAATATAAAATTTAATATACCTACTCAAAAGCCTCGTACTCAAACATGAAAAATTATAAACAAAATCTCGTAATTTAAAGAACATTCATTCACAGTCTGCACTCTAATTGCGTAACACACTATTAGTATCAATTGGAATATTTTTTAAACAAATTGCTAATCCATTACTCCATATGTTGGAGAAATGTGCCGGCTCAACAACTTAAATAACGCAATGAGTGTTGTTGAACTGTCAAAACGAATTAACCTGTCAAAAATACAGACCTGTGATTTGCTTTCGTGTTTGATATTGATTGGCTACATAATAATAATAATATATAATAATAATAAACTTTATTGCTAAAAAGATTACAGTGATTTTACATTGGCCCCAAACTAGGCAAGCCTGTATCTTGGGTACCAATACGGAGGGTTTACCATTTAAACAATTTAAAACATTTTTAGTAAACTAGTGAATTAACGTTACTTCAAATTGATTACAAAAAGAAAAAACTGACTATAATATTAGAAACAAAAATAAAGCGTTCACAAAAGTTTAAAGATTTATAAAATTGAGAATTAAAAGTAAGTAACAAAAAATAAAACTACAAAAAGAAAACCGCTACTGTTATGAAAATGAAAATGAGTTTATGCGAATGAGTGTGAGTGTGTGTGATCATGGGTTGAATGAGTGAGTTGAGTGAGTGTGATCGGGTGAGGGTGAGTTTGACGGAGTCTAAGCGTTATGTGTGTGTGAGACAAACTAAATAATTTTACATGTCAACAGCTATTTAATCACTATAATGATCCTTTCTACTTCGTCATATGACAAGTTTAGTAGCCAGGATGTTAGTATATTTTTTATTTGTTTGCGAGTGCAGTTTCTTATATTGCACTGTTTGATCACCGTATTGTAGACATGTACGTGTAGAAAATGAGGAAGTCTTTGTGCGTATGCGGATTTTACTGGGGAACTTGGGACTCTGAAATTTCTTTTCGCCTGTAAACTACTTAAATCACGCCTTTTAGAAATTTTGATGTGCGTCTTTGTTGTTGCGTTCAGTAAGTATATATAGTTTTCTTACGCTCAGGAGGGAAACTTCTGTGAACAGGATTTCAGTAGGAAAACGGTATGGTTTATGAAACAGAGTTTTGAGTGCTGCGCGTTGTGCTCTTTCGAGGATTAGTAGATGAGATTTTGACGCTCCTCCCCAGACTACAATGCAATATTGTATTAACGACTGACATAAAGCTATATAGACGAGTTTTTTACATCCACTGGTGCACAGTTCCTTATCATTTTCATTATATAAATTTGTTTCCGAACGCGTTTAGCAAGTTCCCTAATTTGAGATTTGAATGAGAGGTGTTGGTCTATAGTAACTCCCAAGTATCTTATTTCATCCACTCTGTCGATATTATTGCATGAACATTGACGATTACTGTTACTAAAAGTGTTATGGCAATCTTCTTCATGAATCTTAAAATTCTTTACTGGTATTGGGATTATATATTATACATTGGGATTGCGATTACATTTCGAACATTTCTAATTACCATTGCCCTTCTAAACTGTACATATAGGACCTTTGTATCTACATATAGTAGTTTTAAAGAATAACTATAGTTTGTTTTTTATTCTTTACGACTTTTAGTAGGGTAGTTGATTAAAAAAAACTAATTAGTCCGTCAGTCAGATTTCCAAAAAAACTAGACAGGTATTTTTTCTTTTTTCATATAAACAAAAAAATAAGACGATACAGGAGTTGAAAACTCGTGTGACGTCACTCCTTGCTACACTTTTTAGCAACGAGTGACGTCACCAGCCACCACTCCTGATCTTTGATGCCTTTAATATTTGCCAATTTTAATTGATTTGATAAAACAATAAAATAAGATATACGTATCCAATATTTTTCTACTTATAATCTGAATGACGGACTAAATAGAATCATTTTTTTTTACCCAGGAAACATCCCTACTATAATAAAAACTGTCTTTTCCTCTATATGCTTCTGTGGTGAACGATATTAATTACATTTTTTACATTAACTAATAGTCACTAGCTTGTTTATTCGCGAAGCATGTCAGGTACTGTCCGTATACAATAATTGTACGGATGACAGCAGCTCAAGCTACCCCAAACTGTCAGATATTCCCAATTAACCTTGATCCTTAATGCTTTAGAGATAAAGTTGAAAATCTAATAAGGAAACCTGACGATTATAGTAGCTTGATGTGCTGTCGTCTGTACTTCTGACACCAGGCACCGCGACCTTAATGCCAAGAACAAAAGATACAGCGTATATTAGAACGTACCAAAATAAACATATATACTGGTTCACTCTGGTCTCTGAATCTTTGAAGAACTTGTATTTCGTCAGCCGGAACCTATAAAAATAAGTACTTATACATTTCACTCCATTGTCTCATGAACATCTTCATAATTCCCGCACCACCCGCAGTTAGCCACTAAATTTGTAGCCAACACATCAAATTTTGTTAAATCTGAACATGAAAATGGGTTCATTGGACTCATCATCAGTCTATGTCATAATAATTCTATGGAAAAACGCATATTTGATGTATTCTGCGTGCGCGGGTAGTTGGAGAGAGATACTCAGAGATACCCCTGGCGCACAGGCAAGTGAAGGAACACGGGTGGGTTTTAGTAGAAAGTCCAGCCCTTTTTTGGGATGGGAAATCATCAAATGTCTTCTCCCGCTCTGTACGGAGCGAAAGGGCGTGTCAGACTTTTACTGACTAAAACCCATCCGTGTCTCTTCACTTGCCTGTGCGATGACCAGGGCCACGGTTTCTTTTTTAACCAACCCGCAACCCTGACCCGGGAGGCATCGGTCTTCGTGAACCCTGTAACGATGTGCTGACATTTCTTTGAGGCGCGTATGAAACACAACGTGCCGTCGACTCGGGCCTGATCCTTACCGGGCGGCGAGCTGCCCACTGCACAACGCCCGCAGGCCCGCGCCTACGGTGGCTGGGAGTTCGATGTCGTCTCCCGACCAGGGCGTCTAAGTCTAGCCCTTCCGCTCAGCCCAGATCGGGAGAGGTCATTTGGTAATTGATAATCATAAAAAATATTTATTTTGCATTTGTAATTGAGTTTTCAAACATGTAAACAAGATGTGCTTATGGAAAAACATCATTACATCGAGAGACTGGAACAATTTGCCAGCGGCGGTCTTTCCATCTGACTACAATTTAAATGTCTTCAAGGAGACTCGAGAGACTCTAGAGCGAAGAAACTCTTAATAACTAAACTCTTTTCTCGGTGCTGGGCCATAATATCGGCCGCCGGCAGAAGTTACCACCCATCAGACAAAGTCTTGCCGCCAAGCGATTCGTCGTGTTCCGGCATGATGTCTGGTGAAGGCGTACGGAGGACGGGTCTGAGTGATTGTGTTGCGATGTATGGTCGTGGAGGGTCTGCAGATCAATCTCCCTCTGGCGCAACATCGTAGGTCGTGCTGTTGGATTTAACATTGCATCACCTCGCTCAACTGCTGTCTTCCTTCCTATTCACTAAGTTTTTTTAAGTGAATAGGCTTAATTAACTAGCGCGCTTTACCATCAACAATTGCATTACTGCTTACCATCAGGCGGGATTGCACTCAAGTACTAGTTTATAAATAATAAAAAAAAAGAAAACTAGCGGGCTTTACCATCAACGATTGCATCACTGCTTACTATCAGCCGGAATTGCGGTCAAACACGATAATATTAAAAGTACCCTTTTGTTTGTTCAATAAACGCAACAACTTCAACATATTTTATCATATTTGTAGTAGGTACCTACTACAACATAGTATATACAATATGTTAAGAAAACCCTGTCCGACCCGTAAGGATAATAGAGGTTAGGTAAACACATGACCAAATAAAATATGAAATTTTACATAATCATCACAGTAACAATATTAGTGAATTTTGAAATAATGTTTTTTTTCCCGCGAATTAATTCCAACTTCTCCAAAATTTGGTAATTTTTAAAAAGTGGCAACATTATTTTTGACTGTATAATTCTGAGCGAATAGCGATGCGACCGCGTGCCGCATGCCCTGCCCCTCTTCGCCCGCGCCTGTATGGCCTACCGCACATGTTTTAAGTTACCTCTTTTTGCGAAATAATATTTTTTTTTTTTAAGGGGAACTTTTTTTTTAAGTTTTGCCCGGTTTTGTAGGCATTAGTAGAATTAATAAATCAGTTATCGATACCTAACAATACCTTCACGGATCGGATAGAGTTTTCTTTACATATTGTATACAATATGTAAAGAAAACCCTGTCCGACCCGTAAGGATAATACAGGTTAGGTAAACACTTGAGCAAATAAAATATTAAATTTTACATAATCATCATAGTAACAATACTAATGAATTTTGAAATAATCTTTTTTTAATTCCAAGTTCCCCAAAATTTGGTATTTTTTAAAAAGTGACAACACCATTTGTGACGGAGCGAATAGCGATGCGACCACGTGCCGTGTGCCCTTCCCCCCGTCACCCGCGGATGTATGCCAAACGTGTTGTCTACCGCACATGCATTAAGTTACCTCGCTTTTTCGAAATAATATTTATGTTTTTAGGGGGATTTTTTTTAAGTTTAGACCGGCTTTGTAGGCATTATTATAATCAGTTATCGATACCTAACAATACCTTCACGGATCGGACAGGGTTTTCTTTACATATTGTATATGAAATTAACCTAATTTTACACTTGCATTAATTTAATTCGAAGTATTGCTTTTCTGTGAATTTCTCATAGAGAAAAGTGACGATGAAGTCAGCTATCATGGTTACGCATTATTGATAACTCAATTCACCTAACTTTTCACGATACAATTTGTACAGAAAAAACCGAGAGATTTTGAATAGACTTCAGAATATTTCTTACCTTTAACAATATAAGTTTGCCATCGCTCCAATCCAACTTCACAGTATTGAAGAGTCTATCAAGGGCTGTGCAAGAGCCGAATGCATAACTGTATATTTCTGCACCTGGCACATAAACTTAGTGATAGAATATTTTCTTGTCAAGATTTCAACTATCATCATCATCATCTTTTCAGTGAGAGGAAATCCACACTTCCACAGCTGAACACAGATTTCCCCCAAGCCGGTTCTTTACTTATACAATATGTAAAGAAAACCCTGTCCGATCCGTGAAGGTATTGTTAAGTATCGATAACTGATTCTACTAATGCCCACAAAGACAGGCTAAACTTGAAAAAAAATCCCCCTAAAAATAAATATTATTTCGCAAAAGAGGTAACTTAATACATTTGCGGTAAGCAACCCCTTCCGCGGGCGGCGCGGGGCAGGGTACGCGGCACTTGTGACGTGGTCGCGTCGCTATTCGCTTATAATAATACCGGTGTTGTCACTTTTTTAAAAATTACCAAATTTCGGGGAAATTGGAATTAATTCCCGGGAAAAAAGGATTATTTCAAAATTCATTAGTATTGTTACTATGATGATTATGTCAAATTTTACATTATATTTGGTCATGTGTTTACCTAACCTTTATTATCCTTATGGGTCGGACAGGGTTTTCGTTACATATTGTATGTGGAACGTTTATTCTGCTAGATTACATCACGTTCATAAATTTATGGAACAGCTGACTTTTTTTTTCACTATTAAATTTCAATGCTCGGAGTCTGGAATAGTGTGGAGGCCAAGGTGGCTGCCAGGAAGCTTGGCGTTACCGCAAAGGGCCGGCGGTACTTTACACCAAGGCAGCTTCTAATGTTGTACAAAGCACAGGTCCGTTCGTGTGTGAAGTACTGAGCCACATTTGGGTGGCGCTGGAAAGTGTCACCTGGCCACTTTGGATTCAGTGGAGGCGTGCGAAGAGGCTGATTGACGACCCTGATTTAACTCAAGACGGTCTCCAAAGCCTAGAGTACAGGCGTAGACTAGCCAGCATTTCGGTGTTCTAGAGGATGCATTTTGGTGAATGTGCGAGGGAATTGCATGATTTAATTCCCCCATCCCCGTTCCACCATCGAACGTCCCGTCATACGGCGAGTTTCCACCCTTACGTTGTTAACACCAGTACGATGCGGCCGAGGCGTTTCGCCTCCTCCTTTATACCGCCTACATCTATAGGGACTGGAAAAAATTGCCAGCGGCGGTGTTTCCGTCGGACTACAATTTGTGTGTCTTCAAAGCTAGAGTAAATAGCCTCTTAATAAACTAGCGCGCTTTACCATCAACGATTGCGTCACTGCTTACCATCAGGCGGGATTGCGGTCATGCGCTAGTTTCTAATTTAGAGAAAAAAAAACAATTCATGGTAGAAGTTACCATATCGATGTTCTTGCACTCTGTACTGAGCCTTGTGGCAGAAATGCAACATGTCTAATCTATCATGCCTGCTAAGTAGCCTTAGCACTATCCAGCCTCAATTTTAAATTTTTCATTGCGTGCCATAATGTATTTTAAAGTTGGTAGGGACATAGTTTTATTAGTCATAATTAAGGACCCTGTCGGACACAGCAAACATCAGGTAGGAGCACTCTCACGTAGAGTGCTCTTCCTCCTCTCTAGATATGCGTGATGAATTCCAATATTAGATAGGTACTAACAAATGAGTTGATCCGCATTATTCTTTATAACATGATCAAATTCCTTTTCATTGTGGATGTCTATAAACAATTCTAATTTCTTCTTAGCCATTTTCACTCAAAGAAAATTAAAGCAACTATCGGTTTGGTCAAGACTTGTAAATGGTACTTACAATGTCATCTCGTGGCCGACTGGAAGGTGCCTTGTACAGTCATAAGCACTAGGCAACTTTTTTCGTGAAATAACGAATGCAATGTACATATACAATATGTACCTACAGAAACCCCTATCCGATCCGTAAAGGTATAGGTATCGATATCTGGTTCTACTAATGCCTACAAAGCCGGGCTAAACTTAAAAAAAAACGCTTACAAAAATAAATATAATTTCGCAAAAAGAGGTAACTTACAAAAATACATGCGCGGTAGCAATACATGCGCGAACGAAGGGGGGCAGGGCACGCGGCACGCGGTCGCATCGCTATTCGCTCATAATAATACCGAATAAATAGTGTTGTCCCTTTTTTAAAAATTACCAAATTTTATGGGAAGTTGGAATTAATTTGCGGAAAAAAAGATTATTTCAAAATTCATTACTATTGTTACTATAATGATTATATTTTATTTGGTCATGTGTTTACCTAACCTTTATTATCGTTATAGGTCGGACGGGGTTTTCTTTACATACTTATTGTATATAAATACGACACATTACATATGGCTGTGGGTTGTGTGGGTATAACCCACGCAGATAAAGAAAAGATCTGAAAATGGCGGAGGATACTTATGGTACGGTTGACAAAACATGCCATTCTTTAATCACAAACCAAATGCTAAGATAGAAAAATGACAAATTTCCTATCTTAGCATTAAATCTTGTTATTTACAACGTAAATTTGACATTTTACTTGTTTGTTGTTGTGTTTGCTTTTATTGTTGTTTTGTTGAGTTTGATTGTTCAAACTCAACAAAAACAACAAAATAACAGTGATTTTAGCAAAACGAAATTAACGATAACTTGGAGTGCATCAAAGTAGCTTGGAAAGCGAATCCTGAATTCCTGATCGATGATTTTTTTTTGCAGCGCTTACTTCACTGTGTGAGTATAGACAGCGATAGAGAGTGAGTGAGAACGCATGCGAGCGGACGCCATTTACAGATCTTTTCTTTAACTGCGCGGGTTATATGCTATGTTCTTAACAACATAAAATTTCATTCAAACATAATGGAGTAAATTGCTTTTGAATAAAGTCGAGTGTATGTGCACACTCGACTTTATTCAGAAGCCGTGACTCGAGACTGTACGTAGCAGTTTTATCTCACGAAGCGACGAGCTCTTTTTGTGGTAACCAAGTGTACAAACACGCTGTGAATTTGTCATGTTGATATGGCAATTGAGAGTTAGTACATCAATTTCTTTGAATTTGTTTCTAAGAGACCCGCGAGGATTTTTTTTTTTAAGAATCCGCGAGATTTCTTTCTTTTGTAAAATAAATGAAAATTTATTCTAATTCAACTTCCGACCCCTTATTGTTGGTGTGGATGGGAAATCATAAAAAATGACCTCTCCCGCTTTGGACGGAGCGGAAGGGCGTGTCAGACTTTTACTGACTAAAACCCACCCGTGTTCCTTTACTTAGCTGTACGCCAGAGCCCCGGTTTCTCTTTTAACCAACCCGCAACCCTGGCCCAGGATGCATCGGTCTTCGTAGACCCCGTTACAATGTGGTGACATCTCTATGAGGCACGTCTGAAACACGACGCGGCGTCGACCCGGGCCTAGTCGGCCTGTTAGGAAACCGGGCGACGAGCTGCCCACTTCTCGCCGCCCGCAAGCCCACACCTATGGTGGCCAGGAAATCGATGTCGTTTCCCGACCTGGGCGTCTCCTGCGGCGGCTATAGGGGTAAGGGTGTTGAGATTCCTGCTCCCTCATGCGTTCCGCCTCCTCCTTTGCCAGCATCACTGCTTCCCAGAAGGAGTTAAAGCGGACCCCAGACTCCAAAGCTGAAAAAGTTTCGGATGCGACTGGGATTAACGCTGAGATGAAGAAGACTGCTTCCCAGAAGGAGGTGACGGCCTGCTATGCACTCTCGCTTCAGATCGCCGCCACAAGGACACGGCGGTGCTTCGCCCAAGCCGAGCAGAACTCCACCGTATGCTCCACCGTGTTCTCAGAACGATCCCCACAGTGGTGATAGCCTAGCATTTCCTCCAGCCTTATCCGGAACAGGAGACTCCCGAAACAGCCGTGTCCGCTGAAGACCTGCGTCAGGCAGAAGGTGCGGACGCCGAGAGGCCTCTCTAGCTACTCCTCAAAGCCAGGACTTACCGCCGCTATTGTGGCGTGCCCAAACTCCAGACCCTTACAGCAGAACACTACGTCATAATACTGAAAATGGTTACCTGACCTCCACAACTTAGTTATTGGGTAATAAGTCAACATACAATATGTAAAGAAAACCCTGTCCGATCCGTAAAGGTATTGTTAGGTATCGTTAACTGATTTTAATAATGCCTACAAAGCCGGACTAAACTTAAAAAAAAAATCCCCCAAAAAAAATAAACGTTATTTCGAAAAAGCGAGGTAACTTAATGCATGTGCGGCAGGCAACCCGATAGGCATACATGCGCGGGTAAAGGGGGCGGGGCATGCGGCACGTGGTCGCATCGCTATTCGCTCCGACACAAATGGTGTTGTCAGTTTTTTAAAAATTACCAAATTTCGGGGAAATTGGAATTAATTCCCGGGAAAAAAAGATTATTTCAAAATTCATTATTATTGTTACTATGATGATTATGTAAAATTTTATATTATATTTGGTCAAATTTTTACCTAACCTTTATTATCCTTATGGGTCGGACAGGGTTTTCTTTACATATTGTATACTAACCTAACTGTGGCTGTGTGTCAACCGCCTTATTTTTCTAACCGCATATGCAACTCAGCTTAATCTGCCTGAAAGTGCTCTGTGTGCGTTCCGTTGTAATTTTTAAGTAAGTAATACCTACAAATACAGTTTCCATAGTAGTATCTAGTTTTAAGTTGTGGTGGCCTAATGGTTAAAACACCAGCCTCTCAAGTATGAGTGCGGAGGTTCGATTCCAGGTCAGGCAAGTACCAATGTAACTTTTCTAAAGTTATATGTACTTTCTAAGTATATCTTGGACACCAATGACTGAAGGTGACGGAAAACATCTTGAGGAAATCTGAACTTTGGGTCTGAAGTCGCCAACCCGCATTGAGCAAGCGTGGTGATTACGCTCAATCCTTCTCTGTATAAGAGGAGACCTGTGCCCAGCAGCGGGACAATAAAAATGTTGATGATGATGATGATCTAGTTTCAAATTTAGACCCACTTGTGGTACATACGACACCAGGACAAGCCACTCGAAGCTGTCAAACATTCACAATTGACCTAGAGTCTGTGCTTTAGCCATAAAGTTAAAAATCTAATAAGGTCTCCAAAGCCTAGAGCACAGGCGTAGAGTAGGCAGCCTTTCGGTGTTCTATAGGATGCATTTTGGGGAGTGTGCGAGGGAATTGCATGATTTAATTCCCCCATCTCCGTTCCACCAGCGGACGACCCGTCGTACGGCGAGTTTACACCCTTACGTTGTTAACACTACTACGATCCGGACGAAGCGTTTCGCCTCCTCCTTTATACCGCGTACATCAAGGGACTGGAACAACTTACCGGCGGCGGTGTTTCCGTCGGACTACAATTTGAGTGTCTTCAAGGCTAGAGTGAATAGGCTCTTAGTAAACTAACACGCTTTACCATCAACGATCGCATCGCTGCTTACCATCAGGCGGGATTGCGGTCAAGCGCTGGTTTATAAATAATAATAAAAAAAAAAAGAAATCTAACTGATTGTTGTAGCTTGATGAGCTGTCGTCTGTAGATTTGATAATGAAAACATAAAATGTTTAGCTTCGTTCGCATTAGGTAAAAGATTAGGTACCTATAAGCTCAGAGTTCAGCTAAAGCTCTGTTAAAGCTATCTTTTCTATTTATTCTAAACATAAGGGAAGTGTATTCAATTAAAAAAAATATATCCTACTAGCGGCCGCCAGCGACTTCGTTCGCGTGGAGTTAGTTATGCTCCGCTCCTATCGGTCGCAGCGTGATGTTATATACCTAAAGCCTTCCTGGATTAATGGGCTATCCAATGCAAAAACAATTTTTCGAATCGGACTAGTAGTTCCTGATATTAGCGCGTTCAAACAAACAAACTCTTCAGCTTTATATATTAGTATAGACTAGGGTTGTAACGGAGGCTTGTTAGCGGAGGCGGAGGCGGATGCGGAGGCGACGAGTCTCACCTCCGCGGATGCGGAGGTTAACGGAGGCGGAGGCGGAGGTTAACGGAGGCGGAGGCGGAGGTGAAAGTACATATAGATAAAATTGAAATTTATGGTTAATTAAAACAAAATTTTTATTTTAAATACGTACATTAAAAGTAGTATACTTGGTAAAAAAAAATATTACCTTGTAATGAAAATTAAGGAGAAACAAATAGTTCTTGCCGCATTCCCGCCTCGCACTAGTTGAGTCTTGACCATTTCGCGCTCAAACGCGGCCGGACTATTTATTTATTGCATAAATACGTAAATAAACCTCCGTTATAACTCCGCTAAAAATTGTGCGGAGGCGGAGGCGGAAGCGAAGATACGATTTCATGCGGAACTTCCGCAGTAACGGAAGCGGAGGCGAAGCTCCGTTACAACCCTAGTATAGACTAGCTACGGCCAGCGGTTACCCGCATAAGTGTCATTGGGACACACGCATAATATCGATCCCATAAGAATATCGGGTCGTGGTGGCCTAGTATAGATAAGTATAGATAAGCTAGCCATAAGGCCACCCATTGTACTTATATTTTGAAGTGTTAATGATATTTTTTTAGATTTGCGTTTTCTGATGTAGACCACCTGTTGTATGTTTTGTTGTTTTAATAGTTTTTCTTTTGTTGTGTATGTCTGACCTATCTTAAATCTCTTTGTTTTTGTAAATGGTCATACCTACTCGAAATATCTTAAGTATTTTTTTTACAGAACACTGTAAAACAGCATGCCCGCTGCACGAGTTTTTTATATGAATCTGAATTGTTTTTCCACGCTGATTTCAAAAATATATGCCGTTTTGTATGTAGCAGCTCTAGTTTTGAAGTTATGCAGTGACAGATTTTTTCATTGAACACACACACAAACACAACATACTAAAAACACAATACAAAAAACATCATACCAAAAACAACATGCATCATACATACACAGCACACACACGCACACACACATACATAACACACACACACACATATCTTACATCATACTAAAAACATAATTTTAAAATTTTATTAAAATTACTGAAAAAAAATCCCGTTTTTGGATTTTCTAGAGTGAGATGTATTATGAGTCCTATTAATTGTCAGTATTTTTTTTTACTTTTATTTTTTTATTATCAATCAGCCATCATATGTCCAATCCAGTACCCTTATACATATGCCTCTTCCCCAAATACCTCTCCTCCATAGTGGTGGCGCTCTCCTTGTTCTGTGCTCAGGTCACCACAAAGATTTTCAGGAAAATAGTCTAGATGCCTGTGAAGGTAGTGAAGCTTAATGTCACCCAAGTATGTTACATCCAAGCCGCTGGATGTGTATCAGCAACTCTTCCTCGTGCTGAATAGCCGTTAGACTTCCTATTGGCCAAAAAATTCGAATGTGCACCTTTCGATTTTCTCATTACTCAATTTTGGAAACACTTATTTTTTATAAAAACGTTGGCCCGCACTAGGAATTTCTCTTGTATCGTGGTTGCGTTTGCAAGCATATAACTCACATACATAAACCAGAACAACTCCTTGTAGGTCATAATAAAGCGGTCAAGCATTTAACCGCTTTGACAACCGTCTCGCCAAAATTTTGAGATTTGGTAATGATCATAGTGGTACAGACGACAGCACATCAAGCTACTACAATCTGTCAGATTTCTTTATTCAATTTTCAACTTTATCTCTAAATCATTAAGGCTAAAGGTTGAGTGGGAATATTATTGACAGTTTGGGGTAGCTTTACCTGCTGTCATACGTACAGACGACAGCACGTCAAGGTACTACAACCTGTCAGATTTCTTTATCCCATTTTCAACTTCATCTCTAAAGCATTAAGGCTCAAGCTTGATTGGGAATATCTGACAGTTTCGGGTAGCTTGACCTGCTGTCGTCCGTACAATCATCTTTAAAAAAATCTAGATACGGTCGGCGTTTCCGCTTTTACTATCTGCCTAGTCTGAGAAGAAAGCCCAAAACAAACTCAGAAGTCACAATCTCTTTTAGACTTATTGACATAACTTTGTCAGATCATATAAAGATATGTAGATCTTGACAATGCTGTGCTTGATTTTCATGACTATGTAATGTGTTAATACTTTTTTCAACCTAGCCACTTCATAATAAATTCAAACCTCAGATAAATACGACAACCAATATATTATCAGGAATATAAATAAATTACAACCAAAAAGTAAATGTATTTCGTTGTGATTCAGCAATAATTTAAGCTTTTAGTCTAGCAACCCCAACGGTTAACACCGAATACAAAATCGCGCCACTTTTACGATATTCTACAAACTTTCTGATGCTGAATCAGAGCTCCTATGTGGCTCTTTCTCATACTCAAGTCTCCAGAAAACATCTTCAATTGTAGTGGAACCGAGATAGTAATCTTCGATCAATTCATTATATTTCACTTTTAATTCTTCAAGCTTTTTGAACATTGCACTGTAGCGTTGAGTCCGGTTGGAGTCTTCAATATAAAAGTACAGCATGCACTAGAATTTAAAAAAAAGTGCTTAAATGCTTAGATAGTGCTAGCAGGGATTCACTACCCTTTGTATGGTTGTTTCTGCTTCATATGATGTATAGCAGTTAAATTGTAAATCCGTAATTAGCTATGTGAAAAAAGAAACGGCCGCCCTAGTGCTATCGGCGCGACTTAGAAATTATACATAAATCGTACTAGTTATACGCGAAGCTCAAGACTGAACGGGATGGCAACGCACTGTGGACGCACTCTTTTTATGTCCGCCGCCCTAAGGTGGGCGACGGGATCTGTCAGACTCCTACTGCCTAAAAACCACCCCGGTGTCTCTCCGGTCACGAGCGGGCGGTCTTGCCGCCAAGCGATTCGCCGTGTTCCGGCATGATGTCTGGTGAATCCGTACGGAGAACGGGTCTAAGCAGTTGTGTTGCGATGTGTGGCGGGTACGATGCGCCAAATAATGTTGTGTCGGGAGTTTGGTCGTGGAGAGTCTCCAGATCAATCTCCCTCTAGCGCAGCATTGTTTGGTCGTGTTGGTCTTGGGTTTAACATTGCATCACCTCGCGCAACTGCCGTCATCCTTCCTATTCCTTAGTTTTTTAAGTGAACAGGCTTAATAAACTAGTGCGCTTTACCATCAACGATTGCATCACTGCTTACTATTAGGCGGGATTCCAGTCAAACACTAGTTTATAATTATTAAAAAAAACACATGCGAGCCGAGAGAGCGAAGCTAGGCGACCACTACTCCCAAAGGTCAGGCAGTTGACTAAACGATTAATTTAACAGTTGGCTGCGGTTGAGACAGGGATTATTTTGCCACGGTTGCGGCGCGGCGGAGGACACGGCGGAACACACCCTCGCGGTGTGCCCGTCGTGGGCCGTGCCGCGCCGCGATCTTGTCGCGGTGGTAGGAGGGGACCTCTCGCTGCCCGCCATCGTCAGAGAGATGGTGGGGAGCGAGGAGGCTTGGGTGGCGATGGCCTCCTTCTGCGAGGTCGTGATGTCGCAGAAGGAGGCAGCGGAGCGCGAGCGGGAGGAGGATGCCCTCGCTCCGGCGCTCCGCAGGCGTCGTAGGGGGAGGAGAAGGCGGGATTTCGCCCGCTTTCTCCCTCCCTGAGGTGAGCGGCGGGCGTGAGGCCGACGCCCGCCTTACATCGCTCACCATGCGGGAGCCACGGCCCCTCCCTAGGAGGGGCAATTGAGGGCCCGCCTTACCAGGCGGGTTTCGCCGGCGGGGGAGAGGTAGCTGAGGCTGCGCTAGTTTCCCACTCCCCCGCCAGTATGGCGATGCCGGAGTGTCGCTGTGGGTTTAGTGGGTATTCCGGGCTTCGGCTGGGCGAGTCCCACACACGCCCTTCGGGGTACGGTGCGTAAAGGCATTCCCACAGCGTAAAAAAAAAAAAAAAAATTTAACAGTATAAATAATTATTAGTTCATGTATATTTCTTACCAAATGTTCTCTGCAAAGCCTGCTAGTGTCGAACACCTTGAGGAAGTCCCTCTTAAAGTCATTCAAAGTCTTTGCGAAGACCACACTCTTATCTGTGTGACTCTTGCCTTTCTCCAGGACGTCTGATTCCGACTCAGCTGCAACGAAAATATATATTACTAGCTTTCCGCCCGCGGCTTCGCCCGCGTGGAGTTCGGTTATATCGCGCTTTTTAGGTTTCCCTCGGGAACATCAATTTTTTCCGGGATGAAAGGTAGCCTATGTTCTTTCTCGGGGTCTAAAGATTGTCTGTGCCAAATTTCATCAAAATCGGTTGAGAGGTTTAAGCGGGAAAGCGTAACAGACAGACAGACAGACAGACAGACAGACAGACAGAGTTACTTTCGCATTTATAATATTAGTATGGATTGACCACTAGCTCTTGCCCGCGACTTCGTCTGCGATCCAGGATGTGAAGTAGCCTATGTCCTTACCCGAGTCAAGGTCGATCTGTGTGCTAAATTTCATCCAAATCTATTAAGACATATTAGCGTGAAAAGCGAGACGTGTAGTACGAAAGTACGTCATGTATGTATCGCTTTTACATGTATATTCGAATGGATTACATCTACATAAGTATGGATTACGAAACAATCATTTAATAGATACATCCATACTAATATTATAAATGCGAAAGTAACTCTATCTGTCTGTCCGTCGGTCTGTCTGTCTGTCTGTCTGTCTATCTGTTACGCTTTCCCGCTTAAACCTCTCAACCGATTTTGATGAAATTTGGCACAGACAATCTTTAGACCCTAAGAAAGAACATAGGCTACTTTTTATCCCGGAAAAATTTGATGTTCCCGAGGGAAATCTAAAAAGCGCGATATAACCGAACTCTACGCGGGCGAAGCCGCGGGCGGAAAGCTAGTATGTATAATTGTATATATTTCTCTAAAACGTAACTTCACACTGGCATTCCTCACAGGAAAAGCAGAGTTCTTACTAAAAAACTTCCAATGGAATAACCCCATAAAACTTTTGGCGACCGTAGAATCGAAACCAGCCAATCGATTATCTCAAAATCCCACCGTGGAAATTACCTGACGTGATCTTAGACTAAGCTGTCAATAGTTTCAATCCCTAGCATTAATTGGAATGACAGCTTCATGACGGTTTATGAGATGACAATGAGGACAATGGTGGACTTAATAATAGGATCCTATTGAATACGGAACACTAAAACACACTTTCTCGGTGGTAGGCAACAACATCAGCCGCCGGCATAAGTTACCACCCACCAGACAAAGTCTAGCCGCCAAGCGATTCGTCGTGTTCCGGTATGATGTCTGGTGAAGCCGTACGGAGGACGGGTCTGAGCAGTTGTGTTGCGATGTGTGCCGGGTACGTTGTGCCTAACGTTGTTGTGTCGGGAGTTTGGACGTGGAGGGTCTCCAGATCATCCTCTGGCGCAGCATCGTTGGTCGTGTTGTTGGGTTAAACATTGCATCACCTCGCTCAACTGCCGTCTTCCTTCCTATTCACTCAGTTTTTTTGAGTGAATAGGCTTAATAAGCTAGTGCGCTTTACCATCAACGATTGCATCACTGCTTACCATCAGGCGGGATTGCAGTCAAGCACTAGTTTATAACTAACTAGCTTTCCGCCCGCGGCTTCGCCCGCGTAAATTTCGGTTATATCGCGCTTTTTAGATTTCCCTCGGGAACATCAAATTTTTCCGGGATAAAAGGTAGCCTATGTCCTTTCTCAGGGTCTAAAGATTGTGTGCTTTCCGCCCGCGTCTTCGCCCGCGTGGTGTTCGGTTATATCGAGCTTTTTAGATTTCCCTCGGGAATATCAAATTTTTCCGGGATAACAGATAGCCTATGTTTTTTCTCAGGGTCCAAAGATTGTCTGTACCAAATTTCATCAAAATCGGTTGAGAGGTTTAGGCGGGAAAGCGTAACAGACAGACAGACAGACAGACAGACAGACAGACAGAGTTACTTTCGCATTTATAATATTAGTATGGATAAAAAAAAAAAAAAAAAAAAACTTAAAAGAAAATAATATGTAGTTGTTAAAAACATACTTACAGGATGAAGACTCATCTTCTGCATAGTATCTGTCCCGCCTGTAGGCTGTGACCATTTTAAGCTTGATCTGTGCGGTGTACCCTTTGGCCATTGAATGGAGGATCTCTTCAGCTGGTCCTATGGCTGCAAACTGGCCTTTCGACATTATTGCTATGCGATCGAAGACCGGCTCCAGGATACGCCAGTCCATACTATGAAATTATTTTTGTCTTTATTATTTATAGGAGCTTTTTCGGAATCTTCACAAGGGACACTCTTTAGGTCAGCTAAACGAAATGGTAGCTGGATGTTTAACTTCTAACGTAAAATAATATTAATGGAAGCTGTTGCGACTGCCTTAAGTTTGCAAATCCTCCTTATTTTTTTTTATGCGTTATAAACTAGCTCTTGACCGCAATCCTGCCTGATGGTAAGCAGTGATGCGATCGTTGATGGTAAAGCGCGCTAGTTTATTAAGAGCTTATTCACTCTAGCCTTGAAGACACTCAAATTGTAATATGACGGAAACACCGTTGCTGGCAAATTGTTCCAGTTCCTCCCTAATGTTCACGGTAACTCACACTGATAGATTTCAGGACAGATTAGGAGATTACTCAAACTGCCAGACCATTACAAAAACTCATCATCATCATCATCCCAGCGTTAATCCCAGTCGCAGCCCTTTTCAGTTTTGAAGTCTGGGGTCCGCTTTACCAGTCCAACTGCTGATATGGCTAAACTTCGACATTTTCCGTGAAGCGACTGCCGTCTGACCTCCACAACCCGAAGGCGACATCGAAGCATTGCAGTTAGACCAATTGTTGGACTTTTAAGGGCTCCAACGACCCGTAACGACTGCCACTAGATGTTCGTGTGGCAACCGGGACCAACGGCTTAACGTGCTTTCCGAGGCACGACCAGACCAGGGCAAATATTCATATTCATGCATACAAATACTTGCACTGTGCGGGGATCGAACCCGCGCCACCTTCCGCAGCGGCCGCGTCCACTACCGCTACGCCACGGAGGCTGTCAAACCAGACCATTACAAAAACTGTATGACTTAATTCCCCCGTCTCCGTTCCACCATCGGACGTCCCGTCGTAAGGGGAGTATCCACCCTTATGTTGTTGACACCACTATGATCCAGACGAAGCGTTTCGCCTCGTCATTTATACCGCGTATGTCGAGAGACTGGAACAATTTGCCAGCGATAGTAGCAACAGCTTCCTCAGTGATGTAGCAGTTTGGGCAAAGACTTGTTCCTTAATCTTTGTCTTCACACTCATTCGTAATTAGTTTTAAAGTTACTGCTCCTCAGAAATATCAAATGAAAAGACCCAATACCATTTTTCCCACCCTGGAAATCGAAGCCACTTTATGCTCAGTAACCACTAGACTTTGGATCTCTACACTTCATTTAAAATTTGAAATAGAATCAGTCATTTAAATAAACCTTTTTTAGGGATCGTAACTTTCAACAGATATAGGCATCAATTCCGCAGACATAAGGATGGCATTAGAAGAAAAAGAAAAGGATACAATCCCAAGCATTTTACTTACTTTTATTTTATTATACCATTTCTCACACACGTAATAGAAGTCAAATTGGATTCAACGGACTGTTAAAAAATGCATGGAGTGTATTAAATTAAAAAATCCCACCTTGTTTCGGCAACTATAAGCGCCACCGGCCTCTGCCGCGACCTAAGCCGATGAAGCGCTTCAGCGACTAGTGGCTTGCTGCTGGCATCAAGCTGCCTCATCGGTTCGTCTAGGAAGGCCACCGCTGGATTCAACACCAACGTACTACATAATGACAGGCGACGCAAGCAACCAACACTGTATTTAGACACATTCATTTTATATTCAAGGAGACCTGGTAGAGAAAAAAAAAGACCACTTAAGACTTCGATGAACGAACGAAGATCAACGTTTGGTGGTAGATTAAGATTTTGGGCCATCCCCTGTTAGCAAGAGGAGGCGTGTGTCGGTGTGTCCCAGCAGTGTGAACGGTATAGGCTGATTATACAATATTATGTAAAGAAAACACTGTCCGATCCGTGAAGGTATTGTTAGGTATCGATAACTGATTCTACTAATGCCCAAAAAGACAGGCTAAACTTTAAAAAAAAATCCCACTAAAAAAATAAATATTATTTCGCAAAAAGAGGTAACTTAATACATGTGCGGTAAACCACCCCTTCCACGGGCGGCGGGGGGCAGGGCACGTGGCACCTGTGACGTGGTCGCGTCGCTATTCGCTTATAATAATACCGGTGTTGTCACTTTTTTAAAAATTACCAAATTTCTGGGAAATTGGAATTAATTCCTGGGAAAACAGGATTATTTCAAAATTCATTAGTATTTTTACTATGATGATTATGTAAAATTTTATATTATATTTGGTCAAGTGTTTATCTAACCTTTATTATCCTTATGGGTCGGACAGGGTTTTCTTTACATATTGTATAATTACCCATAATTATGATTATAATTATAGTCATTATAATTACTTAATCATTCTAATTATAATCATAGTAATTATTTAATCATTACTTAATTATTATAATCCTAATTATGATGATGATGAAGGATTAGGACCAAAAAACGAGTGGCTAAAATGGCCGTGATTGCACCTTAACTTTTAAACTACTTTGATTAGAACACGTATTCTAAAAATGTTTAAGGTAAAATAAAACAATTTCTAAGCAATAAGGTTGGACCGATGCCCGATGGGGCCGACGGGATCTCGAGTGGCGATCACGCACAGGAAGATGCAGCATGGGTAGGCCCCCGACAAGGTGGACCGACGACCTGGTGAAAGTCGCGGAAAACCACCGGATGCGGGACGACACCGGACGTTCGGCTCCCTGTTTATCCGACACAGGTACTTTCAAAGTTTTTTACCATGCTCCGAGAGTTCCTGTACCATCCGAAACGTCAGGCAGCCGTGCCTTCTCCCGAGCCAGTCCGCCAGTACCGGCCGGATCGCCTCGATGGTGGTAGGGCATGAAAGCCTGTCTCGCCATGGGCGTATCCAGCCTTGGGCTCAGGCTGGGGCAGCAGTCAACTTATCCCCCTCCCGGATTTTTTTATCTTCTTTTTTTTAGGTAGGTATCTTATAGATCAGAGCCAGGGTGGGGCAAGCGCCCAGCTTGCCCCTGTGTGGCTACGCCCATATGTCTCGCCATTCCGTCACCAGGAGCTCACGGAGCTGCGATCGACGCTGCTCGAGCTGACGCTGTATCGGCCGTTCGCCCCGCTCCCGCGTCTCCTCACGCCACCGGTACAGTGACTCGAGGACCTTCGCCTCCAGGTCCCTGGACGGGGATCCAGCCAGTAGGTAGGCCGCCTCATATGAGATCGTGCGATACCCATGTATGACTCTGACGGCCATCGCTCTCTGCGGTTGTCACAGTACAGCGATGAGACTTTCAGAATCCTCTCTTAACTACAGTTAATAAGTAACTTTCTTTATTTCTTACCCATACAACGCAACGTCCTGTATGTCAACGTCATAGCCTTTTCATTGGAGTATCCACTTAGATTGGCTATGAACATCAAATTCTGTGCGGCGGTCATGAATTCGTCCATGCCTCCAGTGCTTGAAGATAAACTGATCTTGTGAAGGTACTGTAATGGAAAATAAATTCTGAAACGGCTTGCCTGATACTTATCGTCCATTCCCGAAAGCATTGCACAAAAATTAAATAAAGGTTCTTTTTAGGGCATACTTTGTAATAAAATCTACAATGTTTGTTAGTCTTTGTTATATTAATGACTAGCTTTCCGCCCGCGGCTTCGCCCGCGTGGAGTTCGGTTATATCGCGCTTTTTAGATTTCCCTCGGGTACATCAAATTTTTCCGGGATAAGAGGTAGCCTATGTTCTTTCTCAGGGACTAAAGATTGTCTGTGCCAAATTTCATCAAAATCGGTTCAGAGGTTTAAGCGGGAAAGCGTAACGGACAGACAGACAGACAGACAGATAGACAGACACACAGACAGAGTTACTTTCGCATTTATAATATTAGTATGGATTAATGCTGAATTTATTATAATCAACTCACTTGAACTTGGTATCTATTATATGAATTTATAAGGCTTTTAATTAAATTAATTATTTATTATCTACGCAAACTACTAGTGTCCATGTGTTAAAAACCTAAAAAAAATCAAGGGTGATCAATACGTCGAACGCTTTACATTTTACTATAAGTGAACCAAATCTGAAATATTTCCTAATCCGGTCATACATTATGGCAAATTGGTTTTAATTTTGCCGAGTTTTTAGGCCTTTCGGCAAAATACGCAACTAACTGCGGACGACAACAGGTCCAGCTACCCCAAACTGTCAGATATTCCCAATCAACCTTGAGCCTTAACGCTTTTGATATAAAGTTGAAAATCTAATAAAGAAATCTGACAGATTGTAGTAGCTTAAGGTGCTGCCGTCTGTAAATTTTTGATTGTCATTCACTTGTCGATACTTGTGAATGCTATTTTATCTTTCATCTGTACTTATCGTAAGTTTAGTTAAACATTATTACATAACACTTACTAAAACTGATGTTATGCTTGTCCTACCATGTCTACCTTGACCTACCAAGTCATATCATGGTGAAACTACTGTGATTTTGCCGCTATATACCTACCTAGTGTCACCACGGAGGTCCTATACTCCATTCGATTTAGCTTTAGTTAAAAGAGGTTCATAGAGGCAGAATTATTGCGCAACATTTAATTTTTGAGATCAATTCAAATTTATTGTGAAAAATGGTTTCGATATAAAATTAAAACAACTCAAAAGATAATGTGAATAAAGATAACAAATTATATAAAAACAATAATACATAGGTAACAACTAAATAATGAAAATCAGCAAAAAAAAACAGGTAAAGTTCTGTTTTTTTATATTCTACTATTGTAATAATATATTTTGTTATCTTTATTTCAATTTTCAGGCAATATAGTAAACAGGTTCACAGGATAACAGCAAGTTGAGACAATATGAATAGCTTTAAAATATTACCTACAGCTAGGTTACAATATGGTATTTAGAAACTGGACAGTTATGTAGTCTGTATCACGGGGCTCGTGGTACGAATTCCATACTTGAGAGGTGATTTAAGAATTGATAAGGAATGTGTGTATGTGTGATGTTTGCGTTGTGTTTGTGTTTGTGTTGTGTTTGTGCGTGTGTGAGATGTGTTTGAAGAGTGTGTGTGTTTGTTCCACTGAATTTTGTTTAATTTAGTCTCAGGCCAGGGTTGTTATACACCGTGTAACAAAAAGGGTATATACATACCAAGGGCATGGCATCTTTAGATGATATCAAACGATATCGGAAGGGTTTCAACTCAAAATAAAATACTCAAAAAATTGGTACCAAACTTTCGGTTTCGTGTGTTTCTTAAAATAAAATCATAACAAACGTGGCAGCACACTACATACGTTAATAACTACTCGTTACCCGTCACGCGACTTGCCAAAATCTGATAAACGTCTTCAATATCTCTGTGCGACTAGTATGATAGTAGCCTATCACAGGCGGTGTTTTTCCTCATAACTTCCTAACATAAAGAGATAGGATTAAAAAACCCTTCCAATATCGTTTGATATCATGTTAAGATGCCATGCCTTTGTTATGTATATACCCTTTATGTTACACGTTGTATAAATTGTTCCTAGACGTCATAAGCCGTGTTATTCAAAAATTCCTTTGTCAATAAACTGTAACAGAAGTCGAGGCGTCTGTATCTAAGTAGTAGGCGTCTGTATCTGTTCATTCTGTCTCAAAAATTCCTTTGTCAATAAACTGTAACAGAAGTCGAGGCGTCTGTATCTATACTCTGTTTTTTAATCTCATAGAGTAAATTGACATTACGAGTGTTGGCAGTTTATTGCAATTAGGTGCAATAGTGCCGAAACTTAGCGTTCATAAAATCAAGTATCTTTTTTTACATTAAGTTATCCTGAAATAATGTGTAGGTACTTAATAAAAACGTAATAATACAAAATTAATAATGTAAATTTGACATTTGCATGTGTCAATTTACTCTACGAGATTAAAAAACAGAGTATAAGTAGTAGGCGTCTGTATCTGTTCATTCTGTCTCAAAAATTCCTTTGTCAATAAACTGTAACAGAAGTCGAGGCGTCTGTATCTAAGTAGTAGGCGTCTGTATCTGTTCATTCTGTCTCAAAATGCTAATCGTTGTACGGACGACAGCACTGCAGGTCAAGCTACCCGAAACTACCAAATACTCCCAATCGACCTTGAACCTTAACAGTTTAGTGATAAAGTCAAAAATCTAACAAAAAAAAAAACTGTCAATTTGTGACAGTAGTTTGATGTGCTAACGTCTGTACATAATTTGTTTATTTATTTATTTTTGTTTCTTTTATGTGGAACATAATATTTGGCCTTTAGAAATACAGATTTTTATTATTGTCGGCAGTGTTCTTTTTTTTCAAAGACCTAAGGCTAGTTTTAGCTACATGTATGGGCCAAAGTCGCACTTAATTACAGCATAAATTATGGTGACGAGAGTGTACGCACACTGCACAGCCACATAACAATTTTAGATTGTACGAAATACAATGCGAGGCTATCTTAAACTGAATGTATAGGTACGTAACTTAATGTGTAGCCGTGTCTATTTTCGTCTAGCTGCATGAATTTCTTAACGATTCTGCATGTGACAAGTATCACTGCTTATTATTAAATCGTTCATGTGTAGGTACATTCCTTTCATCTGGCAAGTTTCAATAATAATAAAGAAAATCGAATAAGTGTTGAAACTTTAAGGTGCGTATTCCAGAAGGAAACTCAAGCATTGAAGCCATTGATCTCTGCTTAAACATTAAAACAACACACCCTTAAAACTAGTTTCAACCAATCAAATGGCTTGAAACGAGACTTAAGTAGAGCTTGAGTTTTGAGCGACGTTCTGTAATACGGACCTAAGACCGCTACAGAGTACAGACTCGTCAACGACGTCAACATCGCTGCGCGCTGGCGGGAATGAACGAGGGGAGAGGGAGGGGACAGCGGGGCGGCAGCCGATCGCCGGGCGCGGGCCCCCACCAAAGTACCAAACCAGTTAGCGCCTGTTCGTCTCTCTACGGACAGCTCACAGCTGCGCTTACGCGTTTAACGATTTTTCTCAACCGACCGTTATAATTTTTAACTACCTATCTCTTAAATTATTACTTAAACAGTCCACTACAAGTAATTTTGCACCATCGCGATTTATCGTCGCGAACAATAAGAAAGTTTATTTGTGAAGATTTAAGAACCTTTGAAATCAGAGTGCGTTTTATATTATTATTATGACCGAACGCCGCTTCTTGCGTATAGACTAGCAGAATTGTTATTGTACAACACAAACACGAATGCGCATATAAAAAGAATGCGAGTGATACCGTACTTCCAACATAGATTTCGACCGGAATAGTTCTCATACCAATATTGAATAGAACATATATTTTTTTCTACTCCATCCAAGTCTATTATTAATTCTGAAAAGTCTATTGGCGGTGCTTCATAGTGCAAGTTTCACGATGTCATTTATAACCAGTACTTCATCGGAAACGCGCAGCGTTGTGGGATCGACAAGTCAAGACAATAGCACTGTTGAACAGACAACCAGCAGTCAAAGAGAGCCCTTAGCAAATTCCATGAAGAAGCAATCGAAGGCACGCCGGCTAGCAGAGGCTAAGGCCGAACTTGCACAACTAAAAGTGGAACACGCAGCGGCCCGTCTTGCCTTAATAGAACTGGAATCTAGTGATGAAGAAGTCACGAATGAAAATCAACCTCCAAACAATCAAACTAAACTCACGCCTATTGTCACCGAACTGCCGCGCTTCGACGGAAACCATCGCGATTGGGTAAGCTTTAAATCTGCCTATTATCAAACAGCCAATGACCTGACAGCAGCTGAGAACATGTCTCGACTGAGAAAAAGGGTTCGCGGGGAAGCGAAAAAAGCACTTAGGAAACTACTAAGTTCCACTGAAGATCCGGAAATAATCATGGAGACACTTGAACTTCGGTTCCATCGTCCTGACGTAATAGCAAGGCAAGAATGTCAAAAAATACTAAGGCTACCAGTTCTAACTGTATCCACGAGCGAATTTATCACCTTTGCTACCGAGCTAGAAACTAGTGTAGGAATACTGCTAAGCCTCAATACTAATGTCTACGACCTAACAGTCATTCGGATTAGAGGATTAGTAGAGAAGCTAACTCCGGCATTGAAACAGAAGTGGACCCTTTTCCGCGTGCTTGAAGTAACTGAAGAGCCTGCCCTTGTAAGGTTTAGTCGCTTCATAAAAAAAGAAGCAGAAAATGTCGCAGCCACACAGAACCCGAACAAAGAAGAAGAAAGCTACGTCAAGGAGGACGAAGAGCCATATTGCGACCAGGAACCTTTTCGGAAGCTCTAAATCCATGTTGTTATTAATGGTAATAAATTTTAACCTGAAAATACGAGTGTTTTATTTCTTTTCACCAATCCCGCACGATTACATCAAACTAATGCTAGCTAGCAAGTCGTGGTGGCCTAGAGGTTAAAACACCAGCCTCTCAAGTATGAGTGTGCGGGTTCGATTCCAGGTCAGGCAAGTACCAATATAACTTTTCTAAAGTTATACGTACTTTCTATGTATATCTTGGACACTAATGACTGAAGGTGAAGGAAAACATCTTGAGGAAACCTGGACTTTAAATCTTAAATCGCCAACCCGCATTGAGCAAGCGTGGTGATTACGCTAAATCCTTCCCTGTATGAGAGGAGACCTGTGCCCAGCAGTGGGACGATAAAAAGGTTGATGACGAATGACGAATGCTGGCTAGCTATCCTCTGGTGGACTTAGGGCTATATTTCACCGGGACACCATGGTGGCGCAACCAGTCGCCCCCACCAACAAAATGTATACAGGGTTGCGCAACCAAACGAATGCCAGGGGCCCAAGTCTGCTATGTTTATGAATTTGTCATTCCAACACAATTCCATTGTCATTGTGCTTCATCATCATCAACCTTTTATCGTCCCACTGCTGGGCACAGGTCTCCTCTCATACAGAGAAGGATTGAGCGTAATCACCACGCTTGCTCAATGCGGGTTGGCGATTTCAGACTTATAAAGTCCAGGTCTCCTCAAGATGTTTTCCTTTACCTTCAGTCATTGGTGTCCAAGATATACTTAGAAAGTACATAAAACTTTAGAAAAGTTACATTGGTACTTGCCTGACCTGGAATCGAAGCCGCACACTCATACTTGTGAGGCTGGTGTTTTAACCAGTAGGCCACCACGACTTATCGTCATTGTGCTTGAAAGTTCGTAATCAGCTAAATTCATAATGATCGATCAATTACATCAGTCGTCTCGTAATGGAATGATGATAGAATGACATTACCGTATTGCCATTATTATAAAACCCGTTAATAGAAAGGATGTTCTAGAAACTAATACTCAATTTGAACATTTATTAATGTGGAGTACAGTGCCAGTGATTGACAAATGGAAAGTCATAATGACGCCATTTTTTTAGTAGATTACCTACGAAAGTTGTCAAAATCGATCATTATGAGATCACTGATCGGCTATTTTGACACTATTGTAATAGCAGAGTAAGGCCCCAGGTGAGTAACTCTATAGAGCTGTATACATTTTGTTGGTAGCGGCGACTGGTTGCGCCGCCATGGTGTCCTGGTGAATTACCAGGATGCGCGTCAATACTATCACCGTGGGTCACTTTACACTCTAAGGTCCGTATTCCAGAAGGAAACTCAAGCATTGACCTCTGCTTAAGCATTACTTAAAACTAGTTTCAACCAATCAAATGGCTTGAAACGAGACTTAAGTGGAGTTTGAGTTTTGAGTGACGTTCTGTAATACGCACCTAAGACAGTTTCAAATCAAATCAAATCAAATCAAATCATTTATTTCAAATAAACCAGTTACAGGCACTTTTGAATTGTCAGAAGGTCGGTCAGTCAATAAGATGAAGCTAGTCGCCCATTCCAAAAAGTAGGTACCTATGGAGAAGAACGGGCAAGAAACTCCATGGACACTCTTTTAAATTTTTAAGCTATTGTTACAAATATTTGATTACATCATTCATGTTGAAATCAACCGCGTGAGAACGATGCAGAAATATATTGTACGAGTTCTTTGCTCTACCGGGCGTTAGTTCCTCGATAAACATGACCAGATCACTGCTACTCATCATCATCTCAGCGTTAATCCCAGTCGCATCCGAAGCTTTTTCAGCTTTGGAGTCTGGGGTCCGCTTCACCAGTCTGCTGATATGGCTAAACTTCGATATTTTCCGTGAAGCGACTGCCGTCTGACCTCCACAATCCAAAGGCGACATCGAAGCATTGCAGTTAGACCAATTGTTTGACTTTTGAGGGCTCCAACAACCCGTAATGACTGCCATTAGATGTTCGTAGGGCAACCGGGACCAACGACTTAACGTGCTTTCCGAGGCACGACATGCATACAAATATTTGGACTGTGCGGGGATCGAACCCGCGCCTCTTTGCGCAGCGGCCGCGTCCGCTACCGCTACGCCACGGAGGTTGTCAGCCAGCTCACCGGACGTTACGCGTTAGTTCCTCGATAAATATGACCAGCTCACTGCTACTAATGCTTGCTAACTCTGCCAACTACGAGTCTCTGGTTAATCTGCAGTGTGATTACGTAACACATTATCAGTAGCAATGGGTTTCATTTTGACAGTTCAACAACATTCATTGCGTTATTTACGTTGTTGAGCAGACACATTTCGGTGCAACAATGTTTCAAACAAGGAACAGATTGTCTCCAAAATACCTAGAACAGTTACTGTGTTTGGGCAATCTTGATATGAAAGAGCTTTTGTTTATAACGTGACGCAAACGTTTATAATAAAAGTTTATTTTTTTCCTTCTCAATTTCGTTTTAATAATTGTCCTTCAATGTTCATCGTTACTTTCCTCAAAATAAATAAAAACCTAATAAAGTACTAAAAGTATCGATATGAGTAAGTAGCGATACTTTAGGACATTGATAATAACTTAGTTTAATATTTTATCAATGCTTTAGGATTATTTATTTGAGTAGTATCGAAAAAAGAATTGAGTACTATAGCAATGAGTAGGTATCTATACTATAATGGCATAGAATAAAGAGAGGGAAGTACGTTATCTTCATACAAACGGACCGCGCGCGGCTTGTATGTGTGCGCCATAGTATCTATGCGTCGCCGCACGCACACCTAAACACAATATTAGAGTGCCTATGACTGCGCTGGTCGCGGCTAGCACGGAACGAGGTTCGCGCGTCACGGCTTTTCGGCACATTAGCTTTTAAAAAATGATCACATAAACTGCAAAGTTGGTATGTCTATGAACAAATAAAAGATTTATATTTTTCAAATTATATTTCTAATATACGGATATATTACACATTAAAGTTTAATAACAACGCGTTTCGTAATAGTCGAAACCGAAGAAAGTAGGTATTTTTCTGTAGCTAATTTGTAATTTTGTATTAAATGTGTGATTCAATAGATGTTATGTTTGTATTATTTATATTTGTATTAATTAAAAATAAAAATAAATATGGTTCTTTATGTGTACAAAACTAAAAATAAAAATTACAAAAAAAAAAACTGACTAGTATATGTAAACTAAATACTAAGCAAATAATTTAAACATAAGCTCTTAGTCTATAAATATTTGTTAGCGGTTTGGGCGACAACCGTAACCGACGAAGCGCGGACAGTCGTCAACCCTAAGACAGTAGGCAATTAAATCGCGGATTGGGTCGCAGATAACCTACTTCCCCTCTTTATTCTATGATAATGGTATCGGAACATTCCTAGCAATGAACGGTGCATCGTTGGCGGCTCCGTGCTGCGGCGCAGCGCCGCCGTGACGTTATACGGTGATGGTGCTGTGCCGTGCACGGTGGGGACGCGGCCTAATGCCATAACCTAGAGGTCATAAATCCATACTACGGACGTAACGGAGGTAGTAACCTAGGGGTCATAAATCCATACTACGGACGTAACGGAGGTGGTCCAAGGCCAAGGTGGCTGCCAGGAAACTTGGCGTTATCGCAAAGGTCCGGCAGTACTTCACACCTGGGCAGCTTCTAATGTTATACAAAGCTAAGGCTGGTTCGTTCGTGTGTGGAGTACTGCAGTCACATTTGGGCTGGTGCTGCCAAGTGTCACCTGGCCACTTTGGATTCAGTGGAGAGACGTGCAGAGAGGCTGATTGGTGACCCTGATCTAACTCGAGTTGGCCTCTAAAGCCTAGAGCACAAGCGTAGAGTAGCCAGCCTTTCGGTGTTCTATAGGATGCATTTCGGGGAGTGTGCGAGGGAATTGCATGATTTAATTCCCCCATCTCCGTTCCACCAGCGGACGACCCGTCGTACGGCTGGTTTCCGCCCTTACGTTGTTAACACCACTACGATCCGGACGAAGCGTTTCGCATCCTCCTTTATACCGCGTAGGTACATCGAGGAACTGGAACAATTTGCCAGCGGCGTGCGCAGGCAGGATTGCGGTCAAGCGCTGGTTTATAATATGTAAAAAAAAAAAGGTTATATCGGAACCGAAACCGGAATCTTTTTTAATAGGAGTTTTTTCTTTTAATAATTATAAACTAGTGCTAGACTGCAATTCAGCAAGCAGTGACGCAATCGTTGATGGTAAAGCGCACTAGTTTATTAAGCCTATTCACATAAAAAACTTAGGAATAGGAAGGATGACGGCAGTTGGGCCAGATGATGCAATGTTAAACCCAAGACCAACACGACCAACGATGCTGCGCCAGAGGGAGATTGATGTGTAGACTCTCCATGAGCAAACTCCCGACACAACAACATTTGGCGCATCGTACCCGGCACACATCGCAACACAATTACTGCTCAGACCCGTACGGCTTCACCAGACATCGTGCCGGAACACGACGAATCGCTTGGCGGCAAGACTTTGTCTGGTGGGTGGTAACTTCTGCCGAAACCGGAGGCAGGGTCAGAAGTGGTGATTTTTTTATTTAAACACAAAAAATATTATTCAGTAATTTTGTTCATTTAATTTTTTTTTATTGTAAAATTAAACACAAACAGTGAAAAGAAAATTAGCATGTTTCCAAATGAACAAGAAATTAAATAAAGTTAATTAAAACCCAAAGTAGCATATTATATTAGGTACATTAAATGAAGAAAAACTTTGAAAGCACTTGCACGCGGGCGAAGTCGCGGGTGGAAAGCTAGTTGACAAATAATGATCATAGAAAGAGCTATTTTTATATTTTCACTGCACAATGGAATCTGCTTTATCGACTATGCGTCTACGTGATATCCATAATAATATGATAAACTAGGTAACCCATGTAAAGTATTCGTTTTTTTTTTTGTATTATAAACTAGCGCTTGACCGCAATCCTGCCTGATGGTAAGCAGTGACGCAATCGTTGATGGTAAAGCGCACTAGTTTATTAAGAGCCTATTCACTCTAGCCTTGAAGACACTCAAATTGTAGTCCGACGGAAACACCGCCGCTGGCAAATTGTTCCAGTCACTCGATGTACGCGGTATAAAGGAGGAGGCGAAACGCTTCGTCCGGATCGTAGTGGTGTTAACAACGTAAGGGAACAACAAATGATGTTACGTACATTCACGGACCTTGACAAAAAACATAGGATAGTTTTGATTCCGGAATTTTGAAGAGTTCTCTTGGAGACGCGATATAACCGACGCGACGTGGGCGAATCCGCGGGCGGAAAGCTAGTTTATTTAGATTTATAGATAAAGTATGAAGGAAGTGGTGACGTACCAACAAAAAAAGCCCTTGAGAAATAATTTAAGTAGGTACCTATGTGATGGTAAAGTACGAATGACGTGATTTTTAAGTGGCAATAGTTGAAGGGATGGAGAGTGATATAATAGGGATGTTTCCTGGGTAAGAAAAAATTCATTCTATTTATTCCGTCATTCAGATTATAGAAAAATATTGGATACGTATATTTTGTTTTATCAAATCAATAAAAATTGACAAATATAAAAGGCTACAAAGATCAAGAGTGGTGGCTGGTGACGTCACTGCTCTCTAAAAAGTGTAGCGTGCAGTGACGTCACACGAGTTTTCAACGCGCTGTGTCGTCTTAATATTTTGTTTATTTGAAAAATGGAAAAATACGTGTCTAGTATTTTTTTGGAAATCTGACTGACGGACTAATTAGTTTTTTTTTTAGTCAAATACCGTATTATGCTACTTATTGTGTATGTTCAAACTTCTATCAGTTTGACTGAAGCATTCCGCAATTTTCAAGGTAAAAAGCTATGTAAACTTTGTTATGCGGACTTGTAAATAACAAAAAAAAACGTGCTTCATATTTTTAAGTTATTGCATAGCTTCTATCGCGAGCCTTGAGCGTGGAGACAGAATGCAGAAATTCCGTAACGAAAATAACCTAACACTACAACAATTATTATATACTAGCTTTCCGCCCGCGGCTTCGCCCGCGTGGAGTTCGGTTATATCGCGCTTTTTAGATTTCCCTCGGGAATATCAATTTTTTCCGGGATAAAAGGTAGCCTGTGTTTTTTTCTCAGGGTCTAAAGATTGTCTGCGCTAAATTTCATCAAAATCGGTTGGGAGGTTTAGGCGGGAAAGCGTAACAGACAGACAGACAGAGTTACTTTCGCATTTATAATATTAGCATGGATTTACTGACCTAGCAGGTCCTCATAAATGCGTAAGAACATAGCAAATATCCAAAAAAAGACGTATAGCATTCGGGGACTGCCGCGGTAAAGCTATTGCATAGTATTTTTTATCAACTTTGCAATATTTATTTATTTTATTTATGCAGTATTTCTTTTTTCCGTTGTTTTTAAGGAGTGGGGTGTTGTAGGTTATTTTCCGTTGATAAAAAATGCTATGCAATAGCTTTAACGCAGCAGTCCCCGAGTGCGACACGTCTTTTTTTTTTGATAATACGCCCCCAATCCCACAATAGAGGGGGTGAAATTACACAAACTCTTTGTTACCAAAGAAAAATCTCTTATTTTTTTGGAAATCGGACGTCAGCTTCTAAAATACGGGATTGAAATTTGGGAAAGAGGAACCGAGTTATCCCGAATTCGCTAGCAAAGCTGAGGGCAAAAGCTAGTATTGTATATTCAGTATAGCATTGGTAAATAGCACAGAATTAAATCAAAACTACAAATCTGTCTTTTGTTTTTTGACATTAACAGAGAATTATAAAGGTCGATGTCAAAAATGACCATTTTGAACTTTACTGTTAGTGGAGAATTGGCAATTGACTGCTCAGTGGCGTAGCTTAAAAAGATAATGTGTGTTTTCTGAATTGATGCAAAAAATGAAAATAGTATGGAAAACGCCATAATATGTATTATCGCCAAAACCTACACACATCAAAAGTGTCTAGGGATCAAGCATTTTTATGCGGATTTCTTGAGATTGAGATGTGGCTTTGTAATAAATTTATGATTTTATAAATTTATATGGATCCTTTTTGGTGCATTTCATAATTTGAATCAGGAACTGTGAATCAAATTCGAGTAAAAGATGAAAATCAGCTGTCAATATTTTCCCTATAAAAACATACAACGCATTGAAGACATTATTAGTGCTACTGTTTCCCTACTACTGATTAAAACCAACGTTATTATGGAGCGGCGACGTCATTTAAGCAGGGAAGAAATGCTCAGAGCCGTGGGAATGATAGAAGCTGGTTCCCGGCAACGTACTGTGGCTTTAGCTCTGAATATAAGTCAGAGTGTTATCAGTCGACTTTGGACACGTTACCGAAGCACTGGTACCGTGGCTGAGCGCCATGGAGGACGGTATCGCTGCACCACACGGAGACAAGACCGATACATTCAAATCTTAACTCGAAGAGCTCCAGCAATAACCGCCATGATGTTAGCCGTGAGGCTTCATCACTCTTCAGGGAACTTAATTAGCGACCAAACAGTCAGAAACCGCTTGCATGAAGTGAACCTTCATTCCCGAAGACCGCTACGGGTACCACCTATAGCAATGCACAATCGTAGGATTCGATATCAATGGGCTCTTGAACACAGAAATTGGGCAGAAGAACAATGGCGTTTCGTGTGCTTTTCTGATGAGTCTCGTTTTGGTATGAGACCGGATACAAGACGTATACGACACTGGAGAACCCCTGGACGCCAACAGCGATTAAAATCCTGCCAGGAAGTCCATCCTTATAGTGGTGGAACCATCATGGTATGGGCGGGTATTTGGATCGGCGGAAGAACTGAGTTGATTTGGATCAGAGGCAACCTCAACGCTCAAATTTATGCTGAAACGATTGTATCAGACGTCATCGTTCCTCTACAAGTGCAAATCGGTCCCTTATTTCAGTTAATGCATGATAATGCACGACCGCACACCGCAAGAGTTGTAAGACAGACTCTCGCCGCAGCTAACATCAATGTCCTGCCCTGGCCTGCTCAGTCGCCAGACTTGAACCCGATTGAGCATGCATGGGATATGCTACAGAGAAGAGCTCTGCCGAATATGGAGGGTATCCAGTCGCAAGAAGACCTTTTTTGTTGTTGCAACGAACATGGGCGGCCATTCCACAGCGTGATTTGGATGAACTCATTTTGAGTATGCCAAACCGATGTTCTTGTGTTGTTAGTGTTCGCGGTAGAAACACGGATTATTAATTGTTTAAGTTACCCAATAAAATTTTAGAGAAAACTGTTATTTCAGTCTTTTTTCGAACTTTTGTGTTAGTGGTTCAAATGTCAAATATCCCTTTATTAGGAAAATGGCAAATTTCTTTATTAATGCAAAGGTGACTTGGTTTATCGTTACTGTGACAAACGAAAACACTTTATTTGATGAATCCTTAAAGAAAATTTTAATTAATATCAATCAGGAGAAAAGTTATTGCAAAAATATATGTTGATCCCTAGACACTTTTGATGTGTGTATATCTATCCATTTTGAAAACAAGTACAATTATATGAAGGAAGTTTCATTCCACATCTTTTTTGTTTTTGTTTTTTTTTTTGCGCCATGTTTACCGCAATTCAACACATTTTGTTTCATTCTTTTCTATATGAACACTACGCTTACGAACGCGCGTACCATCAAGAAGCCAACTCTTACCTTCATCCTATTATTCCTAATATAGATTCCGTTGATACAGGAGTCACCTCTCGTCATGACCATAGATCCAGCCAGCATATGTAACAACGAAGTCTTGCCGGCAGACTTCGAACCTAGTATAGCTAAGCACTCGCCTGGAATAAAAAATAATAACAAATAATGTCCTATACTGTTATTACTACTCTACTTTGGCACACTTTACCATAGACATACCTAATTATACTAATGGTCATGCCGAACGTGTATAATCTGTGGTAATTTTTTGGTTTGAAAAGAGTGAGAGAGATGGCCTATGAAATTAAATGAAATCTTTAATAAGCAAGTAGGATCAGTGATCAATTTTACACGTCATATTTTTTAAACTAGCTGGAGCTGGCATTTCCTAACCGACTACCTCTGAGAAGAAAAGCCGAAACAAAATCAGGGATCATCGTCTTTTTGTCGTCCAGACATTAAAAATAAAAATGTTATGTATGTTTTCGGTCTAGCACTATCTCTTTCCTCATAGATGATTGATGATTTTGAGAGACATAAAGATAGACGAAACTTCGTTTCCTCTCTTTCTTTCGGAGTGCTACAATTCTCATCTCTAAGGCATGTCCATTAATATACATATATGTCGATGCATTTTACCTGTTCAAATTGATTTGACGTAACACTGTCAGTGTCAGTGTTACGTCAAATCTCCAAGCCGTTTTATTTCAAAACTAGAAATAGTACTTGACCGCAATCCCGCCTGATGGTAAGCAGTGATGCAATCGTTGATGGTAAAGTGCGCTAGATTATAAAGAGCCCATCAAGAGCTTCACTCAAAAAAAACTGAGGGAATAGGAAGGAAGACGGTAGTTGAGCGAGGTGATGCAATGCTAAACCCAAAAACACGACCAAGGATGCTGCGCCAGAAGGAGATTGATCTGGAGAACCTCCACGACCAAACTCCCGAAACAACAACATTTGGCGCATCGTACCCGGCACACATCGCAACGCAACTGCTCAGCCCCGGCCTCCGTACGGCTTCACCAGACATCATGCCAGAACACGACGAATCGCTTGGCGGCAAGGCTTTGTCTGGTGGGTGGTAACTTCTGCCGGCAGCCGATGTTATGGCCTACTACCGAGTAAAAACAACAACAACATATAGAGCAATGGATTAGCTATATTTCAACATATCTCAAACTAGCTTTCCGCCCGCGGCTTCGCCCGCGTGGAGTTCGGTTATATCGCGCTTTTTAGATTTCCCTCGGGAACATCAATTTTTTCCGGGATAAAAGGTAGCCTATGTTCTTTCTCAGGGTCTAAAGATTCTCTGTGCCAAATTTCATCAAAATCGGTTGAGAGGTTTAAGCGGGAAAGCGTAACAGACAGACAGACAGACAGACAGAGTTACTTTCGCATTTATAATATTAGTATGGATTGAGAGTACCTAATACAGTTTTATGCAATAAAGATGCGGTATTTGCATATAAGTAAGTCGCGCCATTTTTTTTTATAAAACTCATTACTTATTTGAACAGTGTAAGTTCCGCTCGTAAGACGGGCCACGTGGCCGTCTTTTTCGCCATGAATAATAATTCATAATTGCCTGATATTGTCTAAATGCACAAACCGTGCGAAGCCAAAAAAGAATGTGGCGGTTAAAAAACCAACGAGCGTATCAACTGTTTACTGTGGTATCAGTGTAACATTTTACCGCGCAAAAGCAAGAAAGGCACCCGTTGGTCCGACTTTTCAACAATGAATGCAAGATACAGAAAATGTTACAGGTAAATGCTCAGTCGCCGTAAGCATTACACCGAACGCAACATTCAGCATTTGCAGAAGCTTTGCATTACATGGAAATGCTTTGTGAACTGAGCTTTTTGCCTGTAATGTACGATTCGGAAGAACGTTACATTACACTGTAATGCTTAAGACATAATTGTAATGATCTTAGTGTATACCTACCTTAAGAATGATTCTTAATTAAATGCTTACCATATTGTGTCGTGAAGGTAACACCCTGAACGGCGCTAAGTTTGTCCTTCTTTATTGTGTATTTATCATAAATGTAATCTTTGTGCACATTGTCGACTAGTAACAGTCTTTCCGAGTAGTTTTCTGAAAAGATAGGATAATTTATAACACTTTTGAAGTGAACATTTCTTTAACTACGTTGAGCATTTTTGTTGGATGGGGGAAAAGCATTGAATTCGCGTGAGCGTGACCGACCTGACACCGTGATCGCTACAGCGAGATAAATCATCATCATCATCATCATCAATCTTTTTGTTGTCCCACTGCTGGGCACAGGTCTCCTCTCGTACAGAGAAGGATTGAACGTAATCACCACACTTGCTCAATGCGGGTTGGCGATTTCAGACTTTAAAGTCCAGGTTTTCTTAACATGTTTTCCTTCACCTTCAGTCATTGGTGTCCAAGATATACTTAGAAAGTACTTACATGTAACTTTACAAAAGTTACATTGGCACTTGCCTGACCTGGAATAGAACCCGCGCACTCATACTTGAGAGGCTGGTGTTTTAACCACTAGGTCAAATTCTAAAATCTACTTACGACTTCGAATTGCTGTCCGGACATAGTCTCTTTCTTTTATAACACTCGTAGCGTGAAACGCCTGCGCAGGTTCCTTGTATGAAGAAAACAAGAACTGTTCGTAAAGGTACTGCGGAATTTTGTATTCCAGCAGCAAAACCAGTATCTAAAATTCGATAAACAGTCTAAATTTTCCTTTAGAGAAATTCGAGAAACAGTAAAAAATGTAATAAACAATGTGTAAAGAAAACCCTGTCCGACCCATAAGGATAATAAAGGTTAGGTAATCACATGACCAAATATAATATGAAATTTTACGTAATTATCATAGTAACAATACTAATGAATTTTGAAATAATCTTTTTTTCTCGCCAATGAGTTCCAACTTGCCCCGAAATTTGGTAATTTTTAAAAAGTGACAACACCATTTGTGACGGAGCGAATAGCGATACGACCACGTGCTGCCTGAACTGCCCCCCTTCACCCGCGCATGTATGCCTAACGTGTTGCCTACCGCACATGCATTAAGTTACCTCGCTTTTTCGAAATAATATTTATTTTTAGAGGGATTTTTTTTTAAGTTTAGCCTAGCTTTGTAGGCACTATTAGAATTAGTTATCGATACCTAACAATACCTTCACGGATCGGACAGGGTTTTCTTTACATATTGTATAGGTACGGACGACAGCTGCAGGTCAAGCTACCCGAACCTGTCAAATAATTCCAATCAACCTTGAGCTTTAATGCTTTACCCATAAAGTTGAAAATCTAATAGAGAAATCTGACAGATTGTAGTAGCTTGATGTGCTGTCGTCTGTACTCAGAGAAATCCTTTATTATGAGCGTTCTATCGTTCGTTTATCTCGCGCGAGCTGGCAACGGCGCGTTATCAGTATTTATTAGGGTTCCGTAACAAAAAGACTAAAAACGGGGTTCTATTACTGAGACAGTGACACTCCACTGTCTGTTTGTCCTTCTGTATGTTTAAGTACATTTATTCATGTTGAACTTATAGTACAGACGACAGCACATCAAGCTACTACAATCTGTCAGATTTCTTTATCCGATTTTCAACTTTTTCTCTAAAACATTAAGGCTCAAGGTTGATTGGGAATACCTGACAGTTTGTGGTAGCTTGACCTGCTGTCGTCCGTACGTATGTATATCACAAACCTAATATTAATTGCACTTAGTTATAAATAGCCCCGATCCCTTTGTTCACCAACTAAATTAAGCTTAAGTTCAGTACATATTATTATTTCCATCGCTCTTAGCAATAACACCGCCCATTGTGTGACCCTTTGTAAAATCTTTATATTTATGTTCTGTAATCTATATGGTGTACAAAATAAAGAGTATTCTATTCTATTCATCAAGAAAAGGACAGAAGATAAAATGTTAGTTTAGATCTGTCAAATTAGTCCGCTCCTGACGGGATGTATCCAAGGTAAGAAAATCAAAAAAATAATTAGTCCGTCTTATAGGTAATAAAAAAAATTAAGACCCATATTTTTTATTTTGTCGAAATTACCAAAAACTACTAAGATATAGCGTATTAAAGTTACGGAGTGGGGGCTAATTACGTCACGCCGTGGAATATTTTGCACCACGGCGTGACGTCATGCGACATTTCAAATCAATATATCTTCCTAAGTAATTGAATGAAAGAAAAATGAAAAAATACGTGTTCAATATTTTTTATAAATGTGTCTGATGAACATTAAATTATTTTTTAGAATACAATTGGTCGCCATGTTTATAATCGCGTCTAAACTGTCTATGGAGTATCTTAATTCTGGAGTTTTGGCGGGAAAGTCAAGGTGAGCGTCAAGCTCGTTTTTCATTGAATTTTTAAAATTAATTACAGGTTTGTTTACTAAATAAAAGTGCGTGATATGTGTAGTAAAAAGTGCATTTAGTAAATAATTCATAAAGAACAGTGAAATATCGCAGCATAGTGGCCACATCATGACTTTGTCCCATACCTTCCTCATAAGACGGGTGACCGGCCGTCTTTTTCGACATGAATAATTCATAATTACGTGACATTGGCTAAATGCACAAAACCGTGCGAAGCCGAAAAATAAAGAAAAGAAAGAAAGAAATATCATCTTCTATCCTTTTCTTATTAAAATAGAAAGAAAAGGATGCTCTTAACTTAAAATTTAGTTTAGTTTGTGAATAAGTGAATCCGCGCCGATGTATGTATTATTTTTTTCAGACAGACTGATATACACTAGAGTTCCTCGTTTTTACTCTTTGGACAGTACGAAATCCAAAACACAATAGGAGGTAAGTACACATATATTATTTACTTACCCCAAAAACGATGAATTGTATGAATAAATTAATCAGATCAAACAATCCGGTTTCGTTTGATACAAAATACAAGAATGGTTCTGACGATTTCGACTCTGAAATAGAGAACAGTTTATTTATTAAATGTACAGACCTCACCAACCTTGAACCCACTTCAGTGATGAAGTTGAAGTAACTTGATTAGCTGTTGTCTGTGCCTTATTTAAAAGAGCAGGGTAGGTAATTGAGTAACACACTATCAGTACCTACCTAGGGGAGTTTTGGCGGTAAAGTCAAGATGAGCGTCACGCTTATTTTTCATTGGACTTTTAAAATTATTTATAGAGTTCTTTACTAAACAAAAGTGCAGTTTGGTAAAGAAAACCCTGTCCGATCCGTGAAGGTCTTGTTAGGTCATCAATGTCATCATCATCATCAGCCTTTACTCGTCCACTGCTGGACATAGGCCTCTGGCCCTTGGGCGAGATGGAGCGACGACATCAAAAAGGTGGCTGGTAGTGGCTGGCGGAGAACTGCTCAGGATCGAGCTTGTTGGCGTGCCATGAAAGAGGTCTTGTTAGGTATCGTTAATTAATTCTAATAATGCCTATAAAACCGTGCTAATCTTTAAAAAAATCCCCCTTAAAAAATAAATATTATTTCGAAAAAGCGAGGTAAGTTAATACATGTGCGGTAGGCAACACGGTAGGCATACATGTGCGGGTGAAGGAGGGCAGGGCGCGCAGCATGAGGTCGCATCACTCATAATAATACTGTCTAAAATGGTGTTGTCAATTAAAAAAAAAAAAACAAATATTGGGGAATTTGGAATTAATTCGCGGAAAAAAATATTATTTCAAAATTCATTACTATTGTTACTATGATGATTATGTAACCTTTATTATCCTTTTGGGTCGGACAGAGTTTTCTTTACATATTGTATATTATTTAAAGATAAAACAAAGATAAATTTATTTGCTCAAAACATGTGTGTACATACAAGAATATAAATGCAAGCAGGATAATATAAAAAAATAAATATGATCAGACATGTTTGCCACCAAGTACATATGGCGTGCAAATATTATGAACAATAATAATTTTAATTATAAATTTCATGCCCAAAAAATATAAATATAATGGCATTAGAAAATATAAATAACTTTTCAATAACAATTAGATAAGTTGTTATAAATAATTGGAAGCATGCAAAAAAAACACTTTGGTGCATAGGTTCTGTGCTGCTCCCATGTAGACAAAGCTGGCTTTGATCACGCCTATTTATTGGAAACTTATCTGCCATTCACGAAAATAAAATTATTTATAACAAACACTACTGTTTCCAGAATATAAAGTGATGTCAGTGTTAAGATGTTATATCGAATAACATAAGGCTTATAAGCCTTACAACTATCGGTGGTTTTAAATTATAGTCATGGCTCTGAGACACCTCTTTTATGCTTTAAATGCAACTTCTTTATTAATTGAGTTACCCCAAAAGAGAACCCTCTAGTCTCAGTAGTACGGTTGTTTTGTCCGGCCCGGAACTAGGTACTGATACCAAAAAAGTCTCAAAAGTACGGTTATGACGTCAAACCGAACTTATGTAACCTAATAAGTATCAGTAATCCGGTGCTAAAGTAAAAGTTGTTCCGCCCACCACTTACTGAACTACAGCTATAGGCTCAACAGTTCGGTTTGACGTCATAACCGTACTAATTTGGTACGACTTTTTTGGTATCAGTAGTTCAGGGCCGGACAAAACAACCGTACTATTGAGACTAGAGGAAGATAAAACCATATCTGAGAATAGATTCAGTTAGCCCGTAGTAAGCAGTTATTAAGGGATCTATGTTAACAGTGCGTGACAAAATATACAAGGCGTACGCACTACTGCTAACCTTTTTAGTTAGAACTTCTACATGCACCTTCTAATTTAAACTTCGATCTACTGTAAGTCCTAGAAACTTAGTTGTTTTAACTGTGTCAACGCGCGCTGGCTCAAATTCATAATTACAGTTTTATTTGAATTGATGTTTAAATTATTATTATCTAACCATTCTATAGTTTCCTTTAGTGTATTATTTATGTCATCCTTATAAAAACTTCTTTGGTTACATGGTATCGTTATAGTACAATCATCCGCGAGTAATGTCATTTTATGTTTGATTGCCTCTGGAAAGTAATTAATATAAAGTGTAAAAAGCGGTGGTCTTAGTATACTTCCTTGTGGAACTCCTTAGATAACGTTACGTTCATTTGAGAGAAAGGTTTCTTCTCTTTTGTTGTGTATATTAATTGTGCTTATTTCCGTTACTTGTCTTCTGTCGCTTAAATAGATTTTAAGAGCTCAAGGACATTTCCTCTTTTGCCATAAGCGTCAAGATTTTTAAGTAAAATATTATGTTGTACACAATCTAATGCCTGAGTCATGTCACAAAATATCGCACACACCGAATTGTTTTTGTCCATATTTGTCATAACAGTATATAAAAATTGATAATTAGCCATGCTAATTGTCTATTTTTTTTTGAATCCTTTTTGTTTGTTGCAAAGAATATGATTTGCTTCTAAATATAAATTGAGTTCTTTATAAATATAGTTTTCAATTATTTTTGAGAATATTGACATCAACGAAATTGGCCTGTAGTATTCCATCAACTCCCTATCTTGTTTTTTGAATAATGGCTTTATTACCAATTTTTTTAGGTCAACCGGAAAGATACCTTCGGTTATACATAAATATATTATGTAACTTAGAAGCCAACAAATTTGGTTTATTTTGTGTCTTTTGTTTTGTCGATACGTCAAAACTTCCTTCATACTTTATCAGTAAGTATATTGAGGCATCATTTTAAAACAAATTCTAGACCACTACACCGGAAAAGTACACAAATTACTCAAAATCTCAGTGGGTTTACGAAAATTTACGATTGAAAATCAGGGCGAATACTTAGCACTGGTCACCTTTTTGCTATCGGGGTGAAACCTGTCTAAAGGCCTGTGATCCTCGGGGATAGGACTAGGGAGTGTGGGATTCGTACCTCACTAAAACCACCCCGGTGGTTACCATCTGCACATAGAAGGGGCACCGTTACCTCTCATCGCACATCTCTGGGGAGACTGTAAAAGGGTAAACTGTATATAACCGATGCATTGCTGAAGGCGTTTTTCCTCGTAAATGGCGACGCGGTTTCATACGAATAATACCAAAGTGTGGTGATAAACCACCGGATGATCCGAAGTCATATCGGCATATCACGCTTCTACCATGTTTGGGGAAACTTCTTGAGCGCCTCATCGTTCCACGTTTACTACCGAACGGTCCAAAATTTCATAGTAATCAATATGGCTTCACCATCGGTAAATCAACAGTCGACGCGGCGCTTTCTGTCAGAAGAACTGTTAACCAATCGGAACACAAGTACGTGATTGGTATCTTTTTGGATATTTCTGGGGCTTTTGATAACGCTTGGTGGTCTATGCTGTTGTTAAAATTAAGAAACCGCGGTTGCTATAGAAACATATATAATCTCGTTTACTCGTACTTTATAAACGGTTCTGCGGTACTTAAGCTCGGTCATTTTTCTAGTACTAAAGCACTAACCATGGGATGTCCTTAGGGTTCAGTTGTCGGTCCTTATTTATGGAATTTGGGTTTTGATGATTTCCTCGCGATCCTGCTTCCTTGCCGCTGTTCACTTACTGGTTACGCGGACGATGGCCTACTGCTCATTCAGTCAAGTACCCGAGCTGGACTTGAGAACTTGGCCCATACTTGCCTAAATCTACTATCTCAGTGGGGTGATCGTAACCGCCTAGCGTTTGCGCCGCATAAAACCTATCAACTTCTACTAAAAGGTAATCTTAAATCATTGCCTACTATTAAATTTAATAACGTTCCCGTTAAAAAACAGCAATCCGTATGCTACCTTGGTATGGTCTTACAAAGGAATTTTTCATTTATCGAACATATAAAAATAGTTGGCGAAAAAGCTAAAAGGAACTTTTATGCCCTAACTAGAATATCCAAAGCAACTTTGGGTCTATCATTCCTAACTTTAAAAACTATATATGGAGCTACCTACTTAGGATGTATGTGCTACGGTGCACCTGTTTGGGCCAATAGGGCCAGCATAGGGGCGGCGCGACGTAAACTGCTTCAAAGCCAACGTTTGGCATTGATATTTTTATGCAAGGCGTATAGAACAGTCAGTACTGAAGCCTTACCCGTTCTGGCAGGTGTACTTCCAGTCGATCTTGAAGTACAGCGACGTGATTCAATGTACTACTCCGCGAGGGGGGAGGCCGTGGACACTAACTTTGTTACACAACGCGACCTCAATAGAATTTCTAGATTATTTAAACCTCAGACTGACGTCTGGGAGGACCTCTTATCCGAATGGCAAAGTAGGTGGGATAATTCCATCAAGGGCCGGCACCTCCATCTGTTCTTTCCATCCGTTGGCGATCGGCTGGCTAAGACATGGCTGGAGGTTGACCACTGTGTTGCCCAATTTCTCACAGGTCATGGCAACTTTAAAAGTAAACTGTATTCTTTTAGACTTGTTCCTTCCCCTTTGTGTCAGTGTTCTACATCGAACTGTGAATTTGAACAGTCCGCACATCACATCTTGTGGGAGTGTATTCTTTGGCAGAATGAACGCAATATTATGTTGGATAGTGTACAAGTTACATCTGGAGTTGTTTATTATACGGACCTTGTAGAAACTAGAACTAATTTCCGTGCGTTCAGGTGCTTTTGCCATACCTATTATTGGAATCAATTGTAACAGCAAATACCTACTTAGGACCCATTAACTTAATCAAATGTTATTCCGTGGTGCTTGGCAATCTGGGCTTCTCCCAGTTGCAATAATGTCCCTTTGTGCCGATTGGCCTAGTTCTGTTCTGTCTCCTGCTTATTATGGAGGGAAGTGGAAAAAATTTCTTTTTTCTTACTCCTCCGCTATTCTTTTCTGATTAATTTCGTTGCGGGACCCAAGAGAGTTGAATCTTTTCTCCGGGACTCGTCGAGCTTCATTGCTCGGCATTTTTCTGGCGGTCTCCACTGTTGATTCTGGCTTTCAGGAGTTGCAGTGGGTTGGGAACAGTGTGGCTGATTTTGTCCCAAAAAAAAAAAGACTGTAAAGGGGGTCTCTCCGAACCTAGTTATGCAAGGCAACACATGAGCACTGTGCGATGCCTTCCCTGAGGTCGCTCAGTGGTACGACAAAGTCCCGGTCACCTAGTATTAGTTTAGTCCTAAAAATAATATAGTCAAAAGCCTACAAAGTTAGGCAGACCGATTTATAACTGGGGCCTCGTGTAACCTCAAATATACTTACACTCTAACTGTAATACTCTTATTACAGTTAGAGTGTAATTTGAGGGTGTATATTTGAGGTTACACGAGTTCATATATGTATTTTTTCTTCTTCTTCTTCAGCCTATAGATGTCCACTGCTGGACAAAGGCCTCCCCCAAGGCTTTCCACGCTGACCGGTCTTGTGTTGCCCGCATCCATCGGCTTCCCGCGACCTTCACCAGGTCATCGGTCCACCTTGTTGGGGGCCTCCCTACGCTGCGTCTTCCAGTACGTGGCCGCCACTCCAGAACCTTACTGCCCCATCGGCCATCGGTTCTACGAGCAATGTGCCCTGCCCACTGCCACTTAAGTTTAGCGACTCGCCGAGTTATGTCGGTGACTTTGGTTCTTCTGGGGATCTCCTCATTTCTGATTCGATCACGCAGAGAAACTCCTAGCATAGCTCTTTCCATTGCCCTTTTATCAACTATGCTTGGCGTTTGTGGACTATGAGAAGGCCTTCGATTCGATTGAGACTTGGGCGGTGCTACAGTCTCTCCAGCGGTGCCAAATTGACCATCGATACATTGAGGTGATAAAGTGTTTGTACAAAAACGCCACCATGTCAGTTCGTCTCCAGGATCAGCACTCGAAACCGATCCAACTGCAGCGTGGAGTGAGACAAGGAGATGTCATATCTCCTAAATTGTTCACTGCTGTGTTGGAAGATGTCTTCAAGCTCCTGGACTGGAAAGGACTTGGCATCAACATCAACGGCGAGTACATCACTAATCTCCGTTTCGCAGATGATATCGTGGTCATGGCTGAGACCCTGGAAGACTTGGGCAAAATGCTCAATGACCTCAGCAGAGCTTCCCAACAAGTGGGTCTAAAAATTAACATAGATAAGACGAAGATCATGTCGAACTCTCATGTCGCACCCACTCCAATTAAAGTTGGTTGCTCTGCACTCGAAGTTGTTGACGAGTATGTATACCTGGGACAAACAGTCCAACTAGGTAGTTCCAACTTCGAGAAAGAGGTGTCTCGGCGAATCCAGCTCGGTTGGGCAACGTTCGGGAAGCTACGCTACATCTTCTCGTCGTCCAAGATACCACAGTGTCTCAAGACTAAAGTCTTTGACCAGTGTGTGTTGCCAGTGATGACTTACGGAACTGAAACGTGGTCTCTCACAATGGGCCTCATACGAAGGCTCAGAGTCACACAACGGGCATATTTGTATTTAATTATCTATTTTATCACAATACATAAGTATATGAAAATCCGGTATAGACACCGGAACTCCCTCCGAACCTTGGACTAGTGCCTCTGATAACGCCTGAGGAAGTCCAAACGGCTCTTCGTCGTATGGGGAATCGGAAAGCTGTCGGAGCTGACGGAGTCCCCATTGAGGCCTGGAAGGCGATGGGTTCTCGAGGTGTGGGCATGCTAACTAACTTTTTCAATCGCGTGCTCCTGACCGGCAAAATCCCGAGCCAATGGAGGCTGAGTATAATTACTCCAGTCTTTAAAGGAAAGAGCTCGGTTCAGGAGTGTGGCAACTATCGCGGCATCAAGGTCATGTCCCACACCATGAAAATCTTTGAGAGGATCGTAGACTCCCGAATCCGGCAGGAGTGTGCTGTCTCGGAGTGTCAATATGGGTTTCGGCCAGGGTACGGAACCATGGACCCTATCTTCGCACTAAGGATCGCCATGGAGAGATACAGATCAAAGAACACGCCTCTGCATATGCTCTTTCTAGATATGCAGAAGGCCTTCGACTGTGTCCCTCGCGGGGTGATCTGGTGGGCACTGAGGTCCAAAGGGGTACCTGAAACCTATGTCGACATAATTCGAGACATGTACCTCAATTCCGATTCCGTTGTCAGGACCGCTGTTGGCGACACTAAACCCTTCCCCATCACCGTCGGAGTCCACCAGGGATCCGTCCTTAGTCCGTTTCTGTTCAGCGTGATATTAGACGTTTTGTCGGACAGCATCAAGGACTCACATGAGCAGCCTCCCTGGCTACTCATGTATGCTGACGATATCGCGCTGGCGGACGCGGACAGGGAACGGTTGGTGCGGCGTGTGAATGCGTGGAAGGACTCGCTTGAGAACGGAGGTCTGAAACTCAACGTGTCGAAGACCGTATACTTGGCCAGCAACACGACAGACCCCATGTCCGTGCGCATAGGCGGAGACATGGTCGAGCGCACGGACCAGTTTAAATACTTGGGGTCACTTGTGACCCCAAAATGCCGGTTAAGCTTAAGGGACAGGTCTATAAAACCATCATTAGACCTGTTCTCCTGTATGGCAGTGAGGCGTGGCCTGTGCTTGAGCGACACAAGCAGGAGCTGCGTGTCACGGAGATGAATATGCTGCGGTGGATGTGTGGAGTTACGCGGAAAGACCGCATCAGGAACTCCCGCATCCGGGGCAGCCTTCGTGTCCGTGACATTGCAGACAAACTGCAGGAGGGTCGCCTACGCTGGTACGGCCACGTCTTACGGAAACCGGCATGTTACGTGGGTAACAAATGTCTTGCCATGGCGCCTCCGCCGGGCCGGAACAAGCGGGGTAGACCAAAGAAGTGCTGGCTTGACGTTGTAAGAGATGACATGCATGCCAACAAGCTCTTACCACAGGACGCTAAAGATCGTGCGAAATGGAGGAGAATGTGCAGGAAAGCGGACCCCGGGCTCCAACGCGAAAGCCGCGGATGCAACCGGGATAAACGCTGAGATGATGATGATGACATAAGTATATGAACTACTACGCTCTTTATACCTGGAGGCTTTTATTTAGATAATAAGGTTTTACTTACTTACATTTCCATTTAATTGTTGTTTGTTTTTTTCTTTTTTTTTTTTTGCTTTGCTGATAAATTGGCGTGGCTAGTTGGCATACGGTAAATAATTTACTTTACCTATATAAGGTATTGTATTGTCATATGTTTTTAAATAACAGGCAGCTATGCTGCTGGGGAGTTAGTTCCGCCAGTTCTTCTTCCCAGCGAAAGCACATGGAAGTAGTGAAGAGCGAGCGTTTCCGGGAACTGTCTTATGTAATATTGATGTCCAAAAATTGGTAAATTCTCAGCCTAATTTCAATAAATGACTTTAGATTTTGTGCTAAGGGTTAAAGTTTTTCGTTATAATATCATTCTCCATCTATACAATTTGGAGAGAACTGAAAAGCCCAAGGCGTGTGAAATACGGGACAACTTCGAATTCGCTGTGCAAAACATTACTTCATGTCATATTTGATAGATGGCGCTATTTACAGGTTACTTTGTTTTACGTAGTACCTAACTAAATAACATGGGGGACAATAAAATTGTAACGCTAGAACGATAGTGTTCAAGTCATGTGGACGACAGTGGAGCCTTGGTGATAAACATTTGCGTATTTGTTCCGTATAATGTATTATTTATAGGGCATACCTACTATTTTATTTAAAGGGTATCTGTGTCGTTGTGTTGTTTGCAGTTGATACCTCTCTAATTTTAAAGTATACAGGAATAGACATAATTTACAGTGCACTCTCAACAAGTCAAATATGTTGGTATATATATATACATACGTGACTCTTTCTAAAGCTTGACCTACCCAGCGAATGTTTAAACATACATTTTCGACGTTTGCATTTACTGAAATTTAATCATCCTAAATGAATAAACCCCTTCAACACTACTGTGTTTATTCATATAGAGGCATAAACATTCAGTAATCACTAGTTAACTTAGAGCAGTGTTTTTCAACCCGTGGGTCCCGACCCCCTAGGGGATCGCCAAGTCTAATTGAGGGGTCGCCAAATTTTTTTTAGTTATAGAAGGTTCCAAATGGAATCAAAAACTGCAAATTTTCTATGGTTGATTGTGGGTATTCTGTTTAACCTAGAGATAATCAAGTGACAGACAGAAATTCAAAGTTAAATGACTTAGAGCAACGTTTACGAATAAAGGGGAATATTGTTAACGGCGGGATAGTAGGTACAAATACTTACGACAGCAAACTTTAGCGTCAAACGCTTCGGCGTCGAACTCTAAATTAGGGCACAGTTGCTTATTAAGATTACAATAAGCGTTAAGTCTCGCTGTTTGCGTCAGTCTGATGAGGCCCATTCCCAGAGCGAAGATCGGGCTGAATCGACCCACAGCCTGAAGCATGACGTACAGTACAGCGATGTATAGAGAATTGTACCCGACGAATTCCAAAACTGATAGAAGTATTGGTAGGATGACACCTAAAATGTACATAGTTTACTATAGTTTAGATACAATACCTACTCTCACACTTTTCTTCGATGGGGGTTTTCTACAACATTGTACTTAATTAACACACACCCTCAAACACCCCAATTAGAATATTATGTTAAACTTAATCATAATACATACATTGTTATTTATTAAATTAGTTATAACAATTCTTGAAGAACGAAGACCGTAACGTTCTTTGAATAAGGTTTTTGTTTTTTCTTTATTTTGTAATGAATGATTAAATTTGTATGCATACAAGTAGGTCATCAGTCCACCTTGTGGGGGGCCTCCCTACGCTGCGTCTTCCAGTACGTGGCCGCCACTACAGAACCTTACTGCCCCATCGGCCATCGGTTCTACGAGTAATGTGCCCTGCGCACTGCCACTTAAGTTTGGTCCACAAGGTGGACCGATGGCCCTGGCGAAGGTCGCGGGAAGCCGATGGATGAGGGCAGCGGACAGCGTGGAAAGCCTTGGGGGAGGCCTTTGCCCACAGTGGACATCTATAGGCTGAAGAAGAGAAGAATACAGGTAAAACTGCGATTTTAATCAACAGGGTTAATTATGACAATAATTTCCGTAGTTTTAATTATTTTTGGGATAAAAAATTACCTCTATTAAACTATTTTCAGGAAGTGCGTTAATTAATTTACATTTTGTATAGGTATTAACTTACTTACCAAAAAACAATGCACTGACATATAGGTCGCTAATAGCTGTAAGCCGATCTAAAATAAAGCTAAGAAAATACAAGTGCGTCATGAAAGCTAGTCCAAACATTAGCAATAAAGCAATCATGCAACCTGAAAAAGAAAACAAATCACTCAACAACGTAACAAAAAGAAGAACATCACGCTTACATTGCTGGAAGGGTTCGCTAGAAGTTTAGGTTACCTATAGTACAAATCCACATTACATCAGTTATGTATAGTCCACACCCATATTCATCAGTTATGTATAAGTGCCATGTGATGATGTGACACCCACACACAGGCCAAATATTTAAAAATTTACCTCCCCGGACCCCGGAGGCCCCGGGTTCGATCCTCAGCCAGGTCATGATGGAAAACGATCTTTTCCTGATTGACCTGAGTCTTGGATGAATATCTATACATGTATCTATTATAAATATAGTATCGTTGAGTTAGTATCCCATAACACAAGTTTCGAACTTACTTTGGGGCTAGCTCAATCTGTGTAATTTGTCTAAAAACTATAGATATAGCGCAAATCTATAGATATACCACTCGAATTATTTTTGCATTACATAACCCAATCCCCGAGGAAGGCTAAAGGCACTAGGCCTTTTAGGAGTCGAGAAAAAATGGTCAGAAGGAACGCTAAACGAAGACAGTAATAGCGTGGGCAGGCGATGTGATCCCACGCGGTGGATTGGGGGAACAAGATCTTTAATGAAGACGTTGTCGCGTCCTATAACTAAAAAGCGCTCTACACACAAAAGCCACACACCGTGCCGCCGGCCCGACGGCATATGTCGGCAATATTTTGCCGGCAGGCTAGGTTGGCGGCTTCAGTCATTGTAATTCGTAAAACTTTGCCGGCGGCATGTCGGTGGCTCGACATCAGAAGCTTATTTGTCAGATAAAATACTAGCACGTCACTACAGCTGTAATGTCAGCCTCCGTGGCGTAGCGGTAGCGAACGCGGGCTGCGCAAGGGGGCGCGGGTTCGATCCCCGCGCAGTGCAAATATTTGTATGCATGAATATGAATATTTGTACTGGTCTGGGTTGTGCCTCGGAAAGCACGTTAAGCCGTTGGTCCCGGTTGCCATACGAACATCAAATGGCAATCGTTACGGGTTGTTGGAGCCTTCAAAAGTCCAACAATTAGCCTAACTGCAATGCTTCGATATAGCCTTCGGGTTGTGGAGGTTAGACGGCAGTCGCTTCACGGAAAATATCGAAGTTTAGCCAAAATCAGCAGTTAGACTGGTAAAGCGGACCCCAGACTCCAAAGCTGAAAAAAAGCTTCGGATGCGACTGAGAGATGATGATGATGACTACAACTGTAATGTCGCCGGGCGCTTGCGTATGCTAGCCGCCGGCGTGTCGACGGGCAACTGAACGCTTGCGTACGCTAGCCGCCGGCACGCGCGAGTGAAGGTTGCCGAGATACTTCTTTCACCATAAGCCTCCCGGTCGTGTCGGCGGGCTGTGCCGCCGGGCCTTTGGTATGCAGTGCGCTTTAGATTTACAAAAAGCAACTTACCACTAAACCATGCTTGTGTAAATGTTTCATCAAAATCCAGTAATGAAGCGATTGCAATGATAGGTATCAGTGTTATAAATACGAAAACGATCATGTGGGCTAAAAGCTTAGCACTCCAGTGTATCATAGGAGTACAACCAGCCATCATATGGTTATCCCGTACCCCACATTGGCGCTCTACTATGCTTATCATTATAATTGGAGCCAAAGGGAGAACAGCCACTAAAAGAAAAGAATCAATCAGTAAATTTAGCCGCTAGAAAAGGATTCTCTTTGATTTTTTTTACAAGCATTTTGCATATCTACCATGTTTTACTAAATAATACCTATAATAGAATCACCCTATTGCTTTGAAATATAGTGATTCTGAAACAATTTTCAGTAAGGATTAAAATCATTAGATTCGCCTTCTTGCGTCAAAAGATATTGGTGTTTTTGTTTCCTTTTCACACATCTAACAGGACTAATCAGGACAACCAATGTAACTGAGAGAGCCTAACAAATTGCTGAACTTAACCGTTATTGTGTATAATGCTCGGATGGCCAATGGGCCCAAAAAGATTTGAAGTGGCGACCGCGTCCTGAAATCTTTAAGATGTTGCGTTAAAAGGCTTCCCAAAAGGCGTACACTGTACCTTGTGAAGGCCGCAGAAAGAAAAAGTAAAGGGGCTCCACCAGTGCCCATCTTTTAGCTGAAATGATGACGACATCTAACACATAATAACTTAGTGACTTGAGTTTGTCATAGAAACGCAATTTAATAATGTGTGATCTCAATCTTCTCAGTACGAACGCTTTAGCAAAACTAAATACAGTGAGGGCAAATCTAGAGATTTCATTCTTTGGGTTTTATTATAAAATGAAGGAAATAAGGGCTAGGGGAAGTAAACACGATGCGAAATTAGGGGTCTTAAAGAAACATAAAAAAATAGAATAAGGGTAGACGAGAGCTCTTTGTATTCCAGATGATAATAATAGGGGAAAATACTCATATTGTTAAAAATAAGTAGCCATAAATTGTGAAAACTTATTAACATAGCGAAAATATTTACAGGAAGATTTTATTTGTTGGGGGACAACGAAATGCGATGATAATATGAAATCCTTATTAATATTAATACGTATGAAAAATGCGACAAGGGTATATGTTTGTTTGGCTATTTTTTTATTTTATTTGTGTAACCAAGCAACAATTGGAATCATTTTGAATTATATTGCTAGTCCATTGGTCTATACGTTCGAAAAATATGTCTGCTCAACAGCGTAAATGACGCAATGAATGTCTTCGAACTGTCAAAATGAAACCCATCCGCTGGTTTTAAAGATTTTTTCAACTAAAGCACCTGCCATCTAATCTCTTCAATAACCGTGGTTGACTGGTCGAAAAAGCTCGAATGACAGCCTCCGTGGCGTATCGGTAGCGGACGCGGCCGCTGCGCAAGGTGGCGCGGGTTCAATCCCCGCACAGTGCAAGTATTTGTATGCATGAATATGAATATTTCTACTGGTCTGGTCGTGCCTCGGAAAGCACGTTAAGCCGTTGGTCCCGGTTGCCATACGAACATCTAGTGGCAGTCGTTACGGGTTCTTGGAGCCCTCAAAAGTTCAACAATTGGTCTAACTGCAATGCTTCGATGTCGCCTTCCGGTTGTGGAGGTCAACGGCAGTCGCTTCACGGAAAATGTCGAAGTTTAGCCATATCAGCAATTGGACTGGTAAAGCGGACCCCAGACTCCAAAAGCTGAAAAAGGCTTCGGATGCGACTGGGATTACCGATGGGATGATGATGATGATGACTGGTCGAAAAGGCATTAATCCGCTTTTATAATTATTTTTTGTGCGAAAAGTTTAAATAAATAATCTTTTTTACGGATTCTGAAAAGATATTCAAATGTATGTTTCCAGTTTGTGTTATTTTAAAACAAATATCAACTTTATTTCAACACAAATTAAGCCGATTTCAGCGAGTATCCCCCTTGCCGTACGACGGGTCGTCCGATGATGTAACGGAGATAGGGGAATTAATACGGGACTCTAATGCCAAGGAATTTGGAAAATAGGTATTTGAAGAAACTATTGGCGTCACGCTGCTTCCAACCTCTCCCAGTACATTGCGAAAAGGACAGTTGCAGCTCAGGCTGATTTTACCTATAAAAACATTGACCAAAAGACGTTTCGTATTCCGCTGTTTTCTGTTTCAAAAGACGACAGATCTCAATTATTTTTATATCAAAATTTAGAGGAAAAGTATACCTATGCTTCTAATATTTTCATTTTTATCAAAAACTTAACACGTTTGAATAATAGTCATCTGAACATCACGGTAAAAATGGGTTATTGATTTTTTTGTAGATATATATAGATTTTGAGGTATCGTAGTTCTTTTATTAATTAAGTTTCGGAAAAAATCTAATGATAGAAGCACGTATAATTGTAGAAAAAAGCTTTTTTTTTATTATTATAAACTAGCGCTTGACCGCATTCCTGCCTGATGGTAAGCAGTGACGCGAATCGTCGATGGTAAAGCGCATTCGTTTATTAAGAGCCTATTCACTCTAGCCTTGAAGACACTCAAATTGTAGTCCGACGGAAACACCGCCGCTGGCAAATTGTTCCAGTCCCTCGATGTACGCGGTATAAAGGAGGAGGCGAAATGCTTCGTCCGGATCGTAGTGGTGTTAACAACGTAAGGGTGGAAACCAGCCGTACGACGGGTCGTCCGGTGGTGGAACGGAGATGGGGGAATCAAATCATGCAATTCCCTCGCACACTCCCCAAAATGCATCCTATAGAACACCGAAAGGCTGGCTACTCTACGCCTGTGCTCTAGGCTTTGGAGACCAACTCGAGTTAGATCAGGGTCACCAATCAGCCTCTTCGCACGTCTCTCGACTGAATCCAAAGTGGCCAGGTGACACTTAGCAGCACCAGCCCAAATGTGGCTGCAGTACTCCACACACGAACGGACCTGTGCTTTGTATAACATTAGAAGCTGCCCAGGTGTGAAGTACTGCCGGACCTTTGCGATAACGCCAAGTTTCCTGGCAGCCACTTTGGCCTTGGACTCAATGAACCGCCCAAAGTTAAGGTTCGAGGAAATCTCAACTCCCAAAAGCTGAAGGCGGTCGGAACACTCCAAGGACACATTTCGAAAAGTAGGAGCCAAGGTGAACGGGCTCCTTTTGGCGGTGAAAAGACACGCCTGTATTTTGGCGGCATTGAATGCTACAAGATTGGCATTGCCCCATTCGGAGACTGCCTGCAGTGCAACACTCGTTCGCTCAACCATGGCCTCTCTTTCGGACCGGATTGATTCCCTACTAGCCCGAGCATCCGGCAGGTATCCCTCTACAACTATGCTGTCATCTGCATACCCATAGATACCGGGCATCAGCAGATCGTTAATATGCAGCAGGAACAGAGTTGCAGAGAGAACAGACCCCTGAGGAACACTGGCATTAGTTGACATGGGCTCAGAAGAGCATCCATCGACAACAACTCGGAGGGACCGTTCAGTCAGGAAGTCTTTTACCCAGCCAATCAGGCTAGGGGAAATGCCGTACGCTGGAAGCTTACTCAAAATGCCAGCGTGCCATACCCGGAGATAGATAGATAATGCTCTAAAAGCATTATCCACAAAGAAAACAGCGGAATAGAGAAAGCACCACTAGAGTTCCCTCTTAAGTTATGCAATTCCGGCGCACAGTTACCAAAATGCATCCTAAAGACCTGATCGACCGACCCATGCTGCCTGTATACTCTTATTATAACATATTCAAAGAAAATAACTTACAAAAAGTCACCCAAGATGCCCATTTTAAGCAGGAAAATGAGCTTTTCACGTCTTTAACACCCGACAGCTGAGCTTGAGATAAAGTTTCAAAAGTAGTCCGGATAGTACTGTTAAGTGTCGGCCAAAACATAGACATGTAAACATTACTGAACATATTAATCGATTTCGAAGTGATTCGTGGATCCTTAGGATGGAATATTGTAGTGTAATTGTCAGTAATTTTGAAGCCTACAGTTTCTTGTTTCGAGGGTCTTGTTGATGGTTTGCTGAATTCTGCAAAGAAAAGCGGTTCTCATTAAAAATAGCAACGGCCAGCGGTTTCACCCGCATAAGTGTCATTGTGACAAACGCATAAGTGTCATTGAGACAAACGCATAAGTATTGATCCCGTGAGCATATCGGGTTTCTTATGTGTTATTCTGATGTATAAAGCTATTCAGTAGTTATGGCATGAAAGGTTGTCGAACATCCCAACTCCTAGTCACCGTAGGCGCGGGCCTGCGGGCGGTGAGCAGTGGGCAGCTCGCCGCCCGGTAAGGACCAGGCCCGAGTCGACGGCGCGTCGTGTTTCGCGCGCCTCAAAGAGATGTCAGCACATCGTGACGGGGTCCACGAAGACCGATGCCGCCTGACTCAGGGTTGCGGGTTTGTTAAACAAGAAACCGTGGCCCTGGCCGTCCCACAGGCAAGTGAAGAAACACGGGTGGGTTTTAGTCAGTAAAAGTCTGACACGCCCTTCCGCTCCGCCCAGAGCAGGAGAAGTCATTTGATGATTTCCCATCCCAACAAAAAAAAAAAGGTTGTCGAACATCCAAACTCCTAGTCACCGTAGGCGCGGGCCTGCGGGCGGTGAGCAGTGGGCAGCTCGCCGCCCGGTAAGGACCAGGCCCGAGTCGACGGCGCGTCGTGTTTCGCGCGCCTCAAAGAGATGTCAGCACATCGTGACGGGGTCCACGAAGACCGATGCCGCCTGACTCAGGGTTGCGGGTTTGTTAAACAAGAAACCGTGGCCCTGGCCGTCCCACAGGCAAGTGAAGAAACACGGGTGGGTTTTAGTCAGTAAAAGTCTGACACGCCCTTCCGCTCCGCCCAGAGCAGGAGAAGTCATTTGATGATTTCCCATCCCAACAAAAAAAAAAAGGTTGTCGAACATCCAAACTCCTAGTCACCGTAGGCGCGGGCCTGCGGGCGGTGAGCAGTGGGCAGCTCGCCGCCCGGTAAGGACCAGGCCCGAGTCGACGGCGCGTCGTGTTTCGCGCGCCTCAAAGAGATGTCAGCACATCGTGACGGGGTCCACGAAGACCGATGCCGCCTGGGTCAGGGTTGCGGGTTGGTTAAACAAGAAACCGTGGCCCTGGCCGTCCCACAGGCAAGTGAAGAAACACGGGTGGGTTTTAGTCAGTAAAAGTCTGACACGCCCTTCCGCTCCGCCCAGAGCAGGAGAAGTCATTTGATGATTTCCCATCCCAACAAAAAAAAAAAAGGTTATCGAACATCCATCTGTCCCTATACACTCTTCACACGTTACGTTAACGTTTACGATGTATAGATACTGGGCTGGCCCCTATTCCCTTGTTCACGAACTAAATTAAATTTAAGTTCAGTGCATCTTTTTCTATATACAGTATGTTAAATAACAGAGGGCGTTCCCTTAAACTCGTTAATATATATCATTAATAGATTAAAATAAAAATATCAGCATAGAAAAATAAGCATTAAAAAATCCGAATAAAAAAAAATTCTAATTGGAAATAAATTTGAAACCTCCTGTTTTAAATCAAAATAGTAGCGTAGTATCATAAACAAATTGCGACCTTGCCGTCTTTCAAGTTCGCGTGTACAGTGTGTTTCTTTTACATGTCAATTTAAAATTTTTATTGAATATTTTCTTATTGGAAAAATTTAAAAAAAAATTTGGAAAAAAAAGAATGGAAATATTTTTTTTAGCATGTATGTATGCTATACTATTTCGGGTTAACGGGAACGCCCTCTGTTAGTTAACATACTGTATTTCATTAAAAAAAAGGACAAAAAGATAAAATGCTAGTTAATACCTGTAATAATTCACGTTTATGATATAAGCAGAAAGTAAGATATATCAGAGTAATGAAAAAGAAAGAAAATTCAAAAATATTTATTAAGCAGGCAGGGAAAAATGGGGCACTTTTTCTTATATTTCATACAGGGTTGAAATTAAGCCATGATCCGCTAAAGTGGTGATTGGAGAATCACGTCTATGGTGGATGCAGGTTTCTTTTTCCGAAGGTGGAAAAATCCTTATGAACTATCCTCCGCTCGGAGACGCGGAGGGGTGTGCCAGACTCTTACCGGCTAAAAAACCACCGTCATCGTGTCCGTCATCTGCCTTTTCGGGGTACCGGGTCATAGGTGACCTAATGACTAACTGAACTGTGTGACGGGTAGCTGTCACTCAAACTTTGAAAGTCATACATCCATTAGTGAAATAAATCAACCGTATACATATAGGGGGTGGTTTCTTATTTATTTGACACTGGCTTTCCGCCCGCGGCTTCGCCCGCGTAGAATTCGGTTATATCGCGCTATTTACATTTCCCTCGGGAATATCTCTTTTTTTTTCAATAAAAGCTAGCCTATGTCCTTTCTCAGGGTCTAAAGATTGTCTGTGCCAAATGTCATCAAAATCGGTTGACAGGTTTAAGCGGGAAAGCGTAACAGACAAACGGAGTTACTTTCGCATTTATAAAATTAGTATGGATTATTGGTATCTAATTACCATTTATTAGACATCACTGAAAATAGTCTATGGAGTTTTGTTAGATTTAATTTGACTGTGGTTAAATTTTTTTTCTACTTTGCCCACACATGAGAATACTCCTGTATCGTGGATGCGTTTACCAAAATTTAAATTTACATACACAAATAGCCAGACCCAGAACTACCTTATGCCCATACAAAATATATTTGTTCCGCGACACGCACCACAGCAGTCGATCGCAAAACCACTGCACCAGCCGTGACCAAAAAGTCCAAAGCCAAAAAAAACCACGTACCTCTATCAATATCCCACGCATACACTGTTTCCACACCGGGAAACTTATTCACAGCATTAAACAGTCCACTTCTTCTAAAAGGGGGGATGTTATACAGCAATTGGGTGATCTCTAGACGATCCTGAGATATCTGATGATTGTAAAATTTCAAGTGCCTCAGCGAGTAGTTCGTCGTCACCGTGATTATTATTAAGCAGATGACGGGGACCAGGACACGCTGTAGGAAATAAGGTGGATCAGTCTAAGATAAGAAAGAAGGCGGATGAGTCAAGATAAGAAAGAAGGCGGATGAGTCTAAGATAAGAAATAAGGTGGATGAGACTCAGTTAAAAAAATATGGTTGATTAGTTTTTGATAAGAAATAAGGGGGATGAGTCTAAGTTAAAAAAATAGGGTGGATAAGTATTTGATAAGGAATAAGGGGGATGAGTTTGATAAGTTTAAAACACGACATGTAGCCTGACCACAATTAGTTTAATCGACGGAAGAATGGATAAAATGAATCTTTCATTTTGTGAAAAGATTTCTACCATCTTAAACTTGACGAAGAACAGAAGAGACATTTCTATTCTTCTGTCGACTAACTCTACAAAAGCACTGATTCTTTTGTTTAAAAATTATACTTTTATGTTACATTTTGAAAGAAGAAAAATAATAATTAAAAAGGATTGTGTGGATTTTATAAAACCACGGTAAAAGTGAAAATTTTCTCCACATTATAGACAATTAACTAAAAAATTTTGGAAAAATATTCCTATAAAGGTAGAAAAATGCGAACCATAGGCGCCGCCATATTGGCGTTGGCTGTTCTGACGAGCGCCTTTCACTTTATCCCTACTCCGCGGCCGACCGTCACGCGACATGCAACATATAGCCGAAAAATTTTGAGACGATGTAATAAAAGTTTCACTTCAAAAATGAAAGATAGCTTACCATAGCAAAGAACCGGCCTTTCTTCCTCATGATATAGTAAAACAGTCGCCCAGTTAGCAATAAAAATTGTTTACACACAAGTGTAGCGCCCGATATACGTTCTTCTCTGGTACCTGTATACACAGCATCACGCCGGATTACATTTTATTTATTCAGTTATTTCAGGCGACACAGGACCAAAATACTTTTACTTAAACACACACATCCATACTAATATTATAAATGCGAAAGTAACTCTGTCTGTCTGTCTGTCAGTTACGCTTTCCCGCTTAACCCCCTCAACCGATTTTGATGAAATTTGGCACAGACAATCTTTAGATCCCGAGAAAGGACATAGGCCTTTCATTGAAAAATATTTCCGAGGAAAATCTAAAAAGCGCGGAAAGCTAGTGTTATAAAGTTCAACTAGCATTTTTATGTGCTGTTCCGAGACATTTGTCCGCGGAAGCGACGGAACACTACGACCTGCGGCCAGAAGTCTTCTTCCCTGATGACGGGATGATAACAATTCGGTACACGGTCTTTGCCTTGACATGGTGGTTTATCCCAAAGGGCAGAGGAGTACCAGTAACAAGGCCACATTTCGCCTGTTATGTTGAAGTCTCTTTTATCAAGGTATGAGCCTATTTCCCTGTCCCAGGCAAAAGTAGAGGCTGCTACTCCCAAATTCCTGATGGAAACCTGAATAACATTACAGTATTTGTGAAAACATATAACATGGTGTAAAACTGATTGGAATCGATTCAGTTGCTTATTCTGAACAAACTGTATTCAGGTTTCGGATAAACGAACAATAGCGATGTAGAATCCGATACCACGGGGCCACCCATAGATGATAATACTAACGTAGGGCCACCGCTGCTCAATCTGTGATAGCAGTATTAGCAGTGGAGACCCCGTGCTGTCAGCTGCGACTTACAAGTTGTAGGTCGTAAGTTCGAACCCTGTCAGGCACTTTGTGGATTACGGCCCACTCCCTCGCACCGAGAGGCGGCCTGTGTCCCAGTAGAGGGAACATTATAGACTGAATATGTATATGTATGTATGTATCGCAACTGGTTAAATTAGCCATTTAGTCAATAGCCTAGCCTTTAAAAGTACTGCTCGCCTGGCTCCGCTCTCTCGACTCGCACGTGAGTGGTTACATTTCCAACCTAAACTTTGTAATTCAGGCCGTTAGTTCAACACCATCATTATCTCAGCGTTAATTCCAGTCGCATCCGTAGCTTATCAGCTTTGGAGTCTAGGGTCCGCTATACCAGACTGCGACCCGAAGGCGATATCTAAGCATTGCAGTTAAAATTCGGGCCGTTAGTTGAACGGCCCCAATTTAGTTTAAAAGGGTAGGCGGTTAACTAAACAGCTAAGTTGACGGCGACATATGTATTACTTACGATGGTGAAACCTGCCATGTTTCTCGAGGTGCCCAGTTTCTGGAGCATCAATAAACCTTAAAGTTAAAAAAGTGGTCAAACGTCGTAGGTACTCGCGCAGGTAGGAAGGTAATCGCGGGGCGTAGCTAGTACGGTACGGTATTTTCAATTCACAATAGGTAGGTACAATATTTGAACTCAGGATACGAAAACAAGGACATGGCATTTTGAAATGTTGAAAATAATAATATAATAATACATTACGATATTAGTGCGTAATAATGGTTATAACATGCGAGGCGGAATTTCAGCCCGAGCCGAAGGCGAGGGTGTAATTGAGCCGAGCATGTTATAACCAATACGCACGTATATCGTACGACATTTTTAACACACTTGCGAGGAAACAGAAATAAGATATTCAGAATACAAGTACAAAGAAAAGAAAATTTGAGAAAAATGGCGCGAGGTTTATTTTCTGCCGTAGCTGCGTGAAAATGTTGGCAAAGATGCTAGAGCATGCAGTCAAGTTTTTAAATTACCGAATAAACTGTTTTTTTTTACAAATACTCATTTAAATACAAACAAATACAAATTTGTTTATTTCAAATAGGACATCAGTTATTTTAAATAAACTCAATCTGTGAATGCACACTGTTGCTTTCCCGCCATTAGTATTATTATTTGCCATTTCAAATATGGAACATCGCGCTGCTCACTGGCTAGAGCCACGCGGCGGCGATCAGTTCCATAATTATTTGAAATGACAAATAATGCTGTTATGGAATTTGTATGGACTATAACTTAACTATTTGCTTTGATAACAAACGCGTTTGTTATGGCTCGCTTTACATATTTAAAACCGGTGGGATTACATCAGCTTTACGAGCAAGGGTGTTAAAATAGTACATTACGATATTAGTGCGTAATGATGGTTATAACATGCGAGGCGGAATTTCAGCCCGAGCCGAAGGCGAGGGTGTAATTGAGCCGAGCATGTTATAACCAATACGCACGTATATCGTACGACGTTTTTTAACACACTTGCGAGGAAACAGAAAAAAAAGTATTTTATATTTTGTTCATTTTAAATAAACTCAATCTGTGAATGCACACTGTTGCTTTCCCGCCATTAGTATTATTATTTGCCATTTCAAATATGGAACAGCGCGCAGCGCGAGTCGTGCGGCGGCGATCAGTTCCATATTTACTTGAAATGGAAAATAATGCTGTTATGGAATTTGTATGGACTATAACTTAACTATTTGCTTTCATAACACACGCGTTTGTTATGGCCCGCTTTACATATTTAAAACCGGTGGAATTACATCAGCTTTACGAGCAAGGGTGTTAAAAAATAATAAAAACCATTAATTATAATTTGGATTGTGAATCGTTTTAGTTCAATTAGGACATTATTTTGTTATTTTAATGTAAAGCTTATAAACTGCAATTGTTGCGTTATTGTGAATAAATTACCACTTACTTCGAAAAAACTTCTTCCATAAACATTCCGACTTCAAGAAGAATAATACCTAACATATCGGTTTTCTCCTCTAAAGCCTCTAACAGAGATGTGAAATTTTGGAACTCTTTCGTAGGAATCGCGAAGGCTATACGCCTCATATCGTGAATCTTGCATTGAACTTGCGGGATCTTGCCGTTCACCATCTCCATCAGGTCATACAGACGAGCACTGTCTTTAAGTGTTATAGACAGGTTGAAACTGGTTCCTGTAGGAAAAATTACTGATATTGGCCCCGATTCCCTTGTTTGCAAACTTAATTAAATTTGAGTTCTTGCATCTTTTCCTTTCTGTATCATTAAGAAAAGGACAGAAGATAAAATATTAATTTAGACCCATCGATGTAATATTATTAATCAGAAATGAGGAGATCCCCAGAAGAACCAAAGTCACCGACATAGCTCTGCGAGTCGCTAAACTTAAGTGGCAGTGGCCAGGGCACATTGCTCGTAGAACCGATGGCCGATGGGGCAGTAAGGTTCTGGAGTGGCGGCCACGTACTGGAAGACGCAGCGTAGGGAGGTCCCCAACAAGGTGGAGCGATGACCTGGTGAAGGTCGCGGGAAGCCGATGGATGCGGGCAGCACAAGACCGGTCCGCGTGGAAAGCCTTGGGGGAGGCCTTTGTCCAGCAGTGGACATCTATAGGCTGAAGAAGAAGAAGAAGAAGATGTAATATTAAACTAAGGTAGATAAGTCACTAGCGCATTGAACTTGAAGCGTACAAAAGATTATAATTCTAATCTCTTGCCTTAGTCACTCTCGATACACTCGTAAAAACAAACGACAAACACTAACAGCGCAAATGACAAACACTAGCCATCTTTTTCTTCTCTATGCTTTAGATTGCGCCCCATCTCACTCACACTGTACCAACGTGTGAAATGTACGCAGAATAAAAAAATTGCATGTGTGTGCTGCTGCTCCGATCGGCACATTTATTTCGGTTAATTTGTTAGAGCATATCATACGTAAATTGAAGTATTTATGGTCGCCATGTTTGTAATTGCGTCTAAACTGTCTATGGGATATCTTAATTTGACAGGATTAACCTAATAGGTTATCTTTTATCCTTTTCTTAATGAATTGGAAAGAAAAGGATGCACTTATATTAAAAATTAGTTTAGTTTGTGAACAAGAGAATCGACGCCATTATAATTTTGAATTTTTTATTTTACCATTTTTTTTTTTTTATTTTACAAGACCAATAACACCTAGAATGTAAAAGTTTCTATGTAATGTTCGTTAGACAAAAACTGCAGTTTGGTAAGAACAATTTTGAGACAGAGACTAACAGGAGAATTCAGCTGGGCTGGGCAGGCTTTGGAAAGCTTCATCGAATCTTTTCGTCGCATATTCCACACAGCCTAAAGACTAAGATCTTTGACCAGTGCGTCCTGCCAGTTACAACCTAAAGAGCAGAAACGTGGACACTCACAGTACGGCTGGTCAATAAATTCAAGGTCGATCAGCAAGCTATGGAAAAAGGAAAGAGCCACGCTTGAAGTCTCTCTGAGAGATAGAATCCGCAACGAGGTGTTCCAGCAGGTAATCAAAGTCGTCGACATAGCTCACAAAATAATACATCAATGATACATAGGACTTGTAACTGCTGTTCACATGTCCAAAATCCAAAAATTGCGTCAGTTTAAATCAAATATACAACCGCTGATCTTCTGACAGCTGTTTGATTTAAGAGGCAAAGAAATCGATTCATCTAAATGTGTTCTTTTATTTGTAAATCCATTCACCCGCACAAACTTTCCAACTTCACATCTGATGTATGTACTGTGTCTTTTAGTCTGCATTAAATAAATAAAGGCTTTCGTGTGTTGCAGCTAACATCAGCGTCAGATGATACACCTTGTGTTGCCATCTGACATTATGCTGAGCTCTGGCCCTTTTGGCATTATAGTCTTTGCTATACATAAATATAGCAAAGACTATAATGCCAAAAATAAACATACATGGGTCGGCACTCGAAGTGTTACCAATTCAAAATGCTGTAATTCTGTTAAACATGAGCATATTTATTTAAAAACTTCAGTATCGAAAAAAGACATATACAATAAATAAAAAAAGAAGCTATTGTTTGATATGGCCACCTTTAGCGCGGATAACAGCAACGAGTCTGACCGAAAAGGCTTCACACGCTGCACGAATGTGGTCTGCTGGTATTTTGTTCCATTCTCGGCGAAGCGCAATCTTTAAGGCGTCGACCGTCTCATATTTTTTTGTTGACACTTTGGCTTCTACAATTGACCATATGGAAAAATCCATTGGAAGTCCGGGGAATATGGTGGCCATTGTTGCGAAGAAATGAAGCTCAGAACATTTTCTTGTAAAAAATTTGGGTTTCACGAGCTTTGTGACAAGGTGCCGAGTCTTTTTGGAAGGTCCAATGATTTCTACCAAATTGCTTACGTGCCCAAGGTAACAAAGCATCGTTTAAAATCTTTTTACGGTAGATCTGCTGGTTTATCTTTACACCCTGGTCAATGAAAACGAGAGGTGAGCGTCCCATGGCAGTTACCGCCGCCCAAACCATCATAGATGCTGGTGCTTGCTTTCGCAAGGCAATTCGTTGGTCTAAATTGTCATTTGATTTACACTTTAACCATACGCGATCATTTTGCTTGTTCACATATTGCTGAACGGTAAAAATTTTTTCATCGGAAAATACCAAATTTTCAAGCAAGCTATCAACGTGCAAGTGCTTTAAGTTCTTAGCTCTTTCTAGACGAACTGTCTTTTGTGCAAGTGTCAGATCTTGCACTTTTTGTAATTTGTAGGGCTTCAGTTGAAGTTTATTTTTTAATATGCGCCCTATGCTCCCGGCAGATACATTAAGACTTTTCGCCAATTTAACTGCACTTTGTCGTGAATTTCGTTCAATTCTAGCCTTTACCTTTCGAACCATGGCTGATGATGTTGCTGTTGTTGGATGACCACCTCCATGGCGTTTTTTGATGCTACCCGTATCATTGTAACGCGTGATGGTCCGATACATAAACATTTTGTTCAAATGTAAATGTCCTAGCTCATTTACGATGGCTGCCTGCGATTTTCCAGCCAAATACAAAGCAATGACACTGTTTCGTTTGACTTCCATCTGCAAAACTTTTTTTAACAACGACGAAAAGTAGTAGGCTTTTGTTACTTTATTAACAATACCATACACTAAGGAATGTGAAAAAATGGGCGCCATATTGTAAACAGTTTAGTTGCTATAGCAACGTAAAATTAGTAACACTTCGAGTGCCGAACCCTGTATAAATATTTATAGTTTTAATGTGTGTTTCTTTTGACTTAATACCAATAACTGAAATTTTCTTTCTTTCTTTTGTTTTCTTTCTTTCTTTTCTTTCTTTCTTTCCAAGCAGTGATGCAATCATTGATGGTAAAGCACAGTAGTTTATTAAAAGCTTATTCACTCTAGCCTTGAAGACACTTAAATATGTATGTACTTAGTACTAACCAATAACATTTTTAAGGAAAGAAGGACTGCCGTGACATTTAAGAACACCCTTATCCAGGATAGCGATTCTGTCACCCAACGCGTTCGCTTCTTCCAAACAGGTAGTCGTAATAAGGATAGTCTTGTGGCCACGCATTATCTAGAAAATCAAATTAGATCAGTAACGGCTGAGAATCAGCAATAATTAAACTTAACCAACAGTCGGTCAGTCGGTCACTTCGACAGTTGAAACTAGCTGCACTAATTAGTAAGAAAAAAAAAACAAAAATAATCAGTAAGTATACAAGCACAAAAGGCTCCTGTCTCAGCATGAAACTTGAAAACTTCAAAATATTATAGTAGAAAGTAGGTAGCTCTGCCTCAAAAACATGGTCGGCATCCTGGAAAACTTCATTGGCTACTTTTTCTTCCGATAACAAGTTCCTGAGCAACGGTGTTCAAGAACAGCGGTGGCCCAGTGGTATCGGCCCCGATGTACAAGTTGTAGTTTTTTTTCTGTTTTCTTCCACCATAATCGGAGTCATGTTTGTGCTATTATATTTCTACTCATTCATTCCAATTCTCGCTCGTATGTCTCTCGTACTTTTATTCCTCATACTATCTCTTTTTTTCATTCATCATATCTTTCTTTCTCGAGGTTGGGATAAACCATCTACCTTCTATTATTTTTGGGAACTATTTATTTTGGGAAATAATTTGTTAACACACGAAGATACTTTATTTAAGATACTATATTAAGCAGCCCTCACTGGGCACAAGTTGTAGGTTTGAACCCCGTCAGACACTTTACTTTGTGTAAAGTATTTCTTCACCACTGCTCTCAAAACCGGCATGTCCTAGAAGCAAAAACTTCGAAGACATGTGACATCTACCAATCCGCACTGGGCCAGCGTGGTAGATTGCGGCCCACTCCCTCTCACCGAGAGGAGGCCTGTATCCCAGTTCTGGGGACAATATAGGCTGAATATGTAGGTAACAAGTTCCTGTGGCATAAGTGGCGAAGCAGCGGGCAGAAGCTAGTTATCTATAAAACCGTAACACCCGCCTTTCCCCACCTCGTGCTTTAGCTGGAAAGAACGGGGACAACGAACTCCCCAACATTTTTTATTAACATAAGTATTTAAGCCAGGATATACTCCACAATCTTGCTTATAACAAGGAATTCACTTAGCTCATCGCAGGAACGCGGAATCTATATTTGTGCCAATACATATGCCAGCCCTGAGTGGTCACAATACTGGGACACTAAGAGAAATAAAATATAATAAAACTTTAACAGATTCAGATTGAAAATCCTCATAGTTCATACCAGAAGCAGGTCCCAAAGACGATGCCGAACTTCGACATTCATGCCGTTTGTTGGCTCATCCAACACCAGCACATCTTCATCCCTTGCCAATACGCATGCAACCTTGAACATAATGATTGTGTGATATAATAATCGAGGTTGGCTTGTGGATGGGGCTAAATCTGTCCCGGAAAGCACGTTCAGCCGTTTGTCCCGGCAGTCGATAGGGGTAATAAGAAGTCCAAAAGTCTGACAACTAATCTTACCAATGGGTACTGAAATACCCAGTAACTGGGCTATACAATATGTAAAGAAAACCCTGTCGGATCCGTGAAGGTATTGTTAGGTATCGATAACTGATTATACTAATGCCCGCAAGGCCGAGCTAAACTTAAAAAAAAAACCCTAAAAAAATAAATATTATTTCGCAAAACGAGGTAACTTAATACATGTGCGGTAAGTAATACAATCCACGGGCGGAGGGGGTAGATCACGCGGCACGGGGTCGCATTACTCATTCTCTAATACCATCAAAAATGTGTTGTCACTTTTTTAAAACATTACCAAATTTTGGGGGAAGTTGGAATTAATTCGCGGAAAAAAAAAGATTATTTCAAAATTCATTAGTACTGTGTTACTACGATGATAATGTAAAATTTCATATTTTATTTGGTCATGTGTTTACCTAACCTTTATTATCCTTCTGGGTCGGACGGGATTTTCTTTACCTACCTATTGTATAGGGGCAGTTGTGTAAAATACGAATGTTCATATGGATAGTCAGGTGATAATTTCTCAATGGTAGGCCATAACATCGGCTGCCGGCAAAAGTTACAACCCACCAGACAAAGTCTTGCCGCCAAGCGATTCGTCGGGTTCCGGCATGATGTCTGGTGAAGCGGTACGGAGGACGGGTCTGAGCTGTTGTGTTGGGATGTGTGCCGGATACGATGCACCAAACGTTGTTGTGTCGGGAGTTTGGTCGTGAAGGGTCTCCAGATCAATCTCCCTCTGGCGCAGCATCATTAGTCGTGTTGTTGGGTTTAACATTGCATCACCTCGCTCAACTGCCGTCTTCCTTACTATTAACTCAGTTTTTTTGAGTGTAAATCTAAATAAACTAGCGCGCTTTACCATCAACGATTTCATCACTGGTCACAGGCGAGATTGTGCTCAAGCACTAGTAACTAAAAAAAAGCTAAACTTGGATTATATAAATAAACCTGCGGACGGATAATGACATACCTGCAAACATCTCATGTCCTCTTCTGTCAGGGTTGAACCATATTGATCAGCTATATCAATTAAATGGAGCCTCTTCATCAGATGTTCAACACTAAATCCCCCCTTTGATTTTCCTTTTAACTGTAATATCAAACACAATATTAATTACTAGCTTTCCGTCCGCGGCTTCGCCCGCGTGGAGTTCGGTTATATCGCGCTTTTTAGATTTCCCTCGGGAATATCATTTTTTTCCGGGATAAAGGGTAGCCTATGTCCTTTCCCAGGGTCTAAAGATTGTCTGTGCCAAATTTTATCAAAATCGGTTGAGAGCTTTAAGCGGGAAAGCGTGACAGACAGACAGACAGAGTTACTTTCGCATTTATAATATTAGTATGGATATGGATTTGACCGTTTCCATAAGCTTGACTGGCTTTTAACTGAGACTTTTGCTGAGGTAGTTGCGCGATGAGGAAGGGGTAATAGTTGTCACAAGTTGACGATTCACTGAGCTTTCTCACATCAGCGTAGCTAAGTTAAGCTTGATGTGTAGCCGTGCGTTTGTCCTGCACATTGATATAGATCGCGCCAAACATCTAGTCCGCTCTGAAGTTGCTTCGCGCAATTGAATTGCAGGTGTATTTATACATATATATGTATATATGTATAAATATATATACATATATATATAGTATGCGTATTTATACATATATTTAAATATATTTATATGTATAAATACTTATATATATTTTAATAGTATGCGTGACTGTACAAATGCGCGAAGCAACTTCAGAGCGGACTAGATGTTTTGCGCGATCTATACCTTAATTCCCCCACCGGCTAATTCCATATAAATAAGCATTTTTTTCAGCAGATGCTTAAAACTGTATATTTTTGTACATCACTAAAAATCTAAAATGCCGTTGTTAGATAATATAGTAATCTAGTATTTTTGTTAATGTAGACTCATTTATACCTTTTAATTTTTTTTTTTTAAACATTTACCTCTCATAAAGAGAAGGATTGAGCGTAATCACCACGCTTGCTCAATGCGGGTTGGCGATTTCAGACTTAAAGTCCAGGTTTCCTCAAGATGTTTTCCTTCACCATATAATCAGTCATTGGTGTCCAAGATATACTTACAAAGTACATATAACTTAGAAAAGTTACATTGGTACATGCCTGACCTGGAATCAAACCCGCACACTCATACTTGAGAGGCTGGTGTTTTAACCACTAGGCCACCACGACTTTGCTTGCTTAAATATCGACAGTGAAAGACATAAGTCACCAAGGAAATAATAATCATAAATTGTGCTAAATTTTTTTTATAACAGCTAAAACTCCGGGGCCTATGATCGGAGGATCGCTCATCACGCAAAGTCCCGGTGATCGTGTCACCGGTGGATGACACGATCAAATTAAGCGGCATCGCTTGACACGATCAAATTAAGCGGCCTCGCGCGTCATGCTGGGAACCAAATAATTCCAGAAAATAAAAGAAAAGAGAAACAAAATATACCTTTTTAAAAAACATAATGTTCTCCTTAACAGTGAGGTGTATGAAGCAGATGTTTTTTTGCATGCACAAGCCAACGTAGTGACGATACTCCCTGATTCTGTTTGCGACAGCAAAGCCGTTTAGGTAGACTACGCCTTCAGTTGCCAAGTACATTCCTGAAAAATCAAGGTTTCATGACCCAAACAGAGGTATATGTTTCAACTAACTTATTTACTTAGTTAACCACTCTTAAGTAAAGGTGCCAGTTCAACTGAAGGATTTAATGATATACAATAAAAACAGTTAAGTTTGGAACAGTAGCCTATATCGTGCGAGCCAAATTGGTCGCATAAACTTAGCCAGGGCACCTAGACCAAATTACCCTGGTTAGAACTGTGATCCACGAACTGCAAACCGAGAGAACGCCACGAGTGGTGTCAGGGTACCATCAATCAAGGATAAACTTTTGCACTTCCAGGGCGTTAGTTCCAAAAGCCAGGTGATTGACTAACGAGCTAATTTAACCGGTTGGCTGCGACATCTACATGGACAAGGAACCATTGAGCTGTCTATAAACATAGTTTGTAGATGACCCCAAGATAGTTGTGGTGAGACTAATCAGATCATGTTATTTACGCTAATTTCGTGCTGGACTTTTTCTTTTATAGTTATCAGCATATTTACTATATAAAGTTGCCACTGCTGGGACACTGGGTCTCCTTTCAGTGACAAAGAGTGGGCCGTAATTCATCAGGCAAGCCTAGTGCAGGTTATACGATCTAGATGACACTTTTCTTCGAATTTTTCGATTCTTGGACACGACGGTTTCCACTTTTTTTAATAATTATAAACAAGTGCTCGACCGCAATCTCGCCTGATGGTCAGCAGAGATGCAATTATTGATGGTAAATCGCGCCTATCCACTCAAAAAAACAGAGTGTATAGGAAGGAAGACGGAAGTTGAGCGAGGTGTACAATGTTATTTCCTACGAAGCGGCTTGCGTCCTGGCCGGATCCCCGCCCTGGGACCTAGAGGCGAAAGTACTCGCGTCATTGTACTGATGACGCGAGGAAGAGCGGAAACGGGGCTCCAGTCCGGTGCAGCGGCAGATCGAGCTGCACCGAGAGGAGCTCCGTCAGGTCCTGGTGGCGGACTGGCAGCAGAGGCTTATGCGCCCTACCGCCGGCCTCGTTACCGTCGAGGCGATCCGGTCAGTACTCGACGACTGGCTCGGGAGAAGGCACGGCTCCCTGTCGTTCAGGGTGACGCAGGTGCTGTCGGGGCACGGCTGCCTCGGCAAGTACCTGCGTCGCTTAGGCAGGGAGCCGGACGCTCGGTGCCACCACTGCGTCCAATGCGGGGAGGACACGGCGCAGCACACGCTCTCCGAGTGTGTAGCTTGGGAGGAGCAGCGCCGTGTCCTCACAAATGAAGTAGGAGGCGAACTGACGCTGCCGGCAGTAGTGCGGAGGATGGTCGGTAGCGCAGAGTCGTGGGACGCAGTGGGGACACCACTGCGTCCCTGCGAGGACGTGATGTCGCACAAGGAAGCTGCGGAACGGGAGAGGGAGATCTCAACTCCCTTCCCGGGCCGCAGAAGACGCACCGGGCGCCGAAGAAGGGCGGATAACGCCCTCTTCCGCCCCCCATGAATGGGTCCAGGGGCGAGGGACATGGGGAAGTCCCCGCCCCCTATTCGATGGACCCCGAGGCGGAGGCGCGCGCGAGTGTCGACGCACGCCCCTGAGGCGATGCACGGGGTAGTTTAACACCCCACTACCCCGTGCAGGAGACGGGGCCCGGACAGACCGGGCCAGCACGAGGGTGTGGGGCCGTGGAAGAATTTAGACTCGAGCGGCCTCACACGTTTGCTCGCGATAGAAGAGACACCGGGGTGGTTTTAGTCAGTAAAAGTCTGACAGACCCCGTCGCCCAACCCAGGGTGGCGGACATCCTATGAGGATTTCCACCCCGAAAAAAAAAATGAGGTGTACAATGTTAAACCCAACAACACGACCAACGAAGTTGCGCCAGAGGAAGATTAACCTGGAGACCCTCCACGACCAAACTCCCGTCATAACAACATGTGGTGCATCGTACCCGGCACACATCACAACACAATTTCTCAGACCCGTCCTCTGTTCGGCTTTACTAGACATCATGCAGGAACACGCGCACCGTTTTAAGAGCAGTGATGATGAAGTAAATTACACAAAGTAAATCACCTGCTTCGGTTCGCATTAACGACCTACTATAATCAATGGCTTTAGTAGTTCAGTACTATTTGTATAAAGTCAGGTTTTTCTAATTGAACAAACAGCTGTGCTACTGGGGAGCTAACTGCAATATTTCTTCTTCCAAGCGAAAGCTCGAGGAAGTGGTGAAGAGCGGGCGTTTTGGGAGACTGTCTTTTACAATTTTGACGTTCGAAAAGTGAAAATAATTTATTTGCAAATTTCCTAAAGGAATGAAAATATGAAACTACAAAACAAAACAAAGAGTAATAATCTAACCTGAAATAATGTTCATAAGGGTCGTTTTCCCAGCTCCGTTAGCTCCCAAAAGCATAGTAATTTCGCCCTTACAGCAGTCAAATGATACAGAGTCTAATGCGATCACTTTAGTTTTGCTTCTAAACTTTTGGTATACCTGGAAACGGAGATTAACTACTTTTCTTATTCTTGGTTTCATCTTTGGTTATCCACATGATTTTGGACTAAAAATATTTTATTATAACGACTTAAAATATGAGGTATTTAGCTGTAGGTATGAGCATGCTACTTCTCTGGTCTATAGCTTATTGAGCATTAGAGTATATGGCTCCTAGTGCCTATGGCTTCTTGCATACGGCTCTTTTAGCATGTAGCATGTAGCTGCTTGAAGTTGAGCATAGGAATCCTCGCTCGTTTCTATAATCCTATGTAAGTAAATCTACTTCTCAATTAATATAAGTTTATAGTAACGAGGTAAATCGATTTAATTAATTGTTATGAATATTAAAAATGTGTATGAAATGTCAATAGGTATGGATATCAATTAATTTCATTGGTTGTATGTGCGGACTACAGCAGGTCAAGCTAAGTGAAACTGTCAAATATTCGCAACCTTGACCCTTAATGCTTTAGAGATAAATTTGAAAACCTAATAAAGCAATCTGACAGATTGTAGTAACTTGATGTGCTGTAGTCTGTACAAAGACTTTTACAAGTCATACATTTTTTTTTAAACCAGATGTGTTCGGTGATTCTTAACGGACTGCTCTGAGAAAAAAGGCCAAAACAGAGGGAGAGATCTTGGTATATTTTTAAGTCCAGACATAATCTTAAAGAAATACTTCTAGCACTTAGAATAGTTACCTATTGATACTACTATCTATTGATACTACTAAAATTTTATAAGCAACTCACCATAAGTTTTCACTAAGATACTGAAAATATAGAATCAATTATTATGAGGAATGCAAACAGCTGAGCTGTTGGGGAGTTTGTTGCACCACCTTCTCACTAAAAGCACCAGGAAGAAGTGAAGGGTCGTCGTATTAGGGGGCTATCTATTATCTAATGTTAACGTTCTTCTTCTTCTACAGCCTATAGAGGTTCATTACTGGACAAAAGCCTCCCCCAAGGCTTTCCACGATGACCGGTCTTGTGTTGCCCGCATACATCGGCTTCCCGCGACCTTCACCAGGTCATCGGTCCACCTTGTTGGGGGCCTCCCTACACTGCGTCTTCCGGTACGTGGCCGCCACTCCAGAACATTACTGCCCCATCGGCCATCGGTTCTACGAGCAATGTGCCCTGCCCACTGCTACTTAATTTTAGCGATGCGAAGAGCTATGTCGGTGACTTTGGTTCTTCTGCGGATCTCCCCTTTTCTGATTCGATCATGCAGAGAAATTCCGAGCATAGCTCTTCACGATCAAATGTTCAAAAAGTGCTGATATTTCTAATGACCCCAGTTTGAACAAATTACAAATCTAAAAAAAAAATACATAAAAAAGATTTTTCGAAAAAGGAAAGATTTTTTTTTCAAATTAAACTATAGGATCCCGTGGTAGGACATAGGGCTAAAATTAAATAAGTATATACTTATTACAACTGTTATGATAATTATGAAGCATTCAAAAAACAATCCGTTCCAATCATTCCCCTCTTCACCACCAGGTGATGCAATAAACTTCCCAGCAGTACAACTGTCTGTTCAATTAGAGATTTTTCCCTTCAATTTTGACAGCTGAACAACATTCATTGCGTTATTTACTTTATTGAGACGTAAGTTTATTTATTTATTTATTTTATTTAGGTAACCAACAGCGATACATAATAAATTTTACAAGTAAGAGTATTACATTATAATATTATGGCCAATAATAGGTTTATCGAATATATAGGTAAAGTAACAGATTAGAAATTTCTATCATTATCCTTAGAATTATAAAAGATTATTTAGATGATCGCCATCCCGCATTGAGCAAGCGTTGTGATTACGCTCAATCCTTCTCTGTATGAGAGGAGACCTGTGCCCAGCAGTGGGACGATAAAAATGTTGATGATGATGATTTAGGTGATGGCGGGGACATCAACGAAAAACCTATATGTGCCTTCATTCGCGCCAAGAAAATAGTGACTCATCACCGACTGCCGGCCAAGCCACGCCCCCTAGCCAATTAAAACGCTAGAAATTAGTAAGGCGAGTTCACAGTGCTCAGTTGAAGTCAGACCTTCGAACTGATCGGTTGTGTATTTTGCGTACTACTTGTTTAAAATAAAATTTGGAAAATGGATATCTCACCTATTAAAAAAAATAAAAGTGGATCAATTATACATAGCGTAGAAAGACGCGTAATTTACAATGTTTATAAGTATTTCAAACAGATTGATTTAAATGAGACAGTGGAGAGCATAGTAATTAAAACTGCAAGTGCATGCGGTGTGTCCGAAAACACTGTTTATAAAATTATAAAAGAACAAAAAGAAACGAATACGTTGAAATCACCTGTGAAAAAAAGAGCTCGACTATCCACGGTCGATAAATTAGATGAACTAGACAAATGTGCAATAAGGAGAAAAGTACACTCTATATATTTAAATAACGAGTATCCAACGTTGGACAAAATAATAACACTTTGCGAAGCTGATGAAGATATTCCTGTTTTCAAACGTACAACACTTCACAAAATACTGCACAAGCTTGGTTTCGATTTCAATAAACAAGATAGTAGAACATTGTTAGTGGAAAGAGAAGATATTGTTTTATGGAGGCGAAAATACTTAAGACAAATAAAAGAATATAGAAACGCTAATAAAACTTTATGACATTTTATGTAGCAATCGCGTTAGTAGACGCCAATAGGTGGAAGAAATGCTGCGACCACGTGATACGCGAAGAAAATACCATGTGGGGTTTGGATGACGTCATGGAACATGCAGAATAAAATTCATTCGTAATAAATGTAACTGGAGAATCTAGCGATACTGATTAGCGATTTAAGTACTTAGTTTTAAGACAATTTTGTATTTTTTTTATTTTAGTACTTATTTTATTACCATTAATCCAAATATGTGTTACTCTACTAATTTAGCGTTTAAGGTGACATTAAAAATTACCTTAATAGGAATATTTTAACATGTTTAAAATCATTGATACTTTATTATTTTTATATTAAAATTATTTAATGTTTTGAAAAAAAAAAAAAAAAATTTCTCCATTATGAATACACCCTTACCCTGCAGTTGCACTGATGAGTCACTATTTTCTTAACGCGAATGAACTTATAGTCTGTTATTACAATAGTGTCACAATGATCGATCAGTGATCTTTAAATGATCGATTTTGACAAGTAAATATCGTAATCTACTAACAAAATGGCGTCATTATGACTTTTCAGTGGTCAATCACTGACACTCCACTCCTTAGTAATAAATGTTCAAATTGGTAGTTTTTTGAAAATCATTTCTTCTAACAGGTTTTATAATAGGTGATGGCAATACGGCAGTGTCATTCCATTACCATTCCATTAGGGGGCGACTGACTGAGATAAAAAATTATGAATTTAGCAGATTACCAACTTTTAGCACAATGACAATGGAATGACAATGGAATCGTGACAGAATGACAAATTTATAAAAATAGCAGACAAAATAGGACCTTCTGTCATTGGCGATATCCGCCATTATTGTGAAATAATTATTTAAAGAATTTCTATAATTTGTTACACGTGTTATTGGCAAAATTGTGGTATCTAACCACAGAGGCCATTGAAGAGTTGAAGTAGTATTCACTCTAAAGAAAAGAAAGAAAGAGATTTTTAAAGGAATCGATCGGCTGTATAAAATATGGATGTTTCCTGGTTAAAAAAAAGATGATTCTATTTAGTCCGTCATTCAGATTATAGAAAAATATTAGATACGTATATTGTGTTTTATCAAATCAATAAAAATTGACAAATATAAAAGGCATCAGAGATCAGGAGTGGTGGCTGGGACGACACTGCTCGCTAAAAAGTGTAGCATGCAGTGACGTCACACGAGTTTTCAACGCACTGTGTCGTCTTAATTTTTTGTTTATATGAAAAAAGAAAAATACGTGTCTAGTATTTTTTGGAAATCTGACTGACGGACTAATTAGTTTTTTTTAGTCAACTACCCTATTGTCTGACAAATACCTTAGATACATTCAAAATTTGTAGAGCAATTTCCGCTTTCCTGGGTAATTGTTCGAAGTTAATATCATCTCTCCTCGCCAGATGAGACGGCAGTATTACTATTCTTCCTTTAGTTTTGGGACGCCAGTACTCTTTCTACAATTCAAAGTGAAGTATTAAAAAAAACTGATATCATTATTATCCTTTATCCTTTTCTGTATGAGAGGAGACCAGTACCCAGCAGTGGGATGATAAAAAAAGGTTGATGATGATAATGATCATTATTATGTATTTATTACCATTGTACTATTCTATACCATTGTATACACTATATGTACCTACACAGTATACTTATTTATTTATACTTTCGCACAAAGAAAATGTACAGCGGCGGACTTAATGCCTTAGGACGACACGGACATACGGACGACAGCAAGTCAAGCCACCCGAAACTGCCAAATATTCTCAATCAACCCTGAACCTTAATGGTTAATTGTTTAAGTTGAAAATATGATAGATTCTAGTAGCTTGATGTGCTGTCGTCTGTACATACATCTCCCTGTAGCGATCACGGTTTTGGTTCGGTCACGCTCAGCCCCGGATCTTCAATTTTTTTTAGGCGGGGCAAAAACTGAAAAATGCTGCCCCGCCTACCTAACTATTTTTATTTTCACCTTTATCATCCATATAATTTCAGCTGTCAATATGTAGAATATATATTTAACAAGTTTAAAATAAAAATAATAATCAAATATATTATTAAATTTATGAATTGAAATTAAAATTTTACTCTTCGGGCTTTTTGTTCTGCAAATAAATCTATAGGCTTGTCATAATTTAACTCGTGTGCAATACGATTTTCTATCGCTAAGATTGCAAGACCCGATAGGTAAGCGTTCCTGGCTCATAGAAGAGCGCAAATAATTTTAAATCAGTTTTAGTTTGTTAAAACTTCGCTCGCAGCTTGCGGACGTAGTAGGAAGCGTAGAGTAAATTCGCAGAACAATACAAATATTAGAAAAAGCATCCTGCAAATCATGCGCATAGATTTGTTGCAAGAGAAAAAAACCGTGTTAGCCTTTTCTATATCACCAAATAAAATCGGAGCTTGCTGTTTAAAAGCATGTAGTTCCTGGCAGAATTCATTGGCACTCTGCTCCATACTTTTGCAGTTCTTCATTTGACATTTTCAAAATGTTAGTACCATTAAGAAAAGCAAAATTCAAATTCAGCATGGTGGCACAATCAAATCTCTTTTTAATTTCTGATATGATTCGATCAAATACCATCATTATTTCTTTAGAAAAAAGTTGAACAGGTTGGAGTGTTGGCAATTCGTCTTCACACATCTCGTCGATTTTTTTTTCGTTTCGGAATTCGTTTGTTTTGCAAAATAGTATCAACATCACATTTTTCAGCTACTTCGCTAGCTTCTTTTATCTAATATTCCATTGGATTTTGTCTAATTTTTTGCAAAGTTTTGAGCAGACTATCCATTAGTGCGACGGAACGGGCAAGGATAATATCTTCTTTCTGAATTTCTATATTCACTCGATTAATTTCGCGGAGAATATTCGCCCATGAAATTGCTGTACTTGTGCTATTATTTATTCCGTGGTTAAAGTAAATAAATGATGAGTTGTCCATTGGTCAGTGAAGTGTGAATTTGGCCGCCCCCTGATTTTGCCGCCCCGGCTAGCCCCCTAGTTCCGAGGCTGGTCACGCTCACACGAATTCAATGCTTTTTCCCCTTCCAATAAAGAGCTCAACGCTGCTAAAGGAGTTTTCACTTCAAAAATCGTAAAAACAAACCGAGTCTGAGCAGTTGTGTTGCGATGTCTGCCGGGTACGATGCGCTAAATGTTGTTGTGTCGGGAGTTTGGTCAGATCAATCTTCCTCTGCAGCATCGATGGTCGTGCTGTTGCGTTTAACATGGCATCACCTCGCTCAACTGCTGTCTTCTTTTCTATTCACTCAGTTTTTTTTTTTTTGAATGAATAGGCTCTTAACGAACTAGCGCGCTTTACCATCAACGATTGCATCACTGCTTACCATCAGGCGGGACGGGATTGCAGTCAAGCACTAGATTATAATTATTAAAAAAAAACTGGCAACAACACAACTGGTTTTTGGCGGGAAAGTTAAGCTGAGTGTCACGCTCATTTTTCATTAGACTTTTAAATTATTTATAGTGTTGTTTACTAAATAAAAGTGCGTGCTTTATGTAGTAAAAAGTGCATTCAGTAAATAATTTATAAAGAACATTGAGATATCGCAACATAGTCGCCTCATCATGACTTTGCCTCAAACCTCCCTCGTAGACAGTTCACGTGGCAGTCTTTTTCGATATGAATAATTCATTACGTGACATTGGCTAAATGCACAAACCCTGCGAAGGCAAAAGAAAGAAATAAATAAAATAAATAAACAATTCCATAATACTTGAAATTGGTACAAAGTCATAACTAGCGCCACACTACAAAAAAAAACAACGCAACTTGTCAAAGTTGTCAATTGTCATTTATCAAATTACGCCGCAGGCAGGCGCGTAAAACTATTAAACCAATGAGTATAGTGAGTGTATTAAACTAATACTCGCTCAGTTTTGCCAGAATGTTACTTTTGTAACATTTTACGTTACTTTTGGCCCTCCAATGTTACTTCCATGTTACACCTCACTCAAAGTTACTTTTATGTTACTTTTGAGAATTTCGAACAAAATCGTGTATCGGAACTCACATAAGAATCTCACCAAAAACCCCCTAGCGGCCGTGCAAAAATCGCACCAAGTTTAAATAAGCGAGAAGTTGCCGCGTATCTCTACCACACACAACTGGGACCTTGATGATGTTTTTTTTATTGTCAAATTTTTGGTTGTCGCGGTTTAAAAAAAAACATCTCAAATCATAGCATACCAAGTTTATAGCGTGTACTTTTATTATGTTAACATCTTCTCTGATACATAATAATCTAATAATGTAATAATATCTCAACTGTATAAAATGGATACGTTCCGGCGAAAATAATTCTTTGAGGCACTGCATCCAGTGACATGACTTTCTGCTAAGACATGAATTCTAAGTGTTTTTGAGGTGGCTAGAGAGAGCACAGTGCTGCCTTTACGCATATACAAACACATATAATATACATATATGTGTGCATGAAAATATTGTAGGTAATTTGTTTTCGCATTCTGCTTTTCATCCCTTTCTTTAAATAATACTATGCTTCTTCTTCTTCTTCTTCAGCCTATAGATGTCCACTGCTGGACAAAGGCCTCCCCCAAGGCTTTCCACGTTGACCGGTCTTGTGCTGCCCGCATCCATCGGCTTTCCGCGACCTTCACAAGGTCATCGGTCCACCTTGTTGGGGGCCTCCCTACGCTGCATCTTCCAGTACGTGGCCGCCACTCCAGAACCTTACTGCCCCATCGGCCATCGGTTCTACGAGCAATGTGCCCTGCCCACTGCCACTTAAGTTTAGCGACTCGCAGAGCTATGTCAGTGACTTTGGTTCTTCTGCGGATCTCCTCATTTCTGATTCGATCACGCAGAGAAACTCCTAGCATAGCTCTTTCCATTGCCCTTTGTGTGACTCTGAGCCTTCGTATGAGGCCCATTGTGAGCGACCACGTTTCAGTTCCGTAAGTCATCACTGGCAACACACACTGGTCAAAGACTTTAGTCTTGAGACACTGTGGTATCTTGGACGACGAGAAGATGTAGCGTAGCTTCCCGAACGCTGCCCAGCCGAGCTGGATTCGACGAGACACCTCTTTCTCGAAGTTGGACCTACCTAGTTGGACTGTTTGTCCCAGGTAGGTATATATATTCGTCAACAACTTCGAGTGCAGTGCAGCCAACTAGAATTGGAGTGGGTGCGACATGAGAGTTCGACATGATCTTGGTCTTATCCATGTTCATCTTTAGACCCACTTGTTGGGAAGCTCTGCTGAGGTCATTGAGCATTTTGCCTAAGTCTTCCAGGGTCTCAGCCATGACCACAATATCATCTGCAAAACGGAGATTAGTGATGTACTCGCCGTTGATGTTGATGCCAAGTCCTTCCCAGTCCAGGAGCTTGAAGACATCCTCCAACGCAGCAGTCAATAATTTGGGAGATATGACATCTCCTTGTCTCTCTCCACGCCGGAGTTGGATCGGTTTCGAGTCCTGATACTGGAGACGGACTGACATGGTGGCGTTTTTGTACAAACACTTTATCACCTCGATGTATCGATGGTCAATTTGGCACCGCTGGAGAGACTGTAGCATCGCCCAAGTCTCGATCGAATCGAAAGCCTTCTCATAGTCCACAAACGCCAAGCATAGTGGTTTGTTATACTCCTCGGACTTCTGTATAACTTGCCGCAGCGTATGTATGTGGTCTATGGTGCTAAAGCCTTTTCGGAAACCTGCTTGTTCGGGAGGCTGGAAGTCGTCGAACCTGCGAGCGAGACGATTCGTGATGACCCTAGAAAACAGCTTATAGACATGGCTCAGGAGGGATATCAGTCTGTAGTTTTTCAGGAGGGCATTGTCACCTTTTTTAAAAAACAACACCACCACGCTCGTGTGCCACGCCTTAGGCGTTTCGTCTTTAAGTATGACGGAATTAAATAGCTTCTGAAGCGCTTTAAGAACCGGTTGGCCACCCGCTTTCAGAAGCTCAGCCGCAATTCCATCATCTCCAGCCGCCTTATAGTTCTTGAGCTGTTTCAGGGCCATACTAATCTCGTACAGGCTGACGTCCGGGATATCGTCGGTGTAGTGTCGGGTTAGTCTGGCTCTAGGATCATTAGCCAGGCTTACAACAGGTGCGCGTGTTGATGTGTATAACTCTCCGTAGAATTTCTCAATCTCACCCAAAAGCTCGGGCTTGGAAGTGACGATCCTACCATCCCCAGTCTTCAGCTTCGCAAGTAGGCTCTGTCCAACAGACAAATCTCGTGCGAACACTTTGGAGCCTTTGTTCCGCTCGATAGCCTCTTTAATACAATTCGTATTAAATTGGCGTATATCGCGAGTCAGAGACTTTGAGATTTGTCTGTTAAGGCATCTGATACGCGAAGCGTCATCAGAGGATTTCAAGACCACCTCCCGTCTTTCTTCCATTAGCCGACGGGTGAGCCCGGAGATCTTCTTCTGTCCTTTTGAACGGAGGGTTTTGTAAATCTTGGACCCTACCGTTTGGAGAGTTTCCACAAACCTGTTGTTATAGTCGTCCACATCTACGCATTCACCGAGGCATTCGAAACGATTTTGCAGTTCGATCTGAAAGCTTTCATGATTTTGGAGTTGGGTTGACGCTGGGCGGAGCGTAGACTTCATAAGTCGAGAGCGTTCGAGCCTAATATTGAGGTTCAAGATGCCTCTAACAATACGGTGATCACTCCCGGTTTTAACCGCATGGATCACGGAGACATCATTGAACACTTGCCTTCTCTAATACTATGCTTACTACGATTTAAACAATTATTGTCTGTCGCACAAATCAAATATGTATTTTGTGAGATGTAATACATTCAATTTTATATGTAAGTAACAGTGATAATATTTTTAAATTTTATTGAATTTGACATATTATATGTCACGCATGAAAAAAACCATTCTCCATCTTATTTATTATAGACGAGTGTCTATCAATTTCAGCCATTTTAGTATACTTAAAGTCGTATTACAAAAAAAAACTTTTCAGCGTCAACAGTCGATTAAGCGATCAACAACACAATTATTACAAGGATTTACTTTCAATAAAAGAGTCAAGGAACGTATTTTATTTTCATTTAAATTAAATGCCATTATAACGTATTTTGCCAGTGTCCACAAAAAAAAGAAAAAAAAGGCAGCGTATTTTATTTTCATAAAAAAATACCATTATTTACGTATTTTGCCAGTTCCCACAAAAAAGGCAATGTTACTTTTTCTGACAAAATGTTACTTTTGGATCTGTCTCGTGTAACTTTTGACTATCGGCCACTGGCAACACTGTACTCGCTGAGTCGCTGCCGGTGCTGGCTTGTGATTGTTTTTGTTGTTTTTAAAAATGCCGAAGCGTTGTGTTTTTGGTTGTACACCCACTATATTTGAGCCAAATTCAATAAAGAATAGAGATAAACAAACGTTGCTAGGCAACGGGTAGTTTACGCCCAAAAGACAGATGTTAACAACCTTTTCTACATACATGATTTTCATAAAAGTAATAATCCTACTTCCTACTAATGAAAACAGTTTATTTTTGTTTAGGTATTTATGATTTGCATAGAACGCTTAACCGATTTGAATGAAATATGACACACATGTAAGCTAACTTCCTAATAGGTTAATTTTTTTGATACATACATATACCTTTAATATAATTAGTCCATGCTTGAAAGTATTACAATGCATGTGTTATGCAGTTGATTAGAATGTAATTAAAATACGCAAAATTGTATTAACAAATGCCTCAACTTTATTCATTGCCTGAATTCCACAAAATGTGTTTAATACCTGGATTTCATCCATCTTTCTTTTTTTTTTAGGGTTATCACGTAAAATTAAAGTCTACTTTGTATTGGTTTTTCGAAATACCAAGTTATTATGCATGTTATTTTAGTGATTCTATTGAAATATGCTACAATATTAATCGTTAATAAATAGCTAGCATGTAAAAGTCGATGATCATGTAAATAACAGGAGATTTCTAAAACGTGAGTTGTGATAACCCTAAATTGGTTTGTTTACCTCTATTCTTTATGGAGCTAGGCGAAGGTATAGTTAGTATAATATAACTTCGAATCATGTTAATTCCCAGCTCTTATGTCTACAAATACATGAACACATTCTAATACTCTATTAAGCTAACATAATCAATATAAACAACTCTTCGTGAAGATGCGCAGCCCGCAGAGAGAGAGAGAGATTTGAGGCAGACTGCTGTCTCCCTCCTGAGATTATAATAAGAAAGATGGAGGAAATAGAGAGTAGTAGGTACTGTAAACGCACATGAGTAACTGCAAATAATTATTTAGCTGCAATTAATTATCACAGTCTATTTTTCTTTCAGAGGATGCCTTTGCCCTGCCTTTGCCTTGCCTGAGGACTTATTAGGATTTGAAAACACATGAAGTACACTTCATGTGTTTTCAAATCCTAATAAGTTCCCTGAACAGTTTAAAGCTTGGATTCGAATTATTTATGGTAATTGGTAAAGTTTTTTTTGGCGGGAATGTCAAGATGGGTGCAACTGCACGCTCATTTTTCATTGGACTTTTAAAATTATTTATAGTGTTGTTTACTAAATAAAAGCGAATGATTTATGTAGTAAAAAGTGCATTCAGTGAATAATTTATAAAGAACAGTGAAATATTGCAGCATAGTGGCCACATCATGACCTTACCCCAAATTTCTCCTTGTCGGCCTCACGCGGGAAACGAAAGGAGTTAGGACAAGTTTAGGATAAGTTAGGTTATAAACTTAGGAAAAAACTTACTGAAGAGTAGGCTGTATGGCGTACTATGCCTTTTCTGTTCAGAAGAACGGAAAGAAGTAAAACCAAAAAAAGAAAAAAAATATTTATGGTAAAGATGAATGTGACATTGATTTCAAAAAGAAGAGAATTAAGAGAGTCTGTGTCTCTGTGAGTGAGTGTCACCGTTTAAATGCACTGACTTTCCTTCGCTTTTTTTGCAAGGTAAGGAAATCACTCCATTATTTTGTACTTTGAGACTCGTTCATATAGTAATTTAGTAAAGTCAATCAAGTATTATCAACATCGTAAACATTGTGGGACATTGTTAGAGAACTAAAGTAAAACTCAACCTAAGGTGGTTTTATGAAAGTTTTGAGTTTCTTTTTGGTTGAAAAGTTTTATCAACATTTATCTGATATTTGAATAAAAACTATTAATTGAGTAATAAAACTGATAATTGAATAATCACTTCCTACATAGTATAGCTACTTACAGCTCACAATACCATTATTTTTCTAATTTATTCATGTAAACATTTTACCCAGAACGTCCAATACAAACTCAAAATTAATATAGAAATGTATAAGTATATAAAATATGTAACTGGATTTACTTGGACAATCCTACAGCCCTTGTGTTATTGCAATCAAAGATATCTATTCTAATAGAATGAAAAAATTGCTATATTAAGTATTGGTGTGTGATAGTTCACAACCCCAATAATATAGCAAATTTTTGATTAACATTTTATACAGGAAAGATTTTATGTTTTTAATAAATAAACTCCTGATTTTTTTATATCTGCTGATTTAAAAAAAAAAAATCTCCATTACAATGTTCTTCACCACAGAGTTTATAATATTTCAACAATGATGCATGTGAAGAATCAGGAATGAGCAAGTTGGATATAAATTATGAATGATGTGTAAATAAACCCATTTTTACTTTACAGGCAGTCCTGTTGATACACAACAACAACCAGAGACCTCAACAAGCACATCTGTTCAACTTGATGATCTGTCAGAACAAGCCAACATTCAGAGTGTATTAGGTATGTTTACCATATAATCCGCCGCTATGACGGTGACTTTCATACTTCTATGAATCTCCTTATTCCTGATTTGGTCACGTAGAGTAACACCTAGCATAGCCATACACATAGCATTTATAGCTCTCTATTCGACCATTCTTACCTTGAGCTTTCTTATGAGTGTATACATATTGCATTCTCCACATGCTAATTAACCCCATAGTGACCTAATAGATGGACTTATTCTGTTGATCTCATAAGAGAATTCACAAGGAATGCATTGTTTGTAATTTCTCATACTTTAATAAATTTAAGTTAGCATAGCCTATAGCCATTATGTTGAGTTGAGGGTGTACTATTAAGTATAAGCCCCGCACGATGATATTGCGACGGAACCTTGTCACAATAACAGCTTTGTGACGTCATCTGTCACACGAAAGGACAGCTAGCAAAAGAATGTTAAATGCAAAATTATAGTTTATTAATTTTGCATTTAACATTCTTTCGGGTTAAGGATTTATTTGTATTTTATAATTTTATTATACATACACATACCTACTCATCCATATTCTGACAAATAAACTTTCATTATTAAAAAATTCAAGGAAATAATTCTTGTAGACGTAAGAAAAATATACTTATTCGTATATCTTTCTTACATGTTTATTAACTTTTGCTAACTACATTTCTGTTAATTTGTGAGCGGGAATTAAACCAGAGTACCAAATAACACCAGGATAGTATGTAAAATTTTTTTTATATATAATTCAATATAATCTTACCCTATTTATTCAATTCCACTCATACAGTCTTCCGAATCAGAACGGCTTTCTGTGTCTGTCGTTTCCGATTCACTGTCGTCTGCCGTATTTATGATAAATAACTCGTCAGTTATTCGATCTTTTTTCCAATATTCCTCTTCAAGCCGTTTAACATGATTGACTTCCTTTCGCCAGTCATCTGGAGTTATTGACGCCAACGCCTCCAATGTCAGAGCTTCAATGCGACTTTCCAACTGCTCCACATTTTTTTCTGACACCCTCATCTTTACCAGGTTCCAGATGTACTCAATGGGGTTGAGGTCGCAGTTGTAGGGTGGTAATCTAACGACCTCATGGCCATTGGCAGCTAATAAATTGACAATTTTATAATTTTTCGGCGGTCTGTGCCGTTTAATTAATAAATACAGTTCAGGTTTTGTACTGTCGTTGGGAAAGTCGATGTTGTGAGCTTGTAGCCACTCAACCATCAACTGTTTTTTATTGTTCATACTTGGTGGCCTATTCTCTTCCCTACTGTGATAAGGGGCGTTGTCCATCACAATTATGGAGTTGCGTGGTATGTTGGGTACTAATTTTTCTGTAAGCCACTTGGTGAAATTCTCAACATTCATTTGATCATGGTAATCCCCCGTTTTGGTGTCTGCTTTAAACATTAAAAGGGCATTGTCAACAAAACCGCTTTCACTTCCCGCGTGAACTATTATCCATCGGCGGCCGGGGCTGTCGTTCCGTCTCACTCCGACATCGGTTGCTGTTTGCCAACATTTTTTTACCGTGTAGTGTGCGTGTATCCACGTTTCGTCGAGATAAATAACGGGTCTTTTGTTATTAGCAAGCGAGTCATTTTCTTTCATACGTCATAAATATCTAGCCCTCCACGCTTGAATTTGGGGTCTTTCAATTAGAGCCAGTCTTTTTTGGTAGCATCGTTTAAATTGGTAGCCTAAATCACATTTAATTATTTTTCTTAATGTAGTTTCACTATTGGTATAATTAAGGTCTAATTTTGAAGCCGCCAAGATTTTGCGCATTGTGGGTATTTCTCTCCTCACCGTATACATTGAATGTATAATATTTCTTAAAGCTGTTACGGAAAACCCGTCGAAATATTCCTTCTTTTGTCTTTTTCCTTTAGTAGGAGTTCTCATTTTGCTGCCACTGGCTGTTGCCGACTCATGCTCTCGTCGCAATTTAGTCACAGTATTTTTTTGCAACGCCTGTGGCACATGCCACACGCTCCGTGACTTTGGTTTAGCTGTTGCTTCGGTATTAAAATGTCCTCAGTAGTGTCCGAAGTACTTTTTAAAGCACGGTTTATACTTTCAAGAACTAACTTACAGTCCTCTTTTTCTTTAACAAAATAATTGTCCACTTTAAATATAATTTCACGAGCACGATTGTGAATTAATTTCTTACTCATTTTAACGAGTAACAGCTAACAAAACTAAACAACAAAACTCAAGAACAACAATAAAACAGGATAACAAAAACAAAAAACTAACAAAAATATTCGATGTGCGTAAGTGGGTAAGCGCGGACTGAACTTGCGAACGGTACTGACGGTGCGAGGTCGACTACGTCACCAAGATGGCCGCCGATCGCAATATCATCGTGCGGGGCTAGTACACTTTTGCCTTACCCTTCAGGAATTAGAGGTGTGATGATATGTTATGTTGTTTTATTGCATAGCTTTTTTTAATAATTGAAAACCATGATTCAATTGTCATAAAATTTTGCACACATAAATAAAATACACATTTTCTGATTATTTGTTACTGCATCCAAAAATTTCTACAATCACACCTCCAATAATACAACAAATTTCCTACTTTATGGTCAACACGCTAACTTACAAGTCATTTTCTACACTTCTACACTAAAGACTGATTCACATGGTGCAATTTAATTACCTGTAGCTTCAATTTAGTTGAAGCAACAATAAAAGTTGCATTGTATAAACACCAATTAGACAATGCAAGTCATTTGTTGCGTCAATTTTATTGTATGCTATAGGCAACTAAATTGCACCGAGCCTTAATATTATAAAAAGGAAAAATCTGTAAGTTTGTAATGAATAAACTTCAGAATTTTTAAAACCCCTCCGATTTTTAAAACTATTTCTCCATTAGAATGCTTTTTACCACTGAGCTTATATATTTTCATAATCATACGGGGAAAGCCACAGATTATTGTAAATCTCAGTAACTGGTAAATGAAGGGTATATAAACCCATTTTTACTTTACAGGTGATCCAGTTGAAACACAACAACAGCCAGAGACCTGAACAAGCATGTCTGTTCAACAAGTTGATCTGTTAGATCAATCCTTTCAGGAGCCTGCATCAGGTATTTTGGCTGTTTTGTATAATTTTACAAAAACTGTCAATTTTTTTTGTTTGTTAACCCATCTAAGAAATGTTATTTTTTTTTTTTTTAGATGTGACTTCTGAATTATGTTTTGATATGTCAGCGGAACAAAATTCTCTCAAACTGAAAAAGGAACATCAAAAAACAAAATGTAAGCATATTAGTTAGTTTCAAGTAACATAATTCCTTTAAAAAAAATACGAAAATAGAGTGGAGGACTTCTCCATGGCTCGAAAAGCACATTAAGCTGTTTGTCCTGGTTGTCAAATGTAGATCTTTGAACTGTCAAATGTCGATAACTATAACACGCGCAGATAAAGAAAAGATCTGTAAATGGCGTCCGCTCGCATGCGTTCTCACTCACTTTATATCGCTGTCTATACTCACACAGTGAAGTAAGCGCTGCAAAAAAAAAATGATCGATCAGGAATTCAGGATTCGCTTCCCAAGCTACTTTGATGCGCTTCGAGTTATCGTTAATTTCGTTTCGCTAAAATCTCTGTTATTTTGTTGTTTTTGTTGATATTATTGTTTTTGTTGAGTTTGATTGTTCAAACTCAACAAAAACAACAAAATAAAAATAAAAAACAACAATAAAAACAAATACAACAATAAACAAGTAAAACTTCAAATTTACGTTGTAAATAACAATATTTACAACGTAAATTTGACATTTTTCTATCTTAGCATTTGGTTCGTGATTGAACAATGGCATGTTTTGTCAACCGTACCATAAGTATCCGCCGCCATTTTCAGATCTTTTCTTTAACTGCGCGAGTTATACCGAGTTATCGAGTAATCATTGGCCTGGAAGTCTGACCACCAGTTCTACCATGGATATCCATTTAGTACTGGGTAATGTATTAGAGATGTAGATGAATATTAGTATTTTACATGGTGGTATTCTATTACCCAGTACTAACTGGGTTGTTTCATCAAATAGGCAGTCTACTCCATGTAGAATTCCTGCTATTCATCTACATCCACTTATTAGATTAGAAGCCAACCTCAATATACCTGGGAAAAGTCTGGGCAGATGATTATGATGATGATGATTAAAATAGGAAAATGTTAAATTAGCACTGTCATAGGATATCTTCCGCGATTTTCTTATTGTGAGGTCTCGATATTTTGAAGCTATTGCAAGCGCCATGATCGTGCGTCGACTGGAGAATGCGGGGAGATAACCCGTAGTCACTCATAGGGAATTTAATTAAAATAATTGTGAAGCCTTAAAACAGTGTTTAGAAAAATGTTCTCAAATTATCTACCCCAATTCCTAAATTATTTTAATTTGGTGTATTGTTTTTATTTTCAGACCGTAACAGAGCGCCATCATCTGTAACATCGGAAAAATACAGGGTCTACCAGAGAAATATAAAAAAATTAAGAAGACGGATCTATTCTCTCAGAAAGGAGGACAAAAGCAATGAGTCACGCCTTAATAATGCTGAAAGAATTTTGAATCAGACCCACTTAGAGAAAGTGATGAAAAACATGAAACCAGCTGCTAATTTTTTTACAAATATGCAGTATTATAAGACTAGAACACAATCAACCGGTCAACGTTTCAGCATTGAGGAGAAAGTATTATCTCTTTCGTTATTTAACAGGAGCCCAAAATGTTACAGCTTAATGTCAAAATACTTTATGCTACCTTCAACAAAGTCGTTGAAACGATTACTCGCCCATATGAAACTAGGCCCTGGAATCAATACAAATTTTTTTAAGGAATTAAAACAATCAATTTCTTTATTTGATGTGCAAGACAAAATGTGTAGTGTTATATTTGGTGAAATGTCTATAAGCCCTAGAATACACCATGACCTTTCAAGAGATGAATTAAAAAGATTTAGGAAATACAGCGAAAACGAAATTGCGAATCATGTACTTGTGTTTATGGTGAGAGGCGTTTATACACGATATAAACAGCCAGTTGCATACTATTTTACAAATTCCTTAGAAAGCTATGAATTAAAAACATTAGTGAAAACAGTAATTCGGAATGTTCAAAAAACCGGATTAATTGTCTTAGCAACTGTATGTGACCAAAGCACAGTCAATGTTGGAGCAATTGAAGAATTAATCAAAGAAACAAAAGCCAGTTACTTAGAAAAAGAAAAGCATATGCCTCTTAATTATTTTGAAATTAATAAGAAAAAAATAATTCCTCTTTATGACGTTCCCCACTTAATAAAAGCCATAAGAAATGATCTCCTCACTAAAAACATGACTTATGTTGATTATGACGATGAAAATAAAACCAAAACAGTTAAGTGGGAATATTTGCAACAATTATATGTAGCTGATAAATCTCTTGGTAAGTTCAACTTCCTCTATAAATTAACAGAAGAACACATAGTGCCTGAAAAAATAAAAAAGAATAGTGTTAGGACTGCAGCACAAATATTTAGCCATAGAGTTGCAGTGGCCACACATTTGTTTTCTGATAGAGGGACAATTCCTTTAGAGTGTCAAGACATGATAAGCATTATACTTTTACTGAATAATTTGTTTGATTCATTCAACTGTAACTCATTAACAATACCAGATGGAAATGTTTATATGGGGCCTGTAAAACGAAATTCACCTCACCAGCAACTGTGGGAAAAAGGTGTGAAATATTTAAAAAGTATTAAATTTATTATTAATAAGAAAGTAGGTAATAAAAGTCAAAAATGTGAAAGTGTTGTACCTTCAATAACCAATTTCATTAAAACTATAGAAGGAATACAAGAATTATGGAAAACAATGTCTCAAAAATGCTATTTTCGTTATATGTTTACGCGAAATTTTAACAAAGGCCCAGTTGAAAGCTTCTTCAGAAATATTAGAAAGTGTGGTGCCAAAAAATCTGCTCCTAATGCAATTGGGTTTGAACAAGCCTGCAAAATTTTACTTTTAAATAATTTTAGTGCTCCTCGTTCCACAAATTCACATTATGAAGATGATGAAGAGTTACTAGTAAATTTAGATTTCTTTTTTACTAAAAAGAAATCGGGAAGCCGATGGATACGGGCAGCACAACACCGGTCAATGTGGAAAGCCTTAGGGGAGGCCTTTCTCCGAAAGCCTTAGGGGAGGCCTTTGTCCAGCAGTGGACATCTATAGGCTGAAGAAGAAGAAGAAAAAGAAATCTAAAGTTTGTAGAAAAACGTCTCGCCCCGATTCGAATATTTCCAAAGAAAGAAACGAAACTGAAATGGCCTCTGATGTTATTGACCCTGAATATACTGATGAAGAAGAAGATGTAGAAGAAAATAATTAATAAGAACAAACAGAAGAATTTTATGTTTTACTCGTCAGCTAACCGTGCTTGCGATAGATCGTTGACTGAATGTATATTTGTGTGTAAGGACAATCAGCTCTTGTAAAATAGTTATTAATGAAGCTTTTGTTTATAATAAAATGATTGTAATGGATAAAATTTCCTTGATCAGAATTTACAATACAGAATTTGATTCTGATGCAACCTTAACGGCCAAAAAGTTATTAGGTATTTGAGCCTTTTATTGCGTACCATAATGGGTAATCATTGTATTAGTTACAAGTAGGAGAGAGGAAGAAGAGATCATGTGATCAATTTTCATATTAGGTAGTTAGCAAGTTACAAAATTGAATTGTAAGAATCATAGAACTGTTGATAATTATACAATATGTAAAGAAAACCCCGTCCAACCCATAAGGATAATAAAGGTTAGGTAAACGCATGACCAAATATAATATAAAATTTTACGTAATCATCATAGTACTAATAAATTATGGAATAACCTTTTTTCCCGCGAATTAATTCCAACTTCCCCGAAATTTGCTAATTTAAAAAAAAAAGTATCAACACCAATTTGATGGTATATAAGCGAGGCTATCACGTGCCACGTGCCCTGCCCCCCATCGCCCGCGGAAGGATAGCCTACCGCACATGTATAAAGTTACCTCTTTTTGCGAAATAATATTTACTTTTTTAGGGGGATTTTTTTTTTAGTTTAGCCTGGCTTTGTATCCAAGAGTAGAATCAGCTATCGATACCAAACAATACCTTTACGGATTGGACAGGCTTTTCTTTACATTCATTTATTTAGTAGCATACCTAGTATTATTATTTTATTACGTAATATGTAAAATAAAAAATATATTTAAAAATAAGTTGTATTATTTGTAGTTAGGGGCGTATGAAATAATATATAATTTGAGTATTGCCTTACATTTACTTAAAAGGAAGAATTAATTTCGGGTAAATTATTGTAGATTTTCAAGCACATAACAAGGGCACTATCGGAGTGCATTTTTAGTCGCGATATTAGTAAGTTTATTCTATTTTTATAATATTTTAATTTTTGTTTCTATGTCCTGACTGCTTGAAAAGTATTCTGGATACTTGACATTTTGATAGTCTTTAGTACCTTGAAGTGGAGCTTACAGCTATCGAGGACTTCAATATTTACTAAGATTACAATTGGTTTTGTTTGTAGAGTAAATATGGTCACGTCAATATTGCCGCTATTTCCCCATAAGTTGACACCGTTTTGTAGCGATACTAAACATACCTACTGGAGTATGTAGTGTGGAGTGTGTGTGGTGTATGTGTCGTTATTAAAACAATTTTAAGGTCTGTAGATATTTTGATCTCGCGAAAAGCGATATAAATTTACACATTTTTTGCTTCCTGAATATATGACTTGTGTGCGTATTAGGTTAATTTATTTATACTAAGAAGATGTAGAAAGAACGGCAAAACTAATCAGGATATTGTTGAGCTGCTGAATACTACGGATGCGGATGATTCTGACAAACTACCCTGCAGAAAAAGTATGACCGCCTTGATGATAATGTTGATAAAATATCCTTAAGCAACTAACCCGCTTAGGTACCTAATATTTTGTACCTAAGTACCTACAACAAAGCAAAGGTGAAGACCGACGCCGTTTCTAAAGAAGATTTATAGGGCATCAAATGTAAAGATTTAGAAGGTGTGGTGGGTTATGACAATTGATAATAAGAGAGGGGCCTAAGAAGTAGTTTTCACTACGATAGTGGCCCCATGGGAATACAACATTATATTTACTTAATACGGGTTTGCTTCTCGCTTATTTTTTTTTGGGATGGGAAATCACCAAATTATACCTCCCGTTCTGGGTGGAGCGGAAGGGCGTGTCACTTTTACTGAAAACTAAAACCCATCATTTCTATAGTAGGTAACCTTTCGCACTATATACCTAAGTCCTCAGGGCTCAGAAGTCACGATGTGGAGACAAGACGCGGCGTCCTGTGCGTGGAGCAGGCGGTGGTATCATCCATCATCAGCCTTCGATAAACGTTCGCTCCGTTCTCAAGAGGGCAAGGTGGGGCGTTGCTGCTGTCTAAGTGGCTACCTATTATAGTATATATTACGGGCTTTCCGCCCGCGTGGAGTTCGGTTATATCGCGCTTTTTAAATTTCCCTCGGGAATATCAAATTTTTCCGGGATAAAAGGTAGCCTATTTTCTTTCTCAGGGTCTAAAGATTGTGCCAAATTTCATCAAAATCGGTTGAGAAGTTTAGGCGGGAAAGCGTAACAGACAGAGTTACTTTCGTATTTATAATATTAGTGTGGATAAAGTAGTGCTTGACCCAATCCCGCCCGATGGTAAGCAGTGGCACCACTGCTTACCATCAGGCGGGATTGGGGAAACGATTGCATCACTGTGATGCATTCGTTGATAGTAAAACGCGCTAGTTTATTAATTAGGCCTATTCACTCAGTTTTTTTGAGTGAAGGAAGATGCCAATTGAGCGAGGTGATGCAATGTTAAATTCAACAATGCTGCGCCAGAAAGATTGATCTAGAGACCCTCCACGACCAAACTCCCGACACAACAACATTTGGCACATCGTACCCGGCACACATCGCAATACAACTGCTCAGACCCGTCCTCCGCAAGGCTTCACCAGACATCATGGCGGAACACGAGGAATCGCTTGGCGGCAAGACTGTCTGGTAGGTGGTAACTTCTGCCGAGCTATACTGCCTTGAAACTTCCGAAAAACGTTAAAGACATTTCAGAAGAATTAACGCAAGTTAACGTTAAGTCTGTTCCGTTAGGTATGTGTAAAATTGCAATTTTTAGGGTTCCGTAGCCAAATGGAAAAAAAACGGAACCCTTATATATAGATTCGTCATGTCTGTCTGTCCGTATGTCACAGCCATTTTTTTTCCGAAACTATAAGAGCTATACTGTTGAAACTTGGTAGGTAGATGTGTTCTGTGAACAGCATTAAGATTTTCATGCAAAAAAAAAAGTAATAATAGTAATATAATTCCCCATACTTAGAACTGAAACTCATTTTTTTTTTCATCCGACACATGTACGTGTGGGATTTATATTTATGGATAGGTCTTCAAAAATGATATCGAGGTTTCTAAATTTTTTTTTATATTGAATAGTTTGCGTGACAGACGTTTCCAAAGTGGAAAAAGTGACTCTAACTTCTAAAATAAGAAAATGAAAAATCTAAAAAAACATACGATGTACATTACTATAAAAACTACTAACGAAAATTGTTTTGAACGAGATCTAGTAAGTAGTTTTTTTTAATACCTCATAAATCGTAAACCTCTTATTACCGCGTAATCTTTCATACAAATAACGTAAACTTTAATTTCATAAACAATAGTACGGGACCCTTTGTGCGGGAGTCCGACACGCATTTGGCCGGTTTCTTTTTTTACGTTGCATTAGTGAACTTATATGTTCACTTACAATTATAAAATCCACTCTACTGCTGTGATACGTTTCCAGCCATATCAACCGGAACTTTGGGTGAACCGTGAATGCGCCGCGCCGTGGTACCGTGCGGTAAATACTAAATAGTAGGCATTGGATTAACGATTAACGGACTTCTGCATATTAACGAAAGTTAACGTGTCCGTTAACATTTTTAAAAGTTAACTTAAAAGTTAATCCGTTAATCAAAATGTTAACTTCGTTAATTAACGATTAACGGGTTAACGAGTTAATGCCCAGCTATGGTGATAATGTTGATAAAATATCCTTAAGCAACTAACCCGCTTAGGTACCTAATATTTTGTACCTAAGTACCTACAACAAAGCAAAGGTGAAGACCGACGCCGTTTCTAAAGAAGATTTATAGGGCATCAAATGTAAAGATTTAGAAGGTGTGGTGGGTTATGACAATTGATAATAAGAGAGGGGCCTAAGAAGTAGTTTTCACTACGATAGTGGCCCCATGGGAATACAACATTATATTTACTTAATACGGGTTTGCTTCTCGCTTATTTTTTTTTGGGATGGGAAATCACCAAATTATACCTCCCGTTCTGGGTGGAGCGGAAGGGCGTGTCACTTTTACTGAAAACTAAAACCCATCATTTCTATAGTAGGTAACCTTTCGCACCATATACCTAAGTCCTCAGGGCTCAGAAGTCACGATGTGGAGACAAGGCGCGGCGTCCTGTGCGTGGAGCAGGCGGTGGTATCATCCATCATCAGCCTTCGATAAACGTTCGCTCCGTTCTCAAGAGGGCAAGGTGGGGCGTTGCTGCTGTGTTGCTGCTGTCTAAGTGGCTATTATATATATTACTGGCTTTCCGCCCGCGTGGAGTTCGGTTATATCGCGCTTTTTAAATTTCCCTCGGGAATATCAAATTTTTCCGGGATAAAAGGTAGCCTATTTTCTTTCTCAGGGTCTAAAGATTGTGCCAAATTTCATCAAAATCGGTTGAGAAGTTTAGGCGGGAAAGCGTAACAGACAGAGTTACTTTCGTATTTATAATATTAGTGTGGATAAAGTAGTGCTTGACCCAATCCCGCCCGATGGTAAGCAGTGGCACCACTGCTTACCATCAGGCGGGATTGGGGAAACGATTGCATCACTGTGATGCATTCGTTGATAGTAAAACGCGCTAGTTTATTAATTAGGCCTATTCACTCAGTTTTTTTGAGTGAAGGAAGATGCCAATTGAGCGAGGTGATGCAATGTTAAATTCAACAATGCTGCGCCAGAAAGATTGATCTAGAGACCCTCCACGACCAAACTCCCGACACAACAACATTTGGCACATCGTACCCGGCACACATCGCAATACAACTGCTCAGACCCGTCCTCCGCAAGGCTTCACCAGACATCATGGCGGAACACGAGGAATCGCTTGGCGGCAAGACTGTCTGGTAGGTGGTAACTTCTGCCGGCGGCCGATGTTATGGCCTACCGCCGAGAAAATATAGACCTCAAAGAGTAAAATAATAGACGTTCATACGCCTAAAGTCATTATAAACAAACAATATTGCCGTTTGAAATTGTCAATGCTGTAGTGATACAGTAAGGATGTTGCTAAATATCGATAGTTCAGCATGAAAAGTATCGATATTACTATGTTTTTAGTGACTTAGTTGCAACACGTAATAATGTCTATTGGCCGTATTTTTTTCTCATAATTAATCATATACATATTTACTGTAAACTAAAGTGTAGTATTAATGAATAAATTGTCAAAACCTGTAAACAATTTAAAAAATTATAACCGACCTAATTTATGTGATCGTGTTATGTTGGTTGTATTAATTGTTAGTTAGATATGTGGCTAGACACACGCATCTACAGTTGCGCGTTATCGATTTGTAATAATATTTTATTGTTATAATAATTTATTATTTATTAATTTATTTATAACTAGTTGCACCATGCGGTTGCGCGATATAAATAGTACCTATCCTTAAGACTGATTTACACCGTGCAATTTAATTACCTATAGCTTCAATTAAGTTGAAGCAACAATAAAAGTTGAATTGTCTAAATACCATGTCTAGACGATGCAAGTCATTTGTTGCATCAATTTTATTGTATGTCATAGGCAATGAAATTGCACCGTCTAAATCAGCCTTTACGTTAATCCCGCTTATAAACCACGTGTTTCAAGCATACCTACACATCAGTTTAGTAGATGGTTTTTACGTGAAACGGTGACAAAAAAAACATACAAACTTTCACGTTTATAATATTAGCTGCGCCCCGCGGCTTCACCCGCATACGTTTCAATCTCGTGAAAATATCGAGATAAAAATACCGTATGTTAATCTCGGTTATTATCTGCGTGCCAAATTATTTTAATTTCTCATACTCAGAAACTAGGTACTCAAGTAGTTTTTTTTTTATCTGATTATTGGGTGGAAAATGCTGAGGAGGGATCCTTAGAGAGGGAAAAAATCATACTTCCCATCGGAATGAACTTTAAAAACAGAACTGCTGTCAGATGTGAAGAGTTTTATGTCAAAGCGCCCGTGTGTTTAGAAACTCTAAACAGCCAGTGTGAACTTAGCGCAAGCTTCTTTGAGCAGAATAAGCCGCAACAATTACGCCGTGCGTTCCATATTTAAAAGTCGACATAAATTGGCGGGATACTAATCAGTTATGTATCTGTGACGGAATTTAAAAAAAAAATGTTGAATTAAGCAACTAGTTTTATTTTCTTCATATTTGAAATGAAAAGTAGAGTGTTTGACACGGGTAAAAGACATAATTCCTACTCTGACTATAGCAGAGTCTAAATACCTAGGGAATTGATTCTTTCTACCCTAGGGTAACAATCTACTATTTCGGGGGGTTAAAAACGAAACATTTTACACATGAAATGAATGTTTTGTTTGTTTTACAAAACTGATCCTGTATGACCCAACATTCCGAGCACCGTTGGGCTGTTAACATGCGCGTGACACAACACTAAAGAAATGCTTAATAGCCTAATAGGCTATTTGACAGATTTATAATTTGTATCTTGAATTACTTGGTTGCGGTTAAGAAGTTCACCGAAAGTATTTTTTTTTTTTAATTTTTAATACGTATTTCGTAAGAAACATGCAAATAAAAATTCAAATAAGCCGCCGAAACGCTTTATTCAGCAATATGGCGTTGCGCCTTGTAAGTGACGTCACAAGACGATATAATCGATTTTCGGTTCCACAGTGGTGTTTGTATTTATCTGTTATTTGTTGTAGTTTATCTAATAAAATGGTTTACAAGTGGTGTGCTGTACCGGGTTGTACAAATACATCGATAAAACACCTGAGAACACAGAACAACAACAAGTGCTGATGCGCGTATGACGTCATCGTGACATTAGCCAATCCGGATCGTTTCACAATATGTGGCGCGAAATACTAAAAGTAACACATATTTTTGTGTTTTTGGATATATTAATTGTTATTATTTTTATTAAAACTCATGTAAATGACATAAAGAACACTCATTTTATGCATTTAAAGCAAATAATCACAAAAAATTTCATACTGTCAAATAGCCTATTAATTACCTTTAAAAAGAAGTTCCATTTCTTATCGACGCCGTAGCGCCCCGTCCTGACTAGGTCTAAGTACCATGCGAGGAGTGTTGTCATGTCTAGTTGTACAATGAAGAGCAACCATATTTTTGCCACCGAAAATTTGTCAATATGGCTCTTGTGTATGTTCGAAAACTGGGTGCCTATGCCTAAAAACCACAAAAGTAATATAAAATTGCGCCCATTTTCTCCGAAGAAAAAGTGATGGATTTTGTTCTTATTTGGGTTGAATTTCAATCTGCAACCTGAATAAATATGCATCATAGGTAGTTGTTATTTTAGTCTAGTTTCCAAAATATGGAACTTAAAAGAAATTCAAAAATATGAGAAATTCCATTTCCGGTTTAGCCAAAGTATTAGTGGCGTAAATAAAATAGATAAACTAATAATCAATTCAAAGTAGGTACCGTAAAGTGGGGCTAATTGGAACTGATTGGAGCACTTTTTTTCTATGTACTTATGTTCACGAAAAATAAAGCTACTAAATTAGTAGCTATGTTTGTTTTTTTTTTGTACTTTTATACAACGGGTAACAAAAAGGGTATATACATATCAAGGGCATGGCATCTTTAGATGATATCAAACGATATCGGAAGGGTTTCAACTCAAAATAAAATACTCAAAAAAGTGGTACCAAATTTTCGTCTTCGTGTGTTTCTTAAAATAAAATCATAACAAACGTGGGAGCACACTACATACGTTAATAACTACTCGTTACCCGTCACGTTACTTGCCAAAATCCGATAAATGTCTTCAATATCTCTGTGCGACTAGTATGATAGTAGCCTATCACAGGCGGTGTTTTTCCTCATAACTTCCTAACATAAAGAGATAGGATTAAAAACCCTTCCAATATCGTTTGATATCATGTAAAGATGCCATGCTTTTGTTATGTATATACCCTTTATGTTACACGTTGTATAAGTATTTCTCATAATTATCTGTTTTTAATATACGGCTGTAAATAAAAAGAAAATCATCGAAAGACAAATAACTTGTACTTACCAACCCTTTCCAAATAAAGAACTTCATCCCAGAAATAGTAGATGGGTGCATGTGGCAAGATACAGCACAGTACAAACGTGTAATTCTTGTAGGTATACCACAAAAAGTCCAAAATATATGTAGACAAATATAGTACAATACCTACAATCTCTGAGTACAGATCTGAAAAAAAAACGAAACAATTGACAGGACTTAAATATTTTTAGTCCTCTATTTGTTCCGTCTGGACTAATTTTGACGGAACTTAGTATGAAGAGTTACTGAATTTATAAAAAAAAACACTAATAGCGATTCCCTAGTTCAAAAACTAAGCTAAATTTAAGTTCATTGCATTCTGTTCTTTCTGTTTCATTAAGAGAAGGACAAAAAATAATATACAGTATGTTAAATAACAGAGGGCGTTCCCTTAAACTCGTTAATATATATCAATAATAGATTAAAATGAAAATATCAGCATAGAAAAATAAGCATAAAAAATCCGAATAAAAAAAAAATCTAATTGGAAATAAATTTGAAACCTCCTGTTTTAAATCAAAATAGTAGTCGTCATGTATAAATAAATTGCGACGTTGCCGTCTTTCATGTTCGCGTGTACAGTGTGTTTCTTTTACATGTCAATTTAAAATTTTTATTGAATATTTTCTTATTGGACAAAATTTTAAAACATTTTGTTTTCAAATGGAAATATTTTTTTAGCATGTATGTATGCTATACTATTTCGGGTTAACGGGAACGCCCTCTGTTAGTTAACATACTGTATAGGTATGTATTAGTGTAGTCGCGTCAAATTAATATACTCCGCAGGCTAGGCAGAGAATTAGCATTCTCTGTCTATGCTCCAAAAAGAGTTTAAACATGGTGACTGAACATACCTACACATCAATTTACGTCAGACGCATACTAAGTAATTAATTTGACAAGACTAAACTAATAACTTAAATTTAGTTTGTGAACAAGGGAATCGGGTCCGTTGTATAGGGTAACTTAGACTTTTTGTCCCAGCAGCATCATGGATATAACCTCTACTAATAAATAAAGCTGAAGAGTTTGTTTCAACGCGCTAATCTCAGGAACTACTGGTCCGATTTCAAAAATTATTTTTGCATTGGATAGCCCATTAATCCAGGAAGGCTTTAGGCTATATAACTTGACAGCCTCCGTGGCGTAGCGGTAGAGAGCGCGGCCACTGCGCGGAGAGGCGCGGGTTCGATCCCCGCACAGTGCAAATATTTGTATGCATGAATGTGAATATTTGCACGGGTCTGGTCGTGTCTCGGAAAGCACGTTAAGCCGTTGGTCCCGGTTGCCATACGAACATCTAGTGGCAGTCGTTACAGGTTGTTGGAGCCCCTCAAAAGTCTAACTCAATGCTTAGATATCGCCTTCGGGTTGTGGAGGTCAGATGGCAGTCGCTTCACGGAAAATAATGAAGTTTAGCCAAAAATCAGCAGTTGGACTAGTAAAGCGGACCCCAGACTCCAAAGCTGAAAGGCTACGGATGCGACTGGGATTAACGCTGAGATGATGATGATGATGATGGCTTTAGGCTATATAACATCACGCTGCGACAAATAGGAGCGGAGCATAACTAAACCACGCGAACGAAGTCGCTGGCGGCCGCTAGTTTACAATATCCACGCGGATGAAGCCACGGGCACAAGCACCTAGCTTGTGCCCGTGGCTTCGTAACAGCTAAACAAAGTATAGGTATACTTACAATCCTGTGACAGAGTTGTAGTAATAAAGGCAAAGCACATTGTGTTCAGAAAGTGAAATACCATCGTGAAATAAATAATAAAAAAGTGGCTATGTGGCAATACCGGCTCCCCCGCCGCCTGTAGACATAAACATAAAATTAGTAGACTCACTATAAGTACAATATGTATGTAAAGAAAACCCTGTCCGATCCATGAAGGTATTGTTAGTTAGCGATAACTGATTTTACTAATGCCTACATACAAAGCCGGACTAAACTTCCAAAAAATATTGCACCTGAAAAAATAAATATTATTACGTAAAAAGAGTAAATTTAATACATGTGCGGTAGGCAAAACATGCGCGGGAAAAGGGGGACGGGGCACGCGGTATGCGGTCGCATGGCTCATAATAATATCGTCAAAATGGTGTTGTCACTTTTTTTAAAATTACCGAATTTTGGAGAATTTGGAAATAATTCGCGGAAAAAAAGATTATTTCAAAATTCATTAGTATTGTTACTAAGTTCATATTTTATTTGGTCATGTGTTTACCTAACCTTATGGATTATCCTTATGGATCGGCCGGAATTTTCTTTACATATTGCATATAGACATATAATAATATTCAAAATCAGTATTCAAAGTCATGAGCATAGGTCGGAATAGGTAGAGTGATTTTTGGTACTTGTATCATAAATGTTCACAGAAAGAAGAACGTGGATAAGCCATTTTCCCGGAATGTAATTTCGGATCCAAGTAAATGTTGTTAATGTTGGTAGTGGCATTATTACTAATCCATTCATTTAAAGGAAGGTTACAACACTAAACTAATTTATAATTTACTTGTTGAAAAATAAAAACAATCAAATTCCGATCGAAGATCGCATCATTAATATATTTCAATATTTTATTTTTAGCCTCTAATGAAGGGTATGGTTAAATTAAACGGTTTTACGACTTTATAGATAATAGAATTTATACCTATTTTTTTTAATAATCATCTAATTCCGTAAATCCGGAGGAAAGTCCATATTAATATACATACCTATACGTTTCCGATCAATCACCCCAATTCACTCTACCTATTCCGACCTATGGTCATGAGGTAGGTATGCACGGACGACAGCAGGTCAAGTTACCCTAATTTGTCAAATATTCCGAATCTATCTTGAGCCTTAAAGCTTTAGCGATAAAGTGGATTAATACAGAATTGTGACAGATTGTAGTAGCTTGACATGCTGTCGTCTGTTCATCGTCCGAAAAAACAACAAGACAATACTAATCAACAAATGACCAGCACAGCAGGCTATTATTTAAAACCATTCGATACGTTTCCAGACAATATCCAAATCCAAACATTAGTGGTTTTTTTTTAACAATAACAGGTTTAGATTTAGTGACTAAGTAGATAAGTCATAAGGACATTATTTCTAGCAGCCTACTTTAAGCCGAAACACCGAAACAACCTCAATGGTCTTACAACAGTCAAAATCTCTGCATAATTGGCCTTAAAGTTAAGAGTCAAGCCTCTCTGGAAGAGCATGTGGTTGCTGCCACACTTATTTGAACTTAGACAGTTAATCAATACAGACTAAAATGCAACACTCACCTTAAGAATTAATGTAACTGCGAAAGAGTACAAAATGCCTACTAATAAAGCTTCCAAGATATGTGCGCACCTCAGCACGCCTGCGTCTATACCCGAGTGTTTCATCAACTCCTGAAGAAAAATGAGGTGACTGGATTAACATAACATAACCTGTATTCCTGAAGGTCTGATTGGGACTGGTTGGGAAATCATCAAATGACCTCTCCCGATGTCTCTCTCCCCTGGGTGGAGCGGAAGGGCGTATCAGACTTTTACTGACTAAAACCTAGCCGTGTTTCTTCACCTACTTGAGCGCCAGGGCCGCGGATTCTTTTTTAACCAACCCACAACCCTGACTCAGGAGGCACCGGTCTTCGTGGACCCCGTCACAATGTGGTGACATCTCTTTGAGGCGCGCATGAAACACAACACGCCGTCGACCCGGGCGTGGTCTTTAGATACCGGGCGGCGAGCAACGGGCAGCTTGCCGCCAGCAAGGCCGCGCCTACGGTCGCCGGGAGTCCGATGTTGTCTCCCGACCAGGGCGTCTCCTGCGGAGGCTAGAAGCGAGTGGGCGCTGAAATTCCCGCTCCATCACGCGCTCCGCCTCCTCCTTTACCAGCATCACTGCTTCGCAGATGGAGGTGACGGCCTGCCATGCACTCTCGCTCCGGACCATGACCTGGACCAGGGCCGCACGCGAGAAATCGCCGACAATCGCCTCCACGAGGACACGGCTGTGCTCTATAACTCAAGTCGGGCAGACCTCCACCGTATGCTCCACCGTATCCTCAGGACGATCCCACAGTGGTGACACCTGGCGGTTCCTCCGCCTTATCTGGAAAAAGAACCTCCCGAAACGGCAGTGTCCGGTGAGGAACTGCGTCAGGCGGAAGGTGAGGGCGCCGTGGCGCCTCTCTAGCCACTCTACAAAGAGGGGACTTGCTGCCGTTATTGTGGCGTGCCCAACTTAAAGTACACCTAATCTGCAATCCCGACTTTTGCCAAACAAATTAAAGTTTATGGAAAAATAACTTTAGTACGTACGGACGACAGCTGGTCAAACTACCCGAAACTATCAAATATTCCTAATCAACCCTGAACCTTATAGCTTTAGAGATAAAGTAGAAAATCAAATAAGGAAATCTGACAGTTTGTTAGTAGCTTAATGTGCTTTCGTCTGTACACTTCAATTTACCTACACTACAATTTCAAACATTTTTATAACTCTTCAAGAGTGCTAGTCACTCTAAAATCAGTTTAATATACCCACTTTAAAAAAACAAACGATATTTTTGCTTAACTTTGAAATAAAACCATTTTGAAAATCGTTAGCCAGTTCTTTTCGGGATGGTCACAGAGATATGGGATAGTGGTGACGTTCGTGCGTTTGCTTTGCGCTGACCTTTAGTGCTTGGCCAGACCGAAAACGCGGCGCGGGGCACGGCGCGCGAGCGGTGACGCGCGCGGTTTGTCTGTCCGCAGTCAAGCGCGGTGTCGACGCGCGCAGTCAGTACGGAATGGTTTGAGATCCCCGCTCACCGCGCGGTTTCTCGCTTGCCGCCCGCGCACTCACTGCGGACACTTTCATGAACGAACTATGGTTTGAGTTGCACGCGTGCTCCTCGCGTTAACGCCGTCGCCGCGCCCGCGTGATCACTATGGACGCTTGTATTAAGTTTCATATGTTTGAGTCGCCCGCGCCGCTCGCCGCGCCCGCGTGATCACTATGGACGCTTGTATTAAGTTTCATATGTTTGAGTACGACGCACCGCGCCCGCCCCGTGCCCGCGTTTGAGTCTGGCCAAGCACTTACGTTAGCTCCTACACATGTATAACCATAGAAATCGTAATTGACTTGTTATTACGATTTCTGTGTGTATAACTATTGTGGGAACAATTTTATTCTAACCCGTTCAATCTTAACAACAGCCAGGTCTACTGCTAGACAAAGGCCTACCCCAAGGCCTTTTGGTGGAGGGGTTTGACATAATCCCCACGCTTAGCAGGCGGATTGGGGATTGCAGTAATTTGATATTCCACAGAAGAAGCGCTACTGCCCGCTTCCCTGGGCCTGTAGCCAATGTAACATCGCTTCATAGCGAAGCGAAATCGAACAAAACCAATGGCGGGAACGATTGACCACGCGACGCGATAAATCACGTGGTCAATCGTTCCTGCCATTGGTTGGTTTAGTATTCGATTTCGCTTCGCTAGGAAGCGATGTTACATTGGCTAGGGCCCTGGTGAGTTCCTTTAGTCGCCGCTTACGACACTCACGGGAAAATATGGGATGGTACTATTCTAAGCCCGGTACCACACAGGTAAGCACGCTTTTAGAGTAAAGTTATATTATTAAAGATTTTAGAAGACAACAATTTTCGATAAAAAATAATCTATAATTAACGATTGAAAATCGTTACGGATCATCAGAAACCCGAATTTTTATTCAACATTAGCTAACCTTCATTCCAGTTCTCCGTTCCACGACTATTCTCGTCGAATAAAAAAGAAAAAAAGGCAGCGGCCCAATAATGGTACATATTATCATGAATCGGTGCAGTGTCAATAAATCTGCCATTATGAATTTCGGTGTGGAAGCCATAATTATTTTCTAAAATAAAATATTCATTAAGTACAGTACACATCATCCGTAATTTATCTTCTTGGCAGTTGGCTCTTGTCCGATGAAGGCCAGCCCGCGCCGCAGCTGAGCCAGTACCTACATATAAACTCCCGACTATGACCTCTGAGTTTGTTTCGGCCGTTTCTTCTCAGAGATAGTACCTACTAGGAAACGCCGCGGTCATGAAACCGAACTAATAATAAAATATATCAATCCTGCCCTCCCTTGCTGTTCTCTTCAGCGACGCCCTAAGCCGAGATTCGTAGGTACCCCACAGGGGTGCCCTTGGCGTGTTGTCGCTTAGTTTTTAGTTGCCCTGGCTGGAGGCTTTAAATTAATTTAAGGTAGCCACAGGATAGTCCGGTTAAGTAGTCACGAAATCTCAAGGTAAAAAAAAAAATATTATATCAGTTGACTGCGGCTCCTCATACGCCTTCTAAAGATTCAGGGTTCTAGACCATTTTAAAAATAATAATTCAAGGCTATACATTTTACCACTACAGGGCAAGACCCATTCTCATATGGAAAAGGAAAGAGAACAGCCAGTTTATACTTGTTCTAAAGTTAACTATCTATGAGATACATATTTACCTGATCAATATTTTCTTTGCTCAGTAGCTCTATAAAGGACTTGTCTATGGCCCATTGCAACTGTCCCAAAAAAGAAGGAGCTATTTCAACTGCTAAACAAAAAGTAAAAAAAGAAATAAGTACTCAATAATGTAACTAAATAACAAGTTTTGTTTGTACAACATGTCCAGTTATATAACGATCCTTTAACTACCATCAAGCATGCAAAATGGTTTCAGTTATTATTCGTCTTAGAAACGATTGTCGTGACAATCGTTTCTAAGACGAATAATGGCGTATGCTGTTTCCTTATAATAGCCCCAAATAAAGTAATCTATGGGGTTGAGGTCAGGTGAGCGCGGAGGCCATGGAATCGGTCCACCGCATCCTATCCATCTGTTAGGAAATTCTTCATTCAAATAATCCCGGACTTGTGTCGCGTAGTGACACGGAGCGCCGTCACATTGAAATATCATAGCGCGTCTTAGTTGTAGATTTACATCTTCAAGCAAATCTTCAAAGTCATTCTCTAAGAAGTTTTTGTAAGTTGGTCCATCAAGTCTGCTCGGCAATTTTAATGGACCAATTAATTCGCCATTGAGAACACCAGACCGCACAACAGCATACGCCCGGGAGTATTCCAGTGAACAAGAACTGAGGCAGAAGATTTTAGAAGCAAAACGGGTAGTGAATGAAAACAGACAGGCGTTCCGCAGATTAAAACACAATTTTTTACGCAGATGTAGAATATGCATTGGCGCTGGCGGTGACCAGTTTGAAAATTTATTGTAAATTTAAATAAAGATTCGTACATAAAATTCTACTTTTTTTTCCTTATCTTACTTACACGATAGGTTTTCAGCTTTCTTAATCATTAATTTGCCTCAGAAATAATAGTTAATGCAAAAAAAAAAAAACAATTGTAACCAGATACGTAATTTTATGAATTTTGCTACCTTGGTGTTTAGAAAGCCCGGTTTTAGCCAAACTTGCTTTAAAGTACTACTTCTGTCGTCTGATTATGAAAGCTGAGAGTCTGGCGCATTTTTGAGAGTAAATAAGAAGTGAAATAACACTTGATTAGATTTTTAATGTACAGTTGAAAATTAAAGTCTTAATTCACGGAACGTATTTTTTTTAATTCTGACCAACATTTTCGTAATTTTCATCAAAGTTACGAAGCTAGTTATTTTATGTATTAAAGTACAGCACATGAGGATTCTGTTGCAAAAAAAATATCTTAAGAAGTCTTAATTAAAAAAAATAAAACAATTTTTATACTTGTCTTGTTGAAATTCCTCGAAAAGTAAAAAAAAATTCATAACTCGAAAACTATGAAATATCGCGGAACATACATGGGGGTGTTTCGGATACCCCACGAAATGCCGGACCTAATTTTTTTTTTTGACGTCAATCGATGGGCCAGCCTGTATAAAGCTGGAGAGTTTGTTTGTTTGAACGCGCTAATCTCAGGAACTACGGGTCCGATTTGAAAAATTATTTTTGGGTTGAGTAGCCCATTAATCCAGGAAGGCTTTAGGCTATGTAACATCACGCTGCGACCAATAGGAGCGGGGAATATAAAAAAAACACGGGTGAAACCGCGTGGCGCACCTAGTATTAAATAAAATTAGGCTGAGAATTTACGTTAAAAGTACAAAAGTTTGTTCCTCAAAAAACACATCTGACCATTCTAATGGACAGCTGCTACAACACCAAACATACCTTTTGGAGTAATAGTACGCAAAAGTCTATTAAAAACCCTGTTTGCGCTAGTCTTAGCCTCTCCAGTAATCACGCATATAGAATATTCTAAATCGGTTCTAAGTGATTCATTAATCTGAAACATAGTTAAAATAACAATCAATAAATTTACTATTAGTAAACAAATCATTGGAAGGCTAATGGAATTGTTAAGCAATAAGACGGGTAACTGGATTACTTACATTGTTTCTATGGTTCTGAAACTTTATCATTATTTTATGAATAACTCCAACTCTTTTCCAAGTACAAACTTGACTGTGTATTGCCACAGAAGAAAAGAAATACAAAACTAGTCAACGGCAGCACTACTAACAACACCTATAATCAACCTATATTTTACTGTTCCCAGTGCTGGCCTCCTCTCGGTGATAAGGAGTGGGCAATAATCCTTAATGTGGACCCAATGGGGTAGAATGTCACATGTGTTTCTTCAAGATATGCTTCAAAATGTATGCCAAGTGTGGTTCAGACTCATACGTCTCACAACCATCAATATGTAAGTCTGGGGTGATATTTCTGGGGCAATGATTTAACCGCACTACCCCCATCAACTTGCACTCTGCAGTAGACTGTTACTACTGAAAATCGCGACATATTGGCCAAAAATAAAAACCAAAATGAATTAATGCGAAAATAACTTTAATTCCCACTAAATAAAGTTCAGTTTACGCTACAACCTCAAACAATTTTATAAGTTTTTCATGGCACTTTTAAATCAACGTAATCATCATTACAATAAAATTGGTGTTCGTTTAACGTGGAATAGGATGGGAGTGTGCCGCACTTACACTCCTTCGGGCGTGTCTTAGATACGGATGACAGCCGCTAAAGCTTCCCAAAACTGTCAAATATTCCCAATCAACCTCGAGCCGTAATGCCTTAGCGATAAAATTGTAAATGAAATACAGAAATTTGACAGCTTGTAGTAGCTTGATGTGCTGATGTCCGTAGATTGCCAAAAACAAATAATAAATGTAAAAAGGGTATGTTTAATTTGATTGTATTACCTTAAACTTCACCTCAGCAACTCCATTAGAGGTTTCAAAGAATTCTACATATCTTATAGGAAAGTCTGAGCTCTCAAATTCCCATCGTTGTTTTGGTAGAATATCTTAAAACAAACGTTTTAAACATACATTACTTATATACTAAGCGTATATAAACATTTAAAACTTTAGTACCTATTATATGTATATACTTCCTTCTCTTGTAATTTTCCCCCGTCTACTTCCCCAATTCTTACAACACCTCCATATTCCATCCTAGCCATATTCACAGTATTACCCTAACTCAGCTGATGGCGAGTAGGAGTAGTCAGTCACCTGAGGGTATGAAGGAGTGCTGGGATTGTGAACCGAGCAGGTTGTAAGTCACATTACAACCAGATCCGCTAAGGCAACAAGCTCACTTTTTTCTAGATTACAAGCGAAACGGTGGCCCTAGCCAATAGCCGGGAGTAGAAAAACGGCCATAGTGTCCCATCAGAGCTCGAGGTCTGCAGAGGTTGTTCTCGGACAGCGCTGGAGGTAGGTAAGCGTCATACTGACGGAGTAAGTGACGGTTCGTGGGTCGTCGGTTCTTTTATTTAGTCGTCTTTGGACAGAACCTTACCAAAGTGGTCATTTAACAATTAACATTAGGTACCTCTCATTCTGAGCGACAGCCGTTTTGCGTGAATGTGACGCATGTTCCCTAATTATTTCTAGTTGTTGTGTTTTTGTAAACTTTTGCGTCACGTTTACAGCAAATAAACGTTTTGTCTTTCATGCTCTCTTTCTCTTGCTTATGCAATACGGTAAAGCTCCTTTTGGCATCTAGGGCTATCCATTTATTTATTTTATTTATCATTCCCGTTTTCTACATGATTCTTTAAACGCTATTTTGTTTTTCAGCATTTTTTGTACATCTTCATTTCACCATCATGTATCCTCTTGTACCATGCCTTTTCCTTTGGATTCTCCAAACACATTTTTAGCTACTCTATTTATATAACCCGCCATCTCTTTCTAACATTCATTCAGAGTTTTGCATTCCAAATCTTCTACATTTAAGGCTGTTTCCCCTCACTAAGAAGTTACTCGGTAGTAGGCCATAACATCAGCTGCCGGCAGAAGCCCTTGTCGCCAAGTGATTCGTCGTGTTCCGGCATAATGTCTGGTGAAATCGTACGGAGGACGGGTCTGAGCAGTAGTGTTGCAATGTGTGGCGGGTACGATGCGCCAAATGTTGTTGTGTCGGGAGTTTGGTCGCGGAGAGTCTCCAGATCAATCTCCCTCTAGCGCAGCATCATTTGGTCGTGTTGGTCTTGGGTTTAACATTGCATCACCTCGCTCAACTGCCGTCATCCTTCCTATTCCTTAGTTTTTTAAGTGAATAGGCTTAATAAACTAGTGCGCTTTACCATCAACGATTGCACCACTGCTTACCATCAGGCGGGATTGCAGTCAAGCACTAGTTTATAATTGTTAAACAAAAAAAGTAGTCGATTTGTGTCGCGTGGAGTCCCCTTTGCATTGCCAGGTCGAAAACAGTCCCAGTTTGCAGTTTGCTCTCCTTCGCCGTCACTTACAATCTCCTCATCCCCAATCGCCATGTACTCGTAGCCATCCTTCTGTTTTCCCATATGCCCAGTAAAATCACCCCCCACATACCTACACTTTCTGACTATTTTTTTTTAATAAGTATAAACTAGTGCTTGACTGCAATCCCGCCTGATGGTAAGCAGTGATGCAATCGTTGAGTGTAAAGCGCACTAGTTTATTAAGCCTATTCACTTAAAAAACTTAGGAATAGGAAGGATGACGGCAGTTGAGCGAGGTGATGCAATGATAAACCCAAGACCAGCACGACCAAACGATGCTGCGCTAGAGGGAGATTGATCTGGAGACTCTTCACGACCAAACTCCCGACACAACAACATTTGGCGCATCGTACCCGCCACACATCGCAACACAACTGCTCAAACCCGTCCTCCATACGGCTTCACCAGACATCATGCCGGAACACGACGAATCGCTTGGCGGCAAGACTTTGTCTGGTGGGTGGTAACTTCCGCCGGCAGCTGATGTTATGGCCTACCACCGAGAAAAACTATGCTATACTACACATCATCATCACATATATACTATCTTTCATATCCCTCATCACACAATCAAAGCCTATACATAACTCCTCTTTTATATTTTCCTCAGACCTTGACTAGTGTGCTTAGTCACTCTCTTTTAACATTCACACCATTTCGCTTGCCATCGCTTCCACAGTCACAAAACTTATATGATATATCGTTCTCTTAACTCTTTTTTCAAAGGCTTTGGCATAGTCGGCCGCCTCAATTAATCCTCTTTGAGAATGCTTTTGTTGGAAGTTTACCCGCCACCGTGCGGAAATAATAAAATAGACATCCCGCCATTTATTGGTCGTCACCTTATTGGTAGACCGCAGGGTGCACCGCGTGGAGTGGAGGTGAGGTTGACGTTTGGGGAGTCTGATTGTTATGCAATCCCTCTTTCACCTCCCTCTCACTCACACCTTCTATTAAGGATAAATCTATACTAATATATAAAGCTGAAGAGTTTGTTTGTATGTTTGTTCGCGCTAATCTCGGGAACTACTGGTCCGATTAATCCAGGAAGGCTTTAGGCTATATAACATCACGCTGCGACCAATAGGAGCGGAGCATAACTAACTCCACGCGAAGGAAGTCGCTGGCGACCGCTAGTAGCTTTTGATTTTGAAAAAGAACAAAAGGCTGCTAATAATAAATATTCCTAGATTATTACCTGACTCTTGATTTAAATAAGCCTCTGCTCTAGTCATCAGCCTTTTTGTAAAATCGTTAAAAGGTGAAAAAAATACTCTTATAAAAGGACTTTGGTTTTCTATTAGCTGAAAAAGATGCATACCTATATGTAATAAAATGGAGAGACAAGTAAAATAAAATCTGAGTGAATGGTGAGACTGAAAGATTCTAAGAGACTATAGGTAAACTGTGTTTTAATTTATACAATAATCCATACTAATATTATAAATGCGAAAGTAACTCTGTCTGTCTGCCTGTTACGCTTTCCCGTTTAAACCTCTTTTTTTTTTTTTTTTTTTTTGATATGGCATCTCGTAGGTGGCTACTAAGAGACCGTAACTACTTAATCGGACTTTCCTGTGGATGCTTTAATTAAAATTAAAGCCTCCAGCCAGGGGCACTTAAAACTAAATTAAAATTAGGCGACTACGCACTAAGGGCACCCCCTGTGGGGTACGAACCTCGGCTTAGGGCGTCGCTAGAGAGGACAGCAAGGGACGGCTGGATCGAAAGTTATACTTATGGTTTGATGACCACGGCGTTTCCTAGTACTAGCTCTGAGAAGAAACGCCGAAACAAACTCAAAGGTCATTGTTGGGACATTATGATAATTACTGGCTCAGCTGCGGCGCGGGCTGGCCTTCATCGGACAGGGGACGGGGGAGGGGGTTGCTACGGGGAGCGCGTCGCGATGGACCTCGGCGGCGAGGTCGGTAGGTCGGTCTGTTTTTGTGTACTGTGCTGGTGGCCCTATTGGCCTATTGGAGGAGGGTAATGGGGTCATCGGGGTCTGTGAGGGCATGCCGAGGACGGCGAAGTCGGGAGATGGTGGAGGGGGTGTAATTGGCGGCCGCTGCTATAAGAGGATTGTGGTGCTTGGTGGCAGTATCAAAGAAGCGTTTGGAGAGACGTTTCATGAACTGCTGAATGGTGGGGATTTTGAGATCAAGGTGGAGGATCTCATTACGGACGAACCAAGGGGCGTTTGTGGCTTTACGAAGGAATCGGTTTTGGACTACTTGCATCCTATGGATATGACGTGGCTTGGCATGTACGAAGACTGGACAAGCGTAGGTCATTATCGGGCGTATGCAAGCTGTGTACAAGCGCATTTTGCACCTGAGCGATAACTTGCTACGCGGGTTGAGGAGGGCGTGGAGTCGACCTAGAGCGAAGGCGGCGCGAGCGCGGACCGTCTCAATGTGCTCTGAAAAGTTGAGGTTTTGGTCGAGAATCACACCTAGGTACTTGGCTTGCTTCTCCCAAGGGGTCGACTTGCCGTCCATGGTGAGGGGTCGTGGAAGGGTGACACTGACCCGCGGTTTCCTGTAGAGTACTGCTTGGCTTTTTAGGGGGTTGACTTCAATTCTCCATTTTCTAAACCAATCAGCGAGCTTGTTGACCGCGGATTGAAGATGGAGGCGAATCCAGTCTGGACTGCGTCCCGAGCAGTAGATGGCTGTGTCGTCTGCGAACAGAGCGAGTTGAGCCTTACTGCTTTTCGGGATATCGCTAGTGAAGAGCGTAAAAATGAGTGGGGCTAGTACCGAGCCCTGGGGAACACCTGCACGGATGGGGCGGGGGGAGGAGAGCGCTCCTTCGATTTTATAGCGAAAGGTGCGGTTTGACAGAAAGTCCCGTAAGATGAAGACGAGACGATCAGGCACGCCGAGTTGGTACAGCTTATAGATTAAGCCGTTGTGCCAGACTTTGTCAAACGCCTTCGCTATATCGAAGTAAACTACGCCTATGTACATACCACGCAGGAAGCCTGCGTGAATATGTTCAGTGATGCGTAGGATCTGTTGCGGACAGGAGTGTTGGGTACGGAACCCGAATTGTTCTAATGGGATAAGGCCCTTGTTCTCGGCGTAGGCTCTGAGACGCTTATATATAAGCCCCTCATAAATCTTACCGAGAACTTTGAGTAAGCTGATGGGACGGTAACTGGACGGTTCGGCTTTAGGCTTACCGGGCTTGGGAATGCCTATAACTGTGGCTTCTTTCCACGTTTGTGGGAAAATGTTATTCCCCAGTGCACCATTGAGGATGGTGGCCAAGAGGATGATTAAGTGGGCAGGGAACAGGCGGATCACTCTGTTGGTGATGCCGTCAGAGCCGGGCGCTGGTTTAAACCTCTCAACCGATTTTGATGAAATTTGGCACAGAAAATCTTTAGACCCTGAGAGAGGACATAGGCTACCTTTTATCCCGGAAAAATTTGATGTTCCCAAGGGAAATCTAAAAAGCGCGATATAACCACGCGCGCGTTATATTTTAAAAGAGTGTCCATGGAGTTTCTTGCACGTTCTTCTCCATAGAGATCTACGCTTTGGAACGTGCAATTTAGCTTCACTTTTCTTGGACTGACGACATTGACTATTCAAAAGTACCAACTGTTGGTTAATTTGAAATAAACAATTTTGATTTGATTTGAACCGAACTACACGCGGGCGAAGCCACGGGCGGAAAGCTAGTAGGTTATAACGCACAAAGTAATACTCACAGTGGTGGTTTCAGGTTTCATTTTGGCGACATTTATTTGGTGGACTAGAAATAAAATAATGAATAGAGATACTCCACCAAACGTTTCCCAAAAACTGTGACAGTACCGGTAAAATCGCGTCTTCACACATTTCCACATTAAAACCCATAGCGGTATCAGAGTATTGTGTTTGTACATATTTGCTTTTTCAGAAATACTCATCCTATGAATACTTATTAATCATGGCTTGTGAGCTCGTAAATGACCAAAAAGCGCGCTGCGTGTTATTTAAATTTGGCGGAAAACAGAAACACGTCAATGTCACCTTGTAATAGTTTTTGTCAAATTTGAACTAAGAAATAAAAAATCAGTGTTACCGTAATCTGTGGTGTTACAATTCTTTTTATTAACGGTTTCCATTGATAAATTATTATACTCATTCGGAAAATTGAATATAATTTTTGAATTCTATTATTTTTTTTTTAATTTTTTGATATTCTATTACGGATGATTTTGACTAAATATATCTTGGACACCAATGACTGAAGGTGAAGGAAAACATCTTGAGGAAACCTGGACTTTAAGTCTGAAAACGCCAACCCGCATTGAGCAAGCGTGGTGATTACGCTCACGGCTCAATCCTTCTCTGTATGAGAAGAGACCTGTGCCCAGTAGTGGGACGATAAAAAAAGGTTGATGATGATGATGATTTTAACGTGCACGGATTTCTACTTGCTTCCATGTTTCAACATGAATAAGGTAACCAATATGGTGCAACAATATTATGACGTGTCCGTTGAAGTTTTTTGCCCGTTCTACGTATGTACGGACGACAACAGGCTATGATACTCGAAACTGTCAAATATTCCCAATCAACATTAAGCCTTAATGGCAGAATGGGGAAGAAAACGCAAAGCTATTTGCAGATGTCGCTGATGGCGTTTCTTCTTTCTTCTTCTTCCTCAGCCTATAGATGTCCACTGCTGGACAAAGGCCTCCCCAAGGCTTTCCACGATGACCGGTCTTGTGCTGCCCGCATCCATCGGCTTCCCGCGACCTTCACCAGGTCATCGGTCCACCTTGTTGGGGGTCTCCCTACGCTGCGTCTTCCAGTACGTGGCCGCCACTCCAGAACCTTGCTGCCCCATCGGCCATCAGTTCTACGAGCAATGCCCCTGCCCACTGCCACTTGAGTTTAGCGACTCGCAGAGCTATGTCGGTGACTTTGTTCTTCTGCGGATCTCCTCATTTCTGATTCGATCACGCAGAGAAACTCCTAGCATAGCTCTTCCATTGCCCTTTGTGTGACTCTGAGCCTTCGTATGAGGCCCATTGCTGATGGCGTTTGACCCATAACAATTAGCTGTCAGTCGTATCACGTTTTAGGTTGAGTTTTTTTTTGTGTTTGACGAGTTTTTTTTTTAGGTAAAGCAGAGCAATGTATTGTACATGGACTGTTTCAAGTTAAAAAAGGAGTTAAAATTCTAAAGGAGCTTCAGTAAAAGGACGAAAAGCTGATCTAATTACCAGGCAAATAACAATGCCCAGACTTTAAAATGAATGCAGACTTATTAGTGTTTTAAGTTACATTAATTTTGTATTAGGTTTAATGTTTCTTTAGTTATATTTAAGTAAATATTAATGTAATTATTATTGCCACATTTTGAAAGTTTCAACCCTATTAACCTAAAATTATTATCCAGACTTGAATCGTATGACCGAAATTTTTACTTCTTTACTTCCTCAAGAACAAGAAATTCAAGAGAAAAAAATTGATTTACCGCCTCCGGAAAGCTATGGAGACATCAACATAATCTTTACTGAAATCTATTTAAATATGCTGTTCTTAATTGAAATGCATAGGTATCTTTAGGGAAAGAGTGATTTCCATTACTATTGCAACAAATTGCTACACAACGCGGCATATTTTTTTATAAACAACGTGAACTCGATCAAATTACAATGGGTTTTGAACTTTTGACAGTTTATTTGGGTCAAACGATATCAGCGCCTCTAGTGGCGAGATTTGTCAGTTTTCTTCCCCATTGTCGACATCGGCACCATTGCCATAAACAAAAATAGAATTAAGCCTAAAAGCTCTAGAGATAAAGTTGAAAATCTAATATAAAAATTTGACAGATTATAGTAGCTTGATGTGCTGTCATCTGTATGTTACCAAGTTGTATAAAACGTTGTATTTGAACTTCATTTATTAAGAAAATAAATTACATCAATTGAATAAAATGATAATATAATTACATCTCTAAGCAAATACCTACATAAATTGTGAAATAAAAACCTCTAGAAACAAAAATTATAATAAAAACATTGGTCACACATTTTTAAATTAATTTATATGAGATCTTTTATCCTTTACAAATAAATTGCATTGTAATATTTCAGAACATTCATTTATCGAATAGAGTTTTTGAAAATAATATGTACTACTTTAAGTTTTCCATAGAATAAAATTATTACATTTCTTTGACTATGGTCACACCGGGAATCGGCCATATTGGAAATATTTAGTGATTTGGAAATTATCGTCTGCAATGGAGTCATATTTTTGCTTATCAAAATTTGATCATATTTTTGTTGAGAATTCGCCAAAATTATGTCATTTGTCTATCGTTTCTCAATCCGGTCGCGGTCATTGCAGAAATTCCTCGGTCGTTTGACAATATTCGCCTGAGAATAATATTGTTATATTCATTGTCGACCCTGGAGACATCTTGTGATAAAAAACCATTATTGCGGCAAGTTACTTGGCTGTCTGATTTTGTCTTCACGTGAAACGAGTAACAAAATTAGATTGGTGCATTGGTGCTATTTAGTGTCCGCAATCATGGATGTGTCGTGGGGTAAGTAGTAGTAGTAATATGCGTTAAATTATATTTTTTTACGTTGACTTGTATTGTGATGTCCCTGCGTGGTTATTTCCAGACGCAGATAATTTTGAGCCTAAACTACCAACCACGTTGACTACTTCGAATAAATGGGAAGGCGAAGATGAGGAAGAGATCGTGAAGGTAACGTGTGGTTTGCCAAAAAGTTTATTTTTGTTTTCATCTGTTATTACGTTAGTGTTTAGTGGATTTCTGCGAGTTTTTAGTACATAACCTCAATCTATGTGCATACGTGTTGACGTCAGTAATATTGCAGGAAAGTTGGGAAGACGAAGAGGAGGAAAAGAAAGATGAAGAAAAAACCGAACTTTCTGCGCCTGCTCCGACGAAACCGAAGAAGAGAATCCAAGACAAAATAGCCGAAAAAGAGGTGAGTAAGAAAAAAAATACAACATATGTCACAAACTCATGAACTTTAGCAACACAAGGCCATTGGATAGTTGAAATCTTTGTCATAGGGCGTATGTTTTGGTTATTTGACGTAACAGTTATTACAGTCATTGTAGAATTGATAATTTATAGAGTTCCTTATAATTTCCAGTTGTGCCACAAGATGCTTGCTTGTATGATTTCTAAATTAAGGTTAGACAAAGCTTACTAGTTGTACATGCATCACAGACTACAATAAACCACATGCATGGTCTGGCTAGGTTAGACAGTGAAAGGTCTAAAGCCACTTTACAACTGGAACAAAATGTTTCTACAATAGAAAGTCACAATTTATTGAACCTGTTTAACATTCTGTGTTTCTTACATGTTGCATGAATATTATCTGTAAGTTATTTTAATTAGCTAGGCAGACATTTTACATGCAATTACATCATTTGACCCCTTTAAAACTGGTGTGTACAGAATATTATTCAGATGTAATTTTAATGTGGTAACCGTGTTTGAACTAAAAAATGTTATATCTCAATGAAACATGACATTTGGGTATCTTCAGGCTAGACTGAAGAAGGCTCTTAATGAACGGCAGCAGGATCATGTTTAAGTGCAAATTAAAACATTATTTAAAATAAAAGAACTTATTTACATATTAAAAACATGTCATCATGTGTTTTTACTTGAGGAAATAAGACACATTCACTTTTTGGTTGTAAACCAATCAAACCATCTAATTACATCTTGAACACAGGTATATAAATAAGATTGTGAAAAATACTTCTAAGACAGAAAGAAGAAATGTTAGGTTTTAGAAAATGAATATTTATCCAGATGTAGTGGGTACCTAGATCATCTAGGTACCCAGTACAGTCTGTCTGATATAAGGTACCATCTAGGCTAGATGGTACCTTATATCAGACAGACTGTCAAGTAATATCAAGGCGCTGCTGGCCTTTCTTGAGGAACTGAGGTGAACGGAATAAGTAACTCTAATTTTCCCAGATCCCAACATTATATGGTTATTCGTTTGTACCTCACTTATTCTTAATTTAGGTCATCAACACTGTTCTCAAAACAATCATCATCATCTCAGCGTTAATCCCAGTTGCATTTGTCGGTCATCTCTTTTTCAACCTTTGGAGTCTCCGCTTTACTAGTCTAACTGCTGATTTTGGCTAAACTTCAATATTTTCCATGAAGCGACTGCCATCTGACCTCCACAACCCGAAGGCGATATCGAAGCATTGTGGTTAGACCAATTGTTGGACGGTTGAGGACTCCCACAACCCATAACAACTGCCATTAGATATTCTTTTGCCAACCGGGACCAATAGCTTAACATGCTTTCCGATGCACAACCAAAACGACTGTTCTCAAAACAATGAAAAGGAAGAAATATTAGGAATTTTTATTCCCATAGAACTAAAAAAAATCGAAGACTATTCTAAGAAGAGAGTGAATGTGTCCACCAGTGGGAACACTAAAATCTGTTTCCAGATATGTATAACCCAAAAATCAATATTATTGTATCAAACAAACTTAAGGACCAAGGAATAAATTAAGTTATTATCCAGCTAAAATTGTTTCTAGTTAGTTCAGTTAATGTCTTTAAATTCTAAAACACCCTTTTAGGCATTAAATTAACATGATTTACAACTTTTGTCAATAATGATAATTATTATTACCTAAACATGTCCCTGATAAACCCTTAATTATGTTGATGATGCAGCAAACATAATTATGAGAGTTTTGTATTCATGGCTAATGACAGATTCCGTTTCTTCCAAATTATTTCTTTTCTTGTTTCTTTTATTTTTATTGCCATGCCATTCCATTTATTTCAATCAGTAATTGTTCCGGGTGTGGCTGTTTGTATGTGAATTTAAATGTTTGTAAACGCACCCACAATACAGGAGTAATTGCAAGTGAGGGGCAAAGTATTTCTTTTTTTAAAAAGTCATTGATCTTCATTTTTAATCATCTGTTTATGTGTCCTCTCCAACCAACCACTCATATTTAAAGAATGTCTAAAGCCTTCTGATAGAGTTCAAGATAAAATAGTTCCCAGGAGTATAGGACTACTCATTTGTGTCTTGACAGTCAGACAGACCACTTCACATCAATTCACTGAGTCCACTTCCGGATATATTATGAGCCTTTCTTTTTCAGGCTACACCACAGCACCCTGTCCTCTACCTTTCACATCCAGTCGCACACTTATTTTGTAATAGATGCAGAGTGTAATGATTAGGTTAAACACTCCCACCTGCATCGCACACAGCCACCTTAGGTTGTTGGTTCACCTAACTGGGGGCATCCCACAATATATCTAAGTCTATTTACAATCTAGGAACTTTCATAAAGGTTTCTCTACATATCTTAACTATACTTACAACTTTTTCTTTGATACTTTATTGTGGTTATAATATAATCCAGTAATACATATTATATTCCTATTTCAGCGTCTGGAACGCGAGAAGGCAGAGCGTTTATCTGCAGAAAAGGTAGCAGAACTGACCCCTGAACAAAAGCTCGCAGAGAAGCTGCGCGCACAGAAAGCTCAAGAGGAGTCTGACTTACGGCTCGCCCTGGAAACCTTTGGTGAGTGCCTTCTTTGTTTAAAACTAGTATTTGCCTGTGGCTTCATATGTGTGGAGGTTGGATATTATCCATTGGGAACAGGTATTGTATAACTGGTACAGCATGGTGCTAGCTTTCGATTTGAATTCAGAAAGAACTCCGGAAGATGAAGCACTGATTGCTTTATAGCCTAGCAGTTTAGTTAGTTAATAATATAACATCATCACACTTGTAATCACCAATTGGTTGGGCAAATTATGTATTTGTAGTAAACTCTGATATTGTAACCAGAGACGAATCTGTTGATATATATATTTACAAAAATCAATCTTTAGCCAATTCTGTAATAATCGATATATTGTGGGTACTTATTTAATAAATAAGTAAACCCCTACTACCCACAACATCAGTCTCTCTCTTGGTTGTTTGCGCTTCCATATAGTCGGACATATAACCTTCCTAGTGATTTTTAAATTGGCTGATACACAGTTATAAAAAGCCTATAACTCGTTTTATTAAAGTGTTAGAACCAAGATATCCTACAAAATCCAGACTCAGTGTCCAATTATAGTTCATAATAAGAAAATAAACTTTTATTCCAGGTGTAACAGCTGATCAGCTTTCACTCACTGGCAAAATCGACGGCTTCCACCCAACCTCAAAGGAAGAATTCGCAGAGTTTACTGATATGCTCACCAAGAAAATAAGCACATTCAAGGCCAGTGAGGAGTTCCCAACCTTTATTGATGAATTGATAAGGAATATTATTGTTCAAAGTAAGTAGACTACTGTTTGTGATATGGTTCTGTTAAATAAAAAGTCCAGACTGTAGAGCATACAACATATACACATGGCTTGAGAAAACGTTCATCAATAAGCATCTTATTGTGTGTCCGATCTGTTTATTGGTTTACTTTTAGACTACAAATAGCTATTTACACCAAGTGCTGATTTATATAACAAACTAAACAAATAAATACAAAAACAAAGAACTTCTTTTTTACCACTAAGGAGGAAAATGAATTAGTAAGTCCCGCATAAACGCTGTGATGATATCTATTTTCTTTACCTTTAGTTTATGTTATTTATTGTAAATAAGATCATCAAAGGAAACCCCCTTATGTTGCCACACATCTTAGTTTCCTTTTACAAACCCATTATATTGAAACTGTTTTTATCTTCAGGCCAATTATTCCGTGCCAAAGATTCCGTGAGGTTTGTCATTATTTTATAGTTGTCTGGTAATCTGAGGTGTAATTCTCATAATTTTAAGAACATTCAGAATCAGATATTTTATTTGTAGAACATAGGGTAGGTATTACAGATGGTGATGTCAATATAAAATGAACACTATGTCTTGCCTTCGAATGCGTACAAATATTCACAGTATAATTATCATAAAATACAATTACACTTAAAAAAAGATATAATCATACAGTCGAAATTAATAATTAAAACAAATTCAGAGGTTAAATAAAACAATTCCTTAATAACAAAACCGTCCCTATACCAATTGATCCTCCAAATATTCACTAAGCTTATAAAAAGTCTTCTCGCACAACAAATAAAAAAGAGCCTTTTGAAATGTGTTCACAGTCTGACCTGTCTCAATCTATCAAAAAATACAAGTCCTAGTTTCCACAAACAGTTTAACTGTGCACATCGCTCTGTGAACTCATTCGGACGGTACCGTTTGTAAAAAATGAGAATTATGTTAAAAACATACAAATTACAATTGTTTTATGTTAATAAAAGGCCATTTTGATTACAAAGCGTCATAATACTAGATCATTTTACTCATGACGTTTTGCAATTAAGTTGATACATATGGACTGAAGTCTGAAATGTAAATAAATAAAATTCCCTTGGTTGTGACATTAGTCTGCCGCCGAGATGAGACTGCAACTAGATTTTGTTTTACCGGAATTGGTCTTTTTTACCAACCATATTGACTAATAAACCTGACATAAACAGATGCACCTGGACCCCATATTTGACATCCAGCAACAGTCTTATCTTATCTCTACATGCACATGGATGATGTTAAACTAATCATTCTGAATATTCTTTTTTTTTCAGTGCCATCTGCAGACATAAAAAGGATAAAGTTGTCAGTAGACAATATTTACATTGAGAAGCAGAAATCTGAGAAAATGGACAAATCCAAGAAGCCGAACAAGGGCAAGGGAAAGGCTAAATTAAAAATTGAAGGCGATAATGTGAGTATACGTCATTTATGACTGATATTTGTGTATATGAGTTTATATGTTTTTAAACCCACCCATGATACAGGAGAAATTCTGAGTGTGGGGCAACATATATAAAAAAAAAAAAAACAGAAAGAATAGATTTTTTATGACTGGCAGCACCACGGGGTTTCACCAGCATAAAATTATCCTAATTGTTAATCTAGGTCTATACTTCGTTCGCGTGATTTAGTTATGCTCCGCTCCTATTGGTCGCAGCGTGTTATAATATCCTAAAGCCTTCCTGGATTAATGGGCTATCCAACGCAAAAAGAATTTTTCAAATCGGACCAGTAGTTCCTGAGATTAGCGCGTTCAAACAAACAAACAAACTCATCAGCTTTATATATTAGTATAGATGTATATCTTACTAGGATTATTTGTGAAACCTATACTAGTAATAAATAAAGCTGAAGATTTTATTTGTTTGAACATGTTCATCTCTGGAACTTTCAGTCAGATTTCAAAAAAAATTACAGCTTAAATTAAATTATTGAGAAAAGCAATCGGCTATGTAACAACACGCTAGGATGTGTAGGAGTCGGCCACAAAGTCTAATAGTAAGCGATGCTATATGCAACAGGGTAGGTCAAAGATACAGACGATAGCACCTCAAACTACTACAATCTGTCAGATTTCTTAAGATTATTAACTTTGTGTCTAAAGCATTAAGGCTCAAGGTTGATTGGGAATATTTGACAGTTTCGGGTAGTTAGGGTTACGCTGATGATGTCGCGAGCAGTTGCTAGTCATCATCATCATCTCAGCGTTAATCCCAGTTGCATCCGAAGTTTTCCAGCTTTGGGAGTCTGGGGTCCACTTTACCAGTCTAACTGCTGATTTTTTACCCGACTACGGCAAAGCAAAAGGAGGGTTATGATTTTGACAGGCTATGTATGTATGTATGTATGTATGTATGTATGTATGTATGTATGTATGTATGTATATTCATCTGTTCCCTCGTACCTTCTAAACTACTTATCAGAATTCGACAAATGACATATCATTAGAAGCGTCTTAATTGTCCGTTGGTTATAGGCTATATAGGGTTTCACAAAATCTAAGGTGGCGCCCTCTAGCGGACAAAACATACAGAGTAAAAAAATAAAGTTGAGATAAATATGCCGTGTTTGGTATCATTTGAAAGCGCTTTTCTTGTACATTTTGAATATATATATATATATTACTAGCATTTGCTTGTGACTTTACTTATATTCACGTTACATATACCTACCTACCGTAGCACTTAGACGTGTGACTACGCCTTTCCAAACATGAAAATTTATCTCTACATAGTGAATATTGCATACCTCAGATTAGTATTGTATGAGATTATTGTCAATTTACAACGAAGGCATCTTGGTAGAGTCTACTGTGTCCATTTACTTGCAACTATATTAGCAACTTTGTTCAGTTCAGTATTCTGAAAATCTTGTTTTAATACTTTTTCAGCGTCGTTTTTTGTCGTAGTTGGGTTTTAGTTTTTTTACTTTTGACTAAACTTCGATATGTGAACAGTTGCTAGTGTTATTATAACATAAATTGCTTTTTCTTTCTAATGTTATAAAAGACCTAAAACTGCTTACCATCAGTCGAGATCGAAGTTAAGCACTAGCTAGGCCTCGACGCCGCTTGATGGTAAGCAGTTACCAATTGGGTTGTATTCTAAAAAATAATTTAATGTCCATCAGATAGATTTATAAAAAATATTGAACACGTATTTTTTATTTTTTCTTTCATTCAAATAGGAAGATATATTGATTTGAAATGTCGCGTGACGTCACGCCGTGGTACGAAATATACCACGGCGTGACGTAATTAGCTCCCACTTTACTACGCTATATTTCAGTAGTTTTTGGTAATTTCGACAAAATAAAAATATCGGTCTTAATTTTTTTTATTGTCTACAAAGACGGACTAATTATTTGTTTGATTTTCGTACCTTGGACACATCCCTATTCTTTCATCATCAAAAATATTGTGTAAAAGGTTCTACGACTAAACCTGTTATGTCATGTGTAAAACAGTCACTATCTCTTGCACTACGTTGTCAACCCGATAAGATTAAAACTACGTGTTTTTATAGTTTCAGTTATCACACGCAACAAGCGATTACTTATCGGTAGGGTTGAGACATCAGTTATTAAATCACTTCTTCTAGTTCAAGTTTGCTTCACTTATCATAATATAAAGTGATTCAATTATTTACAAACAATATGATAATGTTACGAATGGACCTTATGTCGATGGCATAAGGTTCAATATCGCGTGACAAGCAGTGTGTCACTTTTAAGTCCTATTTCGGCAGATCTAGACATTTTCTAGGTACAATAATAAAACGCATTGCTATACTTAGGACGGCCTATCGAATGGTACAGGTCTCAACAGTTTTGTCAACAAAGTGTCGACATCGAAATTTCTAGAAACCCGTTTCCGGGAATTATCGTAGGTACTTACTTGGCCGGTGACCTCGAAGTTATGCAGTATTATTATTACGCCTAGAGGATTCTGGAACGTTCGATCAGCTGGCCTATATATAGGCGGCGCGACGCCGGCGGACAGTCAGTCTACACTCGACTAGCGATACGAAAACAGCGACAGTTAAGAAGCGATCTTAAAGAAGACCTACTGCGACAACTGTAACGAGAACTGTGAGTACTACGTGGAGTAACATCTGTACTGTTATTGTGTGTTTAAAACACGGACTTCGTGGACATAAGGGAAGACTTCGGTGCAACGTCAGCGACATTCTACTTGTCATTGCCTACAATCGACTGTACCTTCGTTGCTAATAAACTTCGTAACCCTTAACCGGCATTTTAGTACCCCTAGCCCGTAACAATTGGTGTCAGAAGCGGCATGCCAGTCACGCCAAGGGAAGACGAAAGAGTTCGCACGCGACGACAAGCAGCGATGGATTTGGCGCGTCAAGAGGAAGTATCACTTGGTGTCCCTGCACCCGTAGAAGATGCGGCGGTCGTAACACCGACGAATGTGAGTGCGCCTACTACCACCACCACTGCCGGAGCCAGCGGACCCGATTTTTCGGCGTTACTGGCTCACTTGACGGCGCAAATAAAGCTGAGTATAGAACAATCCCAGGCAGCAACCCAGGCTCAAATAAAACAATTCCAGGTGGAAACCCAAGCAAAAATAGATGAATCCCAGGCAAAATCCCAGCAACTAGTATTAGAACTAAATAAACAGTGGAAAGAAACCAAAGAAGAGGTTAATGAGCTTAAAATAAAAACAGCACAACAAGATGCCCGTATGGACCAGCAAGACATGCGTATAGACAAACAAGATGCGCGTATGGAGAAACTAGACAATACCATCATGGAGTTTGAGAAAGAAATACAGTTTCTCCATAAAACGGTGCAGAAAGGAGGCATTAAAGGTGTGGTACCTGTACCCAGTGCTTTGCCGACCTTCAAGGTACCTCATTTTGACGGAACAACATCATGGGTGGCCTTCCGTCTACAGTTTGAAAAAGTCGCAAAAGGCAACAATTGGGACGACGATCAAGCTCTAACGGCCCTTATGCTTGCTTTGCGTGGTGATGCCGTACGAATCCTCGAGAATATTTCCGGCGATTGCAATACCCTAGCCTGTCTGTTAGAAGCGTTGGAGTCTAGATATGGGGAGAAACACCTGGAACATGTCTACAGGGCTCAACTCCGCGACCGCACACAGAAAAGCAGTGAGGGTTTGCAACAATGGGCATCGGAAATAGAACGTATGGTTCGGAAGGCGTATGCATCAACACCGGGATTGATTGGCGCTACTACTCTGCGATTCTTTACTGATGGGATTCGAGATGCAGAAGTCAGGGCTGCTGTACGTCTGGGTCACCATCAGACCCTGAAGGCAGCTTTGACGCATGCTCTGGAGGTGGAAGCAGTACGTCAAGATGGCCCACAACGCGACCGTATTCGAGAAGTGACCGCACATATAAAAGCCCGACGAGGACCAACTTGCTATGAGTGCGGCGAAAAGGGGCACATTCGAATTGATTGTCCCAGGAAGGCCAAGGGAAGAAGAACTTCTTGGTCACGTGAGGAGGTCCCGGTGATGGCGTGGCGCAAGCGCGATGCGAAGGTCCAGCCCGAGCGCCCGTGCGAGCGATTCGAGTGGCGTGAGCGGAGCGACCGCAGCGGGCACCGCGAGCGACCCGCTGAACGAGAGCGGGAACGCGTCAAGGACCTGGAGCGAGACCGAGACCGGGAACGCGAACGTCCCGGCAACCGAGAACACGAGCGCGAGCGGTCGCGCGGAAGGTCGTGGAGTGACGCAGACGCACGGCGGGACAAGGAAGTCGAGGACGAGGCGCGTAAGAAGAAGCGCCTCGAGCAAAAGGCAAGACAAAAGGATCGCCGTCGCCAGGTTACTTCAGGAAGTAAGGGCCGACATTGTGACAAACAGGAAAATACAGAGAACGTGCGTATTGTCCAGGTGAATGATTTGGATGAAGACTGGAATAATCAAGCAATGAGAAACGCACAGAAAGAGGACGGTGATCTGAGGGCAGTAATTGAATGGAAGAAACGTGGCCAAAGGCCCACTTGGAGTGAAATATCAGCGCTTAGCCCAACAGTAAAAAGTTACTGGGCTCAGTGGGACAGCCTGATAATTGATAATGGAGTTCTCAAGAGGAAATGGGATTCACCCAGTGGACAGGAGGTCACCTTGCAGATAGTTGTTCCCGGTGATAAAGTCGCGTCAGTGCTACGACAGGTGCACGACGGAGTATCCGGAGGACATCTTGGAGCAAAGAAAACCCTGGAAAAGGTGAGAAAAAGATTCTATTGGGTGCATTGCCGCGAAGACGTAGAGGACTGGTGTAGAAAATGTGTAGCCTGCTCGTCAGTAAAGGGACCGCAAATGAGGGCCAGAGGTCGGCTGAAAGTGTACAATGTTGGTGCACCATGGGAAAGAGTTGCTGTCGATATAGCTGGGCCATTCCCTGTTACTGAAGAAGGGAATAGGTATATCATCGTCATGCAAGACTATTTCAGCAAATGGCCAGAAGCTTTTGCAGTACCTAACCAAGAAGCCCATACAGTCGCCAAAAAGCTAGTTCACGAGGTGTTCTGTCGATTTGGCATTCCTTTGGAGTTACACTCTGACCAGGGTAGAAACTTCGAGTCTTCACTATTTCGAGAGGTTTGCCAACTGCTCGGGATACACAAGACTCGTACAACACCGTATCACCCACAGTCAGATGGAATGGTCGAAAGATTCAATCAGACGTTGGAGAATCATTTGGCCAAAGTAGTGGAAGAACATCAAAGGGATTGGGACCAATACATTCCACTCTTTTTAATGTCATACCGCTCAGCAACACATGACAGCACAAACTGCACACCGGCGAAAGTCAACTTCGGCCGAGAAATTAGACTACCCATAGATGCACTAACCGGAACACCTCCCGATGCTCCTATCCTAGCCGTCGACTATGTGGCCGACCTGCGGCGTAAATTAGATGGAATACATGAGCTAGTGAGAGAGAATGGTCTGAAAACCAGTGAGAGGATGAAGATCCGATACGACCGCAAAGCTAACGTGCCCGGATTTGAAGAGGGAACTTTAGTATGGTTACATAATCCCATTAGAAGAAAAGGAAAGACTCCAAAGTTCCAAGCCAAATGGGAGGGTCCGTACACGATAGTAACCAGAATAAACGATGTCACCTACCGGATTAAGAAAGGACCTAGAGGGAAGCTGAAGGTCGTACACGTTGACCGCCTAGCTCGCTATTATGGATCAAATCATGCTCGGGACAAGCATGACTAAGAAGGGGGCAATGTTACGAATGGACCTTATGTCGATGGCATAAGGTTCAATATCGCGTGACATGCAGTGTGTCACTTTTTAAGCCCTTTTTCCCCAGATCTAGACATTTCCTAGGTACAATAATAAAACGCATTGCTAGACTTAGGACGGCCTATCGAATGGTACAGGTCTCAACCGTTTTGTCAACAAAGTGTCGACATCGAAATTTCTAGAAACCCGTTTCCGGGAATTATCGTAGGTACTTACTTGGCCGGTGACCTCGAAGTTATGCAGTATTATTATTACGCCTAGAGGATTCTGGAATGTTCGATCAGCTGGCCTATATATAGGCGCCGCGACGCCGGCGGACAGTCAGTCTACACTCGACTAGCGATACGAAAACAGCGACAGTTAAGAAGCGATCTTCGAGAATACCTACTGCGACAACTGCAACAAGAACTGTGAGTACTACGTGGAGTAACATCTGTACTGTTATTGTGTGTTTACAACACGGACTTCGCGGACATAAGGAAAGACTTCGGTGCAACGTCAGCGACATTCTACTTGTCATTGCCTAAAATCGACTGTGCCTTCGTTGCCAATAAACTTCGTAACCCTTAACCGGCGTTTAAGTACCCCTAGCCCGTAACAATAATATCTACTTTACAGACGCCATTTATTTCGCTATTGTGTCTTTGTAGCCATGGAAGGCACTTTTCGCAACATGGTCATCAACTGTTCGTAATCAGCCTATGATATTCCCACTCCTGGGACGTAGGCGTCCTCTCAGTGAGAGGGAGTGGGCCGTAATCTGCCACGCGGGCCCAGTGCGGGCTGTTAGATGTCACAATATGTCTTCGAAGTTTTGGTTCTAGTAGATGTCACATACTGGTTACTTCAATGTTTTCCTTCACCTTTGTGAGAGCAATTTACACAAAGTAAAGCGAGCAGCTGATCGATTCTGTCAAGAAAAATCTCACAGTATTGACAGCCTCCGTGGTGTAGCGGTAGCGAACGCGGCCGTTGCGCAAGGAGGCGCGGGTCCGATCCCCGCACAGTGCAAATATTTGTGTGCATGAATATGAATATTTGCACTAGTCTGGTCGTGCCTCGGAAAGCACGTTAAGCCGTTGGTCCCGGTTGCTATACGAACAACTAGTGGCAGTCGTTACGGGTTGTTGGAGCCCTCAAAAGTCTAACAATAGATCTAACTGCAATGCTTAGATATCGCGTTCGGGTTGTGGAGGTCAGATGGCAGTCGCTTCATGGAAAATATCGAAGTTTAGCCAAAAGCAGCAGTTAGACTGGTAAAGTGGACCTCCGCTGGAGGAGCTTCGGATGCGACTGGGATTAACGCTGCGATGATGATGAGTACTGACAGTATTAGTTGGAATAACTTATAATATCGCCTTCGGATTGTGGAGGTCAGACGGCAGTCGCTTCACGGAAAATATCGAAGTTTAGCCAAAATCAGCAGTTAGACTAGTAAAGTGGACCTCCGCTGGAGAAGCTTCGGATGCGACTGGGATTAACGCTGCGATGATGATGAGTACTGACAGTATAAGTTGGAATAACTGTTAACTCAACGCTCATTTCACTTAAGTTCAGGGTGAAATGATTACAATCAATCGCACTGCTGTTTTTCGACGATCAAGACCAACCGTGCCATATTAATCTAGACTTTTACTTCATCCACTACTAATTTCTGCCGCATATAATTTCTTATTCCTTCAACCTGCCTCGTCGCAATGCATTTCCTGCCACTGCCACACTCCTGGTCACTTCGTTTTCGCTCAGCATTCTCTGACATTTTTATCTGTAATGCGCGGCCCCTAAGGACTATAGCGTCATAGTGTTTTCGAAAAGTGATGTAAAGGATAGGGTAGCTCCAGAGATCCCAGCGTTTGAACAATCAAAAAAACACACTTCGGATTATTGTTCACATTTTGGTTCGTCTCGCGTCTGTCATTGAGGCAGAGATCACAACTTTTGCACAATGGAACATGTATGGAACAATATAACAAAAGATTTTTCTAATTTAATTCAATATTTGTGTATTTATGACAACTAGACGCAATTTGTTGGTAATTTTTTGTTTTTAAAAACTTGACTAGGTTTTTTTTTTGTATAGTCGGTGTGTTTACAAACATGTAACTCACATAAACAAACAGCCAGACCGGGAATAACTAGGAACAGGCAATGCAACTGTAAATCGTTTAGCCACTGCGCTAACCTTGCCCTCAAAATTTATTATATATCGTTCTTAAATAACTATACGTTAGTAAACAAACGCAGCTATAAAGACAAAATTGTTAGGTTAGCTTTGGAGTTCTCTTGGCTATCAAGCTACTACAATCTGTCAGATTTCCTTATTAGATTTTGAACTTTATCTCTAGATTATTAAGGCTCAAGGTTGATTGGGGAATATCTGACAGTTTGGGGTAGCTGACCTGCTGTCGTTAAACTTATCTAATCTCCATTTTTCTTTTCTTCCAGGCCCACCTCAATCAATACGACACATACGGCAATTACGACGATGACTACGACGATTTTATGTAATACATCACACTCCTCGATTTTAAGTCGGTACCTGGCGGCTCTAACGATACATCCCTTGTTACACAAACCGTTTTGTGTCTTATTCTCCTTGTTACACGGGCGATTGTTGCTTGTACACTAATGTAAACGTTTAACGTCAAATAAATATGTACTGTCTTGAATATTATTTTTACTCGTTTAGTATGCTATTTAACATAAAAATATTTTTATATGTAAATGTAACACATATTAGTCTACAAGCAATAATTAAAAAAAAATATGGATTCTAAGTACATAGCTGATATGTATAAATGTGGATAAGGTGATCTACATTTGAATGTAACAATAACTTGTTTAGTTATACTAAGGCACGGTATGTGAAGGATATTTTACGAATATTAAAAATTATTTATAGCTATTTTGTCCACTTTTTTTGTTTATGTGTTTGCCTCCAGGTACCTAGGCACGTTACACTAATTATCCAATGTTAAAAAAAAGAGATTAAAAGACATAAATATTTTCACAAATGAAATGCAAAAAAAAAAAGATTTAGATACATGACAAGTTTTGTGAAATGCTTCTTCATCCAGTCATTAGATTAAGATATAGTACAACAATTATATTTATTTAAATTTAAATGTAATAAAAAGTCATTAGCATCATGAGTCGCATTTTAAATAATAATCGAGCTATTTTAAAAAGAAAAAAAAAGTCACTTCTCATTTTCTATACTCTGTTTTTTAATCTCGTAGACTAAATTGACACATGCAAATGTCAAATTTACATTATTAATTTTGTATTGTTACGTTTTTAATAAGTACCTACACATTATTTTTAGGATAACTTATTGTAAAAAAACGATACTTGATTTTATGAACGCTAAGATTCGGCACTATTTAAGAATTGCAATAAACTGCCAACACTCGTAATGTCAGTTTAGTCTACGAGATTAAAAAACAGAGTTTAATTAAATGTATTTTCTTTTTTTTTCTATATTAGTTGTATTTTTGTAATCCTAAGTACTGCAATTGTAACAAACTATGCTTCCATAAAGGTTTTGATATTATTAACTTAGTTTTAGTGAACAAACATTTTACTATGCTCAAATGTTTTTTTTTTATTTGAAAGAAAAAATAGCAATTTGTTCGCAATAATCTGTAAGCATAGGGAGTTGATATATTTTTTCACAAAAGAAAAATAAGAAATGTGTATAGGTCATTGCTCTGTTATTGTAACGTGCCTCACGCCATGTATATCCTATATACATATATACAATGTCATATACAGTCGTTTCATTCTATGGTTATGGCTCGATGTTCTGTTATATAGATATTAAATTTTTTATTGTGATAATTTCTACTGTTTTTTTTTTTTTTTGAGCACTTCTATTTCATACTATCTCCTACAGGAAATTTGATAATGACGATGAGACATCTTGGATATGATTGTGTTGTGATCGTGTGGTCAAAGTGCAGACTTTGGGGTCGTTCAAGTATTACGTAAGCACTATTGGAGAGTGGAGGGGTCTTTGTTTTGCTTATTTTGGATGACATGGGGGGTGTAGATGATGATTATGTCATCGGTAGTTATTTACTTTTTTACACGAATGGCAACCCTCGCATTATCTATGCTTGAAAATGTTTTGTTCCTAGGATTATAATATTTTTGTACTTTAGGTACTCTATGTTGAATACTGCATAAGTAAAATCTAATATTTATCCTAAATCTATTTTCTATTTTAAAAATTCTTTTTGTGTTAGATAGCCCATTAATCCAGGAAGGCTTTAGGCTATATAATATCACGCTACGACCATTAGGAGTGGAGCATAACTAACTCCACGCGAACGAAGTCGCTGGCGGCCTCTAGTTATAAATAAAAAAGATACATTTATAATTGATTTAAGCATTTAAGAGTTTTGCTTACTTTTGCTGACATGGGGATGGGCGGGGTAAATAATTGTAATAAATCTGCTTACGTAATATTTGAACGGTCCCTTTTGACCTATCAGAAAACAGAAAAAAGAAATGTTGCAGTCAGGCCCAAGGGGTATCATATTGACAGTTCAACAACATTCTTTGCATGATTTAGGGTGTTGAGCAGACATTTTTTTCGAACATACCGAGCAATGGATTAAGCACTATGATTCCAATTGATAGTAATGATGTGTTATGCAATCAGGATGCAGCCCCCTAATAGGCGAACTAACCTACCTGCGACTAGTTGGGATCGTTTCGACCGAACGGATCAATGGGCGGTCCGAACGATCCCAACTGATCCCAACTAGTCGCAATCATCTAACAAAAATGTGTTCGCCGATTAGGGGGCTGGTTTCTAGATCAGCGTGTATCGGATATGTTTAACCTGACGAACGTAAGCAACCGTCGCATTCTGTTCAGACATCAAAGTATACAAATACTATATTATAGCACTTAAAATATCGCAGACCAAGCTCCCATCGTTGGAGCTTGTGCCTTTGAACACAGTATATCTCAGTCCACCGTCTATACGCCTCTCCAACCACATACGTGAGTAAAAAATGTCTTGCCATGGTACCTCCGCCGGGGCCGGAGCAAGCGAGGTAGACCAAAGAAGTGCTGGCTTGACGTAGTAAGAGATGATTGATATGCGTGCTAACAATCTCGCAGCACAGGATGCTAAATATCGCGCGAAATGGAGGTGAATGAGCAGTAAAGCTGACTTTGGGATAGCTGCGGCTGCAACCGGGATTAAACGCTTCGGTGATGATGATGTCTATACGCCTCTCCCAATGTCATAACACCCTGCCTTCTGCAACTAGCCTATCCTACCTTAGGGACGTCAGTCCATCTAGCTCGGCGTCCGGTACTCACTCCAGGACTTGTCTGCCAGATAGCCGTTGGAGGCTATCTGTTGTTAGGTCACAATGCCTTGGTTCTGCTGCAGATATCTTCACTTTTTATTGAAACGCAGGGAACTCCAAGCATAGCCTTTTCCATTTGCCTTTTGGGCGATTTTTAATTAACTAGACCCAATGTGAGCGATCACGTTTCAGTGCCATAGGCCAACACTGGCAACATGCACTGTAGTGATATTCTGTTAAAACCTCACTTTTAAAACCTAGGTAAAGTCCATCCCTAGATTCAGTGCCGTAGTCCCTAGCCCGTGTCTTAGAATAATAACAACCACTATCCTCTGGTGGGTGTCGTAAGAGGCTCGACTAAGGGAACGCTCACCAGGGAAGCGGGCAGCAGCGCTTCTACCGTGGAATATCCAATTACTGCGATCCACAACCCGCCTGCCAAGTGTGGGGATTATGCCTTTGTCGAGCAGCGGACCTCTGTAGGCTGAAGAAGAAGACTCCCTAATGTCAGTTAAGGTGACAGTTGACTTCAAACTCGCTTCATCAACAATTTCATGCTGAGGTATTAACAGCAAAGATCAGCTGGACAAAAACGTCTTGAAACACTGCTTTATGTGGGACGAGAAAATATTGCGTATGTAGGTAGCTTCCCTAACGCAGCCCAGTCGAATCAGATTCGACGATTGACCTCTCTCGAGTTGGCCTTACCTTACATGGTACCTATGGTTGGCAATAAATGGTGTTAACAAGATATACCACGATATGCCAACAAGTTATTGTGTGGGATTCCTCACGTTTACATGTTACCGCCCACGTCTTGTACTTTGAAGTATTTAACAAGCTATTGCAGTTTAAAAATAAGGAGGTTGATATGTTGTAATAGATACGTGTAGAAATACGAAAATATTTTCATAATCTCCGTCATCGTTTTCAACCTTTTTGTTATCGTCCCACTCGCTCCCACTGCTGGGCACAGGTCTCCTCTCATACAGAGAAGGATTGAGCGTAATTACCACGCTTGCTGAATGCAGATTGGTGATTTCAGACTTAAAGTCCAGGTTGCCTCAAGATTTTTCCTTCACCTTGTAATCAGTCATTGGTGTCCAAGATATACTTAGAAAGTACATATAACTTGAAAAGTTGCATTGGTACTTGCCTGACCTAGAATCGAACCCGCACTCTCACTTGAGAGGCTGGTGTTTTAAGTTTTTAACCACTAGGCTATAACGACTTTTTCATTCTGATATTAAAGTCCATTTGTCTACTTAATTAAGTAGGTAGGTTTGGGGGTAGACCAAAGAAGTGCTGGCTTGACTTTGTAAGAGATGACATGGGTGCCAACAAGCTCTTACCACAGGATGCTAAAGATCGTGCGAAATAGAGGAGAATGTGCAGGAAAGCGGACCCCGGGCTCCAACGCGAAAGTCGCGAATGCAACCGGGATGTTTATCCCGGTTGCATCAGCGTTTGCTGAGATGATGGTGATGAATTAAGTAGGTAATCACATTATGGCAAAAAAAAAGAAGAAAAGGTGAGAAAAACAGTAGACAAGTACGCCTTACCTACCTAGGTGTCTAATATTCACTCATAGAGAATGTTAACAAAGTTTATAGAAAAATAAAACACAAAATCAGTTTACGCTACAAATTCAAACATTTTAGTAACTTTTTCAGTAATGCTAGTTTGCTGCAGTAATAGGTAGGTATCGGATGTAGGTAAAAATATTGTCGATAATATTAGAGCCATACTTACAAGACGCATATAATGGTTATTTTTTGGCGGGAAAGTCGAGCTAAGTGTCACGCTCATTTTTCATTGGACTTTTAAATTTATTTATAGTGTTGTTTACTAAATAAAAGCGCGTGATTTATGTAGTAAAAAGTGCATTCAGTAAATATTTCATAAATAACAGTGAAATATCGCAGCATAGTGGCCACATCACGATTTTGTCTCAAACCTCCCTCGTAAGGACGGTTCACGCGGCCGTGTTTTTCGACAAGAATAATTCATTATACGTGACATTGGCTAAATGCACAAACCGTGCGCAGCCATAAAAGAAAAAAAGAAAAAGACGCATAGATTGTTTTTATTTATTTATTTATAAACTAGTGCTTCACCGCAATCTCGCCTAATGGTAAGCAATGATGCAATCGTTGATGGTAAAGCGCGCTAGTTTATTAAGAGAATATTCACTCAAAAAAGAAATACTGAGTGAATAGGATGGAAAACGGTAGTTGAGCGAGGTGATATAATGTTAAACCCAACAACACGACCAACGATGCTGTGTCATGATCACTCCACGACCAAACTCCTGAAGTCCCGACACAACAACATTTGGTGCATCGTACCCGGTACACATCGCAACACAAGCTGCTTGGACCCGTTCTCCATACGGCTTCACCAGACATCATGCCGGAACACGACGAATCGCTTGGCGGCAATACTTTGTCTGGTGGGTGCAGGGTAGTACGTAACTTTTGCCGGCAGCCGATGTTATGGCCTACCACCGAGGGCTTTATAACAGACTAATATTGTCGGCAACTACTTATTACCTACATCCGATACCTATTACTTTAAAAAAAGTATAGGATGGTAGGTACCCATAGATTATTATTTCAAAATAAATGACTTAATAGCTACTAAGTACACGTCGTACACCTACATAAAAAACCTAGTTTCCTACGGCGTTTTCAGAATGTAACGGATGTGGAAGTAAAGTACCTAATGTCGGGTCGTGGCCTTCATAGAAAATATCATTTTTTTTTAATTTTCAAAGGATTCATATTTTAGTTTTAAGGAAAAATGCCATTTAAAAAAAAAAAAAAAACAATCCTTTAATTAGTCACTAGCGGCCACCAGCGACTTCGCTCGGGTGGATTTAGTTATGCTCCGCTCCTATTGGTCGCAGCGTGATGTTATATAGCCTAAAGCCTTCCTGGATTAATGAGCTATCCAACGCAAAAAGAATTTTTCAAATCGGACCAGTAGTTCGTGAGATTAGCGCGTTCAAAGTAACCCTTCAGCTTTATTATTATTATAGATAGGTTAGTACTTAGTAGGTAATTAACCCCAGTTATAAAGAATTGAGCATTGGCAAATTAAAACTTCGGTAGACAATGACTACTAAATTACAAATTAAATAGTAATAAACTTGCACAACAATATAAACAACGCAATGAATATTGTTGTACCGTCAAAATTAAACCGACTAATATTGGCAGTGTGTTCAGCCGAATCCATAACGTAGTGGGTGTAATCTAACGTAGGGGCAATCGCGCTAAATAAAACACTAGAAGTTGGCTGGAACAACTTGCCGGCGGCGGTGTTTCCGTCGGACTACAATTTGAGTGTCTTCAAGGCTAGAGTGAATAGGCTCTTAATAAACCAGCGCGCTTTACCATCAACGATCGCATCGCTGCTTACCATCAGGCGGGATTGCGGTCAAGCGCTGGTTTATAATTTATAAAAAAAAAAGTTAAACCCTTGTTCGTATCTAATCCAGTTAAAGTTGTGGTTGTTTGCGCTAAAGTTTTACATAACTTCAATTGAAGTAAAATCAATGTAGGCAAGTAAGTATAAGTAATACATTTCGTCAGATATAATAATTAAAACTAAATAAATTACAGAAATGAGGAGATCCGCAGAAGAACCAAAGTCACCGACATAGCTCTGCGAGTCGCTAAACTTAAGTGGCAGTGGGCAGGGCACATTGCTCGTAGAACCGATGGCCGATGGGGCAGTAAGGTTCTGGAGTGGCGGCCACGTACTGGAAGACGCAGCGTAGGGAGGCCCCCAACAAGGTGGACCGATGACCTGGTGAAGGTCGCGGGAAGCCGATGGATGCGGGCAGCACAAGACCGGTCAACGTGGAAAGCCTTGGGGGAGGCCTTTGTCCAGCAGTGGACATCTATAGGCTGAAGAAGAAGAAGAAGAAGAAATAAATTACAAACAAGTCCAATCGCTTAGACAAATGGCACAGAAAAACAGTTAGCTTTGTTTCAACTTTTTCATTTGATAGCGGTTACGTTAAAATTTTGACCCAGTTATGGTTAAACCATTTGTCAAAAGATTCGCGTGATACGTAACTGAACTAAAGTTTTGCGTTGGTTGCGATGCAATTCTGTTTTGGTTGAATTAGTTTAACGCGATTGCCGCGGTGGCCTAGTGGTTTCGGTAGTACTTACAAGTTGTAGGTCGTAGGTTCCAACCCCGTCAAGCGCTTTACTTTGTGTTAATTATTTCGTCACCAAAACGGTGTTTCAACATCAATACGATGAAGGTAAACATCGTGAAGAAACCGGCATGTCTTAGAAGCAAACACTTCGAATACATGTGATGTGACATCTACCAACCCGCACTGGGCCCGCGTGGTAGATTACGGCCCACTCCCTCTCATCGTGAGGAGGCCTGTGTCTCAACAGTGGAAACATTATAGGCAGATTATTATGTTATGTTATGATTGCCCGCCTGACCATATTCTTTTGATTGGTTAATCCCAAGTCACGACACAAAATGACATAGTAATGTGGCTGTTGATTTACTCCGCCTGTATTAAACTCTCATCTAAATGCATAAATAAGTGAGTTCATTCGAGACAAACGCTCAAATAGTCCATGTTTGCACTTAACGTGTCGTATTTCAACACTTCCAAATTGTATGTACATTTGCCTGCATAGGATAATAAGATTATTGCACCATTCTGCGGTTGGTCTGTGCTCGTCTCATTGCCATGTGATTGTATTGAAACATTTGACACTAACAGGGTTTTAATGATGTTACAAACCAAAGAACGCTTGACCTATCAATACGATTAATGTCCAATTACAATCATTATTGAGGTCGCAAGCATTGGTTGAATTGCAATTACAAGTACAAAAATGTGTTGCATAAAGTTATTTTATTAATATTTTTCATGTCAGTGACTAAGCAATGGACTGCTGCGTGCGTTACGTGTCACGGTTTCGACTCCCGCATGGAACAAATATTTGTATTAAATACAGGTTGTTCTAAATCTAGACTCCCGCGGCCGCGCGCGCATGTTAGAGGAGAGACACCGGGGTGGTTTTTAGTCAGTAGGAGTCTGACAGACCCCGTTGCGCACCCCAGGGCGGCAGACATTCATGAGGTTTTTCCACCCCGAAAAAAAAGGTTTGACTGGCTGTGTACGTGAGTTTAAATGTTTGATTGAAGGTAGTACCTAAACAATTTTGTAAATTGGAGCTCCCTGGTCTGTGCAGGACGGACAGCAAGACGGCTTGACGTTGGTGTCTTGGAAAAATGACAAGTGCCTGATATGGGAGCAACATGCGTCAGCACTGTGGCCGCTCGCCATCTTGGTTGCATCGTCGTCTCACCGTCGGTGGCAACCGAAGACGCCGCTGAAAGAAAGAGGGTGAAGTATGCGCCGTTGGTGGACCGGTGCCACTTTTTACCTGTTGCCGTGGAGACCTTGGGTAGATGGGGTATTGAGACCAAGAAGCTCTTTACTGATATAGGGCACAAATTCCGTGACAAAACTGGTGACTGCCGCTCCGACTCGTTCTTGGAGCTAGCCATCGTCATCCAGCGTGGCAATGCAGCAAATGTTACGGGGCACCTTTACACCGCGAACTGTTAGGAGCGGATTATATGATGATATATCTTCAGTCTTATTAATTTTATTGTTTAAATTTTGACGTTTGAATTGTGTTTTGTAAATTGTTATAAATAATACGGCGGCGTTAAATATAGATTCTAAACAGTATTGAGTGAGACGATTGGAAGTGGAAGTAAAAGTGACTGAGGTGAACGACCTGATGTATTGCTTAAAATTCATACATTTTGCGCCTAAACTGGTCTAAGAATGTGGTTTAATGTGTTTGCGAGATCATCTACTTTCCAGCTGTTTCTACGTTGTTCGAATGTATGACAACTTATACCTGTACCTACTTACCAAACGCTATCGACGTTATGGATCCAAGGAAGGTGGAGACAGCCAAGGAGTGAAAGAGTTAGGTAATAATAATTAAGAGTCAATTAATTTCATGGTCAACACATGACAATAGATCGACCCCTAAATAACTATTTAAAGTAGCCTAACTAGGCCACATTAAGTTATATTTATACTTCGTCCAAAAAAAACTAAACTAAAGAAAAGTGCATTTTTTTAACAATTTTAGTTTACAGGACTAAACTAAAATTGTTACTTAATAACAGTAATTACTTAAATTGACGTAATTTTAATCGCCACTTCTTAAATAAATCTATCTTATAAATCTATCTAGTGGCGATTTGTGGCGATTAAGATTAATTTGACAGATCTACATATTTGTATGGCCTGTAAGTATTTGTTCCGGCAGGGTAATTACGTAACACACTCTCAGTAGAAATGAGTTTCATTTTGACAGTTCAACAACATTCATTGCGTTGTTTACGTTGTTGAGCTGACTAATTTTGCGAACATTTATGACGCAATGGTTTCGCAATATGCTTCAAAATGATTCCAACTGATGGATCCCGATTACGGTTCAGCCCCCTAATCGGCGAACACATTTTTGTCAAATGATTGCGACTAGTTGACATCAGTTGGGATCGTTCGGACCGCCCATTGGTCCGTTCGGTCCAAACGATCCCAACTAGTCGCAAACATTTGATAAAAATGTGTTCCCCGATTAGGGGGCGGGTCTGGCTGTTTGTAGTGTATTTATACGTATGTTTGTAAACACACCCACGATACAGGAGCAATTCCTAGTGAGGGCAATGTTTTTTTTCTTTAAACTATACTTATATGTATATAAAGCTGAAGAGTTTGTTTGTTTGTTTGAATGCGCTAATCGAAGGAAATGCTGGTCCGATTTGAAAAAATATTTTTACATTGGATAGCCCATTAATCCAGGAAGGCTTTAGCTATAAATAACATCACGCTCCGACCAATAGGAGCGGAGCATATAAAAGAAAACATATCGAAATCTTCGCTGGTACAACCGCAGGGCGCAGCTAGTTACATATGCAACTTAACTAATTTTTATCTTCTGTCCTTTTCTTCACCATCATCATCATTTTAGCCGAAAGACGTCCACTGCCAATTGAATCGACGCCATACATTCTCACCTACCTAAATATAATAAAAACATTTATATGAATGACACAGTGCACCCAAATTGGAACGTAAACCCAATCCGGATCTTGATGACACACTCACAACATCGTCCGGAAATAAGCGTAGGTAATACCTACATCCCTGCGGTGAAAGTGTCATGCGAATATGTCGAGCACTTCTTGAGGTCAATGCTACCAAACATACCGACTTGTTATTGTGTCATTTTCTATTTAGTTTTGAACGAAATAGAAATATTTTTTGCCAATTTCACAAACGGACTGACGATTATATTTCCGTTATTAAAAACTTTAAAATGTAGAAAAATTGGAGATATTTTTGCAGTGTGGGAATACTTAGAATAGAATACTACTTATTCATCATCTGCCTAGCCTTTTCCAACTATGTTCTGGTCAGTTTCCAGTCTATCCGGATTCAACTGAATACCAGTATTTACATGAAGCGACTGCCTATCTGACCTTTACAACCCAGTTACTGGGTAATGCCCCCTTGTACTGACTGGTCAGACTTTCAGACTTCTGACGACCGTTAACGACTGTCAGAGATCTATAAACCACAGCCGCGACCAGCAGCTTAACGTGCTTTTCGAGGAAGGGAGAGGTCTCGTAATGTAGATGGTCACTCATCCACAGAGCAACCGCGGCAAGAACAGGTTAACCTATATATATTTATTTTGACAGTACGACAATATTCATTGCTGTATTTACTTTGTTGAGGTGACACATTTGTCGAACTTATGGAGATATGAATGAGCAATAAGGTTCGAAATGAATACAATACATAAATACAATAATTAGAGTGCTGATCAATCGATTGATATTAATATTTTAGCCACTGCCCCCCCTTAAATAGAATGTATAACATATAAATTACAGAAGATAATTATGATGTCTGGTGAAGCCGTCCGGCGGACGGGTCTGTACGATGCGCCAAATGTTGTTGTGTCGGGAGTTCGATCGTGGAGGGTGTCCAGTGTAGCTACCATGAGGTTTGATTACGAGACTGGATTGTCGATATCGACCGCGTTTAGCGCTCTCATTGGTTGAGAGTTCTTACAACCTTGAACCGGGCCAAGTCTCGTAATGAAAACTCATGGTAGGCACACTGATCAATCTCCCTCTGGCGCAGCATCGTTGATCGTGTTGTTGGGTTTAAAATTGCATCACCTTGCTCAACTGCCGTCTTCCTTCCTATTCACTCAGTTTTTTGAGCACCAACGATTGCATCGCTGCTTACTACCAGGCTAGATTGCCACCTAGCACTAGTCTATAATTATTAAAAAAAAACATAAATATGAAGATTTTATAAAGGGTGAAGGGTGACACACTGGGCGACAGAGAGCGATCTTTTGGAGACTGACATCAAACTACAAACGTTTTTAAAATTACAAGAATGACCTCCAAGCATGAAAAATGTCCTCCGCTGTATTTCTGTTTTTCTCTTGCCCGACAAAGAGTACACAGCGCAGTTGCCCTAAAAAATATCCCTAACCTAAACAGTCGTTCAACCCAAAACACGCATTACAATGACTAATACAAATATACGGACGAAAGCATGTCAAGCTACCCAAAATTGTCAAACGTTCCCACCCTACCGTCAGCCTTGATGCTGTAGCGATAAAGTTGAAAATCTAACAAAGTAATTTGACAGATTGTAGTAGCTTGATGTGCTGTCATCTGTACAAACCACTGACACACTTCCACATACGTTATAAACGACTTAATTAAAAAGAATACACAACAGCGGAAGGCCGGAACCGAACGAACAATGGCGAATGGAGACGAAGCGACGCGGTTGCGTAAGCGCCGTATTTAGCACTATTATTTCACGCTTCCTAGATTATAATCTGAACTGCTGACCGTTGAGAAAGTCAACTTGGTAATCCAATTAGTTTTTTTTCATTGTTATCGGAGAGAGCTTCTTTGTTGTTCTACTTGAAGTGGTAAGCTTATACACTCCTAGTCATTAACTAAAACAAGGTGGTAGGAATATCCGCTAAAGCCGCAGGTTATTCGAAAGTAATACTGTGGTCCCTGGCACACAGGCAAGTGAAGGAACAGGGGAGGGTTTTAGTTTTAGTGTACTCTTCATTGAAGAGTACATGTCTAAAAAAAAGAGAAAAATAATAAATAAAGAGTCCTTATAAAATAGTTGCTATTCAGCATTTACCGTCTTCTTTTTTTGATAGTACAATATTTCTGGAAGCCTGGTAAATCAAACAATACGTGTTAAACTGTTGGGTACGGGAACAGTAACCATATTTTATTAATTTTACTTGTATAGGTACAAAAATTAGGCATGCTGATCCGCAAAATGTGTAACCATTTTATCCATCTGTCTTTTTAAAAGACAAACAATAGGTCAATTAAAAAAGCTTCTCACTCCTGACAACGTTCCATAAAACTTAACAAGCAACAGAACGTTTAAAACAATTGAAACTTGCAAAATTGATTCCTCGAAATAACTGATAAAATCTTCTACAACGCTACTCCAAAATCACTGCACTAATTCAAAAACATATTTTTCAAACGTTACGAAAAGCGATATTACACTGGCACCTGGTCATTACTGGTCTAATGTACAAAAACTGGAACACAGTAACAATGGATTTCAAAAGAAATACGTTTAGGAGATATCTCATCGCGTCGTGAATCACAGAATGCATCGCGATAACTCCCCGGATTCACACAATATGTTACAGAAATATGTAACAAGGCCGTTTCGTAACTTTGTGGAAATTTGTAGAAACGCTAACAATACTGGGATCCTGGTTTATTGATTGTGGTCTCATTTAACAGGTCTTTTAAATTCATTATTCGTTTGTGATTGACTCATTCTTCGCATATGTTTTTAATAATAGGACGTTGCAGAAAGTGTGGCCAGTTGCGATGTCTAGGAATTTGTAAACTGACTCACCATTATTCTGGGTAATCTTTTTAACTTTGGCAACTATTCAGTGGGACTTCGCAATAGTTATGCTTAGTGGAACGAATAACTGTAGGAGTATGTTTACTATTATCTGATTTCTTGGTTTAATACTAAGTGTGAGTCAGCAAAGTTACCTAACCCCATAAAAGCGAAAGCACTATTAAGTGAAGTAGGGAAGGCGCTTTGGGAGCTGTGTTTTGAAATTATTACCATCGAAAAGTGGAGATTCTCAGCCGAATTTAACTTTTGATTTAGAAGCCATAGAATTAGCATTGCCATACAACGTGGCTATCCTGCCAACATTTTGGGCAATGCTTTTTGTCAGAGATGCGGATGAATTTTAAAGCCCACTCATTCATTTGCTTCTATTTTCATATAGTTACATGTGCATATTATTATTGATTATTGTAATTATTAGCTTGTATTCTATGTACAAAAACTAAAGTAAATACAGATATGTTCAGTGCAACTTTTCATTTCTATTTCAGTATCCTGAGAGCAATTGCAGGGATACCATGGTACATCACCAACAATGAGGTTCACGAGCACCTTGAAATGAGAACAATCAAAGAGAAAATTCGGAGTCTGGCAACTAAATACAAAGAGCGGTTAATCCATCACCCTAACGAACTCGCTCGCCAACTCACCTTGGACCAGTATGTGAGACGGCTAAAACGTCATCATATTCTAGAGCTAGAAGACCGGCAGTAGCTCTGAGTTACAGATGAGTGATGCTTCTAATGGGAAGCCACTCCACATGACAGCAAACTAAGAACAGATTTGCTCATAGCTTTAGGGCTGATTGCAAATACACGCAAAAAAAGAAAAGAATTCAGTAAGAAGAGGAAAGAAATATTAACTAGTTTAGTCTTATCAAATTAAGTTACTCCGTGAACAGTTTAGACGCGATTAAAAACATGGCTACTACAAATACTCCAATTTACCTCAGGCACGGAATTATTTGACAGGGGAAACTAATATCATCGTGACGGGGTCCACGACCGATGTCTCTTGGGCCAGGGTTGCGGGTTGATTAAAAAAGAAACCGTGTCCTTGGTGCATAGGCAAGTGAAGAAACATGGGTGAGATTTAGTCAGTAAAATCTAACGCACCCTTCCGCTCCGCCCAGAGTGGAAGAGGTCATTTGATGTTTTCCCATTTACATATCTTCTGTCCTTATTTAATGAAACAGAACGAAAGAGATGCGCTGAACGTAAATTTAGTTTAGTTCGTGGACAAGAGAATCGGGTCCAACATCTTGATTAAAAAATGTAAACACTAGACCACTTAGCTACTCATATTGCCATATGTGATAGAGTTTCGTCGTCCTTCGTGACGCAGCGGTCAACACACCTGCCTGCAACGTGGAGGGCTCGATCCCCGGCCAGGTCATGATGGAAAACGATCTTTTCCTGATTGGCCTGGGTCTTGGAATGTTTATCTATATTATGTCATCATCATCATCATCATCTCAGCGTTAATCCCAGTCGCTTCCGAAGCTTTTTGCTTTGGAGTCTGGGGTCCGCTTTACCAGTCTAACTGCTGAGTTTGGCTAAACTTTGTCATTTGAAGCGACTGCCGTCTGACCTTCACAACCCGAAGGCGATATCGAAGTGTTGTAGTTATACCAATTGTTGGACTTTTGAGGGCTCCAACAACCCGTAACGACTGCCATTAATTAAATGTTCGTATGGTATAACACAAGTTTCGAACTTACTTTGGGGCTAGCTCAATCTGTGTGATTTGTCCGTATATATTTATATATTGTCCGTATATATTCTTCAAGACTGGAAAGCTACCACACCTTGATACCTTTATAACTCTGCCAAGTTCGCCCACATACGCGGCATTGTGTATAAGTTCCGGTTCAAAAATCGTGGATGGCTGGTGAAATTACAATGTCGGGTTAGGAGTAAATTGCGCTTGGAAAACCTTTAGAATTGATACAGGATAGCCACGCACCTATTAACTTAACAATTACATGGCAAGAACTAAAATATAATAGAATATAAGTCATGGTGGCCTAGTGGTTAAAACACCAACCTCTCAAGTATGGGTGTGCGGGTTCGATTCCAGGTCAGGCAAGTACCAATGTAACTTCTCTAAGTAAATATATCTTGAACACCAATGACTGATTAAAAGATGAAGGAAAACAACTTGAGAAAACCTGGACTTTTAGTCTGAAATCGCCAACCCGCATTGAGCAACCGTGGTGATTCCGCTCAATTCTTCTCAGTATGAGAGGAGACCTGTGCCCAGGATTGTTACGATAAAAGGTTGACGATGATGATGACCTAAAATATTACAATTACAACTAGAAATAATGATGATTTAATTCCCCTATCTCCATTCCACCATCGGACGACCCGTACGGCGAGTTTCCACCCTTACGTTGTTAACACCACTACGATCCGGACGAAGCGTTTCACCTCCTCCTTTATACAGCGTACGTCGAGGGACTGGAACATTTTGCCAGCGGCGGTGTTTCCCTCAGACTAAAATTTGAGTGTCTTCAAGGCTAGAGTGAATAGGCTCTTAATGAACTAGTGCGCTTTACCATCAACGATTGCGTCACTGCTTACCATCAGGCGGGATTGCGGTCAAGCGCTAGTTTATAATTTTATAAAAAAAAATGTCATCATAGTCAAGGAAGATGTCAAAGAGTTGTTCTCTATGAGGTCATCTAACCAGCATCTCATTACGATCTTAGAAAGATATTCTTCACTAAACGATCAAGTTCGTGTTGAGAGGAGGCAAATTCTACTCACATTATCGCCGTTTAGAACGGAATTACAAAATAACTCAATGACTCTCAGTTGTGAGTCCATTTTATCAGTTGCAACACGTTTGAATAATGTTTGCGCGAATTGCGATGTAGGGGCTCTCACTTTTATTATGATAGGTTTTACTAGTTGTGTTTTAAGTACCAACTTTTGAACTATTGAACCATGCTGGTCATTATTTGAGTCCTAAATGTCTGTTTCTAAACACCGACTATTTTTACAGCGGGTCATTAAACTGGCCAATTGCGTGTCAAATAGGCTAAAATTTGTGAAAAAATATAAAGGAATCAGTATTTCCTGAGATTAAAATTTAATAAATAAATGAATAAAGTAGTTTGCCTTCGTTGTAAATTGACAATAATGTCATACAATACTATTCTGAAGTATGCAATATTCACTATGTAGAGATAAATTTTAATGTTTGGAAAGGCGTAGTCACACGTTACATATACCTACCTACCGTAGCACCACAGCGTTGACAACGTGTGACTACGCCTTTCCAAACATGAAAATTTATCTCTACATAGTGAATATTGCATACTTCAGATTAGTATTGTATGACATTATTGTCAATTTACAACGAAGGCATCTTGGTAGAGTCCACTGTGTCCATTTACTTGCAACTACATTAGCAACTTTGTTCAGTTCAGTATTCTGAAAATCTTGTTTTATACTTTTTCAGCGTCGTTTTTTGTCGTAGTTAGGTTTTAGTTTTTAACTTTTTATTATTTGTACTATTTTGGTGTTAAAGTGTATTTGTGGCGCATAATATTAAGAAAATTTAAATTGATGAACTAATGATCGCTCATATTTAACATTATTAAAGCATTTTTGTAATTATGTACAAACATAAAGTACTCGTGAAGCTCTTTCAAGTGATACCAAACACGGTATATATATATTTAAAATGTACAGGTAAAGCGCTTTCAAATGATACCAAACACGGCATATTTATCTTAACTTAAGTTTTTTACTCTGTATGTTTTGTCCGCTAGAGGGCGCCTTATTAGATTTTGTGAAACCCCATATAGCCTATAACCAGCGACGACAATTAAGACGCTTCTAATGATATGTCATTTGTCGAATTCTGATAAGTAGTTTAGAAGTTACGAGGGAACAGATGAACATACATACATACATAGCCTGTCAAAATCATAACCCTCCTTTCGCTTTGCCGTAGTCGGGTAAAAATAAGTTTATTTATGTTTAGATATTTATGATTTGCATAGAATGCTTAACCGATTTTGAATGGAATATGACATACATGTACTCTTTTTCCTAATACGTTAAATTTTTGATATTCCTTTCAACAAAACTGCCGTCACTGAAGAAGTTGTTACTTTAAAAATATTAAACTGCATTCCTTACTAATTGTGAGTTTGTTTGTTTGTTCCGCTTTTACGCCGTAACTACTGAACCGATTTTTTTGAAATTTTGCAGTCGTAAAGTATCATAGAAAATCCGGAGTCGTAAAGTCTATTAATAAATCTTCAAAGCGCGATATACCCGTAATCCACGCAGGTGAAGCCGCGGGCGGAAAGCTAGTAGGTAATAAATTACCAACTGTCAATTTAAAACTAGTCTTCATATTCATTCATTCTTATAAATAAGTTATACGTAACATTTATTTCTAAATGTACCACTTTGAAACTCATATTATGCTTAACGACTAATATTGCATTGAAAGACGGTAAAAAGCTTAGAATATGAAGTAACTGCAGATCTTTACAAATGTTTAAACACTTATGTATAATAGGTAGTCAAAATAAATCATCACAATGTTGAAATATTACATCGTAAATTGAGAAACTTCGTACAGACGATACAGAAATGATGCACAACTCTACAATTCCTAGATCAGAAGGTCAAATCCAGTAATTTAAAACGTCCAAAATCTAGTAACACTTTCAACTAAAACGAATAAACATTTTCATGGTCATGGTAGCTTTGGTTTTTGTATATTTGTTTCTGCCACTGATTTCTGAAATTAGTTATTTTTCACTTTGTAGTGTTTTTTTGGAAGTCGGTTGGTTTTTTTTTGTAAAAAAGTGTTTTATTTTACAATTTTTTGTTGTGAAAATTACTGTTCAGCTGCATCCGGTTGGACGGACTGGACGCTGCCGCCAACATAGTTGGGAATAGGGGGCTGTAAATTATTGAGGAATTCCCTTGACTGTCTATTGTCTTTATTATCAGATCTACTGCAGACTTTCATTAAAACGCATATGGGTGCAAAGTTCTTATCAATATAAATTAATTAATTCCAAATACAAGGTAGCTACTATAAACCGTTGAGGAGCTTCTTGAACTGTCCTTCGTTTTCATCAAAAGACCACTAATGACAATAAGAATCAATTTAGATGTAAAGCTCTTATCAACACAAATTAATCAAGCACAAACATAAGGTAGCTTCTGTGCCCTGAGGACAGGGTGGAGCATACGGTGAAGGCCTGCCCGGCCTGGGTAGAGCACCGCCGTGTCTTCGTGGCGGCGATCGGCGGCAATCTCTAGCGTCCGACACTGGTCCAGAACAGAGGAGCGAGAGTGCATGACAAGCCGTCACCTCCTTCTGCGCAGCAGTGATGCTAGCAAACGAGGAGGCGGAGCGCGTGGGGGAACGGGAATCCCAGCGCCCTTACGCTAGCTGCCGCTGCTGCGGCGCCCTGCAGCCATCGGCGAACACATTTTTGTCAAATGATTGCGACTAGTTGAGATCGTTTGGACAGCAGTTGATATAATTTTAATGTAAAATTATAGTTGTTCATTGGATTACGTTAAATCTAGATTGGTATTCTCAGAAGAAACAGAACATAAATCAGCTTATTATCTACTCAAAAGATCAGAAATATATTTTGGTTTACTACCAACAGAAGTACCAAGGGCGGATCCAGGGGGGGGGTCATGGGGGTCATGACCCCCCCCTGGGCTGGGTCCAGGAGCACCTAGCTCAGGAGGATTTTATTTAAGTACTTCCAATATTTAATCAATTTATATAATACATACTTTGTTTGACGGTTTCGGGAACGAACGCTTCCAAAATTTGAATTTTACCGCGCTACCGCCGCCACGGCTGCCAACATTCAAATGTAACATTTCGTATGATATTTACACGCACTTCGTTTACAGTTTCTTCATTATGCCAGTGTGTGTGTGTTCAAACTCAAATATTATTGTTGTAATGTTCTTAAAGTACCTCGTAGGTAGATAAGTAGGTGCCTACTTAATGAACGAAGGTGATGTACTACGGACGACAACAGGTCAAGCTATCGGCAACTGTCAAATATTCCCAATGAACTTTGAGCCTTCATAGCTTAGCAATAAGGTTGACGTCTGTCCATTCTTCTTCTTCTTCCTATGCCTCTTCAATCCTGAAGGTTGGCCGTCAGCTTCTTGTATTCGGTTTTGTCAACCGCGAGACGCAACAGTTTTTCGACGAGCGTAATGCCGGTCCACTCCCTGATGTTTCGCAGCCACGACTTTTTCTCTCGTCCAGCGCGCCTCTTTCCTTCTACCTTGCCCATCATAATGAGCTGGAGTAGCGTATATCTATCGTGTCGGAGCACGTGGCCGAGATAATCTATTTTGCGTTTCTTTATGGTGGGCAAGACAACTTTCGAGGCATTTGAACGTGCTGAAAGACGGTGTCATTTCTGACCTTTTGGGTCCAGCTTATGCGCAGCATACGACGGTAGCGCCACATTTCAAAAGCCTGCAAGTGTCGTGTAGTGTCCTCTTTCAGAATCCACGCTTCGCAGCCGTACATGACGACAGGCTATACATAGCACAAAAGTAACCTGACTCGGAGCTTTATGTGGAGTTTATGACAGCACAAATCTTTCTTCATTTTGTTAAAAGATGCTCGAGCAAGTTCTTTGTCGTTTCTTGATCGGACTCCCATGCTTCATTTACCCAAGCACTGAGATACTTGTACTGTCGTACCCGCTCAAGTTGTTTACATGCCACCGATATGCTAGGGCGTAAGTCTGGGTTTCTAGAGACCACCGTAAATTTTGTCTTGCTGATGTTCATCAACAGACCGGCCTTCTCACTGAACTCATTGACTTTTATCTACATTGGTTTGCAAGTCTTGTTCAGAGGATGCAATGAGAACAGTGTCATCCGCATAACGCAGGTTATTAACAACCTTGCAGTTGATCTTCACTCCGGCTTCCAAACCTTCAAGAGCCTACGACATCACTGCCTCGGAATAAATATTGAAGAGCAACGGAGACACAACACAGCCCTGCCGAACTCCACAACAAATCTTGAGATCTTCCCCGGTCTCCTCATTTTCAAATCTGATTGTAGCTACTTGGTTCTCGTATAGATTACGGATAATCCTGACATCCTTGCCATCGAGTCCAATATCTGTTAATAGACTCAGGAGGTGCTGGTGCTTAACCCGGTCGAATTCCTTTTCATAATCTATGAAGTACAGCAGTACGTCGGTTTGCATATCCCTGCATGTGTACAAACATGCAGGGATATGCAAACCGACGTACTCGTTCTCGTAGAACGCTGAGGGCAAAAAGTGCTTCACAAGTACCGACACCAGAGCGAAATCCGAATTGACTGTTTCCCAGTTGTTTGTCACATTTCGGTCTTACCCTGTTCTGTATGATGTTTAAGAACACTTCGTCTGTACATACCTACGTATTGTTATTTAGGTGAGGGAATTTGAAGGTCCTAAGCTTCGTAAGTCTAAGGTCGTTTTGTTTTGGTTTCCTGGTTGGAAAAACCTCATGGATCTCTGCCGCCCTAGGGCGGGCGACGGTGTCTGTCAGACTCTTACTGACTAAAAACCACCCCGATGTTCCATCTCACATTTACACCGGGGGTTACGAGAACGAACACTGCTTCCGCAACCCCAAGATTGGTGCTGGCCCGCCACTGTGGGCCACTGAGTGAGGAGTAGGACTCCTCTCGTGACGTCTAAGAGTGGAGCGCGTGGAACACTTTACGCCTCCACCTCGGGTCCTGATGTTTGGGGGGCGACAGATGTCCCCTAGTCTGTCGCCCCTGGAGCCATTTAAGGGGACTGGAAGAGGGCGTTATCTGCCCTCCGCCGACGCCCGGTGCGCCTGCTGTGGGTCGGGTGAGAGGATGAGATTTCCCTCCCCCTTTCCGCAGCCTCCTTCTGCAAGACGAGTGTTTCGCAGAAGGAAACGACCGCATCCCAGGACTTTTTACTGTCGACCATCGACTCGATTGCGGCCGGCAGCGGGAAGGCACTGCCTACTTCAAAGACGAGGGCACGGCGCAGCTCCTTCGCGCGCGGCACACTCTGCCAGCGTATGTCGCGCCGTGTCCTCCCGGCAGTCGACACAGTAGTGCCACCGGGCGTCCAGCTCCCTGTTTATACGACACAGGTACTTTTCGAAGGAACCATGCCCCTAAAGTACCTGTGTCATCCGAAACGTCAGGTAGCCCTGCGTTTTCCCGAGCCAGTCCGCCAGTACCGGCTGGATCGCCTCGATGGTGGTGAGGTAGGGCGTGAAAGCCTGTCGCGCCATTCTGCCACCAGGACCTCTCAGAGCTGCGACCGACGCTGCTCGAGCCGACGCAGCATCGGCCGTTCGCCCCGCTCCCGCCTCCTTACGCCACCGGTACAGTGACGGTAGGACCTTCGCCTCCAGCTCCCAAGGCGGGGATCCAGGCAGCAGTATGACTCTGATGGCCATCGCTCTCTGCGGTTGTCGCAGTACAGCGATACTGCCGGCCGTCAAGTCAGAGGCCCACACCGGGGCTCCATACAGGGCCATCGATCGCACGATTCCCATATAGAGCTGAATGCAGGCGGCGCTCGGGCTCTCCAGATTGGGAAACAACGTTGAAAGCGCCCCAGCCGCCCTCAACAACTTGGGCGCCAGCCGCCGGAAGTGGGGACCGAAGTCCTACCGGCTGTCGAGCACCGATCCCAGGTACTTCATGGTGGACTCGACAGCGATTCGAACCCCCCCGACCACGATGTGTGAGCCGGGTGGAGGCGCCCGCCGGGGACCATAAAACCATGGCCTCCGACTTGTTGAGGGCCACCTCCAGGCCTAGGCGACGTACCCACCACCTGTAATACCGCAGCCGTCGCCAGCAACGTTACTTCCCTGAGCGAGCTCCCCCGGGCGGTGACCAACGTGTCGTTCGCATAACACGTCAGGTCTCCCCCCAGTCTGAGCTTGCCTCTCATCACCCAGTGGTACGTCGTCTACATTACGAAAAATTAAAGCATGGCAAAGAGCTTCAATGGTTGAAGAACGTCAAACTGGACTGGCACTTCTCCACGTCCAAAAAAACTTACCCATTAAGTAAATGAAAGGATAACATGTTTCGGCAGAAGACGTAAAAGAAAAATTGATTTCGTTATTAATTTAATTGGGTGTTTTTAAGTTCAGTACTTATTACTTGTTAATAGAATACCTTCTTTTTAATTGTATCTATTATTATCAGTTTAATTAAAACTTCTTATGACTTGATCACAACTATGTGACCCCCCCCTGGCGCCAAAGCTGGATCCGCCCTTGAGAAGTACGCTAACTAGCTTATCAATGTGCTCTAAAACTCGACTTAAATAATATGCCCCGCAGCTGGTATAAAAATAATATGACTGGGTTGGACTGGTTTAAAAGTTTTATGGATAGAAATCTCTACGAACACCAGAAGCTACATCTTTGAGTAGAGCAACATCGTTCAACAAAACCAACGACTAACCGATAGAGAGACACTTATTAGCCTTGCATGTGCCATAAATGCTGCTGGGAATTCAGTTCCGCCGATGTTCCTATAATGAGATACACGGATCTTTTTCTTCGTACTGGACCAGTAGATGCGATTGAAGCGGACAATTCTTCGGGATGGATGACAGAAAAATGTTAGAAGACTGTATAAAGTGATCTCTATTGTTTATATCGTATTGAAATACTAATAAAAGAAACCTGTCATCATCATCATCATCAACCTTTTATCGTCCCACTGCTGGGCACAGGTATTCTCTCATACTGAGAAGGATTGAGCGCAATCACCACGCTTGCTCAATGCGGGTTGGCGATTTCATTCCTCAAGATGTTTTCCTTCACCTTCAGTCATTGGTTTCCAAGATATACTTAGAAAGTACATATAACTTTAAAAAAGTTACATTGGTACTTGCCTGACCTGGAATCGAACCCGCACACTCATACTTGAGAGGCTGGTGTTTTAACCACTAGGCCACCACGACTTGAAAAAAAACCTGTATCACTGATGATTTTGATTATTTATCTACCGTAACAAATAGCCCCAATTCCGGGGTAAATTGTTAAAATTTGTTTATTTAAATTCTCCATTGTGAAAAAATTACATTAATTTCATTAAAATTTTCAGTCATATTTTAATAGCTAAATAGACATACAATACAATTAATCAAATGTATAATTTATTTTCTATCTTTTGTTATATTAACAACTAGCTTTCCGCCCGCGGCTCCGCCCGCGGCTCCGCCCGCGTGGAGTTCGGTTATATCGCGCTTTTTAGATTTCCCTCGGGAACATCAAATTTTTTCGGGATAAAAGGTAGCCTATGTTTTTTCTCAGGGTCTAAAGATTGTCTGTGCCAAATTTCATCAAAATCGGTTGAGAGGTTTAAGCGGGAAAGCGTAACAGACAGACAGACAGACAGATAGAGTTACTTTCGCATTTATAATATTAGTATGGATTATCTAAAAATTGTAGCAACGTGCCCCCCGCTCTCCTAGCTTGATGTGCTGTCGTCTGTCTTCTAAATAATATTAATGGCCAAAATGTTGGCAATATCCATAACAAAAACTCAAGAGAATATAGGAAGATTTTTGACAAAAGTTTAAACATTTTCTTTAATAGTTACCGCAACTAAATTAGAAAACAATACAAGTTTGGCAACATGTATTTTATATGCGACATACCTGCGATGATTAATGTTTTAACTGATGGGGTAACCTTGGATATTCTTTGTGAGGTGAACATGTGACGTTTTCATTCTTTTCTTTTTGTTATAAACTATTTAGTACTTGACCTCGATTCAGCCAGCAGGGCAATTGCGTAACACACTATCAGCAGCAATGGGTTTCATTTTGACAGTTCATAAACGTTGAACACGTTGAATACGTTGTTGAGCTGACACATTTTTTACATATCTGAAGAGCTATGTAATAGCAATATGCTTGAGGACAATAGGGATGTATCCAAGGTATGAAAATCAAAAAAAAAAAAAAAATTAGTCCGTCTTATAGATAATAAGAAAAATTAAGACCCATGTTTTTTATTTTGTTGAAATTACCAAAAACTACTGAGATATAGCGTATTAAAGTTACGGAGTGGGGGTTAATTACTTGTCACATGAAGTCACGCCGTGGTACAAAATATACCACGGCGTGACGTCATGTGACATTTTAAATCAATATATCTTCCTAAGTAGTTTAATGAAAGGAAAAATAAAAAAATACGTGTTAAATATTTTTTATAAAACTATCTGATGGACATTAAATTAGTATTTAAGATACAATCCAATTATAATCGGAGAAGAAGACTGCTGCAGGCAAATTACTGCAGTCCTTTGCCCTAAATAATGTAAAATAAATGTTTTAATTAACTACATGTTAGCTAAACAACCACTAAAATGCAGCAAGTTTTTTGGTGGTAGGCTGTAACATCGGCTGCCGGTAGAGGTTACCACTCACCAGACAAAGTCTCACTGCCAAGCGATTCGTCGTGTTCTGGCATGATGTGTGGTGAAGCCGTACGGAGGACGGGTCTGAGCAGTAGTGCTGCGAATTGCGATGTGTGCCGGGTACGATGCCCAAATATGTTGTTGTATCGGGAGGTTTGGTCGTAGAGCGTCTCCAGATTAATCTCCCTCTGGCGCAGCTCGTTGGTCGTGTTGTTGGGTTAAACATTGTATCACCTCGCTCAATTGCCGCGTCCCTTATTATTCACCAAGTTTTTTAAGTGAATAGGCTTAATAAACTAGCGCGCTTTACCATCAACGATTGCATTTCTGCTTACCATCAGGAAGGATTGCGGTCAGGCACTACTTAAGTTTAAAAAAAAATTACAATGATTTAAAAAAAGAGCCACGCACGTGACCTAAGGATCGCCTCGTCTCGTGAAAGGTAGATGACGTAATTTTAACCAGTTTATCTACCAAACTAACGAATAAGCCTATTGAATATATAAACAGATAGATGCTAGTGTTTTATGATTATAAAATAATAATAAAAAAGCCTTTTATTCCATGCATAAAATAAGAATAACACTTGATAAATTGATTTAAATTTCATGAGTACTGATTGCAATCAAAAACGTATTATTTAACTTTCAATATAATATACAATATTACTAATATTACTTATAAACTATTAATTAAGTACATTACAATATCAAGTAACTAGATTAGAATCATTATTATATGTACATAGTTTTGTGATTATGGCGTGGTAATTAGATGTTTATCTTTTGCCATCGACTAGGGATGATCGATAATCGAAGAACATTGATGTCATAATCGAAAACCTAACATCGATGTTCGGTAGTTATCGAAAACCAAACATCGATGTTGGATACAATCGATGAGTTTTGCATTATTCATTGACAAATAAATAAAACACAGTAATAAGTTTACAAATTAATAAAGAAACAGTTCAAATGATTACATAATACATTTTTTTTATCAATTGACTGAAGGGAAACTAATTCTGAAAAAGAAGAAGTTTAAAATTTATTTTTTTGCTGATAAAGGTGAGGCAGCTTGTGAAAACGGTCGTTCGATGTTTTTCGTATATCAGCATCGATATTAAGACATCGATGTTTTAGCATCTAACATCGATAATCATCGAACATCGATGTTTATCGATCATCCCTAGCTTCCTATCATCAATATCATCACTGCTGCACTGGAGAGGGAACTCTAGTGGTGCTTTCTCTATACAAAAGTATTCCGCTGTTTTCTTTATGGACAATGCTCTAAGGTGCGTATTACAGAACGTCACTCAAAACTCAAGCTCTACTTAAGTCTCGTTTCAAGCCATTTGATTGGTTGAGTTTTTAAGTAATGCTTAAGCAGAGATCAATGCTTGAGTTTCCTTCTGGAATACGGACCTTAGAGCAATAATTTCTTTTTTTTTTTGTGCGCACCGGTTGCCGCTAAAGACGCACTGGAACAGAGCGTATAGGTATATATTTACACGGTTCTCACTATTACTTGAATAATTAGACAGGCCTAAATTAATATTTTATCTACTATCCTTATCTCAATAAAATAGAAATAAAAAGATGCACTTAACCTAGTATTATTTATTTATTTATACAGTATGTTAAATAACAGAGGGCGTTCCCTTAAACTCGTTAATATATATCATTAATAGATTAAAATAAAAATATCTGCATAGAAAAATAAGCATAAAAAAATCAGAATAAAAAAAAAATCTAATTGGAAATAAATTTGAAACCTCCTGTTTTAAATCAAAATAGTAGTCGTCATGTATAAATAAATTGCGACGTTGCCGTCTTTCATGTTCGCGTGTACAGTGTGTTTCTTTTACATGTCAATTTAAAATTTTATTGAATATTTTCATATTGGAAAAAATTTTAAAACATTTTGTTTTCGAATGGAAATATTTTTTTTTGCATGTATGTATGCTATACTATTTCGGGTTAACGGGAACGCCCTCTGTTAGTTAACATACTGTATATTCTTTATTGTACACCAAATTAGTCTGTGACGAGAGAATAGCCATCATTAACTCAACCAGTTTTTATGTAACAATTTGGACCTGTAGGTATAAAAATTCGAATATATCTTAACTGTATTTAAAATTACTTTTAAACTACTTTCAAACCTCAAAAAGACCGGTCTATTCAAAAACAAACAATAACTGTCCATGACCATTCACATAACGGCTGAAACCGGTAATTCTTACTGTAACATACATTATTCAATTGGCATGCAATGTTGCATAATAAGTTATATCATTGCGCTCGTCTGATCACCGTCTAGCTTTTCGTTTAGGTACAAAGACGGGGTGGTAGGCCATAATATTGCCTGCCGGCAGAAGTAACCACCCACCAGACAAAGTCTTGCCGCCAAGCAATTCGTCGTGTTCCGGCATGATGTCTGATGAAGCCGTACGCGGGACGGGTCTGAGCAGTTGTGCTGCGATGTATGCCAGGTACGATGCACCAAATATGTTGTTGTGTCGGGAGGTTTGGTCGTGGAGCGTCTCTAGATCAATCTACCTCTGGCGCAGCATCGTTGGTCTTGTTGTTGGGTTTAACATTGAACCTTCCTATTTACTCAGGTTTATATGAGTGAATAGGCTCTTAATAAACTAGCGCGCTTTACCATCAACGATTGCATTAGTGCTTACCATCAGGCGAGATAGCAGACAAGCACTAGTTTATAATTATAAAAAAGGTCTTTGAATAGAGTAGTACAAAGACTGTTTGAGGCGTTTAAGGTATCTCAAAGAAACTTCGAGGCTTTTTAATTAGAAGGATTAGGTTACTACTAAAGAAAAGAAAAAAAGACTATAGAAATATAAACACTTCTATACATTTCCTAGTTACCCGAAGCCAGAGGCGAGGGGCCCGTGCCTTAATAATAATTTTTGTTGGTAAATTCTGCTGGTATTTTGGCGTGGTAGCTGGCAAATGGTAAGTAATTTCATTGTTGTTGTATTTTCTTGTGTTTATCACTATACATAGTATTATATAAAGTCTTATGTTTTTTTTTTAAATGAACAGACAGCTGTGCTGCTGGGGAGTTTGTTCCGCCACTTCTTCTTCCCAGCGAAAGCACTAGCAAGTATCGATGGGTGGGCGTTTTGGGGGACTGTCTTATGTAATATTGACGTTCAAAAGGCGCTGATTCTCAGCCTAATTTGAATAAATGGCTTTTGATTTTTTTTTTTTTGATTGATAACAGCTCCACGTGTCGATTGATTATCAAGGCAATTACGTAACACACTATCAGTAGCAATGAGTTTCCTTTTGACAGTTCAACAACATTCATTGCGTTATTTACGTTGTTGAATTTACTAACATATGGAGCAATGGATTAGCAATCTGCTTCGGAATGATTCCAACTGATAGTAATAATGTGTTAAGCAATTACGGTGCAGGTTAAGCTACGCTTGCCTAGGTTGATCTGTGGATGGGACGACTTCCTCCCTCCTTCCTTTTCCCTCCTTTCCTTGGAAAACAGGTTAAGCCCTTGGTCTCTGCTGTCATTCGTAGATCTTTGACAGTTTTATTTTTCATAATTATAAACTGTTGCTTGACCGCAATCCGCCTGAGCAGCGATGCAATCGTTGATGGTAAGGTGCGCTAGTTTATTAAAACTGTCACTGTAGCCTTGAAGAGACTTAAATTGTAGTCCGACGGAAACGCGGCTGCTGGAAAATTGTTTCAGTCCCTCTATGTACGCGGTATAAAAGACGAGGCGAAACGCTTCATTTGGATCGTAGTGGTGGCTGTACGACGGGTCGTCCGATGATGGAGGAATTAAATCATGCAATATTTGACATGTTCCGGTTATACTAAAAACTAATAATAATAAATAATAATATAAATATTTATTTACCAAAAAGTAATTATACAGATTAGACATAAGGTGGTAGGTCATACACACATATTATTTAACTGAATCTATATAACCAAAAATTATAAACCCTGCCTCTTAAACTAGGGGGCAGTGTTTGGCCAAACAGTTCATTTAATTAATTTCAATCAAGTGTAATTTAAAACTGACCCCATCGTAGTTGGGATAAGTTTAGCCAGATGATGATGATGATGCAATTTGTTTTTAAACAGAAGGAGGACTGATGCCGTCTGCAGATAATTTTAATTGGAGTAATAAAATTGACATCTGAATGTTTTCACATGGAGGAACTGCATAATTCCAAAATTATTCCTCTAAATATTCCCCCAAGCAGCGTTTATGAATAATAAACGCTGCTTAAAGTTAATTAGTGATTAGCGATTCTTTAACCATACATTTTTGACCTTTTAACGTCACTTAACTATAATCATCCTTTAAGAATAAACACCACAGTGTTTAAGGGGTTTATTCATAAACTATGATTAAAGTTAAGAGACGTGCAAACGTCTAAAATGTATGTTTAAACAATCATTAATCCCTAGTTAACTTTAAGCCGCGTTTATGAATGAGGGGGATTATTATTATTATGTGGCTTTGGAAAAGTATGCCCAAAATATAAATAAAACTAAATATTAATATAATAATAAAAAAAAAACAAACAAAATTGGGTGTCAACTTATTGATTATAATTCTATAAATAATTACTATTTAATACAGAAAACGTGGTGGCCTAGTGGTTAAAACACCAGCCTCTCAAGAATGAGTGCGCGGGTTCGATTCCAGGTCAGGCAAGTACCAATGTAACTTTTCTAAAGTTATAACTAGGTACTTTCTAAGTATGTCTTGGACACCAATGACTGAAGGTAAAGGAAAACATTTTGAGGAAACCTGGACTTTATAAGTCTGAAATCGCCAACCCGCATTGAACAAGCGTGGTGATTACGCTCAATCCTTCTCTGTATGAGAGGAGACCTGTGCCCAGCAGTGGGACGATAAACAGTTTGATGATGATGATGACCGACAACCAGCTTTGCGATTTTTTTTATCGAAGCGTCATGCTTCGATAGATAGGAGCTTTTTGGCCGCGTAGGTATAGAACTTTTTGAATAATTTATCAGACTTTTGCTACTTTTCATTTTATTGGGCATAATTAATTTGATGATATTTGACATAATATTAACATAATTTAAAAAGTTTTAAAATTTAATACGTATAAGTATATAAACAGGAAGGGAAATGTTCAAAAAATTCACACGCATTGCTGTCGACTTTTTTCTTTTATGTAATTTGTTTTTTTTTTTTTTTACTTGTGTTTAGATTAGTTAGAAGATCCTCTTCTACGACCCACAATAAATATATTTTCTTTCTTTCTTTTTGATTATACGCCCGTGAAACAAATTAAATTCCACTTAGGTAAACCCTTACACTGATCTGTAAATTGCAAAATCCGATACTTTCACCGCTACAAATTATTACTTTTATTTTTAACTAGCTTTCCGCCCGCGGCTTTGCCGGCGTAGAGTTCGGTTATATCGCGCTTTTTAGATTTCCCTCGGGAATATCAAATTTTTCCGGGATAAAAGGTAGCCTATGTTCTTTCTCAGGTTCTAAAGATTGTCTGTGGTAAATTTCATTAAAATCGGTTGAGAGGTTTAAGCGGGAAAACGTAACAGACAGACAGACAGAGTTACCTTCGCATATAGAATACTAAATTGCCCGCGGATTCGCCCGCGTGGAGTTCGGTTAATCGCGCTTTTTAGATTTTCCTCGGGAATATCATTTTTTTCCGGGATAAAAGGTAGCCTATGTTCTTTCTCGGGGTCTAAAGATTGTGAGTGTCAAATTTCATCAAAATCGGTTGAGAGGTTTAAGCGCGAAAGCGTAACAGACAGACAGACAGACAGACAGACAGAGTTACTTTCGCATTTATAATATTAGTATGGATTAGTATGGATTTACGTGATGTCTACATAATTGAAGCATCAACATCATGCCAAGATGGCATATCATTTGGGAACAATAACTTAAAAAACAAGCAAACCATTTTAGTTCTTTGTGGGGCCTCGCTTCCTAAGTAAAACATTCTGAAGGCTTTCTAAAGCGCAGCTCTCATAGGTTCAAAAGATAGTTGATAATAGCAATTGAATTAAATGTCGGACTACATCAAATGTGTTACATAATTCTGAGGGAATTTAGAATGTCGATATTATTTTGTAGAGACGTTAGAAAAGACTGTATTCAATGTATTCATCCTCTTCATCATCAACCTTTATTTTTTGTATCGTCCCACTGTTGGGCACAAGTCTCCTCTCATACAGAGAAGGATTGAGCGCAATCGCCACGCTTGCGCAATGCGGGTTGGCGATTTCAGACTTTAAGTCCAGGTTTCCTCAAGATGTTTTCCTTCACTTTCAGTCATTGGTGTCCAAGATATACTTAGAAAGTACATATAACTTTAGAAAAGTTACATTGGTACTTGCCTGACCTGGAATCGAACCCGCACACTTATACTTGAGAGGCTGGTGTTTTAACCACTAGGCCACCACGACTTCCCCTTCATTTCATAAAAAATCATTATTATGTAGGTAAGCTATCCTTGCCGACAATAGAGCCTAAAATTAACAGCTGTCTGTTAAACCATGTGATTAATTTCAGTAAGGTAAATACACACATCAAAAGTGTCTAGGGATCAACATATATTTTTGCAATAACTTTTCTCCTGATTGATATTAATTAAAATTTTCTTTAAGGATTCATCAAATAAAGTGTTTTCGTTTGTCACAGTAACGATAAACCAAGTCACCTTTGCATTAATAAAGAAATTTGCCATTTTCCTAATAAAGGGATATTTGACATTTGAACCACTAACACAAAAGTTCGAAAAAAAGACTGAAATAACAGTTTTCTCTAAAATTTTATTGGGTAACTTAAACAATTAATAATCCGTGTTTCTACCGCGAACACTAACAACACAAGAACATCGGTTTGGCATACTCAAAATGAGTTCATCCAAATCACGCTGTGGAATGGCCGCCCATGTTCGTTGCAACAACAAAAAAAGGTCTTCTTGCGACTGGATACCCTCCATATTCGGCAGAGCTCTTCTCTGTAGCATATCCCATGCATGCTCAATCGGGTTCAAGTCTGGCGACTGAGCAGGCCAGGGCAGGACATTGATGTTAGCTGCGGCGAGAGTCTGTCTTACAACTCTTGCGGTGTGCGGTCGTGCATTATCATGCATTAACTGAAATAAGGGACCGATTTGCACTTGTAGAGGAACGATGACGTCTGATACAATCGTTTCAGCATAAATTTGAGCGTTGAGGTTGCCTCTGATCCAAATCAACTCAGTTCTTCCGCCGATCCAAATACCCGCCCATACCATGATGGTTCCACCACTATAAGGATGGACTTCCTGGCAGGATTTTAATCGCTGTTGGCGTCCAGGGGTTCTCCAGTGTCGTATACGTCTTGTATCCGGTCTCATACCAAAACGAGACTCATCAGAAAAGCACACGAAACGCCATTGTTCTTCTGCCCAATTTCTGTGTTCAAGAACCCATTGATATCGAATCCTACGATTGTGCATTGCTATAGGTGGTACCCGTAGCGGTCTTCGGGAATGAAGGTTCACTTCATGCAAGCGGTTTCTGACTGTTTGGTCGCTAATTAAGTTCCCTGAAGAGTGATGAAGCCTCACGGCTAACATCATGGCGGTTATTGTTGGATCTCTTCGAGTTAAGATTTGAATGTATCGGTCTTGTCTCCGTGTGGTGCAGCGATACCGTCCTCCATGGCGCTCAGCCACGGTACCAGTGCTTCGGTAACGTGTCCAAAGTCGACTGATAACACTCTGACTTGTATTCAGAGCTAAAGCCACAGTACGTTGCCGGGAACCAGCTTCTATCATTCCCACGGCTCTGAGCATTTCTTCCCTGCTTAAATGACGTCGCCGCTCCATAATAACGTTGGTTTTAATCAGTAGTAGGGAAACAGTAGCACTAATAATGTCTTCAATGCGTTGTATGTTTTTATAGGGAAAATATTGACAGCTGATTTTCATCTTTTACTCGAATTTGATTCACAGTTCCTGATTCAAATTATGAAATGCACCAAAAAGGATCCATATAAATTTATAAAATCATAAATTTATTACAAAGCCACATCTCAATCTCAAGAAATCCGCATAAAAATGCTTGATCCCTAGACACTTTTGATGTGTGTATATTTATTTGCAACTTTTTAGTTCGATATTCTTTTAAAAAAAAAAATCGAACAAACGAACGTATTGAAAACGGTGGGACATCTTACAGTGCCCCTCACTTGTAGTCCAAAGAGTTAAAGACGGACAAACAAACAAAACAAGCATAATATAAAAATGCTTGATCCCTAGACACTTTTGATGTGTGTATCTTCTCCCATCTTCTTCATGTTTTTTCATCTTCATTCTTTATTTCTCTTTTTTTTTGTAAAAAAGACGTTTATCGCAATTAAACGTATTTTGTTCCTTTTCTTCTTTCTGTTTTCTTTTTTTTTTTTTATACAACGTTATTTTTTGTTTATGAGAAACCTGAATATAGTTTGTTCAGAATAAGCAACTGAATCGATTACAATCTTTTTTAATCATTTTTTTTTAGATTTTTGCTGTTGGTATACAGAGCGCCTGCACGCAGTTTTACGTTAGATCATAGTACTCGCGCGCGCATCAGCTGACGCCGAGACGTCAACGCCCTGCATTCGCCCGTTCGAGCGGACCTTTGACTATATTTTTGTTGGGACAACCAAGTAAGATAATAAGAACGGACCTTTGACTATATTTTTGTTGGGACAACCAAGTAAGATAATAAGCTCATAACTTTGTGGTTTTTCATAATATCTTATTTAACTTTCGTACATAGATTCTTTGCTTAAAAATACTGAACACGTGTTTCGGGTTACGTATAAACAAAAAAAAAAAAAAAATACGTTGTATACAGGGTGCAAACTTTACGGGAGAGAAACTCGAGGCAAAGACCAAGTAGAATAGCAAGCTCATAACTTTGTGGCTTTGCATTTTATCTTTTTGAAATTTTGTACATAGATTCATTACTTAAAAATACCTGAAATTCTTGAAATCCATTGCCAAAAAAATAATAATTGACATTTCCAGTCTACATACGAATTCAATCAAATATATTCAATACTGCAGTCACTACAGTTATCAAATATTGGTAAAATCAATAGCCAGTCTAGACCATCAACTACTAATTAGCTTGTAAAAAAAAAACACTTTCAATTTCGACTCTAGAGTTTATTTCATAGTCTCAAAATATTTTTACAGATTACTTCGTTTTGCGTGTGTGTCCATTTACTGTCGTATTGTCTCCACATTGTTTAATTCTTTTGTGCGTGTGTTTGTCACCCATTCAAGTCGAAGCGTTCGAAGGCAGAGGGTCTTGTGAAAATTATTTCTTCAAGGCTCTGAAAACGGTTTCTCCACGTATTCTAAGAATAGAATAGAATACTCTTTATTACGCATACTAGATAATAGCGATCTTTTAGAGGCAACAAAAAACTTTTTACAAAAAAATACTTCTATGTTTTTGTAAAAAGTTTTTATTTCGTGTTTTTCAGTGAAAATTACATGTTTCACCTCATAAAAATAATGACAGCCATAACCCATGTTATTATAAGTTCACATTAATAGTAAAAAAAAACCCTTTCTCAAAAACTACTGAACCGATTTTGATGAAACTTACAGTATTCCCTAAGTTGAACAATACATAGTACAACAAAAAAAGAATTACTTAAATCGGACTTGTAGTTCCGGAAACATGCGTTCACAAACATAAAAACACACATACACTTGAAATTTCGCTCACATACATAGGTACGGGTCGAATTTATAACCTCCTTTTTTTGAAGTCGGTTAAAAATCTAAGGTGCGTTCACAAATGCACAATACGGATGACGTCATAGTGAGATAATAAGTGTCAAGTTATGCTTTCATTCTATCAACGTGATACGATACTCCTATCAGATGCCACATTCACATCAAATCTTTTCATTTCAATTCCATCTATCAGTTGGGCCATCGACCTGGTAACAAACCTATTACATAAATCTGCTATCACTAATGATGAAGCTGAACAGTTTGGTTGCTTGATTACACTAAATCGGATTAAAAAATATTCTGGCATTAGTTACCTGATTCTTAAGAAATGTAGTTTATTCTGAATACAGTTTATTCAGAATAAGCAACAGAATCGATTTCAATACTTTTTACATCATGTTATATTTATTCCCAAATACATTTCGAAATTGCTGCAGTGTGGTTACCGAGCGCACATAGTACTGGGAGACTCCCGCGCCGCGCCTTTACAGGCGCGTTCGGGCGAGCAGAGCTTTGCCCATATTTTTGTTGAGACAACCAAGTAAGATAACATGCTCATAACTTTGTGGTTTTTCATCTCTTTTCTGAAATTTCGTACATAGATTCTTGATTTAAAAATACTGAACACGTGTTTCGGGTTACGTATAAACAAAAAAAATACGTTGTATAATATAGGGTGCAAACTATACGGGGGAGAAACTCGAGGCAATAGTCATGAGATGCCGTCAAATTTCCGCCGCGATCATATGGTCGCGTGAATTTTTTTCTTTTTCATAATCATAAAGTAGCACTTGAATGCTATCTCGCCTGATGATAAGCAGTGATGCAATCATTGATAGTAAAGCGCACTAGTTTTTTAAGAGCCTATTCACCCTAGTTTTGAAGACACTTAAATTGTAGTCCGAGTAAAAAAATTGTTCCAGTTTCTCCGAATATTTAAAAAATCATTTCCTAGGCGGTGCACATTGCTCGTAGAACCGATGGCCGATGGGGCAGTAAGGTTCTGAAGTAACGGCCACGTACCGGAAGACGCAGCGTAGGGAGGCCCCCAACAAGGTGGACCGATGACCCGGTGAAGGTAGCGGGAAGCCGGTGGATGCGAACAGCACAAGACCGGTCATTGTGGAAAGCTTTAGGAGAGGCCTTTGTCCAGCAATGGACCTCTATAGGCTGAAGAAGAAGATTATATTTATATATAAATATCTTTTTACTCTTTGGGTATCCTTTGAGTATCCTAAATAATAATAGTAATCTTTGTTATGACAAACACATGATTCATACTTACATAAAAGCAGACATACAATATCATCATCATCAACCCTTTTATCGTCCCACTGCTGGGCACAGGTCTTTCTCATACAGAGAAGGATTGAGCGTAATCACAACGCTTAGTGCTTGCTCAATGCGGATTGGCGATTTCAGACTTAAAGTCCAGGTTTCCTCAAGATGTTTTCCTTCACCTTTTAATCAGCCATTGATGTCCAAGATATACATAGAAAGTACATATAACTTAGAAAAATTACATTGGTACTTGCCTGAACTGGAATCGAACCCGCAAACTCATACTTGAGAGGCTGGTGTTTAAACCACTAGGCCACCACCTACAATATATATATATTTTTTTAAAATTATAAACTAGTGCTTGACTACAATCCCGCTTGATGGTAAGCAGTGATGCAATCGTTGATGGTAAAGCGCACAAGTTTATTAAGCCTATTCACTTAAAAATCTTAGTGAGTAGGAAGGAAGACGGCAGTTGAGCGAGGTGATGCAATGTTACGCCCTCTTCCGCCCCCCATGAATGGGTCCAGGGGCGAGAGACATGGGGAAGTCCCGGCCCCCTGTTTGTTGGACCCCGAGGCGGAGGTGCGCGCTATTTTCGGCGCGCGCCTCTGAGGCGATGCACGGGGTAGCTTAACACCCCACTACCCCGTGCAGGAGACGAGGCCCGGATAGACCGGGCCAGCACGAGAGTGTGGGGGCGTGGAGGAATTTAGACTCCCACGGTCCCACGCGCGCTCGTGATAGAAGAAGCACCGGGGTGGTTTTAGTCAGTAAAAGTCTAACAGACCCCGTCACCCATCGCAGAGCGGCGGACATCCTATGAGGATTTCCACCCCGAAAAAAAAAAAAAAGAGGTGATGCAATGTTAAACCCAACAACACGACCAACGCTGCTGCAACAGAGGGAGATTAATATGGAGACCCTCCACGATCAAACTACCGACACAATAATATTTGGCGCATCGTACCCGGCACACATCGCAATACAACTGCTCAGTCCCGTCTTCCGTACGGCTTCACCAGACATCATGCCGGAACACGACGAATCGCTTGGCGGCAAAACTTTGTCTGGTGGGTGGTAACCAGCAGCCGATAATTATTATGGCCTACCACCGAGAAACCAATACGAAAAACCATTATGAAATATCTACACGAATCTATAACATCATGTCACCGTCTCCTAAACGTACTCCTGTATCTTAGGAGACAAAATAGTAAGAAAGAACCCTAAGCGAAAACGAAGTAATTGGCCGAGAGAAAGGGACATTATACACGGACAGAGTCACAACCTAAAGCTTGTGGTAGTAGTGTTCTAGATTATCTTGATAAAAAATGCTACAAAATCGTATCCTCAATTACTAAGCTCTTACGTTGCGTGAGGATAAACAAGCGAGACAAATGAAACGAAAATAATTGTGTTTAACTTTCAACAAAGTATCGCGAGTTATCTAACAGCATTCGATATGGATTCGACTGTTATTTCATACAAAAAAAAAAAAAAACGTTCATTCATTGTTTTTTCGAGATAGATACGTAACGGAAACACAATGAGTGGCGTGTATTGATTCAAAGATAATACTTAAGATTTTAGTCTAATGTTATTATGAATGAGTATTGTTTCAGGATTCTAGAACTGGACTTGAAGAAATTGTCGGCGCCGCAGCGTAAATAACACAAAGAGTGGTCCTGATTATCTTGTTCTTGTTCACCATCATCATCATCATCATTTCAACCGAAAAATGTCCACTGCTGGACATAGGCCTCCCCCAAGGATCTCTACGACGACCCGTCCTGTGCGTCCCGCACCTAGCGGTTTCCCGCGACCTTCACCAGGTCGTCGGTCCACCTTGTTGGGGCCTATCCACGCTGCATCTTCCGGTGCGTGGTCGCCACACTCGCCACTCGAGAACCCGTCAGGCATCGGTCCTACGGACAATGTGCCCGGCCCACGCCACTTAAGTGTTGCATTTATTCGGGCTACGTCGGTTACTGTCATTCTTATCCGGATCTCCTCATTTCTGATTTGATAACACAGTGAAACCCCAAGCATAGCGCTCTCCATTCATCATAATTTCAGCCGAAAGACGTCCACTGCTGGACATAGGCCTCCCCCAAGGTTCTCCACGACGACCGGTCCTGCGCCTCCCGCATCCAGCGGTTTCCCGCGACCTTTACCAGGTCGTCGGTCCACCTTGTCGGGGGCCTACCCACAAGAGGAGATCCGCAGAAGAACGAGAGTAACCGACATAGCCCGAAGAATTGCAACACTAAAGTGGCAGTGGGCTGGACACATTGCCCGTAGGACCGATGCTCGATGGGGCCGACAGGTTCTCGAGTGGCGACCACGCACCGGAAGACGTAGCGCTCTCCATTGCCCTTTGAGTAACCTTGAGCTTTCTTGTAAGGCCCATTGTTTACCTACTAAACTAAATTTAAGTTCGGTTCATCTTTATTTCCTAATTTATTATGAAAAGGACAGAAGATAAAATATTAATTAAGTACTGTCAAATTAAGATACTCCATAGACAGTTTAGAATAACAATACCAATGAAAAATGTGCGTAACACTCATCTTAGCTTTCCCGTCAAAAACGTTTTCGTACGTTAAGCCGTTGATGTCAGCTGTCATTTGTGGATCTTTGACAGTCGTCAGGAACCCGAAAGGTTGACAGCGAGTTTTACCGAGGGCTTTCTTATTACCCATTCATTACCTGGATTATGAATGTTAGATAGTCAGTCGCTGCAATTAAAGTATGGTACTCAGTCTGGTTAGACTGAAAGCTGAACCGAAATCAATTGGGAAGTGGTTAGGTGGATGGAGATACATGAAATTAAGTTTTTAAACAAACATACCAAACAAACTAACATGACAAAACGAACAAACAAACATAATCCATACTAATATTATAAATGCGAAAGTATCTCTGTCTGTCTGTCTGTCCGGCTTTCACGCCAAAACTACTGAACCGATTGTAATGAAATTTTTTCACAGATAGTCTAGAGCCTGAGAAAGGACATAGGCTATGATCCACCATAAACATCCCGCTATGATCAATAGGAGCAGAGCAGGAACAAAAAATGTTGCGAAAACGGGAGCAAACGCGGACGTAGATATTGCTCCCATTATTTTAACAGGCGCTTATTTTATATCAACTGAGCTCTTTCGGTTCGAAGCTTACGCGGGTGAAACCGCGGGACACAGCTAGTTAGATATATTCTCCTCTATTCCTAAACGGTTTAACACCACTTAATTTTAATCATCGTTTATGAATAAACACCACAGTGTTTAAGGGGTTTATTCATAAATGATGATTAAAGTTAAGTGACGTGCAAACGTCTAAAATGTATGGGTAAACAATCGCCAATCACTAGTTAACTTTAAGCAACATTTATGAATATCGGGGATTATCTCTGCATCAATAAAAGCTATAAAATAAAGTTATTTACTCAACACCAAAGAGATTTAAGATAGATACGGATGACAGCAGGTCAAGCTAAAACTGAAACTGTGAAATATTCGCAATCAACCCTGAGGTTTAATGCTTTAGCCATAAAGTTGAAAATATAATCAAGAAATCTGACAGATTTTAGTAGCTTGAAGGTTTGTCTGTACAATAAATAATTTAAAGTCTTTGCTCAACACTACTATTACACATAGGTGTGATCTTTGACTTTACTGTTATTGAAGGCTTCGAGAGCTTTCAAATATGCAGAATTCTCGATAGCTTTACGAAGAGGGTTGAGTAAACTCTGCTATATCTTGATGTTAGATCCCAGTTTAGTGCCTTGTGGAACACTTTATCAGGGATTTTATTACTTTATTATCATCGTATTATTTCTTATTGTATAGATTCGTTTTTCCTCTCTTATAGGCAACAAAACTCCGTATGCTTATAAACTAACAAAATCATAAAAAATATCCGCTTTCGAAAGCTAATTACAACAAAAATGCGCTGATTACGTACAATTTTTATATTATTTTTTTTTAGTTTATAAGCCTGCGGAGTTTTTAAACTTAGCCAGAAGCTATGTATAAACTCCTTTTTGTATTTTTAAATTGAAAAAATACAATAATTAATAATTCAGTTATAATCCTATTATAACTGAATTATTTTATTTTCTGAATTATTATTTTTTATTAAAACAACATTCAAGAAAATTATGTCACAAAAAGGACTGCAAAATATCTACTACAAAAAGATATGAATTATTGAAACCTCGCTGGCAGAACCCAGTAAAAATACGCAAAAAAAAAATATAACTCGATAACTAATAAAAACCGCAGAACACACATAGGGTATTTTCAGATACCTGGAGACACCTGGGGGAGGTGTGAGGAATCTAAAAAAAAAACTTTGTTGACGTTACTAGTTGCACCACCCTGTATATCAATTAAACCATTTACGGGCATTGTCAAGTTGATCCATCAGAAATATGAACTTGCATCCTAATTGCGTAATCTATTACTATCAACTTGAATGATTTTAAAGCATATTGCTAATCCATTGCTGTTCGAATATGTTCGAAAAATGTACTGGCTCAAACCGTAATCAACGCAATGAATGTTGTTGAACTGTCAAAATGAATCACATTGCTACTGATAGTGTGTTACGCAATTACCGTGCTGGTTGCCCATTCCATGGGTCCAACGGACAGGAAACTACATGGACACTCTTTAAAGTTATTAGGTGCAAGTATTTTTCTATAATTACTCGTGCGAACGTGTAATTGCCTCCGTGTTATTTTTAATACAGGCTCCTCATCCGTTTGTTATAGCTTTTGACTCTCTTGTACAAATGCTAGTGCAATACAGCTGCACTGCTTGTCATAGGTTCGATTCCCGCACGGAACAAATATTTGTATATACTACCAGTTCTGGGTGTTTATGAGTTGATATGTTTGTAAACGCACACACGATACAGGGGATATTCCTAGTGAGGGATAAAATTCCATTTTAAATAATATTTTAAACACTTACGCTTTAACATCTTGCATTACATTTTATCATCAGCATTGTGTGGTGACTACATATCTAGGTAAAATAAAGTCACATGAATGGCTTTTCACTGTATGTTCATGTGTGTTTTATTTGTATGGAATAAACAAGTTTCCTTTCTTTTCTTTATATGAAAAGACCTGATAAGACCCATTGAATGAATGTTAATTAATTAGTGAACAAATAATCTGTTTTCCCATGAGAAAAGGATTTATCATTTGATCATGAATTGTTTCTTGGTGAGGATTGTTGTGGTACGAGGGCGTAAAGTTCACGTCCTCCATAGAAAAGGGAGGATCTTTAGACCAGACGGGTGATGTTCCTGGTGGGCCATATTTATTTATTTAAAGCACAGCCACATCCCATACATTAAACTTATGCTAGAATAATCTTAATAACTAAAGGACTAATGTACATGATAATAATGGCGTACATAGCATTCATCATCATCATCATCATCATTTCAGCCGAAAGACGTCCACTGCTGGGCATAAGCCTCCCTCAAGGTTATCCACGAAGACAGGTCCTGCGCCTCCCGCATCCAACGGTTTCCCGCGACCTTCACCAGGTCGTCGGTCCACCTTGTCGGAGGCCTACCTACGCTGCGTCATCCGGTGCGTAGTCATTACTCATGAACCCGTCGGCCCCATCGGCAACGGTCCTACGGGCAATGTACCCAGCCCGCTGCCACTTTAGTGTTGCAATTCTTCGGGCTATGTCGGTTACTCTCGTTCTTCTGCGGATCTCCTCATAGCATTGTGTAACTTTAATGCGCGAAGATGGATGTCGGGGCGTTGTATACATGCTAGTTGCGCGGAAAACTCCGCTTGCGCGATGCAGGATTTTTCGTGACTTCAGTGTTGTGCCTAGTTAACATGTAGCGTTTGAGATGTCGTCACAGGATCGTTAGTCATACAGAATATTAAAAATGCTACTAGTGCTGCAATTAACGTGGTTACTGCTCTAACTAAGCTGACAAGCTATCGGTATCATCAAAAGAAGAAAGAAGGCAATTTGTCTTTATATGTCCTGATATTCAGTCTTAATTGTTGTGGTATTAAATTTTTATAACACAAAACAAGAAAAATACGAAGATGATGGAATATGTACACCAGATGAGCGCTTCAGGATATTGGTCTTCCAACGTGTGTCGTGGGTCTGCTCTCTCTATATCCGACCTTCACATGAAGGTCGAAAGCTGTTGTGCAACTTTATTTATGCAAATAAACGTATTTTTTTTACTTTCTTTTAATCATAAGTCAAGCCATAGGCTTTGAGGTTAAGGGAAAATCAGGGAAACGATGGAATGTGTTATTTTTTTTAAATTAATTATAAACTAGTGCTTTACCGCAATCCCGCCTGATAGTAAGCAGTGGTACAATTCGTCTCAAAGACACTTAAGTTGTAGTCCGACGGAAACACCGCCGCCGGCAAATTGTCCCTCGATGTACGCGGTATAAAAGAAGACGCGATGCGCCTCGTTTGGATCGTTGTGGTGTAAACAACGTAAGGGAGGAAACTCGCTGTATCGGGGGTCGTCCGATGATGGACCGGAGATGGGGGAATTAAATCATACAATTTCCTCGCACACTCTCCAAAATGCGTCCTATAGAACACCGACAGGCTGGCTACTCTTCGATCGTTTTGCGCTAAATCTGGGTCGCCAATTAGTCTCATCGCACGCCTCTCCATTGAATCCGAAGTAGCCAGGTGACATTTTGCAGCACTAGCCCATATATGGCTGCAGTACTCTACACAAGAACAACCCTGTGCTTTGTACACCATTAGAAGCTCTCCTGGTGTGAAGTACCGCCGGAATCAAACGTCACTTATAAGTGTAATGTCAAAAGAAGAGAAGTGTGTAAGAAAAACAAATGTTGCGTCGACCCCAAAAAAACTAGGTTCTTCTTCTTCTTCTTCTTCAGCCTATAGATGTCCACAGCTGGACAAAGGCCTCCCCTAAGGCTTTCCACGCCGACCGGTCTTGTGCTGCCCGCATCCATCGGCTTCCCCCGACCTTCACCAGGTCATCGGTCCACCTTGTTGGGGGCCTCCCTACGCTGTGTCTTCCAGTATGTGGGCGCCACTCCAGAACCTTACTGCCCCATCGGCCATCGGTTCTACGAGCAATGTGCCCTGCCCATTGCCACTTAAGTTTAGGGACTCGCAGAGCTATATCGGTGACTTTAGTTCTTCTGCGGATCTCCTCATTTCTGATTCGATCACGCAGAGAAGCTTCGAGCATAACTCTTTCCATTGCCCTTTGTGTGAATCTGACTAGGTTACTGACAGGAGAATGGTGAATCATACCAGTAGTCTAGAAGTAGCCCATTCAAAGTTACAATAGCGCTGTACAGCAGGAAGCGCTAGATCTATTACAAGGACACGATCGCCCGCTTTCACCGCACACTACCTTTCTATTCGGTACGCGTCGCTCTAGACGGATTTGTGAGCAAAACGTCATCATGTACGTACAACGCGGTTTACGAGCGGATTTGATTTTAACGTAGCCGTAATGATTACAAAAGTTAGTACTCTTATTGTGAAGATTGTCGTGTAGAAAAATAACAAGTAGGTACTAAAAATGCATCATATCCACGTAAAACGGCGATCACTAAGTATAATAGGTACTGAACCTGTACACTCAGCGCTAGGTTCCAGAAATGACTGGTATGGATTATTGCAACTAACTCTAGTAGGTGTTTAGTGTTGAGGGAGATTAATCTCTCTTTCTCACCTCATCGGAATACGACAGTGAGAGGAGAAAAAACAGAGACAGCCTCCGTGGCGAAGCGGTAGCGAACGCATCCACTGCGCAAGGAGGCGCGGATTCGATCCCCGCGCAGTGCAAATATTTGTATGCATGAATATGAATATTTGCACTGGTCTGGTCGTGCCTCGAAAACCATGTTAAGCCGTTGGTCCCGGTTGCCCTACGAACATCTAGTGGCAGTTGTTACGGGTTATTGGAGCCCTCAAAAGTCCAACAATCGGTCTAACTGGAATGCTTTGATATCGCCTTCGGGTTGTGGAGGTCAGATGGTAGTCGTATCACGGAAAATATCTAAGTTTAGCCAAAATCAGCAGTTAGACTGGTAAAGCAGACCCCAGACTCCAAAGCTGAAAAAGCTTCGGATGCGACTGGCATTAACGCTGAGATGACGATGGACAGGAGAAAGAACTCTAGCGTCGAGGGCAAGTCTGTGTTGAGTTTAGCCGCCGCCTATGACCAGGAATACGGTTTGGAGGAGAATTCCAAGACAAGCGCTTGTCAGTCTTGAGTCCCGTATGTCACATTTAGCAAACATTTAACCGTATATTGTCCTGTTGGAAGGTTAAGCATAACATTTATATAATAACATACAAACAGAAGCTAAGTATATAAGTATTTTGCATAATTTCTGCGTTACGACGAGCAGGCATGCGGGTGAAATTCGCGATGAGTATACAAGTGTATGTTTATATGTGCTTATTTAGTGCGTTTCTTCTTTTATGGTAATTTGAGGGTATTGCGAGACAATTTGGCGTCAAAAGTAACTGTATTTTACTCTATACATTAATCACGGATCTAGAAAGCACATTCAAGGATTGTTTAGTATCTGGATCAGGGATGCGGGTTGGTTAAAAAAGTAACCTTGGCAATGGCGCACAGGCAAGTGAAGACACACGGGTGGGTGTTAGTCAGTAAAAGTCTATCACGCCCTTCCGCCCCGCTCAGAGTGGGAGAGGTCATTTGATGATCTCCCATTCAGAACAAAATGAAAATGATTGTTTAGTATATTAACAAAAATATAAGGATATTTTTGCAATGTCCTGCTTGTAGCATAAATGCAAAAGTTTGTGAGAATAGGGATGCATCCAAGGTATGAAAATAAAAAAAAATAATTAGTCCGTCTTATAGATAACTAGCTTTCCGCCCGCGGCTTCGCCCGCGTGGAGTTCGGTTATATCTTTAAAGATTTCCCTCGGGAATATCAAATTTTTCCTGGATAAAAGGTAGCCTATGTTCTTTCTCAAGGTCTAAAGATTGTCTGTGCCAAATTTCATCAAAATCGGTTGAGAGGTTTAGGCGGGAAAGCGTAACAGACAGACAGACAGACAGAGTTACTTTCGCATTTATAATATTAGTATGGATTGAACACGTATTTCTGCGTGCGTGCATGCGTGCTAAACTTTTGTTTAGCACGCATGGTATTTCTGTTCAATATAGCTAAGAGACTGTCCAGAAAGCGCGAGTCCACTCGCGCGTTGGCACTCGCGCGTTCTCGAGTTACTAGAGCTGCATACATTCCGTCCAGATGATCTCGCGCGTTACCGCACTCGCGCGTAAAACGCTTGCAATGAGCGGGACTCTCGACTCGCGCGCACTTACCGCGAGCGCCGCGCCAGTCGAGATACTCCGGCGCCGTTGCAGCGTCCAGTACTACGCGCGTGTCCGTGGCGAGTTTAAAGTGTAAAGTTTTCACGCTCCATTTTTATAAACGAATACGTCCGTATTCGTTTATAAAAATGGAGCGTGAAAACTTTGACCCGGAACTTTTTATTGACGAAATTGAGAAAAGGGTAGCTATATGGGATATGGAATCGTCAGATTATTCTAATAGAACCATTACGCGTAGGAACTGGGAAGAAATAGTAGATTTTTTTGTAAAGCTGTTGATTCCGAGGAGAAAAAAAAACTTGTAGGTCATTCTGTTACGTAGAATGGGATGCACGTTAAATCGTCGACTTTTTCTTCGTTTACGACGTTTCCATCGACGGTATGCAAGCCACAACACAACCGCAGTATCCGAGTCCATTTTTATAACTGACCAAATCCGTCTCATCACATACGCGCGATTTCGCCGCATCTGGACGCAATACAAATCAAAACGCGCGAGTGGACTCGCACATAAATCGCGCTTTCTGGACAGGCTCTTATGGCTCAATCGACTGTTCTGAACTGTTGAGCAAAATTGGGCTGCGTGTTCCATCCTTCACTTTAAGAAATCATCAGCCTCTGTATGTTCCCTCTGTGCGATGCGTATACCGACAAAACTCTTATATCATAAGAGCTAGCAGAGCATATAATTTGTTGTGTCAGAGGGTTAATGATCTCGATTTATTCTCCACCAGTGTTCCTAAACTAAAAAAAATAGTTTGTGATAACTTCTTTGTTAATCACTAAAAAAAAATTCAGTGTTTACTAAATACTCTCCGAGTGCTTACTTGTTCTTAATTTCGCTTTCCTGTCCTGTGCTGTACCTGTTACTGTTACTGCTAACCTAATGTTATCTGTGTAAACTTTTAATTGGCTTTCTTTCACTAATTATCTTCTATCTGTATATATGCTACCTGTAAGTTTCCTAAAAATGTAAAAAAAAAAATAATTGGGAACAGCCTGAGCAGATACTGACTTTTATACTTTACATTTTTTAAAGCAGTTTTTGCTTTTGTTTTGCTAACTGTAGTATGTCTAGCTCTACGGATCATAAACGTTTTATTTCAATTAATAAATAGCGTTACATATTTATATTTACATACATAGTACTACTTACATACAATTATATAATAGAGTATCGCAAAAAAATCTCAAAAATTAATTCAAGAATATTATACATCTTGTATCTGACATCGTAACGCAAACTTCGCGAAAAGGTTAGACCGAATGCCACTTGTAAAATTTATGATATTTATGTCGTTAATGAGTTACAGAAATCACGTTGTTTAAAAAAAAGTGTCGTGCCGGCCTTTGAACGTTGCAAGCGACCCGCTGCGCGTGTTTGTAGGTATGGCGTTGACCCCTGATGTGAACACTATGAAATCAGCTGATATGATTGTTTTCAGAGTTTTGTTCACATTGCGCTTTTTGTGTAATTAGCGATTTAATTAATTTTTAGTTTAAAATCTTATTGGATTATAAAAGTATAGCAATTATGAACGGTCTAAAGTGAAAAAAACTGAATATATTTTTTGAAAATCAGGAAAAAGTCGACGATAAATCCACCACTGGGGGGTTCAGAATCATGTACTGAATCCATGGTACTCGTTTGTGCGTCGATGTCAGATACACCCTTTACAATTCAAACACTATTACTACCAATTTGAATCATTTTAAAGCATATTGCTAATACATTGCTACATCTGCTCGTATAATGTGTCAACTCGACAATGACATATGATAGATTGTTGTTGAACTCTCAAAATGGAACCCATTGCTACTGATAGTGTTTTATGCAATCACCCTGCTGACTGAGAATCGGCAATTTTCTAACCTCTACTGCCTTTTGTAAGACAGTTCCCAAAAAACGCCCGCCCTTCTTTTTCTTCCTCTTCAGCCTATAAAGGACCACTGTTGGACAAAGACCGATTCGAGTACCAATTATAATAATATAAATATATTTAAAGAAATTGTTAATGAATGAATACTTAACAATTAATACAATATATATAATATAAATAGATAGCAATTGAATAAATACTCACTCTAATACAATTAATAAAAATAAATGAATAGGAATAGATAAATGGAAACATGAAGCGCTCTTCCTCTCTCTACTTATTTAAAACTTGCTGTGCCCAATAGGGTCCATAATTGTTTTCAATATTATATTATTATAATTACCACCTGTAACTGTACATTATGGCATTATGGATTGCAATAAACGATTTACGAGATACGAGTAAGCAGTGACGCAATCGTTGATGGTAAAGCGAACTAGTTTATTAAGAGCCTATTCACTCTAGCCTTGAAGACAATCATATTGTAGTCCGACGGAAACACCGCCGCTGGCAAACTATTCCAGTCCCTCGATGTACGCGGTATAAACGAGGAGGCGAAACGCTTCGTCCGGATCGTAGTGGTGTTAACAACGTAAGGGTGGAAACCAGCCGTACGACGGGTCGTCCGCTGGTGGAACGGAGATGGGGAATTAAATCATGCAATTCCATCGCACACTCCCCGAAATGCATCCTATAGAACACCGAAAGGCTGGCTACTCTACTCCTGTGCTCTAGGCTTTGGAGATCAACTCGAGTTAGATCAGGGTCACCAATCAGCCTCTTTGCACGTCTCTCCACTGAATCCAAAGTGGCCAGGTGACACTTGGCAGCACCAGCCCAAATGTGGCTGCAGTACTTCACACACGAACGGACCTGTGCCTTGTATAACATTAGAAGCTGCCCAGGTGTGAAGCACTGCCGGACCTTTGCGATAACGCCAAGTTTCCTGGCAGTCACCTTAGCCGTGGACTCAATGAACCGCCCAAAGTTAAGGTCCGAGGAAATCTCAACTCCCAAAAGCTGAAGGCGGTCGGAACACTCCAAGGACACATTCCGAAAAGTAGGAGCCAAGGTGAACGGGCTCCTTTTGGCGGTGAAAAGACACGCCTGTGTTTTGGCGGCATTGAATGCTACAAGATTGGCATTGCCCCATTCGGAGACTGCCTGCAGTGCAACACTCGTTCGCTCAACCATGGCCTCTCTTTCGGACCGGATTGATTCCCTACTAGCCCGAGCACCCGGCAGGTATCTCTCTACAACTAAGCTGTCATCTGCATACCCATAGATACCGGGCATCAGCAGATCGTTAATATGCAGCAGGAACAGAGTTGCAGAGAGAACAGACCCCTGAGGAACACCGGCATTAGTTGACATGGGCTCAGAAGAGCATCCATCGACAACAACTCGGAGGGACCGTTCAGTCAGGAAGTCTTTTACCCAGCCAGTCAGGCTAGGGGAAATGCCGTACGCTGGAAGCTTACTCAAAAGGCCAGCGTGCCATACCCGGTCGAAGGCCTTCGAGACATCAAGGGAGACAGCAATCGCTTCCCCATTATTCTCGAGGGCCTCGCCCCACAAGTGAGTGGCATACACTAGTAGGTCCCCAGTTGACCGATTGCGGCGAAACCCGAACTGTCGGTCACTGAGGATATCGTTAGCTTCCAGGTATGCCAAGAGGCGCGAGTTCAATACGCGCTCCATAATTTTGCAAAGTATGGAGGTGATCGAAATCGGCCGATAGTTGGCAGGATCGGCACGACTACCCTTCTTGGGCACGGGCTGCACGTTATCAAGCTTCCAGGACTTGGGCACTATACCAGTCCTAAATGAGAGGCGATACAAGCGCGTCAATACAGGAGACAACTCGGGCGCACAAGCTTTAAGAACAATCGCTGGTATACCATCCGGACCACTAGCCTTATCCACGTCCAGACGACACAGTACTCTCAGAACCTCCTTGTTCCTAATGCGAACCTCAGGCATTGAAGCTCCGCAATGAGGTAAATTAGGTGGAGTAGCACTGCCAGTATCAAGACGCGAATTATGGGCAAAGAGAGAAGCAAAGAGACCTGCTTTCTCTCTCGCCGTATGAGCCAGTGTTCCATGAGGCCTAACCAGCGGAGGCAGTGAGGGCCGACAGAAGTTCGCCTCAACCGATTTGGCAAGGGACCAAAAAGATCTGCTACCGGATGGCTGCGCAGATAACTTGTTGCCAATATGGGTGATGCGGTCGAAGCGAGCCTTCTTGAGCACTTTCTTGTAGGACTTGGCAGCACGGTTAAAGGCTCTCTTCTTTGAGATCCGGAGCTCCGCGGTCACGAGCGTCAACCCAGGCGAGAAATGCCGTGTGCTTACGCTGTTCAGCTTTTACACAATCGGCATTGAACCATGGGCGAGCCGAGCCACCGACGGGCACGTCATTGAATGGGATAAAATACTCCATAGCTTGACGCACCACATCGGTTATAGCGTCCGCACAGCTCGACGGATTGTCAGAAGAGAAGCAGACCTGCTGCCAAGGATAAGACGCAAAGAAGTGGCGCATCTCATCCCAATCCGCTGACCTGTATCGCCACAATCGCCGTTCACCACGAGAGTCGTGATCTGGTGGGGAGAAGGACGACACAGACTTCACCAGACAGTGGTCTGAAGTTCCCAACGGTGAGGAAACTGTTACAACACATCTGTCCGGATCAATGGTCAGCAGAAGGTCCAAACAGTTGGCAGTGTGGCCAACTACATCAGGCACCCTAGTCGCTTGCTCTACCAGCTGGGAAAGGCCCATAGAAAGCGCGAAGTTTCGCGCTTCTCTCCCAGCGTGGTCGGTCCTCTGGTATGGGAAGAGCCAGTCCTGGTGGCAGGCGTTGAAGTCCCCCAGAGCGACGAACTGAGCGTCAGGGTGCCGATGTAGCGCATTGTCAGCAGCCTCACTGAGGTGGTCGAATAACCGAGTTGTCTCCTGATCACCGCTGTGCGATCGGTAGACACAGGTGTAGACAATTTTGTCCACACCAATGTCAACCAACAGCCATAAGGACGAAAAATGAGGGTCTTCGAGGTGACGGAGACGCCGGCAACAGATGTCATTGCGAACATACACACAGACCCCGGCACGCTGCAGGAAATGATGCTCCAAAGAGTATCCCGGGTAGCCGAGGCATGCCGCATCAGGCGGACATCTGATCTGGGTCTCCGTCAAGAAAAGTAGATGCGGCTTCTCAGTCTCAAGGTGATGGTGTACTGCTAAGAGATTGGAGTGCAGACCTCTAATATTAGAGAGGTGCACTTTGAAAGAGAGGACGTGCGCCCGCTGTGCACACCTACTTTTCTTTTTGGACCTTTTCATAGATTTAAATGAGTGAATAGGAAGGAAGACGGCAGTTGAGTGAGGTGATGCAATGTTAAACCCAAAATGCGACCAACGATGCTGGGCCAGAGTGAGATTGATCTGGAGACTGCGGGGACGCCCGAACCCCCCCAGGGATCGCCATCGGGTCCTCTCGTCCGGTCGCCAACCGGCACGATGGGGCCACCCTGGGATTTTTCGCAGTTGACGGGGCAGCCTTTCGTATGTGGCTGGCACACTACTTGGGCCCCCAACTACCTGCGGTCGGTCAGCGGAGCACCGTGCTTCGGATCCCGCTACCCTCCAGGACCAACCTCCCGACACAACAACATTTGGCGCATCGCACCCGGCACACATCGCAACACAACTGCTCAGACCCGTCCTCCGTACGGCTTCACCAGACATCATGCCGGAACACGACGAATCGCTTGGCGGCACGACGTGGTAACTTACGCCGGCGGCTGATGTTGAGGCCTACCACCGAGAGCATTTGACCTCCCCCAAGGCTTTCCACAATGACCGGTCTTGTGCTACCCGCAACTATCGGCTTCCCGCGACCTTTACCAGGTCATCGGTCCACCTTGTTGAGGGCCTCCCTACGCTGCGTCTTTAATGCCCGCCATTCATTCAATTCCAATTTCAAACTAATTTATGGCCGACATCTTCTTTGGAAAATAATACTGGTTTGTAATTGTCCCACCATAGATTAAATATATTCTTCTCACCCGAAGAAATAATCTTCATTATACACAGTTGTATAACACTTCATTATGTTAATAGATAACATTATTTTTATTATTTCGGTGTGAAAAGGTGTTTTATAGAAAGGAAACTCTTTCGACTTTTTTTTTTTGGAATGCCGCAGCCGTCACCTGTTTCTTAAGGCGCAGACGAGTTTGGGTTTTAAAATACTGTATGAATCAATGTTATTTAAGATTAGATATTTTTGACATATTATTGATGTCAGACTGTAAACGTTCATAAGATTACGAGAATCTCTCCTTAGAAGTCTGTCTGTCACCATGGTATCTCATGAACCTATGATAGCTAGACAATTGAAATTTTGACCTAAGGTGTAATGCTGTTGCCTCTATAACAAAAGAATACTAGAATCAGTTTTTTGTGTAGATATCTCATGGTACGGAACTCTTAGTGCGCGAGCCCGAGTCGAACTTGCTCAGTTTTTTTTTCTTAAATTATCTATTCTTTTAGTTTTCCAAAACAAGTCATTGTAGCACACTCAAAATGAAATCCATTGCTACTGATAGTGTGATAGGTAATTACCCTGCGGATGCAGCTGAATATACAATATGCTGAGAAAACCCCGTCCGACCCAAAAGGATAATAAATGTTAGGTATACACATGACCAAATAATGAAATTACACATAATGAATTTACAACACTATGATCATTATGCAAAATATGAAATTTTGCATAATGATCATAGTGACAATATCTACTAATGAATTTTGAAATAATCTTTTTTTCCGCGAATTAATTCCAACATCCCCAAAATTTGGTAATTTTTTTAAAAAGTGATAACACCATTTGTGACGGAGCGAAAAGCGATGCGACCACGTGCCGCCTGCCCTGACCCCTTTCACCCGCGCATGTATGCCTAACGTGTTGGCAACCGCACACATGCATTAAGTTACCTCGCTTTTTCGAAATAATATTTATTTTTTTAGGGGGATTTTTTTTAAGTTTAGCTCGGCTTTGTAGGCACTATTAGAATCAGTTATCGATACCTAACAATACCTTCACGAATCGGACAGGGTTTTCTTTACATATTGTATATGAAACGTATTGCTCGCAATTATTTCACCAGCATTGCTCTCAAAACGGTGAAAGAAAATATCGTGAAGAATCCGGTATGTCCTAGATCCAAAAACTTGACTAAATCCAAAACTTGACAAGACATGTGGCATCTGCCAACCCGCAGGCCGGCGATTACAGCCTACTCCGTCTTACCGAGAGGAGGCCTGTGTCCCAATAGTGGGAATATTATAGACAGATTATGTCATCATCATCATCCCAGTGTTAATCCCAGTCGCATCCGAAGCTTTTTCAGCTTTGGAGTCTGGGGTCCGCTTTACCAGTCCAACTGCTGCTATGGCTAAACTTCGACATTTTCCGTGAAGCGACTGCCGTCTGACCTCCACAACCCGAAGGCGACGTCGAAGCATTGCAGCTAGACTAATTGTTGGACTTTTGAGGGCTCCAACAACCCGTAACGACTGCCATTAGATGTTCGTATGGCAACAGGGACCAACGGCTTAACGTGCTTTCCGAGGCACGACCAGATCAGTGCAAATATTCATGTTCATGCATACAAATATTTGCACTGTGCGGGGATCGAACCCGCGCCTCCTTGCGCAGCGGCCGCGTCCGCTACTGCTAGGCCACGGAGGCTGTCGAATGAGATTATGTCATCATCATCTCAGCGTTAATCCCATTCGTATCCGAAGCATTTTCAGCTTTGGAGTCTGGGATCCAATTTACCAGTCTAACTGTTGATTTTGGCTAAACAATAAATAGGCTAGGCTAGGATTATGTAATGCTGGCAATATATAATACCTTCGCAAAAATATGATAACTTTGCCTTAACCAGTAGATACCTACGTTCAAATTTTGTCGTGGTACGTGTGAATCTGCTACAGCTATCATCACCTCTCTATTATGTTACGTAACGACAATTTGGTACACCTCTAGTACGTACACTAGTACTTTTAAATGTTACGTCGATATTAGATACTTATTTTAGACACTAGTATGATTAGCGTAATGGTTAAGCTATTGACTGCTGCGCTGCCTGTTGCGGGTTCGATTCCCGCACGGAACAAATATTTGTATGACCTACAAGTTGTTGTTTCAGGTCTGGATGTTTGTGTATGTGAGTTTATATGTTTGTAAACGCACCCACGATACAGGAGAAATGCCTAGTGTAGGGTAACATTTTTTATAAAACAAAAAAGACCACCATTGTGACTTCCTTTGTAAAATCTTCAACCTTATGCTCCGGAATGTAAAGAATTATTATATATGCATCATATAAATTAACATTTAATAAATTCTATTAAGATAAAAAAAATATTTATTCACTTTATAAAACTACTAGATACATTTCTTGTAAAAATTCTTCTCGAAGAAGGTTCCTTTCTGGTATAGTATAGGTATATGTAAGTATCTATATATTGCCAAAAGCAACGCCCGATGGATGCGGTCAGCACAAGACCGGTCATTGTGGAAATCCTTGGAGGAGACCTTGGTAGGCTGAAGAATAGGGGAAGAACACCCAAATTGCGTAACAAAGTATTACTGTCAATTCATTCAGTGGAATCATTTTGAAGAATATTGCTAATCCATTGCTCAGTTTGCTCCAAAAACATGTCTACTCGATAATGTAGATAATGCAATGAATGCTGTTAAACTGTCAAAATGAAACTCATTGCTACTATTTTTTTTTACATAAGTTACTTTTTTAAAAACGTTGGTCTACACTAGGAATTTCTCCTGTATTGTGGGTGAGTTTACAAACATACATATAAGTCACATACACAAACAACCAGACCCAGAGCAACTACTTGTAGGTCATTCAAATATTTTGAATTTTGTTACGTGCGGGAATCGAATCCGCGACACGCATCGCAGCAGTCAAACGTTAGGCAATTACCTTGCTGATAAGTCTAGGCAATAGCTTAAAGAGGGAACTCTAGTGGTGCTTTCTCTATACAAACGTATTCCGCTGTTTTCTTCGTGGATAGTGCTTTTAGAGCAATTATTTTTTTTTCTACTATTTTTTACCATGATTATACGTGCCCCTATTATTTGATTTTTCCGAAACTTAATTAATAAATGAAATACGATACTTCAAAATCGCGAAATATAACCCATTTTTACCGTTCAGATGACTATTAGACAAACGTGATAAGTTTTTGATAAAAATTAAAATAATAGAAGGTCTAAATTTTGCCCTCTAATTAATTTTGATATAAAAATATTTGAGATCTGTCGTGTTTTGAAAAAGAAAACAGCGGAATACGAAACGTCTTTTGGTCAACGTTTTTGTAAAATCAGCCTGAGCTGCAACTGTCCTTTTCGCACTTTACCGGGAGAGGTTGGAAGCAGCGCGACGGAGATAGTTTCTTCAAATACCTATTTTCCAAAATCCTCGGCACTGGAGTCCCCTCGGGGGTGGATACCATTGATGTGTTTATCTAAGCGTCGCTTAGTTAACTGCTGAGTTTTATAACTAAACTGCAGTCAATCAAATAACGCTACGCTACATCTTCTCGTCGTCCAAGATACCACAGTGTCTCAAGACTAAAGTCTTTGACCAGTGTGTGTCGCTCACAATGGGCCTCATACGAACGCTCAGAGTCACACAAAGGGCAATGGAAGGACCTATGTTCGGAGTTTCTTTGCGTGATCGAATCAGAAATGAGGAGAGCCGCAGAAGAACCAAAGTCACCGACATAGCTTTTCGAGTCGCTAAAATTAAGTTGCAGTGCGCAGGAAACATTGCTCGTAGAACCGATGGCCGATGGGGCAGTAAGGTTCTGGACTAGCGGCCACGTACCGGAAGACGCAGCGTAGGGAGGCCCCCAACAAGGTGGACCGGTCACCTGGTGAAGGTCGTGGGAAGCCGATAGATGCGGGCAGCACAGGACCGGTCATCGTGGAAAGCCTTGGGGGAGACCTTTATCCAGCAGTGGACCTCTGTAGGCTGAAGAAGAAGGATCAAATAACGGCCCGAGTTCAAAAATCGAACCCGCGACACATTAGGCAAAGCATGCCGCAGTTTAATGTGCTGTCGTCTGTTCATACATTTGTCCAATAATAACTTATCGCCCAATCGGCGCCAAGACCATTAATTTGTTCAATACTGGAATGTGCGAAGAAGTTTCGTATTGTTTTATTAATGACATAAAGAAATGATTACTTTCTCTTCCATAAGTTAATATCTATGATTTAATACCATGAGACGTGGTCGGTACTTTTCGCCTACACGTAGTGCTTCCTATTCAATTGTTAAATAATTCTGACAGGTTGCGTGTTTTGTTAATAAGTTTTCTTTCTGTCTTTCCCACGCCCAGCACGCAGTAAGCTTCGAAGTCATAGGTGCGTATTCCAGAAGGAAACTCAAGCATTGATCTCTGCTTAAGCATTACTTAAAACTAGTTTCAGCCAATCAAATGGCTTGAATCGAGACTTAAGTAGAGCTTGAGTTTTGAGTGACGTTCTGTAATACGGACCTTAAAATGGAGTAGAAGGGCCTCTACTTACTACGAAGCGACTTTACTTTTTAAATGTCGAACCTGTACGCTGAGATAGGAGCCTTTTGGCTTCGTAAAAGACTGATTTTTTGTAATTTCATCTATATCTATACTAATATATAAAGCTGAAGAGTTTGTTTGTTCGTTTATTTGTTTGAACGCCGTGAAACCGCTAGGCGCAGCTAGTTTTATATATAACTAGCAGCGCCGCGCGGTTTCACCCGCAATGGTTTCGATATGTTTTTTCAATATGCTCCGCTCCTATTGGTGACAGCATGATGTTATATAGCCTAAAGCCTTCCTGGATTAATGGGCTATCTAACGCAAAAAGATTTTTTCAAATCGGACCAGTAGTTCCTGAGATTAGCGCGTTCAAACAAACTCTTCATATTAGTAGAGATTTGTTTTTATTTTTAATTTAGTTTTATGAAATTAAAATTTATATAAATATAATTAATTATTAATTTGAATTAAATTTAATTTAAATTAAAGACTGTTTCTTTCTTTCTAGCTCAAATGAAACAATAAAATAATAGTGTCTTCATAACAGAGCTTTTTTTCAATGTTATATTTATCAAAGCGCTGCGTACATTCTACACCACAGCGATAGTTACGAAATCCCCTTGACGTTGGAGTGGCAATTTATCTGAGGAGGTGACTGTGGGCTGGTGAAAGGATGACCGGCTAATAACTATGTTAGCTTCGCTGCTGTATGTGTGTGACTGTTCGTGAATTATTTTGTTTTATGTAGATATCAAATACGAACCTCATAGGAACAGTTGCTAAGAAACTTAGACCTTCAAATTTCAATTATTTGAGTGATTTACTTCAACAAATATGTTGATTGGTGGTTTTGTCTTTTCAATAGGTACATTTTCTTTCTTTCAATGATTCTAAGCATTAGGTAGATACATTAAATATGAAATGTTACAAAACTAAATAAAAATTAAAACACAATACGCAATGTTATTATTTCTTACAAATTAAATAGGCAAAATCAATCAAATTGCAACACTAAAGTGGCAATGGACCAGGCACATTGCCCGTAGGTTGATGCCCGATGGGGCCGACAGGTTCTAGAGTGGCGACCACACACCGGAAGACCCCAACAAGGTGGATCGATAACCTGGTGAAGGCCACGGGAAACCCCTGGATGCGGGAGGCGCTGGACCGGTCATCGTGGAGATCCTTGGGGGAGGCCTATGTCCAGCAGTGGACGTCTTTTGACTGAAATGATGAGTATGATGAATCAAATTATCTATTATTATTTTTGCGATGTTGCTTGTTGTATTCCTATGAGATCTTTGTACAAATGTGGAACCCTAAAAAGGATATAAAATATATCCATACAAAACTGTGCTCGAGTACCTACTGCAGCCGCATATGGGCTGGTAGGTACTGCAAATGCTTTGCTTGCTTTGCTTTGGACTCAATGGAGAGGTGTGTGAGAAGAATACTAAACCTCAAACCATGGAGCACAGGTAGCCAGCCTGTGGGCGTTTTATAGAATGCATTTTGAAGTGTATGCGTGGGAATTACATGACTTAATTCCAATTACCCTTCTATAATTAGATGACCCGTCCCATGCGAGTTATGTTTGTGACTGGAACAATTTTCTAGCAACGGTTTTCTCGTGGCTTGGCTCGAGGTTTGAGTGAATAGGCTCATTAAAAACTAGTGCGCTTTACCATCAACGATTGCATCACTGCTTACCATCAGGGATCGGGTTTGCGGTCAAGTACTAGACTTTAGCATTAAACTCACTTAAAACTTACGAAACTAAAACTAGGTCATTATATTATTATATCATTGTCACCTTACCTCAAGCTATTGTTAAGTAGCTTCAACTGATAAATAAAACATTTCATATGTTTAGAGTGCCCATACATGACGTAATGGTTACGTGGACTCAGGAAATGCAAGTGGTGGGTCAACTTTCCCTGCGTCCTTGGCCGGAGAGGCCTGGTCTGTATTTAATTGTTTGGTTATTATAAAATGGTCTAAGAAGAAATTCCGGGAGACGCAGCGTAGGAAGGCCCCCAAAAGGTGGACCGATCACCTGGTGAAGGTCGCGGGAAGGCGATTGATGCGGGCAGTACAAGACCGGTCCTTATGGAAAGCCATGGGGGAGGCCTTTGTCCTTTATAGGCTGAAGAAAAAGAAAAAGAAGAATTTCGTCAAGTTCATTCATCATTTTGAGAGAAGGCCAATTTCCCTAAGAAATTATTGGATATAATCGATTACACAATTCCTTTAATGGCTCTCCTTGAATGACGCTCCTCTTAAATGGCTTACCAATGAAATTACTAGGAGAAGGGAAGAAAAAAGGAAATGTTAAAAAAAATAAAAAAAATGTTCCACAGATACCGAAAAATACCCGTATTCATTTAGGAGGCCTTTTTTGTGAATGAGAAATCATCAAATGACCTTTCCCGCTATAGACGGAGCGGAAGGGGGTCTCACACTTGTATTGACTAAAACCCACCCGTGTTCCTTTACTTGTCTGTGCAGCAGGGATCAGGGTATCTCTTTCAAACAACATCTAGGAGGTGTTGACGGTTAAACGTAGTAATACCACAGTTTGTTACAATCGGACATCACAATAGCTTCTATTTTTACCCGACTACGGCAAAGCAAAAGGAGGGTTATGATTTTGACAGGCTATGTATGTATGTATGTATGTATGTATGTATGTTCATCTGTTCCCTTGTAACTTCTAAACTACTTATCAGAATTCGACAGACGATATAGCATTAGAAGCGTCTTAATTGTCCGCTGGTTATAGGCTATATAGGGTTTCACAAAATCTAAGGTGGCGCCCTCTAGCGGACAAAACATACAGAGTAAAAAAATAAAGTTAAGGTAAATATGCCGCCGTGTTTAGTATCATTTGAAAGCGCTTTTCTTGTACATTTTGAATATATATATATTACTTGCATTTGCTTGTGACTTGTATTCATGGGCTGATTATTGATAATTCACATCTTTTCGTTCACAGCTTCTTTACTACTTATCAGAATAAGACCACTGCAGTACTATTAGAAGGGTCTTGATATTCTTTTGGTTATGAGTTATAAAGCTTGTCACCAAATTTAGTATTGCGCCCTCTAGCGGTCAAAAAGTTCTATATTAATATAAAATTAAAATAAATATACCGTGTTTGGTATCACTTAAAAGAGCTTCACGAGTACTTTATGCTTGTACATAATTACAAGAATGCTTTTTAGTTCATCAGTTTAACTTTTGTTAATATTATGCGCCACAAATACACTTTAACACCAAAATAGTACAAATAATAAAAAGTAAAAAAACTAAAACCCAACTACGACAAAAAACGACGCTGAAAAGTATAAAACAAGATTTTCAGAATACTGAACTGAACAAAGTTGCTAATGTAGTTGCAAGTAAATGGACACAGTAGACTCTACCAAGATGCCTTCGTTGTAAATTGACAATAATGTCATACAATACTATTCTGAAGTATGCAATATTCACTATGTAGAGATAAATTTTCATGTTTGGAAAGGCGTAGTCACACGGTACATATACCTACCTACCGTAGAACTTAGACGTGTGACTGCGGTTTTCCAAACATGAAAATTTATCTCTACATAGTGAATATTGCATACTTCAGAATAGTATTGTATAACATTATTGTCAATTTACAACGAAGGCATCTTGGTAGAGTCTACTTTGTCCATTTACTTGCAACTACATTACCAACTTTGTTCAGTTCAGTATTCTGAAAATCTTGTGTTATACTTTTTCAGCGTCGTTTTTTGTCGTAGTTGGGTTTTAGTTTTTTACTTTTTTTATGGTGGTGCAAACATATTTATGATTAAGAAGCCATTCTAGGGTCATTTGCTAATTATAAGTTACGTAAGTAATGAGTTTAGACCGATTGGTAATGGAGGGTGACGAAAAGGTCGTGACGTCACAGGTACCTTATTTTATTATGTGTTCAGTTCATATGTAATAACACACGCTACCCTGTGTGGGGTAGTAGCTGGATAAGAGTTGTCGAAAATCGAGTTGAATGGCGTGAAATAGAAGAGGCCTATGCCCAACAGTGATAATACCTACTAGTAGAACAAATTTATTTAGAAAGGCAATTAAATTGTCAAGTCCCCAAACACGATATTTTAATTCAAGATAATTATTATCTTCTCTGATTGATCTGTTAGGAAAAACCAACCTAAAATAGTTTTAAAACATAAGTTATTTTCAATATAGAAACGTGTCTTCTACTTCTTCTTCTTTTTCTACCTAAAGTGACTCACTGCTGGACAAAGGCCTGCCCCAAGGCTTTCATTGCTTTTGGGTTGCCATAAACCCTACGCTTAGCAGGCGGGTTGGGGATCGCAGTAATTTGATATTCCACAGGAGAAGCGTTGCTGCCCTGGTGAGAGTTCCCTTATTCGCCTCTTACGACACCCACGGAAGGATACGGGTTGGTACTATTCTAAGCCCGGTACCACACGGGTATTAATATGTGTGATTTTACCAATTTCTAGTAATAAAACACACACACATAACATACATACGTACATCACACATACCTACTCATTACATACATATATGTTATTTACCGTCACTCAAGTAAATATAAAAAATACTGCGTAAATATAAAAATTACGTAACACATTATCAGTAGCAATGGCTTTAATTTTGACAGTTAAACTACATTCATTGCGTTATTTACCTCGTTGTGTAGACATATTTTTTCAAACATATGGAGTAATGGATTAGCAATACCCTTCTAAATGAACCATATTGAGATTTATAATGTGTTACGCAATCAGAGAACTGGGTTAGAATCCACAACATTGTGTATAATCCGTTAACTAACCGACCAACAGTTGTAAATATAAATTAAGGGGGATCTCTAGTGGTGTTTTCTCTATAGTCTATACCAACGTATTCCGCTGTTTTTTTTTTGTGGATAATGCTTTTAGAACATTTTTTTTTCTACAATTTTACACCGTGATCATTGTGATTATTAGATTTGTTCCGAAACTTAATTAATTAAAGAAATACGATACTTCAAAATCGCGAAAAATAACCCATTTTTACCGTGATGTTCAGATGACTATTAGACAAAAGTGATAAGTTTTTCACAAAAGAGAAAATAATAAAAGCATACTTTTCCTCTAAATTCTGATATAAAAATAATCTGTCATGTTTTGAAACAGAAAACAGCGGAATACAAAACGTCTTTTGGTCAACGTTTTTGTAGGTAAAATCAGCCTGAGCTGCAACTGTCCTTTTCGCACTTTACCGGGAGAGGTTGGAAGCAGCGCGACGGCAACAGTTTCTTCAAATACCTATTTTCCTAATTCCTCGGCACTAGAGTCCCCTCTTAAGAGTATAGGATATTTGGAAGGACTCAAGTACTCTACAACTAAGTACTACTAAGTACTTCTTGAGTACTTGTTGGTTGGTATATGGCAGGAGCTTATAATCAAAACTGTGATCACTAATCCATCTGTAAAGAAGACGTTCCAAAAGCAAAACTGATAATGGCGCCTGGGCGCCATTATCAGTTTTGCTTTTGGAAGGGACTGGTCCCTTATGTCCTCAAACTAAACAAAATTTTTGTTCAGTGCATCTCTTTCTTTCTGGTTTTTAAGACAAGGATAGAAAATAAATATTGCTTTAGTCATGTCAATTTAGTCAGCGCCTGACGTATTTTTAGCCATGTATATAATCACGTCTAAGCTGTCTATCTCTAATAATATCTTAATTTGACAGGAATAAACTAATACAGTGGGCCAGTGTGGTAGAATACGGCCTACTCCTCTCACCGAGAGGAGGCCTGTGTCCCAAAAGTGGGAAAATTATGGGCTACTAATAGTAATAATTATCTTCTATCCTATTCTTAAAGTAATAGAAAGAAAGAGATGCTTAATCATTCTTTTTTTCTTTCAGGGCGTATATTCCTCATGCATGTCCGCCACCCTACCTAGGGTGGGGTCTATCAGACACTTATAGCGGTGCCTACAACGCAACATGCGAACAACGCGTCATACTGACGTCACACGAATTCTACATCTCGCAATCAGAGTTTACCGTCCAACTAGCATATCGGCACATCGCGACATCAACCGGCGGGCAAGTGGCCCGCCAGACAACTAGTCTGGTCGGAGTATCCTCCCTTTTGTATGGAGGATGAGTGAGCTTTACACGCTGCTCCTCATACCCCCACACTGGTGACCCCGACGAACCGAATCGACCCGATTCCAACCCGATTCCGGACCGATTCCGAACCGATCCCGACCCGATCGACTAACGATACCTATCTCGACCCGACCCCGATCCGATCGACGAACCATACCGATCTCGACCCGATCCCCGTTCGATCTCGACGAAAAAAATCCAAACCCTCAGACGGAGGGGAGTAATGTAGCGGTGCCGACAACGCAACATGCGAACAACGCGTCATACTGACGTCACACGAATTCTACATCTCGCAATCAGAGTTTACCGTGCAACTAGCATATATACAAGCTCGCGACATCAACCGGCGGGCAAGTGGCCCGCCAGACAACTAGTCTGGTCGGAGGATCCTCCCTTTTCCATGGAGGATGAGTGAGCTTTACACGCTGCTCCTCATACCTCCACACACTTACTGACTAACAACCACCCCTGTTTTCCGTCTCACATCTACGCCGGGGGTTGCGAGAACGACCAATACTTCCACACTACGGGTCTCCTCGGGTCAGGGGTAGGAGTGAGGTGTTTAACTCTCCCCGCGACATCTAAAAGTGGCGTGCGTGGAACACTTTGCGCTGCCACCTCGGTTAGCTACCTTAATCATAGGTCAACCTTTCCCGGTGTGTGTACAAGTTACAATCCCATTATAGTATGGAAAACTACATTTACGCAACAGCTTCGCAACTAATGATGGTTTAACCGATTGTATTTCATATGTTTTGCTTCATTAGCATCAGCCTGGTTTATCGGATCATCCAATTTGGCACGGGTTCGTTTACACTGTCTGAGACCTTACGTTATTTAAGGTTTTCGCTTAGAAAGGTTGCATTATCGATGTAGAATGTTCCCAAAAGTCTTCTCTCTTCAGAAGGGAGTATTGTATTCTATCACGCGGGTCCAGGGCGGATGCAGATATTATGTCTTCGAATTATTGGGTCTACGATATGCCGTTTTACTCACGACTGTTTTGGGAGCAAGTGATGAAGTGGTTTCATTAAATAAAGCGTCTCTCTGAGTTCGAACCTATGACCAAACTAATATTTTATTTTTTGTCCTTATCTTAATGATATAGAAAAAAAAATATGCACAAAACTTAAATTAAATTTGGTTCGTGAATAAGGGAATCAGGGTCATTATAAGATCTTTAAAGTTTATTAATTTTTTAGTGATATTTAATATTGCCCACGGCGCTGTCCATCATCATCACTATGTCAGCCGAAAGACGTCCACTGCTGGACATAGGCCTCCCCCAAAGATCTCCATGACGAACGGTCCTGCGCCTCCCGCATCCAGCGGTTTCCCGTGACCTTCACCAGGTCGTCCATAGGTTATTAAGGTAAGGTATTGTTAAGAAACAGTGTCTTCATTAGGAGTTTCACTAGCAGTACGTGCATTAATAACTTGTATAATGAGTATCAATTAAATTAAAATTTAGACAAAGCAAACCTGATACAAAATAATACCTTAGTAAGTTTGAATCTTTATAACTTATGAATGCAGAAGTATAGTTATGATTGGTAAATTTAATTCGATTTTTTTGGTTGGAGTTAATACCTTCCCTTAGACCAAGATTTTACACGGATGTTCTCAACAAGCTAGGAGATTTAGTGGCCATCTGGAGGGAGGTGGGCTGGTTGAAATAACCGCCAACGGCCACCATGGCCCTCGCACAATGATCCACTGGAAGGACTAAGTTCGGAAACCATAAAGAACATAGAACATACCTTCCCTGGTGGTGAGAAGAAAATGACTGCATAAGTAGTTACAGGAGTGGGGCATTGTTTCAGCCGAAATCGTATCCCTTGTCGATTTCTCTGTCGTTGGCTCTGCAACTGCTTCCACATCATTGCATCATGTTCGCCGTGGTCTACCTCGAGGGTGATGTCCTCCAGGCGTCCACTGAATGCCAATCATCTTTACCCATCGCTCTGGGTATATTCGTAAAATAGAGAAAAAGGTAGAAGGCCCTACCAGACTAAGTCTTGCCGCCAAGCGATTCGTCACGGCATGACGTCTGGTGAAGCCGTACGGCGAGGACGTGTCTGAGCAGTTGTGTTGCGATGTGCGCCGGATACATTGCGCCAAATGTTGTTGTGTCGGGAGTTTGGTCGTGGAGGGACTCCACATCAATCTCCCTCTGGCGCAGCATCGTTGGTCGTGTTGGGTTTAACATTGTACCACCTCGCTCAACTGCCGTCTTCCTTTCTATTGACTAAGTATTTTTTATGTGAATGGGATTAATAAACTAGTGCGCTTTACCATTAACGATTGCATCACTGCTTACCATCAGGCGGGATTGCAGTCAAGCGCTAGTTTATAATTATTAAAAAAAGGCATTGTACAAAATCTTTTCTTTAACCCTTAGGGAAACACCATAAAAACGCACTATGGAAACGCACTTAGGTACCTAACATATGGAACGATTACATATACATAATAGTATACGCGCCTCACACAACACACGCAGTTTCGTGTTAAAATTTCTGTGGATCTTCTTATTCCAAACATCTCGCCCACAGGTTAATGTGAAATCAATTAGAAGGTAAGAGAATATACGGGAGAACGGTTTGAACGGTACCGCTGAGACATATTGCAAGCAATATTGTGTTAGGTAAGTTTGTGATAATAGTTGTATGTGTTTTAAAGAAATAAATAAGTAAAAAAGTATTTTCATAGTTCAATTACTCTCTATTTAATACCTCCGTGGCGCAGCGGTCAACACGCCTACCTGCGACGTAGAGGCCCCGGGTTCGATCCCCGGCCAGGTCATGATGAAAAACGATCTTTTCCTGATTGGCCTGGGTCTTGGATGTTTATCTATATATGTATCTATTATAGGTAAATATAGAATCGTTGAGTTAGTATCCCATAACACAAGTCTCGAACTTACTTTGGGGCTAGCTCAATCTGAGTGATATGTCCGTAAAAAAAAACAAAGTTAGGATTTCTAGATGAAGATACAGTGAAACTATTTTTATTATCATCTTCTACTATTCATTTATTTATACAAGGTTATTTCTACTTTACACGAAACCTGAATATAGTTTGCTCAGAATAAGGAACTGAATCGATTCCAATCATTTTTACACAACGTTATATTTTTTCCCAAATACATTTAGACATTGTTGCAGTGTGGTTACTGAGTGCACAACACAGCTGACGGCAGATCAAAGTAATAGGCGCGTGCGCAAAGCTAGACAGCAAAAACAAAAAAAAAAAATCGTGTCAGGCGCTTGGGAGCTATGAACCTAGACAGACGGATATGATATTAAAGCTCTGCCCATAAAACGCAGCAGCTATAGAAGAAAAATAGAGCGGTGTGTTAACAAGTAATCTTCTTTTAGTTCATAGTTTGCAATCGTTAAGAGTTATGGTTAAGTTGACCTTCGGTTTCGTAATATTTATGTAACAGAGAGTTAACTAATTGATATGCTTTTGTGGCATATTTAATGAAATATGGAAGAATATTAGGTAATTGTTACTGCAATGGAAAACTATTGATAATGCATGAAACCTGTTTCAAAAAACCTCTGAGAGAATAAATAATTGGAGGCCAAGACAATGCTCAGTTTCAGTTGTGAGTCACCCGGAGATTGAAAATGTTTTAAAATATACTCCATCGATTTAGATAGGTACCTAAATCAGTGTAGTATATCTACTACTTTAGTTTAGGTAGTTAACTAAAGGTAAACAAAACAGGCCATAACATCGGCTGCCGATAGAAGTTACCACCCACCAGACAAAGTCTTGCAGACTGAAGCAAGAAGAACAAGAAGATGGCAACCACAGGACAGTCCGGTTAAGTAATCAGGTCCTCTCAAGGTAAACTACGAGATGCGATGCATCATAGAGATGCTATTTTTTTGTAGTGGGTAACAACAAAAAAAAAAAATAGCATACCTATGACAGTTATTACTTGATCATCTCAGAGAGCCCATATAAAGGGTGTATCTGACATCGACGCACAAACGAGAACCATGGATTCAGTACATGATTCTGAACCCCCCAGTGGTGGGACATTGTGTCGGCTTTTTCCCGATAAAAAAAAATAATATGCAGTTTTTTTCACTTTAGACCGTTCATAATTGCTATACTTTTATAACCCAATAAGATTTTAAAGTAAAAATTAATTAATTCGTTAATTACACAAAAAAAAAACGCAATGTGAACAATACTAGAAAAACTATCCTATCAGCTGATTTAATAGAGTTCGCATCAGGGGCCAACGTCATACCTACAAACACGCACGGCGGCACGTTTGCAATGTTCAAAGGCAGAGCCGACACTTTTTTTAAACACTGTTATTTCTGTAACTGCTCATTAACGACATAAATGACTATCATAATTTTGTTAGTGGCACGCGGTGTAGCCTTTTCGCGAAGGTTACATTACGATGTCAGATACACCCTGTATTTTATCAACCAGAATCCTTACCACATAACATAATACCATATAATATTTTCTTTACATCATCTAATGAGTGACAGACATACGATACAATCAGTCTACCGTAACACTACAAACAGGTATATAATATATAATTTACGTAACAAGACGTGTCGTAGATCTATGTCGTAGGAAAATGGCGGTAAGATGAGCCTCTTGGTCAATCTGCTGAGAGTTTCAACTGAACGCGAAGTTATTTGATCTGTGCTGCGGATTGAAGAACAATAATATGTTTGGCTTTATTTTTCTTGCTAGACATATGTATATCCCATCATAAAGCATTACAACACCTTTTTCCATTCATCGATGGAGTAGACAGGGACCTATATATACCTTTCTGTTTTGTTTTCAGGGGAAACCTTCAAAAGGCACCAGATTTCTGGGAACCGACGTCGGGTAGAGTGGGGTTTTTAACCTACTAAAAGTACAATGGTGATCACCATCCGCACATAGGGGTGGCCCCGGCTTCTCTTAAAAGACCAGTTCCGGAACCGCCATTGCGCAACGCCTGTAAGACACATCCCCGGGGACTCCGGGGAGACTCCTCTAGGCCTCGCAGTGTTCGGCAACACGTGACCGTCACTATCTTCCCTGCCACTATGTACCTACCGTTTTATGTATAATTAGATATATGTAAATGTTTAATTTCGACTATTAGCTTCTGCCCGCGCCTTCGCCGGTGTTGTGTCGGTAAAGAATAAATCCTCTTTCCCTACAATTCAAAGTACATTAGCAATAAAAAATTTCATCAAAATTGGTCGAGCCTCTTCGTAGATCAGCCAGAATATACAGAAAGACAGATATAATCTTCAAAAATTGATTTTGTTGTAAATATTCTACTGGTTTCATAAATATGGCTTAGGCAAAAAGATATTGCAAACAGATAGGTACTTCAAATTTTATATAAGTTTCAAATTTAAGATATTTCATGTTAAACAAATATAAACTTTATTATTATATAAATACTAAGTAAATTGATTTCAAAGTTACTAGCATATTTGTGTTCGTTAACAGTGCTTCGCAAACCAAGAGGAACAACGAAAATAAATTAACAACGTTATTTTAAAATTACTAAGTTAATTAGTAGATTCGTGTAACATCAAAAAGTGAAATATATATGAGCAACCACACAACGCTAAAAAATATCATAAGATAACAATTATTTATCAGATTACGATAAAGATCTCCAAAATATTCCATGAATAGGATGGTTAAATATGCATTGCAGCTTTATAGTTTTGGATGAAAAAATAGTCCTCCAGACCGAATTTCAGCGGAGACCAACACCCTAATTGCTATTACTATCAATTGGAATCATATTGAAGCTTATTGCTTCATATCCATTGCTCTATATTTGCGAGAATGTGTCTGCTCAACAACGTAAATAACGCAATGAATGTTGTCAACTGTCAAAATGAAACCCATTGCTACTGATAGTGTGTTATGTAATTACCCTGCAGATTTTTTGCGGGCGATACTAATTGCATGTTTTAATTCCCCCATTTTCGTTCCATCATCGTCCGTCGTACGTCATACGGCGAGTATCCACCTGTAGCGGTGCCTACAACCGCCACATGCGAACAACACATCATACTAACGTCACACGAATTCTACATCTCACAATCAGAGTTTACCGTGCAACTAGCATATATACAACTTCCCAATTTCAACCGGGGGCAAGTGCCCGCCAGACATAACACCCGTCTGGTCGGAGGATTCTCCCTTTTCTATGGAGGATGAGTGAACTTTACTCCCTGTTCCTCATGCCTTCACACACCCTTAAGTTGTTGACATGTTACGCCTCGCCTTTTATACCGCGAACATCGAAGGACTGGAAGAATTTGACAGCGGCGGTGTTGTCGTCAGACTACGATGTAAGTGTCTTCAAGGCTAGAGTGAATAGGGTCTTAAAATATATACTAGCGCGCTGTACTAACCACGATCGCATACCACGACGCTTACCATCAGGCAGGATTGCGGCCAAGCACTAATTTTTGAATAAAAAAAGAAATGTAGTGTACAAATATGTGCGGAAATACAGGTTGATAAATGATACACTCTCTCTTCCCTCGCATTGTCCGATATACCATAACATAAAGCTGTCTACTTTAATAAAACTAAACGTTGGAAAATCTCCAACCTTCACAGTTTATGGAGCCAAACAATTGCACAAACGGCTACTAGCGTCTGTCAGTTTCATCAACAGGTGAATGTAACCCACACCACACATTAATAAAATCCACACACACACACTCTTGCAATATCTGGTGCATCGTGCCAATCATAATGAAGTTTTGTTTTTTTTTTACTACAAATTACTTAATTGGCATTTATGAGAGCGAGAAGTACTTAATTCTGTTATGATTCTGTACAAATATACGAATTTTATTTTTTGAAATTATTCTTGTGTTGTTTCCTATTGACATGATTGAGGTTACAGCACCGAGGAAGAGTAAAGGTGTTTCTTGGAGAATGTTTTTATTGTTTCCGTGTTGGTTTTAGGTTAGGTTTACGTTGCGAATGTCAGCGCGCACCTCAGAGGTGATCCACGGGGTAGTTTAACACCTCACTACCCCGTGCAGGAGACGAAGCCTGGACAGACCGGGCCGGCACGAGAGTGTGGGGCCGCGGAAGAATCTGGTCCCCCGCGGCCCCGCGCGCATGTGAACGAATGAAAAAAAACCGGAACAAAAAAAAAATCTCGTGAACATAAAATTTGTATGGTTAGTGTGAATGTCACATAGATCACAAACAGATACGGGTCAATTTTACCCAAATCTGTTTTAAGTTAATAACTAATTTAAAAATAATGCATAAGGGTTGTGAGCGAAAATATAAACTTTATTTGCATAATGCTGAGCGACAGCCGTTTTGCGTGGATGTGACGCATGTTTCCCTTAATTATTTCTTACTAGCTTTCCGACCGCGGCTTCGCCCGCGTGGAGGTCGGTTATATCGCGCTTTTTAGATTTCCCTCGGGAACATCATATTTTTCCGGGATAAAAGGTAGCCTATGTTCTTTCTCAGGGTCCAAAGATTGTCTGTGTCAAATTTCATCAAAATCGGTTGAGAGGTTTAAGCGGGAAAGCGTAACAGACAGGCAGACAGACAGACAGACAGACCGACAGACAGAGTTACTTTAGCATTTATAATATTAGTATGGATTATTTATGTTTTTGTAAACTCTTGCGTCATGTTTACTGCAAATAAACGTTTTTTCTTTGTTTCTATTTACTTTCAATTTATAATATAATGTCCTCTGTCTATTTTTTTGTTTGTTCTGTTATTTAATGTATGTTTATTTTTGTAAATAAGTGGTAAAACATATAATTAGGTTAAATATAATTTAATCTAAAAGTGACTAAATACTTTTGCTCGAGACTATAAATAGATATCTATGAATACTTAGATTCTTATTATTAGATTTGAACCCATGCCCTAGCTAGGGAAATCGTAACCAAACCAGTCGATCAGGTTCAGGGGTTAACCTTGGACCTACAGTTATTGTTACTATAATAAAGCCTCGTCCACACGAGAAAATTTATTCGAGCTTTGAAAGGCGAGAATATTCTTCCCTGGCTTTTCCCAACAATATTATGTTTCAGTCTACCGCTAGTACGATGATGATGATGATGAAAGTATGACACGTCCTTCCGCTCAGAGCGGGAGAAGTCACTTGATTATTTTACATCCGAAAAATACCACTAAGAGTGTCAGAGAAAGTAAGAGTTGTTAGATATTCCAGCTTCTAACTACCCGTATCACATCTCAGCTGGAGCCTGTGACGACGACTTCATTAGGACGAGTTGGTACACATTGTGTATATATAAGCGGATAAACTTGTACCAACTCGTCTCCGAGAGCTTCATATTCTTCTCGAAGCTTAGACCATTCAGAATGAAAACATATGGAAAGTGTAGCTTAGCGCCTTCAATGATAAACGAGTGATTCAAGTATCAAGATATTTTATTTGTAAATTTCACTTGTGACTGTTACTTATCTACAAACTTTAATGAATGCGATATCATTCACTTTACTTATGATAATACTCATGAAGCAGCAGTGCTATCGGCAGCAAATTACCAATTTTAGGTCGTAGGCTCGAACCATATCAAGCGATTTCTTCTTCAGCCTATAGAGGTCCACTGCTGGACAAAGGGCTTCCCCAAGGCTTTCCACAATGATCGGTCTTGTGCTGCACGCATCCATCGGTTACCCACGACTTTTACGGGGTCATCGGTCCACCTTGTTGGAGGCCTCCCTACGCTGCGTCTTCCGGTACGTGGCTGCCACTAGTGTAAATTATTTCATCACCACTACTTTCAAAGCGGCGTAGGAAATCATCGTGAGGAAACTGGCATATCCAGAGGCAAAATTTCAAAGACATGTGCCATCTTTCAACCCGCACTGGGCCTGTGTGGTAGTTTACGGCCCACTTTCTCTCAATGAGAAGAGGCCTTTTTTTTTTTTTTTTACAAATTATAAACCAGCGCTTGACCGCAATCCTGCCTGATGGTAAGCAGTGACGCAATCGTTGATGGTAAAGCGCACTAGTTTATTAAGAGCCTATCCACTCTAGCCTTGAAGACACTCAAATTGTAGTCCGACGGAAACACCGCCGCGGGCAAATTGTTCCAGTCCCTCGATGTACGCGGTATAAAGGAGGAGGCGAAGCGCTTCGTCCGGATCGTAGTGGTGTTAACAACGTAAGGGTGGAAACCAGCGACGACGGCGACGGCGACGACGACGGGCGGCGACGGGTCGTCCGCTGGTGGAACGGAGATGGGGGAATTAAATCATGCAATTCCCTCGCACACTCCCCGAAATGCATCCTATAGAACACCGAAAGGCTGGCTACTCTACGCCTGTGCTCTAGGCTTTGGAGACCAACTCGAGTTAGATCAGGGTCACCAATCAGCCTCTTTGCACGTCTCTCCACTGAATCTAAAGTGGCCAGGTGACACTTGGCAGCACCAGCCCAAATGTGGCTGCAGTACTCCACACACGAATGGACCTGTGCTTTGTATAACATTAGAAGCTGCCCAGGTGTGAAGTACTGCCGGACCTTTGCGATAACGCCAAGTTTCCTGGCAGCCACCTTGGCCTTGGACTCAATGAACCGCCCAAAGTTAAGGTTCGAGGAAATCTCAACTCCCAAAAGCTGAAGGCGGTTGGAACACTCCAAGGACACATTCCGAAAAGTAGGGGCCAAGGTGAACGGGCTCCTTTTGGCGGTGAAAAGACACGCCTGTGTTTTGGCGGCATTGAATGCTACAAGATTGGCATTGCCCCATTCGGAGACTGCCTGCAGTGCAACACTAGTTCGCTCAACCATGGCCTCTCTTTCGGACCGGATTGATTCCCTACTAGCCCGGCTCAGGAATGGAAACATTATAGGCCTAGAGATTATGTATAAAAATACACGCTTCTAAATAGACGGTGAAGTAACTGTCCTTGTGTAAACTTTTGCTTAAAGTGTTTACTGCCTATGCAATAAAACTATCCGGTTATAGTATACCTATTTCTCACACTGTTGTGGGAAATAGGTATATATAATCGAACAGAGAAGTATAATATTATAGATTTAAGTCGGATGACCTGAGCAGGGAAGCGCTGGATGCATGCCGCGTCCAACCGGTCTTTTTGGAAATCCAGCATATATCCAGCAGTGGACTTCCTGTGGCTGACGTGATGATGATGATGACAGATTTAAGAAATAAATATGTGCTGCCATACATTTGACATATGTACTAATCGTCCATGCTTTGAAGCTTAGCAGTAAATTGGCTGAAAGTAGCTGCGAATCAAAGAGTTAAAAGATACGCGATTGGAAAGGCTTATTGCTTTGTGATGCATTTCCTTCTCCTTAGTATTCCATTCAAAACATGTCTGTAAAAGATCGCTCGAAGTAATGAGACCGGCTAATAATTAAGTTAATTATAAACTAGCTTGCTTGACCGCAATCCCGTCTGATTGTAAGCAATGATGCAATCGTTGAGGGTAGAGCGCGCTAGTATATTAAGAGCCATTCACTCAAAAAACTCAGTGAATAGGAAGGAAGACGGCAGTTGAGCGAGGTGATGCATCATGAGCGCCGCTTGCAGGCGGCTCTACATGGGAATCGTGCGATCGATGGCCCTGTATGGGGCCCCGGTGTGGGCTTTTGACCTGACGGCCGGCAGCATCGCTGTACTGCGAATACCGCAGAGAGTGATGGCCGTCAGAGTCATACATGGGTATCGCACGATCTCCTATGAGGCGGCCTGCCTACTGGCTGGAACCCCGCCCTGGGACCTGGAGGCGAGGGTCCTCGCGTCTCTGTACCGGTGGCGTGAGCAGGCGCGAGAACGGGGCGAACGGCCGATGCAGCGTCAGCTTGAGCAGCGTCGGTCGCAGCTCAGCGAGGTCTTGGTGGCGGAATGGCGGGACAGGCTTTCACGCCCTACCGCCGGCCTCACCACCATCGAGGCCATCCGGCCGGTACTGGCGGACTGGCTCGGGAGAAGGCATGGCTCCCTGACGTTTCGGGTGACACAGGTGCTCTCGGGGCATGGTTGCTTCGGAAAGTACCTGTGTCGCATAAACAGGGAGCCGGACGCCCGGTGTCACCACTGCGTCGACTGCCGGGAGGATACGGTGCAGCATACGCTGGCAGAGTGTGCCAGTTGGGAGGAGCTGCGCCGTGTCCTCATCTCTGAAATAGGCAGTGACTTGTCGCTGCCGGCCGTAATCAAGTCGATGGTCGGCAGCGAAGAGTCCTGGGATGCGGTGGTTTCCTTCTGCGAAACAGTTGTCTCGCGGAAGGAGGCTGCGGAAAGGGAGAGGGAGATCTCGTCCTCTCACCCGACCCGCAGCAGGCGTACCGGGCGTCGTCGGAGGGCGGATAACGCCCTCTTCCAGCCCCCCTAAATGGGTTCAGGGGCGATGGACTCGGGGACATCTGTCGCCCCTCAAACATCAGGACCCGAGGTGGCGGCGCGAAGTGTTCCACGCGCGCTACTCATAGACGTCACGGAGGGAGTCCTACACCTCACTCCCCCCCCTTGACCCGAGGAGGCCTACGGTGGTGGGCCAGCACCAATCGGGGGTTGCGGAAGCAGTATTAGTTCTCGCAGCCCCCGGTGTAGGTGTGAGAAGGAACAACCGGGTGGTTTTTAGTCAGTAAGAGTCTGACAGACCCCGTCGCCCGCCCCAGGGCGGCGGACATCCATGAGGATTTTTCACCCGGAAAAAAAAAAAAAAAAGGTGATGCATCATGCAATGTTAACCCAACAACATGACCAACGATGCTGCGCCAGAGCACAACAACATTTGGCGCATCGTACCAGGCACACATCGCAACACATCTGCTCAGACCCGTCCTCCGTACGGCTTCACCAGAATGAAATAGGTATTTACAACATTGCATAGTGCGTCATGTCACAACCGTTTTAACGATTTGCAAAATCAATTTACAATTGAATGAAATTCTTACATTTAAGTTTGAAGAATTATGTTTAACTAATCGATCTAATCTTTAAAACGAATCTTCAAATGAATCTTTCTTAATGAAGTAAGTAGTGGGTAATTCCGCAAGATGAAAGTCAGCGATTTTCAGGTGAACAAATTAACGAGATGAAATCAAGAAGTCTACTTAACCGCAAATGTTACTGATGACGACGGTCAACTGTAATGAAATAAATGTTAACGCGGAATTGATGTTATGAAATCGTTTACCAAGCAAGTAGGATCACTGATCACTTTTACACGACATATGTGTTTTTTTTCTTTTTTTATTTAATGAAGCCGGCATTTCCTAACTGACTACCTCTGAGAAGAAACAGCCGAAACAAACTCAGGGATCATCGTCTTTTTTGAAGTCCAGACATTAAAAATGAAAATTTTTACAATAATTTACGTCATAGTTACGCATGTTGCTTAATAACAATGCTTAACAGAGCGATTACTTTATATCGTACTGCAAAATATTTAGACATTCTGTCCATCCAAAACGACATCCAAGTCCATGTAAAGTCAAGTGCAGTCTTACCGAGGGTTTTCGTATTACCCAGCAATTGGGTTGTGGACGTCAAATAGGCTGTCGCTCCACGTCAAATAGAATAGAAAGAATGGAAGCCGATCCCAACAAAGTTGGGAAAAAAATAAACAAATGCTAAATGATGAATGTCTATGGATTTTTGTTTTTAATAGTAGATTGAACCCACGAGGTTGTGGGTTGAAGTTCGGCCAAGTACCAATAATAATAATAAAACGTTTATTGAACGAAAATATACATACATAGACAAAATTTGCATACTAGGTATACATCTAGTGCCAAGACTCAAAAAACTAATACATAAACTCATAGACACTATGAGAGAAAAAAAGAGAACCTTTTTTAATGTAATGAACAGAAAACTTTGATTAATTTAAAAGCTAAATAGTAATTACGTAACACACTATCAGAAGCAATAGGTTTCATTTTGACAGTTCAACAACATTCATTGCGTTATTTACGATGTTGATCAGACACATTTTTTAAGCATATGGAGCAATGGATTGATAATATGCTACAAAATGATTCCAATTGATATTGCTATCGCGTGTTACGAAATTAGGGTGCTGGCCCCAAAATAGGCACAGCTTGAATCTTGGTGAGTCAATCACTATGCAACATTATAAATTGAGTCAGGTTTGTTACCGCAAGATAGATTAATAGTCCAATCTATACTAATATATAAAACTGAAGAGTTTGTTTGTTTGTTTGAACGCGATAATCTCAGGAACTACTGGTTCGATTTGAAAAAATCTCATTAATCCAGGAAGGCGACCAATAGGAGCGGAGCATATACAAAAAAAATTATCGAAACCTACGCGGGTGTAACCGCGAGGCGCGGCTAGTAAATAATAATTTATGTGTTTTTGGTGAAGGAAGAACATTGTGAGGAAACGCCGTGATCAATGCTCGTCCCTTCTTTTTATAAGAAAAGGCTTTTGCTCTTTAGTAGGGAACTTTACGAGTGCTTTTCAAAGAGTGGGCTGCCACGCCCTGGGATAGGTGGTCGCCAAGCATCACTGAAAAAGTCATCGTTTCTTTAAAATCAATGGAAGGTTCCTAATGGATTCTAAACGCTTCATAATCCTAGTGGTTGATTGTGAGAATCCTGTCTTTCCGTGTAACCAAAAGGCAGTCAAAGTAACGGACTGAATTCCAAGTGAAAATCAGCGAAAAGAAAGACGGCGCCAAATATTTTGCGACATTATGGGTGCCATGAACAAGCTTGATAAAAAATGGTTCAGACGAAATACATATTTTTTTTTTTATGTTGGCGATAATCCCACGATCATATAGCGTCAACATCTGCAGCTCTCATGCTTGACGATTTCACTGGGCCAATAAAATAAAATTATAAGTAAACATTTTAAAATAAAAATCATTTAGAATAATCCTTACTAATATTATAAATGCGAATGTAACTCTGTCTGTCTGTTACGCTTTCACGTCTAAACCACAGAACTGATTTTATTGGCATTTGGTACAAAGATAGAGTTGACCTTGAGAAGTAACATAGGATAGTTTTGAATTTTGAAGAGTTCTCTTGGAAACGCGATATAACCGAACTCCACGCGGGCGAAGCCGCGGGCGGAAATCTAGTTTAACATATTTTTATTCTAACGCGAAACAATGTAAATACTGGGATCAATAGTTTATCAACGTGGCAGTGACAAAACCACTGCTGGTTACACAGTTATTGCCCAGTATTCAACGTTATTTTTACTTCAGTTCAGAATGAGCAACTGAATCGATTCCAATAATTTTTACACCATGTTATTATTTTTTCCAAAATACATTTAGAAATTGTTGCAGGGTGGTTATCGAGCGCACAGTGACACATTTCATTTGTTTGTCGCCGAGATAAAACTGCGAACTGCGACTAGATGCTGTACGATTTTTATTAAATAACAAGACTTGGCCTTCAGAATGTAAACGTTTTCTAAATTATGAGAATTACCCTCAGGTCATCCACCTCGGTGATCTTCTAAAACATCACTAATGCAAGAATACTATTGACCTTTTACATGGTAAAGGTTATCAAATAAAAACTTAGCAAAAATATTAAATTAACATTTCCATAATTATGCAAAGTTGTGCATCTGTTTAATTTGTCTTTGATATTACAAAAAAAAAAACAATATGAAATGTTATTATGCGTATATACTTATCTACATATAAATATTCATAGCTTGCAACATCCTGGTTTATACTATAATTAATATTGTCTACAAATTTTGAAACAAAACCGGACAAAATTAGAAAACTGTTAAATGCTTACAAAATTAGAAGGTTACTTTCGTGTTTTGGTTTTATAGCGTGATCTGATTATCACATGATCATCAGATCACGCGGAATCAGAGAGGAGATCTGTCACCCATAAGTGGAAACATTTCCACTGATGAGTGGCAGATCTCCTCTCTTCGAGAGCGAGTGGGCCATAATCTACCATAGGGACATGTTAAAGTGCGAGTCAAGAACCTCCTACGACTCAATGTACCGGGTACCTTTAAAAAAATATTAGTTTAAATTATTTATTTGTAATATTCCTTCAGAAATCTTCCAATAAAAATAAATTCGAAGGCAAATTGGAAAATTTCTTAATTACTAGCTTCCACATAAATGTTACTAGCTGTATTCCGTGTTTGATGCTAAAGTATGAATTAGAGAAAAAAAAAGTTTATCAATAAAAACAATGAGCCGCACGGTCGCAGCGTGATGAGATATAGCATAAAGCCCTCCTGAATTAATGGGCTATTCAACGCAAAAAGATTTTTTCAAATCGGACTATTAGTTCCTGAGATTAGCGCGTTCAAATAAATAAACAAACAAACAAACTCTCCAGCTTTATATATTAGCACAGATTACAGAACGAAGATTAAGAAGATATTAGTATAGATATAGATAATAATAAAATGAGCTTTCAAGATTAACTACCAATAGGTATAATACGTACCTAGTAGCTAGTTCATCTATGCATGTTTTAATCTGTGCCGTGCCGAGTATGATAAAAGGCATGGATATGCAATGCGATGCGTGTCCTTTCTGTCCACTAAGAACTAGTGACCTCGTTAAAGTTCATATCACTGCGGTATGATGCCGCTATCAAATTGGCTATGTCGTTAAAATATAAAAATAAATATAGTCTGGTACTAAAATGCAGTTTAAGAGGTACGTATGTGTACCTATGTTAGTTTTATTGAGTTGAATGTGGGTAAAGCACCGTCTACACACCGTCGTAGAGATTTGGTAGAGATGAAGATTATCAACATCAACAACACCATCTCAGCGTTAATCCCAGTCGCATCCGAAGCTTTTTTCAACTTTGGAGTCTGGGGTCCGCTTTTACCAGTCTTCCGATTTTGGCTAAACTTCGATATTGTCCGTGAAGCGACTGCCGTCTGACCTCCACAACCCAAAGGCGATATCGAAGCATTGCAGTTAGACCAATTGTTGGACTTTTGAGGGTTCCAACAACCCGTAACGACTGCCATTAGATGTTTGTATGGAAACCGGGACCAACGTCTTAACGCGCTTTCCGAGGCACGACCAGACCAGTGCAAATATTCATTTTCATGCATACAAATATTTGCACTGCGTTGGGATGGGACCCATGCCTCTCTGCCCAGCGGCCGCGTTCGCTACTGCTTCGTCAGCTGACGGCAGCTACGGAGGCTGTCAAATGTTGGTGGAGATGCAGATCTGTGCACTTTATGACCCCAGTTTTTAATCTACCTACTCTATGGTTAATATTCGGAAACGCATGTTCGAGAATGGACTCTCAGACCTCTATGAAAAATATCCTGAAACCCAGCAGCGGTGCGGCCATGGTCCAGAGTGAAAGTGCATGGCAGGCCGTCACCTTCTGTGAAGTAGTAATGCTCGCAAAGGAGGAGGTGGAGCGCGTGAGAGAGAGAGAATCTCTGTGCTCTCACACCCTTAGATGCTGCAGGAGACGCTCTGATCGTCAGAAGACAACAACGAACTCCCGGTCATCGGAGACGCGGGTTTGCGAGCGGTAAGCAATGTCGCTGCCTGAAAAGGACCAGGTCCGGGTCGACGGCGCGTTGTGCTCCACACGAGCCTCAAAGAGAGTTCAGCACATTGTGACAAGGTCCACTAGGACTAATGCCTGCCAGTTTGAAAGAGATACCGTGGCTAGATCAAACTGGCAAATGAAGGAACACTTGAGGGTTCTAGTCAGTAAAAGTCTGACATGCCCTGCCTCGTCGCCCAGAGCGGTAGCCCAGCAGTGGCAACATTATAAACCGTTGATGCTATGCTAAATGTGCATTTGTATTTTTTTTTTTTTTTTTTTGTATAGGTAACTGTGTTTATTCCACTTTCAAAATATAGGAATAAACCCACACTTTTTTCTATTATTTTTTCTATAATTATAAACTTGTGCTTGACCGGAATCCCACCAGCAGTGCGGTAAGCAGTGATGCAATCGTTGATGGTAAAGCGCGCTGGTTTATTAACAGCCTATGTACTAAAAAAAAAACTGATTGAATAGGAAGGAAGAGGGCAGTTGAGCGAGGTGATGCAGTGTTAAAACCTATTACAGGACCAACGATGATGCACCAGAGGGAGATTGATCTGGAGACCCTCCACGCACGACCAAACTCCCGACACTGGCGCATCGTACCCGGCACACATCGCAACACAACTGCTCAGACCCGTCCTCCAAACTTTGTCTGTGTGGTAACTTCTGCCGGCAGCCGATGTTTTGGTTTACCATATATAGAAAAAATTATATAAATTTCGATTGATTGTAAGACTAATGATAATAAGTGAGTTTGGAGTGAGTGTCAATAGTTTCAATCCCCAGCATTAGTTGGAATGACAGCTCACTCCACGTTCACATCACCGTCAGTTTTCATGGTCAGATGATTACAAAATCGCACTACTGTACACCCACATTTGGGCAGCTTAATCTAAGTACCATATAATAAGTGCCGAGGTTACTACCACTGTTCAAGACGAAATCATAGCATTAAAGTAAATAAGATGAAAAGTTTTAGAATGCAAAAGAATGCAAAAGTTTTAGATCAAGCTCGGTAGATGGCGTTGGTGTCGAGGTACATCTAGTTATGGTTTCGTTACCACGATTTATTTAAGATCTCTCTTTTTTTTTAAATATACCAGCTAAGATCAGGACACAATTGTGGTTTTATTTCAACCCGAATAGTGTTCACACGAACTGAGTTCAAACCTTGATACTCTGTAGTAAACAACCACCAATAAAAAAATATAGCGCTAAAATCGATTTCTGTTCCTATAACTACCTTTATCCTACTAACTACAATAGAATAGAATGCTCTTTATTATGTACACCATATAGATTACAGAAACATAAATATAAAGATTTCACAAAGGGTGACACAATGGGCGGCCTTATCGCTACGACCGGTCTTTTACAGACAACCTTTCTACTTATACTTCTTTCACGTAAAAACACTAAACGGATTTAGATGGTTTTTGGCACACAGATGGTTTATAACCTGTATAAATATATGGGATATTCATTATCAAAATATTACCGGGGAATTAAAACTTATGCGGGTGAAATCGCGGGGCTCAGCTAGTATTTCAATAAAATGATCGATTTACCGACGAATATCATAACAATTCATTCAACCCATAAACTGGACTATAACATGCCATGACTGTTTATCTGACCTCCACAACCTAGTTAGGATTGGGTAATACGATACCTCTTGAAAAGATTGGTTGTCAGGTCAGTCCCCTAATTAGGGAACACATTTTTGTCAAATGATTGCGACTAGTTGGGATCGTTTGGAACGAACGGATCAATGGGCGATCCAACCGATCCTAGCTGATCTCAACTAGTCGCAATCATTTGACAAAAATGTGTTCGCCGATTAGGGGGACGGTCTTCTGACGACCCGCAACTGTCAAAGATCTATGAATCACAACCGGGACCAACAGCTTAACAACAATAGCATGTGAGGATAAAAAAGGTGAAAAATGAAAAATCAAACTTTTTATATTCTTATATTTAAAATTCATAACATAACTGCTTACCATCAGGCGGGATTACGGTTAAGCGTTAGTTTATAGCTTATAAAACAAAAATATGTAATAAAAATTACATTCAAAATCATATCAAAATCATAATTAATAAAAAGAAAACAAAATACAATTTAAACAATAAAATGATGATGACTGACATTTACTTCCAGATGGCTTACTTTCAGTCAACTCCAGTCAAATCATAATATAATCCGCCCCTAACAGTTCCCAGTGCAAAGGTGATAACTGCTTACCATCAGGCGGGATTACGCTTAAGCGTTAGTTTATAACTTATAAAAAAAAATATAATCAAAATTACATTCAAAATCATATCAAAATCATCATTAATAAAAAGAAAACAAAATACAATTTAAACAATAAAATGATGATGACTGACATTTACTTCCTGATGGCTTTCTTTCAGTCAACTCCTGTCAAATCATAATATAATCCGCCCCTAACAGTTCCCAGTGCAAAGGTGATAACTGCTTACCATCAGGCGGGATTACGCTTAAGCGTTAGTTTATAACTTATAAAAAAAAATATAATCAAAATTACATTCAAAATCATATCAAAATCATCATTAATAAAAAGAAAACAAAATACAATTTAAACAATAAAATGATGATGACTGACATTTACTTCCTGATGGCTTTCTTTCAGTCAACTCCTGTCAAATCATAATATAATCCGCCCCTAACAGTTCCCAGTGCAAAGGTGCCCGCAACGCTTGCTGCATTGCCACGCTGGATGGCAATGGCTGGCCTTTGCATCAAGAAACATTTAAAAATTAAGTTTATATGCTAATAATAAAACAAAAGAGATAATAATATACATCATTATTTTTTTTTTTATGCAAAACTCGAAACACGTGTCCAGTATTTTTAAGTAAAGAATCTATGTACTAAATTTCAAAACGATATCATGAAAATCCACTAAGTTATGAGCTTGCTATTCTACTTGGTTGTCGCAACAAAAATATGGTCAAAGCTCCGATGCCCGATCGGAGCTTTGCGAGCGCGGGGCGTTGACCTCTGGCGCCAGCTGTAGCGCGCCCGCAATTACTAAGATCTATCGTAACCGCTCGATAACCACTCTGAAACAATTTCTAAATGTATTTGGTAAAAAATATAACATATATATCGATACAGTTGCTTATTCTGAACAAACTATATTCAGGTTTGACATAAACAAAAAATAACGTTGTAATATGGCATATAATAATTACATATGTAGTATAGAAGTATGTATAATATGTTACATGATTCATCTCCTTGGAACTTGTTTTTAAGTAATTACTCGTAAGTAGTCCGTTCACTATCTCTTACAACATACAGTTAAACGATAAACTGCCGATATAATCTGTAATGCCTTTCAATATTACAGCAAAATTATATGATGTTAAAAACACACAACAATGTAAGTGAACTAAATACCGATTTAAATCTTTTGATCGGAGAATGAATTAGGTAATTCTTCTGTTATGTACGGTCAGGCACAAAAGTGTATTAAAATTAAGTTAATTAATTGAACTGTTAATCAATTAATTTAAATCATTTTTATAAATTAGTTACAGTAATTAATTTAACTGATAATTAACACTGTAGGCTCTTTTTCATACAGGATAGCAGGAACTTTAGGCATCCTGTTATCATAGGTTCAGTACGATATTGAACACGTAATTAGGTAATTCTTCTGTTATTGTACGGTCAGGCAGAAAAGTGTATTAAAAATAAGTTAATTAATTGAACTGTTAATTAATTTAAATCATTTTTATAAATTAGTTACAGTAATTAATTTAACTGATAATTAACACTGTAGGCTCTTTTTCATACAGGATAGCAGGAACTTTAGGCATCCTGTTATCATAGGTTCAGTACGATATTGAACACGTAATTAGGTAATTCTTCTGTTATTGTACGGTCAGGCAGAAAAGTGTATTAAAAATAAGTTAATTAATTGAACTGTTAATTAATTTAAATCATTTTTATAAATTAGTTAAATTAACACTATAGGCTCTTTTTCATATATGATAGCAGGAACTTTACGCATCCTGTTATCATTGGCTCAGTACCAAATTGAACAAATGCTTTGAAATTATCCGTCATTTAAAAAAAAACAAAAATAAGCTGAACAGTCACAAACAAAAGTATGTTTTACAGTGGGTTTTATTTAAAAGCGATTTTCTCCTTTATTTTTGTATGATTTGTTATGAACATAGCCTTTTTAAGCCCATGAGATTATGTAAGTGATGTAAAATTTTGGGTTGCATTCATTATCCATACTAATATTATAAATGCGAAAGTAACTCTGTCTGTCTGTCTGTCTGTTACGCTTTCCCGCTTGAACCTCTCAACCGATTTTGATGAAATTTGGCACAGACAATCTTTAGACCCTGAGAAAGAACATAGGCTACCTTTTATCCCGGAAAATTTTGATGTTCCCGAGGGAAATCTAAAAAGCGCGATATAACCGAACTCCACGCGGGCGAAGCCGCGGGCGGAAAGCTAGTATCACATAAAAACGCAATTGAAAGTTGCCAAGTGTTAACGTATTGGTGGTCGTGACTGTATAGGGCTGTAGCTTCTTTTTTAACGATTTAATCTGGTGCTTGGCCGCAATCCCGCCTGATGGTAAGCTCACTAGTTTGTTAAAATTAATAAAAAGAACTACGGTTTCATTGAAAAATATAGTGCAATTTCCTAGCAGTTTCCTATGAAACTGTAGTTTTTTCCAGGGAGTCATGTCAGCATTTCATAATGTATTAAGCTAAGAGATAAGTTCACTCACGGTGTGTATCTTGGATCAATTTCAATCCTTCTACCACATGCTTGTCAGTAAAAGCTATACGCATACATATGTAGGTATAAAATGTTTGGCGGCATCTATTTATTTATTTATTTAAAAAAGTACCTACTGCCACATCACAAACATTAAATATTGAAAATAAATGAAACTATTCAATTTATGGCCTGATGCATGCCACAATAATGGCGTACATAGCATTTGCAGTTCATCGGCTCGAAGATATAATACAATAAAAACAGAATAAAATAATACCTAATGAAAATACAATATACAAATAATACAGAAATAATAGTTGAAATATTAATAAGAATGTCTAATAAATAATATGTCATATAAAAAGAACCCTTCGAACTGTTTAAACTTCTTTTTTCTACATTAAATGGCGATTTCAAGCGCATTACACTAACGTCACGTAAAATTCTGCATCGCGCAAATAATATTTACCGCGCAACTGGCATATACGAGTATTATTACCACGTCTCTACTGCGACTCGATCAATCTTCGACCCACCAGATTTCGGCACCCATTTGGTCGGCGAATTCTCATTTTTAAGGCGGCTCCAGAGGAAAAACACACCGCAGGCCGTTTTTATGTAGTTTTTCGGAGCTATCTACTCTTTATCCAAAAGAAATATCAACTTATTAAAAATACATAAATTTTCTCCATAATCTTGGCTCCAAAATTGTAGATTTTTTTTTTTTTACTAAGCATAATGTTTAAATAATTCCTTCACAACGAAACCTCTGACAAGAGAAATAATTATCAAAAAAGTGCATCTCCTCGAAAAGTAAGCATTATTTAGATTGCGTTCTTACACTAATGGATAGGCAATTTCATGACGAACATTATTGTAGAAATATTTTTTTAAAACGACCAAAACAAAAATTTTATTCAACAATCTGAGCGTATTCCCCATCGTTTCCTTGCCCGAGCTATTGAGATTCAGTATGCCACAAGCTCTCGAAGGGGGAACCCGTGTCGTTCGTCATCGTGCGGTCCGCTAGCATAGCGGGCGGCGCGTGAGCGAGAAAGCATCTGCTTGCTCGCTCACGCACCGCATGTCGCATAGAGTATAATACTATCATAAAGTGTCTGAGCTGTTATTGATGTTCATTTTGGTGATCGTTTTTTTAACCGATTTCAAAAGGGAGGAGGTTCTATGTTTTTTTTTATGTTTGTTTGCGGATAACTTTACTATAATATAAATAATAGGGTATTTGACTAAAAAAAAACTAATTAGTCCGTCATTCAGATTATAGAAAAATATTGGATAGGTTTATTATATACGTTTTACATTTCGTATATTTTGTTATATCCAATCAATAAAAATTGACAAATACAATATGTAAAGAAAACCCTGTCCGATCCGTGAAGGTATTGTTAGGTATCGATAACTGATTCTACTAATGGGTACAAAGCCGGGTTAAACTTAAAAATAAAAATCCCCAAAAAAATAAATAAATATTATTTCGCAAAAAGAGCTAACTTAATACATGTGCGGTAAGTAACCCTACTGCGGGGGGCGAGGGGCAGGGCACGCGGCACGTGCTTGCGTCGCGATTCGCTCATAATAATAACGGTGTTGTCACTTTTTTTAAATTACCAAATTTCGGGGAAATTTCAATTAATTCCCGGGAAAAAAAGATTATTTCAAAATTCAATAGTATTATTACTATGATGATTATGTAAAATTTTATATTATATTTGGTCAAGTGTTTACCTAACCTTTATTATCCTTATGGGTCGGACAGGGTTTTCTTTACATTTTGTATAAAAGGCATCAAAGATCAGGAGTGATGGTTGGTGACGTCACTGGCCGCTAAAAAGTATAGCGTGCAGTGACATCACACGAGTTTTCAAAGCACTGTGTCGACTTCATTTTTTGTTTAAATGAAAAAAGAAAAAAATATGTGTCTAGTATTTTTTGGGTAGGCCCCCGACAAGGTAGACCGACGACCTGGTGAAGGCCGCGGGAAACGGCTGGATGCGGGAGGCGCAGGACCGGTCGTAGTGGAAAACCTTGAGGGAGGCCTATATCCAGCGGTGGACGTCTTTCGGCTGAATTGATGATGATGAGTATTTTTTGGAAATCTGACTGACGGACTAATTAGGTTTTTTTAGTCAAATACCCTATTGCATAAGTTGATAAAAAATGCTATGCAATAGCTTTACCGCGGCAGTTCCCGAGTGCCGCCTGTTTTTTTTTTTTTAATTAGAAAGATTATATCTTCAAGGTAGTCTCCTGTTAAGGAAATTAGGGTCTGATGATGGAATACTAAGGAAACCTAGGAGAAATTTAAAAAATCATAGGGGCGCCTAGGGCATTTCTATGTTTTTTTCATTAAGTGTTTTAACGCACTACAATTTATTAAAGTTCGGAGTTGATGATGGAGCCGGGAGACAGCCGAGGGATCTCCTTAACGATTCACATCAGCTGCCTCGTGTTTGTGCTTTAATTTATATTGATAAGAACTTTACACCTAAATGAGTTGTGATTGTCATTAAAGCTCTGATGATGAAAACAAAGGCCAGTTAAGGGAACTCCTCAAAGGTTTACAATAGTTACCTTGTGTTTGGACTTAATTCATTTATATTGATGAAAACTTTACACCCATATAGGTTTAAATGAAGGTCTGCAATAGATCTGATGATGAAGACCATAGACAGTCGAGGGAATTCCTCAACAATTTACAACACTGTACTTTAACATAGTATAAAGAAAACCCTGTCCGATCCGTGAAGGTATTGTTAGGTATCGATAACTGATTCTACTAATGGGTACAAAGCCAGGCTAAACTTAAAAAAAATCCCCTTAAAAAAATAAATATTATTTCGCAAAAAGAGCTAACTTAATACATGTGCGGTAAGCAACCCTACCGCGGGGGGCGGGGGGCAGGGCACGCGGCACGTGGTCGCGTCGCGATTTGCTCGTAATAATACCGGTGTTGCCACTTTTTTTAAAATTACCAAATTTCGGGGAAATTTGAATTAATTCCCGGGAAAATAGATAATTTAAAAATTCAATAGTATTTATTGTTACTATGATCATTATGTAAAATTTTATATTATATTTGGTCAAGTGTTTACCTAACCTTTATTATTCTTATGGGTCGGACAGGGTTTTCTTTACATTTTGTATAAAAGGCATCAGAGATCAGGAGTGATGGTTGGTGACGTCACTGGCCGCTAAAAAGTATAGCGTGCAGTGACGTCACACGAGTTTTCAAAGCACTGTGTCGACTTCATTTTTTGTTTAAATGAAAAAAGAAAAAAATATGTGTCTAGTATTTTTTGGGTAGGCCCCCGACAAGGTGGACCGACGACCTGGTGAAGGTCGCGGGAAACCGCTGCATGCGGGAAGCGCAGGACCGGTCGTCGTGGAGAACCTTGGGGGAGGCCTATATCCAGCAGTGGACGTCTTTCGGCTGAAATGATGATGATGAGTATTTTTTTGGAAATCTGACTGACGGACTAATTAGGTTTTTTTAATCAAATACCCTATTGCATAAGTTGATAAAAAATGCTATGCAATAGCTTTACCGCGGCAGTTCCCGAGTGCCACATATATTTTTTTTTAATTAGAATGATTATATCTTCAAGGTAGTCTCATGTTAGGGAAATTAGGGTCTGATGATGGAAGACTAAGGAAACCTAGGAGAAATTTAAAAAATCATAGGGGCGCCTAGGGCATTTCTATGTTTTTTCATTAAGTGTTTTAACGCACTACAATTTAGTAAAGTTCGGAGTTGATGATGGAGCCGGGAGACAGCCGAGGAATCTCCTTAACGATTCACATCAGCTGCCTCGTGTTTGTGCTTAATAAATTTATATTGATAAGAACTTTACACCTAAATGAGTTGTGATTGTCATTAAAGCTCTGATGATGAAGACAAAGGCCAGTTAAGGGAACTCCTCAAAAGTTTACAATAGTTACCTTGTGTTTGGACTTAATTCATTTATATTGATGAAAACTTTACACCCATATAGGTTTAAATGAAGGTCTGCAATAGATCTGATGATGAAGACCATAGACAGTCGAGGGAATTCCTCAACAATTTACAACACTGTACTTTAACATAGTACAAACACTACCTACTCGTCATGCTTATGCAAAAATCAATTAAAATCAAGAGACTGAATGTAAGTGGTGTTATTTCCTTGCGTTATTTCTAGAAATGCTCATACTTTCATCGTGTTCTGATAGGAATTAAATCAAACGAAATACGTCGTTTGCTTGCAGGCCTTTTCCAAATATGCTGCCGTCAGCGTTCAGTCTGACCGGATATTGTATTAGTCAGATGTTTATTATTTTTCTGCAAAAGGAATCTTTGTGTAAATAATATTATAGTATATTTATTTGTTTTTTTTTTATACGATAGTTTTATTTTTTACAATTTACGTATTTGTTTTATTAAACGAGAATAATAATATAATTTCAGTCTTGCCTGAACCCAAAAAAAAAACATCAAATCTTTTTTTTATGTAGGTTTCCTGTCTGCAGAAATTTATTTGACCCTGATTACGTTTTCCCTTAAAATAATAAATAATGATAAATTAACCTTTATTATATTATTTTTCTATCCCTTTGACCATCTGACTTAGCCAACTTTCAATCTACAAAACTAACTTCCAACCCTGAAGCTACAGTCATAACATATTTAGTAGTAAAGGTCTAATCAATACAAATTAAGTAAGCCCAAGCACATGACAGTTGCTTCCGATGTGGATTCCCTTGATTCTCTGTCATCTCCATCATCAGGTCAGGCCCAAATCTTAACGGTTTTATAGTATGATCCGATATAAATACGAGTATCAAGTTTTCACCCGAAGCGTGCCTACAATTTTCGATAATTGGCCTAAATTTCTTAGAATTTCCATTATCGACACTGACGTGGTAACAATGAGATTACATAGGCAGCATACTATAACATATAAAAAAAGAATGGTCAAAATCGGTTCATTAACGATAAAGTTATCAGCGAGCACACATAAATCGAATTGAGAACCACACTTTTGGGAAGTCGGTTAAAAATAAAATACGCAAATTTTTATGACGTATCGTCAACATTTGTTTCAGTCTATAATAACCAAAAGTATTTGGGCGCACCAATAAACAAAAATAAAAGCGCCATGTCTGTTACTTCTGTGGTCTATGAATTTAACTTGTATTTGTAAGTACTTCGTCCGCCAGACGGCGCTAGTAATATTTTGCGAAGTATTGTAGAGGTGGGGCGCGGTGAAGAGGGACCAAATGCTCAAGGTCATTTGGTGAGGGTACGTCCTTAAGGAGGATGAATAAACTTTACACCCTGCGGGGCCATTACGTAACACATTATCAATCGGAATCGGTTAGAAGTTGACAGGTTAACAACATACATTGCGTTATTTATGTGTTGTGTAGACAAATTTTTCGAATATATGAAGCAATGGTTTAGAAATTTGCTTCAAAATGATGCAAATTTTAATTAATAGTCTGTTACGTAATTATGGCGCTGATTCTTATACCTCCTTACAATGTATAAAATCCAGTATACAGAATACAAACAGGTATAACAGGAAACAATTAAACTATTAACGATTGTTGCGGGAGTGTATTGGGCGCATTCGCAATCATTCGGGTACTTATCGATTTAAATTTTCTTTTTTTTTAGATGACGCACTAGGAATTACTCATATACCGTGAGTGTATTTACAAACATTTAAACTCACATACACAAAGAGTCAAACCCGGAACAACTACGTGTAGGCCATACGTCCGGGAATCGAACCCGCGACACGCAGCGCAGCAGTCGATCGCACAGCCGCTGCATCAACCGTGTCGTCAAAAATTACTTTCAAATTTAATTATTGTCAAAAATTATTTTGTGCTCAATAAATAGGAATTAGAAATCTGAGGCGTAAATCGACTTGAGCTGCCGACTGTACCTACTGTCCTGTTTCACCATTTGGATTAGTTCCGGTTGACTTATCTTTTGCCTTTTTGCGTAATGAACTAAATATCAACCTAAATAATTATGGAAAATATTACTAATCCATTGCTTCATATGCTTGAAAAATGTGTTTGTTTAACAAGGCAGATAACGCAATAAATGTTGTTGAACTGTCAAAATGAAACGGACTGCTAATGAGTGTATGCTATGCAATCATCCCGCTGGCGTCTGGTGGATAATTTCGAAATTGAGTCTAATCTCATCAACATTGTTGCTTTAATGTTACTAAAGTACAGTAAAGATAATACTAAAAGAGATATGCACTTTGGTAATGCTCATGTGTCCGAATTAGTAAGAACGAACACTATTCAACTAGTACAGTTCCTTCTCTGAATGAGAGGAGATCTGTGCCCAGCAGTGGGACTATAAAAAAAAAAGGTTGATGATGATGTAATGACAGAATGAGAGCTCACTCTACGTTCATTTCAGCATGTTTTTACGGTGAGATTTTTTTTTCATCATTACAAACTAATCTTGCCTGATGGTACGCAGTGACGTAATCGTTGATGGTAAAGCGCGCTAGTTTATTAAGAGCCTACAGCCTACTTACAGTAATTAATTTAACTGATAATTAACACTGTAGGCTCTTTTTCATACAGGATAGCAGGAGCTTTAGGCATCCTGTTATCATAGGTTCAGTACGATATTGAACACGTAATTAGGTAATTCTTCTGTTATTGTACGGTCAGGCACAAAAGTGTATTAAAATTAAGTTAATTAATTGAACTGTTAAGTAATTTAAATAATTTTTATAAATTAGTTAAATTAACACTGTAGGCTCTTTTTCATATATGATAGCAGGAACTTTACGCATCCTGTTATCATTGGCTCAGTACCATATTGAACACATGCTTTGAAATTATTCGTCATTTAAAAAAAACTAACACTATTCAACTAGTACAGTTCCTTCTCTGAATGAGAGGAGACCTGTGCCCAGCAGTGGGACTATAAAAAAAAAACAAAAAGGTTGATGATGATGTAATGACAGTTAGAATGAGAGCTCACTCTACGTTCATTTCAGCATGTTTTACGGTGAGAGTTTTTTTTTTCATCATTACAAACTAATCTCGCCTGATGGTACGCAGTGACGTAATCGTTGATGGTAAAGCGCGCTAGTTTATTAAGAGCCTATTTACTAATACAAAAAAAAAACTGAGTGAATAGTAAGGAAGACGGCAGTTGAGCGAGGTGATGCAATGTTAAACCCAACAACACGACCAACGATACTGCGCCAGAGGGAGATTGATCTGGAAACCCTCCACGATCAAACTACCGACACAATAACATTTAGCGCATCGTACCCGGCACACTCACACGCTAGGCGGCAAGACTTTGTCCGGTGAGTGGTAATTTCTGCTGGCAGCCGATGTTATGGCGTACCACCTTTTTCTAAGAAGCATTGAGCTTAAATTTAGTTTGTGAAAAAGTGAATTGCCACAGTCCCTCATTGTCATCGTGCACCTGTCATGGCGGAAACTTGTATTGTGCAAACATAAGATAATTCCGGTACACTTTCAACACCGGTATATTAATCTAAGTGACTCTAAAGCCAATGCCAGCACTCAAACAGAATATCCACAACATTAAAAGCAAATCAAAATCCTTTCAGAATTTTAAAAATCATGTCAAGGTGCCAAAGTAAAAATTGTGTCGGAAGCTGTAATTATTTTAATATAAAAGTGTACATACATAGAGATACGTGGTTATTAAACACTCCAATTGTATTGCACAAATGTTCTGCAAGGTTATTTTTCAATATGTGAAACGAATAAAATAAATTATTAGACAGTCTTCTGTCCTTGTTCTGTTCAAATATGATTATTTTGGAGTTTGCGAGGAAATTGCATGACTTAATTCCCCCATCTCCGTTCCATCATCGGACGACCCGTAGTACGGCGTGTATCTCTTACTATTATGTTCTTGACACCACTACGATCCGGACAAAGCGTTTTGACTGGTCTGTTATACCGTGTACATCGAGGGACTGGAACAATTTGTCAGGGGCCGTGTTACCGTCTGACTACAATTTAAGTGTATTCAAGGCTAGAGTGAACTGGCTCATAATAAACTAGTGCGCTTTACCATCAACGATTGCATCACGTTAAAACTAGACGAAAAGTAAAGTAAAAGTTTAAAAGTTGTCAGTCAGTCAGAAAGTTAAAACTAGACGAAGTAGGCGTCCAGCTCCAGCGTCTTCTCTAGAAATCTACATTTTGGAATAGGCTCTTAATAAACTAGTGCGCTTTACCATCATCAATTGCGTCACTGTTTACCATCAGGCGGTATTGCGGTCAAGCGCTAATTTATAATTTATTTTTAAAAAAAAGTTTATACGGCTACATATCTGATTCCGTACTCAGATGTCAAGTTGGATGTAGCTACTCTTATTGATTTAAAAAACTGTTTCTTTTTTTTTTCTTTTTTACAGCGTATTTGGGTTCCCACTGCTAGGTAAATGCCACCCATTTTTCCTCTCTGTCTTCTGCCAATTTATTTAAAAAACTATAAACAAATTTAAACAAAAACATCATCGATTTCTTTACACCATTACGATAAGATTTAATGAGAGGTAAAAAAAATCTCTAATTGAATAATTGAGGTGAAAATCGATGTTGATGAGTACAACTTGTCCATCTGCCGATACGCGCGTTGGTAAATAATACCTAATAACCGTGAAGGGCCTCATTATATGTAAATGTCGCAGGTAAATAGTATAATTAATTGTTTAACCAACATGTTTCGTAATCTTAACTACTTTGCATGCCTGTAGAGGCATTTTTTTCTAACTGAACAGACAGCTGTGCTGCTGGGGAGTTCGTTCCGCCACTTATTTTCCCAGCGAAACCACTAGGAAGAGGTGATGGACGAGCGTTGTGGGGACTTTTATAATGTTGACGTTTTAAACAGAAGCTTTATTTATTACAAGTGGATGTTATTTATTCACAGAACAGCACCTTAATTGCGTAGGTAACACAGTACTGGTATCAATTGAAATAATTTTTTTTTTAAATAAATACGATGTGAATATACAGTATGTTAACTAACAGAGGGCGTTCCCGTTAACCCGAAATAGTATAGCATACATACATGCTGAAAAAAATATTTCCATTCGAAAACAAAATGTTTTAAATTTTTTTCCAATAAGAAAATATTCAATAAAAGTTTTAAATTGACATGTAAAAGAAACACACAGTACACGCGAACATGAAAGACGGCAACGTCGCAATTTATTTATACATGACGACTACTATTTTGATTTAAAACAGGAGGTTTCAAATTTATTTCCAATTAGATTTTTTTTTATTCGGATTTTTTATGCTTATTTTTCTATGCTGATATTTTTATTTTAATCTATTAATGATATATATTAACGAGTTTAAGGGAACGCCCTCTGTTATTTAACATACTGTATACGGACAAATCACACAGATTGAGCTAGCCCCAAAGTAACTTCGAGACTTGTGTTATGGGATACTAACTCAACGATACTATATTTATAATAGATACATATATACATAATAGAAGCATCCAAGACCCAGGCCAATTAAGATAATATCGTTTTTCCATCATGACCGGGCCGGGGATCGAACCCAGGTCCTCCACGTCGCAGGCAGCCGTGTTGACCGTTGCGCTATGCAGGACGACATTTCGAAGCATATTGGTAATCCATTGCTCCCATATGTTAGAAAAATCTGTCAACTCAACAATATAAATAAAGCATAGATTGTTGTTGAACTGTCAATATGAAACCCGTTGCTACTCATAGTCATCAGCATCATCATCATCTCAGCGTTAATCCCAGTCGCATCCGTAGCTTTTCAGCTTTGGAGTCTGGGGGCTTTACCAGTCTAATAACTAATGATTTTTGGCTAAACTTCGACATTTTCCGTGAAGCGACTGTCGTCTGATCTCCACAACCCGAAGGCGATATCGAAGTATTGCAGTTAGACTTTTGAGGTCTCCAACAACCCGTAACGACTGCCACTAGATGTTCGTATGGCAACCGGGACCAACGGCTTAACGTGCTTTCCGAGGCACGACCAGACCAGTGCAAATATTCATGCATACAAATATTTGCACTGTGCGGGATCGAACCCGCGCCTCCTTGCGCAACGGCCGCGTTCGCTACCGCTACGCCACGGAGGCTGTCCGTTGCCACTTTTAGTGTGTTACGCAATTCCCCTGCCGTCTAAGAATCAGCACTTTTCTAACGTCAAAATTACAAAAGGCAGTTCCCAAAAACTCCCGCCCTTCTTCTTCAGCCTATAGAAGTCCACTGTTCGACAAAGGCCTCCCCAAGGCTTTCCACAATAATCGGTCTTGTGCAGCATCCATCGGTTTCCCGCGAACTTCACCAGGTCATCAGTTCACCTTGTTGTGTTTGTGTGTTTCCACGCAATGAATGTTATTGAACTCTCAAAATGAAAACTATCGCTACTGATAGTACTTATGTTACGCAAATACCCTAAGTGTCAATGTTTGGGGGATATCTATGTTCAGCAGTGGACGATTTTCGGAGGAAATTATTTCTATGAGTGCGATTCTGTAAACATTATACCTAGAAAACTTAGATGATGTGAGCGTGAAGGGAGGCGTTATGCTAATAACATGTCATAGCGAGAGAGATTATATATTCGATATCTACAGTTCTTATACCGGTGACGGATAATAACCTGCAAATCTTCTTCTTCTTTTTTCAAGGTGAGATTCAACCTCAACGCTTGATCAATGGCCTCTGTGGAATAGATACCACAATTTTGCCAATAACACATGAAGAAAATTATAGAAATTCTTTGAAAATTTTATTTCACAATAATGGCGGATATCGCCAATGACAGTTGAAAAAGACGGCCGCGTGAACCGTCTATGCGGGTGTTTGAGGCAAAGTAATGATGTGGCCACTATGCTGCGATATTTCAATGTTTTTTTAAATTATTTACTGTATGCATTTTTACTACATAAATCACGCGCTTTTATTTAGTAAACGATACTATAAATAATTTTAAAAGTCTAATGAAAAATGCACGTGATACTCATCTTAGCTTTCCCGTCAAAACTCCTGTCACCCTTTATAGAAAGACTAATAAAAAGGTAGATAACAAATTGTTATTTAAAAAAAAACTAGCGTAGTCTTTTACGTAATTCTAAAATAGAAAGTATTACGTCCAAATACTTTGGAACCTGTTTATCGATACAAAACGTTGTATTTTACTAATGAGCGTTTTAGTGAAATATGACAGTAGTAATTAGGATTTTTTAATCGTCAACGTCAAACCTGAAGGAAGTGATATTCTGGTCTAATCTCACCATTCTCCTGTCCCTACTCGGTGGTAGACCATAACATCGGCTGCCGGCAGAAGTTACCACCCACCAGACAAAGTCTTGCCGCCAAGCGATTCGTCGTGTTCCGGCATTATGTGTGGTGAAGCCGTACGGAGGACGGGTCTGAGCGGTTGTGATGCGATGTGTGCCGAGTGCGATGCGCCAAACGCTGTTGTGTCGGGAGTTTGGTCGTGGATGGTCTCCATATCAATCTCCCTCTGGCGCAGCATCGTTGGTCGTGTTGTTTGGTTTAAGGTTGATGCAAAAATGTTATGTACCCAAACATATTTAAGTCTAATCGTCGTCTTTCCCTAGAGGAAGTTTTGCATTATTTTAACATTTATATAACATTGTCGGCACTATAGGTCTATTATAAGAAACCAATTGTATTTATAACTAATTGTTTGTATATGACTGTTTGATGCCAAAATAAAATAAATAAATAAATTTAAGATTGCATCACCTCGCTCAACTGCCGTCGTCCTTCCTATTCACTTGTTTTTTTTGAGTGAATAGGCCTAATAAACTAGTGCGCTTTATCATCAACGATTGCATCACTGCTTACCATCAGGTCGGATTGGCACTAGTTTATAATTAATAAAAAAAAACAAAGGGTTATTTATCGCAGCATGACTTCTCCATTAATTATCATCCTCTTAATCATATCATTTTTCACATAGTTCACCTACCTATCTCATAAAGCCATCGACATTTTTCTCATTCTTCCGCATCATATGCCCATACCATGAAAACAAATTTCCACAAAACTGTTGTGCTACCTGTTTCTTAGTATATCTTTGACACCAATGACTGATTACGGTGGAGAGGAGGTGAAGAAAAACATCTTGAGGAAACCTGGACTTCTCGCCAACCCGCATTGAGCAAGCGTGGTGATTACGGTCAATCCTTCTCCGAATGAGAGGAACCTGTGCCCAGCAGTGGGACGATAAACAGGTTGATGATGTTGCGCTACCGTTGCGAGTTTCAGACTTCCTCTTATGTACTGCTAACTGTGCCCTGCGGTTTCACCCGCATAGGTTTCGCTCCCCTAAGAATATCGGAATAAGAAGTATCCTAGGCATATGTTAATCCTGGTTATAACTACATTTGTGCCAAATTTCATGAAAACTGTTCAGTAGTTTTTGGTTGAAACGAGTAACAAACATCCGTCCATAGGTACCTCCTCACAAACTTTCTATTTATAATCATCATCATCAACAACCTTTTTTTTTATCGTCCCTCTGCTGGGCACAGGTCTCCTCTCATACAGAGAAGGATTGAGCGCAATCACCACGCTTGCTCAATGCGGGTTGGCGATTTCAGACTTAAAGTCCAGGTTTCCTCAAGATGTTTTCCTTCACCTTTAGTCATTGGTTTCCAAGATATACTTAGAAAGTACATATAACTTTAGAAAAGTTACATTGATACTTGCCTGACCTGGAATCGAACCCGCGCACTCATACTTGAGAGGCTGGTGTTTTAACCACTAGGCCACCACGACTATCTATCTATTTATAATATAAGCAGGATATTCATTCGAGCAACACTTCTCTACCTCGGCTCAGCTGCATGAAATTGCCTTTAATTCAGCCCTTTCGTGGTCCAATCCGATTCAATAAGTACATCGTAGGGTAGTGCTTTCTAAGCAATTAATTCATAGTTTTGTACCTGCCGAAGTTATGGAGCTTTCCTACCCCGTATCACCTGCGGACTTACCCCCTTATTCATAAACGTTTCAAGTTAGTTAGTGATTAGCGATTCTTTAACCATACATTTAAGAAGTTTGCACGTAACTTACGTACTTTAATCATCGTTTATGAATAAACCCCTTAATCTTACGGACATGTGTGAATGGGAAATCATAAAAGGACCAAAACCCACCAGTGTTTCTCACTTTTCTGTGTGCCAGTGCCCCAGTTTCCCTCGGGCTTCATTCTCTTTTGACCAATCAGCAAACATGACCCAGACATAGGTCTTCGTAGACCCCATCACGATGTGCTGACATTCTGTAACACCTCAGTGTAAAACCTTGCGGTTAAGAGCGCAGTGAGCTGTCATATCAACTATGTAATTCCAGGAATTGGCACTATTGGCAAATCACTTCAAATTCACTTTACCCAACTTTTCACTGAGATATCGTTCTATAGAATCGACAGGCTATACTATCGACTCTCCGGGCTTTTATGACCAACGGTGAAGGAAAATTCAATAAATTACGATATTATATTTTAAATATGCTATATTTTTAAATCCAAACAAAAACAAAAATATTTAAAAAAACATTTTTTGTTAGTAGAACAGTAAAAGTAAATTCATGTTGTGTTCAGCACTTAGGAATTAAATCTCAATTTATGTGCTAGGATTATTTGCAAACTGGTCCTTTATTAATTTTATCCAACCCACCTCCTCCACTTGACTTTTTAGGTGGACAAACTGGGTTAGACGCAGGTTTAGCCTTAGGTTTTGTTTCACACGGACTTTTTTTCGGAGCACTACCGCCAAATTTCGGCTTACATATTTTTGATCTACTAGCTTTCGGCGGTCGTGGCCTACATTTTGGCGACACTGTGTATCGTGCCTGTTTTGGTGAACAGGGTCCTGCTGCTACCTTTTTTTTTCGAGGAGCCTTGGGCTGGCATGGGCTAGCAGAATAAAACCTGTAGTTATTGACAAGAACAGTTTTCAAAGTAAACGGCGTAGTTTTAGCGCAAGGATCGGATTTTTTCGGTTGTTTGCAAGGGTGGCAGCTGGAGCTTTTGGGACATGAAGGGATCAACTTTGGTGGGGGACACGGGGGCACGGGGATCTTGGGGCAGTCTGTACGTGCTGTAGTAGCTGAAGGAGGACATTGGGGGTTCTTTTTGTCGTAATAAAAACTGTACGCTGTCTCCCAAGGTAACCCACAAGCTGGGGTGCAGATTGAACCTGTTAGTACCTGCAAATAAATTTTCTATTAGTAGTTGGTTCGACCATTGTAATTTCATTTATACTATAAGGACGCTTGATCTTATGACTTAAACGCATAGGTTATGCAGATCAGTCGAAAATATCCAAATCCCTATTAATTCTATTTTTCATTAGAGATTATATTAATTTCATTAACCCAAAATTGCCATAGCAGTTTCCATGTATGATTTTGTAGCTTTGTTTCACCATGTTTGTATGTGGTATTAAAAAAAAACATCTGTTTGCATACCGGGGTGCCGATAGAAGTGAAAACTTGAAATTTTTTATTCTGATAATATGCGATATAAATAAAACACACAAACTTTTAAAACATGTCTAAAAAAAAATTCAAGTCATTTGTTAAGGTGTCGGGTGAATCGGGCCAGGGTTGCAGGTTGGTTAAAAAAGAAACTGTCGCTGGCGCACAGGCAAGTGAAGGAACACGGGTGGATTTTAGTCAGTAGAAAATATGACGCCCTTCTGCTCCTAAGAGAATGGGAGGGAAAAAAAGGTATCTGGTGATGTTACAGTTTTCAGAACCTTATTAAGGTGTTGATGCATTCAATAATACAATTGTGAGGCTTGTCGAATACAATTCTGGAACTCTCCAGGCTATCATGACTAATCAACGAAGAAGGAAAATGCATTACGATATTATATGATATTAAAAAATGCGTTTAATTCCAACCACGAACATATTTAAATTTTACTTTTTAATTTTAGAACAATAAATGTAAATGTATCTCATGTATTCCAGTGCTTCGACATAGCTCAATGTGCAACTTATGGGCAAACTGGACCCTTTTTAATTCGTTCAGACCCCACTTTTGGTTTAGGTTCACAATGTTTTGGTTCACAAGCTTTTAGTTCACAAGCTTTTGGTTCACAAGCTTTTTGTTCACAAGATTTTGGCTCACAAGCTTTTGGCTCACAAGCTTTTGGTTCACAAGCTTTTGGTTCACAAGCGTTTGGTTGACATTTTGGTTTTGCGCATGGATCTATTGGAACACATTTTGGTTCACGTGGTTGTGGTTTGCAATCTTCCCTTTTTGGCTTAAAGGGTTTCAGTTTACAAGGCTCCATCTTTTTGGATTGATCCTTAGGTTTGCATGGATTACAAGAATACAACCTATAGCTATTAATAAAAAAAATCATGGTACACTTTGTAATCTGAGCGCACAAAACGGAATTTTTGTTTTGTTTGAAAAAGTGGCATCTAGGCTTCCGGGGACAAGTGAAGACCGACTTTGGTCGGCAACACGAGGTCACGGGGCACTTGGAGAAGTCTATACGTGCGCTAGGAGCCGAAGGTGGAAACTGAGGGCCTTTTTTGTCGTAATGGAAACTGTATGACGACTCCCAAGGTAGCCCACAAGCTGTGGTGCCGATTTGACAGGTTAGCACCTGAAAATAAATTTTGAATTTGAAATCGGTTCGAGTTTTGTAATTGTCACGACGGACTGTAATGACAATTATCGTTATAAGCAACTAAAAAATGGAAGACTATTACATGATAGAATTATTTCGATGTTTACTTGTATTTTTTATAAAACTAAAGGTGCTTATGACGTGGCAGGAAAGTAGGAGGTCACTTTCCTGCCAACTCATCTCGTTTACTCATCATTAGGTCAATAATGGCTAATAAGGACAATAAAACGGTGGTTGTGCACGATGCGTAAAGACACTAAGTTCAGGCCATGACCATCAAAAGACTAGCAGAGTAATCATTAAGAGCATCATAATGTTTTTCGAATGCCCTAAAACTATTGAGTCATGGTTACATGATTAAAGAATTTATTTTTATTATTATATTAGAAGTTTTCGTCAATATGCAATGGAGAAAGCTTCGCCAAACAAAGTAGGGCCTGCACAACTGTGGGTGACCTTGAGAGCTGTAAGAATGTTGCTAGGTGAAATTATTTATCCAGTCTTTAAATAAAAACAATTTTAAATACCGTAGTTTATTGATTTGAGCATTTTTACCCTAAGTTGCAGAAAGATGCACTGATATATGTAACTATACTCATTAAATAAAAGTATAAAGATATGAAGAACAGGAAGACAATTTCACTCAACCCCCATAGTAAGGGAGGATCCTCTGAACTGCTTGGTGGGTAACTGCCTGATGATAGACGTTGGGCCGTTGTATTCCGACTAAGTAGTCCCATGACGTTGAAATTCCCATAATCTAGTTTTATGTACAGTTAAGTAATCTTAAACACGGATTTAATGAAAATAAACATACTTAAAATTCAGTTTTTTTGCTTAAGAACGATAAAAATTAATGTGTACATCTGTATCATCAGCATTTTGGTTTTGGGCACTCTACTTTGGGAGGTTGTGGGCAAGGCTGGTTCCTCGATTTCCATGCACGAGATTGCCGCTTCGATTTTTTCTTATTTGGACATTTCGGTACCGGCCTGAACTGTACATGTTTTGGTCCAAATAGCTTACACGCCTTAGCCCTTAATCTACGCCTCTTAGATTGAAAAGAATTTGCGAAATAAAATCTACATAAATTTAAACGGACAGTTTTAGCACACGGTATTATCTCAGCAAATAGGTTGGATTTTATCGGCTCTTTGTAAGGGTAACATTTAACCATCGAGGAGTTTAGGGGATATGGGAGATGTTTTGGCTTCACGGGGTACTTTGGGTTCTTTTGGCCGTAATAGAAACTGTATGATGACTCCGAAGGTAACCCAGAACCTGGAGTGCAGAATGGACCGGTTTTCATCTGAAAATAAACTAGTTATTTGTAGTAATTTACCAGTTTTCTTTAACTGCATTAATATTTTAAATTAATTACAATTCATTATTTTTAAACACCTAAAGTGCTTGTGTACAGGCGTCAGCACATCAAGTTACTACAATCTGTCAGGTTTCTTTATTAGATTTTCAACTTTGTCTCTGAAGCATTAAGGCTCAAGGTGGATTGGGAATACTTGACAGTTTGGGGTAGCTTGACCTGCTGTCGTCCGTACATGATGCATGCGTATAAGATTATGGCTATCAAACTTTCGAAGTGTACGCGAAGTGCTTTTACCCAGCACAATTTTCTTTAGTGTACACTCGCTATGATCATTCTCACATGGTTTGTCGGAAACTCAACGTAAGGGCTTCCACACTACGTCTTTTAAAAGCGCCGTCAACACGCATCCATCACGCTTTTATCCCCCAGAACAATTTCTTGTAGATACACACGCAAGTTTGTATAGCTACAATGTGCGTCAATGTCGCGTTTAAAAACGAACTTTTAAACAGGTGTGCAAGCAAAGGGCCTAAAGGCAAAGGTATCGCCTCCATATCGCAACAGACACGAGTCGACAGCGCGTTTAAAAAATATGGCTTGCATAGGCCCAAAGCTTGTTGGCTACAGACATTAGCAACTGCAATGCAACTGGTACTCACATTGATGCAACTCTATGACTTTTAGTAATTTCCTCATTCATTCAGGCACCGTGCAAATGTCTCATACCATGGAGTCATAAGATGATAAAGAATTAATCTTTTATGTATTTTAATACTGGCAATCGTCAGAGAGAACTGATAAATTTTGGATTCATACTTATAATAAACATTTTATGAACCTTTCGGACCAATAGACAAATATGTGTATTTTTTTTCTGTGACAACGCTTTAGCAACGTGACAACCAAGTGACCTGCACCAGCAATCGCTCATGACTGGTTGCGTCGCCGTTGACAACTACATACCATTCAGAATGAGATTAAACTCTTAAACAACTTCTAATCCGTAGGCATTCTAAAGTCATAATAAATGAAATGAAAGTGTCTTCAATGGTAATTATTTATTGCAGCTACCAATAGTGCTACGATCATCGCAATAGATGTTAAAGTCGGTTGAACGAGCTGTAAATCTTTTTACAGCTTTTAAATGTCTTATTCCGAGTGAAGAGTAGTTCTCCACACGTCGCGTCGCCTCGTGTGAGATACGTCATAGAAATATATGTCCAAATACGATTGGTTGTGTCGGCATTGCGAAGTGGTTTTATTATGGTAACCTCGTGTCTGAGTGGCCTGAAGGTACGCACGCTACCCACACGATGTCCATGCTTACGTCTTTCAAGAGTCTTCAACGTTCCTGATTCGCATCAGGTGTAAATAAATAGACCATAAGACTAATAACTGAACCCATGTGTTAAAAAACAAAAAAAATGTGTGTTTCAATCGTTGCGACATTTTCGGTCAATTTTTGGTCAATATGACCTTAATACTAAACAGTATTAGTTATGCTGACGATATGGTGTTGCTGAGGCCATCTATCGATGCTCTGAGGCGACTAATCGCTATATGCGAACAATACGCGGTGGCCGGTGACTCATAGGCTCAGATATAACGTCGTAAAAAGTGAATTTTTGGTTTTTAAAGCAGGTGGCATGACATATTCGTGTATTCCTCGTGTTGCACTGTGTGGTGAACCCCTGCGAAGGGTGGACAAATTCAAGTATCTGGGCCACTGGGTCACCGAAGATCTAAAAGACAATTGTGACATTGAACGGAAACGTAGGTCGCTGGCTGTTGTAACATATTGGACCGCAGGTTCGTGCGATGTACGAAGCCAGTTAAAGTTATGCTTTTTAGAGCTTACTGTCAATCCTTCTACAAGTGCAGCCTGTGGGTTAACTTCACTCAGCGGATATATAGCGACCTACGCGTTCAATATAATAACGCACTGAGGGTACTCTTGGGGCTGCCGTGGCGTTGTAGTGCGTCAGGGATGTTTGCAGATAATAATATTAATGGTTTTACTGCCATTATTAGGAGTAGATGCGCATCCCTGATGACGCGTGTTTGCCGCAGTAACAACAGTATTCTCAGTGTGTTCGCGGATCGATGGGATTCTCTCGTGTTGCAGAGGTGGATGCACCTCTACGCTAAGTTTTAAGTTAATTTTAGGTATGTATATCTGTGTCTGTAACCTACTAACACTGGAAGTTAAGTAAGATTGTTACTAACCTTATGGACTCCGGTCTGAAATAAAATTATTCTATTCTGTTCTATTCTATTCTTAATAATAAATTATCTTACCTTATCAAACAATTTGCTGGTTTGCGGCTTCTCAAGAGGCATCCATTTTAATGACAAGTTTTCTATCTTCTCAGGAACAAGGGCATCTACATCGTTAAATGTATTTCTTTTTAGAGAAGCTTGCTTGTAGAGGGTACAATCAGATCTGCAAAGGGGTAAAAGTCTCGGTACGACCGATCGGGAATACCCAGTTAGGATTCGAGCATCGCGAGCTGCTAATATATCACTAATATTATGACATCCTAGTATTGCATTTTTTACGTTAAATTTTATTCTCATAGACATATTAAAAAGTTACACGAAAATTTTTACAAAAATTCACTGCTTTTATTCTGTTTCCAAATTGTTTGTCAAATGAAGAATACGAAAAAATATATTGTGTCAATTTGAATTTGACACAAATATGTAGGTTTTACGCCATTGTTTAGTACCAGTGTCTTTTTAATTTTTTCTCTTTACTGAAAAGCTTTTATTTATTTTAATAATGGCTCGACATGATTTCAAATCAAAATTATTAGTTAAAAGGCTGAGAATCAGCGGCTCTATCTACTATGATGATATAAATTATCATGGCGTCCTTGTGAAAAAGGGACAGCGTTATTCATCTTTTATAGCTCCATCTTTGTCTGATACCGGAACAATATTTCTATTTATTTATTTTTTATACGGACAAATTGAACTAGCCCCAAAGTAAGTTCGAGATTTGTGTTATGGGATACTAACTCAACGATATTATATTTATAATAGATACATATATAGATAAACATCCTAGACCCAGGCCAATCAGGAAGAGATCGTTTTCCATCATGACCTGGCCGGGGATCGAACCCGGGGCGTCTACGTCGCAGGCAGGCGTGTTGACCGCTGCGCTACGGAGGAATCACACCAACACTTTTCGAACGTCAAAATTATATAATACAGTCCCCCAAAACGCCCGCCCTTCGTAACTTCCTAGTACTTTCGCTGCATTCTCTTGACCTCAGCATAATAACTAGCCTTTATTATAAAAAAGCATAAGCCTCCGTGGCGCAGCAGTAGCGAACGCGGCCGCTGCGCAAGGAGGTGCAGGTTCGATCCCCGCGTAGTGTAAATATTTGTATGCATATTTGTATGCATATGAATATTTGCACTGGTCTGGTCGTGCCTCGGAAAGCACGTTAAGCCGTTGGTCCCGGTTGCCATACGAACATCTAATGGCATTCGTGACGGGTTGTTGGAGTCCTCAAAAGTCCAACACTTAGTCTAACTGCAATGCTTCGATGACGCCTTCGGGTTGTGGAGGTCAGACGGCAGTCGCTTCAAGGAAATTGTCGAAGTTTAGCCAAAAATGAACAGTTAGACTGGTAAAAGCGGACCCTAGACTATAAAGCTGAAAAAGCTTCGGATGCGACTGGGATTAATGCTGAGATGATGATGATGATGATGAATATAAACAAACATAAGTTTGTGGAAAAATAACTTTAACTCCTTATGTAAGAGTTCAATTTACGTTACAATTCAACATTTTTATTACTTTTTCCAGAGTAGGTACTAGTCACTCTTAAATCAACTTAATAGCCATTGTAATAAAATTGATATTTGCTTAACTTGAAATAATATAAATTTAAATAATATTTGGATTTAATTTAATTCCCCCATCTCTGTTCCATCATCCGGCAAGCCGTCGTATGGCTAGTTTCTACCCTTAACACCACTACGATTCAAACGAAGCGTTTCGCCTCTTCTTTTAGACCGCGTACATCGAGGGACTGGAACAATTTGCCAGCGACGGTGTTTCCATCCTCGTTCCGCTCTTAATAAACTAGCGAGCTTTACCATCAGCGATTGCATCACTGCTTACCATCAGGCGAAATTGCGGTCAAGCACTAGTTTTTAATTTATAAAAAAAATCTATAATGATTCCACTGTTGGGACAAAGGCCTTTTCTCTATGAGAAGAATTGGATCCCTCCACTAGGTTGGCCTAGAGTGGGTTAGCGTCCGTGTGTAGTTTCTGGCCTGCCAACGGACGCGTTCCCAGGTGGCGGATAGGGGAACGGCCCCCACATATGGGGGTTACCGGTTTACCGGCACGAACTAAAACCAGAAGTGGGGACCGCTTCGGCGGTCACACGTGCGGCGGGTCGGCCACCACTCCAGGTGGCTGACATGACCCGAGCCCCGGGTCACCGTCGGGCAACCCGGTCTTCTCATTGAGAGGAGCTGGGAGCCTAAGAGGGCTAAGAGGAAGGACACCTCGCTAAAAAACCCTTGGCTACTGCGTCTTCTCGCACAAGAAGACCCACCCAGTACCTACTAGATACTTTCGCATGTATAATATTAGTATGGATTGCAACATATTCATCAAAATTGTAAACAAATATGGTTTCATGGTAAAATAACACACAATTGTAAACAAATATGGGTTCATGGTAAAATAACTATAACACACAATTGTAAACAAATATGGGTTCATGGTAAAATAACTATAACACACAACTGTAAACAAATATGGGTTCATGGTAAAATAACTATAACACACAATTGTAAACAAATATGGGTTCATGGTAAAATAACTATAACACACAATTGTAAACAAATATGGGTTCATGGTAAAATAACTATAACACACAATTGTAAACAAATATGGGTTCATGGTAAAATAACTATAACACACAATTATAAACAAATATGGGTTCATGGTAAAATAACTATAACACTCAATTGTAAACAAATATGGGTTCATGGTAAAATAACTATAACACACAATTGTAAACAAATATGGGTTCATGGTAAAATAACTATAACACACAACTGTAAACAAATATGGGTTCATGGTAAAATAACTATAACACACAATTGTAAACAAATATGGGTTCATGGTAAAATAACTATAACACACAATTGTAAACAAATATGGGTTCATGGTAAAATAACTATAACACACAATTGTAAACAAATATGGGTTCATGGTAAAATAACTATAACACACAATTGTAAACAAATATGGGTTCATGGTAAAATAACTATAACCACAATTGTAAACAAATATGGGTTCATGGTAAAATAACTATAACACACAACTGTAAACTAATATGGGTTCATGGTAAAATAACTATAACACACAATTGTAAACAAATATGGGTTCATGGTAGAATAACTATAACACACAATTGTAAACAAATATGGGTTCATGGTAAAATAACTATAACACACAATTGTAAACAAATATGGGTTCATGGTAAAATAACTATAACACACAATTATAAACAAATATGGGTTCATGGTAAAATAACTATAACACTCAATTGTAAACAAATATGGGTTCATGGTAAAATAACTATAACACACAATTGTAAACAAATATGGGTTCATGGTAAAATAACTATAACACACAATTGTAAACAAATATGGGTTCATGGTAAAATAACTATAACACACAATTGTAAACAAATATGGGTTCATGGTAGAATAACTATAACACACAATTGTAAACAAATATGGGTTCATGGTAAAATAACTATAACACACAATTGTAAACAAATATGGGTTCATGGTAAAATAACTATAACACACAACTGTAAACAAATATGGGTTCATGGTAAAATAACTATAACACACAATTGTAAACAAATATGGGTTCATGGTAAAATAACTATAACACACAATTGTAAACAAATATGGGTTCATGGTAAAATAACTATAACCACAATTGTAAACAAATATGGGTTCATGGTAAAATAACTATAACACACAACTGTAAACTAATATGGGTTCATGGTAAAATAACTATAACAAACAATTGTAAACAAATATGGGTTCATGGTAAAATAACTATAACACACAATTGTAAACAAATATGGGTTCATGGTAAAATAACTATAACACACAATTGTAAACAAATATGGATTCATGGTAAAATAACTATAACACACAATTGTAAACAAATATGGGTTCATGGTAAAAATAACTATAACACACAATTGTAAACAAATATGGGTTCATGGTAAAATAACTATAACACACAATAAGTGCAGTTTACGCTAGACTCCTCCGAACTCCTCCGGTTCAAGGATGTCTTAAAACGACACATGAAGAGATACAATATAGAACCCTCTGAATGGCGCAGAATGGTGTTCGGACAAGTAAGCGAGTTTGAGGAGCAGCGCAAAGTTGACCTCGATGCCAAACGCGACCAATTAAAGGCCCGCCCACCTGCTGCCATCACATACAACTACGTCGACGGCGTGCTTACGTGCCCTCAGTGTGCACGAAGTTTCGCTGCCAAGATAGGCTACATAAGCCATCTTCGGGCGCATGAGCGCCAAATCATCGGCTAGGAGTCGAAGTGGTCGCCGTGGCCGAAATCGGTCGGGGACATCATCATCATCATCAAATATTTTTATAACTTTTCAATAGTGCTAGTGATTCTAAAACCAACTTCTTCCTCTTCTTCGTTTCGCTCTTGACAGAACGGTCTCTTGGTCGTGGTCACTATGACTGAATCCGAGACGCTGATGTTACACGCCGCACGATCTCTCTCCATCTATCCCTGTTGGACGACAATCTGGAGCATTTATTAACAGGTCCCCCCCACTGCCGCCTTGATTTGGTCGGTCCACCTCATCGGTGACCTTCCACGAGGTCTGTTCCCTTCCACTCTGCCCTGCCTTATTTATACTAGCTAGAGGTTTTTACTCAGGGTACATATGTAAAGTTTTACCTGATAATTCGGTTGAGGATAGTTTCCGATTTCCTTCAGGTGGACGATTGTGTGTGGTGATGCCGGACATGAACGTTCTATCTATCGAGGTCTGTTCCCCTCCACTCTGCCCTGGATGATCAAACGTTCTATGGAGTCACTATTACGCCTTGATACGTGACCGAAAAATCCGAGTATACGGGACTGTACTATTTCTGAAAGACGCTGTTTGATGCCGAGTTCTTGGAGTATAGAAACATTTGTTCTAAACTCGGTCCATGATACCCTAAGCATTCTTCTCTAATACCACATTTCTAGAGCGTCTATCTTTTTCTTTTCCAATTCCCGTAACGTCCACGTTTCAGCTGCGTAGAGAAATATTGGCAATATTAATGTTCGGACGAGCCTGATCTTAGTGGCTTGTTATGTCGCGATTCCTCCATATTTTATTGAGCTTGTCCGTTGCCCCTCTTGTCATGGCCAAATCAAAATCAACGTAATTGTTGTTAAAAAAAAGGGAGATATTGCTAAATTTGAAACTATGGCAAAACTAAAAATCTTAACAGCACGAAGTAACACAAAGTACAGCGCCATCTCTCGGGTAATTGGATTACTAATTAATACGAAGTAGAGGGTTATTATGGTAGACTAGCAGCCGCCAGCGACTTCGTTCGCGTGGAATTAATTATGCTCCGCTTCTATTGGTCGCAGCGGGATGTTATATAGCCTCAAGCCTTCCTGGATTAATGGGCTATCCAACACAAAAATAATTTTTCAAATCGGACCAGTAGTTTCCGAGATTAGCGCGAACAAACAAGTTATATGTACTTTCTAAGTATACAATTACAATTACAAATTTCTAAGTATACAACAAAGTTATATGTACTTTCTATGTATATCCTGGACACCAATGACTGATTACAAGGTGAAGGAAAAGGCCTCTTAAGGCCCAAGGTTGTTGGGGAATATTTGACAGTTTCGGGTATCTTGACCTGCTGTCGTCCGTACACACACACTTCACCAGATATGTTTAAATCACAAGTAACAGGAGACGAGCCTCTTGCCATTAATGGACGAACCGCCACAAATCCAGTACTGCGATTCTGCAAAAACCTTCTCAGACTTTCTCGACAGTTCACTTCATTTTCCCCGGTTATTTAAAAGATTGTGCTGTATTAACATCTATCTATACTAATATATAAAGCTGAAGAGTTTGTTTGTTTGTTTATATGTTTGTTTGAACACGCTAATCTCAGGTACTCGTGGTGGCCTGGTGATTGAAACACCAACCTTTCAAGTATGAGTGCGCGGGTTCGATTCCAGGTCAGGCAAGTGCCAATGTAACTTTTCTAAATTTATATGTACTTTCTAAGTATCTTGGACACCAATAATTGAAGGTGAAGAAAAACATCTTGAGGAAACCTGGACTTTAAGCCTGAAATCGCCAACCCGCATTGAGCAAGCGTGGTGATTACGCTCAATCCTTCTCTGTATGAGAGGAGACCTGTGCCCAGCAGTGGGACGATAAAAAGGTTCATGATGATGATGAACCTCAGGAAGTACTGGTCCGATTTGAAAAAATATTTTTGCATTAGATAGCCCATTTATCCAAAAAGGCTAGGCTATATATATAACATCACGCTGCGACCAATAGGAGCGGAGCATAACTAACTCCACGCGAACGAAGTCGCTGGCGGCCGCTAGTCTATACTAATATATAAAGCTGAAGAGTTTGTTTGTTTCTTTGTTTGAACGCGCTAATCTCGGGTACTACTGGTCCGATTTGAAAAAATCTTTTTGCGATGGATAGCCCATTAATCCAGGAAGGCTTTAAGCTATATAACATTACGCTGCAACCAATAGGAGTGGGTAAAACATATAGAAACGACTGCGGATGAAACCGTGGAAGCAGCTAGTCTTTTATAAAACTAAGGAAAAGCTGATTGATAGTCTCAAGCTGTCTTTCTTTTTTTTTTAAATAATTATAAACTAGCGCTTGACTGCAATTCCGCCTGATGGTAAGCCGTGATGCAATCATTGATGGTAAAGCGCGCTAGTTTATTAAGCCCATTCACTTAAAAAACCTTAGTGAATAGGAAAGAAGACGGCAGTTGAGCGAGGTGGTGCAATGGTAGACCCAATAACACGACCAACGATGCTGCGCCAGAGGGAGATTGATGTGGAAACCCTCCACGATCGAACTCCCGGCACAACAACATTTGACGCATCGTACCCAGTACACATCGCAACACAACTGCTCAGACCCGTCCTCCGTAAGGCTTCACCAGACATCATGCCAGAACACGACGAATCACTTGGCGGCAAGACTTTGTCTGGTGGGTGGCTTCACAGTGCAATTTAGTTGCCTATGGCATACAATAATATTGACGCAACAAATGACTTGCATTGTCTAAATGGTGTTTAGACAATGCAACTTTTAATGTTGCTTCAACTTATTTGAAGCCATAGGCAATTAAATTGCACCGTGTAAATCAGTCTTTAGAGATTTGTAAATCAGTACTACTGATGTATACTGTAAATCATCGTCATCAACCTTTTTTTTTTATTGTCCCACTGCTGGGCACGGGTCTCCTCTCATACAGAGATTACAGAGATTGAGCGTAATACTGTAAATATTAGCCTGTAAAGATAGGTGAAGTGAGTTTAAGTGAACTGTCACGTGTGAACTCCTGCTTATTATGGAGGGAAGTGGAAAAAATATCTTTTTTCTTACTCCTCCGCTATTCTTTTCTGATTAATTTCGTTGCGGGACCCAAGACAGTTGAATCGTTTCTCCGGGACTCGTCGAGCTTCATTGCTCGGCGTTTTTCTGGCGGCCTCCACTGTTGATTCTGGCTTTCAGGAGTTGCAGTGGGTTGGGAACAGTGTGGCGGGTTTTGTCCCAAAAAAAAAAAAAATAAAAAATAAAATAGTGAACTGTCAATAGTTACGACTGCCGCGCTGCGTGTCGGATTCGATTCCCGCATGGAAAAAATATTTGTATGGCCTACAGGTACTTGTTCCGGGTCTGGCGGTTTGTGTATGTGAGTTGAAGTGTTTTTAAACAGACCCAGAATACAGTAGTAATTCTTAATGTGGGCCAACGTTATTTTGTAAAAAAAAAATAGTCTCAACAGCATTACGCTCACTTGAACTAAGTTTTCACGATAAGATGGTTACAGAATAGGGATGTCTCCAAGGTATGAAAACCAAAAAAAAAAATTAGTCCGTCTTATAGATAATAAAAAAAAAAATTAAGACCCGTATTTTTTATTTTGTCGAAATTACCAAAAACTACTGAGATTAGCGTATTGAAGTTACGGAGTGGGGGCTAATTAGGTCACGCCGTGGTATATTTAGTACCACGGCGTGACGTCATGCGACATTTTAAATCAATATATCTCCCTAATTATTTGAATGAAAGATGAGATTAGATGAAAGAAAGTTCAATATTTTTTATAAATCTATCTGATGGACACTAAATTATTTTTAGGATACAACCCAATTGCACTGCTTCTGGACCGATCCCCAATAACTTCTGCCCGACCCGGGATTTGAATCCTCATACACAACGGTAACGCTTCCGACCACTAGTCTAAAGAGGCAATTACATTTGCAATAACTCATTAACAATGCCATAAAAAAATCTTCTCATAACCATAATGCACTTGCGCTTTTTCAAGTTTACATAATATATAATGTGAAGGTTGTACACTTTCTTAGGCGGGGAGGCTTCGCCGGCGCACGTCAGCGTCAGTCGCAGGAGACGCGCGTACCCTCGCGCATGTGCAGTGACGGTTACTCTACTTTTTAAACTTGTCTATAGTGCTGTGTATGGATAAAATGAGGCTAATATTTTGGGTAAGTTCAAAATCAGTGTTATTTTTTATTTGTACATTTCTCGGACATTTTTTTTTTTTGTGAAAGTTTTTTTCGGAAATTCGGACTTTCGTGTCGCAAGTGTTTTCGATTCAAACGTAACAGTGGGAAATCTTTGTGTCAAATTGCTGTATTTTTGGATGAGCATGTGACCCATCGGAGCGACTGTCGGTGTTAAAAAAAAAAACAATTGCCGTATTTTTGAAGATCGATACCATTATATCGATTGAGGAATTTGTGGAGTCAGAATAAATTGAAACGTGAAGGTGAAATTAAATTATTTTACCGCTTACAGCAACATGTGTGTATGTGTGTGTATGTAAATCAAAAATTTAACTCAATACTTAGTAAACAAAGTATTATTTTTTTATGTACCTAAAAAAAAAACTTTTTTTAGTACGACAAAACGTGTAAAAGTATTAGAAAACTGACTGCGTTACTTAAAAATAACGCTTGACTGTACAATTTCTCTCTATACACAGGCTTCTATTTGTAAAGCAGTCGGAGCAAAACGAGATGTTTTGCGTTGACTGCTTTTTGCAATCAAGTTAATTTGTACATAATTTGACAATATAATAGACTGATATTATCCACAATAACGGAACGCATTAAAATCCATCAATTATATTTTCTAATAAAATCTCACTATAAAAATATGATCATAAACTTTTATATATATATTTCACTTAAGAGAATACGCAAGTAAATCATCGAAAGGTAAAATTTCACCTGTATAATGAATTCAAATATGTATAGATATTTTCTATACATTACATCCTCAGTGATTACGTAAAATGTACAGAAATGTCTGTCAAAAGTAGGTCGACTCGTCGTCGGTCAGATTCACGGACGGAACTCCTCGGTGTAAAAGACATCGACGCGCGCTCTCGGAAGGTGCGCACAGTTTTCACCCATTTACTTTATCTTGCGTCTGCAGCTATATTATACAACGTATAATGTCCACTCTCTATATTTATCTAGCTAGAGAGTGTTTGATTCTGCCTGTTAATTTAACACACGCAAATTATGTCATAATCATACAATATTTATTCGAGGGATGTGACGTTAAAAATTGTATAATTATGATAATGTATGCAGAATTATACAAATTATTTTTTGACATTTTCTTAATAGAAATCAAGCAAATTTTACTATGGAAACTAAACTTATTAAGAAGATTTCTATTATGTTAGCGTGAAGGAGTCTCGAAAATCTCAAAAAAAGTTGATGTGCACGGTATAAAGTTATATGTTATAATCACATGATAAATGTCAACTAACCCTATTTTCTATAAAATCTGGTACAAACTCGGGCATTAACCTCTAAACATCCCCTCATCCATCATCTCTCACGAGACGACAACAATTACAGCTTCAGACTTCCGGCATCAGGTTTATGCAACATAAATGCATAAGGCTACCGTTCTCATAAATGTAATTACGTTAATTGGCGTTTATTATCTAACAGAACGAATTGTGAGTGTAGACTGAGATTCATTTTATTTATTTGAATGAATTTGAACCATTCATTTGCAAAGTTTTTAGAAAATATCTTAGTTATTTTATAAAAAATGATTACTTTTTACTATTGAATTGTACTGGTAAAATCTCTCAATTAGATTTATACGTTATGAAAGTAAAATCAACGATATTTGATGTATTCTGGTGACCTCGGACTAAGTTTCTCTAAACTTATGTAATGTGTGAAATATACACAATGCTTAATAAAACATTAACACATGCTTGAATTTTAAGTTACACTAAAAATATTCCATTTAATATTGAGTAATACTTGAATATTGTTCACCTGCGAAATCACAGTGGAGACCTTGATTAACGTAAACAAGTAAAAGTAATAAAAAAAATATAATGCGAAAGTTGCTAAATATTACCAAAAGTTTAGATTGTATATATTATTTCTTATAATTAATGAAATACCAAGGTCGCTGACAGATATACGCAATGCTTCGGTAACCATCTCTTCATCTCCATTACGAAATTATATTTTGTAGATCTTCTAGCGCAGGTGTTGATGTAAGAAATTTAATGAGGCTGTCAAATAATATATTGTAATTAATCATATAAAAGCAAAGGGATTCATTTAAGCAACATGCTAACATTTTAGTAAAACTATTTTTTTTTAAGTACTAATATACATATATTCAGTTAATAATAAAATAAAATCAGTTGACATTAATGATAATAACAGTGACTTATGACATAATGTTATTAAGTATTTCAATAATATAATATTGCAAGTATTCATTATCAATCTCATATAACATAAAAATACATGTAAATAAAAAAATTAAAATCACACTTTTTGTTAATTATAATATCTCTCACGCATTTTATAATGCTCAAACTGTAAAGCTGATGTAACATTACAGCGGAGAAAGTATAATTCCAAATTAAATCACTCATTTTGCATTTAGCAGACATATGAGTATACAATTATATCATAATGGCACAAAAAAGTCATTAAGAACATTTAAAAATGTAAATTATACAAGTTAAAATGAAATGTATACTCGAATATACATTTAAAAATAAAACGTGTTATTATGGGCGTATTATGAAAGTAAATGAAGTGATAAATGTAATGTTTTATTACGAATAATTTGCAGTTTCAATAGGAATTAGGAAGAAGATTTAATCTATAATCGTTTCTTTATGGTTTTTATTTAAGATGTACTAGTAAATTGAAATAGGAATAAGTAATCATCATGGTATTTTCTAATGGTGTTAAACGATAAAAATGCTGTAGTTTATGAGCTTAGAAGTACTTAATATAAGCTAAACTTACGTTGTAGCTTTAATTTGTTTATTATCAAAACATTGCACTTAAAAATCATTACCACTATAATACCTAAAAGTGCACTGGATCTCAATTTATTTATACACTAGCTGCGCCCGCGTTTTCTGTGTAGGTTTCTATATGTTTTTTATATGCTCCTCTCCTATTGGCCGCAGCGTGATGTTATATAGCCTCAAGCCTTTCTGGATTAATGGGCTATACATCGCAATAAGAATCTTTCAAATTGGACCAATACTTCCTGAAATTAGCGTGTTCAAACAAACAAACTCTTCAGCTTTATATATTAGTACAGATACAGTCTAAACAAAACGCGAATATCTAATAAACTATACCGGTGTTAGAACCCGTTACATTTGGGTAAAAAAATGTCGCAAGAAATGACACGATCTGCGTAAATAAGACTACCTGAGTGACATGAAGGGAGGAAGTAACAGGTGCGCATCGTGACAAGCGAGCGGCGACAGATAAGAAATTATACAAATTATACAGAAGTATCAATACTGGAGAGAGACCCCCTTATTCATAGGTTAACTAGTGTTTGGCGATTCTTTAACCATACATTTAAGAACTTTAATGTAATGAAACAGGCTATCTGTAGTTTAGGAGGCATGGTTGTTTTTTTGTTTGATAACTAGCTTTCCGCCCGTTGCTTCACCCGCGTGGAGTTCGGTTATATCGCGCTTATAACACGCTTTTTAGATTACCCTCGGGAATAACATTTTATTTTTCAATAAAAAGTAGCCTATGTCCTTTCTCAGAGTCTAAAGATTGTCTGTGCCAAATTTCATCAAAATCAGTTGAGAGGTTTAAGCGGAAAAGCGTAACAGATAGACAGACAGACAGACAGAGTTACTTTCGCATTTATAATATTAGTATGGATTAATTTATTTTCTCTGCCATTGTGTCGGCCCTGCCCTTCTCTGCACTCGTTACTATCATCAGCCTATATAGCTGTCCACTGCTGGACATAGGCCTCTCCTGTTTCATGGCATTTAACTAGGTTTTTGGCAACTCTCATCCAGAAACTAGGCACCAGTCATCGAACGAAGATCGTCAAGACATTATGGAGCTACCTTTTTATTGTTTTATTCCATACTTTAGTTCTTTAAATCACGTAAATTATTATAAACATTTTCATTTTTAATGTCTGGGCTTGAAAAAAGACGATGATCCCTGAGTTTGTTTCGGCTTTTTCTTCTCAGAGCAGGCATGTGTTTATGTTTTATTAAGTAATGCATTGTGTATATTGATTCACGTAGGTATTACATAATTTTATACGAAATACGGTATATATTATATACGAAAAGTATTATATGATGAAAGACGATTACATTTCATTTGATAAAAGGATTTAGACTTCTGAACTTCATTGTTGTGTATACCGCGAGTCCGAGTTCCGCACGATTACTTGTAGTGAATGGGACGACTCGTCCGACGCGGACTTTGTTTTCTAAAGCGTGGAAGAAGATATAGTTTAGGAAAGATTAGAATACAGATGAATATTTTGACAGATTGTAATGTAATGTAGGTATATTTGTGATAGGAAATGATTTTTGTGTGTTTGGCGTTAGAACGAGAAATGGGATAAGATGAGAAAGTGTGGCTATGATAGAATTCAAACGACCAACCTTTTACCTATTAAATGATTTGTATTGTATCACTAAGTAGCGGCCGCCAGGGACTTCGTTCGCGTGGAGTTACTTATGCTCCGCTCCTATTGGTCGCAGCGTTGTGTTATATAGCCTAAAGCTTTTCTGGCTTAATGGGCTATCCAACGCAAAAAGAATTTTTCAAATCGGACCAGTACTTCCTGAGATTAGCGCGTTCAAACAAACAAACAAACTCTTCAGCTTTATATATTAGTATAGATAGAGATAAATTTAAAAGACAGCATAATTGCCCAAACAAAGTTCCCACTGTTGGGATATAGCTCTTTTCTTGGTGAGAGATAATGGGCCGTCATTCACCACGCTAGCCCAGTGCGAGTTGATAGATTGTGAGATCTACAAACCCGCACCTGGCCCAGTTTTTGGTTTTAAACATTGGACGACGTTTTCGTTCACCTTTTTGGGAGTAACGGTGAAGAAGTAATAGGCAAAGTAAAGTGTTAGTAAAGCGTAGTCGTCGTCGCCTAGTGGTTGAAACACCAGCCTCTCAAGTATGAGTGTGCGGGTTCGATTCCAGGTCAGGCAAGTACCAATGTAACTTTTCTAAAGTTATATGTACTTTCTAAGTATATCTTGGACACCAATGACTGAAGGTGAAGGAAAACATCTTGAGGAAACCTGGACTTCATAAGTCTGAAATCGCCGACCCGCATTGAGCAAGAGCTTGGTGAGTACGTTCAATCCTTCTCTGTATGAGAGGAGACCTGTACCCAGCAGTGGGACGATAAAAAAGGTTAATGATGATGATGACAGCGTCTTTCTGGGTTCGAACCTACGACCTACAACTAGTAGGCCGTGGCTTTGAGTTCTAGGTCAAAACAGGGGTACAAATTGCAAAAGAAGTTTACGGAAGTACAAAGCTTTACACACTATATATGCTCATTGTAAACGTACTTTAAATTAAAAGCTTATAGGAGAAAGGGAAACATATAAAACCTATGTAAATACTATATGCGCCCTGCGGTATCAACCGCACATTACATTAACATACATGTAATCATATGTTAAGTCTGGCTATATACCTGATGTGTGCCTAATTTCATCCGATTCCGTTCATTAGTTTTTGCGGGAAAGAGTAATAAACATATTTACGTATGAACTTTCACATATTTTATAATATTCATATTATTTTATAATACATAGTATGATTTTGAATAGATATTTCGAACATAGCTTCTGTGTATCTGTGTGTACATTATTTTAATTATAAAGGCATCCGTTTCCGCATATAAAAATAAATCCTTTAGGTTTAAATCGGCCAGTGTGTTAGTGAAATCTGGCGGTTTCCGACTTCAACCAATGAGGTTGTACCTGCTCGTAATATTAACCAGCACCGAACCAGTCCACCTTAACCTAACACTATACAAGGACATGCACGTATGTATGTACATACATATATAATTAATGTATGAGTTTATCGCTACACAAAATTACTAGCCGCACCCCGCGGTTTCACCCGCGTAAGTAGTAGTAATATAAAAAAATTATAAAGCCTATTCTCAGGTCTAACGAATCTAAGAAACCGTGGCCCTGGTCGCCGCGCAGATAAGTGAAGAAACACGGGTTTAGTCAGTAAAAGTCTGACACGCCCCTAGGCTGAGAAGTCATTTGATGATTTCCCATCCCAACATTGAAAAAAGGCTTCAGCCGCTTTGGAGGAGTTTTTTTTTTTATAAATTATAAACTAGCGCTTGACCGCAATCCCCTAATGGTAAGCAGTGACGCAATGGTTGATGGTAAAGCGCACTAGTTTATTAATAGCCTATTCACTCAGTTCGAGGCCAAAACTGAGACAGGAGAATATTATATATAGATATAAGAAGATAAAGCTGAAGAGTTTGTTTAAACGCGCTAATTTCAGGAATGACTGGTTCTAATTGATAAATTCTGTGTTGGATAGTCCATCTAGCGAGGAAGACTTTAGACTTTAAGTATTTAATATCATGATGCTGTCAATAGAAGCGCAAAATCAGTGGAAAGTGTGGAAAACACGGGGAAAATTATTCATCTCTGAGGGCTTCCGTTTCGTGCTAACTACGAAGTTATTTCTTTTGGATTATCTTATATTTTTGCATTTAACAATATGTGTAATTGCTTCCTACAACCTGACGCGTTGTTCAAACACGCTGTGTGTGAGTGTTTGTAAGTAAGTATGTCATTACCGTCCCTTTTACTTTGAAATTATAACTGGTTCGGTTGTCGAAAATTGGTCGAATTTAAAGTGATTTTTTGCAAGCCAAAATTTTAATATTTTGAGCATTGCAGGTCTTAGTTAAAATTAAAACTGCTTAGATGCACCTATGTTAAGATTTATATTACGCATTTTAAAGATTTGGGGGTTAGACCATATTCATCCCCTACATCTGTCATCATCATCATTAACCTTTTTATCGTCCCACTGCTGGGCACAGGTCTCCTCTCATATATAGAAGGATTGAGCGTAGTCACCACGCTTGCTCAATGCGGGTTGGCGATTTCAGACTTAAAGTCCAGGTTTCCTCAAGATTTTTTCCTTCACCTTCAGTCATTGGTCTCCAAGATATACTTAGAAAGTACATATAACTTTAGAAAAGTTACATTGGTACTTGCCTGACCTGGAATCGAACCCGCGCACTCATACTTGAGAGGCTGGTGTTTCAACCACTAGGCGACGACGACTACGCTTTACTGACATTTTACTTTGCCTATTACTTCCACGTTCAATCCCCCTTGGTTGAGAAGCAGAAATTTAATACATTGGTTATATTTTCTTTGTCCATATTCAATCCGTCATACCCTCTTGACAACTTAGCAAGATTTGATTTCACACAGCAACGAGGTCAAAATCGTGTCTGAGGTGCTCTAGAATCTCTGTAAAAATACGACACTTTTATTGAAAATCTGAATAGGAATCATAGGAAGAATTACTTAAATGTTTCTTTCGATCACACGATCTATTCTTTAAATATCCTGATCGTGATAATTGAGTGTGGAGTGATGTGTCATCCCATCTTAAGCTAGGGATTGGTATTACCGACACATTTTTTTCCGAGGAGGAAAATCCTCATGGATGTCCGCTGCCCAGACGGGTGACGGGGTCTGTCAGACTGACTGACTATAAATCACCCCGGTGTTCCATCTCACACCTACACCCGGGGGTTGCGAGAACGAACACTACTTCCGCCACCCCCGATTGGTGCTGGCCCACCACTGTGCGCCTTACTGACCTTACTCTAAGCTCAGTTCTCTTAATTTTTCACGGTCAGATATTTACAGAATATGACAGCCATTTTATTCTTTCTGAAATCACTTAAAGGTTGTTCGAAGTAGAATATACTTTAGTAGATAAATTACTGATTAAATTACTAAAAGAAAAAAAGAAAGAAAAGAAGAAAGATCGCTCTTAGCGATAAGACCGCCCATTGTGTCACCCTTTGTAAATATTTTTATTTATGTTCTGTAGTCTATATGGTGTACATAATAAAGAGTATTCTATTCTATTCTATTCTACTTTAATTCCTGGGCGGGGCACATTGCTCGTAGAACTAATGGCCGATGAGGCAGTAAAGTTCTGGAGTGGAAACCACATACCAGAAGACGCAACGTAGGGGGATGCCCTCAACAAGGTGGACTGATGACCTGGTGAAGGTCGCGGGAAGCCGATGAATGCGGGCAGCACAAGACCGGTCATCGTGGAAAGCCTTGGGTTAGGCCTTTGTCTGGCAGTGGACCTCTATAGGCTGACGAAGAAGAAGAAATTACTTTTGATATCTGTGTGACTGCGTTGTTTTCTAACTAAGTTACGGGTTTAGATGCGTTTTTCTCAATAACTAGCTGCACCGCGCGGTTTCACCCGCGTAGATTTCGTATGTTTTTTTTTATATGCCCCGCTCCTATTGGTATTCGTTCGCGTGGAGTTAGTTATTTGAACATTTTATTTTAACTTTTAAATTTTCGCTCCTCTCCTATTGACCACAGCGTGATGTTACAACCTTCCTGGATAAACCGGCTATATAACGCAAAAAGAATTTTTCAAACCTGACCAGTAGTTCCTGAGATTAGCGCGGTCAAACAAACAAACTCTTCAGCTTTATATACCTATTAGTACCTATAGATTAAGAAAATCTATTCTCAAAGGTTTATGTCTTACTGTATCATCCCACTACACGGCAAAAACTTCTCCCCATGGCTTCCAACTCCTTCAATCTAAGGCTAAAGTGAACCAAAGCCGTTTGTTTTGTCCAGTTCGTTCGGCTATCATCTACGGGGTCTGCCGCGGCACCTTCTAGCTGTGTCAGCATTCGACATGCACTAAACAGAAATGCACGCACGCCCGTGTTTAAAATCGCTTTTTTATTACGTTTACCTAAATCGTGATGTAAGCAAGGGTGAACAGTACCACCACGGTTGGCTGGTGTCAGCCTTGACATTACATGAAATGTACCGTGACAACTGTGAGCACGTGCACTGATTCATGTTGCTTGTTTTAAATACACGTGCTTTTACCAGGCTATGTTCTGGAAAGGGTACGGTTATGATTTACTGTCTATGTATGTGCCTATGGATGTTCGATTGTAACTCAAAAACTACTGGTTCGATCATTTTTTGGTGTGTTAATGATTTAGTTAGTTTTATGAGATCAGCTTAATTATACTATAATGTATCATCATCATCATCAACCTTTTTTATCGTCCCATTGCTGGGCACAGGTCTCCTCTCATACAGAGAAGGATTGAGCGTAATTACCACGCTTACTCAATGCGGGTTGGCGATTTCAGTCTTAAAGTCCAGGTTTCCTCAAAGTGTTTTCCTTCGTCTTAAGTCATTGGGGTTCAAGATATACTTAGAAAGTACATACAACTTTAGAAAAGTAATGTATACTGTTTAATAATTTTAGTACTTAAGGTTGGTTTTAATCTCTTATTAACGTTCCAATATATCAATTTCGAATGAGAGATTTTAGACTAAGGCATGAGACGAACATGCCTTAGTCTATAATCTCGCCTTTAGGTGTGGAGAACATACCTTTCGGTTTCTCTTACAACTTTCTCTTAAAATCTCACTTGATCATCATTAAATTATTACTTACATTAGAAAAAGTTATTAACCAATGGTTCTAGCTGTTACGACTTTAATTAACAACTGTTTTGTTGTTGTTATTTCCTTAAGTCATTTACGGAGTATGTAATGAGTAAGTATATCTTGGACATCTATGACTGATTAAAAGGTGAAGGAAAACATCTTGAGGAAACCTGGACTTTAAGTTTGAAATCGTCAACCCGCATTAAGCAAGCGTGGTGATTGCGCTCAACCCTTCTCTGAATGAGAGGAGACTTGTGTCCAGCAGTGGGATGATAAAAAGGTTGACCACCCACCAGACAAAGTCTTGCCACCAAGCGATTCGTCGTGTTCCGGCATGTTGTCTGGTGAAGCCGTACGGAGGACGGGTCTGAACAGTTGTGTTGCGATATGTACCGGGTACGATGTGCCTAATGTTGTTGTGTCGGGAGTTTGGTCGTGGAGGGTCTCCAGATCATCCTCTGGCGCAGCATCGTTGGTCGTGTTGTTGGGTTAAACATTGCATCACCTCGCTCAACTGCCGTCTGTCTTCCTATTCACTCAGTTTTTTTGAGTGAATAGGCTTAATAAGCTAGTGCGGGTTACCATCAACGATTGCATCACTGCTTACCATCAGGCGGGATTGCAGTCAAGCACTAATTTATAACTAATAAAAAAAAAAAATTGATGATTTACGGAGTTCTGTCTTTGACCCCAGATCTCTGAGGTACATTCTTTGTATTAGTTTTCCATTTATTTTTAATTTCTTTGTTTAGATGACTAACAGTGATACACAGTAAGTTTTCCTGTATATCTACGATAAGTATAAAATATGATTTAAAAAGAAAATGGCCCCGACTCCCTTGTTCAAAAACCGAATTAAATCAGTTCAGTGCATCCTTGTCTTTATTTCATTACGAAAAGGACAGAAGATAATATAAGATATAAGTTTAGACCTGTCAAATTAGTCCGTGCTTGACGTAAGTTGATGTATTTTTGGTCGCCATATATTATATCATCATTCTCCTGCCCTTATCCCAATTTATTTGGGGTCGGCGCAACATGTCTTTTTCTTCCATACATCCCTATCAGAAGCCATCTCGGCAGTCACCCCCTTCTTAGCCATATCATCCTTCACACATTCCATCCATCGTTTCTTTGGTCTTCCCCTACTCTTATAGCCATCAACATTCATAATTAAAACTCTCCTCACGACATTTTCCTCATTTCTCCGTAACACATGCCCGTACCATGACAACCGCTTTCCACACAACTTTTCAGATACCGGTGCCACTTTCAGACTTCCTCTTATGTACTCATTTCTTATTCTATCCATTCGTGTAACACCACACATCCCTCTTAGCATTCTCATCTCAGTTGCATTCAATTGCCTTTCATTCATCCCTTTCGTAGCCCAACATTTTGATCCATACAAGACAGCAGGTCGGATCATGGTTTTATATATTTTCCCCTTAAGTTTAAGGGGAATGCGGGAGTCGCAGATTGTTCCCGTGACCTGCCGCCATTTCATCCACCCAGTGTTAATTCTGTGCTTAACCGTCCGATCTATTTCGCCATCGCTTTGCACGAGTGAACCGAGATACCGAAAGTCGGAGCAGATTGGGAGAAGTGCGCCATCAAGCGCTATGGCTCCAGAAGTGGAGAGACCGCCGAAATCGCAGAACATATATTCGGTTTTGGTTCTGCTGATTTTCAAGCCAACATTCTCCAGCTTCTGTTGCCATTTCTCCAATCTGGTCGCTGGCCAAGGCTGGTCATATATTATATAATTGTTTTTTTAATAAAAGCGCGTGATTAATGTAGTAAAAAGTCCATTCACTAAATAATCCATAAATAACATTGAAATATCGCAGCATAGTGGCCACATCATGACTTTGCCACAAATCTCCATCATAGATGGTTCACGCGGCAGAGTTTTTCAACTGTCATTGGCGATATCCGCCATTCATGTGAAATAAAATTTTCAAAGAATTTCTATAATTTGTTACGCGTGTTATTGGCGAAATTGTAGTACATATACAACGTGTAACAAAAAGGGTATATACATACCAAGGGCATGGCATCTTTAGATGATATCAAACGATATCGGAAGGGTTTCAACTCAAAATAAAATACTCAAAAAAATGGTACCAAATTTTCGGTTTCGTGTGATTCTTAAAATAAAATCATAACAAACGTGGCAGCACACTACATACGTTAATAACTAGCCGTTACCCGTCACGTTACTAACCAAAATTCGATAAATGTCTTCAATATCTCTGTGCGACTAGTATGATAGTAGCCTATCACAGGTGGTGTTTTTCCTCATAACTTCCTAACATAAAGAGATAGGATTAAAAAACCCTTCCAATATCGTTTGATATCATGTAAAGATGCCATGCCTTTGTTATGTATATACCCTTTATGTTACACGTTGTATATTCCACAGAGGCCATTGATCAAGAGTTGAGGTTCAATCTCACCTTGAAAAAAGAAGTATTATATAATCGCGTCTAAACTGTCTATGGAACATCTTAATTTGACAGGATTATATCTTCTATCCTTTTCTTAATGAAATAGAAAGAAAAAGATGCACTTAACTTAAAATTAATTAAGTTTTTGAACTAGAGAAACAGCGCCAATATCTATATTCAAGTTTTATTTATGTATAAAATTGACTTAATTTTAATTAAGGCAAATATTAACTTTATGTTAATAGTAATTAAATTTATTTCAAAGTGACTAGTATTTACCATAAATTCCCTATAAAGTTACTATAAAAAACAGCTTCTATAAAGTATTTCCTAAATAACAAACTTTCACTTGGTATAACTTTTAGTATACATTTAAACGTTTCCTTGTATAATGTTAAAGAGGTTGCATCACCTATTGCCTAATACTTTCGATATTAGTAAAAGTATATAACAACGATAGAAATAACCGTAATCACAGATATGGTTTGTTTTATGGTGAGTTTCGTACAGTGGTTCCTAACCTTTTCAGTGTCACTACCCCAGTGAACAAGTATGGGAATTGATTTTACCCCTAGCTAATCTATACTCATATATAAAGTTGAAGAGTTTGTTTGTTTGAACGCGCTAATCTCAGGAACTACTGGTCCGATTTGTAAAATTCTTGTTGCGTTGGATAGCCCTTCATCCAGGAAGGCTTTTTGATGTATAACATCATGCTGCGACCAATAGGAGCGGAGCATAACTAACTTCACGCGAACGAAGTCGCTGGCGGCCGCTAGTTTAAAATAATTAAAACCACACAAATTCGAAATAAAATATGTTTATTATGTAAGAAATTGCACGTTTAGGTAAAAAGTAAAGTAATATATAAATCTCGGAGTTAACTAATGTGAAGGTTGAAATTACTTTGCATTCGCAAGTTTGACAATATTTGGTTCGGTTTCACTCAACGCGCATCTCATAATTAATCTATTATTTTGTTTATTGCTATTTTAATACTATTTCGTGCCGTCCCGTATTACCCCTCTAGAAACACCTGCCTGCGGGGGTAATTACCCCAGGTTAGGAACCACTCGTTTAGTATGGCAAGAATTTGCTTTGGTTGGCAATGCTGACGGCAGTATGGTATGAAAGGAGGTCGGTGGCTATGTGTCATTACTACCGTATCCTGACTTAGGAAACATTGCGTAAGACTTCGCAAAATTTCTTTAAAGACTACAGACTATGAAATATATTTTTGTCAGTAGTAATGGGTATAATTTTGACAACTCAACAACACTTATTGTGTTATTTACGTTGTTGAGCAAACACATTTTTCGAACATAATATATGGAGCTATGGATTAGCAAAATGTTCCATAATTATTCAAACTGATAGCTGTGTTACGCAATTAGGGCGCTGAATACCCTTTATAAAATTAAATAAAAATGGCCTCCAAAGCTAGCGAGTGAGGGTTATGTTAGCACATACCTATAAATTTAGTGTTTGCAGTTACGATACAATTATATACGAATCAAAGTCAATCAAAAATTATATAATCAAAGTAGACCGAGAAACAGCATTTTATGAATGTCTTGTGTAATTTACATAAGACAGTCCACCATCACCGCTACCTAGTGCTTCACTTTATAAGTAGTGCAACAAACACCCCGTAGAAATCCGTAGAATAAATATAAACCGAGCCTAATGTGGGATAAAATCCTACCTTAACTAAAGTTTGTCTATAAAAGATGTCTTTTAGCGATAAGACCGCCCATTGTATATCTTCACCCTATGTAAAATCTTCATAATATGTTCAGTAGTTTATCTTCTCTTCTTCTTCAGCTTATAGAGGCCCACTGCTGGACAAAGGCTCCACAATGACCGGTCTTGTGCTGCCCGCATCCATAGGCTTCCCGTGACCTTCACCAGGTCATCGGTCCACCTTGTTGGGGGCCTCCCTACGCTGCGTCTTCCAGTACGTGGCCGCCACTCCAGAACCTTACTGCCCCATCGGCCATCGGTTCTACGAGCAATGTGCCCTGCCCACTGCCATTTAAGTTTAGCGACTCGAAGAGCTATGTCGGTGACTTTGGTTCTTCTGCGGATCTCCTCATTTCTGATTCGATCACGCAGAGAAACTCCGAGCATAGCTCTCTCCATCGCCCTTTGTGTTACTCTGAGCCTTCGTATGAAGCCCATTGCCCATTGTTTCTATGGTGTACATAATAAATAGTATTCAGGTTTATTTTACCTCTCGTTCTCAGGTGCCATCTTCCACCTAGCCTAATCCTCCCAGATTATCTCAAACCTCTGCTAACATCGTGAGACTAACAAAACGTAAATATAATTATTAAACAACAGATACTGGCTCTAAATAACAGCCGAGCATAATCCATGGTGCTGTTAATAAGTAAAGTTGTTGAGCCAATTGGATAATAACAGATATTAGTGTATTAAGATGCCATTGTAAGTAAGTCTATAAGTATGGAATAATAGTGTTGGAGCGGGTTTTTGTGGGAAGTTATTAGTGAAAGAAAAAGTGGAGTGTGATAAAGTTCGACGATGGATTTTTATAACAAAAAGTGGAATGTGATAAAGTTTGGCAGTAATTTTTTTAAAGAAAAAGTGGAGTGTAGATGAGCTTGGCCGTATATTTTGATAAGAAAAAGTGGAGTGTGTTAAAGCTTGGCCGTGTATTTTGATAAGAAAAAGTGGAGTGTGTTAAAGCTTGGCCGTGTATTTTGATAAGAAAAAGTGGAGTGTGTTAAAGCTTGGCCGTGTATTTTGATAAGAAAAAGTGGAGTGTGTTAAAGCTTGGCCGTGTATTTTGATAAGAAAAAGTGGAGTGTGTTAAAGCTTGGTCGTGAATTTTGATAAGAAAAAGTAGAGTGTGTTAAAGCTTGGCCGTGAATTTTGATAAGAAAAATTGGAGTGCGATAAAGCTTGGCGGTAAATTTTTATAAAAAAGTGGAGTGTAAATGAACTTGGCCATGTATTTTGATAAGAAAAAGTGAAGTGTGTTAAAGCTCGGCAAAGCTATTGAATAGTTTCTATTACTTACAGTCGTGGAGTTAATAGGCAGAAAGTGACTTAAGGTGAATTTTGATATGTATATACAGACGCGGAAGTTGACATTTAGGCACATTGACACCTCTGGTCAATCTGTCGTGCCAACAGACAATTTAAGTTGTGAGAGAGAAAAAGTATTTTTTTAACGTTGCCCTGCTGTAGGAATTGCTTCTAATTCGTATTTTCTCATTAATTATTAATAAGTATTTTACTTTGCCATGACTTGTGCCTGAAAAGAGAATATTGAAAAAGAGGAGGAGACTCACAGGCCTGATCAAGATGGTTAAAGGTGTCTTGGCCACAGTGAGGAGTAGTGACACAAGCCTTTTTAGCAACAGATCACTGTTGTGGATCATTCAAATATTGTTATGTTCTTTGTGCACCTCAACCCCTAATATGTTTACATTTTGTCAAAAGGTTGTTTAAGAGAGTGGTATTCAGTTATTTCATCTAATCAGTCGGTCGGACCCGCTACAAAAGACATTACATAACATTGATAATTTCTCCAATAAACAAACACAAGCCATAAAAGCTTTTAATTGCTACATAAAAACCGTAACTAAAACCTCTAAAAGTGCTTAAAAACATACCATTAACGATAATTTAATTATACAAAGTACGACAGATTACGTAAAACAAACAATATTTTTTGTCGCAATTTCGTCTCCACGCCTTTTCGTGTGACCTTCAGTGAAAGTTCGAAGGTGTCGACAATTGACACACACAACGTAACAGAAAATTGCCATTTCGGCACCTACCTGCCATTCAATTATGAACCGTATAACTTCAACAGTACGTGTCAGGGTTATTACAACTTTTACTTTTTCATAAATCGCTAAGAGCAGCGCAAACAGAAGATTTAGAGATTCACTTTCGATTATTTTTTGTCAGTTTGATGTCGCTTTTATGAAGGAAAAACTACGTCATATGACTTAGTACCTATATATAAACAGTATTCCATCAAATTGTGTATACATTCTTCAACTTCAACTCTTGATCAACGGCCTCTGTGGAATAGATACCACAATTTTGCAAAAAACACGTGTAACAAATTATAGAAACACTGAAAATTTTATTTCACAATAATGTCAGATATCGCCAATGACAGTCGAAAAAGATGGCCGCGTGAACCGTCTACGAGGGAGGTTTGAGGCAAAGTCATGATCTGGCCACTATGCTGCGATATTTCAATGTTATTTATGGATTATTTACAGAATGCACTTTTTATTACATAAATCACGCGCTTTTATTTAGTAAACGACACTATAAATAATTTTAAAGTCCAATGTAAAATGAGCGTGACACTCATCTTAACTTTACCGCCAAACCTCTCTACATACATTCTTAAGAACGATCAGAGACCTACCAGAACCAGAATAACTACCTACCAGACTTTCTTATGAACTAATCCCTAATATTATATTTCTCCAACATAATTATGTTACTCAACATTTAAGTAGACTCCTTATCATATTAAACATACCAATCTCTTTTACATAACCCATTTATTCCGCCATTAAAAAATGACGTTCAACTTTTTTTTTATATTACTGTCGTAGCTGCAGCCGTTAGGCTGAACCACAGATTCATAATAATAATTACGTAACTAACATTTATGTCCCTGGTTCATCTTAATGACTTTAAAAAAGTAAGGATAGCAGAGATTTCGTATGCTAGTGATGTGATTAGTAGGTTTTTAAATATCGATAAAATTGTGAAGTTGGTGTATTTTTCATTATCTATCTCGACATCAGCAAGTTGTGGGTGGTCTATAATTTTAGTTGCCGTATAGATAAGACAACTAAATTCTTCTTAGTTACTGAGATAACAATTTAATTTGTGTAAGTCATGGAACGTAGAGTTGTTTACATGAAACCTTTAAAAAAAAGTTTAGTGAAGGTCTCGTAACGAAGTAGTCAATTAAAATGTTTATTATGTAATAAAAATTGATAGCGATATAGCCCTATAAATATCTAATATTTGTCACATTTGCCACCTGTCGCGTCATGTATAAGAAAGAATTTTTCTTATAATTAACATGATAATAAAAAAATATGGATAATACTCTAACTTCAACACAGTGTAATATCGATATAAAAAAGCAATTTATATCCATACGATTATCGTGATAATAGTATTAAACTATGATAAATGCGCATGGTTTAGGGTTTTGTATGTCTATTTGAATTAGAAAGTTCTCAGAAGGCCGCCTCGGGTTCAAAATGGTGACAAAATTGGATGTTTACTTTTTCGTTGGAATGTGTAATGTAAATTGTGACATACGAGTATAGTATGATTTCGTAAGCGAGTATAAGTTTTTATCGATAAAATATTTATATTAATGTCATCACTATTCTCAGAGGGATTGCATTGAGTTTGAACTCATAATAAATATTATTTATGGAACATATTTAAGTTGTCAAGACAAAATAAAAAATGAATGCGGTGCCTATTCAGCTGTAACTTCATAATGTAGCTTGTAACTCTTGCTAGTGAAAAGCTTCGACTGTAATTAATCTATACTAATATATAAAGCTGAAGAGTTTGTTTGAACTCGCTAATCTCAGGAACTATTGGTCCGATTTGAAAAATTCTTTTTGCATTGGATAGCCCAATAATCCAGGAAGGCTTAGGCTATATACCATCACGCTGCGATTAATAGGAGCGGAGCATAACATGTTCAAATAACTAACTCCATGCGAACGAAGTCGCTGCCGGCAACTAGTTATTTATATACAAACAGGTTAGCTTAAAGGGAGCAGAGGTGGCCTAGTGGTATCAACCGCGACTTAAGAGTTGTAGATCGTAGGTTCGAACTCTATTAGGCGCTTTAATTTGGTCTTTGTGTAAATTATATCGCTGCTCTCAAAACGGTTAAGGAAAACATTGTGAGGAAACCGTCGTGTCCTAGAGGCAAAACTTCTAAGACTTGTGACATCTACCAACCCGCACTGCGTCCGTTGTGGTAGATTAGGGCTCCCTCTTACCGAGAGAATAATATTATGAAACAGGCGACGGACACACTAACAGGTAGTTTGCTTAGCGCTTAGAGCTTAGTAACTTAATTACACCCCAAGCGCCGAGCGCCCCCGAAGAAGACGCTGGCATAATGGTCGCGTGCTTCGTACTTATATAACTAGGCTCAGGGATGGCCCTTTATAATCTCCCTAGGGCTGTGCCTGGGACTACCCGTGTGTTGACGGTAATCAGTGATCTCAATTCACAATTCCACACTCCCCGACCTTAGAGGCCGAGTGCCAGATTAGTTTTATAGTCAGATCTCAGTCCCAATCTGTCAAACCTGTAATTTCCTTACATTTCAACAGGTTTTTGATATTTGTTAGTAGCAGAGATGAGACATCGACGAGATTTTGAAAGTTTTGAATTGCAAGAATCTGCCTTCTCACTGTAACGCGTAACACACTTACTATCAGTTGGAATCAGTGCGAAGCACATTGCTCTATAAATTCCAAAATGTGTCGGCTCAACAACGTAAATGACGCAATGAATGTTGTTAAACTGTCAAAATGAAGTCCTTTGCTACTGATAGTGTGTTACGCAATTACTCTGCTGATATTAAATGAAAGCTTAAAAAAACAAACACAAGTAAAAATAGACATTACCACACAATTCCGTCCATTTGACATAACCATAATATTTTCAGAACTAAGAGCAGCCATGACATTCGCATTAGGTACACACCTTACATAACGTAATAACTCCACAAACAAGCATACATCACGATAATTTGAACAATATTACAAAATGCTCTTTTAAAACTATGCGCACATTACACACTGATTGCGTTTCTAATGTCAGTCACATTATATGTAAATTCGATGTAATAAACGTTTATGTCTCTATTTTAGAATAATATTTTAGAATAGTAAGTACGTTGTTAGGTCTACGATTTCTTCTTAAAGGAAATAGTTGCTGATGACTTTCTAGCTTAATGAGTTTGACTTTGGCGTCAAAAGATCCAGTCAAGCGTGTAGTAGGTATATAATACAATTGTCCATCACTCCTTTAGATTGGGTAAAAAATATTTTGTTTTTTCATTTTGATGGTTTGGATTTGTTTGACAGCTTAAAAAAAACTCATCGATGCATTATTTACTCTTGCCAGTATTTTTTAATCATTTACTCTTGTTTCCTCCACTTTGGATATCTCCATGTTTTAGATTACTATAGATATTTCAAGGTGTGCGTAGAACATAACATCTTATATGAATTTCATTGGGATGAAAAAAATGTAGGTATTTATTTATTTATTTATACTTTCGCACAAAGAAAATGTACAGAGGCGGACTTAATGCCTTAGGCATTCTCTACCAGTCAACCTCGGATGGTATCTTAAATTTAAGTCCTATTCCTAAGTTTTTTAAGTGAATAGGCTTAATAAACTAGTGCGCTTTACCATCAACGATTGCATCACTGCTTACCATCAGGCGAAATTGCAGTCAAGCACAAGTTTATAATTATTAAAAAAAAAAATAAGTAACGTTATAAAATCCTTCTTCTTCTTATAAAATCCTTTTTCTTCTTATAAAATCCTTTTTCTTCTTATAAAATCCTTTTTCTTCTTATAAAATCCTTCTTCTTCTTCTTCAATCTTGCCTGCCTTTGCCTTTCAGTGAAAGCCTAGCAATTAATTCAATTAAGCGTAAATCTATAAGTTATAGGGAACGTGTAAAAATAGGTAGCACATATTTTCTAATTACAAGTGTAAAGCTTAACTACATTTACTTACCACAAGGTTAAGTAAACGAGTAAGTAGCAACTTAACCGGTAAATAGGCGATTTCCTCTGAACCGCCGATAATTGTCAGTTCTCAATGATCTCGTAGACCACTGAACCAATTTTGATAAACGAGCCGTCTTTCGATAGCCAGGTAGAAAGTCAGCATAAAGATTAACTTTTCCTTTTACGAGGTAACGGCAAGGCCCCTTGGACTACTTTGCCTTTGAAGCTTTTGTGGAAACGGTGATATTAAAAGTGTTGGTAAATGTGGTACGCTGGATTGTTCTGGGTGTGGAATAGAGATCGTGGATAAGACCTGCCAATCTTGGAACTAGTGATGAACTGTGATTGAACTAAGCTGTAATTGACTGCACGGTTAAAGCAGTGCTTAAGCTGGCCCAATTTGAAAAAAACTTTTTGCGTTGGATAGCCTATTAATCCAGGAAGGCTTTAAGCTATATAAAAACACGCTGCGACCAATAGGAGCGGGGTATATACAAAAAAACGCGGGTACTAGCGGCCGCCAGCGACTTCGTTCGCGTGGAATTAGTTATGCTCCGCTTCTATTGGTCGCAGCGTAATGTTATTAATAGCTTAAAGCCTTTCTGGATTAATGGGCTACCTAACCCAAAAAGAATTTTTCAAATCGGACCAGTAGTTCCTGAGATTAGCGCGTTCAAACAAACAAGCAAATAAACAAACTCTTCGGCTTTATATATTAGTATAGATATATCGTCATTAAATTTAGTACTCACTGTACAAATCCTTATTAATATTTTAAATGTGACAGTGAGTTTGTTCCGCTTTCACGCCTAAACTACTAAACGAATTTGGATGAAATTTGACACACAGATGTTTTATAACCAGGAATAGCCCATAGGAGAATTTTATCCCAATATTCCCACGGGATGGAAAATTACGGGGATGAAACCATTTAGAGCAACTAGTACTTAGTTGATTATTTATCACACAATTGAATTGTAGTTAATTAAATATTCCATAGACAGCTTTGTAACAAGCCTCCTTTTTGATTAGAAAAGGACGCACGCTGGTCAGAGACAGAGACAGCTATAAGACTATAGCGGTGCTTACAACGCAACATGCGAACAACGCGTCATACTGACGTCACACGAATTCTACATCTCGCAATCAGAGTTTACCGTGCAACTAGCATATATACAAGCTCGCGACATCAACCGGCGGGCAAGTGGCCCGCCAGACAACTAGTCTAGTCGGAGGATCCTACCTTTTCTATGGAGGATGAGTGAGCTTTACACGCTGCTCCTCATATCTCCACAAGACCATGGATAATTCGGCAAGTTTTAACCATAGATATCAATATAAAGGCAAGTTTACATCAGCTTTCTTCATCTAGCAACACTGTGTATTTTATCCACACATAATCTCTGTTTTGTTTGGAAAACTATGAAATCAACGTAATTTATTCTGCGTTTAGTTGCATGAATCTGTTTCTAGGTTACACATACCTAAACAGATTACTAAAATCCAAAGCTTTTGTAACTATTGAATGTTGTAACAAAAAATTTCGAATTCGCTACTGTTAATAGTACTCAACATTCGTTTCGCGATGCGTCTTCACTTCTCAAGGTAGTCTGTTAGATCAACAATCATATTTTACAGTGTATTGTGAAATAAAGTGAGTAATTGTAACTATCATTCTAGTAATTGGTGATCTCGTTGGTGTAGTAGGTGACTAAGCGTTTGTTCAGGCGCTAGGGGCGGCTTCGATATTTGGCTTGCAACGACAATAGGGATGTATCCAAGGTATGAAAATCAAAAAAATAATTAGTCCGTCTTATAGATAATAAAAAAACGAAGACCCGTATTTTTTATTTTGTTGAAATTACCAAAAATTACTGAGATATAGCGTATTAAAGTTACGGAGTGGGGGCTAATTACGTCACGCCGTGGTATATTTTGTACCATGGCGTGACGTCATGCGACATTTCAAATCAATATATCTTCCTAAGTATTTGAAAAAAAGAAAAAGTACGTTTTCAATAATTTTATAAATCTATCTTGTGGACATTAAAATATTTTTTAGGATTCGCCCAACCAATTTGATTGTTGCCTTTTGAGCTATAATCTAAAATCTAAATTGATAAACATTTCATTATCAACCTTTTTATCGTCCCACTGCTGGGCACAGGTCTCCTCTCATACAGAGAAGGATTGAGCATAATCACCACGCTTGCTCAATGCGGGTTGGCGATTTCAGACTTATAAAGTCCAGGTTTCCTCAAGATGTTTTCCTTCACCTTCAGTCATTGGTGTCCATGATATACTTAGAAAGTACATATAACTTTAGAAAAGTTACATTGGTACTTGCCTGACCTGGAATCGAACCCGCGCACTCATACTTGAGAGGCTGGTGTTTTAGCCACTAGGCCACCACGACTACTACGATAAACATTTACCAGAAATGTAAACAAATAAGGACTTATGGAAAAATTTTAGCTGACAGATCAACAACATTCATTGCGCTATCTACATTGTTGAGCAGACGAATTTTTCGAAAATATGAAGCAATGTATTAGCAATTAGAGTGCTGCATTTGACCTCGATCTCATGGAAAGTGGTGGATGAAGTGTACGATAGAACGAGCCAGAAGATTCCTGTCAACTCTTGCTCCAAAGTACTTATTGAAGTGAAACCGATCGATCTGTAGCTACTTAATTATGATCCGGTGTCGATATAGACTAACCACTACAGCCTCTGGTCGGCATTGCGTCCTTCCATCGACATTCGGTTCCCACGCAGACCCGTTTTTAGTGAAAACCGAGAAACTACCACTTAATGCTAGTTTATCCGCTGTGGTTATGTTAACCTGCTTGTTAACTTATGTAATGTTGTTATTTTGCGGTTTGTTGGTAGATTTAAGTAACGTCTTCTGTTAGGAAGTTATGTGGTTTGTAGGTAAGGCGAGGTCTAAAACGAGAATGGGAAAAATAAATATGAAAATGACGATTTTTCGAATTAGTAAATAACTTATCGTGTATTTAAATTACAACAAAATTTAATTGGACCGTGTTTATGCCCGGGCACTTCTAATATTTGTACGCCATTTAGGACAATACATAAATATAGTTATTATAATACATATTTTTTTTAATTTATGGGTAATTATAAAAATATGTTCAAAAATAAAAACTTTGACTTCAAAACCAAAAGTCATTTATTCAAATTAGGTTGAGAATCAGCACCTTATAAACGTCAATGTTACAAAAGACAGTCCCCCGAAACGCCCGCCATTCTTTGTCTTAATAACAAAGTTCTTTTTCTGTCTCTGAGATGATGATGGTGACCTAGAGCAGCGGTTCCCGAAAGGTGGCCATAGGAATTCCGTGAGTAAACGACGCAACCCGGTCGAGTTTGGGTTCGTTTTATTCATCTTGACACTATGTGGTAACCAGGGTCTGATGATGGAGCTGGCAGGTGGCCATAGGTACTCCTCCGTGAGTAAACGACGCAACCCGGTCGAGATTGGGTTCGTTAGATTCGTCTTGACAAGTACTTTGACACTATGTGGTTACCAGGGTCTGATGATGGTGCTGGAAAGTGGCCATAGAAACTCTGTTATTTAATGACGCAACCTGATCGAGTTTAAAGCAGCAAAGAAAGTGTCAGCAGTTCAGTGGTCAAATAATGCCATTTCATTTGTCAACACATTCAAGATGAATTAATTAGTAGATTGAAGGCCAGCGAGATGTTTGCAATGCAACTGGATGAAAGTACAGATGTCGCTGGGTTGTCAATACTGCTTGTTTTTGTGAGATATCCCTTTGGAGGATCTATTGAAGATGATTTGTTTCTTTTTTTAAAGTTATCGATAGTTACATGACTCATATTGATTGGAACAAATGTATTGACGTGTGTAGTGATGGAGCGGCAGCTATGGTTGGCAAAATAAAAGGCACTGTAACGAGAATCAAGGAGGTAGCACCTAAATGTAGTAGCAGTCTTTTAAAAGCAGCAGCAGCTTTTTAAAAAAGTGTGGGTGGATATAGGAAGTCAGAACCAATCACTTCTTCTTCACACGGAAGTAAGATGGCTTTCAAGCTTAAGATTTTCTTTACCAAACAACCTGTTTCTGCACACGTTAATAAGCTTGTTGAACTGCGGCTTATTTAGCATCAGCTAAATAAGCCAATTGCATCAACCACGTTTACGTTACGTTAAGCTTATCGAATATATCAATATTCGATAAGCTTAACGTAATCTACAAAGCATTACAGGGACGAGCTACAACAAAACTTACAGTAAATGATAAAATGTCTTCACTGAAAAACAAGCTCGCGTTCTGGATTGAATGTGTTGAAAAACATAAATACGAATGTTTCACAATATTAAATCTAAATAATAAATATCTAAATTTCTAAAAGAAAATGAGCTGCGGGTATCTTCAGACATGGAAAATAATATACAGGAGCATTTAACAAGCCTTACAAAATCTTTGCATGAGTATTTTCCGTAGCAGTTGCAGGACATGGACTGGGTGCAGAATCCGTTTGCAAATCACACCAAACCTTCGATGCTGTCGGTGTCAGAGTATGAGAATTTGATTGATAATTAATTTTCATCAACGCTAAAACAAAAATTCGAAAAAGGAACTCTTGATTTAAATACCTTTTGGATTGGACTCAAAGATGAATAAGTACCCAGTAATTGTTAATAGAGCCATCACACTACTGTTACCGTTTGTGACGACTTACCGATGCGAGATTGGTTTTTCCGCATATGCTTACACTAAAAGTAAGTACGCAGAAGAATGAGAGTAACCGACATAGCCCGAAAAATTGCAACACTAAAGTGACAGTGGGCTGGACACGTTGCCCGTAGGACCGATACCCGATGGAGCCGACAGGTTATGGAGTGGCGACCATGCACCAAAAGACGTAGCGTGGGTAGGCCCCCGACAAGGTGGACCGACGACCTAGTGAAGGTCGCGGGAAACCGCTGGATGCGGGAGGCGCAGGATCGGTCGTCGTGGAGAACCTTGGGGAAGGCCTATGTCCAGCAGACGTCTTTCGGCTGAAATGATGATGATGATGATGAAAAGCAAGTACAGTAATAGACTGGATGCAGCTCCAGATCCAAATGATTTTTTTTGTATGTTTCATTACTTTATGTAGGTACCTACTTATATATTCACAGTAAATGTATAAAAATAATTGCATAAAAACTTTATTGTTTTTCATTTAAATTTCCATTTTTCAAAGTAGGGTTCCGCTAGGAAAAGTATAATCAATTAGGGTTCCTTGGCAAAAAAAAAATTGGGAAACCCTGACCTAGAGTAGTCCGGACATTAGTTGACATTTTTATTAAGCCGCCAAGAAAAGTCCTGTCCTGAAATATAAATACTTGATTACTTAATCAAACACTGCTTCTGTCGTTTGAATAGTTTCTAATTCACCGATGCCTTCTTCTTTTTTCAAGGTGAGATTCAACCTCAACTCCCGATCAATGGCCTCTGTGGAATAGATCAGACCACAGTTTTGTCAATAACACGTGTAACAAATTATAGAAATTCTTTGAAAATTTTATTTCACAATAATGGCGGATATCGCCAATGACAGTTGAAAAAGAGGGTCGCGTGAACCGTCTATGAGGGAGGTTCGAGCCACATCATGACTTTGCGTCATGATGTGGCCACTATGCTGCGATATTTCAATGTTCTTTATGAATTATTTACTGAATGCACTTTTTACTACATAAATCTCGCGCTTTTATTTAGTAAATGACACTATATATAATTTAAAAGTCCAATAAAAAAAGCGCGTGACACTCATCTTAACTTTCCCGTCAAAAAAAACCACAGATGCCTAAATAACGTTAAATGTTGTGCTTAGCATAATCAGCGTTAATATTCCTACTGCAGGGCTTCCTGTGCTTACAATCATAAATATACAACTTGGACGATTAGAAAAGAGAGATGGGCCCACATTGAGTATATTTTAATGAAGTCTCCACAGGCTCGAGGCCAACATCAGACCATATAAAGCGAGATAAGCAGATTACTAAACTGACAGGACGCTTTCTAATAACCAACTAGTCATAGATGCGAAAAGATTTGGCAATGTCGATCAAAGACGGACGTCGTTCGCATAAACTATATCTAAAGACCGACACAGTTATCCATCAATCAATCAATCATTCAAAACAACCGGCCAAGTACGTGTCGAAATATTGTACGACGGTCTACGAACCATCGTACAATATTTATCAATATAAACCATATCTTTTGTATACAACTTATAACAGCAAAATTTCACTGTGTCTTGAAACCAAACCATAAAACGCGAAAGCTTTAGTGATCTCTAAAAATTCTTACGCATAAAAAACAATGGTAATGAATGTATTATTGGTTATATTGGTTCACGAGATACGGTTCACTCAAAGACCCAGTAGCCTAATCGGCGATATGCCTTCGGGTTGTGCAGGTCAGACGGTAGTCGCTTCACGGAAAATATCGAAGTTAAGCCAAAATCAGCAGTTAGATTGGTAAAGCGGATCCCAGACTCCAAAAGCTGAAAAGCTTCGGATGCGACTGGGATTAACGCTGAGATGATGATGATTATTACCTACTATACACCAAACTACAATTTGATCTCAAAATTTTAAGTTGTTACCTGTAATTTCTCTACATTTTGAGTCACAATCATTTGACAAAAATATTTTATTTTTTTCAAATGTTTGCGACTAGTTAGGATCGTTTGGACCGATATAATTTTAGTGTAAAATAATATCAACTGCGGTCCAAACGATCCCAACTAGTCGCAATCATTTGACAAAAATGTGTTCGCCGATTAGGGTGCTGGTCAAACTAACGGTGAAGGCTTTTTTTTTTTGGGACAAAACCCGCCACACTGTTCCCAACCCACTGCAACTCCTGAGTCCATAATAAGCAGGAGACAGAATAGAACTAGGCCAATCGGCACAAAGGGACATTATTGCAACTGGGAGAAGCCCAGATTGCCAAGCACCACGGAATAACATTTGATCAAGTTAATGGGTCCTAAGTAGGTATTTGCTGTTACAATTGATTCCAATAATAGGTATGGCAAAAGCGCCTGAACGCACGGAAATTAGTTCTAGTTTCTACAAGGTCCGTATAATAAACAACTCCGGATGTAACTTGTACACTATCCAACATAATATTGCGTTCATTCTGCCAAAGAATACACTCCCACAAGATGTGATGTGCGGACTGTTCAAATTCACAGTTCGATGTAGAACACTGACACAAAGGCGAAGGAACAAGTTTAAAAGAATACAGTTTACTTTTAAAGTTGCCATGACCTGTGAGAAATTGGGCAACGCAGTGGTCAACCTCCAGCCATGTCTTAGCCAGCCGATCGCCAACGGATGGAAAGAACAGATGGAGGTGCCGGCCCTTGATGGAATTATCCCACCTACTTTGCCATTCGGATAAGAGGTCCTCCCAGACGTCAGTCTGAGGTTTAAATAATCTAGAAATTCTATTGAGGTCGCGTTGTGTAACAAAGTTAGTGTCCATGGCCTCCCCCCTCGCGGAGTAGTACATTGAAGCACGTCGCTGTACTTCAAGATCGACTGGAAGTACACCTGCCAGAACGGGTAAGGCTTCAGTACTGACTGTTCTATACGCCTTGCATAAAAATATCAATGCCAAACGTTGGCTTTGAAGCAGTTTACGTCGCGCCGCCCCTATGCTGGCCCTATCGGCCCAAACAGGTGCACCGTAGCACATACATCCTAAGTAGGTAGCTCCATATATAGTTTTTAAAGTTAGGAATGATAGACCCCAAGTTGCTTTGGATATTCTAGTTAGGGCATAAAAGTTCCTTTTAGCTTTTTCGCCAACTATTTTTATATGTTCGATAAATGAAAAATTCCTTTCTAAGACCATACCAAGGTAGCATACGGATTGCTGTTTTTTAACGGGAACGTTATTAAATTTAATAGTAGGCAATGATTTAAGATTACCTTTTAGTAGAAGTTGATAGGTTTTATGCGGCGCAAACGCTAGGCGGTTACGATCACCCCACTGAGATATTAGATTTAGGCAAGTATGGGCCAAGTTCTCAAGTCCGGCTCGGGTACTTGATTGAATGAGCAGTAGGCCATCGTCCGCGTAACCAGTAAGTGAACAGCCGCAAGGAAGCGGGATCGCGAGAAAATCATCAAAACCCAAATTCCATAAATAAGGACCGACAACTGAACCCTGAGGACATCCCATGGTTAGTGCTTTAGTACTAGAAAAATGACCGAGCTTAAGTACCGCGGAACCGTTTATAAAGTACGAGTAAACGAGATTATATATGTTTCTATAGCAACCGCGGTTTTTTAATTTTAACAACAGCATAGGCCACCAAGCGTTATCAAAAGCCCCAGAAATATCCAAAAAGATACCAATCACGTACTTGTGTTCCGACTGGTTAACGGTTCTTCTGACAGAAAGCGCCGCGTCGACTGTTGATTTACCGATGGTGAAGCCATATTGATTACTATGAAATTTTGGACCGTTCGGTAGTAAACGTGGAACGATGAGGCGCTCAAGAAGTTTCCCCAAAGATGGTAGAAGCGTGATAGGCCGATATGACTTCGGATCATCCGGTGGTTTATCACCACACTTTGGTATAATTCGTATGAAACCGCGTCGCCATTTACGAGGAAAAACGCCTTCAGCAATGCATCGGTTATATACAGTTAAGATGGCATCACCCGCTGATTTACACGCTTCTTTAATCATCCTATTAGATATTTTATCTTCCCCTGATGATTTGTTGACCGGTAGTTTTCTAACAATATTTATAAATTCGTCATTAGATGGTACGTCTGACATTGGTGATTCAGGTGGCACAGGAGCCCACGCTCGAATCTGTTGGTGGTAGTCGCTATCGTTAGCCGGTGAATCATCAGGGATAAGTGTATTAATTAGTACTTTTGTTGTTTCCTCTATGCCCGTGGTATGCTTATCATTGACCTTAATGTTTTGAACGTATGCAAGGTCGACCGATCTGTTAGCTTTAAATTCGTGATATAAGGGAGACCACGGACCCTCCCTGTGAAGGCTTAGTAATATGCTTCCGTTAGCAATACTTGGATACGGAACCCTAATGAGTCAACTCAGCTTATCGCAGTCCATCGCTGGCCTTAGCCCCTGTTAAGTTCTTAAAGCTGCATGTGACCTGCAGTCTGTATGTATTTGGGCACATTTGCTGACAAAATGTAGGTTCGTTCCCCATAGGCCTTCAATTCAATTTGGCATTTCTCGTTATTTAAAACGTGTATAATCTAGTTGCAATGTCATCTCGTCCACAAACTATTAATGTCAAAATGTAGAGAAATTACAGGTAACAACTTAAAATTTTGAGATCAAATTGTAGTTTGGTGTGTAGTAATAACTTTGTAAATATCCAAGGTTATTATTACTATGGGCTGATCACATATGCCGCAGGACCAACAACCGCGTCTCGGCAAACGTAGCGTACGACGCCCTTGGGCGAGATGGAGCGACGACATCAAAAAGGTGGCTGGTAGTGGCTGGCGGAGAACTGCTCAGGATTGAGCTTGCTGGCGTGCCATGAAGGAGGCCTATGTCCAGCAGTGGACGAGTAGAGGCTGACGATGATGATGATGATTATTTTTTCTTTATACGAAACCTAAATATAGTTTGTTCAGAATAAGCAACTGAATCAATTCCAATAATTTTTACACCATGTTATATTTTTTCCCAAATACATTCAGGAATTGTTGCAGTGTGGTTAGCGAGTGCACCACGCAGCTTACGGCGGCTAGCTTAATGCACTGCTCGCCCGCCCGAGCGGAGCGTTGACCATATTTTTGTTGGAACAACTATATGGGATAATCCATACTAAGTACACTAGAAAACTACCACGAAGTGCAAAGTTCAACGGCTCGCTGTGCGACTCTCTCCACATGACATTGTCAGAATAAGCAGTCGATATCGGCTTAGTTGCCAAAAACAAAACTTAACATTTGACAGATTGACAGTTCAGACTGTGAATGTTCTTAAAATTATTAGCGAGTTTTGACGGGAAAGCTAAGATGAGTGTCATGCGCATTTTTCATTGGACCTTTAAAATTATTTATAGTGTCGAATAAATAAAAGCGCGTGATTTATGTAGTAAAAAGTGCATTTAGTAAATAATTCGTAAAATACATTGAAATATCGCAGCATAGTGGCCACATCATGACTTTGCCTCAAACCTCCCTCATAGACGGTTCACGCGGCCGTCTTTTTCAACTGTCATTGGCGATATGCATCATTATTGTGAAATAAAATTTTCAAGGATCTTCTATAATTTGTTACACGTGTTATTGGCAAAATTGTGGTATCTATTCTACAGAGGACATTGATCAAGAGTTGAGGTTGAATCTCACCTTGAAAAAAGAAGAAGAAAATTATGAGCATTGTCCCTCTGATGTATGGTTATAAATTCGGGGAAATAAATTGTTATGTAAATTACTACACTACGTCAATTAGCCGGATTATAGCCATTTCAAGCAACGTCAAAGAATTACTGTTGTAATTTGACTACAATAACAATTTAAATTGAGGGTCAATTGGGTTAGGAAATAATTTCCCTCACTTTGTTTGACCTCCCGAAAGAACATGAATGATGTTTCGTTTATGTAAGATGTAGTCATACTTACAAAATATTGTATAATTACTTACTTCACTGTCTATCCTCCACACACACCACTATAGAGAGCACAGCGATCACCGAAACAGCTTGATTACGATGCGCCGGCGCACGTTGCCCAGCTTTCTACATTCCCGCCAGACCGGTGCTACCCGCGCGCCGTTATGTCTGCAATATCACTGGCAGCTTAAAATATCTGCAATGTAGACAGAAAAACAGTCACTAAAATTTATAGGGAACATTACAACCTTGATGGAAATAACAGGGTTAAATGGTCACATCTCTAAACTAAAATAATATGATTTTACAAAAAACTTTTAAATTTACTAGATTTTTGCGGCTTCGGTGGATGGTAGGAATTATATCATTTCAGCCGAAAGACGTCCACTGCTGGACATAGTAAAAAAATTCAAAATTGTTCCTTGAATGATATTGGCACCGATTCTGTTGTGCACAAACTAAACTAATTTAACGTTATGTGCATCTTTTTCTTTCCAATTCGTTAAGAAAAGGATAGAAGATAACAATTTAATTTCATCCTGTCAAATTAAGATACCCCATAGACAGTTTAGACGCTATTATAAAGATGGCGACTATAATACGCCAGTTTACGTCAGGAGCGCACTAATTTGACAGGTCTAAACTGACATTTTATCTTCTGTCCTTTTCTTAATGAAATATAAAGAAAAATACGCACTTAACTTAAAAATAGTTTAGTTTGTGAACAACAGAATCGGCGCCATTACCTGGCTATGCTCAAATTTATTGTACCTACAACAAGGCTCAAGAAAATAGGTGGCTCTTTCAGATGCCAATTTATACATTTTTATAATGGACTTCCAGAGGTGGTTCAAGATCTGAGCCTGAATAAATTCAAATCCTTCATTAAACGTAAGTTGTGTCAGAAAGCATTTTATAGTGTGAAGGATTATATTGAGGACAAAAAGGCTTGGGCTTGAGCTGCGTCCGATTTCTATACACTGATTGTTCTCTGATTTTTCCTCTTGTAGTTTTAATATGTAATTGTTTATGTTATTTATTCATAGCCTGTATTACACACTATGTAGCCAAGCATATTGTACGTTACGGAATTGTATCGCTGACAGAGGTGTTCGGCACTTGTACAGCTACACAGGAGCTAAACATTCCACAGATTCGGGAACACTGTTGGAGCTGCTGAACCTTGGACAAAACTATCTTAGCATTGTGTAGATTCAATTTCTTAGTATTGTATAATTGCATGGCAAACGTGTGAGCACAATGTACGAATGTGCTGTAAGGCATTTATTTGTTGGGTTAGTCTGAATTGATTTTTGTGTTTTCCATAAAGGACGCTCACAGCGTATAATATATTTCTGCATCGTTCTCACGCGGTTGATTTCAACATGAATGATGTAATCAAATATTTGTAACAATAGCTTAAAAATTTAAAAGAGTGTCCATGGAGTTTCTTGCCCGTTCTTCTCCATAGGTACCTACTCTTTGGAATGGGCGACTAGCTTCATCTTATTGACTGACCAACCTCCTGACAATTCAAAAGTGCCTGTAACTGGTTTATTTAAAACTAGCTTTCCGCCCGCGGCTTCGCCCGCGTAGAGTTCGGTTATATGGCGCTTTTTGGATTTCCCTCGGGAATATCAATTTTTTCCGGGATAAAAGGTAGTCTAAACCTTCCTTAAGAATCACTCTATCTATTAAAAAAAAACCGCGTCAAAATCCGTTGCGTAGTTTTAAAGATCTAAGCATACATACGGACATACAGCGAAAGCGACTTTGTTTTATACTAGGTATTGATTGATAAATGATTTGATTTGATTTGATTTATGGAAAATTCTGCTCGTAGTATTAAATTAAATATTAGCTATTTGATTTTCTCCTGAATTGGACTTTGATCCTTCCCATGGTTCAAGGTTTTAAATTGAATAACGTCATACTCTAGATTACCTTTTTGTGATTGTCACAATATACATATGAACAGATGAATCACTGTATAACAGTTGCCCGTTTATTTTTCGGTCGTTTCCTTTAAGTAGAAGATATATCTTTTAAATTTATATTATTCATGAATGACCCACTGCTGGGCAAGGCTTCCTGACTCTCTTTCAAAGAACAATCTTTATTAAAAAAGATTAGTCAACAAAAATCTTTTCCTGTTTCTTCCACACCCACCTTCAAGAGGCATTCCATTGTAAGCAGTAGGAATTCAATTTTACTAATCAAAATTTAATTCCTTCTCATACCAATTAAACCTTTTAGATTTTCTATACAACTGTCAGATGTGAGCAAAGTGTGGATGCGTACGCGCACCTCGTTAGAAAGCCGATCACCTGTCGTCATAACGCGCATTTGCATTCACTTTTGGTACTTCAATAATGGATGTGCATGCGAAAATTATTCTCTCTCTACCTTAACGCTGATTGACTTGAAGGGTCGGTAGAGAAGTTGGCTGTTTTCACACCAAAATTTGTAGTATAGCTGGCTATAGTTTTATCTGATGATATTCGGTAAAGCTAGCTTCATCTTCAATTCTTTTATCCTCCCACTGCTGGGCACAGGTCTCCTCTCATACAGAGAAGGACTGAGCGTAATCACCACGCTTGCTCAATGCGGGTTGGCGAATTCAAACTTAAAGTCCAGGTTTCCTTAAGATGTATTCCTTCCCCATTTTTAATCAGTCAGTGGTGTCCAAGATATACTTATAAAGTACATGTAACTTAGAAAAGTTACATTGGTACTTGCCTGACCTGGAATCGAACCCGCACACTCATACTTGAGAGGCTGGTGTTTCAACCAAAGGAAAGGAAAATCAAAGGAATTATTCATGTATAAGCCAGTTTATACAAGAATAATCCTTTTATTTTGCGGATGTGAATTTTATTCCTGAAATGACCTCTCTCGCTTCGAACTTAGCGGAAGGGCAGTGTCAGACTTTTACTGACTAAACCCACACGTGTTCCTTCATTTACCTTTATCAGGGGCCACGGTATCTCAATATATCGAATAACCCACGTCCCTACCATAAATCACACACACATTTTTTTTTTTTTTTTGTAGTGTCGCACTAGTTATGACTTTGTGCCAATGTCAAGTAAAATAAAAATCTTCAAGAGTTCTTCTTTCTTTCTCTTATGGCTTCGCACGTTTTGTGCATTTAGCCAATGTCACGTAATGAATTATTCATGTCGAAAAAGACGGCCGCGCGGACCGAACACGGAGGAAGATTTGGTTCAAAGCCATGATGTGACCACTATGCTACAATATTTCACTGTTCTTTATGAATTATTCACTGAATGCACTTTTTACTACATAAATCACGCGTTTTTATTTAGTAAACGACACTATAAATAATTTAAAAGTCCAATGAAAAATGAGCGTGGCATCTTAGCTTCCCGCCAAAAACTCCTACACACATATTTATACAATAACATGTAACTGCATTTATGTCAGAAATAAACATGGCGATTCCACAAGAAATGTCAAATTGACAGTTGACATTCATTCCAATTTCAATTTACCGCTTCATTCGCGACTTTCTGATAGTCACACTAACTATACTTTTACAATGTACGTGATCATTGTGTAGTAAGTAGATCTGTGACAGCCGAAGCCATCGTCGATACAATGCATTGACCTACTGCTCTATTACTGTATGCTGTGGCCTTGAAAATGAGCTTTTGTTCATTTCCGCGATATGCAAAAAACTATAACTTTTTTCCTTTTTCACTTAGAGAAAAGAGGAAAATTATTGTTTTACTCTTTTATCCGTTTGATATAATTATGGGACAAAGAAAGGAGACACTCACATTAATGGTAGTTTGTCAATTTGTCATTGCAATAACATTTGCTCCAGACCTCATCATCATTATCATCATCAACCTTTTATCGTCCCACTGCTGGGCACAGGTCTCCTCTCATACAGACAAGGAAGCTGTAGACCTACTTGAGATTTTTTGTTGAATTGATACAATAAAAAGAACAACTGCATTGTACCTAATTTAACGTAATTTAGTCTTTTATTTTGCAATGTTTTGTAAAAGGTGATAACAATTTAGGAAGTGGACGTGACGACACGTACAATGTAAGTGTTAGTGATAGCCGTATCGCTAACGTTACAATGCATTGACCTACTGTTCTAAAAGTTATACTATGGCCTTGAGCTTGAACGATTTATAAGGTTATTTTTTTGTCAATATTTAGGAAGTAATATATTTTAGACTGTCATGGTAGAATGAATTATGAAAAGATGCAATATTTTATCTAATATTTAGGCAACGGTGTTAACAAATTTGGAGGAAATACTATAATATTCGATTTTCAGCTGTTCTCACATAGAACACTTTTTTCTTCCTTGAGCAATCTTCTTCTTCTTCAGACTAGAGGTCCATCGCTGGACAAAGGCGTGGGGATTATGACAAACCCCCCAATGCAATGAAAGCCTTGGGGGGTTTGCCATACTCTTCACGCTCAGCAGGTGGGTTGGGGATCGCAATAATTTCATATTCCACAGGAGAAGCGCTGCTGCCTGCTTTCCTGGTGAGAGTTCCCTTAGTCGCCTCGACACACTATAGGTACACAATACGACACTCACGGGAGGATATGGGTTGCTACTATTCTATCCCGGTTCAATCTGTTTAATGGCAAAAATTCTATAAAGCCATCTCTCGCAACTCATTTACCATAGTGAATTAAAATAAACGAATTCATTTTTTCCAGATACCTAAAAAAACTAACTAGGTATAGGTAGTTCAGAACAATTCCAGGATCAGACACCTATTGTTATTCGTTAGAGGGATTTGATAAAGTGACAAAGTAAGACTATGACGGAAATGACTACAATCTGTCAGATTGACATAAATTACCGAAATGCTTATGCCAGTCCTGTTGAAACTCGTTAGAAAAACGAAACGCTTTAAAAACGAACCACTAACCTGCTCTAGGCCCTCGTGGTAGACCTCGTGGTAGGAGGTCCAATATGACCGAGAGTCAGTGTCCTGGTAGAGGGAACGTTTTGAACTGATTATGTATTTTGAAAGTGATTTCCACTCGCCTTTTTTTCGTATTGGCCAGCAGTGGACATTTTTCGTCTGAAATAACGATGCCTTTTTGCGAAAGAGATATCATCAAATGAATTCTCTCCGGACGGAGACGGGGTGAAAGGGTATGTCAGACTTTTACTGACTAAACTCAATTTTATTCCTTCACTTGCCTGTGCACACGGGGCTACGGTATCTTTCGAACCACCCGCATCTCGTATAGGCCTTCAGAATAGCAATTAAATGTAGATACCATCTCTACTACAGAATTTAATTCCTATAACTTGTATAATTTATTTAATAAATGAGATAAATTGCATGATAACGCACCAGCTGCTAACAGTTTATTTTATACTTTCTAAGTTCATTGTACATACCTATTACGTTTCCGCGATGTCCACTTTATTTAATTAAGGAAAACCAGTTTTGTCGTCACACTGTTCTAGAAAGCATATTACGTAAAGCCTAATATATATTCACGACCGTCATTTTATGACAAAGATCAAAGGAATCCTATTTTTGTTTTTAATAATTATAAACTCATAGATGTAGGATTTTTTGCTACGCCAAACTAGTGCACAACATGTGAAGATGTGTCTCCATGCTCTATGCTAAGTAACTTAGCAACAGACTTTGTTATGTCATATATATAATTTTATTAAATTCTCTTGTCACACTCATCATTATGATTTCCTTATAAAACTTACATTTTATTCCACTGTGTTAATCGTTGTTTTAATTTACGTACTTTAATATTGCGTACTTTAATATGGTAGCAGAGAAAAAATAACGAATAAATAAATGTTGTGTAAGTTGGATGGAAAATAAAATAAAAGGCAAACAAATGTCGGCAGTAAAAATCCAACCACTTGGTAAAGAAAACTATGACACTTGGGTCATTCATGCGAAAGCATATCTAACAAAGATTAAACTTTGGCAATATGTATGCCGTGTACCAGAGGCAGGAGATCTAGAAAACGACGAATTAGCAAGGTCAGAATTGCTCCTCCTGATTTCACCTTCAGAGCTACGGCAGGTAAAGAATTGCAAGTATGCTAAAGATATCTGGGTCACCCTAAATTCGATTTACGCGAGTAAAGGACCTGCCAGAAAGGCGACACTTTTGAAGAAACTTGTTTTATCTAAACTTAAAGATGGCGATGATATACGCGAACATCTTAATAGTTTCATGGACACCGTAGACAAATTAAAAGATCTTGATATCTCGATCAATGCTGAACTATTATCCATAATGATGCTGTATAGTTTATCCGCTGATTATGAAAATTTTCGCATAGCTATAGAGACTCAAGAAAATCTGTTGACTCCAGAAAAATTAAAGATCAAAATTATAGAGGAAACTGATGCACGCTGTCGAAATAATAACGAATCCAGCACTAGTACTGAAAATAGTGAAGCTTTTTATGCTTTTTGTAAAATATGCAAAAAGAAAGGCCATGAGACAGAAAAATGTTGGCACAAAAATAAAAAACCGGGAAGCACAAACAAAAATAAAAAGAAAAATTTGAATTTTAAATCAAAAAACTCTGAAGAATTTAATAACTTCACGTGCCTTCTCACCAACAATTCTCATAAAAAAGGATGGATTCTAGACAGTGGGTGCACATCTCACATGACATACACAGAAAAACTGTTGTATAATATGAAAAAAACAGACAAATACTTTAAAACTTGCTTCAAAAGATAAAACTGCTGAAATTAAGGGTTCAGGATCTGCCCGAATCAGAGTTAAACAAGGGAATGTAAATCTCGGTAACGTCCTATATGTACCAAGCTTGTGTGCAAACCTGCTTTCAGTTGGAAAGATTACTGACACTGGTAAAACTGTCTTATTCACTCAAGATAAGGCGATAATAAAAAATAAAAGTGAAGGAATATATATGGAAGCACATAGAGCAAAAAATGGTTTATATTACCTGAAAACAGAAAATAACTTCGCGAATGTCGCAAATGAGACTAAAAATCAAAAGCTTAATACGAATAATGAGATAAAAAATTGGCACAGCAAACTGGGTCACATGTGTGAAAGAGACATGAGATATGCACTCAAAAACAATTCCCTAATCGGTCTAGATTTTGATAGCAGACAATCGTTAGGAGAATGTGAAACCTGTATCAAAGGGAAGCTGACCAGATCTCCAAGCAAGCCAAGCGAAAGCACTCGAACTAGCCAAAAACTAGAGATCGTTCATAGTGACGTTTGTGGACCTATACAAACGCCCACATTAAATGTAAATAAATATATGGTTACTTTTATCGATGACTTCAGTCGTTATTGTTACGTATATTTCATAAAAAAGAAGTCTGAGGTACTGGAAAAATTCAAAGAATACAAAAGCTTAGTAGAGAACTTTACAGGAAACAAAATAAAATTCCTACAAAGTGACAATGGAACAGAATACTGTAACCATAACTTTGACAAATTTCTCAAAGACTGTGGCATATCTAGAAGACTAACTGCACCTTATACTCCACATCAAAATGGCATCGCAGAAAGGAAAAATCGAACCTTAATTAAAAAGGCTAGATGCATGATGATAGAATCAAAAGCACCCAAATACCTGTGGGGTGAAGCTGTTTTTGTTTCCAACTAGGTATTTATCTAATAGAAGTATTAATCAGAGCATACACAACTTAACACCTTTTGAGAAGTGGGTGGGCAGAAAGCCATGTGTAAACCATTTATATGTTTTTGGAACTAAAGCATTTGTTCTGATAAAAGGAAAACAAGGACATAAGTTTTCTCCTAAAGCCATGACTGGTATATTTGTTGGATACTCAGAAACATCTAAAGCCTTCCGTGTGTATGTACCAACGAAAAAGCAAATTGTGATCACCAAAGATGTGCGGATTATAAAGAAGATGTTCTATGATGGTAATAACATAACACCAATTGACAACTTGCATACTGAAACGGTACTAGACACAGACAGTGGAGATGACGATGAGATTCAAATCGTGAATAATCCTGTGATTGTTAATAATCCAAATAATGATGCAGTTCAAAATCCGATGATTGATAGTACGGAAAACCTAGTTGATGGTAACAATTTAAATGATTCTGTCTATGAAGACATTGAAAATGATGCCCACAACGAGAATGTCAATGATATTGAAAATGAAAGTGGTGATAATTCAACAGAAAATCTGGAGGTTCATGAAACAGGGTCCAGATACGATTTTAGAGATAGATCGAGGATTATTCCACCCAGTCGATTCCAAGATTGCCTTATGGCGGCTATTGAAAAAGCTTTTCAGAGCGAGGATCTCGAACCTACATTATACAAAGAAGCCATTGAGTCTAAAGATAAATTAAAATGGCTGGATGCCATGCAAAGTGAAATAAATTCACTTAATGAAATGGGAACTTGGACTTTAGTGGATTTGCCGAAGAACCGAAAGATTTTACCGTGCAAATGGGTATTTAAAATAAAAAGAAACCCCGACGGAACCGTTGAACGGTACAAAGCACGCTTGGTAGTCAAAGGTTTTTCTCAAAAACCAGGGATTGACTACGACAAGACGTTCAGCCCAGTTGTAAGACTAAATACAATACGAGCTGTACTGGGCTTGGCAGCACAGGAAAACTTGATTCTTCAACAATTTGATGTTTCAACAGCCTTCCTAAATGGTAAGGTAAAGGAAGAGATTTATATCTCACAACCTGAGGGTTACGAAGATGGAACAAAAGAAAGTATGCAGGCTAAAAAGGAGCCTTTACGGATTAAAACAAGCTCCACTCTGCTGGAATGTTTGCATTTCCGAGTTTTTACAATCAAAGGGCTTCAAACGAAGTGAATATGATCCATGCTTATACATCCGGGAACAAGTCGTGCTAGCCCTCTATGTCGACGACGGCTTGGTTGCCACTACGTCAAAAGAAGCAGGCAAACAGTTTATTAAAGAACTGCAGAAATCTTTTAAGATTACCACCAAACTGGCGTCCTATTTCCTAGGCTTAGAAATTAACAGAGCTGAAGAAGATGGCAGTGTTCAATTAACTCAAAAGAGTTACACTAAAAAAATTTTAGAACGGTTTGGCATGAGTGACTGCAAACCAGTTCCAACACCAGCTTTAAAAATAGGCCAAGAGCAAATAGAAAGTTCAGAAGATGACAACTTTCCATACAGAGAAGCTGTGGGCGCACTAGCGTACCTGATGGTGGCTACTAGGCCAGATATCAGTTACGCAGTTAGCGTTGCCTCAAGGCATCTTGACTCTCCCACAAAACACGACATTATAAGAGTGAAACGTGTCTTGAGATACCTAAAAGGCACTTCAAATTACGGGCTTACATTTAAAAAGAACAGGGAAAAAAGGCTGATATGCTTCAGCGACGCTGACCTAGGGGGTGACCCTACAACCGGACACTCGACATCAGGAATGATTTTGATGTTTTCTGGTCCCGTAATGTGGAGAAGTATCAAGCAATCAACAGTGGCCCTTTCTTCTACCGAGGCAGAACTTGTTTCTCTATCTGAAGCAGCCAGAGAATTAATATGGATGAAGGGATTGCTGGAAGAATTGACAAAAATAGAAAAGATGCCTACCATTTTCGTAGATAATGAGTCTGCCATAAAAATGGCAGAGAACCCCTCCTACGAATTCCACAGAAGGACCAAGCACATTCAGCTGAAACATTTCTTCGTAAGAGAATGTGTACAGAACAAGGTCTTGGAAGTAAAGCAAGTTTGTGCAGAGTTACAACTTGCTGACATGTTCACAAAGCCTCTATACGGACCACGCCTAAGAAACCTAAGTGAAAAAATTGGTCTAGAAGTCAATTCTTAAAAGTCCGGCGGGTGTGAAGATGTGTCTCCATGCTCTATGCTAAGTAACTTAGCAACAGACTTTGTTATGTCATATATATAATTTTATTAAATTCTCTTGTCACACTCATCATTATGATTTCCTTATAAAACTTACATTTTATTCCACTGTGTTAATCGTTGTTTTAATTTACGTACTTTAATATTGCGTACTTTAATACAACACAACTGCTCAGATCCGTCCTCCGTACGGCTTCACCAGGCATCATGCCGGAACACGACGAATCGCTTGGCGGCAAGACTTTGTCTGGTGGGTGGTAACTTCAGCCGGCAGCCGATGTTATGTCCTACCACTGACAATCCTATACCTAGAATGAGGTTTAATTTTGTGTCAAGTCATCAAAACTGAGAGCATTGGTGGCCTAGTGAAAACGATGCTTAAGATTTGCAGATCATTGGAACCCAAGCATTTTAGTTCGAGAAAATTCATCAACACTGCTCTCAAAATGGTCCAGAAATCTATCACGAGGAAACTGGCATATCCTAAAACAAAATATTCGATGACGTGTGACTCTCTGCTCATAATCTTTACCTACACTTCTTGAGGTTAAAGATTTCTCAAATTTAGGTACTTCGACATGCTAGTCCTTCTCTCTGTGAAGGGCCCTATGCGCGGTGTATGCCATTGTCTATAATTCTGTTTTACTTCACCTTTCGCAAATCTGATGGAAGAAATTTCGTAAGAAATAAATAGAAGCTTCTTTTTAAGAAAAAAAAAAGTTGCCCCGCGTTTACAAACATATACAATCACATAGACAAAAATGCAGACCCGGAACAACTACTTATTTTGGGTCATACAAATATTTGTCCCAATGCAAGCAGTCAATAGCTTAACCACTGCACTAACCGTGCAGTCGGCTTTTGTACTTAACCACTGCACGCACTAACCGTGCAGTCGACTTTTGTACTTAACCACTGCACTAACCGTGCAGTCAACTTTTGTACTTAACCACTGCACGCACTAACCGTGCAGTCGACTTTTGTACTTAACCACTGCACTAACCGTGCAGTCGACTTTTGTACTTAACCACTGCACGCACTAACCGTGCAGTCGACTTTTGTACTTAACCACTGCACTAACCGTGCAGTCGACTTTTGTACTTAACCACTGCACTAACCGTGCAGTCGACTTTTGTACTTAACCACTGCACTAACCGTGCAGTCGACTTTTGTACTTAACCACTGCACTAACCGTGCAGTCGACTTTTGTACTTAACCACTGCACTAACCGTGCAGTCGACTTTTGTACTTAACCACTGCACTAACCGTGCAGTCGACTTTTGTACTTAACCACTGCACTAACCGTGCAGTCGACTTTTGTACTTAACCACTGCACTAACCGTGCAGTCGACTATTATACTTAGTTTTTAATTTTATCATATCCCTATGTTACTATGTATTATAAAATTAATAAAATCTACGAACCCGCACTGGGCCCAGGCCACGTGGTGGGTGGTCCAAAAGGCTTCTGTACTTGTGCACCTGTAGAGAGAACGTTATAATTTGATCAAGATGCTGCATGAACAAACTAATCGAAACACTAAACTCAAATGTCCTTCCAATTAACTCTGATCTACTTCTTGAATTATTTCATAATCTGGATTTTAGCTAACTCTAAGTTTTGAAAATACAGATACACCCATGGTTATCTACCTAATCCTTTGCTAGGGCATTCCTACCATCATTATTTGTCTAGCTTTTACCTAATTTTGTTGGGTTCGGCTTCCAGTCCAGTTAGATACATCTGAATATCAGTAATTTACGGGGAGTCACTGCCTGTCTGACCTCCACAAACCTGTTTCTAAATACTACAATATCCCTTGGAGTACCAAGTTAGTAAATTTGGCCAGGGTATTCCAACCATTATACAATAGTGAATGACTCATTTTGTTTTCATTTAAATCTTGTTCGTAAAGTTATATAAAACTACTCCATATTTAAACTTGGAATTACCATTTCGTTGCCTATCTAGTGGAGTAGTCGAAAGTAAAATTGAACTGTCAAATGTTACGCTAACGAAAGCGAGTCCAAACAACGATTTATCTTCACTAAACCTGATCTGAACAATCGCTATGTATGGATGAGGTTATACTGCGAGCAAAAAGGGTTTAACATTGCTGAGTATATGATATTTGTTAGCGGTTTACACAGCTATACTACCATCGCTTTAATACACAGTATAACCTATCGTCAATGACGTCTTTTACAAATGGCCTTCGCCCATATTTCGATGGACTTCTGTCTTTAAGCCTCATACTATCATTAGATGATAGCATTACAACTTAATAAGACAATCACTGGCATTTCTTTCAGCTTTCTGCTGGCGGGCTCTGCTCATTATCTTCTTGGCGTTAAAGGTTTCTCAATTTTACTTACATGACATGACAAGACATGCTTGATCAAATCAGCCTAGTCCATCTCTCTTTGAAAGGGCTCAATGCGCGTTGGTGTATGCCATTTATATTAGAATTACTGGTTCCAAGATATGCAGTTTTCTTTCATCGTGTTTAGGTACTAAGTATCTGCTAGAAATTAATGCCATCTAAATTCAAACCGTTATCTCAGTTACATACTTAGTCGCGTATTTTTCCATCAACATCATCATTTCAGCCGAAAGAAGTTCACTGCTGGACATAGGCCTCCCCCAAGGATCTCCACGACAACCGGTCCTGCGCCTTTTGCATCTGTATTTTTCCATATCTCCTTGCATTTCATGTCAACTTCAAAAATTTAACTATAATTCCCTTGTACCTCTTTCCGCCAACAATGCAGCCAATCCTGTCACGGACGTACTCGCTACGTGCACAATGAATGCGTAGGAGCTCATTATACATCCGTATTGATAAATAAAACACGGTACCTCCCATACCAACGGAGAAAGTGTCGTGAACTTGATCTTCGTATGGTTTCGGTAGATATGCGCTACCGCAAACGTGAATGGGTTTTGTTAAGGCGTTAAACACTTATACAATTTATGGGTTGGCATTTTTGACGGCGAATTTCGCTTGATGGTATTGTGGGTTTTACAAATGCGAATTTAGAATGAGAATATCGCGTTGTGAGTGACATAATGAGACCACAACACGTCTTCGATGTCTTTTCGCTCATTAAAAGTTTTCTGTTGTTTCCCTGCTGTTATTATCTAACATCGGTCTATGCACTTTCTATTTGATTTTTATTTTGTTGCTAACTGATGTAGGTATGTATCTGATGCATTGTGTCTTTTAGAAAGTGCTGAAAAAAATTCTTTTCAAAATTTTCTTTCTTTTTTTGAGCCTTTTCCTTATCCCAAAATTTTGGGTGTGCTTGCAGCATATTTTCTTGTTACATAAATCATCTCAATAGTCGATGCTGATATTTCCACATACAAGTTCTAAAAATTACTCCCTTAATCCATTTACGTTGACACGTTATCGTAATCATAACTGTTGACATTCTTTATGTTCTGCCTTTGGTGTGCACGTATCTCATTAGCGAAATTATTTGTAAATTATTTACATTACTTATTTATTACATTTGTAAATACTATTCTGTAAATCTATACTAATATATAAAGCTGAAGAGTTTGTCTGTTTGTTTGTTTGTTTGTGCGCGCTAATCTCGAGATCTACTGGTCCGATTTGAAAAATTCTTTTTGCGTTGGATAGCCCATTAATCCAGGAAGGCTTTAGGCTATATAACATCACGCGGTGACCAATAGGAGCGAAGCATAAATAACTTCACGCGAACGAAGTCGCTGGCGGCCACTAGTATCCTATAAAGTGTGCGTGGAGTGAGTTGTGATTTCAACTAATGCTAAGAGGGACGAAAGGGACACATCACACAATTTTTTTTAATACACGGTGGAAATTACTCCTGTGTCGTGGGATCGTTTACAAACACTTCAACTCGCATACATAAACAGCTAGATCCGGAACAACTACCTGTAGGCTATACAAATATTTGTTGTATGCGGGAATCAAACCCGCAACACGCAGCGCAGCATTCGATTGCTCAGACACAGCACCAATTGTGTCATAACTATTGACAGCTCACTCTAAGTCCACTTTACCTACCCATTACAGTACCCATTTACAAATCTCTAATAAATAACATTATTCATTCAAAAGAGACAGCTTGCGACTACCAATCAGCTTTTCCCTGGTTTTATAAAAGATGTTAATGCAGCATTATCTTTTGGAAAAGCAGGGAAACTCAAATGAACTGTCGAGAAAGTCAAAGAGAGATGGGCGAAATTGTGATGGGCATACGTGTAAACGATATTCTATCACCGACCAACGGTCATTAGCCTATTACTATGCAAACCGCGACACCTTGAGTGTTAGTGGTAGTGACCACGTAGACGCAATGGCTTTTATTGATACTAAGCTAGTTTTTTTCGGGGTGGAAATCCTCATAGGATGTCCGCCGCCCTAGGGTGGGCGACGGGGTCTGTCAGACTTTTACTGACTAAAACCACCCCGGTGTCTCTTCTATCACGAGCGCGCGTGGGGCCGCGGGAGTCTAAATTCTTCCGCAGCCCCACACTCTCGTCCTGGCCCGATCTGTCCGGGCTTCGTCTCCGGCACGGGGTAGTGGGGTGTTAAGCTACCCCGTGCATCGCCTCAGAGGCGCACGCTGACACTCGCGCGCGCCACCGCCGCGGGGTCCATCGAATAGGGGGCGGGGACTTCCCCATGTCCCTCGCCCCTGGACCCATTCATGGGGGGCGGAAGAGGGCGTTATCCGCCCTTCTTCGGCGCCCGGTGCGTCTTCTGCGGCTCGGGAAGGGAGTTGAGATCTCCCTCTCCCATTCCGCAGCTTCCTTCTGCGACATCACGTCCTCGCAGAAGGACACCACCGCGTCCCACGACTCTGCGCTGCCAGCCATCCTCCGCACTACTGCCGGCAGCGTCAGGTCGCCTCCTACTTCATTTGTGAGGACACGGCGCTGCTCCTCCCAAGCTATACACTCGGAGAGCGTGTGCTGCACCGTATCCTCCCCGCATTGGACGCAGTGGTGGCACCGAGCGTCCGGCTCCCTGCCTAGGCGACACAGGTACTTGCCGAAGCAGCCGTGCCCCGACAGCACCTGCGCCACCCTGAACGACAGGGAGCCATGCCTTCTCCCGAGCCAGTCGTCGAGTACTGGCCGGATCGCCTCGACGGTAGCGAGGCCGGCGGTAGGGCGCATAAGCCTCTGCCGCCAGTCCGCCACCAGGACCTGACGGAGCTCCCCTCGGCGCAGCTCGATCTGCCGCTGCGCCGGACTGGAGCCCCGTGTCCGCTCTTCCTCACGCCATCGGTATAATGACGCGAGTACTTTCGCCTCTAGGTCCCAGGGCGGGGATCCGGCCAGGACGCAAGCCGCCTCGTAGGAAATCGTGCGATACCCGCGGACGACCCTGGCGGCCATCGCCCTCTGCGGCTTGCGCAGAATGGCGAGTGTTCCGGCCGTCAGGTCCATCGCCCACACAGGGGCCCCATACAGGGCCATGGACCGCACGATTCCCACGTATAACCGCCTACAGGCGGCGCTCGGGCCCCCCATGTTGGGAAGCAACGTTGACAGCGCGGAGGACAGTTTGCCTGACCTAACTACTTACGACAATAACTAGAACTGAAAGAGGTTTTTTATACCTTATGTATTAAAATAAAGACTTTTTTATAAATTATAAACTAGCGCTTGACCGCAATCCCGCCTGATGGTAAGCAGTGATGCAATCGTTGATATACAACAATGTAATGTAATTAACGCACACCCTCAAACTCCCGAATTTGAATATTATACACACATCAAAAGTGTCTAGGGATCAAGCATTTTTATGCGGATTTCTTGAGATTGAGATGTGGCTTTGTAATAAATTTATGATTTTATAAATTTATATGGATCCTTTTTGGTGCATTTCATAATTTGAATCAGGAACTGTGAATCAAATTCGAGTAAAGATGAAAATCAGCTGTCAATATTTTCCCTATAAAAACATACAACGCATTGAAGACATTATTAGTGCTACTGTTTCCCTACTACTGATTAAAACCAACGTTATTATGGAGCGGCGACGTCATTTAAGCAGGGAAGAAATGCTCAGAGCCGTGGGAATGATAGAAGCTGGTTCCCAGCAACGTACTGTGGCTTTAGCTCTGAATACAAGTCAGAGTGTTATCAGTCGACTTTGGACACGTTACCGAAGCACTGGTACCGTGGCTGAGCGCCATGGAGGACGGTATCGCTGCACCACACGGAGACAAGACCGATACATTCAAATCTTAACTCGAAGAGCTCCAGCAATAACCGCCATGATGTTAGCCGTGAGGCTTCATCACTCTTCAGGGAACTTAATTAGCGACCAAACAGTCAGAAACCGCTTGCATGAAGTGAACCTTCATTCCCGAAGACCGCTACGGGTACCACCTATAGCAATGCACAATCGTAGGATTCGATATCAATGGGCTCTTGAACACAGAAATTGGGCGGAAGAACAATGGCGTTTCGTGTGCTTTTCTGATGAGTCTCGTTTTGGTATGAGACCGGATACAAGACGTATACGACACTGGAGAACCCCTGGACGCCAACAGCGATTAAAATCCTGCCAGGAAGTCCATCCTTATAGTGGTGGAACCATCATGGTATGGGCGAGTATTTGGATCGGCGGAAGAACTGAGTTGATTTGGATCAGAGGCAACCTCAACGCTCAAATTTATGCTGAAACGATTGTATCAGACGTCATCGTTCCTCTACAAGTGCAAATCGGTCCCTTATTTCAGTTAATGCATGATAATGCACGACCGCCCACCGCAAGAGTTGTAAGACAGACTCTCGCCGCAGCTAACATCAATGTCCTGCCCTGGCCTGCTCAGTCGCCAGACTTGAACCCGATTGAGCATGCATGGGATATGCTACAGAGAAGAGCTCTGCCGAATATGGAGGGTATCCAGTCGCAAGAAGACCTTTTTTTGTTGTTGCAACGAGCATGGGCGGCCATTCCACAGCGTGATTTGGATGAACTCATTTTGAGTATGCCAAACCGATGTTCTTGTGTTGTTAGTGTTCGCGGTAGAAACACGGATTATTAATTGTTTACGTTACCCAATAAAATTTTAGAGAAAACTGTTATTTCAGTCTTTTTTTCGAACTTTTGTGTTAGTGGTTCAAATGTCAAATATCCCTTTATTAGGAAAATGGCAAATTTCTTTATTAATACAAAGGTGACTTGGTTTATCGTTACTGTGACAAACGAAAACACTTTATTTGATGAATCCTTAAAGAAAATTTTAATTAATATCAATCAGGAGAAAAGTTATTGCAAAAATATATGTTGATCCCTAGACACTTTTGATGTGTGTATTATCCATACTAATATTATAAATGCGAAAGTATCTCTGTCTGTCTGTCTGTCTGTCCGGCTTTCACGCCAAAACTACTGAACCGATTGTAAAGAAATTTAGTACACAGATAGTCTAGAGCCTGAGAAAAGACATGGGCTATAAAACATCCCGCTATAACCAATAGGAGCAGAGCAGGAACAAAAAATGTTGCGGAAACGGGAGCAAACGCGGATGTACTACATATTGCTCCCATTATTTTAACAGGCGCTTATTTTATATCAACTGAGCTCATTCGGCTAGAAGGTTAGGTACGCGGGTGAAACCGCGGGGCACAGCTAGTAATCATAATACATACACTCAATTTTTTATTTGATATGTATGTGCATTGTTATTTATTAAATTAGTTATACCAATTCTTGGAGAACGAAGACCTTTACTTTCTTGTAATAAGGTTTTTTCTTTATTTTGTATTGAGTGATTAAATTTGTATGAATACAAGTGAAACTGCGATTTTAAGCAAGTCTGTATAAATAACAGGGTTAATATGACAATAATTTCTGTAAATTTAATTATTTTAAGGATAAAAACTTACCTTAGTATTTTAAAAAAGATATAAACCGATTCAGTAAACTATTCTGAACAAACTGTTTTCAGGAAGTGCCTTGATTAATTTATATGGTGTATATGGCGCCGTGGACTTTATTGTAGAACTATATTATTAAGGCTGACACATTGCCCTACATTACATAATTAGCCTATAATGGTCCCACTCCTGACACAGGCCTCCTCTTGATGAGAGTGAGTGGGCCGTAATCTACCACGCGAGCCCAGTGCGGGTTGGTAGATGTCACATGTCTTCGTAGTTTTGCCTCTAGGACTTGCCGGTTCCCTCACGATTTCTTTCGCCGTTTTGAGAACAGTACCTAGAGTTGAAATAATTTACACAAAGTAAACGCCTGACGGGTTCCGAACCTACCTCCTACACCTTGTATGTCGGTATCCCACTAGGCCACCGCTGCTCCAATGAAACTTGACGGAACGTTAATGTTAAAGCTGGTTACATGATATGAGAAAAAAACCCAATAATTTGCATAACACCTATAAGTGAAATGTATTTACCATAAAATTCTCGTCAGAATATCCCATTATGACACGTTTAGCCAATTGCAACCTTATTAATTAACACAAAGAACTCGAATCCAAATGAAAGTGTATCTGGAGAAGTGAGGTAATCAGATCTATTGTTTATTTTTTATTCTCACGATGAAGATAGAATGTTTATTGTTGGCAACACCGATTTGATATTCAGTTTTTTTTTGCTCTGGCAACGAATGCAAATGCGTGGAACCGCGAAGTGTTGTAATTACTTACCTACATGATGTCATTAATCTTAAGATATTGTCAGATGATGTTCAATTTCCATTGCATTTTTTGTTCTGCAGATACATCATTTTATCTCAATTAAGACAGAGATGAATGGAATACAATAAGATGTTTCCTTTACAGTTAAAGTTGGTAGAACAATAATTTCTGATGTCAAAGATTATAATTAATTGCTGTATGATGAAAGTGAAACAGACTGATAATATTATAGACTAATTACTTTATAATTAAATGTATTTAACTGTTAATTAGACTTTACATATATTAATGACATCTATCTATCGTTGATCTAACTTTTTAAGACTAGGTTGGAACCAGTAAGTAGGTACGTAAATTATAAAAGACTAGCTTTCCGCCCGCGGCTTCGCCCGTGTGGAGTTCGGTTATATCGCGCTTTTTAGATTTCCCTCGGGAATATCACATTTTTCCGGGATAAGAAGTACCTACCCTATTATTTTATCCGGACTTCTAACTTTAGGTCTGCAAAATTTCAAAGCAATCGGTTCAGTAGTTAGGGCTTCAAAGCGGAACAAACAAACAAACAAACTCACTTTCCCATTTATTATATTAGTAAGGATAGTACCTATTTTTTGTGTTTGTATTTTATTTGTCACCTATGGTTCCTAGGTACCTACATATTTTAGTGGTTAAATATTTGACTGAGCTGGGCTGCGTATTGTTCTGGGTCTGATTGTTTGTGAAAAAAACGTACCCACGATACAGGAGAAAAGTCAAGTCTGAGGCAATGATTAAAAAAAATGGGCTTTAGTAAACCTTGCTTTTTAAAAGGTGTTTATTAACTAACGGTTTGAATGTATTCATCTGATTCCTGTTAGATTGATGGCTGTTGACAAAATCAAATTACCACAGTTTATCAGTCTTCCCAATAACAGCACTATAACGGTACCGACAAAGCGACCTCTACGGCAACAATTTACCTCAATTATAACAATAATATCAACACAATTATCTTCTACAACTGTTGCCCACGACTCCGTTAGCATCAATTTCTGTTATGATCGCAATTAAGAAATTTTATATCATACTAGCTTTCCGCCCGCGGCTTCGCCCGCGTAAATTTCGGTTATATCGCGCTTTTTAGATTTCCCTCGGGAACATCAAATTTTTCCGGGATAAAAGGTAGCCTATGTCCTTTCTCAGGGTCTAAAGATGCTTTCCGCCTGCGTCTTCGCCCGCGTGGTGTTCGTTATATCGCGCTTTTTAGATTTCCCTCGGGAACATCAAATTTTTCCGGGATAACAGGTAGCCTATGTTTTTTCTCAGGGTCCAAAGATTGTCTGTGCCAAATTTCATCAAAATCGGTTGAGAGGTGTAGGCGGGAAAGCGTAACAGACAGACAGACAGACAGACAGACAGACAGACAGACAGACAGACAGACAGACAGACAGACAGACAGACAGACAGACAGACCGACAGACAGACAGACAGAGTTACTTTCGCATTTATAATATTAGTATGGACTAGCTTTCCGCCCGCGGCTTCGCCCGCGTAAATTTCGGTTATATCGCGCTTTTTAGATTTCCCTCGGGAACATCAAATTTTTCCGGGATAAAAGGTAGCCTATGTCCTTTCTCAGGGTCTAAAGATGCTTTCCGCCTGCGTCTTCGCCCGCGTGGTGTTCGTTATATCGCGCTTTTTAGATTTCCCTCGGGAATATCAAATTTTTCCGGGATAACAGGTAGCCTATGTTTTTTCTCAGGGTCCAAAGATTGTCTCTGCCAAATTTCATCAAAATCGGTTGAGAGGTGTAGGCGGGAAAGCGTAACAGACAGACAGACAGACAGACAGACAGACAGACAGACAGACAGACAGAGTTACTTTCGCATTTATAATATTAGTATGGATTTTTGGGTAACTTGGGTAACTTTATCCGTTTACGTAGCGCACGCAACGGAAGTACAAAGATGAATCATTTTCTCCGTTTTATCCACATTTACCGCTGATTCTTCGATCCTATTGGTTGCAGCGGGATGTTATATAGCCTAAAGCCTTCCTCGATGAAGGGGCTATATAACATAAAAAATTGTTTTCAGTAATTCTTGACATTAGAATAAAATAGAATACTCTTTATTCATCATTCTCCTGCCCTTATACATAGATTACATTACTTAGATTACCTTAGATTAGAGAATCCATACTAATATTATAAATGCCAAAGTAACTCTGTCTGTCTGTCTGTCTGTTACGCTTTCCCGCTTAAACCTCTCAACCGATTTTGATGAAATTTGGCACAGACAATCTTTAGACCCTGAGAAAGAACATAGGCTACCTTTTATCCCGGAAAAATTTGATGTTCCCGAGGGAAATCTAAAAAGCGCGATATAACCGAACTCCACGCGGACGAAGCCGCAGGCGGAAAGCTAGTATATATAAATATAAAGATTTTACAAAGGGTGACACAATGGGCGGTCTTATCACTAAGAGGGATCTTTGGATGGAATACTATATTATCGCGCTCAATTAAATAAACTCTACAGATTTATAATATTAGTAAGTATAGATTTCCAACACCCACACTTCATTTACGATACCCATACAACGTGTGGGATGTCGTAAACGTATCAATAACAGTAAAAGAAAGTAATAAATATAATTACCACACTTTTCTCTCAATGACGTAATAGTAATTACGTCAAAACATCACGGTCCCTTCAAGACGTGTGATTATCACGTCGAGCCGTCAATCATATATCAATAGATTGATGCACTAGTCAATCAAATCTGTTGGTCGGCCCATTGTGGATTATGATGGTCAATTGATTAGACGAAGATTTAGTATTGAATGGTAACGTGAATTATAGAACAGCTTGCGTTGATTGATAAATTTTTAAATAATTGTTTTAATTATTTACCTTAAGAAATTTATTGGCCTTGCATGTTTTTGGTATTTCATAATATTCATCATTTCGAAGCATATTGCTCATCCATTGCTCCATGTGTTTGAAAAGTGTGTCTGCTTAACAACGTAAAGAACGCAATGAAGTTGAACTGTCAATATTAAACCCATTGCTACTGATAGTCTGATCTTCTAAAACTGTATCTGCATTCATTTTAGCAGCATCGTCTTTTCCATCTACATGCCTTGCGTTGCAATTAATGTCAGCATTAAACACCACCTATCAATCATCGATATCTTTCATGTCTTTTCGTTCTCTTAACACATCATTAGCCTTCCCCATAACTTCTGTTTTATAGTTAACAGCACAATCTTCTACAAATATAAGTATGCTGGAAGAAATTTCTTAAGAACCGGAACCTTTGTAGGTACTCAGATCTTCATTTTGTCTTATCCTTATGTATTTTATCGTGTGTACATAAATAATAAAATAAATAAAAGTGGATAGGTAGTTATCAATTTTAATAGCATCCAAAGAATTTGTCATCTCGATGACTTTTTTTTTAGAATGGCAAATCATCAAACGACCGCTTCCGCTCTAAGCGGAGCGGAAGGGCGTGTCAGACTTTTACCGACAAAAATCCACCCGTGTTCCTTCATTTACCTATGTGCAACAACGCGCCACAAAACGATACACCATAGGTACACCATCAGCCTTCCCCATAACTTCTATTTTATACTTAACTTCAAAATCTTCTACAACTTCAGGTAGTGCGCTTCATTTAATCTTTACTCCTATCTTCCATGTGTACCCATCATATCTTTTCATTCTCATAACACACCATACCATCAGCTTTTTCCATGACACTGCTCATCACTTTCAATTACTCCAAACACGGCACCATCTCTATCCACTATAAACTTTACTTTCATTTTCGTGACTCATGGTTTGATTATCATTCGCTTTAAAAACGTTCAGGAGATTATGATTATGCGATAGAGATAATGGAATGAAATTAATGCGATGGGGATAACTGTTTTTATGTTGTTAAATTGTAAGAAATAGCGAAACATGAAAACAATTAACGTTAAACAAAGAAAAAACACAAAAAAATAACAATTTGAGGGTAAATATGCATCATATTCACGTAAAACGGCCATTATTTCACATAATGCTACCACCTTATGCGAAATAGAGCCAAAAACGCTGGTTTTCACAGCGGGTTATGATATCATCTGATAATAGTTTCCTCCCGTTGCGTTAGATGAACCTCAACTTTAATTATTCCACGTAATTATTATTAATTGTTCTCTTCATTGCCCTCTCTTGCATTTATTTAAGGTAGGCGCCCCCTATCAGCTGTAATCTAATTGTATTCATATTATCTTTCCTTATCGATTATTATCTCATCCAATTGCCAACCCATGGGACTATGACATTGATGAACAGTGATTGGACCTGAGTCTCCACCCACACTTATGCAATAAAATATACTCACAGCCTCAGCTATTGACTGCCATAACCGATATTCGGTCTAAAAGACTATTATTATCTTTCATTATAATTTCGTGTACAGCTTCAAATGGAACAAATTTTTGATTCTGATTGATATCAGTCTGTATACAACCTACCCTTATCAAAGTCACTCAAAGCACCATGATTGTAAAAGATCGAGTTTAAAGGTTATATAAAGTTCAACAGACCAATGCAAGGTTCAAGTTTTTTATATAAAAACGTGAAAGAAAAAAGAACACACGCTATCCGTTTATGACTTATCTACACCCGAACGTAGGTAGGCGTAAAAATTACCGTGACCGTAGTCAAAGGCGCCGGAATCATGTTCGAGGCACCCATTATACAAGGCGGTGCATTGACACCAGCCATCTGAGTAGCTGACCTTTTGTATCCTTTAATGTTAGAACAGGCAGCCTAAAATATGATACAGATATGTAATGATGATACTGAAAAAGGTAACTGAGTTCTAACAGAATGGTGTAGGCGGAATATTTTTATACATCTATGGATTGAACCCTGTTAGTATCATATGCCAATTGATTCTCGCATAAGTGTAATATGAGCCATATTATACTTCGTACGCGGATAACTATCATGAATCTGCCTTGGCTTTTCCCAAGCACTTAGGAATCGGTTTCCAGTTTAATAAAATACAGATTAATATCAGTATTGTACATGGATTGACTGCTTCTGGCCTCCACAAAGCAGTGACTGGATAACTGCGATTAAAGCAATGTAACCCGTAATCAGAAGTGTACCAAGCTTTGAGGAACTTTGGCTGTTAAAACGTAACCATGTGGCCTAGTTTAGGAGGCATCAATTCGTTCCTTAATGTTATAAAACTCTATTGCATTATAGATTTTTAATCCTGCAGGGTAATTGCGTTGTTATGCACTATCAGTAGCAATGGGCTTCATTTTGGTGTTGCTGAGCGACAAAACCTGGATATTCTGGTGAGTTCCATTCGATCCTTCTATCCATCTTCTGTAATATGCTTGGATTAAGAATTTCTCAGTAAGACACATTAGACACAAACATATTTTTTGGTACCAAAAAATATGTTTGTGTATTGTGATAATTTGGCGGTTTGATAAATTCCTTCGATAAATGGAACTGCGTCACGAGGCGCGTCTTACTGAGAAATTCTTAATTCAAGCATATTACAGAAGATGGGTAGAAGGATCGAATGGGACTCACCAGAATATCCAGGTGTTCTCGCTCAGGCTGTTGTGTAGGTGTCATTTTGACAGTTCTACAAAATTCATTGTGTCATTTACGTCGTTCAGCAGATAAATTTTTCGAACATATAAAGTAATGAACTAGTTTCAAACTAATTACTATTGATTGTAATAGTGTAGGGTAGGGTGTAAGTCTAACTGCAAAGCTTCGATGTCACCTTCGGGTTGTGGAGGTCAGACGGCAGTCGCTTCACGGAAAATATCGAAGCTTAGCCAAATCAACAGTTAGACTGGTAAAGCGGACCCCAGACTCCAAAGCTGAAAGAGCTTCGGATGCGACTGGGATTAACGCTGAGATGATGATGAGTGTAGGGTAGGGTACCCGAGAGAAGTAAATGCTATTATCAACGTATGAACGACAGCAGGTCCAGCTACCCAACAACTGTCAAATATTCCCAATCAACCTTGAGCCTTAATGCTTTAGAGGTTGGAAAAGAAGTTGAAAATCTAACAAAGAAATCTGAAAAATTGTAGTAGCTAAATCTGTACCTGATGTCTGGTGAAGCCGTACGGAGGACGGGTCTGAGCAGTTGTGTTGCGTTGTGGGACGGGTGCGATGCGCCAAATGTTGTTGATTTGGGAGTTTGGTCGTGGAGAGTCTCCAGATCCATCTCCCTCTAGCGCAGCATCGTTTGGTCGTGTCGTGTTGGTCTTGGGTTTAACATTGCATCACGTCGCTCAACTGCCGTTATCCTTCCTATTCCTAAGTTTTTTTAAGTGAATAGGCTTAATAAACTAGTGCGCTTTATCATCAACGATTGTATCACTGCTTACCATCAGGCGGGATTGCAGTCAAGCACTAGTTTATAATTATTTAAAAAAAAAACATCAAAACAAACGGAACAACACTTTTACCATCGAAATAGACAGTAAAATTCACAAAAAGAAAGGAAGCTGCCATCATACAAAACAATGAATTGTTGCAAGTACTAATCATTTCCTAGTGAAGAAGCCATTGTGTCGTTGTGGTCGATAGAGCGATCTTTTGTAGGTTTTTAGTTAAACTGTCTCACAGTATGATAATAATCTTAATTAGATTGGAGTATTGAATCATTTCTGCTAATACATTTGTATCATGAGTTATGTAATACGCTTGTTATTTCGTTCAGTTATTACAATGAATGAATTGTTTGAATATTTTTCTTAAATTTTCTTCCTTTACACTTATATCAGCTGCGCGATACACCAGTGTAAGTTTCGATTCCGAGGGAATATCGGGATAAAATATATCCTGTGTTATTTCTGGTCCTGTATAGTTATGTACTATCTGTGTGTCATATTTCAACCAAACATACATAACAATATTTACATTTTTGCAATTGATGGTATTTTTGACAGATTGAGACTAATATTAGAATCCGAAACCTCCTAAAATTTCAGGAATTACCTCTATGTAGGGAAGTATTAGAGGAACAATGCCTGGTGTGTAAGTGAACTTTTATTTACTTTCAATAGAATGAAGAAGACCTTCATTCAAAAAAAGAACAGAAGATAAACATTAGTCCTGTCAAATTAGTCAGCGCCTGGCGTATTTTGACGTATTTTTAGACGCCATGTTTTAATCACGTCTAAACTGTCAGATGGAATGTCTTAATTTGACAGGACTAGGTATACTAATATTTTATCTGATGTTCGAAACTTTAAATTAATTTGGTTAACAAGGGAATCGGGACCAATGTTTGTAAACACCTTAGCTACATCAAATGAAAACTCACAAGGCGGTGAGAATTCGCGCATTTGCCCATGTATAATAACCCTTACATTGACTTGATGTCTGACATTAGTAGCAATTTGTCAGGTCGTGGGAATGGGAGGGACGGGAAAAACGTGGTGAAGATAATTATGTGGTGATCTTGTTTACTTTGGATTATAGGGAAGCGGGTTAATACAACATTGTTGCCAAGTAACTTGTATTTAGTTGATTACTGAGTGCGGATCGATGAGAAGTAGTCTGGTATGCTTAGTTTCATTTTGTTAAAGCTATCGTTGTTGTATGGTTTGGTTTGTTCCACGGTATCTTATACTGTGTCAGTGGAAAAAAAATTGTCTGTCCTTGTGTTGCCATGTCAAAAAAGGAAAGTTAAATTTAGTTTAGGTTAGGTTACTACTAGGGTTGTAACGGAGCTTCGCCTCTGCTTCCGTTACTGCGGAAGTTCCGCAAGAAATCGTATCTTCGCTTTCGCCTCCGCTACCGCACAATTTTTGCGGAGTTATAACGGTGGTTTTTTTACGTATTATAAAATAAATAACGCGCAAGCTGCGACGCTCGACAACCGTCCGACCGCGTTTGAGCGCGAAATGGTCAAGAATCAACGTAGTAGTGTGAGACGGGAATACGGCAAATACAATTTGTTTCTCCTTAATTTTCATTACTAGATGGTAATATTTTTTTTTGGAGAACCTTGGGGGAGGCCTATGTGCAGCAGTGGACGTCTTTCGGCTGAAATGATGATGATGAATGAACTAGCAATATCTTTCAAAATGATAAAGATTGTGATTGGTATTGTATTAAGCAATCAAGGTGCTGGTTCACCAATAATTGAAAAGCCTTTATTTACTAAATTGTTACAACTGATTGCGACGCTACACATAGTCGCCGATAGCACTGAATAAAACACCACCAACCAGACAGTTTAAAATGAAGCCATTTCTTAATAAAAATAATTATACAAATAATATAGAAACTGCTTATACTTTTTTGCTGTACTGGTCGAAACAAAACACTACTTATAATATACATGTAGGTAATAAACATAACGTCGATAATACAGATGTAATAAGATTCACAAGCACCTTGCATGTGTATAAATGCGTGTCACAAGTTAGCGACAGCACGCAAGTCAGCGGCAGCACGCAAGTCTTGCACGCGAGTCTGTACGCACCCTAATGGTATGAGCAGTAGAAACTATGATTAGTGGTCGACTAGGAAGAGATTACGCTAAAATTATAGTTACGTTATGATAATGTTATGTAAAGTAGAAAGATCTGTTTTATTGAAGAAGAGTGACAGGTTATATTGAGAAATTAAAGTAGGATAGGGTTTGTAATTGATCCAATAATTACTTACTTACCCACGTTTTAATTATTTTATTTGAAGGAGTACTTAATTTAAGTGCTTCGATTTTAAACCTTATTGCCTACGTCGTTACATTTGATCCTTATAAACTTCAGGTGATACAGACGCTATCAGGTCAAACTACTCAAAACTGTAATTTTATTTTCTGATCAACCTTAACGTATTATTAACTTAACATAGTACCTACTTATTTCTTTAAAGGATTTACAACCTTATTGTTAATGAAATATGACAGATTGTAGCAGTTTCATATGCTGATGTGTGTTCATAATCAGTCTATAATGTTTTCATTGTTAGGAAACAGATCTCCTCTCGGTGAGAGGGCGTGGGGCCGTAATCCACAATGTGGAACCAGTATGAGTTGATAAATGCCACATACTTTCACATTTTTAGTTCAGAAGAGCATTAACAGCCTCCGTGGCGTAGCGGTAGCGGACGCGGCCGCTGGCAAGGTGGCGCGGGTTCGATCCCCGCACAGTGCAAGTATTTGTATGCATGAATATGAATACTTGCACTGGTCTGGTCGTGCCTCGGAAAGCACGTTAAGCCGTTGGTCCCGGTTGCCATACAAACATCTAGTGGCAGTCGTTACGGGTTGTTGGAGCCCTCGAAAGTCCAACAATTGATCTAACTGCAATGCTTCGATGTCGCCTTCGGGTTGTGGAGGTCAGACGGCAGTCGCTTCACGGAAAATGTCAAAGTTTAGCCATTTCAGCAGTTGGGCTGGTAAAGCGGACCCCAGACTCCAAAGCTGAAAAGGCTTCGGATGCGACTGGGATTAACGCTGGGATGATGATGATGAGTTCAGAAGAGCATTATTACATATAAGTTATGAGCATTGGTTATGAAATTATTTGCACAATGTTTATGTAACAACTCCCTGAACCATTACCTATCACGGTAGTTAGCACTGCTCTCTATAAACTAGATATATGTAGATGAAGCTAAACCAACTAGAATAGCACATTGCTTAACCCTGGAAGAAGTCTGCCTGAAGCCTGGCTGTTCCCGGCCCAACTTGGCCAGATGTGGGTATTCTCATGAACATAGATTCTGGTCAAAGCATAATTAAAACGCAATGGAATCATCAACGAGAAAAAAAAATTAAAGTTCTTGAGAGTTCTTAACCTAACTAACAAGTTACTAATTATTATTAAAGTCCATTTTGTAAGGTTTTAAAGATCGCCGCTTACAAGAAACCTTAATTGCAGTAATTACCAATTAGGTGTCTATAATTAAAAAAAACATTAAAATAAATGAACACACATATATTGCAAAACTATCACACGTATTGAGAAAGCTGTAGAACATTGTGTACTGTAACATTTACCGTAAAGGAACTGAAAATTTCATCACTTGCAAGTGAAGGCACACTTAGTGGCAAGCGCCTTTCAATTTCGAGAGTTTATACAAATACTATAACATTATGCAATGCTCACGCGCACTGCGATATTCGCGATGATATTCAGCTTCTGTAGATGAGCGAGTAATGAACAAGGTCAATAAAGTTGTTTTTTTATAATAATTATAAACTAGTGCTTGACGGCAATCTCGACTGATGGGAAGCAGTGATGCATTCGTTGACGGTAAAGCGCGCTAGTTTATTAAGCCACTTAAAAAACTTAGTGAATAGGAAGGAAGACGGCAGTTGAGCAAGGTGAAACCCAACAAGACGACCAACGATGCTGCGCCCGAGGGAGATTGATCTGGAGACCCTCCACGAACAAACACCCGACAGAACAACATTTGGCGCATCGTACCCAGCACACATCGCAACACAACTGCTCAGACCCATCCTTCGTACGGCTTCACCAGACATCATGAAGATCCGAACACGACGAATCGCTTGTCGGCAAGAATAGCATAAACCTATAGCAATATAAGTATTGATTTAGGATCTCCAACAAAAAATGTACATAATAAATACATGGTACATAAATAAATACTAAGTTTGTACTGAAAAGTTTATCGATAAAAAAATATAGCCCTAAAATTAATCACGCATCAAGCGCAAAAAATAGAACTATGCATTCTAAATCGAGGATTCGACAATAATCCATTAACCTTTAACCCGAGGAACTGTGAAAAACTGACAAACATTCGTTGCAAATCAACCGGAACGTGACTAATTCGTGTATAAAAACTTAAATGACTCTACGGAGCTGACGCAGCCGGAGTTTCGACGCATAAGTATTTCAGAACAAAGATATACTTACCGACCTTTTTGGTACTGTTACGGGCTAGGGGTACTTAAACGCCGGTTAAGGGTTACGAAGTTTATTGGCAACGAAGGTACAGTCGATTGTAGGCAATGACAAGTAGAATGTCGCTGACGTTGCACCGAAGTCTTTACTTATGTCCGCGAAGTCCGTGTTGTAAACACACAATAACAGTACAGATGTTACTCCACGTAGTACTCACAGTTCTCGTTACAGTTGTCGCAGTAGGTCTTCTTTAAGATCGCTTCTTAACTGTCGCTGTTTTCGTATCGCTAGTCGAGTGTAGACTGACTCTGCGTCGGCGTCGCGGCGCTTATATAGGCCAGCTGATCGAACATTCCAGAATCCTCTAGGCGTAATAATAATAGCACATAACTTCGAGGTCACTCGGAAGTACCTACGGTAATTCCCGGAAACGGGTTTCTAGAAATTTCGATGTCGACACTTTGTTGACAAAACTGTTGAGACCTGTACCATTCGATAGGCCATCCTAAGTCTAGTAATGCGTTTTATTATTGTACCTAGAAAATGTCTAGATCTGGAGGAATAGGACTTAAAAGTGACACACTGCATATCACGCGATATTGAACCTTATGCCATCGACATAAGGTCCATTCGTAACATTGCCCCCTTCTTAGTCATGCTCGTCCCGAGCATGATTTGATCCATAATAGCGAGCTAGGCGGTCTACGTGTACGATCTTCAGCTTCCCTCTAGGCCCTTTCTTAATCCTGTAGGTGACATCGTTTATTCTGGTTACTATCGTGTACGGACCTTCCCATTTGGCTTGAAATTTAGGACTCTTTCCTTTTCTCCTTATGGGATTATGTAACCATACCAAAGTTCCCTCTTCAAATCCGGGCACGTTAGCTTTGCGGTCGTATCGGATTTTCATTTTCTCACTGGTTTTCAGACCATTCTTTCTCACTAGCTCATGTATTCCATCTAATTTACGCCGTAGGTCGGCCACAAAGTCGACGGCTAGGTTAGGAGTATCGGGAGGTGTTCCGGTTAGTGCATCTATGGGTAGTCTAATTTCTCGGCCGAAGTTGACTTTCGCCGGTGTGCAATTTGTGCTATCATGTGTTGCAGAGCGGTATGACATTAAGAAGAGTGGAATGTATTGGTCCCAATCCCTCTGGTGTTCTTCCACTACTTTGGCCAAATGATTCTCCAACGTCTGATTGAATCTTTCGACCATTCCATCTGACTGTGGGTGATACGGTGTTGTACGAGTCTTATGTATCCCGAGTAGTTGGCAAATCTCTTGAAATAGTGAAGACTCGAAGTTTCTACCCTGGTCAGAGTGTAACTCCAAGGGAACGCCAAATCGACAGAACACCTCGTGAACTAGCTTTTTGGCGACTGTATGAGCTTCCTGGTTAGGTACTGCAAAAGCTTCTGGCCATTTGCTGAAATAGTCTTGCATGACGATGATATACCTATTCCCTTCTTCAGTAACAGGGAATGGCCCAGCTATATCGACAGCAACTCTTTCCCATGGTGCACCAACATTGTACACTTTCAGCCGACCTCTGGCTCTCGTTTGCGGTCCCTTTACTGAGGAGCAAGCTACGCATTTTCTACACCAGTCCTCTACGTCTTCGCGGCAATGCACCCAGTAGAATCTTTTTCTCACCTTCTCCAGGGTTTTCTTTACTCCTAGATGTCCTCCGGATACTCCGTCGTGCACCTGTCTAAGCACTGACGCGACTTTATCGCAGGGGACAACTATCTGTAAGGTGACCTCCTGTCCACTGGGTGATTCCCATTTCCTCTTGAGAAGTCCATTATCAATTATCAGGCTGTCCCACTGAGCCCAGTAACTTTTTACTGTTGGGCTAAGCGCTGATATTTCACTCCAAGCGGGCCTCTGGCCACGTTGCTTCCACTCGATTATTGCCTTCAGGTCACTGTCTTCCTTTTGTGCGTCTTTCAATGATTGATTATCCCAGTCTTCATCCAAAGCATTCACCTGGATAGTCCGCACGTTCTCTGTCTTTTCCTGTTTGCTTTCTTCACCTCGTTCCTTCCTCCCTGAAGTTATCTGGCGGCGGCGGTCCTTCTGCCTTGCCTTTTTCTCGAGGCGCTTCTTCTTACGCGCCTCTTCCTCGACTTCCTTGTCCCGCTTTGCGTCTGCCTCATTCCACGACATTCCGCGCGAGCGCTCTCGCTCTTGCTCTCGCTTTCCGGAACGTTCGTGTTCCCGGTCCTTGACGCATTCCCGCTCTCGTTCAGCGGGTCGCTCGCGGCGCTCGCTCCGATTGCTCCGCTCGCGCCACTCGACGCGCTCGCACGGGCGCTCGGGCTCGACCTTTGCGTCGCACTTGCGCCACGCCATCACCGCGGCCTCCTCACGTGACCAAGAAGTTCTTCCCTTAGCCTTCCTGGGACAATCAATTCGAATGTGCCCCTTTTCGCCGCACTCATAGCAAGTTGGTCCTCGTCGGGCTTTTATTTGTGCGGTCACTTCTCGAATACGGTCGTGTTGTGGGACATCTTGACGTACTGCTTCCACCTCCAGAGCATGCGTCAAAGCTGCCTTCAGGGTCTGATGGTGACCCAGACGTACAGCAGCCCTGACTTCAGCATCTCGAATCCCATCAGTAAAGAATCGCAGAGTAGTAGCGCCAATCAATCCCGGTGTTGATGCATACGCCTTCCGAACCATACGTTCTATTTCCGTGGCCCATTGTTGCAAACCCTCGCTGCTCTTCTGTGTGCGTTCGCGGAGTTGAGCCCTGTAGACGTGTTCCAGGTGTTTCTCTCCATATCTAGTCTCCAACGCTTCTAACAGACAGGCTAGGGTATTGCAATCGCCGGAAATATTCTCGAGGATTCGTACGGCATCACCACGCAAAGCAAGAATAAGGGCTGTTAGAGCTTGATCGTCGTCCCAATTGTTGCCTTTTGCGACCTTTTCAAACTGTAGACGGAAGGCCACCCATGACGTTGTCCCGTCAAAATGAGGTACCTTGAAAGTCGGCAAAGCACTGGGTACCGGTACCACACCTTTAATGACTCCTTTTTGTACCTTCTCATGCAGGAATTTTATTTCTTTCTCACACTCCATGATGGTATTGTCTAGTTTCTCCATACGCGCATCTTGTTTGTCTATACGCATGTCTTGTTGGTCCATACGGGCATCTTGTTGTGCTGTTTTTATTTTAAGCTCATTAACCTCTTCTTTGGTTTCTTTCCACTGTTTATTTAGTTCTAATACTAGTTGCTGGGATTTTGCCTGGGATTCATCTATTTTTGCTTGGGTTTCCACCTGGGATTGTTTTATTTGAGCCTGGGTTTTTTCTATATGTGCCTGGGTTTCTGCCTGGGATCTATCTATTTTTGCCTGGATTTCTGCCTGGGATTTTGCCTGGGATTCTGCCATACCTTTTATTTGCATCGTTAATTGAGCCAGCAACGCCGATAAATCGCATCCACTGCTTCCGGGAATAGTGGTGGTAGTAGGCGCACTTATAGGTGTTGCGACGGCCGCTTCTGTTTCGGGTGCAGGGACACTAAGCAATTCTTCCTCTTGACGCGCCAAATCCATCGCTGCTTGTCGTCGCGTGCGAACCCTTTCGTCTTCCCTTGGCGTGACCGGCATGCCGCTTCTGACACCAATTGTTACGGGCTAGGGGTACTTAAACGCCGGTTAAGGGTTACGAAGTTTATTGGCAACGAAGGTACAGTCGATTGTAGGCAATGACAAGTAGAATGTCGCTGACGTTGCACCGAAGTCTTCCCTTATGTCCGCGAAGTCCGTGTTGTAAACACACAATAACAGTACAGATGTTACTCCACGTAGTACTCACAGTTCTCGTTACAGTTGTCGCAGTAGGTATTCTCAAAGATCGCTTCTTAACTGTCGCTGTTTTCGTATCGCTAGTCGAGTGTAGACTGACTCTGCGTCGGCGTCGCGGCGCTTATATAGGCCAGCTGATCGAACATTCCAGAATCCTCTAGGCGTAATAATAATAGCACATAACTTCGAGGTCACTCGGAAGTACCTACGGTAATTCCCGGAAACGGGTTTCTAGAAATTTCGATGTCGACACTTTGTTGACAAAACTGTTGAGACCTGTACCATTCGATAGGCCGTCCTAAGTCTAGTAATGCGTTTTATTATTGTACCTAGAAAATGTCTAGATCTGGAGGAATAGGACTTAAAAGTGACACACTGCATATCACGCGATATTGAACCTTATGCCATCGACATAAGGTCCATTCGTAACAGTACATTATGAAATAGAGGCAGTAGGTAATGACTAAATTGACTTCAGGGTTGTCACGGTGGAAGACTAAAGAGTATCTACACTTTTATGCACTCTAGTTTACTCCTTTAAGAGTTCAGAGAGATGTAAAGGAATACTGGGTTCCGATAAATGAAAATAACTTTCTGTCTGTTACATTTTCACGACTGAATAGATTTTTATGGACGTCATACTGACGTCACACGAATTCTACTTCTCGTAAGCAGAATATACCGGCAATTAGTACCTATACATAAAACTTCCTAACTCCAACCGTTGGGCAAGTGCCCGCCAGCCATAACACCCGTCTGGTCGAAGGATTCTCCTTTCTGTGGAGGATGAGTGAAATTTAGTCCCTGTTCCTCATGTCTCCACAGTACCTAAACAGATAAATCATGACCTGCAAATATATGGGATAATATTTAAGCTGGTAGAACGTTCACGTCCGGCATCACCAAGCACAATCGTCCACCTGAAGGAAAACGGAAACTATTCACAACCGAATTATTAGGTAAAACTTTACATAAGTACCCTTAGTAACACCTTCAGCTAGTATAAATAAGGCAGGGCAGAGTGGAAGGGAACAGACCGACCTTCTGGAAGGTCCCGGTGAGGTGGACCGACCAAATCAAGGCGGCAGTAGGGGGACCTATTAATAAATGCTCCAAACTGTCGTCCAACAGGGATAGATGGAGAGAGATCGTACGGCGTGTAACATCAGTGTCTCGGATTCAGTCATAGTGACCACGACCGTTCTGTCAAGAGCGAAACGAAGAAGAAGAAAAAGAAGTATAAATAAAATACTAATAGTTTTAATTGGACCAAACCGTTGTTGCATTGCACATCTGTCCAGCTTTAATAACATATCATCAAAGTAAAGTAGTAGTGGCAATATGAGCTGTCAAAGGTGACCCTAAGACCCATTCTAAATTACCTGTCATTTTACTGAGCACTCCAATATGGGCCAGCTGTTATTACGTGTGTAATCTAATGACTGGCTAATATGAAGTAGATGTGATGCGCGGACGCAACTCATGTAATGATGTTACGTAATTGAGATGATTCTATATAAAAAAAAAAGTGTGGCACTCGGGGACTGCCGCGGTAAAGCTATTGCATAGCACTGTTTATCAACTTATGCAATTATAATTATTTATTTATTCTATTTATGCAGTATATTTTTTCCTTGTTCTTGCGCATGAGGACCTGGTATGTTAGCATATATAATAATTGTTGTGGTGTTATTGGATATTTGCAATGATCTTACGCATTTATGAGGGCCTGGTAGGTCAGCCTATATAATAATTGTTGTGGTGTTATTGGATATTTGCAATGTTCTTACGCATTTATGAGAACCTGGTAGGTCAACATATATAAGAGCGTGAGGTTTTTTCGTTACGGAATTTCTGGATTCAGTCCCCGCGCTCAAAGCCCGCGATAGAAGCTATGCAATAGCTTAAAAAGTTCACTTTATGCTTGGAAATATTACTTCAGGTCTTTTGAGTCTGTGGGCTTGGAAACTGCAGCTTTGGATTAACGTAGATCAAGAGCTAATTAATGGAAATTATTAGTCTAAAACTACACATGTACAACACGTAATGTAAATAACGCACACCATTAAACACACAGACACTCAATTAGAATACTATGTTATAATCATAATACATATCGACGCTTGAAAGGCAATCTTATCTAAGCGACAAAAATTCGTAAATTGAGTTATGTACACCAAACGACGCAGAAAAATCTGGCGGTTTGAATGGTGTATTAACTCACTTTACGAATTTTTGTCGCTTAGATATGATTGCCTTTCAAGCGTCGATATGTATATATGTACTGATTTTTTAATTTAATATGTATATGCATTGTTATTTATTAAATTAGTTATTTATAGTTAAACAATTCTTGGAGAACCTTCATTCTTGGAATAAGGTTTTTTCTTTGTTATAAATTGAATGATTAAATTTGTATCATCAATTAATATAAAATGCGTATGTTTGTATGTCTGTCTGTATGTATGTGCCCGAAGTTGCTCAAAACCCTCACCACTATAGATAATCATATAGATCTGGATGCGCTGAGTTCAAAAAAAAACACAAAAAAAAAAAACAAAGAATTTTGTTTTTGTCTCGGTCCTCAATACTTAAAACTGCTATTTAAAAAGTCTATACAAACAACAGGGTTAATATGACAATAATTTCTGTACTTTTAATTATTTTTGGGATAAAAAATACCTGTATTAAAAATGATATAAACCGATTCAGTACACGATTCTGAACAATTTTCAGGAAGTACGTTGTTTAATTTACATGTTGTATATTGCAAGTTATTAATATATCTTTGATATATCTGGGGACTCTGGATTCCCGGACCTTTGGAGACCAGAGTCAACTCGCAGAGGCCTCTTAGACGATTTTACTACTACTACTAGTCTTACAAATAAAACGGCATGTTAACAAAAGAAAAGGTTTTGAAATGACACATAGCAAAGTTGAGCACATTTTTAAAAGGTGAAAAGGCATCGATGCGCGTAAGCATGACCGACCCGACTGTAATAGTATATTGTTTTTTATTTTCTGTGTATTCTGTGTTTTTAATCATTTCATTTTTCACTTCTGTCCATCAGTCTCAAGACTGCTATTTTTTACATAAATAATTTATAGATATTACTAGCTTTCCGCCCGCGGCTTCGCCCGCGTAAATTTCGGTTATATCGCGCTTTTTAGATTTCCTTCAGGAACATCAATTTTTTCCGGGATAAAAGGTAGCCTATGTCCTTTCTCATGGTCTAAAGATTGTGTGCTTTCCCCCCGCGTCTTCGCCCGCGTGGAGTTCGGTTATATCGCGCTTTTTAGATTTCCCTCGGGAATATCAAATTTTTCCGGGATAACAGGTAGCCTATGTTTTTTCTCAGGGTCCAAAGATTGTCTGTGCCAAATTTCATCAAAATCGGTTAAGAGGTTTAGGCGGGAAAGCGTAACAGACAGACAGACAGACAGACAGCCAGACAGACAGACAGACAGACAGACAGACAGACAGACAGAGTTACTTTCGCATTTATAATATTAGTATGGATTTGAACACTTTGTTACATTTTTGAAAAAGCAGTTGGTTTTACTTTAAATGGGTAACGACAAATCTACAAAACGTGCTCAAACGGATTACTTTAACTAATCTCACAAATGAAGAGTCAAATGAAATGGAAAGACAGGCAAAGTCTGAAAGTAGGTCGAGTACCATATGCGACATCCTTCGAATTTCATTATAACTCACTGAGGTTAACCGGAGATTAAACTAAATTAAGTAGTCAGTCTAAGTACCTCGTTACAAATCAGAATGAAACATTTCAAACGCACATCATTCTCGGTGGTAGGCAACAACATCAGCCACCGGCATAAGTTACCACCCACCAGACAAAGTCTTGCCTCTGATGTCTGGTGAAGCCGTACGGAGGACGGGTCTGAGCAGCTGTGTTGCGATCTGTGCCGGGTACGATGTGCCTAATGTTGTTGTGTCGGGAGTTTGGTCGTGGAGTCTCCAGATCATCCTCCGGCGCAGGTTCGTTGGTCGTGTTGTTGGGTTAAACATTGCGTCACCTCGCTCAACTGCCGTCTTCCTTCCTATTCACTCAGTTTTTTTGAGTGAATAGGCTTAATAAGCTAGAGCGTTTTACCATCAACGATTGCATCACTGCTTACCATCAGGCGGGATTGCAGTCAAGCACTAGTTTATAACTATAAAAAAAAGCATAACATGATATCAACCATTGATTGATTGCGTCACATTAGGAACTTGTCCTGTATCGTACAAATATTGAAACTTACAAACAACCAGACCCGAAACCACTACCTGTAGGCCATACAAATATTTGTACCGAACGAGAATCGAAAACGCGACACACAGCGCTGCAGTTTTCTTCTTCTTAGCAGGGCCACTGCAGGACAAAGGCCTCCCCCAAGGCTTGGCAGGATGCAGCTTGGCGGCTTGCAGAGCGCAGTAATTTGACATTCCACAGGAGAATCGCTGCTGCCCGCTTCCCTGGTGTGATTTCCCTTAGTAGCCCCTTACGACACCCACAGGAGGATGGTACTATTCTAAGCCACTACCATACACAATACAGATACCATACGGGGTAGGCAGACTGTATCATCATCAATCTTTTTATAGTCCCACTGCTGGGCACAGGTCTCCTCTCGTACAGAGAAGGACTGAGCATAATAACCACGCTTGCTCAATGTGGGTTGACCGTATTGTACCTACTTATCTACAACCACATTTCTTGTTCTTTTTTGTTCATTAAAAAACACAAATCCAGACTCCGAGCTGGTACTGAGAAATATAGCGAAAAACTCAATAACACTTTACTTGAGCCGCGAATCAAGCCAGAACCTCGCGGTTAGCAGGAGCACCTACCACTACATGAAGCTCTCTAAATTCCTCATTTATCATTGATGACAACTAAAGAACTTGTAGATAGGGATTAGCAAATAAATAATTCATTGGGAAGGCAGGCTGTGCAGCTGTGGCAGTAAATTTATCTTTAAATGACGGATTAAACGAAGCAGCTGTTGAAAGGCCTTTAAATGGCTAACTCGCTATAGATAATCTTCTTATGGTTAGTGTAGATATCTGCTTAACTTTTAGTTGGTTCACCTTTTAAGGAATACTTAGTACTTACTTAAGATGTGTTTTTTAGTAATTGAGACGTGCGTGTCGATGATGACAAAGACTTCCGTCTTTGGACATAAGTTGATGGGTCATCATCATCCGAAAAGGCTTGTCCCAACTACATGCCATGGAAGTATAGTAGAAAGAGATACGTGGAGCCAACCTCAAAAAAGAGATATGGAAAGAAGAATTTATTACTATAATTTATAGAACTATTTATGTAACATATAAAATTCTCGTGCCGTGGTGTTTGTGGTTAAACTCCTCCGAGACGGCTTCCCGATTCTCACGAAATTTTGTGTGCATATTGGGTAGGTCTGAGAATCGAACAACATCCATTTTTTATCCCCCTAAATGTTAAGGGTAATCCACCCCAAAATTTTTGTAAAAGATCTATATCGCCCTTTACAGCACATGATTTAAATAAATAGTTTCAAAGATATTACAAATTAAAAAATTGTGGTGCGTCGAATTTGCGGCGGTACCAGCCGGTTGGGCGGCGGGCCGCTATGTTTTTCATACAACGTTAACAGTTATTTTGTAATGTATTTAGTATCAGCATTGCACCCGTGCGAAGCCGGGTGGGTCGCTAGTATTCTCTAAAAATACTGGTCACACTTGTCCCAGGCTGCCATCCCCCAGTGACACCCCAAACCAAGATAGATGCCCCACAAAGAGTGTTTATAATGTGTGTGTGTTTTTAAGTTTCAAGCCCTGGCCGGCGAATTAAAGCAAACCTGCAAGGTAATTGCGTAACACACTATCATTAGCAATGGGTGTCACTTTGACAGGTCAACAACATTCATTGCGTTATTAACGTTGTTTAGTAAACACATTTCTCAAACATATGGAGCAACGGATTAGCAAATATGCTTCATTATTATTCAAATTGGTAGTAATGTGTTACATAATTAGGGTGCCAGGTGTGTAGGCGACTACCTCCGAAGTCACCTGAGAAATGTGATTAAAAATTGGACTAATATGTTACTAAACTCTACAACGTCATTTTTACTTTATACCTGAATATAGTTTGTTCAGAATAAGGAACTGAATCGACTCCAATCATATTTACACCATGTTATATTTTTGTTGGGACAACCAAGTAAGATAACAAGCTCATGACTTTATCATTTTTCACGATATCTTTTTGAAATTTTGTACATAGATTCTTTACTTAAAAATACTGGACACGTGTTTCGCGTTTCGCATAAATAAAACTGAACGATGTATATCGACGCTTGAAAGGCAATCATATCTAAGCGACAAAAATTCGTAAATTTTGTTATATACACCCATTCGAACCGCCACATTTTTCTGCGTCGTTTGGTGTATATAGGTAACTCAATTTACGATATTTTGTCGCTGAGATATGATTGCCTTTCAAGCGTCGATATGTATAAATTAATATAAATTTCAGAAACAGAAACCGGACAATAGTCATATACCTAGCCGTTTTCAGTCTAACAAAGAAAAAAAACCTAGTGTGGCAACATTAAAAACAGTTCTCACTTTATTAAACTCACGCTAAATTTTGCAAGATTATTTCAATTCCCAAGCCGCTAAATACAGCACAGTATGGGAAAACGTTAATACAATAAAATGATGCAAAGCTCAGGAGAGTGGTAATATTTACCTATTGCGCAAACCAAGCCACAGACGTAAAGGTTAAACACAGCAATTATATACAGAGGAAAAGTGAAACGTACTTTCTTAGGCTCGTGCTTAAACCTAGTATGCATGTACAGATTTCAGCTGAGACAACTCGAAACTGTAAAATTTTCCCAATCAACCTTGGACCTTATTACTTTAGAAACAAAGTTTAAAATCTTACATAAATTTTACTGATTGTCTTAGTTTGGTGTGCGTCTGTGCTTACTGTAAAATCATAGGCACTAACTATATTGTAAGTACTTCGGAAATACAATTTTATGAAACTATATTTATACTATTAGCTTGCCAAAACTGGTTGTCAAAAGTTGTTGAAATAAACACCTATTTGATAACATGTTGTTTGGTCTTCTTTTTTTCTCTTACTCCTTAAAAAAGATAATTTGGTGTAAATTATACTATGACCTACATTGACAGTTGTTTGACTCAATTTTGCAAGTATTTTCACTGAGCACGGTTTGTGAAACATTTACACTCATTATTCCACTTTTGGGATGATGGCCGCAGGCCTGGCCGTAACGGTAACTTTTACTTTTTTCAATTTGGCAATACCGTTTCAGAATTTCGGTGTTGCGAGAGACAAAAATGCATTTTGCAACATGCATTAGGCTTGATTATTTCACCTACCTACAGATGCTAAGTGAGTAATACTAGTCACTAAACGTATTACGCTTACGTTTCGTCAACTCAGTCAGTCAGCTAAGTTACGTGATTCTTTTGTTTACATTTAGTTAACTACCTAAACCGGTGGAGGATACAAATGTCATTGACAGGTGTCAGGGACGCAGTCGTCCATAGTTTCGATCTAGCTCTATCTCTTCCCATAAGGATGATTGATGATTTTGAGAGAGATAAAGATAGACGAAACTTCGTTTCCTCTATTTCTTTCGAAGTGCTCTCTTCGGCCGAACTAAAATAATATTGTGTAGGTAACTAAATCGACAATACCCATTGATTTAGAGAAAAACTTCTTTAGTACCTACTTATGCCATAGAAATTTTCTATAACTAATAAAAAACCTTCGATCGGTAGAAAACAAACATTTAAGTAGAACATTTATCGAACTAAATTCCATTCTAAAACAGAAAAAGGTCAGAAGCTCATTGGACGTCAAAAAATTCGTCCTCATCGCTTGTAATGGTAATAAGTGCCCAAAATCATCATCATCATCTCAGCGTTAATCCCAGTCGCATCCGTAGCTTTTTCAGCTTTGGAGTCTGGGGTCCGCTTTACCAGTCTAACTGCTGATTTTGGCTAAACTTCGATATTTTACGTGAAGCGACTGCCGTCTGACCTCCACAAGCCGAAGGCGATATCTAAGCATTGCAGTTAAACCAATTGTTAGACTTTTGAGGGCTCCAACAACCCGTAACGACTGCCACTAGATGTTCGTATATAAGTGCCCAAAATGACTATCAAAATGTTGATGCCCAGTCAAGGGGAGTGTCGGATTCAAAAGTGGATACTGGCTTTCCGTGGTATACTTTTAATTTTATTGGAATGCCGACCGACTGGTCGACTAGACAGCCTACCAAATTTCCTGACTTACCGGCGCAAAAGTAAGCGATGAGTGACTCTTTAAAGCTGATAAAGAATTACCGGTCTAAGTTTTATGAAATAACTCAAACACTTTTTTTACCAATGAACTTATATGCATCCTTATTTATTCATAACTAGATTTCAATTGTACATAGATACGACAGGACATCAAGTTACTACAATCTTTTTTTTTAAATAATTATAAACTATTATAGTGCTTGATCGCAATTCCGCCTGATGGTAAGCAGTGATGCAATCGTTGATGGTAAAGCGCGCTAGTTTAATAAGCCTATTCACTCAAAAAACTGAGTGAATAGGAAGGAAGACGGCAGTTGAGCGAGGTGATACAATGTTTAACCCAGAGGGAGATTGATCTGGAGACCCTCCACGACCAAACTCCCAACACAACAACATTTGGCGGATCGTACCCGGCACACATCGCAACACAACTGCTCAGACCCGTCTTCCGTACGGCTTCACCAGACATCATGCCGGAACACGACGAATCGCTTGGCGGCAAGGCAGCCGATGTTATGGCCTACCACCGAGAAAATCTGACAAATTTCTTTTCAACTTCACCGCTAAAGCATTAAGGCTCAAGGTTGATTGGGAATATTTGATGGATTCGAGTAGATTGACCTGTCATTTGTACAAATTTTGTTGACATCACAAACCGCTCCCGCGCGAGCTGTTCGCACAGGCGCAGGTGGTGCTCCCAAAGTGAGCAGATACGAGCCTTTTCACATCAAAACACTTTCTCAGTCGTTACGTTGTGTGTGTGGTCGATTGTGTCAATGTGTGTGTTTGCATGTTTACTCGCTCGATCTTCCTCGTAATAATGACATTTGAATATTCATTGTTTTATTTTTGTTTGTTTTTCGTCATCTTAGCTGTGGTGACAGCACTCGGAGTAAGATATGAATGACGTAATTAGATAATTTCCATCTGATTACATTCTTTTTTTTATAAATTATACAGTATGTTAACTAACAGAGGGCGTTCCCGTTAACCCGAAATAGTATAGCATACATACATGCTAAAAAAAATATTTCCATTCGAAAACAAAATGTTTTAAAATTTTTTCCAATAAGAAAATATTCAATAAAAATTTTAAATTGACATGTAAAGGAAACACACTGTACACGCGAACATGAAAGACGGCAACGTCGCTACTATTTATTTAAAACAGGAGGTTTCAAATTTATTTCCAATTAGATTTTTTTTTTATTCGGATTTTTTTATGCTTATTTTTCTATGCTGATATTTTTATTTTAATCTATTAATGATATATATTAACGAGTTTAAGGGAACGCCCTCTGTTATTATTTAACATACTGTATACTAACGCAACCCCGCCCGATGGTAAGCAGTGGCGCAATCGTTGATGGTAAAACGCACTAGTTTATTAAGAGCCTATTCACTCTAGCCTTGAAGACACTCAAATTGTCACTCAAATTCGATTATGATAAGCAGCGTTCCATGTTAAAATAATTATTACCTATTCAGCTAAATCTGGTTAGGCTGGATGTCTACCCTAACATATTTGGAAAGTGGGGGTAGGCAGAAGAGTAATCAGAAAAGAGGGTATGAAGATGTTTTAAGAGATTTGTCACCTAAATAAAGAGTTTAATTTATTACGAAGAACAGTGAGCAAACAGCTGGGCATGGGCACGGTGGTTCAGCTAGCCTACATACAGGGTGTATCTGACATCGTAACGAAAACTTCGCGAAAAGGCTGAACCTGATACTTAATAAATAATTTTATTAATGGCATACTAATAAAATTATTTATTAAGTATTAATAAATAATATTTTATACCAAGAAGATTTTTATTTTACTTGAAATTGGCACAAAGTCATAACTAGTGCCATACTACTACATAAAAAAAAACAATTCAGTAGGTATTAAGTTTCATTTTGGAGTTTTGGCGGGAAAGTCAAGCTGAGTATTACGCTCGTTTATCATTGGACTTTTAAAATCATTTAAGTATAGTGTGGTTTACTAAATAAAAGTGCGTGATTTATGTAGTAAAAAGTGCATTTAGTAAAAAATTCATAAAGAACAGTGAAATATCGCAGCATAGTGGCCACATCTTTACTTTGTCCCAAACCTTCCTCGTAAGACGGGTCACGCGGCCGTCTTTTTTCCCCATGAATAAATAATTCAATTCATAATTACGTGACATTGGCTAATTGCACAAACCGTGCGAAGCCAAAAAATAAATGAAGAAAGAAAGTTTCATTTTGACATTTCAACAATATTCATTGCGTTATTTACCAACGTTTTGACCACACTTTTTCCAGCAAATGAAGCAATAGATTATCAATTAACCTTCAAAATGATTAATGTTGAGAATTATAGTGTATTACGCAATTAGGCCACTGGCCAGTGTGTTAAACAGCTGTTTTAGAGGCATCCATCTCAATCTACATAATCCATTAATGAAGCCGCTCTAACCTAGTCCATGACTTTTACTTTCTATAACTTTAGTAACATATGACAGGCGGAAATCGATATACTAATTCCCATTAGTAATGTAATAGTAATAAATATGATAACGAGCATAGGTATATAAATTATTCAACGGCGGCTCGTTTATAATAGTATATTTAAATCCAACTTACATAATGGCGGGGATTCTCTTGTTCAAAAACTAAATTAATTTTAAGTTAAGTGCATCCTTTTCTTTTTTTTAATTAAAAAAAAGAAAGAAGATAACATTTTAGTTTAATCCTGTCAAATTAAGGTACCTACTCCATAAAGGTTAGTAGACGCGTTAATAAACATGGCGACCAAAAATATGTCAATTTACGTCTGGAGCGCACTAATTTGCCAGGTCTAAACTAATATTTTTATCTTCTGTCCTGATCTTAATAAAGTAGAAGGAAAAAGATGACCTCAATTTAATTTAGTTTGTGATTAAGGGAATCGGGAATGGTGGATCAATAAGGCATATCATCTCCGGGTGTTCTCATCTAGCTAACGGAGAGTACTTGCATAGACACAACCTTGTAGCCAGGATCATTCATCAGCAACTGGCTCTTAAATTCAACCTGGTGGAATCGGAGGTGCCGTACTACAGATTAGGGTTGTAACGGAGGCTTGTTAGTGGAGGCGGAGGCGGATGCGGAGGCGACGAGTCTCACCTCCGCGGATGCGGAGGTTAACGGAGGCGGAGGTGAAAGTACATATAGCAAAAATTGAAATTTATGGTTAATTAAAACACAATTTTTATTTTAAATACGTACATTAATAGTAGTATACTTGGTAAAAAAAAATATTACCTTGTATTGAAAATTAAGGAGAAACAAATTGTGTTTGCCGCATTCCCGCCTCGCACTAGTTGATTCTTGACCATTTCGCGCTCAAACGCGGCCGGACGGTTGTCGAGCGTCGCAGCTTGAGCGTTATTTATTTTATAAATACGTAAATAAACCTTCGTTATAACTCCGCAAAAATTGTGCGGAGGCGGAGGCGGAAGCGAAGATACGATTTCTTGCGGAACTTCCGCAGTAACGGAAGCGGAGGCGAAGCTCCGTTACAACCCTACTACAGATATACGCCCGACCCAGTTCTCGAAAATGGCTATATCATATTGTACTGGGATCGATCCATCATCACTGACAGGACTATTGTTGCCAATAAGCCTGATATAGTGATGGTGGATCGATCAGAGCGGCGTGCAATGATTGTTGACATAACCATCCCGCATGATGAGAATCTCGTGAAAGCCGAGAAAGATAAACAAATCAAGTATCTTGACTTGGCTCACGAGGTTGTCGACATGTGGGAAGTGGATTCAGCAATCATTGTACCGATAGTCGTGACAGGCTTAATAGCCAAAAGCCTCGACCAACACCTCAGGAGGCTCTCGTTAGCCAGCTGGATCAAGGGCTTGATTCAGAAAGCGGTACTGCTGGACACGGCTCGCATCGTCAGGAAGTTCCTTTCTCTAGAGCCCTGACCGCCGGTACCTTGGACCCTGTTCCAGATACCGGTGGGCTACTATTTTTTATATTTTTAATGGTTTTTTTATGTACCTATTTTTTATGTAGATATATTTAAAAATGTAATTTATATGTATATACAATAAAATAAAGGAATAATCCTAATAATATAATAAAAGTAAAAGGTTAGATGTATGTTTGCTACTACGGACTCTTAAACGGATGTACGGAACGGGACGGGGAAACGGAAACTGAGAAAAAGTTCTGAACGAATTTGGTTGAAATTTGGCACATAGGTGTTGTATGACCAGGATTAACACATAGAATTACTGTTCGGTTATTCCCAAGGGATGGAATCTTACGCAGGTGAAACCGCTGGGCGCAACTAATCGCTTATAAAAATATTACTCATTAGCGGCCGCCAGAGATTTCGTTCGCGTGGAATTAGTCATGCTCAGCTCCTATTGACAATATGTACGGCTGCGTTACCTTCCGTTTTCGCAACATTTTTTGTTACTGGTCTGCTCCTATTGGTCATAGCGAGATGTTATATAGCCTAAAGCCTTCCTGGATTAATAGGCTATCCAACGCAAAAAGATTTTTTCAAATCAGACCAGTAGTTCCTGAGATTAGCGCGCACAAACAAACAAATAAACAAACTCTTCAGCTTTATATATTAGTATAGATAATAACATAAGTTAACGGCAATATTCAATAATAACACTAAATAAACAACTGCTAAGAGATTACAAAACACGTACATAGTAAACAAATTAAAAAACATGACTTCTCACTCAAGTGATGCACCATGAAAGCGATTTTAAGCATTGTTACACTGTATAACCCGCGCAGATAAAGAAAAGATCTGTAAATGGCGTCCGCTCGCATGCGTTCTCACTTTCTCTCTATCGCTGTCTATAGTCACACAGTGAAGTAAGCTCTGCAAAAAAAGTCATCGATCAGGAATTCAGGATTTGCTTTCCAAACTACTGAAGCTACTTTGACGCACTCCGAGTTATCGTTTATTTCGTTCCGCTAAAGTTTCTGTTATTTTGTTGTTTTTGTTGATATTATTGTTTTTGTTGAGTTTGAACAATTAAAATCAACAAAAACAACAATAAAATCAAACACAACAACAAACAAGTAAAATGTCATATTTACGTTGTAAATAACAATATTTACAACGTAAATTTGTCATTTTACTATCTTAGCTTTTGATTTGTGATTGAACAATGGCATGTTTTGTCAACCGTACCATAAGTATCCGCCGCCATTTTCAGATCTTTTCTTTATCTGCGCGGGTTATATAAACATCCATAGTGTCTGTATCTGTACACATCACAAGACATCCGCGGTGACAACAATGGGTTCTGTTTGTTATTGTACGGACGACAGCAGGTCAAGCTTCCCGAAACTATCAAATATTCCGAATCAACCTTGAGCTTTAATACCTTAGTAATAAAGTTGAAAATCTAATAAAGAAGTCTGACAGATTGTAGTAGCTTGATGTGCTGTCGTCTGTACCTATACCTACGTAGGTATACTTACCTAAACAAGTGCATGCGATGATGAAATAATAAAACTTTCTTTGTAACTATGTGTATGAGATAACTAAGAATAGTTTATTGCTACTACCATTTTTTGTAATATCAATGACGTAGTACGTAAACACAAATAATGATATATTTTATCAACATTGTCTGTTGGTGAAACTGAAACAGTATTATATTATTAATTACCTACTCCATTATCATCTCAGCGTTAATCCCAGTCGCATCCGTAGCTTTTTCAGCTTTGGAGTCTGGGGTCCGCTTTGCCAGTCTAACTGCTGATTTTGGCTAAACTTCGATATTTTTTCCGTGAAGCGACTGCCGTCTGACCTCCACAAGAAGGCGATAACGAAGCATTGCAGTTAGACCAATTGTTGTACTTTTTGATGGCTCCAACCACAGAAATCGTAATAACTTACGATTTCTGTGGCTCCAACAAACCGTAACGACTGCCATCAGATGCTTGTATAGCAACCTGGATCAACGGCTTAACGTGCTTTCAGAAGCACGACCAGACCAGTGCAAATATTCATGATATTCAGGCATACAAATATTTGCACTGCGCGGGGTTCGAATCCGCGCCTCCTTGCGCAGCGGCCGCGTTCGCTGCCGACGGAGGCTGCCGAATTATTAATTACCTACTATTCTACATTTCTACTCCCAAATTCATAGCAAGTTATTATTATAACGAAAAGTTGCCTAATGAAAAAAAACCTTATCGATATATCATTCGTTTAACAAATCGATTAACATAATCTTTTATCTTGTTTCAGGTCACAGCCTTAGCTGTGCTCAGCATAGCAACGGCAAAGAATTCGACGGCGAAAACGAAACCGAAACGACAGTTAGACAGCATAAGAACGCATGACAATTTACAATACTCTCTTGTACTCCCACATTCAAGAGTGCAGCATTATAGAGCACTAGGCAACAATCGACGCATTTCTCATGGCCCAACGAAAGGAAAACTGCCGCCATACGCGGTTCAGATGGAACCAGTGGTACAGTATTCTCAAAAGGATCCGCTGTATGACCCTAATCAAGAAAACTTAGAAGAAACGATTGTGAATAAAAATGAGATCTACGCTCAGTCTAAAATCTTGAATGTACAAGACCAGTCTAGTGCTGAAAGTTACGGTCCCCCTTATGGTACTTTACCAACTGCTCCTCTATACAGTCACCGTCCTCAATACTACGAACAACCTGAACCCATTATCGAAATCATTATTAAGGAGTCCAATGAGACGCTACCGCCACCTCCTCCTCAACCAGTTCAAAAGAAAAAGAAGGAACCTGTCCATGTTTTCTATGTGAAGTACAGTAAAGATCCTCATTCTAAGGACAAGATCATATATGAGAAACCCATCGCAGCTATTACTCCTCCAACCAACGACGAAGACGAACATCATGGACATGAAGATGAATATGTGACCGTGACTCCTGTACCTTATTTACCTGCTAAAACTACTACTTTACGAGCCATTATCAAACCTGAATCCGAACAATACCACAGTGACAGCAGTGTAAAAATTACTTTCGGCAACGAAGGTCGTCATTACAGTGACAGACGTGAAAGCCATAGCCATTCCGAGCACCGTGAAGAGACAGCACCAAAACCGGCTATTGCATTACCCAATTCCCCTCCACAACCCTCTCCACAGAGCCACCAAATTCATCAAAGTCATCCGCAATTAGAGCGATCAGCGTCGCCAAAGCCACAATTCGTGGAATCCAGTACCAGGCCATCTTTCTCTCAACACCAACATCAGCATCAACAGCAGCCACAATTCTTTAGACCTGGACCCCCCCAAGCTCAAAGTCGAATCCAATTTCAGCCTCAACCTGTGCCTAATGAACAACAGCTGCCAAGACAAGGACCTTCAGTGTCACCGTTCAGACCCCAACAACAGCCTCAAACACCCCGTGCACCATTTGGACCTACACCTTCCTTCAACGCAGCTTTCTCTAATGGCCCTATCGGTCCTGTAACACATTTTGCCAGCCCAACTGCTGCTAGCCCAGTTACTGCTTTCCCTACAGTTTCATTCCCCAGAACAAACAATGGACCCAGTTTCCATTCACGCATAAATAGCCCACCTTCCTTTGCCTCAAGACCACAGTTTAACGGACCCCCAAGAACAAGCTTCCACTCTGGACCACAGAGGCCTTTCCCATCCCAACCTAAGAATTATTTCGACGATCCTAAATATTTACAAGAGAATTATCACACTATCACTAACGAACAAATTGATCCTCCAAAACAACAACCGCTACCTAATAGGCCTCTGCCGTCTTTCGTTCATCCAAGTCCCAGCCCGAGCCCAGCTCAATTCCAAGAGCATCGCCGCCCTCCAGTCGTTCCACTTAATCAACAACTTCCGCAACAGAGACCAGCTCAACAATTCGACTCAATCCACAATAAACCTTCTATCGGTATAAACCCCAGTGCATCTCCATTCTTTAATCTGAAACCTTCCCCACCACTTATTGAAGACAATCGCCCACCTTTCCATCAGCATTCTCTGCAGCCTCAACCCCAACAGCAATTTAGTTTCCACCAAGGACCCCAGGGACTACCTAGACCGTCACCTCAGATTCCATTCCAACACCAACACTCATTCCCTTCACCATCCCCTTCGCCTCAGAGTCAGTTTGTTCCGTCACCTTCTGCTGCTCCTTTGTATAATTTCCATCCTCAGCCTTCGCCAACACCTGATGTTTTCCACCAAGGTTCACCATCTGAAAGACCTTTTAACCAGCCATCAAACATAGAACATCAACAAAATGTTGGCGGCCTAGTTCCTGGTGGAGGTGAACTGGTACCAGCTATATCTAAATATGAACAGCACATTACTGTAACTGGACCTCCATCTCAACCATTCAGTGGCCTTGGAGAGTCTAGCCCTAGTCAACCCACACCGACTCCTAGTCAACAGGAACAGTACCATCAGCTGCAACAACAGCATAATCAACAACAACAGCGTCATCAACACGAACAGCAACAGAGACAGGAACAACAACAGCGTAAACAACAACAAGAACAGCAACAACGTCAACAGCAACAAGAACAACAACAACGTCACCAACAAGAACAACACCAACGTCAACAACAAGAGCAACAACAACGTCAACAACAAGAACAACAACAGCGTCAACAACTGGAACAACATCATCGTCAGCAACAACAGCAGCAATATCTACAGCAGCAGCAACAATTGGATGCGGAGCAGGAACAAGTTAGGTTACAATTAGCGCATAATGTCCAAAAGCAACAAGAAGAAATCCAACGACTACAAGCACAACTATTGCATTCACAACAACAGCAGCAGCAGCAACAGCAAGAACAATATCAGAACGCTTATCAGCAGCAAGTTCAAGCTACATCGCCAAGATCTCAATACATCCAAGAAAGGTCACGACCTCATCCTACATTTGCCACAAGCACAGTGTCTCCTCCTTACTATCAATCAACGTCTAGAACCGTGGAAATTAAACCAACAACGTCCAAATATGTGTCTTCTACGCAGAATTCAGTAACTGCTGCATCAGATTCTAACAAGGAAGAGAAGAAAAAGAAGGCCACTTTAGAACTTCCTGATGAAGTTCCAGATGACCTACGTGCGCAGCTGTTGTCTTCAGGGATCTTAGATAACGCTGACATTAGTGTACTGGATTATGATAAAGTTGGAGATACGCCTTTGGATTCTCTGCCTCCAGACCAGCTGGCTAACTTCTTCAGTGCTGGTGGTGGTCAACAGATCGCTTCTAGTGAAAATAGACCCGTCTATGTCAAGCCTAACGGAGATTCTATTCAATCTAGAATTGATGAAGATATGGAAACTGACCAGGAATTCGCTGCTTCAGAAAATGTTGCCAGTTACGTGTCTCCTCCACCAAATGGCCAAGCTGTTGAAATGAAAGTTGTTCATTTTAATCCTGAAACTCCTGAAGGACAGCAACTGGCTGAGAAATATATAAAAGAAAACGCCACACAAGTTGATCCCGTAGCATTGAACGACAAAAGGTATAATAGATACTTGCCATTGAAAGTGAGTGGTAATCAGTTTCCGCTCCCGGACGTCCTTAAGGGAAGAAAGGTGACTTCAGTTGTTGTTTTGGCTCCTGTTGCGACTGAAGCCTTAGGTGCTCATTCGAGAACAGAACGAGCAGCCGAAGAAGACTTAAAAGGAATTAAATTTATCGCCGGTATGAGCTTGCAAGAAGTACTCAAACGACCAACAAAGGATAATTTCGAGAAGTGGTTGAATGTTGAGAAGAATACTGCTACTGACCTACAGTCGGTCGTCTTGCTTGTTACTGGGTAAGAGATCATTTTCATTTTCAGCTTTAAAAATCTAAACAATTTGCATTACGGTAAGTTATAATGAAACGAATTTGTTTACAGGGATGCTGCTGATGAAAGAGAAATCTTCATGTACGATATTGCTTCAGGAAACGTGAACAAACTAGATGGTGACCTATCAAACGCCTTCGTTGAGGCTGCAGAGAATAACTCTCTAAGCAAAGACATTGAATCACTGGCCATTGAAGGAGAAGGTATTCCAGAAAACTTTGACAAGAATAAAAGTGACGACGTAGCTGCGGAAGGTTCTGAAAATGTGCCATTATATGTAGACTTATCAGGCTTAAACTTAGATCAGGGAAACACAAACCAAGTTTCAATATCATCAAGTTACAGTAAAACGAAGCATGGCAGATCGTTTAGGAGACATTAATATGCAAAATGCCAAATGGTGTCTGATCCTTGTAAATAGTCTAGTGTTAGTATTACTAAATTAAATTCAACGCGATTGTTGCGTGTAGTCGTAATTGTTTTTTTTTTTTTTACAAAAGTGATAATGGTTGTACAATATAAAATAACTGCCTATTAGAATTGTATTTTTATTTTGTCCCTACTTATCTCATTATTTACATGTAGATTACAAAGATCTGTGCAATTACATATTTGCATTATTGGAATTAGGAATTTATTTAAATTCCATTTGGTTTTTTACTTTAACTCAAGTTTCTATAAAGTCTGAATTATTCTGTTAACTCTGCATACACTTCATACAGAAAAGAGTTCAATATTTAATTTGAGCACTTATGTGCAATATATTATTGCTGTTTATATCACATTTTAATCGATTTTAATAAATAAAGTTAATCGATTCCTACACAAGCGATTTTATTTTTTCATAGCTAGCAACACAGATCCAATCTGTCAAACATATGGATTATTTATGGTGGAAGAGGTTCACGCCGCAGTCTAAAATTCGCAGTCTTTATTTATTTTCATGTATTTTGCTATAATTTTTGAGTTGTAATCATGATGGAGGGTTCTCTAAGTAAATGGACAAATGTGATGAAGGGTTGGCAGTACAGGTGGTTCGTGTTGGACGAGAATGCTGGTCTGCTTTCCTATTACACGGTAAGTGACGTTTCATACTAACCGTATTACCAAATTAATCTTTGTTGAAACTATGATTTCTACACAGTTTTTGCTAACATTATATTCACTTACCTTGAAAATTGTGGCAGCTTGGTCATTATCGAAATTTCATCGTAACATATTCGAAATTTTTAATTCAAGATTTAACCTTCTCATGAGATAATCACATAGAATAAATACTTAAAATGAATAAAAATACACATTTAACTGGACTCTGCTCGAATCCGTGACCCAATATAAGAACTCAAGATATATAAAATCATAAATTCTGAATAAATATATTTGTGAAGTGTTAAAAAGTATATGTAGCAATGTCAAGGTTTGTTGTTTATGTGTACCATAGATGCCAAGGTCAGCCAAGACCGTGGGTATACAGCCAACATAAAGACTTCTTACTGATTAATGATATTTTAACAATACTTTGATAGAAAGCATACAATGTATTAGTTTAATGATTTATCTAGTAAATCAAACTTCTACTAAGTAACTTTTTTAGTTCATTTTTTAATAAAACTTATTACTATTAGCTTGTTCTTATCCAACTGCTTTACAAAGGCCTGGTTATCGTTTTTAACCAGCTTGTCCCACTATCTTCTACTAGAATAAAAACAAGAACATGTCTTAAAACCATCTATTAAGGTATAAAATAAACTATACTAATATTGTACATTTAAGCCATTGCAAAGAATGATAAAGCAAATATTAATACTACATACTTTTTAAAGACAGCATGTCTGAATAATTAGACTGGATTACAGCATAATTTTATTTCAAGCAATTAGTGGATACCGCAGCGCAGTTAACCATTGTTAGGAGAATAAAAAAAAAACACTTTGATTTTTTTTATACCTTTGTTGATTTCTTGCATATTATTAAAAACTAAAGGAAACATCATTCTTGTGTTCCATACAGTAACTAATACAGATTTCATAGAAGAGTGTGGGGATTTTTTTATATTTAAATAAAAGCATTTTTATCAGTATGTTTATCACGAAACAACAAGATTGTATGCTACACTTGCATGTTACGGATGACACTTATCTGTTGATCATTTTGACATTATATGTTTCCCTCCTTTTTATATTTTGTCGACACATGTACATTACCAGTATTCTGCTGAAGCTGGTAAGACTGGAATCCAACCAGAATGTACCTAGTTGGGAAACAGTTACACAGATGACATAGAGGTATGTATAATATTGACAAATCTCATTCGCCTCACGGCATGCGGCTGACTTTCTATGAAGATACTCAAACTCATTTATCTATTACTAATATATAAAGCTGAAGAGTTTGTTTGTATGTTTGTTTGTTCGCGCTAATATCTTGATTTGAAAAATTCTTTTTGCGTTGGATATCCCATTAATCCAGGAAGGCTTTAGGCTATATAACATCACGCTGCGACCAATAGGAGCGAAGCATAACTAAACCACGCGAACGAAGGCGCTGGGGGCCGCCAGTTGCAATATAATAGGTAATCGACATAATTAACATCGATAGATAAAATAGTTTGGCATCTCCATAATCCGCCTGAAGACATGCAATTCTACTTGGCGTTTGTCTCTACTTACAATTGAATGTACACAACTAATAATCACATAAATACCTGAGATAAGATACCTGAGACTGCATTTCAGAGAATGAGATTACAGGCCAGATAGGCAATCCTCAAGTTTTTATGAACAGCAGTCAAAAAACTTCTATCTTCCCTATATGAGTTATTAACATTAATTTTATGTACCTGAGATGATTTTTATACGAGATTTTGACCACTTTTAGGTACAAATTCTGACCTTTAGATGCATAGTACTCCTAACCATTGTGTGCATAACCAAACAAGCGAAGCAAGTGGCCTTATGTAGTTTCTATCTAGTACTGTGAGAAAATTGGTTGAATTTATGTATAATTAAATACCACAATTATATACAAAACTAAAGGAAATGAAAAATCTTATCTAAATTTTCTTTATCATTGCAAAATTCTACCTAAATACTTTTATTGACACCATTCTCAATGTGATTCAGCACCTTTTCCTTGTCTTTTAAATAATTTTGTCTGTAGAAGTTGTAAAACATGTAGTATACAAATATGACATTAGGAAAGTATAGGATGGTGACCCCTAGTGGTGCAGGACAGCTTGGCAGGAACACTTGCGAGGAGTATATTAACATGAATGTGAACTGGATCTGTAAAGAGAAATAGTATTCAGTATTATTTTTAATTACAACAAAGCTAAGCTACTGACGAGGGTCGAACTTACGACCTACAACTTATATCTTGTAGCCGATACCACTCAGCCATCACTGCTCTCTAACTGAAACTAATTTACCAGAAGATATTGTAATGTGAAATATTCATATTTTACCATCACAATGACTTCAATTTCAATTTATCGTTTATAAAGTGATGACAATTTTTTTGGCAATCCTTAAAGTAAGCAGTTAATACTTATTTTTTTATAAGTAAAAAAATATACTTAAGTCATTTAAGTTATCAGATTTTGATACATCTTCCCCAACCATTCTTTTTTATCTAATAAATCCTACTACTAGTTGAGCCTAAACAATAATGACTGATGACGAGAAGTGGTGGACCAGAGTTAATGGATTTACGAGTTTTAGGGCCCTAACAGGCCCTTTCATCATCAACAACCTTTTTATCGTCCCACTGATGGGCACAGGTATCCTCTCATACAGAGCCTTTACTTTGTGTAAATTATTTCATCACCACTGCTCATAAAGCGTTAACGGAAAGCATCATGAGGACATCAACATTTACAAAGACGTGTAACGTCTACTAAACCGCGCTGGGCACGCGTGGTAGAATATTGCCCACGCCCTCTCACCGAGAGGAGGCCTGTGTCCCCAGGGAACATTATAGGCTGATTTTGGATTATGAATTGATAGCATACCCTACAAAGACTGCTAAGACCCTAAATTATCCCCACTCACCAGAAATAAGCATAACTCCATTCAGCATAACTCCATCACTACTCCAATCATTCTCAGCCGACGAGGCCGTAACCGTCAGCACATTCAGTTAAAACTATTTCAAATAAATAAAATGCAAATGAAGCTGGTCCTTGAAGAAACGGTTAATTTGTCTCGAGTACGGCCCATGACGAAAATGACACACATCGATTGGACTTGTGAACTTTTGGAGGACTTGTATGTTAACGTTGATTGATGCTCAATGCTCAACGAAAGAGTCTCGAGTGGTTAGAAAAAAAGAAAGATAAACTTTTATTTGCAGTAGGTAAACATGACCCAGTTTACAAAAACACAAAAAATAAGACATAGTTGAAGAAAACATGCGTCACATCCACGAAAAACGGCTGTCGCTCAGCATTATGCTGCGACTCTATGCAAAACAGCCCAGCGCTGGTTTTGCATAGAGTCGGCGCCGATGTAAATACGTCACCCAGTGCAACAAACAATTAAAAGTGGCATCGAGACGGTAGTACAGTAAAAATAAAAACATATAAAAAGTAAATCCAAATGTAAATGGTGAGAGAACAGTTTCCATAAACACAGGAATATAAAAAATAAAAACAGGATGTATAAAAATTACGAGAAGATCATCCTCAAAAATGACATACGTTTCATATAGTGGCAATATTAAGAAGCGTCCGGTTCCGGTTTGACAGTATTTTCTAACATAGTCTGTTTGGGACAGACTGGATTCCAAAAGCTCAGGACTGGGCATTGTGACACAGCTTGGAAGATTTCCTGTAGCGGGCTGCGATAAGTTAGGTTGAGCCTACTGAAGAAGTAATGTGTGTACTAAATACTGCTTCACTAATATTTTAGTAATCTTTTCGATTGTTATATAGGTCCGTTTAAGTTTGAATTAGCAAGCTGCCACAAGTCCTAATTACGCGCATTCACTAGCACCGTCCTAAGTACCAATTGATTTACTTAGTTATGTAGTCACGTACCCATCTTGACATAGAATACTAATGAAGTGGTCTTCCAAATACAGAACGTTCTAGTGCCATAATTCACTGAATTAAATCGAATATAATGACATACAAAGATGAGAACTCAAACTAGAAGGTTGTACTAGAAAAATCAGTCTGCTGCCCTTATCCGAATTTATAGCGGGTTGGGGTAACATGTCTTACTTCTATTAGCCGCCATCTTAGTTTCTAGCCATATCATCTTTCATTAACCTAAAAATTCCCTCACGACATTTCCAAATCCATACGAAAAAGGATTAAAGATTGGACGATAAAGCTTTCAGGAAGTGCTCCAGATCTGTCAATCGTATACGATTCGACCTTGCCCTCAGCCAGCCGTTTGGCAGGAAATTGGGTTCTCGCCATCCCCACGGATACATCACTGCATTCAAAGCAACCTTAATGTTGTAGAAATCATTTTTTGCTAGAAATAGAAAATTAAACTGGTAGGTAGTCCTAAGTCATGCCTGTGTATAGTTTTATCGAACGTTACTGGGTAGTGTTATCTACCGTATCTTCTTAAATGCCGAAGTATAGTCCAGAATAAATATGGCCTAGGCACACTACAGTTTTAAACAAATAATTTAGGACCGAGACCTGAAATTATTGGTCCTTGGGTACAACTTCTCCTCAGGTACGTTTATACAGAAAACGGCCATTATTCAGCAAGAATTGTTGGCCAAGTTACTTACCATTTGCATAATAGTGAGCCATTTCTTAAACCTGATAAGGATTGCCTTCATTTTCGGGCTTCCTTCTGCTGATAGAAGGTAGTAACTGTACATGATAACGTGTACAGAGTTGTTTATCATCGGGGAGAAGGATGTTATTCCACCTGAAAACAGAAATTCATTAAATGATATGTACATATTTGATGTTATTTCTGTGAACAGGTTTGTACAAATACTTTTAAGTCTTTAATATTTTGATAACTAAATGAGATTGACGTTTCTTATCAGACTACTTTAAGAAAAAAGTACGAACTGGAAAATGGAGGAGATGCTATGAACCCCTGTCTTATCCCTCGTGCTAAGCAAGCGTTACATTAAGCGTTAAAGATATTATTGTGTAGAATTTTTTTGGGACTCGTTGATCAGATAATCATTTAGGATTCGAGAATCTATCTAATGGATGCTGTCATCGCGATTCCATTAGGTTTGCGTTGTCAATTTAGGTGTCTGTTGCGTTATCTATTATCGGGGTATAATCCCAAAACCAATCACGGTGTTTCGCAGCTAACCGGGTATATACGATAACATAATAAATAAATATATGTATCTCGCAATGTGCTTTTCGTACAATCAGGAATTAGCTCATACTGTACATGTTTAGCTTGAGATGTCGTGGTGCATAGTACAAAATGTATGGAGTATTTTTTCAAAATAGTTACAAGGAATCGCCCTCTACAGATATTCTAATTCCTTAAACAAAAGAAATATTTTAATTTCCTAAGTTTTTTAAGTGAATAGGCTTAATAAACTAGTGCGCTTTACCATCAACGATTGCATCACTGCTTACCATCAGGCGGGATTGCAGTCAAGCACTAGTTTATAATAATTAAAAAAAAAATAACTAACCATTTCATACTGGGACGATGAAAACTTGATATCAGAGAAGATTCTGTATTCAACTTTGCCTTGCGAATAAATTATGCTAAATAGAAAACGATACAAGATTCGCAAAGATTCTTGACTTGTAAATATTGTTGATGGCTTCAATTTAGACTAAGCTGGTACTAAGCAATGTGCTTTACGTAATCCGTGAGATGCGTATGAGTGGTTGACGACTGGTTTCTGGATGAACCTAGGCACCGTGCTTGCCTCACTAGTGTGTTAACAGGCATATTGGATTACCTGTTTCTAGATTGTGTTGAATGTGAATGGATTTAGGGCAGATCTACCCCGAGTACTGCAATGCATAGAAATAGATACCCTTTCGTATACGTAGTCGATGGCATGCTGGGTGTTAACATTTGAGTTTGTTTCCAGAGCAGTCGTAGCCTAGGGATAACGACCCAGACTTACTAGGTATTTCATTGACTTGAATGTGTCTTGGCTGGTAGTGCCGTATGTGTCGGATCAATTAGCTTCTTTCAAAATGTTTAAGCTGAATTGTGCGTTATGGAATGTATTTTTAAGCTATGCGTTATATTCATATACTGGCGCTGTCAGTAGGGACTGGACATGACTTTGATTTCAAGGCTTATTTATATTTAGTACGGATGCATTTATAGTTCTGCATCGTCTTCACACTCATTATTTCCACGTAAATGACCATTATTTTCTGATATTATTTTGATTTAAAACAGTCTTCGTGGAAATTCTTGCCCGTTGCCCGCCATGGGTACCTAATAATACGTTATGGATTGGGCAAACTAGCTTCATCTTTCAGGCTGACCGACCCCTTGAAAATTCAAAAGTGCTACAGGCACTATTTAATGGTGTATTTTTTTTTTTTTTTTTTAATAAATCATTATATTTGAATTGTTGGGTTTTGCTTGTGGGTTTATAAAATCCAAATCCATCATAACTGTTCTCAAAACGGTGAGGAAAATGGCATAACCTAAAAGCCAAAAATTCGAAGAATTGTGAAATTACCAATTTACACTAGGCCTACGTGGCAGATTATAGCCCACTTCACTAGCACACTTCCTCTCGAAAAGAGGAGGCCGGTGTCTGAGCAATGGCAACATAGGATAATTTATTAAGACGCCAGATAATACAGGTTTTCTTACTGTGCCTACGTCACTCTAGAGACGTAATAATTTATCGTAGAACTTAAAAATGAAGGGCGAATACCTGACTAATGATGGGAAAGATACGCATATTGCTATAAAAGCATTACTCTACACAAAGCCACAAAAGTCAACTCACTTTAGCTGCCAAAGGTGCTCAAGTACCATCTGTAGTGGAAGACTGAGTGCATTCTAAGTGAAAGTAAATTGATTGATTGAAACATCTTCAGACCACTTCCCACGATACCTGTTAAATGTCAAACGACTACGACGAGTGGGCGAGTTTTGTGTATTAAGAGAGACGGTACCAAGTGGCTTGAGGGAGAAGAAGCGTAGCTTTGTTGCTTTAAGTTATTATAATCTACATACATAATAGCACGCTTGTATTTCCCAAAGGGTTGGGCAGACGTGGCCTTAAGTACAACCAGTCTCATGTAATCGCTGGCGAGCTTATTGGCAACAAAATCAAAGCATTTGTTTCAAGAAAACCAATTAGAGGCACTATTGAATTGTCAAAGGATTAGTTATTCAGAAAAATGTAGCTAGTTGCCCATTCTAAAGCTTAAGTACCTATCGAGAAGAATGAGCAAGAAACTTCCCGGACTTCACTTCACGGATGCATCTAAGAGGCACAAATTCGGAGATCCAGAGTCCGGATTTCTATTGAGAAATTCCATCTGGAAAACCTAATAGCACTTCGACCCCAAGACCTTAATCTAATCCCAATCAAAAAACACAGACGAGGTTGAGAGTAAGCTCTTGAACGCTAAACTATTATGATATAAGACAGTCTCCCTAAACGCCCGCCCATCATTTTCTAGAACTGGCAGAAGTGTCGCAACAAACTCTCCAGCAGCACAGCTCTTTGTTAAGTTGAAGAGTTTGATCCTATGTTCTAATCCCAGCAAAGTCCGTAATCAACTAAATAGAACCCCAACTGCCGAAAGGCAGCTAAGCTACATACATGATACAACATATCGACGCTTGAAAGGCAATCATATCTAAGCGACAAAAATTCGTAAATTGAGTTATACAACGTGTAACAAAAAGGGTATATACATAACAAAGGCATGGCATCTTTACATGATATCAAACGATATTGGAAGGGTTTTTTAATCCTATCTCTTTATGTTAGGAAGTTATGAGGAAAAACACCGCCTGTGATAGGCTACTATCATACTAGTCGTACAGAGATATTGAAGACATTTATCGGATTTTGGCAAGTAACGTGACGGGTAACGAGTAGTTATTAACGTATGTAGTGTGCTGCCACGTTTGTTATGATCTGATTTTAAGGAACACACGAAACCGAAAATTTGGTACCAATTTTTTGAGTATTTTATTTTGAGTTGAAACCCTTCCGATATCGTTTGATATCATCTAAAGATCCCATGCCCTTGGTATGTATATACCCTTTTTGTTACACGTTGTATACACCAAACGACGAAGAAAAACCTGGCGTAACGGCTGGCATAACTCAATTTACGAATTTTTGTCGCTTAGATACGATTGTCTTGCAAGCGTCGAATGCACCAGATCCCTTTCTCATAAACTTGGTATAGTTAATTTAACAAAAGAATAGAACCAATATTATTTTATACCTATCAAATTAAGATACTCCATCGAGAGTTTAGACACGATCCAAAACCGGTCTACTAAAAATACGTTAGGCGCGGAGTAATTTGATTGACCTAAACTAATGTTTATTTTCTGGCCCATCCTTAATGAAAGAAAAATATGCAATGAACTTAAAGGTATCTATTTAAGTTAATATATCCTTTTATCGGTCCTGCGGCATATGTGACCAGCCCATTGCCACTTCAGCTTGTTAATCCTCTCAGCTATGTCGGTGACTCTGGTCCTCTGTCGGATCACCTCATCTCTGATGCGGTCCTTCAGAGAGACGCCCAACATAGCCCGCTCCATAGCTCGCTGAGCGGTTTTAAATTTATGGACTAGTCTGACCGTTAGTGTCCACGTCTCGGCTCCGTAAGTCATGACGAGTCATGACCGTTGGGGTAAACGAGTCCTTGAGTGGAGACCGCGTCTCAGCAAACGTAGCGTAGGGCGCCCTTGGGCGAGATGGAGCGACGACATCAAAAAGGTGGCTGGTAGTGGCTGGCGGAGAACTGCTCAGGATCGAGCTTGACGTGCCATGAAGGAGGCCTATGTCCAGCAGTGGACGAGTAGAGGCTGATGATGATGATCCTTTTATCAGTCATCACCATCGGGCTGTCATTTTGGAATACACCGTTTGGCTATCAGGACCAAAATCATGCCGCAGATTGTTTGAAAGAGATGCGTGATCCCTGGCGCACAGGCAACTGACGGAATACGGATGGGTTTTAGCCAGTAAAAGTCTTACACGCGCTTCCGCCCCATCCAGAGCGGGAGACCTCACATTTAATAATTTCCTGTCCTGAAAAAAGGACCAAAATCAACATCAGGTGGACTGAAGCAACGTGGACTTATTAATATATTATACCTGTTTCCATTCTCGGGTGTTACCTAAACCTTTTTTTTTTATCAGAAATGTACATACCTAGTCCCAAATCGTGCTTTGACCCTGAATCGCCGCTTGATTTGCTTTAGGGGTTATATTAAGAGCACCGCTTCGTATATTTTGATCATAATGACAACAATAGCAACATTCTCACAAAAGAAATTTTACCATGAATACGTTAGAATTCTTTTTATTCCATTAAGAATTATTTGACAGCTTCCATGAATGCTGGGAATCTAATATTGGGTGAAATTCCAATGGAGAGGTATGACCATCCTCAGCGCATAAGATGTGTACGCTTCGATCTTTAGTGGAATGCAACAGAGCAACGCCGTGCTATGCCTTTGGCATGTCTGACCAGTAATTTGCATTCACAAAATTCCATGCATTCAGTATCTAAGATTGGCTTGTCACTCCTTTCAGTGCCATGGGCAGATTTCATCTGCTCTATTATCTGAGTTTCCTTGACATCAGCTTATGAGTCATTGTATTGGTATAAAGAGTTGATGTTTGTTTAGTCTTTTATTCTTTAAATTCCCAAGAATGTTTGTTTTGTGTTACTTTCCTCGTCCGGTCTTTTCAACCACTGATGTTCTGGGCTTCTGACACCCAAAAATGTCGAGTTTTATTTTTGCCTATTGTGATTGCTATATTCTTAATGTAATTGTCGCATTATATATCCTTATCTTTTGCACAGGTTACGTCAATCTTATCATGTATTTACATTCACCCAACCGATTCATTACATATTAACGCTCCATTCTAAACAATTCAACGGTTTTCAAGTCAGTTGTTTCTTCCTTCAATTATAAATAAGGCTTGACTTTGCGGTTAAAAACCTTTCATTCGACTTGCTGGCTTCACTGCAAATTAAGTGTTATGAGAGCTAGTCGACAAACACGAACAGTATCCAAGGCTCACACATTATACAGTGTTATACAAGAACATTTAATATGATATCACCGTCGGAAAGGTCTCACGCGACGCGAGGACTAATCAAAATTGTACTCTCACTTTACGCCGTTAGAGTTTGTTTTTCGTTATCGGCTGTGTGGTCAGTGCCCAACCCATCACTTTCACTCGCTGGCCATCGCTATCTTCGCAATGCTTGTCCAACGATAAACTACTAGACATTGTTTAGGTCAGTTTTATCAGCAAATGTATGGCCAGAGATAACATCGAGATGTAATCGTCTGTCAGAATTTCGGAACTCGTGAATCGGAGCACGGGCTCGTGGATGGAAAGTTGTTTCTCTGGAAGAAGGTAATATGATTGATTATTTAAAATTATTTCGGACAGGTCTAAAATCCGATCAGTTACTTGTATTGAAAATTCCGACTAATGCCAAAAGCTGTAATTTCTGAGCTTGGCTACATATAAATAAAACTATTTTGTTCTGAGTAGTTTATGAACTGATAAATCCTTGAATTATTTGACGAGTTCTTCTTCTTATCGTGTCTATGTTAGTCTTCCTCGTTCTTTCTTTAAATCTATACTAATATACAAAGCTGAAGAGTTTGTTTGTATGTTTGTTTGTTCGCGCTAATCTCGGAAACTAATGGTCCGATTTAAAAAAAATCTGTTTGCGTTGGATAGCCCATTAATCCAGGAAGGCTTTAGGCTATATAACATCACGCTGCGACCAATAAGAGCGGAGCATAATTAATTCCACGCAAACGAAGTCGCTGGCGGCTGCTAGTACATAATATAATGTGGCCGCGTTAATTGCGGCATCAGTGCGGCAATCTTTAGACCATCCAAAGTGCAGGTGAACGTTCACTTAGGACGCTTCAGCAAGTGTAAGTATGTTGCGAAAATGATATGTACACAGCAATCGTTTATTTGTAAAAAGATGCATAAAACAGACAATATTAGCATCTGTTTAACATCATGAAAACGCTCATCATCATCATCATTATCATCTCAGTGTGTATCCCGGTTGCATCCGCGGCTTTCGCATTGGAGTCCGGGGTCCGCTTTCTTGCTCAATTTCCTCAATTTCGCGCGATCTTTAGCACACTGTGGTGTGAGATTGTTGGCACGCATGTCATCTTTTAGAACGTCAAGCCAGCACTTTTTTGGTCTACCCCGCTTGTTCCGGCCTGGCGGAGGCGCCATGGCAAGACATTTGTGACCCATGTAACATGTCGGTTTTCGTAAGACGTGATCGTAGCAACGTAGGCGACTCGTCTGCAGTTTGCTCGCTATGTCACGGACATGAAGAACGCCACGGATGCGGGAGTTCCTGATGCGGTCCTTCCGCGGACCTCCACACATCCACCGCAGCATTTCATCTCCGTGACACGCAGTTCCTGCTTGTGTCGCTCAAGCACAGGCCACGCCTCACTGCCATACAGTGCCAACATCATGAAAACGCTATTACGGCATTTTAATACCTACAAAGCTTTGAAAATATTCACTGCATTTAAAACCGAGAGAATTTCTTTCAACTCCAACGTATCACCGCTTCAAAGAACTATTCACAAAAACATCGCATTGGCTGAAAGCTTGAAACAAGCTAAATATTCCTCTCTACCGTATATGGATACCCTGCATATAGGTCAAAGGTTCCATCTTGTCAGAGAAAAGGTGAGCTTGCTTATGCATTAAATTTTGCATACAATTTTCTAAACTTTTTCTGAAGATTTTTTGATTTGATTTGATTTTGTTTTAGGCAAATAATATTCCTCGATCTAAGGAATTCAGAGTAATTAAATGAAACCAAAAATTATAAATGCGATAGTTTTTCCGCATTTATAATATTTTCCGGATTAAAAGTAACCATATAAACAAATAAATATACAATATGTAAAGAAAACCCTGTCCGACCCATAAGGATAATAAAGGTTAGGTAAACACTTGACCAAATATAATATAAAATTTTACATAATCATCATAGTAACAACACTATTGAATTTTGAAATTATTTTTTTTCCCGGGAATTAATTCAAATTTCCCCGAAATTTGGTAATTTTTAAAAAAGTGACAACACCGGTCACAAGCGAATCGCGACGCGACCACGTGCTGCGTCCCTTGCCCCCCGCCCCCCGCGGTAGGGTTGCTTACCGCACATGTATTAAGTTAGCTCTTTTTGCCAAATAATATTTATTTTTTTAGGGGGATTTTTTTAAGTTTAGCCCGGCTTTGTACCCATTAGTAGAATCAGTTAACGATACCTAACAATACCTTCACGGATCGGACAGGGTTTTCTTTACATATTGTATACAGAAAAATCACATAGATTGAGCTAGCCCCAAAGTAAGTTTGAGACTTGTGTTATGGGATACTAACTCAACGATACTATGTTTATAATAGATACGTATATAGGTACATAAACATCCAAGACCCAGGCCAATCGGGTAAAGATCGTTTTCCATCACGACCTGGCCGGGGATCGAACCCGGGGCCTCCCCGTCGCAGGCAGGCGTGTTGACCGCTGCGTCACGGAGGACGACGATATTATTGACTACATGATTACTTTAATCCCGAATATTTCTGTAATAAAATTATCAAATGTCCGATCAAAATGTCCGTATCAAATACGCGTAAACATTGTGACAGACAAGGCAACAGTACACTACCTAGAAAGGTTAAAAGAGGTGTCCCCGATTTTCTATCGACACAGGGGAGTTTGATCGATAGCTTTGTTTGGAGCTGACCCGTGTTCACTGTGTTGGGCGGCAAACATTTTGACTTGTGATGAAATCCGACTACCACGAAAAAATATTTCTTCATTTTTCGGTTGAATGCCCATGACACTGCCAAATAACGTGTCCTTCTATTGGAAAAATAATTTATAGAATCCCGTACAACCTTAAATACAAACGTTACCACTTTATTTATAATACTAGCTATCCGGCTGCGGCTTCGCCTGCGTGGAGTTCGGTTATATCGCGCTTTTTAGATTTCCCTCGGGAATATCAAATTTTTCCGGGATAAAAGGTAGCCTATGTTTTTTCTCGGGGTCTAAAGATTGTCTGTGCCAAATTTCATCAAAATCGGTTGAGAGGTTTAAGCGGGAAAGCGTAACAGACAGGCAGACAGACAGACAGAGTTACTTTCGCATTTATAATATTATATAAATAAATTAATGAAATATTAAACTATCGCTCCAGATTTAGAGCAAAACGTTTAATTGTAGGTAGTCAATGTTATTATAAGAGGTATAGGTATTTTTTAACTTAATTACTATCCAGTCTGTCTCTTGCCGCCCTCTCCCAGCCACGCCCTAAGCCGAACCGCCCTGAGCGGTACCCCTCAGGGGGCACCCCCTTAGCGTGTAGCAGCTTAGTTTTTTAGCCCTGACTTTGGGTTTAATGAGGCATCCACAGGCAAGTCAAGGCCGGTTAAGCAGACGACAAACGACAACCGTAAACTGCGCTATGAAATTTAAATTGTAACACACGTAATTATACTAAGCTCAAAGATTACTGCATCCTATTTCAAAAGAAGAAAGCAAAGTATATTTGTCACAGAACAACGTGCAAAGTACAAATGAATCTGAATCAGACAAGCATAGTTTCTTTTTTAATCTGATTTTATTTTTGGGCTTATATGGGGATATTTAAGCCCCATTGTACCCTTTTACACTGATTTTACTTACTAAACACAGTATAGAATAGAATACTTTTATTTCTGACCGGTAAATATAAAAAAAAAACTAGAGCAAACGTCGTGGTGGCCTAGTGGTTAAAACACCAGACTCTCAAGTATGAGTGCGCGGGTTCAATTCCAGGTCAGGCAAGTACCAATGTAACTTTTCTAAAGTTATACGTACTTTCTAAGTATATCTTGGACACCAATGACTGAAGGTGAAGGAAAACATCTTGAGGAAACCTGGACTTTAAGTCTGAAATCGCCAACCCGCATTGAGAAAGCGTGGTGATTACGCTCAATCCTTCTCTGTATGAGAGGAGACCTGTGCCCAGCAGTGGGACGATAAAAAGGTTGATAATGATGATGATGATGAGAGCAACCAGCATAGCTATTTTCAACTCTTCGATACGTTTCCGTGCCGGATCGAACGTCTTAATATTCTCAAAAAGAGACATCTAAAGGCTTTTTAAAATCCAATACTCGAAAATGCTTTCACTTTAAGACGACAGCCATTTTTCTGACAGTTGTCTTCCTGTCGGGGCTAGGAAAATTAGTTATCAAAATTGATTTTCGATTCCATAACGTCACCAATGATCAGTTAGTCAGCACCCTAATCTCACAACTCACTATCACTAATTGGAATCACTTCAAAGCGCATTGCGAATCTATTGCTCCATATGATCGAAAAGAACTTTTTTACAAAAAAACAACCGACTTCTAAAAACCACTACAAAGTGAAAAATAACTAATTTCGGAAGTCGGTGTCTTTGGTTTTTGTATATTAGTTTTTGACACCAACTTCCGAAATTAGTTATTTTTCACTTTGTAGTGGTTTTTAGAAGTCGGTTGTTTTTTTGTAAAAAAGTTTTTATTTTACACTTTTTAGTTGTGAAAAGTAGGTACTATGTATTCAGTTACACCCGGTCAGACTGGAAGCTGACGCAAATATAGTTGGGAAATGACGTAATTTTGTTTACTTTAATTTTTACCTGTAATTTTGAAGAATTCTCTCGACTGCCTATGGTCTTCATCATCAGATTAACTGCAGACCATTATTTTAACCCAATGGGTGCAAAGTTCTCATCAATATAAATGAATTAAAACCAAACACAAAGTAGCTACTGCAAACCGTTGAGGAGTTCCCGGAACTGGCCTTTGTCTTCATCATCAGAGCTCTTATGACAGTCACAACCCATCTAGGTGTAAAGTTCTTATCGATACAAATTAATCAAGCCCAAACACAAAGCAGCTGCTGTGAACTGTTGAGGAGTTCCTTCGACTGTCTCCCGGTTCCATCATCAGATCTACTCCAGACCTTTATCAAATTGTAGTGCTTTAAAATACCTAATGAAAATACTAAGAAATGCACTAATCGCCCCTACGATTTTTGAAAGTTCCCCTTGATTTCTCTGGTCTTCCATCATCAGACCCTGATGTCCTTGGGACACCTTGGGAATGTCTTCTTTCCAACAAAAAAAGAATTATCAAAATCGGTACATAAACGACGAAGTTATGCGCGAACAAACATAAAAAAAAAGCATATATACGGTCGAATTGAGTAACCTCCTCCTTTTTGAAGTCGGTTAAAAATGTATCTGCTCAACAATGTAAACAACCTAATGAATGTTGTTGAAGTGTCAAAATGAAACGCATTGCTATTGATAAGTTGATACGCAATTACCCTGCCGGTATATTAAAAGTGATTCCCTTCTCGGGTAATTCATCCACACGACTAACTCCATTTCCATAATTCCTTAATATAAACGCCCAGCCAAATCTAACCTAGATTCTTCAAAGGTTCGTTTAAAAAAATTCAAGGCATCCCGTGAGTAACAAAAAGAATACTTAATACCGCTGCTAAATTTAGCACCGGTACGGACGAAAGCCTGGCTTTCATGTTTTTAAATAAAATCTCCATGTTTTATTTAAAGCTCGTCTGTTAAGCGAAAACATTCAAATGCTTTTCAAATTAGATGGCGTTTGAAGACTATAATTATATGGTAGTTGAATTTGATGTTGATTGATGTAAATAAATGGCGGATTTGATTGGGGGATTTGGAAAGGGGATGTTAATTGGTTGTTGTTGATTTCTTTATCCTTTTTTCAATCATAAAAAGGTTTTTTTTTTAGTATTCTGTTACCAAAGGGTAAAAGCGGAACCATGTTACTAAGACTCCATTGTCTAAGTGTGTTTTAAGTGATATCCCCAGAACCAAAAGCCACGCACGCCTCTCCACCGAATCCAAAGTTGCCAGGTGGCATTTTGCAGCACCAGCTCAAATGTGGCTGCGGTACTCCACACACGAACGGACCTGTGCTTAGCATAACGATAGGAGCTGTCCTGGTGTGAGGTATTTACTTTAAAAATAAATAAATATTTAAGGGAGTTTTCATACAGCAGACGTGTTTTTTATAGGTAAGGTGGGAAGCTGGAATTATTGATAGAAAATCCCCAACACTGCTCAAAGAACGTGCGAAATATGGATCACATTACATGTTGCTTCTCCGCAACCGTGGATTATAACGAATTTAGATGAAATTTTTGTTAACCAGGAATAGCACATTGAATACCTTTTATCGCGATATTCCTACGGGTTGGAAACTTACGCGCATTAGACCAGGGCGCAGCTGGTACAGTAATACTAGAAAAAAAGGAGTTCACGAGACGATAATGATTTATGATGCAAACGATGTCAAATTAAACACATTCAGAGGCTTACAACTTTGTAGAATCTAATCTATACTAATATATAAAGCTGAAGAGTTTGTTTGTTTGAACGCGCTAATCTCAGGAACTACTGGTCCGATTTGAAAAGTTATTTTTGCGTTACATAGCCCATTAATCCAGGAACGCTTTAGGCTATATAACATCACGCTGAGACCAATAGGAGCGGAGCATAACTAACTCCACGCGAACGAAGGCGCTGACGGCCGCTAGTAAAGTATAAAAAGAGACGGCAACATTTCTCCACAAACATTAAATTGGAAGTGTTCATTTTGTTTTGCAATATTCGCGATAAATTTCCACGCAAAAGCAGTAAAGTCTCAAGTTCCCAGACAAACTGTAGGCACAGTTTCGTAGTTTTGGAAAAGGTTAACGTTTAACGTTTTTTGCTCCGAGAACAATAATTCCTATGGCCGGGCCTAAGTTAATACCCGTTATACTGAATTCGCTATCTATCAGTCTCGTTTCGGAATGGTTCTTTGAAAGTTGTTTGGTCCTTTTGTGTGATTGTACTATTCGCGTCTGAAATTTATTTCGGTTCTTTTAGAAAATTGTGCTGTTCTTGCATCAAGAAAAATACTTCGGGTGAAAATTGTAACCAACATCAGACAGGGGGCCTCTCAGTCAGAACGATGATAAATATTAATTACGACAGTGATGGTGTTTGTGATGATTTATCTCGATGGTGATTACCATTTATGTAAAACAAAATAAGAATACTGTTAGGTATAGTCTAAACGAATATTTATATGATAAAATACCTAAGTGCTAACATATTTTAGACTTTCAGTCAGAACGATGATAAATGACAATTACGATGGTTAAGATGTTTGTGATAATTTATCTCGATGGTGATTAACATATACACCTTAAAAAAAAAAAGAAAAAAAAAATGTTATAGTTTACACGAATAATTGCGGTTTCACCCCCGTAGGTTTCGATGTGTTTTTTTTTTATATGCTCCGCTCCTATTAGTCGCAGCGTAATGTTGTGTAGCCTAAAGCCTTCATCGATTAATGGGCTATCCATCGCAAAAAGATTTTTTCAAATCGAACCAGTAGTTCCGCAGGTACTTTCTAAGTATATCTTGGACACCAATGACTGATTAAAAGAGGTGAAGGAAAACATCTTGAGGAAACCTGGACTAAGTCTGAAATCGCCAAACCGCATTGAGCAAGCCTGGTGATTACGCTCAATCCTTCTCTGTATAAGAGGAGACCTGTGCCCAGTAGTGGGACGATAAAAAGGTTGATGATGATATTTACTGTCTTGTTATAGGTCCAATTTACCAATTATATATTCAAACTTAATCCATTTATTTTGATTAAATCAATTACAGAGAGCTTTTAATTTTGTCAAAGGGTCGGTCTGTCTGTGAAAATATTTGCCTTATTCCAAAGCTTAGTAGGTTCCTGAAGAGACGAGAGAGCAATCAACTTTATCGATAACTAAATAACAATATTTTTATCTATTAAGGCACAAAAAAAAGTCTTTCCTGAAAGTAATTATGGATAAATTTTCTTCATCATCATCAGCCTCTACTCGTCCACTGCTGGACATGGCCTCTTCTGTGGCACGCCAACAAGCTCGATCCTGAGCAGTTCTCCGCCAGCCACTACCAGCCACCTTTTTGATGTCGTCGCTCCATATCGCCCAAGGGCGCCCTACGCTACGTTTGGCAAGACGCGGTCTCCACTCGAGGACTTTACCCCAACGGTTGTCGGTCCTGCGGCATATGTGATCAGCCCATTGCCACTTCAGCTTTGAGATTTTGATTATATCGATCTCACAAGCAAATTATATTATGTAGTCCCACATACTGTTAACATGCGTAGTACCCGAGCAGATGCCTTATTTGCTGTCAAAGGCTGTCGAAGTAATTCTGGGTTGCGCTGCCCCATCCGTCGTATGGTTGAATCTTTTAATTGTAATCTTGTAACATTGATATCTTTGTGTGCTCAAAATCTAAATTTAAATGTAATGCTATGAATATTATTACTGACAATCATAAGAATGTTATTAGGAATGTAAGTTAGGCTAGACTTTATTTATCATTTATTTGTTATTAATGTTTAATTATTTTTATTATTTCCTAATTGCCAAGCAATCGAGTTGGATTTTCTATTTTGCATAATGTTAATTATATTTTTGATTATTTATTTATTTTATAATTGTTAATTGGTTTTTTTATATGTATATATTTTATCATTAATGTGATGTAATTAATAATAGAAGTAATAAGATACTTATTGCCTATCTAGTGGCACTCATTATCACATCTTTTTGTTAATATGTGGATAATGTAGTGGGCTACAATATTGCTAATATTATTAATTATCCTTTCTGTGTGTATATTTATATTGTTGCTGTTTATTGTCCTTAATTAAATAAAATAAAAAAAATCTTGCTAATCCTCTCAGCTATGTCGGTGAGTTTCGTCCTCTGTCGGATCACCTCATTTCTGATGCCGTCCTTTAAAGAGACGCCCAACATAGCCCGCTCCATAGCTCGCTGAGCGGCTTTGAACTTATGGACTAGTCTGACCGTAGTATCCACGTCTCGGCTCCGTAAGTCATGACGGGTAGGAGCACTGGTTGAAGATTTTAGTCTTCAAACATTGGGGTATGGGCGATGAAAATACCCGAAGAAGTTTACAAATGCTGCCTATCCCAGCTGGATCCTTCTATTTGCCTCCTTCTCGAAGTTGTTTTTCCCTAATTACAACGTTAGTGCGAGGTATACATATTCTGAAACAACTTCGAGCGGCATTCCGTTTACGGTAACCGGTCATCTCATCACTTGGATATATCGCCAATCGAGTTGGCATCGCTGCAAATATTCCAGACCAGGTCTCGATGGAGTCAGAGGCCTTTTTTTTTTTTTGGATGGGAAATCATTAAATGACTTCTCCCGCTCTGGGCTGAGCGGAAGGGCGTGTCAGACTTTTACTGACTCAAACCCACCCGCCACGACCACTTTCGCTGGGGCCGTTTCTTGAAAAACCAAGTCATCAAAAAACGGCCCTAAAGCATTTGCCCCCTATGATTTCTGATACCGAAACCATGCGATCCTACTACCGATTCGCCGCAAGTCTGTACTCCAACTTTAGCGTTGAAATCACCCATGACAACGTTGAAATGGGCCTTTGTAGTGTTGTGCAAGGCCTTAGATATATCCTCATACATATCATCTACTTCCTCATCCGAGTGTGCCGACGTTGGTGCATATACTTGTATTACTTTCAACTTTAGCACAAGGTACGCTACCCTCGTCGACACACTCGAGATATAGACAACGTTGTCACAGATAGATTTGTTGAGCAGAAATCCTATACCTCCATGTGATGGCTGGTCCCATCCTCCCTGAAATACATAAGATGGCCTGAGTCCAATGAAACCGTATCCTCTCCCTCTCTTCGGATTTCGGACATTCCCAGGATATGGAATCTTATGTACTTTAGTTCCTCCTCTAACTGCTCGAGGTGGGCATCGAGCCGCAGTGTGCGTCCGTTAGACGTTGCCAGGGTCAGTTGGTCTTAGGTTTGGCGGCCTGCCGTCACTTGGGGATTCCTAGCACCCCCTGCCCTGACGTTACCATGGCCGCCGCCTCGGCCAGGTATCCCTGACAGAGGCGGCCGAAAGAAGGCATCATCTTCACCGAAAGAAGGCTTCTCTTCTTCTTGTTTTTATAAATTATAAACTAGCGCTTGACCGAAATCCCGCCTGATGGTAAGCAGTGATGCGATCGTTGATGGTAAAGCGCGCTAGTTTATTAAGAGCCTCAGCCTATAGAGGTCCACTGGTGGACAAAGGCCTCCCTCAAGGCTTTCTTTCCATTGGAGGGACATTGCAATAATCCCCACGCTTGGCAGGTGGGTTGGGAATCGCAGTAATTTGTTATTCCATAGGAGAAACGCTGCTGCCCGCTTCCCTGGTAAGAGTTCCCTTAGTCTCCTTATAAAGCCATAATTGTTCTTTAAATACTTAGCAACGCATCTCTTAGCAATGAAATCTTTGATAGTCAATATAGCCTTAAATATTACATGATAAATCGTGGCGGTTATGACGCAACCCCTATATTTACAGCCTTGGTGTTTTAGATATGAAGCTGAAACGTGGGGTATATAAACTTTTATAGGTCGTAAATGATGGTAATAATAATATAACATTAGTTCGATTCTTTTCCTATGATAAGCTGCGGAGTTTTGAGGACATATTGGGTACAAATTTCAGTTTGGTAACATAGCAAGACGGGTATGGTGTAAATAGTCTTGAGAGAAGACTAGAATACTCTTTATTATCTACAGACGACAGCACATCAACCTACTACAATCTGTTAGATTTCTTTATTAAATTTTCACTTTAGCTCTAAAGCCTTAAGGTTGCATTTTTTAAACGTTTATCGCCGCAATTATCGTTTCTATAAACAATTGACACAACATTCACTTTTCACTGCACTTCATAGTTGACGAAAATATGTAAATGTATTATTATTGTATAGCACCTCTCCACGCGGACACATCGCTCACTCAAGTAGGATAGAGACAGAATATGTCCAACGCTGCTGAACGTGAAGGCCGATTGTGCCTCTTTGTCGCTCATTCCGCGCTCTCGCTTGCACTTCAAGCCTTAAATGGAACGGGGTAACACCGCATGAGTGTTACCCCTGTTTTTTCGTGCTTGCGGCCGGCTCCGTCGAATCACAAGACGTTGTCACGTCAATATACTTTTGATTTGAGTACTCAGCGGCATCTCTTGTTTGTGCAAAATTGCGATTCCTTGTTTGTTATTGGCATTTCCAAAATAATAACTTAGTTAACGTTATCACGTCGCCAATGTCCCCAAAGTTATAATAAGTTAATAAACAGTGATTGATGATTTAACTTGAGGTTTGGACAGGTAAACATACTTGGACGATAAAGGCTCTCCACCTCAGGCCCTTTATTATCGTTCGATACTATCGAATGCTTTTTTTTTGCGATATTTGATTCTGGTACATTTTGCATTATGGACGCTGTCGAAGTTACAGACTGCTGCTACAATATTGATGCTTACGTTCCTTCGGCCTGTTATATTCCTTCCAATAACAATTTGTATTACGACGCCTACCATCTTATACACATCTGCATTAATATCGTATTAACGTATAGTACGGGCTGGGTCGGTAATGTTAGTTACACGCAGACGTTAAAATATCGGACGAACAAACACAGCTGCGGCAAGGAACCAGGACATATAGGATGCATTATAACCTTAAATAATGTATCCTAAACAACGTTATTTTTTATATAATTATGCGAAACCCGAAACATATGTGCAGAATTTTTAGCTAAACAATCTATGTTCAAAATTTCAAAAAGATATCATGAAAAATCACACAGTTATGAGTTTGTTATCTTATCTGGTTGTTCGGTGGCGGTGGCGTGGGGGCCCTGTCACTGTGCCCCTAGTACTATGATCTACCGCCAGCTGTGTTGTGCGCTCGGTAACCACGCTGCAACAATTACTAAATGTCATCATCATTCTCAGCCTTATTCGCAGTCATATCCGAAGCTTTTTCAGGTATGTCAGTCTGGGACCTGCTTTACCAGTCTAACTGCTGGTTTTGACTAAACTTCAATATTTTCCGTAAAGCGACTGCCGTCTGACCTCCACAACCCGAAGGTCCGATATCGAAGCATTGCAGTTAGACCAATTGTTGGACTTTTGAGGGCTTCAACAACCCGTAACGACTGCCATTAGATGTTCGTTTTTCCGAGGCACGACCAGACCAGTGCAAATACTATTCATGCATACAAATATTTGCACTGCGAGTGGATCAAACGCCTCGCGCAGCGGCCGCGTTCGCTACCCCACGGAGGCTGTCCAACAATTTCTAAATGTTTTTGGGAAAAATATAACATGGTGTAAAAATAATTGGAATTGATTCAGTTGCTTATTCTGAACAAACTATATTGAGGTTTCGAATAAAGAAAAAATAATGTGTACAACATTATTTTTTCGGCCGGTAATAATGCGGCTTAGTCCCGTAATATCGCAAACTAGAACATTGATGTTTGTTGTTGTAGCCATAGGTTATTTGATGCCCAAGGATCCTTTTCTATCCTATCTTTCCTTCAGTTTCATGGAGACACTATCCCCGTACGGTTTATCAAACTGGCACTAATGGTAATAGTTAAATACATAGTACCGTTATTTCGCCAGAATAGAATACTTGGATTATAATAGTAACTCTATTAGGAACCCCACATAAATTACAGATATAAATTTAGAAATTTTACAAATGGTGACATAATGGGCGGTCTTATGAAAGCGATATTTTAAATACAAACTTTGGGTGGATTAAAAAGGGTAAGGAGAGACAAATGCTGTAAAAAAATCGGGTGCGTGCGGATTGTCATGAACCGGATGCAAATTCAAAACGGGTTGCTACTACGAAATTCATGATGCAAAACGAGTAACTCTGACCTCGACTTGGAGACAAACTCAGGGTCTCATAATCTGCATTAGCACGTGTGACCACTCATGGGCGTACCCTGGGGACAAATGCTGTTTTAAGTCTTTATGTAATCGGGGGCGTGCTATTGTCATGAACCGGGTGCAAATTCAGAACGGGTTGCTACTACGAAATGCCCCGTTGGAAAAACGAGTAACTCTCACCTCGACTTGGAGACAAACTGAGGGTCTCATAATCTGCATTAGCACTTGCGACCACTCATGGGCGTAACCGGGGGGTTAGGGGGGAGTTAGCTGCACCCTCCTGGAAATCCCACAGGACATGTATCCTCATCAACCTTTTATCGTCCCACTGTTTGGGCACAGGTCTCCTCTCATACAGAGAAGGATTAAGCGTAATCACCACGCTTGCTCAATGCGTGTTGGCGATTTCAGACTTATAAAGTCCAGGTTTCCTCACGTTTTTCCTTCACCTTCAGTCATTGGTGTGCAAGATATACTTAGAAAGTACATATAAACTTTAAAAAAGTTACATTGGTACTTGCCTGACCTGGAATCGAACCCGCACACTCATACTTGAGTGGCTGTGTGTTTTGACCACTAGGCCACCACGACTTCACAGGACATGTATGAACTCCCCTAATTACTAAACAAAGTATAAACGAGGACTTATCTCTAACTTTTGAACAAACCACGCAATAGACACTAACAACATAGACGTATAATTGCAAAAAAAAAAAACCGCGTGCGACTATAGCGCACAAAGATTCATCACCATCATCATTTCAACCGAAAGACGTCCACTGCTGGACATAGGCCTCCCCCAAGGTTCTCCACGACGACCGGTCCTGCGCCTCCAGCATCCAGCGGTTTCCCGCGACCTTCGTCGTCGGTCCACCTTGTCGGGAGCCTACCCACGCTACGTCTTCCGGTGCGTGGTCGCCACTCGAGAACCCGTCGGCCCCATCGGGCATCGGTCCTACGGGCAATGTGTCCAGCCCACTGCCACTTTAGTGTTGCAATTCTTCAGGCTATGTCGGTTCCTTTGAGTGACTTTGAGCCTTCTTATAAGGCCACCGTTAGCGACCACGTCTCGATTCCATAAGTCATCACTGGCAACACACACTGGTCGAAGACTTTTGTCTTGATACACTGCGTTATTTCGGACGAGAATATTACAGAAAAAGTAAAAATTACCCTCTTTTAATTAAAGATTACCCACTCTAAAAATTTGACTTGCCACCTAGGGTTTTACTAATACCACCAAATAAAATAATATGTTAGACGGATAATCTGCTAAATTATGTTCAGTATTGGGACTTCTGGTGGACTGCAGTATTCTGTGTTTTATAAAAAAATGTTTTTTCACGTGCGTGTGTCTAGTAAAGGATAGGGATGACTAAGAAATTTTGGAAATATCAGGACAAGAAATATCCCTTTTGGTAGGTTACTTTTGTTTATACACTCTCTGTGTGATAGATTTCATCCACACCCATTCAGTAGTTTATCATTCATGTTCTAGCTGACATAAAAATAATATAAATTCATGTTTGCTGTTTCTTTGTGTTTATATAATGTTAATTTCTTCTAAAAAGCTATTCTATCTTAACAGACTGTGGTGTTTATTGCACTACCTCCCAGTTAAAGCACGAGGAAGCGGGGAAGAGCAGGCCTTTCGGGGGATAATCATACGTAATTTTTTACCAAAGTCAAAATTGATTAAAAAGTAGGGTTGTAACGGAGCTTCGCCTCCGCTTCCGTTACTGCGGAAGTTCCGCAAGAAATCGTATCTTCGCTTCCGCCTCCCCCTCCGCACAATTTTTAGCGGAGTTATAACGGAGGTTTATTTACGTATTTATGCAATAAATAAATAGTCCGGCCGCGTTTGAGCGCGAAATCATAGAATAAAGAGAGGGAAGTACGTTATCTTCATACAAACGGACCGCGCGCGGCTTGTATGTGTGCGCCATAGTATCTATGCGTCGCCGCACGCACACCTAAACACCATATTAGAGTGCCTATGACTGCGCTAGTCGCGGCTAGCACGGAACGAGGTTCGCGCGTCACGGCTTTTCGGCACATTCACTAAATCACAGATTACAGAATACTACGTAGCTAAATTAAAGAACAATGTGTGATTATCGCAGGAGAAAGTATTGTTGTTTGTTTGGGTGTCTTAATTCATCGATTTCAGGATTGTCTCTGTTCAGATTACCTTTTTTTTTTATATATTATAAACTAGCGCTTGACCGCAATCCTGCCTGATGGTAAGCAGTGACGCAATCGTTGATGGTAAAGCGCACTAGTTTATTAAGAGCCTATTCACTCTAGCCTTGAAGACACTCAAATTGTAGTCCGACGGAAACCCCGCCGCTGGCAAATTATTCCAGTCCCTCGATGTACGCGGTATAAAGGAAGAGGCGAAACGCTTCGTCCGGATCGTAGAGGTGTTAACAACGTAAGGGTGGAAACCAGCCGTACGACGGGTCGTCCGCTGGTGGAACGGAGATGGGGAATTAAATCATGCAATTCCATCGCACACTCCCCGAAATGCATCCTATAGAACACCGAAAGGCTGGCTACTCTACGCCTGTGCTCTAGGCTTTGGAGACCAGCTCGAGTTAGATCAGGGTCACCAATCAGCCTCTTTGCACGTCTCTCCACTGAATCCAAAGTGGCCAGGTGACACTTGGCAGCACCAGCCCAAATGTGGCTGCAGTACTCCACACACGAACGGACCTGTGCTTTGAATAACATTAGAAGCTGCCCAGGTGTGAAGTACTGTCGGACCTTTGCGATAACGCCAAGTTTCCTGGCAGCCACCTCAGCCTTGGACTCAATGAACCGCCCAAAGTTAAGGTCCGAGGAAATCTCAACTCCCAAAAGCTGAAGGGGGTCGGAACACTCCAAGGACACATTCCGAAAAGTAGGAGCCAAGGTGAACGGGCTCCTTTTGGCGGTGAAAAGACACGCCTGTGTTTTGGCGGCATTGAATACCTATTGTAGGTAGGTATAGTAACTACTTACTTACAGTTATAAAATCGTTATTAAAAGTAAGTAAGTACCTAATTGACAATTTGTGAATTTAGTACAGTCAATATGTCGAAAAAAAAGCCGTGCGCTCCGAAAAATGACAAACCGGAATTTGACTCGATGAATCGTTAGAGGGGCAAGTAATAAACTTAATGTTAGATTTCCGAAGTCCCTCCTCCTGCTGTTTTTGAGAAAATCCAAAAATATTTTGAAATTGATTTATCTCAGCAACTATAAGGGCTAGCGACCTTTTTTTAAAAAAATCCATCAAAAAAAAAAAAAAAAAATCCATAAAATCCATTGTTTAAAAAAGTTTTAAAAGTTTAAAAATTTAAAATTATGTAAACATTTCAATTCACTGATCTATCCATGAATTGTATGACAAACACCCTACAGCAAGGCACATAATGTACGATTTGTACACTTCAACAAGCTTCAGCTCGGAAACGGTAAGTTTTACGAAAAAATGTTTTAAACAAAAGTTGTAGCTAATTTTGTGACAAACAACTTTCTCATTTACATTATTGCAAAAAATTGTTATTTCATAATGAAAATGGCAAAAAACCAATTTTTTCAAACTTTAGCGCCATCTAGCTTTTGCAGTTTAAGTCGGATGATGTCACTTCAATGAAAGAAAATGTAGTCCTAAGTGTCCTTAACAGTTTAAAAAAAAGAAAAGGTCGCTAGCCCTTATAGTTGCTGAGATAAATCAATTTCAAAATATTTTTGGATTTTCTCAAAAACAGCAGGAGGAGGGACTTCGGAAATCTAACATTAAGTTTATTACTTGCCCCTCTAACGATTCATCGAGTCAAATTCCGGTTTGTCATTTTTCGGAGCTCAAATTGCAGATTGACTGTACTAATTAGATAAATAAAGTTCAGATCTTAAAAACAGAAATAATTAGTCAAAGAGGCAGTTGTCAGTATTTTTATGTTGTTTTACGATTTTTAGGGTTAATAGATATGTTTGTGTTATATAAATTTGTATTAATTAAAAATAAAAATAAATATGGTCCTTTATGTGTACAAAACTACTAATAAATTACAAAATAAAAAATACAAAAAAAACTGTGTATGACTATATGTATAAATACTAAGCAAATAATTTAAATATGAGCTCTTAGTCTATAAATATTTGTTAGCGGGTTCGGTGACAACCGAATCCGACGAAGCGTGAACAGTCGTGAACTTTCCGACCTTTGCCAATTTATAGACACTGAATTAAAATTTTGCTAAACGTGACAACCCTAAGGCAGTAGGCAATTAAATCGCGGATTGGGTCGGAGATAACCTACTTCCCTCTCTTTATTCTATGGCGAAATGGTCAATAATCAACTAGTGCGAGGCGGGAATGCGACAAGCACAATTTGTTTCTCCTTAATTTTCATTACAAGAAGGTAATATTTTTTTTTACCAAGTATACTACTATTAATGTACGTATTTAAAATAAAAAAAAATGTTTTAATTAACCATACATTTTAATTTTATCTATATGTAGTTTCACCGCCGCCTCCGCCTCCGTTAACCTCCGCATCAGCGGAGGTGAGACTCGTCGCCTCCGCATCCGCCTCCGCCTCCGCTAACAAGCCTCCGTTACAACCCTATTAAAAAGTATAAATTACCTGACTTTGTCGAAGCCATTGCTTGCAATTGGCATGTTCAATTGGCCTGAATCCATACTAATATTATAAATGCGAAAGTAACTCTGTCTGTCTGTCCGTCTGTTACGCTTTCCCGCTTAAACCTCTCAACCGATTTTGATGAAATTCGGCACAGACAATCTTTAGACCTTGAGAAAGAACATAGGCTACGTTAAATCTCGGAAAAATTTGATGTTCCCGAGGGAAATTTAAAAAGCGCGATATAACCGAACTCCATGCGGGCGAAGCCGCGGGCGGAAAGCTAGTATACATATACAGCAATGTCTAAACTTCATGAGGAACAAAATACGAAGATACAAAAATACTATTGATAGCACTTGATTGTAGATCAGAACAATAAAACATCAGGTAAATACAAAAAGAAAACAGTGTGGCTACCATGAGTTTTCATTACGAAGACTCGATTTTCGATATCAACCGCGTTTGACTCTTCGATTGGCCCGCTTTAAGGTTGTAAGAACTGTCAACCAATGAGAGCGCCAAACGCAGTCAATGCGTATGATCGAGTCTCGTAATGAAAACTGATGGTAGCCACATTGCGCGTATATCTTGTTACTAAACCAACGCACGCCCTGTGTAAACAACGTTAACTCATTCTGCACACATCGAAGGTGTATCGACTACACCTCCAACGAATTGTATTTGTTTAGCTTGTAAAAACTTATGAGCGTTCTTACTCTAATTTGCTGGTTCTTACTAGTATTATTTTTGAGCGCGGTTTTGGCCCCTGAATTACACATCATATAGGTCGTGCGTTCGAACCCAAGCAGTGCTAATACACGGACCGCTCGAGCAGTTAGTAATGAACATACACGGACTGCTCTTGCAGATGTACTCAGCAGTTTGAAGCAGTCGATCCTCACTGATTCAAGCAGTCCGTGTATGGCCGGCATAACTGCTCGCGCAGTTGAAATCAACCAAAGCGTGCGGGCGGCAAGCGTGCGCGGCGTCGAATGAAGAACGCGGGGTTAGGTAACTGCGCAAGAGCAGTCGACAGCTCGAGCAGTCAGTGTATGTTTGGCGACTGCTTGACCGCACAATGAAATTTCACCGTACCGTCAACCGCCCCAAGCAGTTGCAACTGCTCAACTGCTACCGAGCTGTTCGTGTAGTACGTACGTAGAAGTCACTAGTTTACTATGCAGTCGCAGCTTGAAGCAGTCCATCCTGACTGCTTCAAGCAGTCCGTGTATGGCCGGCCTTACTTCCTATAAATGCTTTCAAAACGGTAAATGAAAATATCGTGAGGAGTCGAAGGTCTTAAAAGGAACCAAAAATTCGAAGACATGTGACATCTATCAACCTGCATTAGTCCCGCGTGGTATTAAAGTTATATTTATGTGTATATATTTATGTGTATATATTTATGTATTTATATTATACTAGCTGTTACCCGCGTCTCCGTCCGCGTGGACTTTAGTTTACAGCCCGCGGAGCTCAGTTGATATAAAATAAGCACCTGTTAAAATAATGGGTGCAATATCTACGTCCGCGTTCGCTCCCATTTTCGCAACATTTTTTGTTACTGCTCTGCTCCTATTGATCATAGCAAGATGTTATATAGCCTATGTCCTTTCTCAGGCTCTAGACTATCTGTGTACCAAATTTCATTACAATCGATTCAGTAGTTTTGGCGTGAAAGCCGGACAGACAGACAGATAGAGATACTTTCACATTTATAATATTAGTATGGATTACAGTCTAATCCCCTTTGCTGCAGCTTTTTGCGGACTTTTTTCGCGATCCGATTTACCCAGTACAAGATTTCTAGCAAAAACTCATTAGCAAAAATCCAAGAACAAAGTCATTAGGACCTCTCGCTCCAGTTATTAAAAACTTTTTATTAAAGATTTATATTTCAGGACTTGCTTCATACCATTGATCTTCTATTATAAATAAAATTCTAAAATGCTATTCGTCCGTAAGCGCGTCATTTGATTAAGGCTGAACCGAATAGGCTTAATTTTTGGTTTGAAAATGTTCGTGAATTTCTGAATTAGATTTATATAGAAAGTAACTCTGGATGTTCTTTTTCTACGAGACTTTTATATGAATTATTGTTGGAACATCTAACATTGCTATTGATACTATGGGCCCCTTGCGCAAAGGCAAGTTCCCGCCTTTCCAGATCGGGAAAGGCCATTTCATGATATCACGTCCGCAATAAAAAAGGAGACACCTAAGATTCATTTAATATGTAGCGGGCCCTGCGATACTCCTTCCCAAACGTCATAAACATAACACTGAGATAGGAGACATTTGGCGCCTCCCCCCAATCCCTTTTCATTCTTTCTGGAATTGAGGGCTTGCACGTAGTATGTTTAGCTGGCCATAAAAATAGGTTTACTGAATCAATAGATTGTTTGTTGTTATTTTGATATACGATTATTGTTTTGTAATTAGTTCTGCCATTATACAGGATAAAATTTTATCCAGTGCGCAAACTTTGTCAACTTGTAGCTAAATAAGTTTTATAGATAAAAATATTATTACTTTGGTATGTTTTAGTACAAAACAAATAGTTATTGATAACGAAAGATGTTTATTATAAAATCAATGTTATGGTCACCGCACGCGGTCCCATTCATGGTCGGCGGAGTGGGGACGGCGGGAACATCACATTCCTGTGTGTGCGGGCATATGCTAATACTACGATATTGATATGAATAGTTGGTGTCTCTCATTTGCTGATTTTAGGGCGGACTAAAACATGATTTTTTTATTTTAAACTAATAATGCAGATTTGTTCTGTTATTGATTCTGAGCCACCCATTTGTTTTTGCGCACTCGAATAAAAGTTTCCCTGTATTTTACCCCACCATATCATGCCCAGCGTGGGCACAACTCAAGCAATTTTCTCTTATTTTTCTCCTCTTTCATAATGAAAACAAACAATGTACCAATCACGACAGTCGACTTTGCTAACGTTTACTGGCTTAGCGACGTGTGACCTAAGGGCAATACTGGTCCCATTAATATTCATTACTGACTTTTATTACAATTGTTTCAAGGCACGTTTTTATAGTCTATTACAAAAGTTTTTGTTTTTAACCGACTTCAAAAAGGAGGAGGTTACTCAATTCGACCGTATATATGCTTTATTTTTTTTTTATTTTTTTTTTTATGTTTGTTCGCGCATAACTTCGTCGTTTATGAACCGATTTTGATAATTCTTTTTCTGTTGGAAAGAAGACTCTCCCAAGGTGGTCCCATGATAAGGATATTAGGGTTTGATGGTGGAAGACCAGAGAAAACAAGGGGAACTTTCAAAAATTGCAGGGGAGACTAGTGCATATAAGGTTAAACATTTTTTTAAGTAAACATGACATATTATGCAAAGAGCAGTTCGGTTTCCGTAAAGGTTGTTCAACTGCTCTTGCCATCTTCAACTTTATTAAACTTGTAACGGAGACTATTAACAATGGCAATCCAGCTGTATCATTATTTTTTGACATGAGTAAGGCTTTTGATTTTGTTAATCACTCGAAGTTATTAAACAAATTAGACTTCTACGGCATTAGGGGCAAAGCCTATGAATGGGTGTCTAGTTATTTAAAAAATAGGAAGCAATATACAGAGATATCCAAAGTTATAAAAAAATGTGATAAATTATATTCTAAAGAGAATTTTAAATCAGTAGCAATAATAAATAAGTGTGGTGTGCCTCAGGGTAGTATTCTTGGTCCTTTACTTTTCTTACTTTACATTAACGATCTTCCTGAGGCTACTCTGCAAAAATGTATTCTTTTTGCAGATGATACCACTGTTATTATAAAATGTGAGGATAACATTAATTACAAATCTGTTACTGAAGAAACCCTGTCAGCTATAACTAGTTGGATGGAAAATAACGACTTGCAAATAAATGTAAGCAAGACCAAAATAATAGAATTTAACTCGTATAATTCTAAACAGTTAACTTTAGATATTAGCTATAAAGATGAAAAAATTGAACAAGTAGATGAAATTAAATTTTTGGGTATTAATGTAGACAAAAATCTTAATTGGAAAAGCCATGTGGAACATATCTGTCACAAACTTGATAGATTTGTGTTTGCATTAAAGAAGCTACGACAAAATGTTTCTGTGAAGGCTGCTCTTGCGGCTTACCATGGCTATGTATCGTCTGTCCTAAGCTATGGACTTATTATGTGGGGTAATTCGACCGATATCGATAGGGTATTCAAACTCCAGAAACGCTGCATACGGGTCATAAACAAGGCATGGTTTTTAGATAGTTGTAAACCTCTATTTAAAAAGAATAATATTCTTCCACTTCCCTGTATGTACATAAGAGATATCTGCGTCTTCACTAAGACACACATGCATTATTTTAGGCAACATATTGAAGTTGTGTCAAGGCAAAAAAGGGCTAAGTTTCGCAACTTATTATATCAGCCATCTACTCGTAAATATATATATAAGAAAAATGTGTATAATATGTGTATTTTGATTTATAACAAAATTCCTAATGAATTGAAATTATTGCAGGGTAATGATTTTAAAATCAAATTGACAGCGTGGTTACAAAATAATTGCTATTATAGCCTTGAGGAATTTTTGGGACATAGACATGATAGTATGTAGTTATGATGTATAAATATGATTTATGAGTTCTGGTGTGTAATGGCAATTTTCTTTTATATAGTTAATAGTTTCTTTTTTTTTTTTTAGACTTGTATTGACATTTTTTATTATGTTGACATTTATATTATATTATCAATCATATTATGCGGACATTCATATTGTATGTTTGATATTGACTTTTCTAATTATAGTTATTGACATTTACTTTAATTTATTTGAATGACATTTTAGATTTTGAATGTGGATATTTTTTTTTCTCATGTTATTGTGCTATTTTTGGAAATTTGGCTATTTTTTTTTTATAATCTGATCTGTCATCTTAATGTTCAATTTTAACTTTTTTTTTTCTCAATTATAATTTGCACGCCTGCTTGCAGGCAGAATACAATTAACTTCTGGGCTTTAAGAGCTTCCCTTGAACAATGTATTTTGTATTTTCTGGCAAATAAATATTTTGATTTGATTTGATTTGATTTTTGATTTGCATTTCTTAGCATTTTCATTAAGTATTTTAAAGCACTACAATTTAATAACGGTCTGGAGTAGATCTAAAGATGGAGCCGGGAGACAGTCGAAGGAACTCCTCAACAATTCACAGCAGCTACCTTGTGTTTGGGCTCGATTAATTTGTATTGATAAGAACTTTACACCTAGATGGGTTGTGATTGTCATAAGAGCTCTGATGATGAAGACAAAGGCCAGTTCTGGGAACTCCTCAACGGTTTACAGTAGCTACTTTGTGGTTGGACTTCATTCATTTATATTGATGACACCCTTGCACCCATTGGGTTAAAATAATGGTCTGCAGTAAATTTGATGATAAAGACCAAGGCAGCTGAGGGAATACTTACGGGTAAAAATTAAAGTAAACAAAATTATGTCGTTTCCCAACTATATTTGCGTCAGCTTGCAGTCTGACCGGATGCAACTGAATACATAGTACTTTTAACAACTAAAAAGTGTAAAATAAAAACTTTTTTACAAAAAAACAACCGACTTCCAAAAACCCCACTACAAAGTGAAAAATAACTAATTTCGGAAGTCGGTGTCAAAAAACGAATATACAAAACCAAAGACACCGACTTCCGAAATTAGTTATTTTTCACTTTGTAGTGGGGTTTTTGGAAGTCGGTTGTTTTTTTGTAAAAAAGTTTTTATTATTGCTAAATTGGTCAGTGAGGCTACCATGAGTTTTCATTACGAAGACTCGATCATCGATATCGAGCGCGTTTGACTCATCGATTGGCCCGCTTCAAGGTTGTAAGAACTCTCAACCACTGCTCCTGACCTCGATCACGCCTGTTGGAAAGCGATGGATGATGTCTATAATGGAACGAGCGTGCCCATAAAATGTCTGTTTACTCTTGCTTTGAAGGCAGATGGGTTAAATCTGGGAGGGAAGACTAATACCGGCAGAGTGTTCCACTCTTTGACTGTTCGCATTATAGACGTGGAGTAGAGCGTAAAGTACGAGTCGTCGGTCAAGCTGCCAAGCCCAAGCCCAAGCTGTCATGTCTGGTTTTCTGGAGGTAAAAGGGCAATGGTGGGTTCTTGTCAATCGCACACTTCGAAGTATAGGTAATTAGTAGAAGAATTACGTAGAACAAAAATATAAATTGGCCCTTTTTAGGTTTCTGTATCCAAAGAGCAAATGAGACCCTATTACAAACAAAGACTTCTCTGAACGTCACAGGCCTGTATCTTTAAACCGTAATAGTTTCTTGTTTGTTGCATTCCACAATGTAGGCTTCTTTTTGTGAGAATTGGAAACCATCATACGGTTACCTCTCCCGCTCTGGGCTAAGCTGAAGTGCGTGTCAGACTTTTACTGACTAAACCCACCCGTGTTTCTTCGCTTGCCTGTGCGCCAGGGCCACGGATTCTCTTTCAACCAACCCGCAGACCTGCCAGGCATTGATATTCATACGACCCGTCACGATGTGCTGACATCTCTTTGAGGTGAGCGTGAAACACAACCCGGGCTTGGTCTTTACCGGGCAACGAGCTGCCCGCTGCTCGCCGCCCTCAATATAGGCTTAGGTAGTAAATATTTTTCAAAAGAAACATGGACTAATGCCAAGTAATTTCTGGAAAATATAGATAAGTAGAGAAGAATAATTACCATTTTCGTATCTTTACGATCAATATCCAATCAATAAATATACTATTAAAGTGCATATATATTCTTAAGTATTTCGAGTATTATTCGTGAATATTTTTAAGCTTTTATTATATTCTTATATGTACGTTATACATACGTTCAGGTAGCGGCATGTTTTTCAAGAGTTGCGCCTTTTATCTATAGGTACTAATATATAAAGCTGAAAAGTTTGTTTGTTGGTTTTTTAACGCACTAATTTAATGAACCACCGGTCCGATTTAAAAAATTCTTGTTGCGTTTGATAGCCCATTAACCCAGGAAGGCTTTAGGCTATATAATATCACGCTGCAACCAAATAGGAGCGGAGCATAATAGCTAACTACACGGGAACGAAGTCGCGGATGGCCGCTAATACATATACAATATGTAAAGAAAACCCTGTCCGATCCGTGAAGGTATTGTTAGAAATCGATAACTGATTCTACTAATGCCGACAAAGCCGGACTAAAGTTTAAAAAAAAATCCCCCTAAAAAAATAAATATTGTTTTGCAAAAAGAGGTAACTTAATATATGGGCGGTAGGACACCCTTTCGCGGGCGACGGGGGGCAGGGCACGCGACGCGTGGTCGAATCGCATAAGCGTACCGTCAAAAAGTGCTGTCACTTTTTTTAAAATTACCAAATTTCGGGGAAGTTGTAATTAATTCTCGGGAAAAAAAGATTATTTTAAAATTCATTAGTATTGTTACTATGATGATTACGTAAAATTTTATATTATATTTGGTCATGTGTTTACCTAACCTTTATTATCCTTATGGGTCGAACAGGGTTTTCTTTATATTTTGTATAAACAAAGGAGAGAAGCCACTAGCAACTGTTCTATTTGCATCGGCCTTTATTATCTACGTGCGGCATTGACAGGGCTTAATTATTGCAGAAATCAGCTTATGACAACACACTAGCTACAAACACGTGACAAATGAATATCGCATTTAGTGCTTGGATTAGTTTGGTCTAGATTTGAATGGTGCTGCTATCATCTCGCTGGTTTCATCTCGCTGTTAATTGCGAGCGATAGTTCATTATTGATGTCGAAACGTAGTTCTATGACGGATGCGTGCACAGATTACCATAGCTGGTCGGTGCTCAGAACATTGCTATTTCATATTTTTTAAATGAACAGACAGCTGTGCTGCTGGGGGGTTTTTTTCTTCCTAGCTAAAGCACTAGGAAGTGGCGAAGGATGATCGTTTTGGGTGACTGTCTTATGTAATATTGGTCTTATGTAATATTGACGTTCAAAAAGGGCTGATTCTCAACCTAATTTAAATAAATGACCTGATTGATTGATAGATAAAATTTTGTTTTCACATATGAAAATTTTAACTAGGTATTTTGTATTTATTTTATATTACTATTTTTTTTTTTAAATATGTAGTACCGGTACACTATACGCAAAGGTCATCGTTGTACCTGTACTCGGTACTCATACAATATTAGTTTTACCTCATCTTGTCGAAGCCGGTACCAGTCGCTGAAAAAGCAGCTCTGAGGTTCTGTCTCTCAGAGTCGTGCCATTTTCTTCATCTTTTTGCTTGAATGTGATGGATATTGTTGAAACTTATAAACCAAACAATGTAGATTGTCAATAGTTGTCTTGATCTTTCACTAGTTGGAGTTACCGTCTATGCCGTGATATTGTTCTTTTGACCGGTCTTATTATACTCACTCTTGTGTCGTGGTGGCCTAGTGGTTAAAACACCAGCCTCTCAAGTATGAGTGCGCGGGTTCGATTCCAGGTCAGGCAAGTACCAATGTAACCTTTCCAAAGTTATATGTACTTTCTAAGTATATCTTGGACACCAATGACTGAAGGTGAAGGAAAACATCTTGAGGAAACCTGGACTTTTGAAATCGCCAACCCGCATTGAGCAAGCGTGGTGATTACGCTCAATCCTTCTCTGCATGAGAGGAGATCTGAGCCCAGCAGTGGGACGATAAAAAAAGAAGTTTGTTGATGATGATGATACTCACTCTATCTTGTGTCAACTGTTGTACAGTTCTAAATATATTACGATTAAATCTCAGTATACCAAGGAAATCCTTTGTTATTTTCGCCCAATTCCAATACATATTTTCTTTGACCTAGTTAATTTTTGCGTCATGTTTGGCGCGATATAAACGCCTCTCACAATTTTTTTAGTTTTTGTAGTATTTTTATTTAGCTTGCTAGAAAATTGACTTAGGGATAAAAGGATGATGAAAATTAAGATTATTAATTAACCGACTTAAAAAAAGGAGGTTATCAATTCGACCCGTATGTTTGTAAACCAAATTTCAAGTGTATGTATGTATGTATGTTTTTATAAATAAATAAATAAATATATACGGACAAATCACACGGATTGAGCTAGCCCCAAAGTAAGTTCGAGACTTGTGTTATGGGATACTAACTCAACGATACTATATTTATAATAGATACATATATAGATAAACATCCAAGACCCAGGCCAATCAAGAAAAGATCGTTTTCCATCATGACCTGGCCGGGGATCGAACCCGGGGCCTCTCCATGTCGCAGGCAGGCGTGTTGACCGTTTATGTTTGTGCGCGCATATTTCCGGAACTACAAGTCCGATTTAAGTAATTCTTTTTTTGTTGTAGGTACTATATATTGTTCAACTTAGGGAATACAATAAGGGATTCATAAAAATCGGTTCAGTAGTTTTTGAGATTGGGATTTTTTTCGTATCGATGAGAACTTATTCTAACATGGGTTATGGCTGACACTGTTGTTATGAGGGGAAAAATGTAATTTTCGAATTTCGACTAAAACACTGAAAAGCATGAAATAAAAACTTTTTATAAAAAAATGGAAACTGACTTTAAAAAAAAAAAACACTTAAAAGAAAAAATAATTTTACTTTTGACATGGCTCTAGAAGTCGGTGTCTCGAGGCAACAGCTCGAGGTTTCTATTGTTTAGCTCGCCAACGACTTCTAGAGCCATGACAAAAGTAAAATTATTTTTTCCTTTTAAGTGTATTTTTTTATTTCGGTTTCTATTTTTTATAAAAAGTTTTTTTTTTAATACATATATTTATTAGACTTTTGATAAAACTGGGGGTTTGTGGCTAAATAACCTCAGCCGCACAGATCGATTGATCAGGTTAAGCTATACTTGCCACGGTTGACGCCTGACCACCAATCAACCTTACCAAGAGGTATCGTGTTACCCAGTAACTGGGCAGTGGAGGTCAGATAGGCAGTCGCTCCATGTAACATACTGGTGTTCAGCTGAATACAGTTAGACTGAAAGCACACCAAAGTAATTGGGAAAAGGCTAGCCAGATAATGATGAAAATTCTCTTAGCCCTGTATCATTTTTTTTATATAATTATAGACTAGTGCTTGACTGCAATCCCGACTGATGGTAAGCAGCGATGCAATCGTTGATGGTAAAGCGCGCCTGCTCATTAAGCCTATTCACTCGAAAAAAAACTGAGTGAATACGAAGGAAGACGGCAGTTGAGCGAGGTAATGCAATGTTAAACCCAACAACACGACCAACGATGTTGCGCCAGAGGGAGATTGATCTGGAGACCCTCCACGACCAAATTCCCGACACAACAGCATTTGGCGCATCGTACCCGGCACACATCGCAACACAACTGCTCAGACCCGTCTTCCGTACGGCTTATCTATCTACTCATACAATCAGTACTATATATATGTCGGTTTCCCTTTCTATCAACATCTATCTCCTGTATTAAGGGGTATCGTCACCTCACATGTTACACCAGACCACACTATAAATATAGACGCCACGTGTGACCTAAATCTAAACATCCCTTTATCTGCACTGTAGATACCTACATATAGGGTGTATCTGATATCGTAACGCAAACTTCGCGAAAAAGCTAGACCGCATGCCATTAATAAAATTATGTCATAGTCATTTATGTCGTTAATGAGCGGTTACAGTAATGACAACGTTTAAAAAATAGTGTCGGCTCAGCCTTTGAACGTTACAAGCGTGCTGCCGAGCGTGTTTGTAAGTATGACGTTGACCCCTAAAGTGAACTCTAGTAAATCAGCTGATTGGATAGTTTTTCGAGTTTTGTTCTCATTGCGCTTTTTTGTGTAATTATAATTATTAGCGAATTAATTATTTTTTACTTTAAAATCTTGTTAGGTTATACAAGTTTAGCAATTATGAACGGTCTAAAGTGAAAAATCTGCATATGTTTTTTTTTAATCAGGAAAAGCCGACGAGTAATTCCGCCACCGGGTTCAGAATCATGTACTGGATTCATGGTACTCTATTGTGCGTCGATGTCAAATACACCCTTTATAGACATTTAATAACTTCACTACACTACAAGCTTTTCTAGCTCTACAGCACGATATTCCGCTACCCAGAAATGCTTATACAGGCAACATTGGTTATCCAGTACCGCCGTCAGCCCTATTGGTTGTGGGAAATCGAAGAAACCTATATTGAACGCTCTTCCTTGAAACGAGGGTATAAGATCCATAAGTCATTGGTAATAGGAAGCCGAGTACTTACCCACTTCGAGTTATTGTGGGTGATTCAATGAAATTAGTACCTACGGAAGACTTGTGGACGGCTCGGGAAATCGAAAGTTTGGTTATGGTTGGTCTTAACAGCGTTTAGCAATTAGAACAATAATTTTGAGGGGAGAGTGGTAACCTTTAAGTCAATTGTCTATTCCCAAGTAGGTTTCCATTAGTTTTAGGCATTACTAAATTATTTATCTAACTTTATCTCAATGTCTTGTTGTTAAGTTATAACAACCTTACTGATAGATCGCTCAGGTTAGGCTACGGTTGCCGCGGTTAAACAGTAGATAGGTAATCCCTTCGTTCCTAGCATAACACTGAAAACCGTTAGTTCCGGCTATTATTTAATTCTGCAGTCGTTACGGGTCGGCAGAGGGTCGAAAATCTGTCAACCAGTCTTTACTTAGGCCGTACTGGGTAGGTACACAGTAACTGGTTTGTGGAGGTCAGACAGCCAGTAGATCCGATAGGATACAGATAGTTGGTAAAAGATCTCGTCTGGACTTATGCTTTTCTCTGAGTTTGTTGCGGATTTTCCATATTTAAATTAGGGGAGCTCGTTCAACTGTTCCCCAGATAGTCAACTTTACGTTGATCCACGTGACGACCTCGAGCACCAGTCAAGCTTAAATCTTTCTATCTAGCATCTAATCAAGCCAAAAAAAAAAAACAAAAATGATTAACTTTTAAATCATATGCAATTACGTACAAGTAATTTTAGTGGCGTTTGGATAGAAAATTGTGACAAGTTCTTGCTTAGTACTAAAAATTTAGAATAACAGTTTCCTTAAAGAACTGAACTTGTTTCAGGTTTTTAGAAACGTTCGTTTATTAAGCGGTATAATTTGTATTCTTCTTAGTATTTACCATGATATTCCAACGAAATTCAGGAGAGAACGTATAGTAAGACTGCTTGCGTACCTTTCTGTGAAAAGTTGAAATAAATAGGTAAATAAGGTGTCAACTCCTCCTGACTCGACCCTAATTGAATCCACGTGGCGCGTTTAAGCGACAGTTAAGCTCGAAATCCTGACAAGTGACAAACAGGATTTAATAAATCAATTATCGTTTGGTAACGAACTTACAATCTACTACAAATTCTCTAAATGGAAGCAATTAATTAACCGATAATTCCGAATTGACGGTGACAAGTTTTCGCCAACGCTTGCTAATCAACGAACACTTACCCACAAGTTTATTTTTTCAGTATTTATAAAATAGTGCTTGACTGCAGTCCAGCCTGATGGTAAGCGGTGATGCAATAGTTGATGGTAAAGCGCGGTAGTTTATTAAGAGCCTATTCACTAAAAAAAACTGAGTGAATAGGAAGGAAGGGGGCAGTTGAGCGAGGTGATGCAATGTTAAACCAAACAACACTACCAACGATGCTGCGCCATGGGGGAGATAAATCTGGAGACCTCCATTACCAGACTCCAGACACAACAACATTTGGCGCATCATACTCGGCTCACATCGCAACACAACTGCTCAGACCCGTCTTACATACGGCTTCACCAGACATCATGTCGGAACACGACGAATCGCTTGGCGGCAAGGCTTTTTCTGGAGGGGGTGACTTCTGCCGGCAGGCAGTTGTTATTATGACTTACCACTGAGGAAAGTTAAGCATAGGTACAATAATGATATTATATACATTTATAAAGAGTTCTACATTAAACCAGACAGCTCCAATTTTCAAGCTTCAGATAGCGCTGTAAAATAAAATTTATTTAAAGGTTATGTACATTTACGTTTCGGGGTCTGCATTTCTCTAAGCATTCAATTATTCACGCCGTTCCCGCTCGCACGCAAAGGTCAAGTTTTATATTTGCAGCCTCATATTTGGCTTAACGATCAACGTTTCTCATTAATTACTACGAGATCATGATATAAATGAGGTTTTAATTGGTTTTGTTACACTAAAGATAGGCTTATGTGTTAGTTCTTTTTTTTTTTGCAGATTGGCATTGAAACTTCCTATGTTCAAATTCTTAGTTTTGAGGATATCTGTCTTACGTTTCATCAGCATATGCTATCGTCATTGATCTCACTTAACGTCACTGAGACTTCTCGTAATTATTATTTATGTTTCTAAAGTTTGCAACACCGATGTTGGATTGTGGCTGTTTAATCTATTGTTCTGTACGTTACATGAATCAGCAACAATCCAACAACTGTTATTCTTAAATCAATGACTCTTCTATCTTTACCAAAAATAAATTAAAGAGCTCATAGCATAGCTTTGCATAGTATACCATCCCATATGAAAGTATGTAGCTGTCAAACGTAAAATTAGTTAACGAATCCATTTCAGTATATACAAATTGTTAAGAAAACCCTGTCCGACCCGTAAGGATAGTACCTAAAGGTTAGGTAAACACTTGACCAAATATAATATAAAATTTTACGTAATCATCACAGTAACAATACTAATGAATTTTGAAATAATCCTTTTTTCCCGGGAATGAATTCCAAATTCCCCGAAATTTGGTAATTTTTAAAAAAGTGACAACACCGGTATTATTATAAGCGAATAGCGACGCGACCACGTCACAGGTGCCGCGTGCCCTGCCCCCCGCCGCCCGCGGAATGGGGTTGCTTACAGCACATGTATTAAGTTACCTCTTTTTGCGAACTAATATTTATTTTTTTAGGGGGATTTTTTTTTAAGTTTAGCCTGTCTTTGTGGGCATTAGTAGAATCAGTTATCGATACCTAACAATACCTTTACGGATCGGACAGGGTTTTCTTTACATATTGTATAGACCAGTTTGGCTATAAAAAATATACAAAATGTAAGCAAATATTTTTTGTTTAAGAACCAAATATAAATAGCAATGTATTGAATAATGAAAATACAACATAGAAGTCAACCTTTAGCTAAGCTTATTACGTAAAAAGGCAATATGAAATAAATCTAGGACGGAAAGACCAGATCAGCGGTATTGTTGCTGGAGATAACTGAATCGCTTTGCGCTTTACCTACTCACAAAGCTCTTACGATTTTGTTGGCACTGCGGCGGAGCTTTAAGCCTTTTCATACCACTTTCCATAGCAGCAAATCCTATTATTATCTTTTCTTTTGTCTGTAATAGGTAAAGCTGTCTTTTACTCTAGAAAGAGAAGAATAGCCGACCTATAAGTATATGCAAATAGAGGACAGCTTTATTCAGTTCTAATGGACGGTTTCAGACAGCAGAAAGTTTACGAAGCACCATTCCAGTGAACTTTATGTCCGCTTCCCGAGCAGTCAGTCATCTGTGTCGAGTAAACCGTGGTCCAATATTTCAGGGAGTTATCTTACGTAAGAGACGGGCAACCTCGCCTGAAATGTACGGAATATTTTGTTGAGTTATGTATTTTAACTAGACCCCGACGTGGCTTTGGGGCGATACCGACTTTTTATTTATGAGAAAAGCGCTTCACAATTTATTTAGGTGCTTCTCTAAATGATATCGTTACGTACATCACTGTAGGTCATTACAATATATGAGTATCTTTGATGTGAAGTGAGTGAAGTGGTTTTGTTTAGTACATTTCATTGCTACTCTCAAAACGTTAAAGGAAAACATCGTGATGTAATATTCTAGAACTTTAAAATGGAAGTATATGACATCTGTCAACTCGCACTGGGCCCGTTTTAGATTACAGCCATTTCTGCCCCACAGAGAGGACTAATATTCTTTTACGTATTCATCTGGTCTATTCTGTTCGCCCACCAAACGAACAGAAATATCAATCGAGAACAGAAATAGCTAATACATTTTGCTTTGTTTTTCCCTCATAAGTGTCACTATCCAATACCATTCAATCCATCAGTAGAAAATAAGAAACATTCGCCTCAGCCTTCATCATTTGCTAATCGAATCCTGAGTCAAGTTCATATTTATTCTTACTGTAATCTTGAGAGTGACTATGTACCTATATCCAATTAACATTTAACCTAAATCGTCAAATAATTTCTCTTATCCCTCCAAAATCGCTCTAAATCGACCAATTATTCCCTTAAGTAAACCCAAAGGCTCATCCTATCGATCAATAGAATTCAATCAGTGGTAGTTACAGTTCACTTGATAGCTATTATTGAAACATGTCAAATGAAGCGACGTTTGCCCAAAAAGCCTATTGGCCTACATAAAACGCAAAAATATTTTATGGTAAATCCGTCCCTAGGGTTGGCGGAGATTTGATGCGTATGTTATTTTACGCGGATTTGGAATTCTTGCATGAGCAAAAGATTTTTTACCTTCCTGTAGATTGCCCTTGAGAGTTGCACAGAGCCATGAAGGGTTCCAGCCTTGAAATCAGGCTATTAGATCAAATTTCAAAGGTCGAGGCACGAAGACGTTTGAAGGTCTTCGATATTGGAGAGCGTGTTATGGAACTCAAATAGAGTTAGGCAGTAATGACAGGGTGGCATCTAAGGACTGAAAAACAAGATGTCGGTCGTCAGGGCGGTGTCATGAGCTGTCGCCATTATTGCCACGACCCGGGTACAATCTGGATGGGATTGGCACAGGAGTGTACGGATTTTTATTAGAAAAAAGCATAGCAAGCAGATGATTTTGATGATGAATGAGTTCTAATTAATCCCGATGTGTTTTGATCCGTCCGAAAAGTTAAATAATCGTAGGTGGTCCCTAATTACGATCAGCTTAATTGAATAATCTTCAGCATTTTCTACCTATAATGATCCCACCGCTGGGACATTGGCTTTCTCTGTATGAGAGGGATTGGGCTGTAGTCCATCAAGCTGGCCCAGTGCGTGTTGGCGGTTTTCACTTATCCGTACTAATATTATAAATGTGAAAGTGAGTTTGTTCCGCTTTCAAACAAAAACTTCTGATCGGATTTGGATGAAATTACAGATGATTTTTTAACCAGGATTAGCTCATAGGATACTTTTTATCCCGATGTTCCCAGGGGATTGAAATTTACACGGGTGAAACCGCGAGCGCCGCTAGTCTGTAAATATTTGGTTCCTTCACTGTTTTGGGAGCAATGGTGATGAAATGATTCAGACAAGTTAAGTGTAACTTTGGGATCGAACTTACGACTCACAACAACTCGAAACTCGCAGCCATTACTGAGCCACAACTTTTTATGATACTCAGGTATTATAGCGTTCGCCATTCCTAAACCATTCGGTCGGTACGACATCTTACTTTATAGGCGATTAAAAATGGTTGAATGAAAGTTATCGTAAAAATCTCATTTCCACACTTAATGGCGATTTAATTTACTGTGATTTTCGCAATGTTCATTGAATAAAGATTATTTTTGTTGCGTTGTGTTGTTTCTTTTGGAATCTAATAACTGCAGAACTGGAATCGTCTGCAATGTCACATCTGCTTTTCTCCTAAAGGCTATATAGATGTGTACCTATAGAGTACAAACACTATCTGCATAGTTTTTTCCCCACTATGTGCGAGTCCACTTCCAGTCTGACCACATGCAGCTGAATCCACCAATATTTTACATGAAATGGTGGCCTATCTGACCTCAACAACTTAAGGGAAAACTCTCTAAAAGGGCCCAGTGCTGCACACGCCACCCTATTGAAACTTCAAATGGGATGGCAAACTTCAACTTTATTTCAATGAATATTAAGTTGCTTTCAGAGTGACGTATTGAAAAAGGTTTGAACTTTGTGCGTTTACTGAACTTTATCGTGCAGGTATTCAAGTTATTTTTTCATAAACTCGTACATATTTGTTTACATTTCGGCGTACATGTCGCAATGTATGACGATATCCTTAGAGTGTATAATATTTGTTTACGTAAAGAAACGACTGTAGTACTGAGCTATGTTAAAAATACTATTACATAATAAGAAAGTACCAAGTACAGTAGTAGTGCAAAATTCGAGATGTAGTTTTCGACTTAGACGGATTTTGAGTTACAAAGCTATGTAAATAAAAATTCAAGTTGCAATGGTGAACTTACACTGTCGGTAAATTCTCAAAGTGACTTATTATTATTCGAACTATAGAGTTTCTAAACTAAATCATTGTTATGATCGAGGTACAGAAGTAATATTTAATTTTTCGAAGTTATGGAGGGAAAATATTTACCCAAATAGTTTGGAGGGACTCACTGATTATTTCTATTAATAGATTGTTGAGATTTCGAGCAATGGAGGTTTTAATGTTTGAAAGGAAGGCAACAAAACATTTTCGATCGATTATGTAAAATTTTCACCATGAAAGTTAGGTAAACTAAGCTTAGAGTGAGCTGTCAATAGAGTCAATCCAGGCAGACGTCAGGCACACTTAAACGACTCTGCTCCAACACCGCCCTAAACTAAGGCGACTGCTTGCAGTCTACGCGGTGACAGCTACCAGACGGCCAGCTGTTCACCCGTCAACCACTCTCGCTTTTCGCGATAGACATAGTCCGCGATCTGGTTCTACTAAAGCCCTGGGCCTGTAGCCAATGTAACATCGCTTCGTAGCGAAGCGAAATCGAATACCAAACCAATCAATGGCGGGAACGATTGACCACGTGATTTATCGCGTCGCGTGGTCAATCGTTTTCGTTATTAGTTGGTTTGGTATTCGATTTCGCTGCTATTATGTCACGATTCGCAATGAACGAACTAGCAATTATTACTAGTGCACTTGAGGGCGTAGAGGGAAGCGCTAGAAATAACGAAGATTTTGGGTGCATGAAATGCTGAAAGCTACTGACTGAGACGCGACGGCGCGGCTACTGCTAGCATTAGCACTGACCGCTCGTGTTCGCCGAGCAGTCTGACGGCGGTAAGCTCGTTGACAGTGAGCTGTCTGCTAATTTATGATGATAATGTAAAATATATCTAAAGAGGAAATATTAAGCCCATATTTAAATGATATTCTTTTTGCCGGGTGGGAGCAGAGTCGGGTATATGACCTTTACACTGCTGTTATGTTATTGGGAAAACACCCTCATTCAGCCAGATTTGTTTTGCTGGGAAGTTTGTTGCGCCAATACTTCTTGCCAGCTAAAGCACTAGAATTTTGTAGTTCAAGAAATGCAATTCTCAGCCTAATTTGAATAAATGTCTTCATTGCCAATTTCAACATTCTTTCTTTCGACTATCAAACATTTATCTCAAGATCTTTCAAAGCATTGTTATTAATGTTACAATTGCAATGTCCTGGTATCGAAATCAATGGAAACCCCACTGGGTATTGAAGCTGTTTCTTAAGACGTTAATACACAGTTATTTCATGGTCCATAATCGCGTATTTATTGGTTCGTTAGTCCAATTGTTACAAGCTCGTAACTTGATAATGGCTTAATTGGATTTGGTATTTTGTTATGGTTTTCTTTAATACTGTTATTATTAGATGAAATCTTGAAACGGGCTTCTTAAATATCTAAGAGTAGATTGTTTAAGTTAATGAAACGATAAAATTTTGACAGTTGGCATCGTTTGGACCGCACATTGGTCCGTTCGGTCCAAACGATCCCAACTAGTCGCAATCATTTGACAAAAATGTTTTCGCTGATTAGGGGGCTGGTTTACTTACTTAATTCCACATTTAGTAAAATAAATATCTTCTAAAAACACGATAGTATTTAGTATTTAAATTAATAGGTATAATGGAGTCTTCATTATGTGCTGTGGTGGGCCCTGAAAGAGAAAGGTTTGCCTGGGAAGTATGTAGAGTTAATTCGTGCTATGTACAGTCGATCTCGTACCTACGTCCGGTCGGCTGCTGGCAATACCGACGAGTTCAGTGTGGCGGTAGGCTTGCACCAGGGATCGGCTTTAAGTCCGTACCTCTTCCTGTTGATTATGGACGCTCTTACGTCGGACATCCAGGAGGAGGCACCCTGGTGCATGCTGTTCGCCGATGACATTGTTCTCGTCGGTGAAGATGGACCTGAGATCCAGAGCAGATTGGAGAAATGGCAACAGAAGCTGGAGAATGTTGGCTTGAAAATCAGCAGAACCAAAACCGAATATATGTTCTGCGATTTCGGCGGTCTCTCCACTTCTGGAGCCATAGCCCTTGATGGCGCACTCCTACCAATCTGCTCCGACTTTCGGTATCTCGGTTCACTCGTGCAAAGCGATGGCGAAATAGATCGGACGGTTAAGCACAGAATTAACACTGGGTGGATGAAATGGCGGCAGGTCACGGGAACAATTTGCGACTCCCGCATTCCCCTTAAACTTAAGGGGAAAATATATAAAACCATGATCCGACCTGCTGTCTTGTATGGATCAGAATGTTGGGCTACGAAAGGGATGAATGAAAGGCAATTGCATGCAGCCGAGATGAGAATGCTAAGAGGGACGTGTGGTGTTACACGAATGGATAGAATAAGAAATGAGTACATAAGAGGAAGTCTGAAAGTGGCACGGGTAGCTGAAAAGTTGTGTGGAAATCGGTTGTCATGGTACGGGCATGTGTTACGGAGAACTGAGGAGAATGTCGTGAGGAGAGTCTTAGTTATGAATGTTGATGGCTATAAGAGTAGGGGAAGACCAAAGAAACGATGGATAGAATGTGTGAAGGATGATATGGCTAAGAAGGGGGTGACTGCCGAGATGGTTTCTGATAGGGATGCATGGAAGAAAAAGACATGTTGCGCCGACCCCAAATAAATTGGGATAAGGGCAGGAGAATGATGAAAAATGAATGGAGTCTTCATTATCAACAATATTAGCTTATGATAATATAATCTAACAACGGTATTTTAGATTTTTCCTGAAGTGATGTCTATAAAAATTTAGTCTTAAGCATGTCCTGAGAAATGTCTCAGTAGTGAGAACTTTATAGGCTGAATAACTTTCCGCCCGCGGCTTCGCCCGCGTGGAATTCGGTTATATCGCGCTTTTTAGATTTCCCTCGGGAATATCAATTTTTTTTTTCAATAAAAGGTAGCCTATGTCCTTTCTCAGGGTCTAAAGATTGTCTGTGCCAAATTTCATCAAAATCGGTTGAGAGGTTTAAGCGGGAAAGCGTAACAGACAGACAGACAGAGTTACTTTCGCATTTATGATATTAGTATGGATTGTGTACCTATGTTATGTAAATGCTTAAAATAAACCTAGCATTATGTACTTTTTAAATGGCTGATGTTATGTAAATGCTTAAAATAAACCTAGCATTATGTACTTTTTAAATGCCCACAGCCAAAATACAGACAAATACAAGATATAATTATGTCTGTATTTTGGTATCGTAATTGAAAATTAAATTAAGCTAGGCTATCGTAATTGAATTGGGGTTAACCATCCAATCTATTCTCGTACAATTAAATTTCCAAAACTTGCCTGTACTGCTGTTGACGATACTTTTAAGTGAAACAACCATATTTCCTTAGCTGATATCATGATAGTATGTGTCACATTGGGACCTAATCCTAAAATCTAATGAAACGTTAAGTCGTTGGTCCCGGTTGCCACACGAACATCTAATGGCAGTCGTTACGGGTTTTAGGAGCCCTCAAAAGTCCAACAATCGGTCTAACTGCAATGCTTCGATATCGCCTTCGTGTTGTGAAGGTCAGACGGCAGTCGCTTCACGGAAAATATCGAAGTTTAGCCATAAATCAGCAGTTAGACTGGTAAAGCGGACCCCAGACTCCAAACCTGAAAAAGCTTCCGATTCAACTGGGATTAACGCTGAGATGATGATGATAACATTGGAACCTAATCCGCAAGAACACTTCGCCGTTTTTGACAATAATCCTTCTTAGATGACAATAAGGCTAATCGACGTAGTAGAAAACTTAGCCAAATGCGAGTCGCACACGCGTATGAAGGGCTCCATATTATTGTCTATAAAAATCACGTCTACTGTATAAATATCTGTATTTATAGCGGTAACAGAGATACATCATTCAACTGTCAAACTATCGCGGGTCATGAAACACAGCTTAAGGACAGACAGAGAAGACAGTCTTATTAATAAGGTTCCGTTTACTCTTTGGGTAAGGAACCCCAGAAATGACCTAAAACTAACCATCATTAATCTAAATAAGTTCATTAAACGTCTTCATGCAAGAACAAATTGCATGCGAATTTTTTTCACCAAATGTTGGCGGTGAATTTGCGAAAATCACCCGTTGGGATCGGTTAGCCCGCACTGTGCTGTCAAATGACCCGTGAACACGCGAACCGTGAATAAAACAGTTAAATAATATATTTACAGTGTAAAGAGCCGTTAAAATTTTTTCGTAACATACACGTTTAGCGTTCATTCTCTGGGGTGATGAATTAGAGACACGATTTTGCTTGGACATAATAAGGGTTTTGAAGTCGCGATGTTAGGTGGCGGGTTGTTTGAAAGAGATACACAACGTTCGCACTTTTCTGTGTGCCAACAGGCAAGTGAAGGAACACGGATGGGTTTTAGTTAGTAAAAGTCTGACATGTCCTGTCGCTCCGCCCAGAGCGGGAGAGGTCATTTGATGATTTTCCATCGCCGAAAAAAGAGACATCTACATTTTTATAGCGGGCCCTGCGGCACTCCTTTAGGAATGTAACGAGTGAGTAACGTTGAGACTTTTGTCCGGGTGGTCATCATCATCAAATGACCTTTTCATTTGACAATTTCCCATGTGGAAAAAAGGCTCTATGTTATTGCTTTTACAATGTTCATCATCGAACTTCCTTGAAGTTCTTCGCTCTCTTGTCTCGTTTAGTAGATAGGTGTCATCTATTGTATGGAAATCTCATGACCCATTCTAGTAGTTAGTTATAGCGAATGGACGTACTCCATTGATTCGTGGTCATTTTCGGGTTGACGAGGGCTCCTTCAACCTCTTTCAAACAATGGATACTGCGGATGCCATATAACAAATAATAAAGGGTGTATTTGACATCGACGCACAAACGAGTACCATGGATCCGGTACATGATTTTGAACCCCCCAGTGGTAGAACTTTTCGTCGGCTTTTTCCTGACTAAAAAAAATAATGCATTTTTTCTTCACTTTAGACCGTTCAAAATTGCTATACTTTTATAATCCAATAAGATTTTAAAGTGAAAACTAATTAATTGGCTAATTACACAAAAAAGCGCAATGTGAACAAAACTCGAAAAACTATTCTATCAGCCGATTTAATAGAGTTCACATCAGGGGTCAACGTCATACCTACAAACACGCATGGCGGCACGATTGCAACGTTTAAAGGCCAAGCCGACATTTTTTTTTAAACACTGTGATTTCTGTAACCTCTCCTTAACAACATAAATGACTATCATAATGTTATTGGTGGCATGCGGTCTAGCCTTTTCGCGAAATTTGCGTTACTATGTCAGATACAGCCTGTATAATCTCTACGGTATAGTCAAATTAGAGTTGTAACGGAGGCTTGTTAGCGGAGGCGGAGGCGGATGTGGAGGCGACGAGTCTCACATCCGCGCATGCGGAGGTTAACGGAGGCGGAGGCGGAGGTGAAAGTACATATAGAAAAAATTGAAATTTGTGGTTAATTAAAACATTTTTTTTTATTTTAAATGCGTACATTAATAGTAGTATACTTGGTAAAAAAAAACTATTACCTTATTGTAATGAAAATTAAGGAGAAACAAATTCAAATTCAATTCAAACGCGGCCGGGCGGTTGTCGAGCGTCGCAGCTTGCGCGTTATTTATTTTATAAATACGTAAATAAACCTCCGTTATAACTCCGCAAAAAATTGTGCGGAGGCGGAAGCGAAGATACGATTTCTTGCGGAACTTCCGCAGTAACGGAAGCGGAGGCGAAGCTCCGTTACAACCCTAAGTCAAATCAACGACCATGCTTTGAAACAACCAGTTACAGCAGAAAACCGGATTACAATCAACGCCCAATCAAGCATGTTTGTTTACTGAAGGTATATTTGCTCTTCCGGTGGCTCCGGATAACTATTCACTCACAGATTGTGTCAATGTTCTTCAAAGGGTTGGAGCTTCCATTTTGTTGTTGTTATTCCAGTTTGTAGATACATATTAATAAGGAGTAATCTTTAATGTTGAAAATGATCAACGAAATTAGGTATTAAGACAAACCAGTAATTTAAGAAAAGGTATGTTAAGGTCAAAACTAAAGAGAGTTTCCTTCTCGAATAGGTTACTTTGAGATTTCGGGATTGCAGCTTCAACGGCCTGTCGTTATTGAGAAAATAATTTTAATGACTGTTATCCATTAGATTTAGTTACATAATGAATACGACCTTTTTACCTCCAACAAACGTAAAGTTTGCCTTGTAAATATTGTGTAAAAACAGCGGAACTACGTATTTGAGTAATTAAAAGAATAAATAATAGGTAGTAAATAAAAATGATGGTTTCAACTGTAATGTTGTTCTTTTAGATATAGGTAGATCTTCCTATAAACACATGAAATGGTAAACAATAGGAAACTATTATGAAGCATCATGCATTACTTCTGTTGCATATGCTTTTATTGTAAATATGATACAAACTGCTGCATAGTTAGGCCGGTTATTTTCCTTCACCGTTTTGAAGGGACTCATACATACCTCCAACATATTTCACAGCAGACCACACGATGATCAGCGTACTGACATGATGGTACACGTGCAAAAACGAAGCCTGTCGTTCCTTCTTCCTCAATATGAAGAACGCAGTCTCAAACAGCTCTAGGAGCTTCAATATCACGGTCCACCAGAGAAATCGAAGCATCCTCAAAGCCTCTGGGTTCATGGAATAATCTGGTAGCATGCAGCCGAAATGATACGTCGTGGTCCAACCTGACGTCAGTATCTGGAAGTTAAAAGAAAGGACTTTGAAGGTTAAAGTTCAAGAAATGTCGAAAATACACCTGATCTGTCTGGGAATAATATCCGGCGAACGTTTTGACGCCCACATACGCGGGGGTTTCGCAGCAGAGTTAGAAGGCTTATAAATAGTCTGTAATATTAGATCCTAACCTTCATGAATTTACCTTACAGGGGATAAATAGATAGCTTACAGCAATTATGTGTTTTATGGTCCCGTACTTCCGTACTCAAAAGGTAAAAACGTGATCCTGCTACTAAGACATCACTATCTATCTGTTTGTCTGACTCTCTGAACTACACAGCTCTGACAGTTATAAGAAAAAAACGATAATAAAAACGTTTTCGTATTTATTTTTATAGGAGCACCAGAATGTAGTTGTAATTTTTACAAGCGATGTACGATGCCAGCCTTTCGGTGTTCTATAGGATGCATTTTGGGGAGTGTGCGAGGGAATTGCATGATTTAATTCCCCCATCTCCGTTCCACCATCGGACGACCCGTTGTACGGCAACTTTCCACCCTTACGTTGTTAACACCACTACGGCGATGTTTCCGTTGGATTACAATTTGAGTGTCTTCAAGGCTAGAGTGAATAGGCTTTTAATAAACTAGTGCGCTTTACCATCAATGATTGCGTCACTGCTTACCATCAGGACGGATTGCGGTTAAGCGCTAGTTGATATTTTATAGAAAAATACCTATTTCATTTTACTCCTATAAAAATTAATACAAAAAATTTAGTATCGGATTTTTTTTTCTTATGGCACTAAAATCATGGATTTAAAACTTCTATACTTTAAGGATATGATTGATCACCGCGGCGGACTTATTTCGGATTTATACCGACGAGACCATAAGCCTTAGTACCTCATCATCATCATCACAGCGTCAATCCCAGTCACATCCGAAGCCCCTTCAGCTTGGAGTCTGGGGTCCGCTTTACCAGTCCAACTGCTGATATGGCTAAACTTCGACATTTTCCGTGAAGCGACTGCCGTCTGACGTCCACAACCCGAAGGCGACGTCGAAGCATTGCAGTTAGACCAATTGTTGGACTTTTGAGGGCTCCAACAACCCGTAACGGCTGCCACTAGATGTTCGTATGGCAACCGGGACCAACGGCTTAACGTGCTTTCCGAGGCACGACCAGACCAGTGCAAATATTCATATTCATGCATACAAACACTTGCACCTTGCGCAGCGGCCGCGTCCGCTACCGCTACGCCACGGAGGCTGTCAATAAGCCTTAGTACCTAAAGAAAACTAAAGTAGATAGTGGTTTATTTCGAATAAAACTACGAAATCTTTGAATTACGGTTTTATTAACAGCTTCTTATAAAACTTTGGGTCTGTTTGAATGATTAATGCGAAATTATACGATAGGTATAAGAATTCGCACTTTATGTGTTAAATGAACAATTTAACACTTGAAGTGCGGGCTCCTTAATAAAGGTCTCCGTTGAGTCAATGTTAGTACGGGGACCCCTACTTGATTAACGCTCTTCGTGAATAATTTACCCAAAATAAATGGATGTCAGAACCAGCCATTTTGACAATTTTAGTCTACGCATAAAGTGTCAAGTTTAAGGCCAATGATGAGCCAAGAGAAATGTTGCCTTTCAAATTATGGATAGGTAAGTATTACGATTAATGACGGGTGTCTTTATCATTCTGGAAAGTTCAGACAAAATGTGATGCTTTGGCACATTTACACTCAAAAAGGCGCTTCGCTTCACGACTGCTCTGGAAACGGTGAAGGGAAACGTCGTGAGGAAAGTGGCATGTCCTAGAACCAGAAATTCGAGGACATGTAAAATCTACCAACCTTTACTGGGCTCGAGTGGAGTATAACGTCCCATCCCTCTCACCGAGATGAGGAATAGGAAATCATATAAATCCCAGCAATACGTTGCAGTCTGATGAAGATCATGCTTGCCATTATATCAATAAAGGTACTATAATTGCCCACTAACGAAGTAAAAGCAAGCCAATGATTCAGAAAAATTACTCCCATTTCTCAGATAAAGGCTACAAACTGTCACTAATAGTTTCTTATAGCCACGTTCCGAGCTGTAATTAGTTCGCTATTTGTTCAAGTCAACCGCTGAAACTTCCCTCTTTGAGACAGAACAGGCGTCAAGACATTGTTTAGACGTGTCCAATCACAGAACACAGAATCGTGCATCGTCTACAGAAGGCAGTAGCTGATAATATTCTTTGCGCGGAAAGTGCGTAGAATACACAATTTCTGTCAGGAAAGTTGTTCAAAGCCGTCAGTTTTTATACGAAATTAGTGTCGTATTGCGAGTATACGATATGTTTCTTATGAAGCGACGCGGACTTTATTTGTGGTTAACAAGTGTGAACACAGCTGCATATAAAGAAAGTATGGCTAGCCGAAATTATACGGACAACAGAAAGTCAAGCTATTTGAAACTGTCAAATATTTCCAATCAACCTGGACCTGTAGCCAATGTAACATCGCTTCGTAGCGAAGCGAAATCGAATACCAAACCAACCAATGGCGGGAACGATTGACAACGTGATTTATCGCGTCGCGTGGTCAATCGTTCCCGCTATTGGTTGGTTTGGTATTCGATATCGCTTCGCTACGAAGCGATGTTACATTGGCTACAGGCCCAGGGGCCCTAGCCGATGTAACATCGCTTCCTAGCGAAGCGAAATCGAATACTAAACCAACCAATGGCAGGAACGATTCATCACGTGATTTATCGCGTCGCGTGGTCAATCGTTCCCGCCATTGGTTGGTTTGGTATTCGATTTCGCTTCGCTATGAAGCGATGTTACTTTGGCTACAGGCCCAGGAGTCTTAATGATTTAGCGATACAGCTGAAAATCTATTAAAGAAATTTGGCAGATTGTAGTAGCTTGATGTTCTGTCTTCTGTAGGTACATATGTATATTCAAGCAGAAATAAATAAATTGCTATGACTATGGTATTTAGTTGGCGATAATACCCTCTTTATTGCTCTAACGGATTCACAGAGCCAAGATTTCTTTCAAGACATTTCATTAAGTTAAACAATTACTCAGCCTCCTATTTACACACTAAAGTATTTGGCTAATAGAACAGTTTGTTGTTACTTTGACAATGAAAACTAAGAAGTTCTAAATAGTTGTTGTGGGGATGGTTTAATTTATTGCTGTTCCTGCCTAACTGAGCGTTGGATTATTGTGCGACAATCTTTCATTAGTAACGATTGTGTTAGCTACAATCGTTTTGTTCTGGTCACATTTGTTCATACTATGTAGTTGTTAGAGGTAATAATTTGCGGAGACAGGGAACAAAATGTTACCAATTGCGAGTCGGACTCAAGCACTAAAGGTACCGTATCGTTACCGTAACGTACCATTACTGTAAATTACATACTGTTTTTATCAAATTTGAGTTTCGTTTACGAAGTCTCTTTCATGTTACTTACACCCATACAGTTTACCGTAGCAGTTTGTATAAAGTTCGCTCAGTCAAGATTTTTGACCAACGTGTTAGGAATAAAACCTTTCAATCGATTTATTTGAAGCTAAGTGTCTATTACTACTGTCTTATCTAAATATGAGAAGAACGCAGTCTCACACAGCTCTAGAAGATTCATCATTACGGTCCACCAGAGAAACCGAAGCATCCCCAAAGCCTCTGGCTCTCTAGAGTAGTCTGCTAGCATTCAGCCGAAGTGATACGTCATGGTCCAACCTGACGTTAGTATCTGGAAGTTACAACCGAGTGTGTGACCATATTCCCCCTTATTCATAAACGTTGTTTAAAGTTAACTAGTGATTAGCGATTCTTTAACCATACGTTTTTGACATTTTAACGTCACTTTACTTTAGTCATCGTATAAAATATGTAAAGAAGACCCTGTCCGATCCGTGAAGATATTGTTACGTATTGACTAACTAATTCAACTACTGCCTACAAAGCCCGGCTAAACTTGAAAAAAATACTCCCTAAAAATAAATATTATTTCGCAAAAGGAAGTAAGTTACATGTCAATACATACGCGGGCGACGGGGGCCAGGGCACGCGGTCAAACAAAATGCCGCCAGTATTGTACATTCATTAATTCATCAAAAAAGTGTAGCCATTTTTAAAAAAAATACCAAATATTGGAGAAGTTGGAGTTAATTCGCGGACAAAAAAGATTATTTCATAATTCATTGTTATTATGATGATTATGTAAAGTTTCAAATTTAAGTTGGCCCCGTGATTACCAAATTTCATCCTAATCAGTTTATTAGTAGCTTGAAATATAACAAACATTACAATAGAATTGAATTGAATACTACATATACATTATAAAAAAATAATATGAAAATTTTACAAAGAGTGACACAATGGGCGGTTGTATCGCTAAGAGCGATCTTTTAAAAATTATTACATTAAAATTTTAGTTGGATTTCAAACAAGTTCTTTGTCTTTGACTATATGATCAATTAGAACATAAAAGTGGTCAGTATGGGTGCCATATAAACCAAGGGACACTGGTATTTGCCTTCGCAGCGGACCCCAGGCTCCAACGAGAAGCCCCCGGATACTATCGGGATTATACGGTGAGATGATGATGATGACACTGGTATTCGCCTTCGAAAAGGCTGCATGCATGACACACTTTAGTGACTAATCTGGCAAGGACCGGGCGCGATTATGGGCTCCGAAAACAGCGATTTTTGTACTCAAACTAATTTTAAACCATATTTACAAGTATTGTCATGGGGTTTCATCATGTCGAATGATGTAAGCTGTCTATTCTATAGCGTAGCAGGTCTAGTGTATCTTGCAAACTATATTGTTACAATATGCTATTAGTATCAGTAGGCACTCTTTTAGTTATTGGCGATACGTTTTTTGAAATAAATGGCTGCAGAACAAGTAACAAATGTTCCCTTATATTTCATAAGAATTACAGCATCTTCATAAATGACAATCTATATAAATAAAACGACAGAATAATTTAAGAAGAGGAACCTTCTTAAATTATTCTCGATAGCGATAAAGTAACAGAAGTATGTATGAAAGTATAATTATTTCAGGTTGGTAAACTGAAAAGATAGTACTCATGTGATGACGACACTACAAAATCCATTTTATTTATTATTCGGTATAAAGAAAAAGACAATAAACAATATAACATGTTTTGTTTGTTACGCTTTCACGCTAAAACGTATGGAAAAATAAGAACCTTAATTCCTACACAATAATTTCAGTTTACGGTTTTACTTAACATTTTTACAACTTTTTCAAAAGTACTTTTAATAATATCACACTAAAATCAACTTAAATGTCGTTGGAATTAAGGTGATATTTGTTTAACTTATAATAAGGTGGTGTATGCAGTAGGTACTGCTCGTTTTCACTTTTTTTTTGTTTTTGTATTTTATAAACTAGCGCTTGACCGCAATCCCGCCTGATGGTAAGCAGTGATGCGATCGTTGATAGTAAATCGCGTTAGTTTATTAGGAGTCTATTCACTCTAGAATAAACTCGCACCGCTTATTCCACCGCTGTTGTAGTGGCTTCCGACATTCTGTTGAATGAAAGTACAGGTGTGGTCTTACAGCCATAACTCGTTATATCTTATATATAATAAGTCATCGTAATTCATAATGTTATGAGTTAATTTCTTTGGAATTTCTAGTGTCACGCTGTATTAAATTCAACGGGCAATAAGTACGATTAATTGTAAGTTTTTAATGTAGTCCAGCGTGTCTGAAGAAAGTAGACGATTTGTTTCGACAAGTGAAATATCTGTAGTATTAAATTATAGGCAGACAGCGGCTTGTGGCTTGTTCGAAAAAGATACCGTGGCCCCAGGCGGACAGGCAAGTGAAGGAACACGGGTGTGTTTTAATAAAAGTCTGAGAGGTGATGACATTCCATTCAAAAAATGGTGCTTGTGGCTAATTAATAACATCTGCACGGGTCGATCAATCATGTTAAGTTACTCCTACTTCGGTCCATCTGTGGATGGGTGACCTGACCATCTTTATTTGTTTTTGTATTATTATTTTGTATTTGCATTATCTGTATTTGTGTTCATATAAGTACTTGCACGTCACCTTATACCATTTGTGTGTCATACCTTGAGGAACCCTGGTTCCTAAAACACAGGCTTTTGTCCTAGTTTAGGATGCATCAGTTCGCCTTTTAAAGTGACTCTCTGTACAGACCTTTTTGTTTTTGTGTACTTTTGTGTGTTTTTAAAGTGTACTAATAAGTTATTATTATTATTATTATCTTAACATATCCGAGACCTCCGCATGCGTCTATTTTATAATTATAAAGTAGTGCTTGACCGCAACCCCGCCTAATGGTATGCAGTGATGCAATCGTTGATGGTAAAATGCACTAGTTTATTAAGAGCCTATTCACAAAAAAGACTGAGTGAATAGGAAGGAAGTCGGCCGTTGAGCGAGGTGATGAAATGTTAAACCCAACAACACGACCAACGATGCTGCGCCTGAGGGAGATTGATGTCGAGACCCTCCACGACCAAACTCCCGACACAACAACATTTGGCTCATCGTATCCGGCACACATTGCAACACAACTGCTCAGACCCGTCCTCCATACAACTTCAGCAGACATCATGCCGGAACACGACGAATCGCTTGGCGGCAAGACTTTGTCTGATGGGTGGTAACTTTTGCCGGCAGCCGATGTTATGGCCTATCACCGAGAAAAAGCGCGTCTTTGACAATGGTTCTGAATCGTCGCCAGAAGCCTGAAATTCTGATGAACCCCTCTTTCTAAGGGTAATTGTATAATCCAGTAACTGGATTGTGGAGATCACAATCGCTCCGTGTACAATACGGATGTTTTCTGGGTAAAAAAAAAATATTATCTTTAGTCCGTCATTTAGATTATAGAAAAATATTGGATACGTATATTTTGTTTTATCAAATCAATAAAAAATTACGAATATAAAAGGCATCAAAGATCAGGAGAGGGGGCTGGTGATGTCACTCGTTGCTAAAAAGTGTAGCAAGCAGTGACGTCACACGAGTTTTCAACGTGTATCTTCTTAATTTTTTGTTTATATGGAAAAAGAAAAGATGCGTGCCTGGTTTTTTTTTTTTGGAATCTGACTGACGGGCTAATTAGTTTTTTTAGTCAACTAAATAAAACTAATTAGTTACATAGTTGGCCGTTCGCCTTCTGCACCCAATCTGCCCCTGTTTCCTTGTTATGATCATTGGTCCATCCATCGGCGTCCCATAATACGCTTTCTTTTACAATACATTTCCCAAAATAATAGCAGAAATGTTTACAAATAGTGTACTCTTGTTAACGTCATTCGAGCGCCAGGATGTCCTTGTACAGACGACAGCACATCAAGCTACTACAATCTGTCAGATTTCCTTATTAGATTTCCTAAAAGTTGATTGGGAATATCTGACTCTTTGGGGTAGCTTGACCTGCTGTCGTCCGTACAATCTGTTCAGAGTTATCTTAAATTTTACAGCATTAATCGAATATCAATCGCAAGCAAAGATTATAAAGATCAATATGGTTTTGACAGACTGCTTAATGGCAGCGACGTGAGGCAATGAAGCTTACTTTAATTTTGACAGTTTACATTTGTTTTAAACTTTTATAAATCGTTGCCTGCCAGAAGTTTATAAAAAAGTAAACATTATTGTAGCAATTTGTTTATTTTGTTTCTAGAAATAGCAAACACAACATTTATGAGCTTCGCGAATCGTTCAGTAGTGTTAGTAAAAATATACTGGAGTTATGAAAATAAGAGCTACATACATTGATCTTGGTAATGAATCAAAAGGCAAGAGTAAATATGTATGTGAGCAATTGCGAGCAGGAGTCATCTAGATATGAGGGATTTCGCACCCCACACTAGAAATTATTTCCATATACAATTAATACACACATAGTCACATTACACATAGAACACTCAATCAAAAATATCAATACATTAAAAAATAAATAATTAATACAAAACTATAAGACGACGAGAAGAGAATATAAGACTTTAAGACAAGACAATAAGACTTTCCGGTATTTTTTTACTTTTTTCTATAGGTATAATGTGTCGTTATATTTAATTGTGTTAAATTTAATTTGGTTTTATGATCTTCCTGTATGAGTCACAATACATTTTCTTTCTTTCTACAGTGGATGCGTTTAAACAGGCATTCCGCGCGGGAATGGAAATCGCGGCTCTCAGCGCAGAAGTCGATCAAAAACACTAAACTAAAAATCAAAATCACCAAACCAACCATGTCATCTTTTGCTACAGCTTCCTTTTCCTAGGCGTATAGCTTTGGATAGGCTAGTTTAATTTTTCATATCAGAGTATTATATCAGAAATAACTCAAATTCAGTGTACTAATTTGACTTACATGGTCAAATTAGTACACTGAATTTGAGTTATTTCTGTCTTACTAAACTTCCTGACAACCATTACAACCTGTACTCATTTGTTAAGACACACTACAATCGATTAGAAATTGTCCTGAATCAAACACAGTCTACCCAAGATAATACAGGTGTCTTATTATGACAGAACGTGTAAGAGACAAAGTTATACATGACCGATAGCACCATCTCTTTTCAGAATGGAATCATAGTGGCGTTATAGTACATTACGATATTAGTGCGTAATGATGGTTATAACATGCGAGGCGGAATTTCAGCCCGAGCCGAAGGCGAGGGTGTAATTGAGCCGAGCATGTTATAACCAATACGCACGTATATCGTACGACATTTTTTAACACACTTGCGAGGAAACAGAAAAAAAGATATTCAGAATACAAGTACAAAGAAAAGAAAATTTGAGAAAAATGGCGCGAGGTTTATTTTCTGCCGTAGCTGCGTGAAAATGTTGGCAAAGATGCTAGAGCATGCAGTCAAGTTTTTAAATTACCGAATAAACTGTTTTTTTTTTACAAATACTCATTTAAATACAAACAAATACAAATTTGTTTATTTAAAATAGGACATCAGTTATTTTAAATAAACTCAATCTGTGAATGCACACTGTTGCTTTCCCGCCATTAGTATTATTATTTGCCATTTCAAATATGGAACAGCGCGCTGCTCACTAGCTAGAGCCACGCGGCGGCGATCAGTTCCATAATTATTTGAAATGACAAATAATGCTGTTATGGAATTTGTATGGACTATAACTTAACTATTTGCTTTGATAACACACGCGTTTGTTATGGCCCGCTTTACATATTTAAAACCGATGGGATTACATCAGCTTTACGAGCAAGGGTGTTAAAAATACTTCATAACACGATCCCTGAACATAAACCGGAACAATCAGTCACACAGATTATTATGATGTCATGTCACGAAACCTATAAACTAGAATGGAATAAACATGTTAGCGGAGATGATAAACGTCTGGGGTTCGTAATAGTATTGTATCATACAGTCATTATCAATCATTGCATTGTGATTGATGACAATACGCTAGTGAGAGCATGCTTTTTGGAGATGCGGGATTTGTTAGTGACACTTTAGTTTTATAACTTTGATATCGCCTTCGGGATGTGGAGGTCAGACGGCAGTCACTTCACGGAAAATACCGAAGTTTAGCCAAATAAGCAGTTAGACTGGTAAAGCGGACCGCAGACTCCAAAGCTGAAAAAGCTTCGGATGCGACTGGGATTAACACTGAGATGATGATGATGACTTCATTCTTAGAACCAGGAAGTATCGTGATACCCTGTAAGTTGGTTTTGGAGGTCAGGTAGTTGGAATAATTATAGGTAGATGATGACACTAGTCCTAGAAAATTTGTGGCTCATTTATGATTTGGACCAAGAAGTATTGTGCTGTGGAGGTCACATAGGTATCCAGTCACTTCACGTAAAACGGTACAATATTGGTATTCAGCTTCATCTGGTATTACAGAAAGCCGATCTAAAAGAGTCTAGACAGATAATGACTAAGAAAAATAATGAGAAAATTTGTTTTTGGAGATTAAAGGCTATGTTGGCACGATTTTGAAATGTTTTTTGCAATTGGAAGACAAAATATAGGAAGTTTTTGTTGAACTGATTACAAGGGTGCTATTACATAATACATTGGCATTTGACAATACCAAAGAATAAAGATGCTTTAGTATGCAAACACTCGATAAATAAAAATACAGCAAAGCCAAAATGTTCACAAAAATCAGTCAAAAAAAGAATGTCGTAAAACCAATTCGCTACGGGCTTGAATAAACAAAAATAAATCAACCTTCATAAAAAGCTTTGAATAGCAAATCAGCTGAAAGTACGCAAGTACACACAAATTATACAGATGTGTAACATTGAACAGCGAGACTGATACACAATGGGATGAAATCCCTTTTCATCTTTGGGAAATGGAGGTGAACAACCAATTGAAGAATATACAATCGCTTTAGAAAATAAACAGGTTGAATTTGTTGAGATGGGCTAGTGCGGAAAACGTAAAATTATTATAAGTTGTTTTCAGGAAAGGAATGTCTCGATGGTAGGTCATAACATCGGCTGCCGGCAGAAGTTACCACCCACCAGACAAAGTCTTTCCGCTAAGCGATTCGTCGTGTTTCAGCATGATGTCTGGTGAAGGCGTACGGAGGACGGGTCTGAGCGACGTGTGCCGGACCAAATGTTGTGTCGGGAGTTTGGTCGTGGAGGGTCTCCAGATCAATCTCCCTCTGGCGCAACATCGTTGGTCGTGTTGTTGGGTTTAACTTTGCGTCACCTCGCTCAAATGCCGTTTTCCTTCCTATTCAGTCAGTTTTTTTGAGTGAATAGGCTTAATAATTAATAAACTAGGGCAGCTTACCATCAACGATTGCATCTCTGCTTACCATGAGGTGGGATTGCGGTCAAGTACTAGTTTATAATTATAAAAAAAGACGTAGTTGGTATAAGAGTTATGAACACTACGAACTCAACTATTTTACTTTAGCTACTTGATTTTTAACCCTCTGTGTTCAGCCGAGTAACTAGAATCAAACTGTATGCCTCCAACACTTCTTCGATAACACATTGCTGGATTTTTAACACGGATTTAAGCACTACGTTTAAAATCTGGCGGTAGATTAATAGTTGCGGCAAAAAAAATCGTCCAATCCAAAAAAAAACGGTTTCGTTAAAAATCACCGCCGAGTCGTATACACATAAAGTATACATAAGTCGTGTATACATAAGTTTTTCCAAAAGTACGCAGTTTTCCCGAAGGTTTTTCCTCAGACAATTTGAGATTTACCCACGTCAATGTATCACCCGATACACGGACACCCTACACGCACTGGGCGGTATGAAATTGACACTACCTGACCCGCACGTATCGCGGACGGGAACATCCGGTGTCATACAGATGTATGTATAATTATTATATACATTTGTGTGTACAAGAACGTATAGTTTGCGTAAGTAGCTAAGCTACTTGTCATTTTCACACATGATTTTTTTTTGTAAAATTCCGAGAATTTAGATTTATTGTGTTTAAATGCCAAAGCAAAAGAACAGAGCGGTCTTCATTCAAGTTGACAAGTTTATTTTAGTAAGGAATGTATAATTATTATATACATTTGTGTGTACAAGAATGTACTTATAGTTTGCGTGAGTGTTTAAGCTACTTGTCATTTTCACACGTTGAATTTGTACAATTGCGATGATTTTGATTTATTGTGTTTAAATGCCAAAGCAAAAGAACAGAGCGGTCCTCATTCAAGTTGACAAGTTTCTTTTTATTAAGGAACTATTGTTCTGCTATCATGTAGCTTTTATCGTCGTCTACGGGTTCATGACCAGCCCACAAACTGAAGGCTGCTGACCGGTCATGATCCTTTCTTTTGCATGTTTTCCCCAACCATTTCTTTTTTTGCGTTTTAAGTTCTATTTTGCGTCTTGCTTACTGCAAATTAAGTTACTTCCTTTCTTTACCTTCTTACCAAAATTAATAACTTAAAAAATAATTCTGATATAAGCATAGCATAATCTGTCTATAATGCTGGGGTGGGGACATAGGCTTACCCTTTCCAAGAAGAAGACAGCTGTAAATCACCACGTAGAACTTCGATTCACATTTCTTAGGTATTTTTTTCTGGTTCTAACGGCATTTCGGAATAGGTCTTGTAAGATGCCTCTTACAAGTTCCTACAAGGTTCTTACAAGTTTCCGAAATGCCGTTAGAACCGCACATAGGGGTGCCCCCCTATGTGCGGATAGTGATACACCCGGGTGATTTTAGCAAGTTAAAAATTCCTTGAAATCGAGCGAGTTTTGTAAGGTTCCCGCCGAAAACAAAGAAAATTATATTTAGGAAGATTCACATCCACGACGATCGAGGCCGTTACCATTGGTCCACAACTTCTCACTTAGTTCTTGGGGCTTATGCCTGTGATTAGCAACAATAATGCTAAAACAATCTCATAACTAACTCTGCAATGGAAGTTTAATGCCATCTTAAATACCTCACCTACACTCTCAACCACTAACTGTTGAAGTATTTGGCAACTACCCAAGATCGTGTCTGATGGCACTGCATACTTAGGTTGAGGTCTACTTTATTTTTATATGCGCTTTTAGTTTTACTTTCAAAATTTCTGGCTTTTGAAAATTTTACCAGAGACAGTGGCTTCTATGTCATTCGGGGCTTCTGTTAGAGTATCTCAAAATATCGCCTTTGAGGGAAATAAACAAACAAGCCCTGAATCCACAAACACACTTTCATAAACAAACAAAACTACAAACTTTCATCCCCTATTTAACTCCTAAAATGAGTTGAAACGAAAGGCGGTCCGAAACCTGTTTTTAGACCCACAGGTTTTGGTAATTTTAAGGTTTTATTATATAGAGGATATGGAAGTTTTGTATGAGAATTAAAATTAGTCGTTAATTAAGACTGATTGATATAACAAAAAAATAATAATAATTACAATCTCACCCCCCACGTCACAACTGAATTAGCAACGATCTGCACCACATTATACCACTTGATAAGACTTCTTAGTTCATAGGGCCTCCTGCCCCGCATGTAGTATGGCAGGACCAGCTTGATGACGACAAGGTACGTGGCTATGATGCCTGCCAGTGGCTTCGGTGATGTCATCAGAGCCCAATCTTTGACGCGCTGATCTGGAAGTAGAGATTTTACTTTAGTGGCTGGATGGATCATCATTATCACTATTAGCCTATAACAGTCCATGGCTGGACATATACCTCTACTGTTGCACGTCATCAACTCTCAGCCAGCTGCTAGTGCAGCTAAGTCTTTAAGCAAAACTAAATGTCCCGTTCCCACTTCGTTTGGCGGTATATATATTTTCACTTGTGATATAATCCTTTTACCACCAAAAAGACCTTGTATTTTTTCGGGTTAATATGCAATATAAAAAAAAAGTATGACACAAATAATGTGACTTTTTTCGATAAAAAAATTTCCTAAATCTGTTCCGTAGATTCCCTAAACCACCTCGCAAGCTTTGCTTTCCTCTTTATTAGTGTACTAGCTTTCCGCCCGCGGCTTCGCCCGCGTGGAGTTCGGGAATATCAATTTTTTCCTGGATAAAAGGTAGCCTATGTTCTTTCTCAGGGTCTAAAAATTGTCTGTGCCAAATTTCATCAAAATCGGTTGAGAGGATTAAGCGGGAAAGCGTAACAGACAGACAGACAGAGTTACTTTCGCATTTACAATATTAGTATGGATGTAGATTAAATAAACCTACATTGTATGTATTCATCTTAATTTTGCATAAGTTATTGTGTTATGTATATAGCACGATATTTCCATTACAATATGTGTTGAAATAAACTGTTTTAAAACTGGGTTCCCCTGAAATTCGCGAGTAAATAGTCTTCACTTTTCTATTTTTATCTCCCTGTCACAACTTCACGAAGGCTTTCAATGTATTCACAGTCTCCAGGTAACAACGTGATGAAACCCGGTATCTAAAATAGGTAAATTTTAGAGTTTGGATATCAACATGGTTTTGTTGGTTTCAGTTATTAGAATTTGGCCTTTTGAAATAAAGAGGTCAATCAGATGATCAAGTAATTCTGTCCCAGTCTACTGCTGACCATAGGCAACTCCCAGGCTGTGCCACAAAACCCTGTCTTAAAAAAACCTCTTTCAAAAATGTGCCTTGAGATAGTTTATACAAATGCTTAAGTCGGTTAGCTCGAATTTACTGGCCTAAATCAAAGGAATCATCAGTTTTATTTTTTTCTACAGGCGTCTCGCAAGACTTCGCACATTTTGAATAGTGGGCTGTGCCACAAAACCCTGTCTTAAAAAAACCTCTTTCAAAAATGTGGCTTGAGATAGTTTATACAAATGCTTAAGTCGGTTAGCTCGAATTTGCGGGCCTAAATCAAAGGAATCATCAGTTTTATTTTTTTCTACAGGCGTCTCGCAAGACTTCGCACATTTTGAATAGTGTGCAATGAAATACGTATAAAAACTTTTTTCATCATGGACGAACAAGCTAAAGCGTTTCACAAATATTTGCCAACACTTTTGAAATATAAGCCAAGTGTTTTGTGTGTTATGGCTATCTACTTCAAATACAACAATTTATATACCAAACTGTTGTAAAAGTCATTCACAAATTGCTTGAAAATTGACACAATAGATTAAGCAAACAACATTCCATATTAGCTGTATATGTAATATCAAGAAGCGTAATAGGAAACAATTTAATCTCTGAAACAGATCAGCACCGCTATAAAGAAGTATTTCATTTTTTAACCGAAGGAGATGGCTTTAGTCAGACTGACCTAGATTTCGTAATGCTGCAAACTGCAGCTTTATTATATCAAGCTCTACTAAGTGTAGGTGAGGGTTCTGTAGTTTACTATAGGAATTTTGTTCGTTTTTTTAGGCTTACGTAACTAAAAGATAAACCCCCTTATTCATAATATAAACGTTACTTAAAGTTAGTTTAAACATACATATTAGACGTTTGCACATCACTTAATTTTACGTCGTTTATGAATAAACCCCTTAAACGCTGGTGTTTATTCATAAACCACGATTAAAGTTAAGTGACGACAAAAGGTCAAAAATGTTTGGTTAAAGAATCTCTAATCAGTAGTTAACTTTAAGCAACGTATATGAATATGGGGGAAAAGTTGGGCTGTGGAAATTTTTACAAATAATTTATTTCTGCTGCCACTATCTACACATAAGTATAAATAAAAATTTCAATTTTCGCAAAAGTCTAAGTGATCGCGTTCTTTTTCTAAACTATGTGTGACGTCCACTTGTCACAAGGGTAAGCATTTGGTGTAATAAAACCACTATAGTCACAAGTACTATTAATGATAGTCGTGCTACACGTCCAGCTGGCTTGATGGCCTGCTTGCTAATGACCCCCACCTCGCGCCCGTATTAATACCATTGGTTTATTTAGTTATACTTTAATCGTCACACTATGCATCCGTCTGATACGGATCCCGCTTAGCTTATTTCAAATAGAAAAACACCATAGAGGCAGATATTAATCTTCTAAGTTCTATCGACACCACCTCGCCCCATTCATTCTCACAAGCCTCGCGGTACCCCGATAAAGTCAAAGCACGGACGCACGACTTGCTCCTGTTACCATTAGTATCGGCATAAATTAATCTGCACCATCGTTATCGTTGCATCAGGCACTACAAAGAAATATTGAATCATATTCGTATTGTGATTTTGCAACATGTTACTTGGGTGAAAGGATACTAATGATATAATGTACGTTCATCTTGAGTTTTGTTACTTGAGGTCTCATTTTATATTGTATCGTGCTACTTCGTGATTGAAAGAACCTAGAAACGGGGCTGTGTTCTGGTTTTTAATAGGAGGTTCTTTTAAAGGGGTCTAGAGCGTGTGGTAATGATTAGAATCTAATGATCCAACAATTCAATCAGATTATTTAATTCACGTCTAGGTCAGGCGATGCGAGTAGCAATCACTGTCCTGCGTGCCACAAAATCTGTGTCCACTACATTCGTAAGCAGATATTTCGAAAAATTTCGTTTCACGAATGAATACTGCTATTCTCTTTGAACTATTAAACGTCACAGAATGAAGTTTTTTATAAGAATTTGAAGTGCATCTTTCTCGGTAGTGTTGTGTAACTTTTAGGATCATAGGTATATTAGGAATGAGAACATAACTATATAAATAAACGCAACGAACACCACATGATTGCACATTTCCTTGTTTCAGCAACAACACATATTCCATTTACTTTATTTTGCCATCTTAAAATCGTGACTAATTTTGTCTAACGCGGTAATTTAAACGAGCTAAAACAGGTTACCAAAGATCAACTCCATATTTACTTTGACTAAAGCCTATAGGTAGGCTGGTGAACATCAGTGCATGCTACAGGAGCTGATCGATATGACTGTAGGTGCCAAACTCCTACCCAAGTTCTGGGCTGACTAAACAACATGTAACGGAAAGGCTATATACATACATACCAAGGGCGTGGCTTCTTTGAATGATATCAATTTTTTCACAATCATATTTCATAAGCTACAACAGGTGAGGGATCTATAAAAACTAAATAATGCCTGCTAATATGAGATAGAAAATATATTAAACATGGCCAATGAATAGGTGAGGTATTTAAAATAATGACTGGCGGCTAATATTAACAGTGGGATATAATCACATCAATCATCGTTTAAGTTAGGTTATATTTTCTTCTCATTGTATAATATATGAAACCCTGTTTTCTACTTATTATCTGCCGTCAAGTTGTCGCCTAACAATAAATTCAGTTGCCACACGTAAATATCACTGCCAATTTCAATAATTTAAACAAAGATTACAACTGAAAATAAAGCTGCAACTATACTTAAACTGTCACCAGGGAAACGGGCAGCAGCGCTTCTCCTGTGGAATATTAAATTACTGCGATCCCCAACCCGCTTGTCAGGGCGTGGTGATTATGGAAACCCAAATGCAATGAAAATCTTGGAGGAGGCCTTTGTCCAGCAGTGGACCTCTATAGGCTGAAGAAGGAGAAACCCAGATTAGTTTGCCGACGCGTTGTCATTTCGCTGCACAGTATGAAATAGGTCTTCTGTCCCTATTTTGCATTAGTTTCCATGGTAAAGCGATATCGTCTGATACAGAGCAGACAAACGATCGTGTAGTCATTATTATGGGTAGACACGGAAAGTTTTCAGGCTATTATGCCCCGTTATTGTGGGTCCATGTGGCATTATGGTAATCGAACTTTCGTTGTTTACGGAATTATGACAGTTTGTTCTATTTTTATAAAAGGTTTTTTTTTTTTTTCAAATTTGAATGTGCGTCTATCAGATTTTTGACTTGCGCTTTTATAATTTCTAATTTGGCGATATTATCGTGGACGTCCACAGTATCACATTAATAGGGGATGTAAAATGTATAGAAATGTGATATGAAGGCCCTTTGAAATTTTCATCCACGATTATCTTAATACGTACACGTATTTTTATAAATATTATGGAGGTCGATATAGGCCTTTTAGAAATTAAAATAACTTTTTAATTATTGCAGTTAAACTCGTCAAAATGTCGGGATGTTTCTTAACAATCACTGAAATCACTCATACCTAAATGTATTTAATGCTAGCTGGTGACTGAGCTCGTTAGTGATGGTATGGTCAATCCAGACTTGTTCAATATTTTCTTTGTTAAGAAGAAATGCTACTGCACAAACAAAATTTATAGTTGACTCTTTAAAGACCAAGGTAGGCTAACTCTAAGATCGATTTTATCAATAAAAATCGGCCTTAAAATCAGACTTGACGGGCGGTGACTACAGTCAAAAGGTTAAGGCTGTGCTTGCTATCCTCAAAAACAATCATGGCTACCAAAAGAGGCCAGCAGTTTTGGAAGTCGTTAAAGTTTATAACTGCTGACATTTACAAAAATGTCGAGCCGTTTCGCGAAATGACAGATTTTCCCCTCAGTAATGTCGCATTTTGGTGTATCCGCTGTTATTGTCCGATTATAACGACTCAAAAAGATGATTATGAAGCTTTAAATATTTTGAGCAAGAAATTTGTAAATGACACCGTGTTGATATTTAATTTGGGAACAATTTCGGAATTGGTTTTACGGATTCGTGGAAACTTCTTAAAGGTCGCACGTTAGTGGTAGCCACTAGTATAAGCTGGGTTCGCTAGAATTCTATTGAACTCCGTATTAAGCACAGGCCACACCGCCAGCTGACGGACCGAGAGGGCGAAGCTGACGACATCGTTTCACCACTTTTCATACTTGGGTTCACACCGTCGTCTACTAACGAGCTCGCCAATAATTCGCGTAGTTTCCTTCGTTCGCTTCGCGCGCTCCTTCCATCAGCTGGCGGTGTGGTCTGCGCTTTACGCTAGGCCATTTGAAAGTCAAGTGTTGGCAGATCCTTGTGGTCAGAAATGACCAACACGAAGTTTTTAGCGTGATAATCTTTTATGAAAACATATATACTGAGGAAAACGGTCGTATAGCGGTCACATGCTGCCGTGCTTTAGCGAGGAGGTCTTTATGCTTTTACAGTCTTCCCAGGGATGTGCCTTACAGACGTTGCGTAGTAAGGGTGCCGGAATTGGTCTTTTAAGAGGAACTGTAACCACCCTATATGGTGATGGTAATCACCGGGGTGGTTTTATAATAATATTTTTTTCTATAATTATAAACTAGTGCTTGACCGCAATCTCGCCCGATGGTAAGCAGTGATGCAATCGTTGATGGTAAAGCGCGATAGTTTATTAAGAGCCTATTCACTCTTGCCTTGAAGACACTTAAATTGTAGTCAGACAAAGCTAATTGCTCTAGTCCCTCAATGTACGCGGTATATAAAACAAAAAATGTTTTCGGACCAGGTTTCATAAAGATAGCGTTAACAGCATTAGTGCAAAGAAAGGTACGAAACCCTAGAAGTTGATGTAAAGGAAACCTAGGTTGTGGTATAGTTGAATCTGAGGAGAAATTTAAAGCAGCCGACAGAAAAATACCCATATATATATAACAAACGTACATAAGGAAGCTTCAGATTCGGATATAATAAATTATATTTATAAGAAAACTGGTGAAAATGTGGAGCTTGAAAAAGTAAACATTAAACGGAAATGTGAACACAGTGCATATAAGTTCTTTTTGTCGCAAAGTAACATCATCGTCCCAGCGTTAATCTTCAGCTTTGGAGTCTGGGGTCCGCTTTACCAGTCCAACTGCTGATATGGCTAAACTTCGACATTTTCCGTGAAGCGACTGCCGTCTGACCTCCACAACCCGAAGGCGACGTCGAAGCATTGCAGTTAGACCAATTGTTGGACTTTTGAGGGCTCCAACAACCCGTAACGACTGCCACTAGATGTTCGTATGGCAACCGGGACCAACGGCTTAACGTGCTTTCCGAGGCACGATCAGACCAGTGCAAATATTCATATTCATGCATACAAATACTTGCACTGTGCGGGGATCGAACCCGCGCCACGCTGCGCAGCGGCCGCGTCCGCTACCGCTACGCCACGGAGGCTGTTTTTGTCGCAAAGTAACATACATATCTAATTAGATGACAAGTTATGGCCACAGGGTATCATATTTCGACGTTTTGTTTATTATAAAATAAAACGTTAATTAACATAGTTCTTAAGGTTATTAACAATATGAGTCTTTGTTACTTGAATAAAGATATTATTATTAGTTTTAGTTAGCTTTAAATCCCACACTCTCCGCCCTCCCACTCCGAAGTCGGGTGCTTTTTAAAGGTTTTCCCATCCACACCAAAAACAAAATGTTTTCTAAAAACAAAGCAAACACATATTGTTATTGTAAACATTTTCATTTTCATCTACAAGATCTTTTTAAAGATAATGCATGCAAATGGATGTTGGAAGTAACAGCACCGAGAGAATCCACTATCGAAACTCGACTCTGATTTCACCTTTACCTCGCTGACCATTGCACTAACCGTTTGCATCACAGCACTCCAGCCCATTTCAATACATTTATACCAACATGCAACTCATAACGTTTATTTTATTACCTGCTCTTTTGTAGAATACTATATTGTAGGCTCTTTGAATTGTATCCATAATGTTTACAGCTGTTTGTCAATACCTCTGTAGTCTGTTCCACGAATGCAACTGGAAAGTAGTTGTGACCTGCGTTGAAGTTAATTAAATGTATTACTATGTATAACATATGCTAATACAAAGTCCTTCTTATATGTATGTATGTAACAGTGTTGGGGCTCTGACCCGTCCCTTTGTAATGTGCTTGAGGATAGTGTGTGGAGATTATATGAATATTATACATCTGAAAGTTTGAATGTATGTTTGTTACTCTAAAAAACTACTGAACGGATTTGGATGAAATTTGCCACACAGACGGCTTATAACCAGGGTTAAGATATAGATAACATACATATATGTTTTTACTATTCTATAAAAAGACTATTTTTTTTTATATATATATTATAAACCAGCGCTTGACCGCAATCCTGCCTGATGGTAAGCAGTGACGCAATCGTTGATGGTAAAGCGCACTAGTTTATTAAGAGCCTATTCACTCTAGCCTTGAAGACACTCAAATTGTAGTCCGACGGAAACACCGCCGCTGGCAAATTGTTCCAGTCCCTCGATGTACGCGGTATAAAGGAAGAGGCGAAACGCTTCGTCCGGATCTTAGTGGTGTTAACAACGGTGGAACGGAGATGGGGGAATTAAATCATGCAATTCCCTCGCACACTCCCCGAAATGCATCCTATAGAACACCGAAAGGCTGGCTACTCTACGCCTGTGCTCTAGGCTTTGGAGACCAACTCGAGTTAGAACAGGGTCACCAATCAGCCTCTTTGCACGTCTCTCCACTGAATCCAAAGTGGCCAGGTGACACTTGGCAGCACTAGCCCAAATGTGGCTGCAGTACTCCACACACGAACGGACCTGTGCTTTGTATAACATTAGAAGCTGCCCAGGTGTGAAGTACTGCCGGACCTTTGCGATAACGCCAAGTTTCCTGGCAGCCACCTTGACCTTGGACTCAAGGAACCGCCCAAAGTTAAGGTTCGAGGAAATCTCAACTCCCAAAAGCTGAAGGCGATCGGAACACTAACACTCCAAGGACATATTCCGAAAAGTAGGGGCCAAGGTGAACGGGCTCCTTTTGGCGGTGAAAACGATAAGAATAGACCCCCTGATTGATACCCTACCCCTACCCTGATTGTTATCCTGATAGATGCCCTGATTAACCTGACACAATTTATATGTTCTTTTTCCTGAATTTGTTTCTGGCAGGTTATATGAGTTCATAAAAAATGTAAGCTGCCACGCCCTTTATGCCTAAATTTCCATCTAGCCGTCCCTTGCTGTTTTCTCCAGCGATGCCCTAAAACGAGGTTCGTACCCCACAGGACGTGTTGTAGCTTAGTTTTTAAATTCCACTGGCTGGATATTGTAAATTCATTTAGGGCAGCCACGGGATAGTCCGATTAAGTAGTTACGGTCACGACTTCTCAAGGTCGACTACGAGATGTGATAATAAAAAAAAAACCCTTTCTGTCTGGAGACAGTCTTTACTTTCATTTTAGGTATAGTGTTTTTTTTTTTTGTCGGCTATGCTGGTGTATTGGCGTGGCTAGCTGACATATGGTAAATGAAATAACTTAATGTTTTGTAATGTTTAAGAGATGTATTATAACCAAACATAATTAGGATTTTTGTACGATTTCCATGTAATCGAAACCTATGCGGGTGTAATCGCGTGGTGCAGCTAGTAGAGAAATAAAATTATTCATATTTTTTTATTCCTAGGTTACTTTTTTTGAGCAACTTTTTAATTTCTTATTTCAGTCTAAGGAGAAAATGACCCGAGGTGTTAGAAGAGGCTGCGTGCGACTGAGGGCAGCTGTCATAGGCATTGATGATGAAGACGACTCCACTTTCACCATCACCGTAGACCACAAGACCTTTCACTTCCAGGTAATGTAACTTGAAGTATTAATACTAAGTTTAGGAGATTCGTAAATTAAAAGACAGGGGAGTTTGTTGTTCCCATTTCTCCCCAGCGAAGTGAAGGGCGGCCATTTTGGGGGACTATCTTTTGTAATTTTATCGTTTGAAAAGTACTTCATCTCAACCTGATTTCAATAAATGACTTATGATTTTGATTCTGTGACCTCGTTGTTACTTAAACACCAGCCTCTCAAGTATGAGTGCGCGGGTTCGATTCCAGGTCAGGCAAGTACCAATGTAACTTTTCTAAAGTTATATGTACTTACTTTCTAAGTATATCTTGGACAGCAATGACTGAAGGTGAAGGAAAACATCTTGAGGAAACCTGGAATTTATTTATTTATTTATTTATTTATTTATTTATTTTTATGATTTATGTATTTGATGCGATGTCAACTATATCTTATTGTACCTATATGTAGAATGTTTAATGAAAGTTTTTACTGTATTTCTTTTTTTTTAATTCTTTTTTCTTAATGTGTATTTTTTTGCTTGTGTAAAGTTATGGGCTTTGCCTGAAATAAATTATTATTATTATTCCTTTATTTCATTGTATATACATATAAATTACATTTTTAAATATTTCTACATAAAGAATACATAAAAAACATTTAAAAATATAAAAAATAGTAGCCCACCGGTATCGGGAACAGGGTCCAAGCTACCGGCGGTCAGGGCTCCAGAGAGAGGAACTTCCTGACGATGCGAGCCGTGTCCAGCAGTACCGCTTTCTGAATCAAGCCCTTGATCCAGCTGCCTAACGAGAGCCTCCTGAGGTGTTGGTCGAGGCTCTTGGCTATTAAGCCATTGGCTGTCACGACTATCGGTACAATGATTGCTGAATCCACTTCCCACATGTCGACAACCTCGTGAGCCAAGTCAAGATACTTGATTTGTTTATCTTTCTCGGCTTTCACGAGGTTCTCATCATGCGGGATGGTTATGTCAACAATCATTGCACGCCGCTCTGATCGATCCACCATCACTATATCAGGCTTATTGGCAACAATAGTCCTGTCAGTGATGATGGATCGATCCCAGTACAATGTGATATAGCCATTTTCGAGAACTGGGTCGGGCGTATACCTGTAGTACGGCACCTCCGATTCCACAAGGTTGTATTTAAGAGCAAGTTGCTGATGAATGATCCTGGCTACAAGGTTGTGTCTATGCAAGTACTCTCCGTTAGCTAGACGAGAACACCCGGAGATAATATGCCTTATTGATTCCCCCGGCCGGTGACATGCCCGACAGATGTCAACTGTGCCGTCTTTCACAATAAATCTCCGGTAATTGTTCGTCATCATAACTTCGTCCATAATTGCAAAGACAAAACCTTCGGTTTCCCCAAAGAGGTCACCGAAACGTAGCCAGGCTACAGACGCTTGAAAGTCAACATCGGGCCCGTGTAGGGCTCTGAAAAAGCGTCCGTGAAGCTCTTTGCTCTTCCATACCTCCATGCGATCATTTGTGTCAAGCACTACTGGTTTACGCCAGTTCTCTTTAGCCAAGGAGAGCGGAGTGAGGCCCTTGTCAGCCGCGACCACATCTCGATGCATCCCCACGTCGGTTTACTAGGAAATAGTCCCTGAGACTGCATACCTCGCGATTGTGGAGGGTCTTGGCGTTTAAAAAGCCACGACCTCCACATTTTCGCGGGATATACAGCCTCATAACCGATGACCGTGGGTGATGCAATCGATTTGCAGTCAGCAGCGTACGGACCCTCTGATCCAGGGCGTCAAGTTCGGTTTGAGTCCATTTGAGTATGCCGAAAGAGTACATCAATACCGGCATGACCCAACCGTTGAAAGCGCGCACCTTGTTTCCGCCTGATAGAAGACTATTAAGTACTTTTTTCAGGCGGCCAAAGAAGCGTTCTTTCAACGATTGCTTCATGTCAGTAACATTGATACCCAACGCTTCCGACATACCCAAATACTTATAGGTTTCGGATGCGGAGAGGGCTCTAAGGTTTATGGAATCAGTGAGTTGGGTTCCCACGGATTCCATAATCTCTCCTCGCTTTACATGCATGACCGCACATTTGTCCACACCAAATTCCATCCTGATGGAGCTACTGAAAGTTTCAGTAATTTTCAGTAGCTCCCTCAGTTGTGAATTGTTGGGAGCAAAAAGTTTCAGGTCATCCATGTAGAGGAGGTGCGATATAACCTGACCACCTCTCCTCAACCGATAGCCTAGACCTGAATCCTCCAATAGTGTGCTTAGAGGATTCAGTGCTAAGCAAAACCAAAGTGGACTCAAACTATCGCCCTGAAATATTCCTCGCTCGATCCGTATCGGTTCGCTATTCCTCTGAATATTTCGACATCCTGGATAGCGAAGGACTGTCCTCCATGTCTTCATACACGACATCAGGAAGGTGCGCAGAGTTGCATCCACTTTATACAACTCCAGCACCCGCATGAGCCATGTATGTGGGACTGAGTCATAGGCCTTCCTATAATCTATCCAACATGTCGACAGATCCTTTCGGGAACGACGAACCTGTTGGCTAATGGCCATATCAATAAGGAGTAGCTCCTTAGTACCGCGGGACCCGCTCTTACATCCATTTTGAGAGGCAGACATGATGGAGTTGCTGTCAATATGTTTGTTAATTTTAGTTTTCAAAATGGATGTAAGAACTTTATAGACCGTCGGTAAACAGGTGATCGGCCTATAATTTTTGGGTTCCGCGGTGCTACCTGATTTATGGAGCAGGTGGGTTATTCCAGTAGTTAGGAACTGAGGTAACGAACCAGACACCAAAGCAGTCTGGAATTGAGATGCCAAGCGAGCGTGCGACCTTGGAAACCATTTTATCCAAAAGTTATGCAGCCCGTCCGGTCCTGGAGACTTCCAGTTAGGTAACGGACGGACTGCACAAGCTACATCTTGGGGGCAGATGGTAATAGCCCCCATTTCAGGTATTGGATCGCAGGCTCTCTCGACATCCCGGGCCCAGTCACCTTCAGTGTGACTGACAGGTACCGACCAGATACTGCGCCAAAATGAACACATGGCATCATCATCCGGTAGGCACGTGTCAGTCACACCTTGTTCTGGTCGTTCCCAGTCCCTATAAACCCACCTTTCATTGCTTTGGAAGGTGCGATTCTGGGTGTACCGTTCCACTCGTCGTTTGTATCTTCTGATACGGTTCGCCCATGCATACACTTTCTGCTTCAGGAAGTCGATGCGCTCCGTGACACGGGCCATATAATTTTGTGAGCTGATATTTGTACCTGCAAATGCCCGCCTCACAAAGCGCATCACTCTGGGACGAGTATTACCCTCCCTGAAGCAGATTAGTTTACCGATGAGTGCTCTAGCCCCACCAATACGACGTTCAATCCTGCGCTGCCAAGTTGGTACTACTGGTTTCGGTCGTGTAGCTCTAGAGTCACTGGGAAATTTGACATGAGCTACACGACAAGCTGCTACAGCTGCGCAGTACAGGATTGAATGAGTATCAGTGAGGTCCTCGCAGGTATCAAAATAATCTGATAACTGCGCATCCAGAGCAGCCATCAGTGCCCTATTTCTGTTATGCATGGGCAAACGTGGCAGGCGTGGTCTCTGTTCTGCCGGGGTGAAACGATATTCCCGAATCGCAGCCTCCAAAGCATTTATTAACTCCTCATTGCACTGGGTACTTACATTGGTAGCCCTATCATTACTCCCCTCGTCAGCATAGTTTGTGGGCTGCGGTGGTATCTCCGCAGTCTGCGACTGGTGAGCAATGATACGGCTACTCTGCATTTCGTTTCGCAGGCGATCAAGCACAGTATCATCCAACATATGATTACGCTGGATAACCCGTACCTGATCCGACAGTCGTTGCGCCGACACGTTGACAGCTGGCTCAAGCACCTGAAACAGAGAGAGCATTCGAACACGGTACGCGGTCAGGTTGTTTCCTCCCTCTGTAGCCCCATAGTATGAGCGCATGACATTTTCATTAATGGATTGTGTCCATCTCATGCGCTGCACACTACCGCCGGGAGCTGGGACCCTGTCAGAAGCCGATGGGCCTCGAGGTCCTAAGCGGTCCGGCGGCCGGCGTCCTCCCCGTCGGCGAGCAGGTGGCGTCGTCGGCGGAGAGAAGTACTCGTCGCTCGAGCTCAACGCAACTGCCGCGGCCGGGGTCGTCACAGCACTTACAGTGGTGCTGGAGGCCGGCGGCGGCGAGGCGGAGCTGAGCAACGAGTCCGGAGATGGTGGGCGTGCTCTTCGAGCGGCAGATCTTGTCAACATCGTCTTCGTCTGAATTTTACAGTTTTGTCGGAGGTGACATGACAGCTGTCACCTCCGGTTCGGCAGTTTTTTATATACATTGTTGCACATTATTTCATATTTATTTTAAAAAAATGGGTATAACTGATGTTGGGCTATTTTCTTTGTTGTTTTTCTATAAATGTTGATAAAACTGATTGTAAAATCTATTTTATATGAATATATAATTTGGAGCTTGACGAACATGATTAGTTGACGCTGGTGTTGCCAGTTATTATTATTATTATTATTATTTTTACAGTTCTTTTTCCTCAGCTTTAATGCTGGTTTTAGCTGCATTTACGGGCCAAAGCCAAGTAAATGTAGCAGTGTGGTGTATTTTATGGTGTTGTATTTTCTTCTAACTGCATGAACTTTCTCACTATTCTACAGGTGTTTAGGATGGCTGCTTTCTGCATGTCGATATAGGTGGATTTTTCTAAGTCTATTAGTTTTAGGCTAGAGAGGAGATGGTTGGGGATAACACCTGTTGTGGAAAGGACGATAGGGACGACATAAACTTTTTCTTGTCTCCATATTCTTATTATTTCTTCTTTAAGTTCAGTGTATTTGCAAATTTTTTCTGTTATTGTTTTTTGTAGGTTATGGGTGTTGGGAACTGCAATGTCTATTAAATAAGTAATTTTTCTTACTTTATCCTGTAGGGTTATGTCTGGTCTATTGTAATGGATAGTCCTATCTGTAAGTATGGCACGGTCATAATATAATTTATATGAGTCATTTTCTAGGACAGAGTGTGGTGTGTACTTATAATAGGGAGTGTTAGTGTTTTGTATGAGTCTGTGTTTAAGTGCTAGTTTTTGATGGATGATGTTCGCAATCTGGTTGTGCCTGTGAGTGTAATCTGTCTGTGTGAGGGCTATGCATGCTCCCGTTATGTGTTGTATGGTTTCTGCTTGAACATGGCATCTGCGGCATTTGTCATTTGTTATACTAGGGTCTTTTATGATAAATTTTCTGTAGTTTTTGGTGTTTATGACTTGATCTTGTATAGCTATAATAAAGCCTTCTGTTTCTGGAAAAAGGTTTCCTATTTTTAGCCACTTGTTTGATGCTAATTTGTTTATGTGGGACTGCTCTAGGTCATGAGGGTGTCTACCGTGGAGGGCTTTCTTTTTCCAGTTTTCAATTTTTTTTATTATTATTATTGGGACAGTTCTTTTTCCTCAGCTTTAATGCTGGTTTTAGCTGCATTTACGGGCCAAAGCCAGGTAAATGTAGCAGTGTGGTGTATTTTATGGTGTTGTATTTTCTTCTAACTGCATGAACTTTCTCACTATTCTACAGGTGTTTAGGATGGCTGCTTTCTGCATGTCGATATAGGTGGATTCTTCTAAGTCTATTAGTTTTAGGCTACAGAGGAGATTGTTGGGGATAACACCTGTTGTGGAAAGGACGATAGGAACGACATAAACTTTTTCTTGTCTCCATATTCTTATTATTTCTTCTTTAAGTTCAGTGTATTTGCTAATTTTTTCTGTTATTGTTTTTTGTAGGTTATGGGTGTTGGGAACTGCAATGTCTATTAAATAAGTAATTTTTCTTACTTTATCCTGTAGGGTTATGTCTGGTCTATTGTAATGGATAGTCCTATCTGTAAGTATGGCACGGTCATAATATAATTTATATGTGTCATTTTCTAGGATAGAGTGTGGTGTGTACTTATAATAGGGAGTGTTAGTGTTTTGTATGAGTCTGTGTTTAAGTGCTAGTTTTTGATGGATGATGTTCGCAATCTGGTTGTGCCTGTGAGTGTAATCTGTCTGTGTGAGGGCTATGCATGCTCCCGTTATGTGTTGTATGGTTTCTGCTTGAACATGGCATCTGCGGCATTTGTCATTTGTTACACTAGGGTCTTTTATGATAAATTTTCTGTAGTTTTTGGTGTTTATGACTTGATCTTGTATAGCTATAATAAAGCCTTCGGTTTCTGGAAAAAGGTTTCCTATTTTTAGCCACTTGTTTGATGCTAATTTGTTTATGTGGGACTGCTCTAGGTCATGAGGGTGTCTACCGTGGAGGGCTTTCTTTTTCCAGTTTTCAATTTTTTGCGTTTGTGGGTATATGGTGTTAGTGTCTTGTGTATTCTGTTCGTTTAAGTTCAGCGGAGTGTAATTAAAATCATTTAAGGTAATGGCTTTATGTATGTTACTTGTGCGAGATTTTGTGTAGAAAAATGTTTGTAGCCTATTGATTTGTTTCTGCCAGAGTTGATGTATGTCGATTAGGCCTCTCCCTCCATTTTGTCTTTTGATGACGAGTCGTTCGATCGCAGATTTAGGATGTAGGTTATTGTGTTTTGTGAGTGTTGTGCGTGTAGTTCTTTCTAACTGTTCGATGTCAGTTTTTGACCATTTTATTATGCCAAATGAGTAGGTCAATATTGGTATGGCAAAGGTATTCAAGGCTTTTATAAGATGCTTTCCAGATAGCTGTGTTTTGCAAATTGCATTTATTCTACTCCGATATTCGGTATTTAGTGTCTGTTTAATTGCTGTGTGTTCGAGTCTTTTTAGTTGCTTGTACCCTAAATATTTGTACAGATCTGATGGTTCCATGGCTGCTATTATGTCGGTGTTACTTACTGTATAGTTGCCGGGCTTCACTTTTCCTTTTATAATATGTAATGTCCTACATTTATCTAATCCAAATTGCATATTAATATCCTGACTAAATGTTTTTGTTATGTCTATCAGAGTCTTCATTTGTTTTTCGGTTTGAGCATATAATTTAATGTCATCCATATATATGAGATGCGAGATAGTAGTTTCTTCGGAATTGTTTTTAAACTGATATCCAACCCGGCACCGATTGAGTAAATTAGACAAGGGGTTCAGGGCAAGACAGAACCAAAGAGGGCTCAAGGAGTCGCCCTGGTAGATACCCTTTCTAATATGTATCTGTCGAGTTATGAGAGAACTGAGTCGGTTATTTATGTGAAGTGTGGTTTTCCATCGTGTCATTATAATGCGCAAGAAGTCTATTATTTTAGGATTAATTTTATATATTTGTAGGATTTGTATTAGCCAAGAGTGCGGGATGCTATCGAAAGCTTTTTGGTAATCTATATAGGTACAGTGAAGGTTTCTATTTTTTGTGGTGGCATGTTTATGGATAGTAGAGTCGATAACTAACTGTTCTTTGCATCCCATGTGGCCTCTCCTGCATCCTTTCTGCTCTTCTGCAATTATACTGTGGTGTTCAACGTGTGAGTTAATTCTATGAGTTATTGCTGACGTTAGAATTTTATAGATTGTGGGTAGGCATGTTATTGGTCTGTATTGAGAAGGCTCTGATGTGTATTTAGTTTTAGGTAGCATGTGGGTTATTCCAGTGGCAATGAATTCGGGTATATTCTGATCTCCTAATACTATATCTGTTAAATTTTTTGCTATGGATTTGTGTAGTACTGTTAACTTTTTATACCAGAAATTTTGTATTTTATCGATACCCGGTGACTTCCAATTATGTAACCTAGATGTTATATGTGTAATTTCAGTTTCTGTTATCTCTTTAAATTCCATTTCGCCTATTGCTCTCCATTTTGTTGCTTCTTCTGTAATCCAAGTTGCTTTATCATTATGACACACCTGCTCTTCCCATATGTTAGACCAAAATGTTTCCAAGTGTTCTTTTGAGGGTGTGTCAGTGTCGTTCTCTGTTGATGTGTGTGGTTTTTGTAGATTCCTATAGAATAATTTTTCATTCGTGGAAAATATGGCATTATCTTTTTTGCGTTTTTGTGCCTTTAAATATCTTCTGAGCCTATGAACTTTAAGTGCCAATTTCTGTTTTAATGTATCTAAAAACTCTTCAGGTTTTCTATTATTATTTTCATGTCTAGTGTGTGTGAGATTGTTTTTAAATATTGCTTCTACTTTTTTAACTACTTTATGTGATCTAATACCGTTGATGTAATGTGTTAGCCTACCACAGTCTGCTCTTAATTTTTCAATATCCTTTTCTAGCCTCTGTTGCCATGGTGGTTTGCCAGTGTCTCTTTGTATTGTATTTCTCGCGTGTTCAGTAATTTTAAAGTTGAGTTCTTCAGAAATAACAGCCGCAGTGCAATAAATAAGAGTGTGTATGTCAATTAGTTGTGTGTCATTAGATAGGAACTGTTTTAGTATATATTCATTAAATATATTAACTAAGCGGAAAAGGTTGCGACTATATTTGAGTTTAGGTAGTTTTGGTCGAGCTGCTGGGTCCATCCCAGAGTACAGTGTTAGAGTAGTTTTAAATTTGTCATGTATATCTTGTATATACATATCTGTTATTTCATTCGTTGCGGTGGCTATTTCAATATCATTTTCTAACGTTAAGGTTATAGATTCGATTTGTGTGGATAAGTGTGATGTTTGATTGTCTGCTAGACATTGATTAATAGTATGTAAGGGAGGGTGCGCTTGTGGTTCAACGTTTGTGTTTTGTGTTGGCATGTTAGTGTTACTGTTTGCATAGTTTTCTGATTCGTGTTGTAATTGTGTGCGTACTTCTTCTTTTAAATGATCTAATTCGGTTTGTGACAAGAGTGCATTCCTAACTATAGCTCTTCGTTGGTCTGAAATTATTATTATTATTATTATTATGTCTGAAATCGCCAGCCCGCATTGAGCAAGCGTGGTGATTACGCTCAATCCGTCTCTGTATGAGAGGAGGCCTGTGCCCAACAGTGGAACAATAAAAAAAAGGTTGATGATGATGACTGTCAATTGGAATAATTTAGAAGCATATTGTTAGTCCATTGGTACCTATAAATTGAGACACTTAAATTTTAGTCAAACGGAAAGATCGCCGCAGAAAAATTATTGTAGTCCTACGATGGTCCTGGTATAAAAGAAGAGGCGAAAAGCTTAGTCCGGATTTTAAATCTTATCCAAAAATGAGGGTATGAGAAATCAAAATCAAAACACGTGTACGGTTCAAATTGGAGGAGCAGGCAAGAAACTCCACGAAAACGATTGGTTTTTACAATGTTTTGAAATAACAGTGGGTGTGGAAAAACAGCATAAGCCTGTCAGCAAGTACTAGGATACTTGATTAAATGAGAAATGTTCTACAGATCTAAAATATTGCTGTAGCTGCCTCAACACCACTCACTCGTCTCAGCGTTAATCTCAGCCGCGTCCGAAGCTTTTTCAACTTAGGAGTCTGGTGTCCGCTTTACCAGTCTAACTGCTGAATTTGGTTAAACTTTGATATTTTCCGTAAAACGACTGCCGTCTGACCTCCACAACCCAAAGGCGATATCGAAGCATTGCAGTTAGACCAATTGTTGGACTTTTGAAGGCTCCAACAACCCGTAACGACTACCATTACATGTTCGTATGGCAACCGGGACCAACGGTACATGCTTTCCGGGGCACGACCAGACCAGTGCAAATATTCATATAGCTGCCTCAACAGACAGAACAATAAATAACAACCTTCCATATTTCCAGGCACGAGACGGCTCCGAACGGGAACGTTGGGTGCGAGCCCTAGAAGACACCATTTCTCGGCACGGCAGGCGAGAGCGATGGTCGCGCAGCATGCCAGCCCCACGGCACAGACACGGCGACTTGGAGCGCAGGATATCTGAAGCCGACGCCTATCTGCAGATAATGATCGAGTTGGTTTCTGTAAGTCACTTGTAGTATTTACTGTGTGGTCTAAAAAACACCATTTCGCAGTGGCGCCAAAATAATCCACGTTCTTCAATAATGGCGCCAATTTTCTGGGCCACAAACTAAACCAATTTTAAGTTAAGTGCATATTTTTATTACTATTTCATTGAGAAAAGATCAGAAGATAATTTATTACTTTACTCCTCAAATTAAGATACTCCATAGACACTTCAGACGTGATTAAAAACCATGGCGATAAAATTAAGTCAATATACGTCAAGCGCTGACTAATTTGACAGGGCTAAACTAAGAGTTGCCTCGTGTGGTGCCGAGCTTAGAATAGTGCCAACCCATATCCTCTGGTGAGTGTCTAGAGAGGCGACTAAGGGAACTCTCACCAGGGAAGCGGGCAGCAGCGCTTCTCTTGTGGAATATCAAATTACTGCGATGCCCAACCAACAGACAAGCGTGGGGATTATGGCAAATCCCCCAAAACAATTAAAGCCTTGGGGGAGGCTTTTGTCAAGCAGTGGACTTCCATAGGCTGAAGAGGAAACTATTTAGGTATCATTATATATCACTGTCCTCTTCATAACGAAACAGAAAAATTGCTCTGAATTTAAAATTATTTTAGTTTGCGAGCAAGGGATTTGGTGCCAATGTGCCTATATGTGGATCTGCTCTGAGACAAACAGTGCAGTTCCTCTGTCACAATTCAGATACATCAGTTAGTAGTACAGACGACAGCAGGTCAAGCTACCCGAAACTGTCGGATATTCGCAATCAACCTTGAGCTCGGTGGTAGGCATAACATCGGCTGCCGGCGAAGTTACCACCCACCAGACAAAGTCTTGCCGCCAAGCGATTCGTCGTGGTCCGGCATGATGTCTGGTGAAGCCGTACGTAGGACGAGTCTGAGCAGTTGTGTTACGATGTGTGGCGGGTACGATGCGCCAAATGTTGTTGTGTCGGGAGTTTGGTCGCAGAGAGTCTCCAGATCAATTTTCCTCTAGCGCAGCATCATTTGGTCGTGTCGGTCTTGGGTTTAACATTGCATCACCTCGCTCAACTGCCGTCATCCTTCCTATTCCGAAGTTTTTTAAGTGAATAGGCTTAATAAACTAGTGCGCTTTACCATCAACGATTGCATCACTGCTTACCATCAGGCGGGATTGCAGTCAAGCACTAGATTAAATTATTAAAAAAAAAAAAGCTTTAATAATTATTTTAAAGATAAAGTTGAAGATCTAATAAAAAAAATGACAGATTCTAGTAGCTTGCTGTGCTGTCCTGCTGTTTTTTGTTGCGATTTTTTTTAAATTTATTTATTACATTGGTTTTATGTTAAGTTGGTAGCGTCAACAGCGAGTTGGTAGCGAGCAACATATTTGTGTTTGATTTTAAAGTTTATTCTATTATATTAATAGATATTTATTCTTACTTTTCAGAAAATGAGCACTCGTGTATCCGAGCTAGCTGATCCACTCGAGAAGAGCAAAGGACAAGTTATATTAGACCATTCCAATGTAAGTACATATCATCATCATCATCATCAACCTTTTTATCGTCCCACTGCTGGGCACAGGTCTCCTCTCATACAGAGAAGGATTGAGCGTAATCACCACGCTTGCTCAATGCGGGTTGGCGATTTCAGACTTATAAAATCCAGGTTTCCTCAAGATGTTTTCCTTCACCTTCAGTCATTGGTGTCCAAGATATACTTAGAAAGTACATATAACTATAGAAAAGTTACATTGGTACTTGCCTGACCTGGAATCGAACCCGCGCACTCATACTTGAGAGGCTGGTGTTTTAACCGCTAGGCCACCACGACATGTTACAAGTACATATAAATTGTTTTTTTCTTTAACATAGCCCCACGCCAGGTATTTCTGCTCTATCGTGTGTGCGTTTACAGATATTTAAACTCACATACACAAGCAGCCAGACCCGGAACAAATACTGATAGGTAGGCAAAAGCGCAGCAGTCAATTGCTTAACTATTTTTTCCGTGGTGGAAAATCCTCGTTGATGTTCGAAACCCTGGGGCGAGCAGCCGCGTCCATCAGACTTACTGATTAAAAACCATCCCGGTGTGATATCTCACACCTACGCCGGGGGTCACAGGAACCTACGATACTTCCGCAACCACCGACTCTGCAGACCTTCTAGTGAGGTATTTGGCTCCCCTGCGAAGTTTTAAAAGGGGCGCACGTGGAACACTTCGCGTCGCCACCAAGACTCCCTATGTTTGGGGGGCGGCAGAAGTCCCCGTGTCTGTCACCCTTGGATACATGCAGAGAAGCTGGAAGGAGTTGTCCGCCCTCCACTGACTCCCGATGCTCCTACTGCGGGCCTTTCCCTTTCCGTAGTTTTCTTCTGTGAGAAGACTTTTTCGCAGAAGGAAACCTCAAGATTCTTCCATCACTCGATTACAAGACAAGTTACTGCCTACTTCTGAGGTCAGGGCATGGCGCTACTCCTCCCCAGGACACTCTGCTAGCGTATGCCGCGCCCTGTCCTCCAGGCAGTCGACGCAGTGGTGACATTCGCTTAACCACCGTCAATAGTAGGCCTAGTATGAGTTTTCATTACGAGACTGAGAGAGCCAAACCTCTCTCATTGGTTGAGAGTTCTTACAACCTTGAAGCGGGCCAATCGATGAGTCAAACGCGCTCGATATAGACGATCGAGTCTCGTAATGAAAACTCATACACATACATAGGCCTAAAATGCCGTCTATTACGAATTTTGTATCCGTATTTGTCAACGGCTCATATACAACATGTAATGTAATTAACGCAATCTCTCAAACACCCCATTTAAAATATTATGTTTAAAACCATAATACATATACACTGAATTTTAATTAAATTTTAAATTAGTTATACCAATTTTTGAAGAACGAAGACCTTAACATTCTTGGAATAAGGTTTATTTTTATTTATTTTGTATTGAATGATTATTTTTTTTTACAAACGTAAAACAGCGGTTTTAAAAGACTGTAAAAACAACAGGGTTAATATGACAATAATTTCCGTAGTTTAAATTATTTTTGGGATAAATAATTACCTATATTAAAAATTATATAAACCGATTCAGTAAACGATTCTGAACTGTTTTCAGGAAGTGCCTTAATTAATTTACATGTTGCATAAACGTCTAATAAAGGAAAGGAAAAAATATAGTTGGGAAACGACGTAATTTTGTTTACTTTAATTTTTATCCGTATTCCGGCAACTGCTCAACTGGTCTCATCAATATGAATGAATTAAGTCCAACCACAAAGAAGCTACTGTAAACCGTTTAGGAGTTCCCGGAACTGGCCTTTGTCTTTATCATCAGAGCTCTTATGACAGTCACAACCCATCTAGGTGTAAAGTTCTTATGAATACAAATTCATCGAGCCCAAACACAAGGTAGCTGCTGCGAACTGTTGAGGAGTTCCTTCGACTGTCTCCCGGCTCCATCATCAGATCTACTCCAGACCTTTATTAAATTGTAGTGCTTTAAAATTGTTAATGAAATGCTAAGAAATGCACTAGTCGCCCCTGCAATTTTTGAAAGTTCCTCTTGTTTACTCTGGTCTTCCACCATCAAACCCTGATATCCTTATCATGGGACCACCTTGGGAACGTCTTCTTTCCAACAGAAAAAGAATGATCAAAATCGGTTCATAAACAAAGAAGTTTGCGCGAACAAACATAAAAAAAAAAACATATATACGGTCGAATTGAGTAACGTCCTCCTTTTTGAAGTCGGTGAAAAACGGAAAGGTTACATAAATACCAAGGACATGGCTTCTTTTGGATGGTAAAAAATTACGTGGAAAGTTATTGACCAGCGCAGTCTGGTGACACGTTTATTATGATTAGAATATGAAGCCGATTTGGTATCTATTCATAGAGTATTTTGAGTTAAAACTATGTAAGTATAATGAATATAAACCAGCTGTTAACTTTACTGCTTAAGGAGAATTATAGGGTTTCTGTTACACGTTGTATATACTGTCATCATTATCATCATCACTTCAGCCGAAAGACATCCACTGCTAGACATAGGCCTCCCCCAAAGATCTCCACGACAACCGGTCCTGCGCCTCCCGCATCCAGAGGTTTCCCGCGACCTTCACCAGGTCGTCGGTCCACCTTGTCGAGGGCCTACTCACGCTGCATCTTCCAGTGCGTGGTCGCCATTCGAGAACCCGTCGGCTCCATCGGGCATCGGTCCTACGGGCAATGTGCCCGGCCCAGTACCACTTAATTGTTGCAATTCTTCGGGCTATGTCGGATACTCTCATTCATCTGCGGATCTCCTCATTTCTGATTTGTTCACGCAGTATATGCTCTAGGATTGTACTCTATGTTAACCTTCTACATTATTTTCTAACGCATTTTATTGTATTACAGGTCATGTTGGACCATATCAAACATTCCATTGTGCTGCTACAAATAGCTAAGGTGAGCATAATCCAGTGATATCAATAAATTATCATGAAACTAATAAACATATTCAAAATCCATCACTATAATAGGTACTTATCATTCAAGTAAATGAATCAATTCACACAGGTATCATAAGGAAAATTGTAAAAAAAAATGGACAAACATTTACACGACAGATTCTATGTCATTAAGATATTGATAAATGATTGTTTTCTTGCAGAACACAGTAAATCCAGTTAACGGAGTTTATCAGGGACCTACAAATCCATCACAAACACATATCAAACAAGGTATTTGAGTTCATTTTGACATTTTCACTGTTCACGAAGTATACACAAGCTTGAAACTTAATCCTAATCAATTAAAATGATTTATCGGACAAGGGAAGGGTTAGATGTCTCATTATACTTACCAACATTTGAGAGATTTTGTTCAAGAATCGACCATACGCTAACTGCATTATTAATGAACAGTTTTCCAGGAGCTTTCCTATGACTTGGTAGATGGCGCAGCCGGGTTTTTATGGTAATAGAAGACTGTTGTTTGCACTTTTTAATTGTTTATTTCTTTCTTCTTTGGTTTCGCACGGTTTGTGCATTTAGCCAATGTCACGTAATAAATTTTCATTCATGTCGAAAAAGACGGCCACGTGAACCGTCTACGAGGGAGGTTTGAGGCAAAGTCATGATGAGGCCACTATGCTGCGGTATCTCAATGTTCTTTATGAATTAATTACTGAACGCGCTTTTTACTACATAAATCACGCACTTCTATTTAGCAAACAGCACTATAAACAATTTAAAAGTCCAATGAAAAATGAGCGTGACACTCAGCTTAACTTTCCTGCCAAAACTCCCTTTTTATTTTATTTTTTTTTTTTTATTTTTTTTATTTGTTTGGCCCCATCGATGACCGATGATTCTGCCAACGTCAAGGTGGAGAGAAATAAGCTAATATAACTACTATTATACGTAGTGGATATAGACTGTTGATCAGTATTATTAGCGTTGGTTCTTCTTTGGGCTAAAACAAACACAAGACGACACAAATATTAGTAAACATAAAGGTTGGAAGAGATTAAATTTTGATTTTGTTAAGGGAAATAAACTTATATAAGATTTTAATAAATGGGGTATGAGCCAAAGTTAAAAGGAAAGGTAGGTTGACAGGACGAGGAATATGTTTAGGAAGTAGATCATATAGAGGATGAGATAGTTTGGGACAGGAAAAGAATAAATGTTCTAAAGATCCCTCTTCAAGACCACATTCACAAAGAGAATGGTCCCTGACCCTAATTTTAGCCAAGAATACTGGAGAGCAAACAAAACCAAGGCGGAGACGAATTATAGTTGAGGTAGCCAACTTATTGACATATTTATGCTTAAAAAACCACGATTTAGAAGGAATAGCCCTTTTTATTTGTTTGGATCATTCAAAATATGTATTTTGACATTCTGTCACTGTCAGTTCTATCTTGCCACAGACTAAATTAACCGCAACAAATGGGAATAAAAAAAATACCAAAAGTTTTGGCAGCGCCATCTCTTGATGACTTTTGAAACTAACCTATCGGAAAACTGTTCATTACACATACATACAATTTATATTAATACTAGCTGCGCCCCGCAGTTTCACCCGCATTATTTTCAACCCCATCGGAACATCGGGATAAGTTCCCATTTCTCAATCCTGCCCCCTAATCGGCGAACACATTTTTGTCAAATGTTTGCGACTAGTTGGTATCAGTTGGGATCGTTCGGGCCGCCCATTGGTCCGTTTGGTCCAAACGATCCCAAATGTGTTCGCCGATTAGGGGGCTGGCTATAAAGTATCTGTGTGCCAAATTTTTATCCAAATTTGTGCAGTAGGTTTTGTCCAACAGTATGTAAAGATGTTTACCCATCCACAGACCAAACTCGGCAACCGTAGCTTAACCTGTGCGGCCGTTATTTTAAAGCCACGGGCTTTTTTTGTACAATATGATCATATATATATGTCTAGCGGCCGCCAGCGATTTCGTTCGCGTGAAGTTAGTTATGCTCCGCTCCTATTGGTCGCAGCGTGATGTTATAATATAGCCTAAAGCCTTCCTGGAATAATGGACTATCCAACACAAAAAGAATTAGCGCGTTCAAAAAACTCTTCAGGTTTATATATTACTTAGTACTTATAGATTTAGCAGGCATATTATTTTAAAGCTTTTCTGGACCGCTATACCGGAAAAATATACAAATTACTCAGTACATTTCAGTGGTTATTTGACAACTTACGATTGAAAATCAAGGATTTTTTGCGAATACTTCGCCCGGGTCACATTCATAACAACTAAATTACAACTAAATAAATAACTAAATAAATAATGGCAGCCTCTGTGGCGTGGCGGTAGCGAACGCGGCCGCTGCGCAAGGAGGGCGGGTTCGATCCCCGCACAGTGCAAATATTTGTATGCATGAATATGAATATTTGCACTGGTCTGGTCGTGCCTCGGAAAGCACGTTAAGCCGTTGGTCCCGGTTGTCATACGAACATCTAGTGGCAGTGGCAGTCGTTACAGGTTGTTGGAGCCCTCAAAAGACCAACAATTGGTCTAGCTGTAATGCTTCGATATCGCCTTCGGGTTGTGGAGGCCAGACGGTAGTCGTTTAAAGTTTAGCTAAAATCAGCAGTTAGACTTGTAAAGCGGACCCCAGACTCCAAGACTGAAAAGCTTCGGATGCAACTGGGATTAACGCTGAGATGATGATGATGACTTAGGTATTAATAAATAAATGTAAATATTGCCTTCTTAGATGCAGAGATATCTCCTCGAGTGGAGATGGGCGCGGAATGTCGCGAGCTCACCACACCTACGCACCCACTCCCGACCCTGGAACACCTCGACGCGCCTAGTAAGTACTCCGACTATAGTTAGACTACTCCACCAAAAGGACGTTTACTTGGTGTAAATGGAATTTATTTATTTCGAGAAACAAGACTCGTAGTAAGAAAAGGGCATTTGGTATAAAGTGATACAAAATTAACCCCCCTGTTTAAGTAGGGTGTATCTGACATCGTAACGCAAATTTCGCGAAAAGGCTAGACCGCATGCCAGTAATAAAATTATTATAGTCATTTATGTCGTTAATGAACGGTTACAGAATTCACAGTGTTTAAAAAAGTGTCGGCTCGGCCTTTAAACGTTGCAAGCGTGCCGCCGTGCGGGTTTGTAGGTATGACGTTGATACCTGATGGGAACTCTATTAAATCAGCTGATAAGATAGATTTTCGAGTTTTGTTTTCATTGCGCTTTTTGTGTAATTAGCGAATTAATTATTTTTTACTTTAAAATCTTATTGGGTTATAAAAGTATAGCAATTATGAACGGTCTAAAGTGAAAAAAACTACATATTTTTTTTTTAAATCATCATAAAGCCGACGAAAAATTCCACCACTGGGGGGTTCAGAATCATGTACTGGATCCATGGTACTCGTTTGTGCGTCGATGTCAGATACACCCTTTATTAAGTTACTGTTAAGGCTTCGTTCCGGCCACTATCCATCGGCAAACTTTGCTTTCTTAATGATAAAGGTTTTGTCGCCTTATTGTGAGACATGTAATAAAATTGAAGATGTGCAACATTCGCTGTGAATTGTGTTGACAACAATGACGAGAGGGAATCTTTGGCTAGGGAGTTTATCTATTCAGTTGCTTATTCTAAACAAACTATATTAAGGTTTGGTTTAATTAAAAATAACGTTGTATAACTGAAGAAACGTGGGTGTAAAATAGAATCATCTCCGTCCTACCGTTCGGGTAAACAAGGAGTGATAATATCCTACGAAAACTTAATACTACGCAACCCACTCGCTGCGGACAGTAAGAGTCCAAAAAAGGTTTATCCGTTCCCTAAGGTACTCAAAAGGAAGGCAATTTAAACGTATCTCCTACCTTGACAAATTAGGCTGCTACAAAATGAGTAGGTGGAAGCTCGAAGGGTAGTTTTGGACTTGAGATTCGCATATAGACTGCCCAATAACGCCATTCCCTGCTCACAATTGGTATATAGGTTCAACTTCAGAGTACCACGTAGACCACCTCGTAAACCCATAACATCCTTAACTTTACCTCTTCACCATACAGTGTCTGGTGCTAATCCACCTGTACCTCGCATGTGCAAACTGGGATTGGGACTGGGATTTTGTCAGTACCATTATAGGAGATGACGAAAAAGTTGTGTTGTTTAATTAAGGTTCTAAGAATAGCTCTAGTCTTTTTTTTTTTAATTTATTTGTTTATATTTATACTTATATTATTGGATTTTATACTGTATTTAGTAAGTAAGATCAATGTAAAGGGAACGATGGGACTGACATATCCCCATAAAAGCTCCAAAATAGAAACACATTTTTGTCAAGCGATTGCGACTAGTTGGGATCAATTGGGATAGTTCGGACCGCCCATTGGTCCGTTCGGTTCAAACGATCCCAACTAGTCGCAATCATTTGACAAAAATGTGTTCGCCGATTAGGGGTCTGGTTGACGTCCACGCTGACTCAATAACGACATTTGTCAGATGTTATTAGTGTATTAGTCGTTTTGAATCCAGGAATAATAACACATTGATTTAAACTACAAAGAGCACTTATCATGTAGTATTTGCCTGTAATTGGTTGTGCAGAGACAATAGTTTGTATGTATTCATAAAGTGTGAAATATCTGTAGCAACTGTTGGTCAACCTTTATTAAATAAATAAAACACTATAAATACAGGGTGTATCTGACATCGTAACGCAAACTTCGCGAAAAGGCTAGACCTCATGCCACTAATAAAATTATGATAGTCATTTATGTCGTTAATGAACGGTTACAGAATACAGTGTTTAAAAAAAGTGTCGGCTCGGCTTTTGAACGTTGCAAGCGTGCCGCCGTGCGAGTTTTTAGGTATGACGTTGATCCCTGATGTGAACTCTATTAAATCAGCTGATAAGATCGTTTTTCGGGTTTTGTTTTCATTACGCTTTTTTTATGTAATTAGCGAATTATTTAATTTTTACTATAAAATCTTATTGGGTTATAAAAGTATAGCAATTGTGAATGGTCTGAAGTGAAAGAAAACTACATTAATTTTTTTTAAATCATCAAAAAGCCGACGAAAAATTCAACCACTGGGGGGTTCAGAATCATGTACTGGATCAATGGTACTCGTTTGTGCGTCGATGTCAGATACACCCTTTATATGACATCAAGATCATTATTATACTTAACATGATGATGTTCTGACAAATATATGTCGTTTACAATTTGACAGTTCTTTTCAAATCAATACTCAAATATGTGCGGTAAAGCCATAATTAAAATGGTATTTACTATATTTGTAGGATCCGGAGAGAGATTTACATAAAGAAAAGTACAACACAAATCAGAAACAATGATTTATAATCAATAACTCAATTTTATAACCTTAAAATGACTCTTAACACAAACAGCCATCAGTTTAACACCATTTACAGCGAAATATCAACAAAATAACCGACTTACTGCAAATCGCACCGACCACCAATTCAACCACCTTACCGTCCAAGAGCTCAGGAGGAAAAGGAGCTGTCAATCAGACAGCCGTCTATTTATAATAGATATAAGCCCCGCACGATGATATTGCGATTGGCGGCCATCTTGGTGACGTAGTCGAACTCGCCCCGCCGGTACCGTTCGCAAGTTCAGTCCGCGCTTACCCACATCGAATATTTTTGTTAGCTTTTTGTTTTTGTTATCCTGTTTTATTGTTGTTCTTGAGTTTTGTTGTTTAGTTTTGTTAGCTGTTACTCGTTAAAATGAGTAGGAAATTAATTAATAGTCTTGCTCGTGAAATTATAATTAAAGTGGAAAATTATTTTGTTAAAGAGAAAGAGGATTGTTAGTTAGTTCTTAAAAGTATAAACCGTGCTTTAAAAAGTGCTTCGGACATTTTAATATCGAAGCAACTGCTTACAGTTATTAAAAATATTTTGCAAAATTCTATCAAAGTCGCAGAGTGTGTGGCATGTGCCACAGGCGTTGCAAAAAATACTGTGACGAAATTGAGACAAGAGCATGAGTCAACAACAGCCAGTGGCAGCAAAATGAGAACTCCTACTAAAGGAAAAAGACAAAAGAAGAAATATTTCGACGGGTTTTCCTTAACAGCTTTAAGAAATATTATAGATTCAATGTGTACGGTGAGGAGAGAAATACCCACAATGCGCAAAATATTGGTGGCTTCAAAAGTAGACCTTAATTATACTGGTAGTGAAACTACATTAAGAAAAATAAATAAATGTAATTTAGACTACCAATTTAAACGATGCTACCAAAAAAGACTGGCCCTAATTCAAAGACCCCAAATTCAAGCGTGGAGGGCTAAATATTTACGACGTATGAAAGAAAATGACTCGCTTGGTAATAACAAAAAAAGACCCGTTATTTATCTCGACGAAACGTGGATACACGCACACTACACGGTAGAAAAATGTTGGCAAACAACAACCGATGGAGTGAGACGGAACGACAGCCCCGGCCGCCGATGGATAATAGTTCACGCGGGAAGTTAAAGCGGTTTTGATGCCCTTTTAATGTTTAAAGCAGACACCAAAACGGAGGATTACTATGATCAAATGAATGCTGAGAATTTCACCAAGTGGCTTACAGAAAAAATAGTACCCAACATACCACGCAACTCCAAAATTGTGATGGACAACGCCCCTTATCACAGTAGGGATGAGAATAGGCCACCAAGTATGAACAATAAAAAACAGTTGATTGTTGAGTGGTTACAAGCTCACAACATCGACTTTCTTAAACGGCATTAATTAAACGGCACAGACCGCCGAAAAATTATAAAATTGACAATTTATTAGCTGGCAATGGCCATGAAGTCGTTAGATTACCACCTTAGAACTGCGACCTCAACCCCATTGAGTACATCTGGAACCTGGTAAAGATGAGGGTGTCAGAAAAGAATGTGGAGCAGTTGGAATGTCGCATTGAAGCTTTGACGTTGGAGGCGTTGGCGTCAATAACTCCAGATGACTGGCGAAAGGAAGTCAATCATGTTAAACGGCTTGAAGAGGAATATTGGAATAAAGATCGAATAACTGACGAGTTATTTGTCATAAATACGGCGACAACAGTGAATCGGAAACGACAGACACAGAAAGCAGTTCTGATTCTAAAGACTATATACATTTTTTTACATATTATCCTGGTTTTATTTATAAGCTGATAGATGTAGGTTAATTAAAACATACAGTGGACTCTGGTTCAATTCCCGCTCGCAAATTAACAGAAATGTAGTTAGAAAAAAAATAGTATACATGTAAGAAAGATATAAGAATAAGTATATTTTTCTTACGTCTACAAAAATTATTTCCTTGAAATTTTTAATAATGAAAGTTTATTTGTCAGAATATGGGTGAGTAGGTATACCTACGAAAGAATGTTAAATGCAAAATTAATATGAATTTTATTATACATACACTCTTTATAAAGAGTGTAATAAAATTATAAAATACAAATAAACCCTTAACCCTAATATTAATTTTGCATTTAACATTCTTTTGCTAGCTGTCCTTTTGTGTGACAGATGACGTCACAACGCTGTTATTGTGACAAGGTTCCATCGCAATATCATCGTGCGGGGCTTATAGGCGTAGATATAGTAGACGCAGGCATAGATAGGTGCGAGTTGCTACAAGTCTTCAAACTTCTTTCTGCTAACAATATTATATACGTAATTAGTGACTTATGGAGCCGAGACGTGGACACTAACGGTCAGACTAGTCCATAAGTTTAAAGCCGCTCAGCGAGCTATGGAGCGGGCTATGTTGGGCGTCTCTCTGAAGGACCGCATCAGAAATGAGGTGATCCGTCAGAGGACCAGAGTTACCGACATAGCTGAGAGGATTAGCAAGCTGAAGTGGCATTGGGCTGGTCACATATGTTGCAGGACCGACAACCATTGGGGTAAACGAGTCCTTGAGTGGAGACCGCGTCTCGGCAAACGTAGCGAGGGACGCCCTTGGGCGAGATGGAGCAACGACATCAAAAAGGTGGCTGGTAGTGGCTGGCGGAGAACTGCTCAGGATCGAGCTTGTTGGCGTGCCATGAAGGAGGCCTATGTCCAGCAGTGGACGAGTAAAGGCTGATGATGATGATGAATTAGTAATACATACTTTAAATCAAGCAAGCATTAGTAGGACGCATCGTTGGTTAGTAGAACGAGATGTGCCGTATTATTAACTTTCGCGCAAATACCTACTGCATTTAAATAAAAAGTCAAATTCAAAACTCAGCTGTGCATACAGACATTTACACTACATTAATATTTAGTTTGTGTTTTCCGTACGTCCATGAATTGACAACGCAATTTCTTTACATGACAAGCAATGTCCCTGCTGGTACCTGATACGTCGTACTCCTCGTCGGAGGGAGAGGACGACTTCTATGATGCGGACGACGAGCCTGTGGGCATCGTGCCAGGACCCAGGTTAGTGATAGTTACTACTTATATTATACAATATGTAAAGAAAACCCTATCCAACCCAAAAAGATAATAAAGGTTAGGTTAGGTTGACACACACATGACCAAATAAAATATGAAATTTTACATAATCTTCACAGTAATAATACTAATGAATTTTGAAATAATCTTTTTTTTTTGGGAATTATTTCAAACTTCCCCAAAATTTTGTATTTTTGAAAAAAGTGACAACATAATTTTTGACACTATTATTATGAGTGATGAGACCACGTGCCGCATGCCCTGCCCCCCTTCGCTCACGCATGTATGTCTACCGTGTTGCCTACCGCACACGTATTATGTTACCTTGCTTTTTCGAAATAATATTTATTTTTAGGGGTTTTTTTTTTTTTTAGTTTAGCTCGGCTTTGTGGGCAGTAGTAGAATCAGGTATAAGTAACAATACCTTCACGGATTGGACAGGGTTTTCTTTACATATTGAATACACTTAACGTGCTACTGAAGAGACACAATGGGTGTTAAGGGTCCCATACCTTTACAGTCCGCCTGCAGTCTCTAGTCCTAACGGGCTGCTTGCCGTCCAAGGTCTTCATAGCTTAGGTTGAACAACGGCTCTGACTCTACACACTAGCAGGCGGCAGTCGATAGTTTCACACGTTTCATCACGGACTGTCCGGCCGATACCTGTCGACGCAGGCCTGTGACGGCAAACAGCCACATACTTTGGGTTCGCATTGACCGTCGATATGAAATCGCCAGGGGAACTGCATGTCTGTGATCTTTTCCGGTTATCTGACAGGCTGATATCCACCGGCGAACTGTTAATGTCTGGGGCCCTATAAAGATTCATACCGTTTTACCATTTTTATTCCAAATGGCGGCCTCATTTTTAGCATATCAAAATTACAAAAAATATAAATGTCACGTGCTAAAGTGCTCGGAAACCTGACAATTTATTTACGGGTTTGGTTTTTATTAAAGTGAAACTTTTATTGCATCGTCTCAAACTTTTTCGTCTGTGTGTTGCATGTCGCGTGACGGTCGGCCGCGGAGTAGGGATAAAGTGAAAGGCGCTTGTCAAAGCAGTCAAAGTTTTACTTTTATCGTAGTTTCATAAAACCACACAATACTTTTTTATGTTTTCTCTTTGCATTGTTTGTTATCGATTTACAATATGATTTGCAATATGCATTAAGTCCGCCTCTGTACATGTCATGTGTTCGAAAGAATAAATAAATAAATATGTAAAGAAAACCCCGTCCGACCCAAAAGGATAATAAAAGTTAGGTAAACACATGATCAAATAAAATATGAAATTTTACTTTATCATCAGAGTAACAGTACTAATGAATTTTGAAATATTTTTTTTTTGTTCGGGAATTAATTCCGACTTCCCAAAAATTGGTAATTTTTAAAAAGTGACAACACCGTTTTACAAGGTGATGCGACCACGTGCCGCATTCCCGCCCTTCCCCCCTTCGCCCGCGCATGTATGCCTACCGTGTTGCCTACCGCACATGTACCTATAAAGTTACCTTCCTTTTTCGAAATGATATTTATTTTTTCAGGGGGAATTTTTTGTAAGTTTCCCTGCTTTGTAGGCATTATTAGAATCAGTTATCGATCCCTAACAATACCTTCACGGATCGGACAGGGTTTTCTTTACATATTGTATAGCACTTCTGCGTGACGTGTGTACGAATTACCAACTTGGGGTGTCCTAACATCTCTCATGTTCGGTAAATAGGGTCCTATTATCCCCAAATGGGGCTGGCACCAATTAGCGCTCTAGAATAATAATGTAGCTAGAAGAGCCCTAAGACGGTAAGTAATTAAAAAAAGACATCACTCTTTCAAAAGTTCGAGTACATATATTTAACCACCAAATAGACAGCATTCAGCCTAATGACATAAGACACATCTTTTTACATGTTTTTTTGATTATTTTTGTCATCTTTCATTCCATAATTATTGTCATGTATTAGTAGACGTTTGTATCAGTTGCGACATGACCGTATAGTTGGTCTCCTGGAGACCTGTATTCCATGTATGGGTTTTCATTACGAAACTCGATCGTCGATATCGACTGCGTTTGGCGCTCTCATTGGTTGAGAGTTCTCACAACCTTGAAGCGGGCCAATCGATGAGTCAAACGCGCTCGATATCGACGATCGAGTTTCGTAATGATAACTCATACTAGGCCTACTGTAACACAGGTAGTCCTTGCACAGGCTCCAGTTGCCACAATATCAATGTATTTTTGCATACTTAATTATATATTGAACTTAGGTTTCATTATGTAGAAAAAGAATAGTAGTTTAAGATACTGCTACATAATGAGGGTATTAAGCACGAGTGGGAGTTAACGAAAACGAGCGAAGCGAGTTTTTTAATAGTATCACACGAGTGTGTAATACCTAATTATGTACAGTTTCATACACTACTTTATCTAATCTCAGTGCGTCTAACGCCAACGCAACACAATTCCATTTATTCAGTTTCATAATTGTAATATACAAAATGTTTACACTTATGCACCCTGCATCACAGCGCATGCGCTAAAGCGCGCGCAGCCACAGATAAAAAATGAAATAGTACTGTCTACATTGATATAATATTAAACAGATATGATATTTTGTACGCTTCAAGTTCAATGCGCTAGTGACTTATCTACCTTAGTTTAATATTATATCAATGGCTGTCTATGGTTTGTACCGTAATGAAAAAAAATAATATTATAACATTATTTTGTTATAGAAATAATGTTATAATTTAATTTTTTAATTTCCTTTCGATATACTATTGGTAAAGTACGTCAATATAAATTCCTTTTTGGTTTTATATTTTTTGATATGAGAGTAGATAAAAGTTTTTATATTATTTTCATTAAAACCATTTCAGTGAAGTGTTGAAGTTGTTAAAAAATCTAGGAGAATTCTAATATCAAGTGTCATAGACTTGATATTAGAATTCTCCTAAATTTTTTTGCTGTTATGAACTCATAGTTCATAACAGCCGCGTTGGTAAGTTTTTGTTAAAAAGTACGTCAATATAAATTCCTTTTTGGTTTTATATTTTTTGATATGAGAGTAGATAAAAGTTTTTTATATTATTTTCATTAAAACCATTTCAGTGAAGTGTTGAAGTTGTTAAAAAATCTAGGAGAATTCTAATATCAAGTGTCATAGACTTGATATTAGAATTCTCCTAGATTTTTTTGCTGTTATGAACTCATAGTTCATAACAGCCGCGTTGGTAAGTTTTTGTTAAATATTTACTATATGTATCAGAGTCGCGTTATACGGTTTTTTATGAATACATTTATTAAGATAGGGCCAAAGTCGTCACACAGTAGAGGCCTAAAGACAGACGTTGTGCCCGTGGCAGGTCTAAGAAACTAGACTATGTAGTTCCTTAAGAATTGGACTGGCAATGCACAGCACAAAGAAAGGTGGAAGTAAGGATATAGATGAAGCTTTTGCCCAGCAGTGGGACAACTACTGCAAAAGTTTCATCTATTCTATTTCCACTTATACCTAGTTACAAAAAAAAAGTTGTAAAGCGCTCTACACACCCGGCCCGGCGGCATATGTCGCCAACATCTTGCCGGCAGCCTAGGTTGGGGGATTCAGTCATTGCAAGTCGTAAAACTTTGTCGGCGGCATGTCGGCGGCTCGACATGAGAAACTTATTTGGCAGTTAAAATACTAGCACGTCACTACAGCTGAAATGTCGCCGGGCAATTGAGCGCTTGCTTACGCTAGCCGACGGCAAGCCGGCGGGCAACACTCTCGGTCGAAGGCTTGTTTCAAACATAATCCGGGTTATATCGGCGGGCTTTGATGTGTAATGCGCCTTATCCTTCCTAATAGTTTTAATGTGAAAGTGAGTTTGTTTGATTTTCACGCAAAAACTACTGAACGGATTTGAATGAAATTTGGCACACAGATATTTTTAACCGACTTCAAAAAGGAGGAGGTTACTCAATTCGACCGTATATATATATATGTTTTTTTCGACAGCCTCCGTGGCGTAGCGGTAGCGGACGCGGCCGCTGCGCAAGGTGGCGCGGGTTCGATCCCCGCACAGTGCAAGTATTTGTATGCATGAATATGAATATTTGCACTGGTCTGGTCGTGCCTCGGAAAGCACGTTAAGCCGTTGGTCCGGTTGCCATACGAACATCTAGTGGCAGTCGTTACGGGTTGTTGGAGCCCTCAAAAGTCCAACAATTGGTCTAACTACAATGCTTCGATGTCGCCTTCGGGTTGTGGAGGTCAGACGGCAGTCGCTTCACGGAAAATGTCGAAGTTTAGCCATATCAGCAGTTCGACTGGTAAAGCGGACCCCAGACTCCAAAGCTGAAAAGGCTGCGGATGCGACTGGGATTAACGCTGGGATGATGATGATGATATGTTTTTTTTATGTTTGTTCGCGCATAACTTCGTCGTATATGAACCGATTTTGATAGTTCTTTTTCTGTTGGAAAGAAGACGTTCCCAAGGTGGTCCCATGATAAGGATATCAGGGTTTGATGGTGGAAGACCAGAGAAAATAAGGAGAACTTTCAAAAATTGCCGGGGCGACTAGTGCATTTCTTAGCATTTCCATTAAGTATTTTAAAGCACCACAATTTAATAAAGGTCTGGAGTAGATCTGATGATGGAGCCGGGAGACAGTCGAAGGAACTCCTCAACAATTCACAGCAGCTACCTTGTGTTTGGGCTCGATTAATTTGTATTGATAAGAACTTTACACCTAGATGGGTTGTGGCTGTCATAAGAGCTCTGATGATGAAGACAAAGGCCAGTTCCGGGAACTCCTCAACAGTTTACAGTACCTACTTTGTGATTGGACTTAATTCATTTATATTGATGAGACCTTTGCACCCATTGGGTTAAAATAATGGTCTGCAGTAAATTTGATGATGAAGAACATAGGCAGTTGAGGGAATACTTACGTGTAAAAAATAAAGTAAACAAAATTACGTTTCCCAACTATACTTGCGTCAGCTTCCAGTCTGACCGGATGCAACTGAATACATAGTACTTTTAACAACTAAAAAGTGTAAAATAAAAACTTTTTTACAAAAAAACAACCGACTTCCAAAAACCACTACAAAGTAAAAAATAACTAATTTCGGAAGTCGGTATCAAAAATGAATATACAAAACCAAAGACACCGACTTCCGAAATTAGTTATTTTTTACTTTGTAGTGGTTTTTGGAAGTCGGTTGTTTTTTTTGTAAAAAAGAGTTTTATAACCAGGAATTACACATAGTATACTGTTTATCTCGATATTTTCACGGGATCGAAACTTACGCGGGTGAAACCTTGGGGCGCAGCTGGTTTTGTTAATAAAGGCAATTTGAATTTGAATGACAGGTTACTACAACATAACAACGACACATAATTACGCGAAGTTCTTAGTGTTCCTATCATTAGGAAACATAAGAACATGAATGTCGTAGGTGAGTGAATAATCCACAGAACTCAAGCTATAACTGAATTGGCTCTCGGTTGAACCCGCTATCGACCCGAGCTATGTTTGGCCACGGTTCGCGACCAAAATGCCCAAAGCGAGCGAGGCTATTACTGACTTTAGCCAAACTATGTCCATTGTAATAAATGAATCTGCTGGGAAATTGCGTAACACACTATCAGTAGCAATGCGTTTCATTTTGACAGTTCAACAACATTCATTGCGTTATTTACGTTGTTAATCAAACATATGAGGAAGTGGACATGGACATGGAATGGATAACAGTCGTGGTGGCCTAGTGGTTAAAACACCAGCCTCTCAAGTATGAGTGCGCGGGTTCGATTCCAGGTCAGGCAAGTACCAATGTAAGTATTCTAAAGTTATATGTACTTTCTAAGTATATCTTGGACACCAATGACTGAAGGTGAAGGAAAACATCTTGACGAAACCTGGACTTTAAGTCTGAAATCGCCAACCCGCATTGAGCAAGCGTGGTGATTACGCTCAATCCTTCTCTGTATGAGAGGAGACCTGTGCCCAACAGTTTGATGGTTGGTTGGCAAGGTTGATGATGAGGCAATGGACTAGCAATATGCTTCAAAATGGAAAAATATCCAATTGATAGTAATAGGGTAGTGTGTTACGCAAATAGGGTGCTGTATTAGTTTTATAAAATTTGCAATTTTTTACCGAATAGCTGTGTTCAGTTTTGTTTACGTTGTTTCATTTGAACTGTACAAAGCGTTTCGCCTCGTCTTTAATACCGCGTACATCGAGGGACTGGAACAATTTGCTAGCGGCGGTGTTTCCGTCAGGTTACAATTGTGAGACTACCCCAGAAGGAAAGGACTCACATCAGCAATACCCAATACTCCGCTCTATTTTATTTTATTAGGACCGAGACAAAAACAAAATTCTTTGTTATTTTTTTTGATTTTTTTTTTTTTGAACTCAGCCCATCCATATCTATATGATTATCTATAGTGGTGAGGGTTTTGAGCAACTTCGGGCACATACATACATACAGACAGACATACAAACATACGCACTTTATATTAATGGATTACCACAATTAATCAACTTATAATTTAACTATGACTATCCAATTACATAGATTATTTTGACAATGCAAGGCAACCGAACCGTTCGCTCGTCGCCGACCAAGTGTCCAGCTTTTTCTGTTTCCTGCCATATTCCACCCTCCAGTTGACTATTACCGTTGTGAAGTAAGCTATGAATCCCGCCATTCTAGGCTGAACCAATCAGATACAAGCATTCGTTTTGCTGTCAAAAACCGGCCAACGACAGACTTCAGAGCGGAAACAGCCAACTAACGCATTATTTATTCTAAAAATTGCATACAAAATAATCAGAACCTTACACAATTTAAATGTCTTCAAGGCTAGAGTGAATAGTGTCTTAATAAACTAGCGCGATTTACCATCAACGATTGCATCACTGCTTACCATCTGGCGGGATTGTGGTCCAGCACTAGTTTATAATTATAAAAACATTGCGGCTAATATACAATATGTTAAGAAAACCCTGTCCGACCCGTAAGGATAGTAAAGGTTAGGTAAACATATGACCAAATAAAATATGAAATTTTACATAATCATCATAGTAACAATACTATTGAATTTTGAAATAAACTTTTTTCCCCGCGAATGAATTCCAACTTCCCCAAAATTTGGTAATTTTTAAAAAGTGACAACTTTATTTTTGACGGTATAATTCAGAGCGAATAGCGATGCGACCGCGTGCCGCGTGCCCTTCCCCTCTTCGCCCGCGTGCCGCGTGCCCTGCCCCTCTTCGCCCGCGCCTGTATAATCTACAGCACATGTTTTAAGTTACCTCTTTTTACGAAATAATATTTATTTTTTTAGGGGTTTTTTTTTTTAAGCTTAGCCCGGTTTTGTAGGCTTTAGTAGAATCAGTTATCGATACCTAACAACACCTTCACGGATCGGACAGGGTTTTCTTTACATATTGTATATACATATAAGAAATATTGCATGGTTCAGAAGACATAGTCAAACACAATAGTTTGTCTGTAAAAAGATGTATTATTTCACATGGGTACATTTCACAAGGTTATTTAGGTATTTAAAATTAATATGATTTTTAGCTACATACCTGTAAAAAGAAACGACATTTAATGTTCGTTATACACAGTGCAGTTTCTAAACCACTAATATTGTAATAATAAAATAATATCTTTCTCAAAATCTAGATGATGTGTTACACAAATGTAGCTTATATTTTTGACATAGATAATTAATCAAGATGGTTTTTGTTAATCTGTCATGTCATTGAATAAGCGGGAAAATTTAAATTACAAAAAGGAATTACATTTCCTTTACATATACTTTTTGAAAAAATAAAATCGAGACCAATGTAGTGTGTCGTACTATAATTGGTATTTGAATTAGTTATATTCCTTTTTGAGGTGCTTTGTAGGTACATGTTTATGGTACACAGTTAAATACTGTCAATATTTTTGAAAGATATATACTATAGTATCTTCAAGGCTATAGTGAATAGGCTCATAATACTCTAGTGCGCTTTACCATCAACAATTGCATTACTACTTACCATCAGTGATTGCGGTCAAGTACTAGTTTATAGTATAAAAAGCGAAAAAAAAAAATGTTTTTACGCAATTATTTTAGATATTCTTCCTCAAGGATTGCGGTATAAAAAGAAGTCTTCAAATGCAACTGGACGAAATCTCCCTCTACCTTTCCGCAGCCTAGAAGGAAAACACCGCGACGCTGATTTCACCAAATTTTCACGCTGATATTTTTACGGAATCGATTGGCAGCTAAAGTTACAAAACAGTGCTCACCAAAATCCTTTATTACGTACCAGTAACTACTAGTTTCCGTGACTTAACCAGTTAGTTGATAACTCTGTTACGATATAACTTCGCTAGCATTACAGTACTTGTAAATAGTTCCTTGAATACCTACTTTAAGTTGAACTTCCTGAATTGATCTGTATCGCGCACTGTAGCGTTGTTTTAATAATGAAAACAGTTTATAAATCTTCGTAATGTTAACTTTATCGTCCAATAACGCACTTTACAGAGGCCGTTAATATTTATAAGGCCATAACGTTGTGAGAGAGTCTCACCAAGGCGTTTTGTATTACACAGTAAGTGGGTTTTCAGCGTCAAAATCTAAATCAAAAGTCATTTATTCAAATTAGGCTGAGAATCTGCACTTTTTGAACGTTAATATTACATAAGACAGTCTCCCAAAACGCCCATAATGAAATGAAATGAAATGAAATCGTTTATTAAGCAAGTAGGATCACTGATCACTTTTACACGTCATGTTTATTTTTTATTTTATTTTTTTAACTAGATGAAGCCGGCATTTCCTAACTGACTACCTCTGAGAAGAAATAGCCGAAACAAACTCAGGGATCATCGTCTTTTTTCAAGTCCAGACATTAAAAATGAAAATGTTTACAATAATTTACCTTATAATTACGCATATTGCTTAATAACAATTAACAATGCTTAACAGAGCGAGCAGCTCAGTCCCAAGCTTTTTTGTCTTCTAAATAATCTGTGATTTTATAATACCCCTTTTTGCAAAGTTTGGCCTTTATATGGTTCTTAAATCGTTTAATGGGTAAGTTTCGAACGTCCATGGGAAGCTTGTTGTAAAAGTGTATACATTGACCCATGAACGAGTTGCCTACTCTGTGGAGACGAGTGTGATGTAAAGCAAGATTGTGTTTGTTCCTGGTATTTATATCATGAATATCGCTTATTTTCTTAAAATTTTATTTACTAGCTTACATACTTCGCCACTTCCTAGTGCTTTCGCTGGGAAGAAGAAGTGGCGGAACAAACTCCCCAGCAGCACAGCTGTCTGTTCATTTAAAAAAAAAAAAACACATGACTTTATACAATACTTTGTGTAGCAAGGAACACAAGAAAACACAACAACAATGATCAGTCGGCAACAATGGTCAGATAGGCAATCTGTCGATGTAAAATACTCGGCTGCTTCCGGTTAGACTGGAAGCTGACCTCAACAACTGGCTAGGCAAATGATGAGCATTGTAGAAGCTTCAAATATTTGATCAATTTTTGTACTACAGTACGTTGGACAGAAATGAGCGCCGCTCTTTCTTTGCCCCCACCTCAACATGCTTCTTCGTCATGTCGATGATTCCATTTATCTATTTCAAATAAACATCGATCACTAGGTCTATTTTATAAAAATCTCGCCGTGAAAAATATAGTAAAAGCGCTGCTCGCCCCCACTACCAAATCCACACCCTATCTCAAATCAAACAAATATAAAAAGACTACATGAAAACCCAAATTCGCTCGGGTGAAATGTGACTCATATACTTATATATGCGTCAGCGACGGCGGTAGGGTCATCAGCATCTTGATCTGGTGGTAAAGGCTCCATTTCGTATGTGAAGTTTTGAATTATAGCCCGAAGTGTAAATATATGACAATGACATTTTAAATAGGCAAACCGCCAGTTTCGCCCCGGAGAAGTGCCCTGGTCCGCGTCTCAAAGCAAATGACGCTGGGATTCCCGCTCCCTCACGCGCTCCACTTCCTCCTTTGCCAGCATCGCTGCTCCTAAGAAGGAGGTGACAGCCTGCCATGCACTCTCGCTCCGGACCAGGGCCGGAGGACACGGCGGTGCTCTACCTAAGCCGGGCAGACATCCACCGTGTCCTCAGGGACAAGAATTAACCCTTTGGTTATAAAAACTAACCTTTTTGTGGCCATTCAATCTAGGTGTTGTTACCTGCTCATCTTAGAAATTGCCCCTCAGGTCTTCAAACAAAACAAGTCACTACAAAATTCAGAGACGAAAATTTATTTTTTAATAAATTCATGTTTCACTTCTACAACGTAAAGTTCACGACCCAAGGGTGACTGTGTCGTCGACCCGCGACCTAATTCCAGTTTGTAGTGCGATGCATACTGTATGCAGTTTGCATGCATACTAATGTGCTAAGTGACGAGGTTTTTGTTGATGGACGGGCGATATTGATCTGTGGATCGCTTATCGCTGGATGAATCGCAATTTGAAAGGAAAGGACGAAATTCCATATAACCACGTGGTGCCAAACGTAATTAAAGTTTACCAGAATTAAAAAAAACTTATGTATGTAAAATACGTACTTGAACGTGATGTTGACTATTCAAAAACACAGAATATGCTATGACCGATTTCCTTATAGCATGAAAAAGTTTTGTAAATACAAAATAGTTTATAAACGTTTTGAATCGTTGACTTCAGATCGTTGTTGAGATCAGATCAGAAGATATACGATCCATAACCAAGGTGGAAGACATAGTAAAGAAAGTAAGACAGTTGAAATGGAAATGGGCAGGACATATGACAAGAGATAGCAGAATAAAGTGAACCAAAATCATAACGGAGTGGCAACAAGAAAAAGAAAAAGAGGCAGACAGGCAAAAAGATGGATGGACGATATAAAAAAAGTCGGATAAGCTATCTGGTCAAGAAAAGCCAAAGACAATTGGAAAAAGCTGGAAGAGGCCAATGTGTCACAGGACACGCTGTTCACTGAACAGGATTATCGAAGTGTTAATTTGTAAATTCGGTTAAGTACTTAATATTAGTTCAGCAATAAAGGCTCATAAAAAAAAGTATAATAGTATTGGATAAATTTTTCCCTATTACTTTTTTCATTCTCTATCATCCGGTAACTGCTCTTGATGGTAGTCCCTACAATCTGTGTTATCAGCTTAGAAAGGAACTATTGTTGTCTTTTCTTCATCTTTTGACTACTTATATTCTGCTGACCATTATCTCATCTCGTGTTATACTCGTCTCCCAACAATTAAACACGGCACTTGAATATCTATATTATCCTCATTTTCTTGCCTTTTAGCCTATATTGTCTCATTGCTGGGCAAATGCCTGCCTTTCTTATTTCTCACCTCTCTGCCTTTAGCTATCGTGGACCAACCCTGTCTGCCAGGGTCGTCAAGCTCGTTCCGCCACCTTTTCTAGGGTCTGCCTCGATGCCGCCGGAAGTTATCTGGGATCCTACATAGTATCGATTTGACCAATGACTCGTCCGAAATGTGTCAAACATTTCCTGTCCTTTTTTGTTTTGCTAACAAATCAAATGACTTCTCCCACTGTGGGTAGAACGGAAAAGCGTCTCTGAGTTTTAGTGACTAAGACCCACCATAGTTCCTTCATTAGCCTGTGCCAGAGACCACGGCATCTGTTTCAAACATCTCGCGCCCCTGGCAGAACACCTCTTACACCTATTACAATTCATGTGGGGTCGGCGCAACATGTATTTTCATTCTTCATTAATGGTCGTATCGGTAGTAACAGCCTTTCTAACTTTCACACAGTACATCCATCGTTAAAATCTTTGTAACACAATAATTACTTATGTACCGTAATACAATAAAAACAAAACCATTCCATTATTCCAACCAAATTCGACCAATTCCATTACCCGTATTCGGGTTACAGGGTAAGTTAGACATGCATTGCCGTTTTCGGGTCAATTGATAGCGGCTACTGCTAAAATAGGCGGTCAATGAACTAGTCAATCGTTTCGCGGTCGTTTCGCATGGAAGCATTATCGTATTGGATGCGTGGACCTAGTTTTGTGTTAATGTTGATACTCTTATAAATTGGGAATCGTACATTTATTTTTAGGTATCTTTTTGTTGCGGTATCAATTTAATGCCAGTAGCCCTCGATCCAAAAGAAGAAGGCTGTTTGTGATTTGCAAAGGTTTTTTAGGCAATTTATTTACATGTGGCATTGTACCGTTGGTGACGTATATTTACTCGAAACTGCAGACGTGCATAAGGTATTTATACTAGTGATTTGCGTTGTGAGTCACAACGCACATCTCTAGCACACATCACAACTTGTGACGTGTTCATCTTCATACCCTTCATAAAAACCAGGGATCTGTCATGTACCTATTGGGTCTTAGCATTATCTGAGCGATGACGTTTTATGTGTGCCTATATGCGACGCAACCTCCTCCAACGTGCAATTTTTTTGTGCTTGTGTCCTTTTTTACGTCATAACTGAAAATAACTGTATTTTCTGTTTTTTTTTTTTTTTACTTTATTACCGTAGTAATAACCATCATTTTAGCTTTTTGTCACAATATCTTGCTTCTTCAACTATGTGATGAGCTCACATAATTCAAGTTACCACATGCTTCATAAATATTAATTGACTTAACATCTCAAAGATACAACTGATTGCTATTCCACACACGGACCTCTATGATATACGGTCATAGAAGTTTTGGGCCAGACCTTTTGAATAATTCGCGAGGATAATAAATAGTTTATGAAAGTTTCAAGTTGTGTCGCGTTCTATGCTTACATAACTTTAAAAGTATTCTTCTGTTGAATTATATACTATTTATTTATTGCTTTTTAATTATATAAATTTTAATAGAGATAGAAATGTTTTTGGCAAACTAATTAGTTGTTACGTATGTTTGGTGCGCTCCAAGGAAATATTCTATCCGAATCGGAAAAAAAAAATCTAGCTACTAGCTAGTAGCTAGTATAGGTACAGACGACAGCACATCAAATACTACAATCTGTCATATTTGTTTATTAGACTTTCTAATCTATAAAGCATTAACACGACGTTGATTGGGATTTCTTGACAGTTTCGGGTAGGTTGATCTGCTGTCGTCTGTACAAGTATAGATTTAGTTGAGACATCGGTGTCCAAAAATACATTTTCTTAAATTTATTTCGTCTATATAAACAATTCGTAGTCTATTATTAGCAACTAAAAGGGTGTGGTTGTGGGTAGAACACCGCCTCCACACGCTTTAGGCCGAACAACTCAGTATTCCCCCAAGTTGTGACTGTAACCCATGGAGCAAATCTGTAACGCGCCTACACACAACTCGGGCAAAAAGATCATTTTCTTATTCAACAAACACAGAATACAAAATATCCAATGACACAGTACAGTAATTCACACCTTATTCTTAAATTGTTAGCAGATGAAACAAACGAATAAAAAATACTTTTGAACTTTACTTCAAAACGGTAACATTTGGTTCAAAACGGTCTCCAACAGCACAGGCGTAGAGTAGACAACCTGACGGTGTTCTATAGGATGCATTTAAGAAATTAAGAGTGTGTGCGGTAATTGCATGACTTAATTCCGTCATCTCCATTCCATCATCGTACGACCCTCTCACGGCCACCTCCGGATGAAGACATCGAAGGACTGGAACAATTTGCCTGCGGCGGTCTTTCCGTCTGTCTATATTTTATTAATAATTTCTCTTTAATTGTCTTCAAGGCTAGAGTGATTAGGCTCTTAATAAACTAGCGCGCTTTACTATCAACGATTGCATCACTGCTTACCATCAGGTAGAATCGCGTCAAACACTCGTTTATACAACGTTATTTTTTTGTCTACGCGAAACCTTAATATAGTTTGTTCAGAATAAGCAACTGAATCAATTCCAGTCATTTTTACACCATGTTAAATATTTTGCCAAATACATTAAGACATTGTTGCAGTGTGGATACCGAGCGCGCGCAACAACGATAGATCATAGTACTTGCGTGCGGCTAACAGTTGACGCCAGAGGTTAATGCACTGCGCTCGCCCGCTTGAGCGGAGCTTTGACCATATTTTTGTTGGGACAACCAAGTAGAATTGCAAGCTCATAGCTTTGTGGTTATGCGTTGTCTTTTTGAAATTTGGTAAAAAAAAAACTGTATACATAGTTCAGTTATCTCTGAAGTTCGATTTCAAACTGTTTAACTAAAGTCGTTATCTCAAACTGTTACCTCAAGACAGGGCTGTCTTTTCGTCTGGTAATTTTGCTATTCCCAGGGTATTGTGGCCAGCCTATTGCTATTACTAATCGGATAGAATTCTAATCTTCAAGCGGCTTCCTATAATTTCCTACAGGGAAAACAGTTTGTCTGACTCGGGGAGCTAAGACGCCAAACTTAACAGTCCCCCAGCGTGACCAATCAGATAAACAAGGCAGTTTTTCTATATAACACAAACCTACTAAGTATTGAAATGTACCATCAACAAGCTTGACCTAATTCCACTCTCATATCGATATTTATAAGGTTGAAAATTGGTCAGCCTAGAACTTGTTGTTGTTCCCAAACGATCGGCGTGGCGGCGTTGAGAGCAACGAATTAATGATTTATACCTTCTGTGATGTTTCAGTTTTTGCAAACCTAGTTCTTTCAGGGTTCCTTGTGCTTGTGCTAGGTTTCCGATTCATTTGCTGCTCAATCTAGATTTCAGCTGGTAAACAGTTTGCTGTTAATGGATTTTGAAACTTTCAAATACAAAATAGTGATTTCTATACAAGAATACTAAAATAGTAAATACAAGTAGTAAGCGAAATAAAATATACTCTGTTCGGCTCAAGCCAATTTCACGTCTGTGTGAGGTCACTCTTTAAGCATTCAATTACATCTAATCCCTTTGCCTTGTCGCCACAGACTTCACAACTACTCATATTCAGCTATCTCTAAACGGAATCTAAGCCCATTCATAGCAGGGTTGATTTATGCCGAGTTTTAGCCAAACATTTAGCCATAGCCCTGAGCGGAAGGGCGTGTCAGACTTTTACTGACTAAAACCCACCCGTGTTTCTTCACTTGCCTGTGCGACGGCCAGGGCCACGGTTTCTTGTTTAACCAACCCGCAACCCTGACCCAGGAGGCATCGGTCTTTGTGGACCCCGTCACGATGTGCCCACTTCAGGCGCCAATAACTACAACTACAACAACTACACCTACAACTTTTAAATCGCCGCTGATACCACTAGGCCACCGCTGCTCTACTTATTTATGTACACTTAGCATTCATTCCTGCTAAAAAGATATGAATAGAAATTAATTTTTATATCTAACCATGACTATTAGCCATAGTTGATTTGTGAAACTGATGATGGCTCTCCATAAATCTGTTCTTTTTTTATATTATATTGCAGGAATAAATGCAAATAAACGTGAGTATGTATATATACGCTAGTAATATATTTCATTATATTACTAGCGGCCCGATACGTGCTTCGCCACGTATAAAGTGAAATAATAAAAACAAATTTATTGCATCATCAAAATTATTTATTCAAACATAAAATATTTTTTTAATTGCTAGCAATTTTAAATCCAAAACATTTAGATAAACAATATTCTTTGTTTTTCCATTTTAGCATGTATAAACAAACGACTGAGGGTACCGACTCTCGAACAGGCAACACAAAGTTGGCCATGTGAAAAACCTGATTCCTCCAAATTCAGACCACTAACGTGAAATGTTTGCCCTTGGGCTTTGTTGATGCGCATAGCATGTGATAAACGCACAGGCTATTGTAATCGTTTGAATTCAAATAGCATATCAGTTGGGATCATAGGGATACGCGATATCAAACAAACTTCGCCTTTTGATTTACCAGTTAAAATCGTAGCTTCAATTAAATATAGCAATGAGTTTTTCACTGCCAATATGTTGTCATTACACAGTTTTGGTGTATTATAAATTTACAAGGAAAGTGGCATTGGTTTTTATATATATAGATTACAGTTTGTATGACGGAGCCTACCCTCTACGAAGGTAAACTTTTTCTATCATCTTCATCTGCCTAGTCTTTTCCCAACTACTTTGAAGTCAGTTTCCAGTATAACCGTATGCAGTAGAATACCAGTTTTACATGGAGCGATTGCCTATCTGATCTCCACAACCCAGTAACTGGGTGATACGTGATACGATATCCCTTGGTTAGACTGGTTGTCAGATTTTTTGGATTCTACCCTTAACTACTGTCACAAGATCTACATAAAATATGTATGATACCTGAGACCTGTGTGGCTACCATGAGTTTTCATTATGAGACTCGATCATACGCATCGACCGCGTTTGGCGCTCTCATTGGTTGAGAGTTCTTACAACCTTGAAGCGGGACAATCGATGATTCAAACGCGCTCGATATTGATGATCGGATCTTCGTAATGATACTCCTGGTAGCCACACAGCAGTGTAATTGCGTAACACGCTATCAGTAGCAATGGGTTTCATTTTGACTGTTCAACAGTATTCATTGCGGTATTTACTTTATTGAGCCTAAACCATTTTTCGCACACAGGAGCAATGGAGTAACAATATGCTTCAAAATGATTCCAATTGGTTGGCGGGCGTTTTCTGAGGTACGTAGGTGTCTCCATATGTAATGGATCCTTCAGCTGATTCATGCGACTGTTATTGCTTTACCACGAGCCGTTTTTAACATTTTACTAAAAACCTATAGGTAGTGCTATATTTACGCGCCTGTAGACATTATGTGCGCGTGTTGGGCTAGGTTGAATCAACACTGGATATCGCGTGACCGCTCGAATTTATGCCTGAATGGTTGACCGCTGAAATTCGTGTCGTTGCTGAAAAAAGTAGAAAGTGTAAAAATCAGCATTTTAACAAACCTTTTGGAAGGTTTCGTGCTAACTATCCTGTTTTATGTCTTGTTGTTTAAGTATTTTCAACATATTTCTTAGATTTAACTCGTCTTAAAAGAAAATTGAAATCCTCCGTTGAATGCCTCCGTTGCATAGGTCTAAGTATGTTTTAATCATTCAGGTTTCAGTGTCCTGAATGACTTTAAAATGTTAAATATTTTAAATGTTTGCTAGGGTGATTGAACTCTGGTAAAGATGTCTCCGCCCCATGCCGCGTGTCCTTGGAATGCAAGATTCGGACTGCGCTCGCATATAGGGGGATTCAATTTGTCATGCGTCATAATAATGCAAGATACCCAATTTATTTTTATTTTAGGTATCTTAGATGAAGTGGTCTGTCTTACAACTAAGATTTCACAGTGTATAATTAGATGAAAATGAAATGCGTTTTTTTTTTTTCAAATTTTCGTAGAGAACGAATAATGGGAATAGTTGCCCGGAAAATAAGAAAAACTAAAAGTCTTTGTTCTATGGTATATTTGTTGTTTGACTACGGGTCATATCAGCTAGTTGTAGAGGAAGAACAAGGTGTAAAGTTCACTCATCCTCCATAGAAAAGGGAGGATCCTCCAGCCAGACGGGAGTTAGTTGTGAGTTCATGTCTGGCGGGCACTTGCCCAATGGTTGATGTCGGCAAGTTGTATATATGCTAGTTGCACGGTAAACTCTGCTTGCGAGATGTAGAATTCGCGTGACGTCAGTATGACGCGTTGTTCGTATGAGACGGTTGTAGATACCGCTACATAGTTAACAATAGATTTGACATATTTGTAGAAGTATAAATGTTGTATTAAGCTGACTATCGTAAAAGATCCACGAATCCCCACCGGTGAATAATAACATACCTACATTTTTCTAATCATCGTTTATGAATAAACACCACAGTGTCTAAGGGTTTTATTCATAAACGATGATTAAAGTTAAGTGACGTGCAAACGTTTAAAATGTATGGTTATACAATCAATAATCACCAGTTAACTTTAAGCAACATTTATGAATAAGGGAGTAAGTAAATATAAGCGTCAGTCAACATTATTGTAACATTGACGGCTTCATTAATAATAATAAAGTGTTATTCGAATAGTGTATATTTTAGTTGATCAATGTCGCTATATTGATTGGGTCTAAAAGCATTCTCTGTGAAGGCTGAATTCCAAAATATCAGACTAATTGATCAAATAAAGTAAAAAGCATATAAATTAAGTGAAATGGCTTTTTGTATTTTACTATTTGTATACGTAATGTTCTATTCAATTTTCAAGTCTAGTTTTAATTCTCAAAGGAGAAGTGTATCATTTTCATTAGCGTAGCATTAATAGGCATTGGTTTAGCAATTTAGTTGTCTATACGTACAATAGTTACGACAGCCTCCGTGGCGTAGCGGTAGTGAACGCGGCGCCGTTGCGCAAGGCGGCGCGGGTTCGATCCCCGCACAGTGCAAATGTTTGTATGCATGAATATGAATATTTGCACTGGTCTGGACGTGCCTCGGAAAGCACGTTAAGCCGTTAGTCCCGGTTGCTATACGAACATCTAGTGGCAGTTGTTACGGGTTGTTGGAGCCCTCAAAAGTCTAACAATTGGTCTAACTGCAATGCTGATATCAACTTCGAGTTGTGGAGGTCAGACGGCAGTCGCTTCACGGAAAATATCGAAGTTTAGCCAAAACCAGCAGTTCGACTGGTAAAGCGGACCCCAAACTCCAAAAGCTGAAAAAAAAGCTGCGGATGCGACTGGGATTAACGCTGAGATGATGATGACGTACAATAGTTACTAAATCTATTAGGTACATAACATAACATAATGAGCCTATAATTTTCCCATTTTTGGGACACAAGGTTCCTCTCGCTGAGAGCGAGCGGACCGTAATGTATTACATCATCATCAACCTTTTTATCGTCCCACTGCTGGGCACAGGTCTCCTCTCATACAGAGAAGGATTGAGCGTAATCACCGCCGTTGCTCAATGCGGATGTATTACATGGTGATGGCCAATTTATAAGTTTTAACACATGTAATAACAAAAAGCTTTTTACAGAATAAATACAGTTTAAAAAACTAAAAGAACGTGCTTTTAAAAAATATCAAACTAAAAATAATTTAAAAAAAAAAGCATGAGGCGCTTTGTGCCATAATTTTTGTATATTAAGCGCCTCACGCTTTTTTTAAATTATTTTTAACTTTTTAGTTTGATATTTTTTAAAAGCATGTTTTTTTTTAGTTTTTTAAACTACATAATATATTTATTTTCCACTTTTTAGTTCGATATAATTAAAAAAGAGTTAGTGACGGACAAACAAACAAACAAGCAAGCAAACATACAAGTGAAGCTAATAAAAATACTTAAAACGAATTAAAAAACACTTAAAGTAAAAATTATTTTATTTTGTCATGGCTATAGAAGTCGGTGGCGAGCTAAGCAACAGAAACCTAGAGACATTTTTTGTAAAAGTTTTTATTTCATGCTTTTCAGTGTGTCTTAGTCGAAATTCGAAAATTACATTTTCACCTCATAACAATAGTGGCAGCCATAACCCATGTTAGTATACAATATGTAAAGAAAACCCTGTCCGATCCGTTAAGGTATTGTTAGGTATCGATAACTGATTTCTACTAATGCCCACAAAGACAGACTAAACTTAAAAAAAATCCCCTAAAAAAATAAATATTATTTCGCAAAAAAGGAGTAACTTAATACCATGTGCGTTATGCAACCCGTTCCGCGAGGCGCAGGTCGAAGGGGGCGGGGGCAGAGCACGCGGCACCTGTGACGTGGTCGCGTCGCTAAATACCGGTGTTGTCACTGTTTTAAAAATTACCAAATTTCGAGAGTGGAATTAATTCAGGAAAAAAGGATTATTTCAAAATTCATTAGTATTGTTACTATGATGATTATGTAAAATTTTATATTATATTTGGTCAAGTGTTTACCTAAGCACTTTATTATCCTTATGGGTCGGACAGGGTTTTCTTTACATGTTGTATAATATAATATCTATACTAATATTATAAATCGGAAAGTGAGTTTGTTTGTTTGTAACTACTGAACCGATTGCTTTGAAATTTTGCAGACGTAAACTTAGAAGTCCGGATTAAATAATAGGGTACTTTTTATCCCGGAAAAAATGATATTTCCGAGGCAAATCTAAAAAGCTCGATATAACCGAATACCACATGGGCGAAGCCGCGGGCGGAAAGCTAGTGTTAGAATAAGTTCTCATCAATACGAAAAAAATCCCTATCTCAAAAACTACTGAACCGATTTTGACGAAACTTATAGTATTCCCTAAGTTGAACAATAGGTACATAGTACAACAAAAAAATAATTACTTAAATCGGACTTCTGGTTCCGGAAATAAGCGCCCACAAACATAAAAACTGTGGCAAAATTATATCTTTAGTCCTCCATAAGTAGTCCCAATATTAATTACGAAGATATCTATAACTCCAGATAGTGTTGCAAAAAAAAACTTTTTTTTTCTAATGTGAAAAAGACCTTGAAAAAACCTCAAAAAAAAAACTGTTTTTTTTCTAGACCAATATTTTTTTCAAGAGCATGAAATCTGAAACTGTTATGGCATTTACCGTTAAATAATTAATACTCAAGAGTACATAATAGAGTATTAGGTTTATTCTTGAACCTGAGGTACTTTTCTGATAAATTAGTACCTAGTACTAGTAAAAATATTGGCAACATTCATTGATATACAACAATATAAAAAAAAGTGTTGTGATTTGTGATTTATTGTTGGAAGTAGTGAATTATGAATAAATAATATGTTGATTTATTATACAAATTTAATTTATAATTGAACTAAAACGTAGGCTAGAAAAAAAAAACAAATTTAGAAAAAAAAACAACGACGTTGAGTTTTTTTTTCAAGAAAGTGAAAAGAACTAATTGTTTTTTTTTTTCTATTTACGTCAATAACTCCAGACTATATCACTGTATTATGTCTGTAAACATCATGAAGTTGTCGGTTCATTGAACCCTTACATTGTAAGTGTTTTGGGCCCGCCTGACAAGCGGGTAGGACAAGCGGGTAGGGCAGCTTTTGTACCCACAAAAGAAATTCTCTATTTGACGAGACTGACGTAGTTTCAGTATTTATATTTGGTATGAAAACTACAGTATTTATAGACCAATGCTTTTCTAGTCAATTATGACTAGGTAAAGTTTATAAGTTGAACTGTGTTTGTCCTTGTCCAAAAGGTGAAATTTAGTTCGATTACCATTTTACATGTAATTAATTCCTCAATCATATTTATTTTTCATGAAACATGATGACATCAATTTATATGTTCTATATCTTTAGTGCTCTCGTCATTATGGGCTGGTCACATATTATGCCGCAGGGCCGACCGCCGCGCCGACCGCGTCTCGGCAAACGTAGCGTGGGACGCCCTTAGGCGAGATGGAGCGACGACATCAAAAAGGTGGCTGGTAGTGGCTGGCGGAGAATTGCTCAGGATCAAGCTTGTTGGCGTGCCATGAAGGAGGCCTATGTCCAGCAGTGGACGAGTAGAGGCTGATGACGATGATGATATCTTTAGTAGTATTTGCGTTGGGTTTTAGACAGCCTTGAAACTGTAATGTCTAAGAAGACATTGCACGACAAACAATCCACAGACACCGACTAGACAGAGATGCCTACTGTATCACAGTATATTTATGTCGCGAATGTGTATATCACGCTTGCTCCGGCCGCGGGCTTTAATTAATATAAAACGTTAATATAATTCAGCTTGTTGTCTTCCTATCTGCCAAAATCCTACATATGTACATGTGTTAGCATATCGTACTAAATTGATCGAGGTGATATCTATTATTGGAGCTGTTTTAGAAACATTATATTCATTGTAACTGTAATCAATGTTATAATCATTTAGTAGCTTCTGCCTGCAGCTTCGGCCACGTAAAATGTTTTTAATTTAAACTTTACTAAAGAGTGGGGGTAGTAAATGCTTATACCTCTGCCAACCCTCCCGCTAAGAGCTGTTTCACCCGCGTATGTTTCGATTCCATGGAAATATCGGGATAAAAAGCGCATAGCAAAGTAGCCTACGTTACTCCTTATTGCATCAGTAGCCTGCCAATAAGTTTCCCATCAAAATCGGTGCAGCCATTTCAGAGATTAGCCGGATGAAATGTACAGACCGATAAAAAAAATATTTTGTTGTTTGTAGGTACAGCTCCGCAGAAATCTCACCCCCTACGATGTTTACGTGCGCGCAATATCTGAGACATCAATAAAACTGCTAAGATATTCTAACTAGAAACAAAATACTGACCGCGCTCGCGCTCATGTGAGATTTCTGCGGAGCTATGTGTACCTTATATGTAGGTATCAGAGGCGAAGGGTGAAATTTTGACAAAGGGAAGCCGGTCCAAAAAAATAAACACTTAAACACTTACCTACTGCAGGATATCTTGGAGGAGGTCTTCAGATAAGAATAATATTGCCGGTAGAATAGTATAAGCCATAATAACAAACAAAATCCACAGTATTTAACCAAATCTGCGATTAAATTACCTTACAGAATCAGTCACAGTTTAAATAACACAAATATTAAAATATAACAAACAAAATTATCACGCACCAGTGGTATAGCAACACATGTCACATTCTAACAATAATTTATTTTCAACCAAACGAAATGAAACACGAAAATATGCCAAAATAAAAAGAATATGACTTGCGAAGGATTTCATAATAACGCTAATTCTTTTTAATTTTGTCGTGTTTTCTTTCTCCCGTGCCGTGGTTTCTTTGTCTCTTTCTAATAGAGGAGAGGAGAGAACTGCAAGCCGGTCGCCATTAGCCTATCTTTGTTTAAATTTTACGTACGGTTAGCGAGCATTAGAAAGAGATGGTCTGACACGCTGTCTCTTTTCGCCTCATAGTAAAACGTTGGCCGAGATAAGCTGTAATTCGTCGAGTTACCTTTAATGTAATTTAGGTACGAAAAATTGAAGCGCTGATTAATTTACGACTATAAAATGAAATGTATATATATATAATACTTAGGGTATTGCTAAGAATTACTATTGCTATTGTAAATCGCGCAGGCATTTAATTAATAATACTTTGTTAATGAAATAGAATGTAAATACTTTTGTATGAATATGGAACTGATTTTTGAAAGGTAACCCGGTGGGAATCGGCTTGTATGGACTCTTCGCCACTGATATATATATATATATACAATATGTAAAGAAAACCCTGTCCGACCCATAAGGATAATAAAGGTTAGGTAAACACTTGACCAAATATAATATAAAATTTTACATAATCATCATAGTAACAATACTAATGAATTTTGAAATAATCCTTTTTTCCCGGGAATTAATTGCAATTTCCCCGAAATTTGCTAATTTAAAAAAAAGTGACACATCGGTATTATTATGAGCGAATAGCGACGCGACCACGTGCCGCGTGCCCTGCCTCCCGCCGCCCGCGGAAGGGTTGCTTAGCGCACATGTATACAGTTACCTCTTTTTGGGAAATAATATTTATTTTTTTAGGGGGATTTTTTTTACAGTTTAGCTCGGCTTTGTATCCGTTAAGGTCAACCGGGGCAATTGCGTCTAATCGAAATTATTTTAAATCTATTTGAAAACCTACTCTCCTGCCATCTTGTTTTGTTTACTTTGAATAAAAAACTATAACGTATAGATGGCAGGAGAGGGAGGTTTTCAAATAAATTTAAAATAATTTCGATTAGACGCAATTACCCCGGTTGACCTTAGTATAATCAGTTATCGATACCTAACAATAACGTCACGGATCGGACAGGGTTTTCTTTACATATTGTATATTCATAATTATGTAGTAAAATGTACACATCTAGTAAAAAATAGACACTCCAATTTTATTTAACGTGTCGTTTTTTTAACGCGTAACAAAAAGGGTATATACATACCAAGAGCATGGCATCTTCAGATGATATCAAACGATATCGGAAGGGTTTCAACTCAAAATAAAATACTCAAAAAATTTGTAACAAAATTCGGTTTCGTGTGTTTCTTAAAATCAAATCATAACAAACGTGGCAGCACACTACATACGTTAATAACTACTCGTTACCCGTCACGTTACTTGCCAAAATTCGATAAATGTCTTCAATATCTCTGTGCGACTAGTATGATAGTAGCCTATCACAGGCAGTGTTTTTCCTCATAACTTCCTAACATAAAGAGATAGGATTAAAAAACCCTTGCAATATCGTTTGATATCATGTAAAGATGCCATGCCTTTGTTATGTATATACCCTTTATGTTACACGTTGTATACATTATGTAGTAAGTAGATCAAAAGAAGCATCTTAATTTAAAACAAATGCTACCTACTTAGTAGCACACAATAGGCATGTGTTTATTAAAATAATATGATTATTTTAAGCTGTGACGCTGTGCATTTTTTTTTAACTCTACCCAAATTCATGAAAGCGAGGAGTGATTGGCTATACACAATTGTGTATGAATCACGATGTTTTTGTTTTCCAAGTTGCTTTAAGATTTTCACGTGTAAGGAGAAAGGTTTGTTCAAAATAAAGAAAAAATAGAAGATACATTTATTTAGCACAAACTAAAAGATACAAAATACACTAGATACATAATAAAATTAAATAATAAAAAGACCGGATCTAAGAAAATAGCGTAGTGTCCCTTTTTTTGTTTTGATGGAAATCATCAAATTAATTTATTAGACTAAGTCGCCTGGGCGGCTTCGCCCGCGTGGAATCTGGTTATATCGGGTTTTTGATTTCCCTCGGGAATATCAAATTTTTCAATAAAGTCCTTTCTCAGGGTCTAAAGATTTTCTGTGCCAAATTTCATCAAAATCGGTTGAGAGGTTTAAGCGGGAAAGCGTAACAGACAGACAGACAGAGTTACTTTCGCATTTATAATATTAGTAGTGATAGTATGGATTTTCAATTTTATCGCTAAAGCTTTAAGGCTCAAGGTTGATTGGGAATATTTCACAGACTTTCTATAACTACGCTTAATATTTACCTGACTGTCAAACTTGGTAGGTACTCGTACTGAAATCCATTAATTTCAGTTACGGACCATTACTTGCAAGCCTCCTTTGCTGATGAAGGAAACAGCATTCGACCGGACAACACATTAATCAACTTTGACTCACATTAAGCGAGCCTAAAGACTAATTTCTAAAAGTAAAAAGTATTAAATGCTGAGTATTTAATACTTTTTCATGTTTTCTCTAGTCGAAGACAACACACAACCTTTTTTTTTTTTTTGGTGGGATATCATCAAATGGCCTCTCCCGCTCTGAGTGGAGCGAAGGCACAACTTACCCCGATACACAGAAGAATTAAATTATATGGGTATAGAATCGTTTGTAGAGGTATTGTTCGCAATAAGTGTAGCCACTCGAAATTTCACTTGTAATGTAATGCTTATTCAAATGATATAGTATATACATGATAATGACAGCCTCCGTGGCGTAGCGGTAGCGAACGCGGCCGTTGCGCAAGGAGGCGCAGGTTCGATCCCCGCACAGTGCAAATATTTGTATGCATGAATATGAATATTTGCACTGGTCTGGTCGTGTCTCGGAAAGCACGTTAAGCCGTTGGTCCACATACATTGGAACATCTAGTGGCAGTCGTTAAGGGTTGTTGGAGCCCTCAAAAGTCTAACAAGTGGTCTAACTGCAATGCTTAGATATCGCCTTCAGGTTATGAAGGTCAGACGGCGGTCGCTTCACGGAAAATATCAAAGTTTAGCCAAAATCAGCAGTTAGACTGGTAAAGCGGACCCCAGACTCCAAAGCTGAAAAAGCTGCAGATGCGACTGGGATTAATGCTGAAATGATGATGATACATGATAATGAAATTTACATAATTACACTTATTTTTCATTATTTCCTACAGATCAGAACAAGTACGCTTTTAAAATCAGCTGTTTCCTATATAAACTTCTCAACCTATAGCAAAAACAGATTACTCAACTCATACTTTAAGTAACAAGAACCAAATAGAGAGATTATGCATTTAAATACATTTAAAATATATAATTAATAATAATCCTGGCTGTAGGCCCCTTTTTCTGTTTTAATAAGAAGATTAAACTTTTATTTCTAACTAGTTTTTCCTGCCCGCGGCTTCGCCCGCGGAACTAGATAAATTGCGCTTTTAAATTTCCCCTCGAATATCATTTTTTCAATAAAAGGTAGCCTATGTTCTTTCTCAGGGTCTAAAGATTGTCTATGCCAAATTTCATCAAAATCGGTTGAGAGGTTTAAGCGGGAAAGCGTAACAGACAGACAGACAGACAGACAGACAGACAGACAGACCGACAGACAGACCGACAGACAGACAGACAGAGTTACTTTCGCATTTATAATATTAGTATGGATTATTTGGTAACAATACCATAACCTTTACAAGGGTTACGTTCGTATGTAAATAGGAACTCCTGAATAATCGGGTAAGTGACCGCGAAGCCGATTCATACTGGAGACTGGGTATTTCTGGCTTGCCTACTAAGTTAGTTATAACTTTGCTGACAAATAGACGATATTGGCCAAATAAAATAGGATGACCAAATAAGCAGCTGAGGCTGATCTCTGTACTAGATAAAATAAGAACAAACAATTCACAAAAGACTCGTTACAGTTACTACCCAAAGCAAATCGCAATAGAGTTCACTTTTATTAGCGTTTAGGATAAGCAAGTCATCATCATCTCAGTGTTAATCCCAACCGCATCTGAAGCTTTTTCAGCTTTGTTGTCCGGGGTCCGCTTTACCAGTCTAACTACTGATTTGGCTAAACTTCTATAATTTCCGTATAGCGACATCCGTCTGCCCTCCACAACCCGAAGGCGATATCGAAGCATTGCAGTTAGATCAATTGTTGGACTTTTGAGGGCTCCAACAACCCTTAACGATTGCCATTATATGTTCGTATGGCAACCGGGACCAACGGCTTAACGTGCTTTCCGAGGCACGACCAGACCAGTGCAAATATTCATGCATACAAATATTTGCACTGCGCGGCGATCGAACCCGCGCCTCCTTGAGCGGTCAAGTCAAGGAAGCAATTATTTTGTTGTAAATACGAATGCACGTTGTTGTTTATTTATTAACAGAAGTTAGGATGCGTCCATGCGTTCCCGTCGATCGACGCAGCGATGCGCCGCCGCGTTACGGTCAGCGGACAAAGAGTAAGTCAAGTAGACTGTGTCTATCCGATGTAGGTACTATACTTAATACAGTAAGCCGTACGGAGGACGGGTCTGAGCATTTGTGTTGCGATGTATGCCGGGTACGATGCGCCTAATGTTGTTGTGTCGGAAGTTTGATCGTGGACGGTCTCCAGATTAATCTCCCTCTGGCGCAGCATCGATGATCGTGTTGTTGGGTGTAACATTGCATCACCTCGCTCAACTGCCGCCTTCCCTCCTATTCACCAAGTGAATAGGCTTAATAAACTTCCGCGCTTTACCAACAACGATAGCATCACTGCTTAAATATTTTTTTGCAAAATATTTTTGATTTTTAAGAATTTGGCGTTCTTATCTCAATCTATCAAAAATAACTCAACATTTAATATTTTCTCTACATTTTAGACATATTTTGCCGAATCCCATCTAATCGAGAATTAGTTCAGATGTTTAGCAATAGGAAAATACAGGTTAGAATTTAAAATATAGTCCAGTTGAACACACATCAACATTGCTTAGGAAAATTTAATTTTTACCTTATTTTACAAAATTCTGTAAATATTTACCAAAATCCATTACTAAATCAGACGTGATCAAATGAGGAGGAAAATTACTTTGTGACGAAACCAATAAACAGGAAATGTCAACAGTATTAACACTATTTACTTATTTGTATCATTTGTTATCATTGTCGGCCTTTCCCTGTAGCTTGTTTATTGACCTAGCAACAATTGAATAATATTTAATTTACTGTTATCGATCAAATACATTGAAATAATTTAGTAAATAAATATAATTTTAACCCTAACGACATTGCAAACTTAAAAATAACAGAATAATTATCGATCCCTGTTAAGAGTATATCAAGTTGTAAACTATACAAGCTTGAATTTCTCACGATATCCCATTTCTTCGCCTATTGATAGCGCAGTCTTTCCTTCGTCAAAAGACTTCCGAAACAAAAAAGCCGGAATCCATAATTATGATTCCGATGGCTCTTCTGTTCTATTTTGGTCTACGTTCATCTCGAGCGCTCGTACTTCAGTGGCCGTCGGTACGTGCCGGGCGGCACACCTCTGCAATTCGGCTCCGCCGCGACCCGACGATCAATACGCTGAACACACGCTACACGACGACTGTACGCGACTGTCCTACCGCTCGTCGCAATAAACGACAAAATTACGTACGTCGCACAATTACATGTAATCGCGAGTTTTCACCTCATCAGTCCTTTGGACTGCATGTTCTGTGTTTGTGTGTGTTGTGGTGTTCTTTTTCAGTTCCAAATTAAATGTTTACGTTCGAACTGTTCCACATTGTTCTATTGTAGATTTTGAGAACGTAAACCGTATTTAGATTTGTTTTTGCGACTTCCGATTCGGTAGTGGATGTTTTGGAGGATATTCGACTTTATTCTTTGTTTAGTAAAGTTGGTTTGGCGTAGGTGGAAGTTAAACGATGTACCGGTCTCATTAGTGAGGGACTGCATCCTTTTCAGCATCCAAATGTTGGGTTTATAAGTGGAGATATTTTTAGTCTAATCATTTCTTATTGTGCTGTAGTAGAGTTTCTTCATAAAGACCTTGAACACAGATGATAACCTAGTCAACCTAAGGTCTACTTACAACTCATACTGAACAATTTCCAAGTACTCTTACATCACATTCAGAGAAACTTGGTATTCTGAACACGCGCTCTTCCCTGTATATTTTGCGACAAACATTAGCGATACTAAGTAATCATTGCTAAGCCTTACTGTCAATATTATTGGAACCCTTCTTAAGTAAACCGTATACAGGACTGAAAACTATTGAAAGGACTGTTTTCTTCACAAATTGACAATTTTTAAACAAAAATATTACGTTAGATATATTGGCATGTCTCAGAGCTATTATCTCACAAAATTGCGACTTTATACGGATTTAATAACGTTTTATGGGCTATGAAGAGCACTTTAAACATTTTCCGGAAAAAGCAGAGGTCTGGAAAAGGTCAATAAACCCTTGGCTGGAAGGGTGGGTATCATTTAACATGCTTAGGCTCTGTTTAAAAGGGTCAGGAAACGGATAAGGGTGAAATTTGATGGAAATGTCGACCGTTCCGTTTAGGAATTTTTGCGATAATGCTATTCAAGAAATGGAACACATGTACACTTTAGCGCCGGGAAAAGTCAGGGGCGGGGCGTTTGATTTGACACGACTAATATTTATGTTGTCCTTTTCTATTGACTTGCGAAATAATATCGTTTATCTTTATTTGGTGTTTACTAAGGAAATGTTGTATCTCTAACTTATACAGTTAGAGCATTGTTCAATCAATGTTGCATTTTTATTTTGTATTTATACAGTACAATAAGATTAGAGCAACCGCAACATGATATGTAACCTATTTCTGTAATTCACTCAATTTTAAATTATTCATGTTATTGCATATATTCTCGTACATGTTCAAATCAAATCAAATCATTTATTTCAAATAAACCAGTTACAGGCACTTTTGAATTGTCAGAAGGTCGGTCAGTCAATAAGATGAAGCTAGTCGCCCATTCCAAAGAGTAGGTACCTATGGAGAAGAACGGGCAAGAAACTCCATGGGCACTCTTTTAAATTTTTAAGCTATTGTTACAAATATTTGATTACATCATTCATGTTGAAATCAACCGCGTGAGAACGATGCAGAAATATATTGTACGCTGAGAGCGTCCATTATGGAAAACACACAAAAATCAATTCAGAAATTAAAATACGCCGTGGCAGCTAAGAGATGACCAGTCCCCTCCGACGGCGTCCGTTCACGAACATGACGTATGGATCAGCATCATTCAGCTCAACCATATCGAAGGGAACCCAATGACCCAACACACACGCCACCATCAGCGAGACATTTGAGTGAGCATGACATACTCTCAACAGCCAGAGCACAATTAAGTCAATAAAAAAGACTAACCCAACAAATAAATGCCTTACAGCACTGTTACTTACTAGTTACATGTATAATTGTAATAGTATAATAATAATACCAACCTATAATTTGTTCCACTGCAGTGCGAACATACCTTTTCAAGCTGAGACGCCACTATTGTTGATCAACACGCTTGCTCTTCTAGGTAATATAGATTTTAAAGTACCTAGCTTTATTATAGTGCTTCTGATTAATGACCCATTTAAAAACTTGAGTACAGAAATGAGATATATACTTATTGTGATACTATACTTATTGGTGGTATTAGACAGGGGACTATTGTATGTCCAGCAGTGGTGGCTGTGATGTTGGTACTGATTATACCCTTCAATTCAAAAAACGTTGTGATTCCGAACAATATTCTATAGAAAACCGGTTAATAAATCCTACAAATTTAATATGGTCGAATTATAACTGTATCATATAGCTATAACAGCCATAAAAACGGCGAGAATCGAAGATAACATAATTTAAGAATTCCTTCCGAATCCCGAAATTGTTAAACGAAATAAAAACCATTACTTCAGAAGTTGGTCCTTTCCGGGCCAGAAATGAAAGATTAAAACAAATATTTGAATCCAAGATAACTCAAATCTATATAAATGATCTTGACTGCGATAATGTTCAACTGCGCGGACTCTCCGTGAACGGAGTCAAATATTGGGCCAAAGTTGTTTGGAATTTTTGCCATACATACAATACGAAGAAGTTTAAAATAGATACAAAATAGCAAAAATATCTAGGCGATCAATGAAAATCTACGTTGTCTCGCTAATATATGTTGACTTGACATTTATATCTACCAATCTAATTGAACCTTGAACAAGAATATATGAAAGGGATGAATTTAGGTTAACAGTTCTAATTGATCGTTACGGAAGGAGAAATGCCTCCCATTGTGTATCCACAATGAAAATAATTGTCGCGGCCTTAAGCGCTTACAGGCGATCGATTTTTCATCAAACACCAGTTTGTTTGATTTGATATAAGGCTCCCATTTTGCGACACAATTGGCTTTGCTAAATTGATTTTGGCTGTAAGTGACATTACGACATTTTCAAAGTAAACTGTCCGGTATTCTTCTTCAACCCTTTCTTCCTTCACTTCCCTAGTTATTTTATTATGTGTAAGTTCTTCTTTTTCTTCAACGTATTAAGGTCCACTGCTGGACGAAGGGCTCCCCAAGGTTTTCCATAATTGATGGTCTTGTGCTGCCCGCATCCATCGGCTTCCCACGATTTTCTCCAGGTTATCGATCCAACTTGTTAGGGCCGACCTACGCCGCGTCTTCCGGTACGTGGCCGCCACTCCAGAAACTTGCTGCCCCTTTTACTTACCATTTTTTTTGCCCACTGTTACTTAATTTTAGCGACTCGAAGAGCTATGTCAATGAGTTTGGTTCTTCTGCGTATCTCCTCCTTTCTGATTCCATCGCGCAGAGAAACTCCGAGCATAGCTCTTTCCATCGCCCTTTGTGTGACCTTGATCCTTTGTATCAGGTCCATTATGAGCGACCACGTTTCAGTTCCGCATGTCATCACTGGCAACACACACTGGATAAGACACTGTGACACGAAAAGATGTAGCGTAGCTTCCCGAACACTGCCCAGCCGAGCTGCATTCGACGATACACCTCTTTCCCGAAGTTGGACCTACCTAGTTGAACTGTTTGTCCCAGATATATGGGTCCCTCTTCAACAACTTCAAGTGCAGATAAATCGACTAGAACTGAAGTGAGTGCAACATGAGACTTCGACATGATCTTCGTCTTATCCATGTTCATCTTTAGACTCGCTTGTTGAGAAGCTCTGCTGTGGTCATTGATTATTTTGCCCAAGGCGAAGCTTTTCTCGGTGCTAGGCCATACCACCCACCAGACAAAGTCTTGCCGCCAAGCGATTCGTCGTGTTCCGGCATGATGTCTGGTGAAGCCGTACGGAGGACGGGTCTGAGCAGTTGTGTTGCGATATGTACCGGGTACGATACGCCAAATGTTGTTGTGTCGGAAGTTTGGTCGTGGAGAGTCTCCAGATCAATCTCCCTCTGGCGCAGCATCGTTGGTCGTATTGTTGGGTTTAACATTGCATCACCTCGCTCAACTGTCGTCACCCTTCCTATTCCAAAGTTTTTTAAATGAATAGGCTTAATAGACTAGTGCGCTTTACCATCAACGATTGCATCACTGCTTACCATCAGGCGGGATTGCAGTCAAGCACTAGTTTATAATAATTAAAAAAAAAAGAAAGAGGCTTCCAGGGTCTCTGCCATGACCACGATATCGTCTGCAAATCGGAGGTTAGTGATGTATTCGCCGTTGTTGATGCCAAGTCCTTTCCAGTCCAGGAGCTTGAACACATCTTCCAACATTACATCATTTATGCACCATCCAGCATATTTTGATTTATGGTGATTGCAGTTTTTACTTTGTGTTATGAAATTTTATAACACACTCCTTCTTTTGAGTAAGGTATAAATAAAAGTTATTTTTGTTATTCGACTTCATAAAATCAAAGAATAGCTTATAATATATATTGTGATAGTTATGTCGATATGATGCAATGTTTATAAATTCTTCTGTCCCTAGATCAAAATAATTTAGTTTTATGCCATATATCACAAATCCAATTACTTTTTACTCCGTATATGGAACTATAACCTTGCATGTGCTTTAAAATCAACAGCATAAGAGTTATTTTCTTTATCTAACTATATTTACCGATCGTCTTTGATTCTAGTGCTTTCTCCAGTATTGTAGCATCCTTTTGTTAGTCTCCGATGATCTCGTAAGATCTGTCAGCTTACCACCCTTATCTGTTAGTATTACAAAAGCTGATTGACCTTTTAAACTTCGCTATTATAGGAGCAAAATAATCAAGTCGTTTCAATATGTTGTCAGAATAATCTGATTACAGAGGCTAACGCACTCTGGTTTGAGTCCAAACTTCATCGGTTTAATCCTATGTTGTCAATGAAACAGGTTTTTATATATAGTCCCGAAAAGACATACATATTTTTTATAAGATAACAATCCAAACTCATTCAAGATTTGGCTCTACCGTTCCTGTCATGTCATTAGCAATTTAACAATCTTACAAGTCTCCTTGCATGTTTTGCAATCAGCGGTGTCACCTACACGACATACTACAGAAACTTGACAACTGCAGACAGCACTGTAGTACGTGTCTGGTTGAAGAATCTTCCCTTTTCAATAGAGGATGTAGAATTTTCTAGCCTTATTTTCCTTCCTTATTGTTTATATAAGTTTTGCAACATATGGTCTTCCGATCCGCAAATCTTGCTTCCGAAAAGCCTATCACATGACATGATCACTTAACATAAAAGGATTAACCCTGATGTGATCAATATATTGAGCACATTACAACATGAGAACGGAGCCTTATTACTACATTTTTAATTAAACACAAGAATATTTAACAATTTTTCACTGTCCTTGGCCCTTTTGTTGGCTTTTGAAAGGATTTGATACAAGTTCTTTGTTACCTACATTTGAATTCAACTGAATAAAACACATTAGTAATTTATTAAACCCGCCATTTATTATTATTGCTTTGCATTCTCTTATTAATAATATTTTTATAATATAGTATCTGTTCTGGCGGACATTGTTTTCCTTTATATATTATTTAAAAAAAAAAGAATAAAAACAATCTCTTAGTTTCGATTATTCTCGGATTCTTTTTTTATTTATTTTGGGATGGAAACCTTTAGTAATCTCTGGATCTCTGGGAAAGTGAGTCGGGAAATGTGGGATTTTTACCGCTCTAAAACCACTCCTGTGAGCACCATGTGCTCATAGGGGTGATCTCGGTTCCTCTTAAAATACTAATTCCGAAACCAACGCCCAACGCCTGTACGGCACATCCCTGGCGAGACTACTACTAACCAATATACACCAAACATTACAATAAAATCGGTAAAGACGTTTCAGAGGAGTTTGGTTAGAAACACTGTGTGACATACAGACACACACGAGAATTTTATGTACATACTCTATATGATTTCATTTACTCATACTCTGCGAGTATATGAGATCAGCCCATAAAAATCAAATACTTAATACGACTCTCTGTATTATTCTTGCGAATATAAAAAAATAATCAAATGTCCCGATTTATGTCCAGTGACCGAGTCAGAGTGACTGATTCGATTATTGGAAAAATGCTAAGAATAAAAAAGTAGGTCAAAAATGTTCCTCTGTTTATCAAGTACCGAATTGTTAATCAAAATAATATTCTTATTGTAATCAAAATTTCTACAAGAAAATCAAAAAAGGAAAGTTCCTCGGAACCAGTACACAGAAATCTATCATAATTAGGTTTAATTATTTATCAAAGCAAACTTCGAAGTTGAATTACAATACAATCAAATAATCAAGGTGTATCGATTGGTAATTTAATCGATATGTATAATATCGATTAAATTGCCAGGTATCCCAGGGGGGATTAAAAGCAGAGATGGGACGAAGTTTTAAATGGCGATAAAGCAATTTGTGTTAGTACTGCTTCGGGTAGATGGTATAACTTTATTGGAGAAACTGAAGCAGTATTAGTATTATCGATAAATTCTTCTGATTTAGAATGTAATTTATTTGTATGGATTTCATTTAAAACATCGTTTTGTTAACTAATGCCATTATTTATAATCATACATAAGAAGAGCCCAATAGGCCAATAGGCAGAATTTTGATGATACAAGTTTTATGGCGGTTAATATATAGAAGATAACGTTTTAGTTTATGCCTGTCAAATTAAAATATTCCATAAACAGTTTCCTTTATAAACGTGGCGACCACGCGACCATCGCGACGAAATCTTAACCTTAACTATATTGTAAACTTAAATTCAGTTTATTTTTGAATTTCATTTTCCTTATCAAATGACTTTTTTTTTCCAAGTTTTATGGCGGTCAAATATTCATCATCTAACTCCTTTAAAAAAAACTATCAATAAATACTTTTTCTTTCTTTCAAAACCAATACGAGGTTTACAATTTCATAAGTTCCTACATCTTTAACTATTTAAGCTTTTGTATCGGTCCTTGTGAAATAGGCGTCGCCGTTTAGCCGTCCCTCTCTTTCAAATTAATTTTAATATAAGCCCCGATTCGTTAGACCTGAGAGTGTAAACCTGTCAAATTAGTCCGCTCCTGACGTAAATTGACGTACTTTTGGTCGCCATGTTTATAATCGCGTCTAAACTGTCTATGGATTATCTTAATTTGACAGGATGAAACTAAAATTTTATCTTCTATCCTTTTCTTAACGAAATGGAAAGAAAAAGATGCACTTAAATTTAAAAACTTCTTTTTTAAAGTTTGAGAACAAGAGAATCGGCGCCATTGTCTTCTATGTATATCAGAGATCGTGTTGTTTCACGCATCTATTGATTTAATTCTTAATCCTCCACGCGTTCACGACGGCGGAAAAATTCTTTCTTTCCGATTCTTTATTTATAAATATCAATTTCAAATAAAAAATAAAATGCTTTTCAAGTTATCTAATAGACAATCTGACGTTCCTTACGTGTTACATTTCTAGGCAGAGAGTGACATCATTCAATTCCATTCGGCCATTGTCTTCACGAGCACTTTCACACGCTCGCCCATTTCTCGACTATGATGCACGCCGCTATAATAATAATAATAATAATACGTTTATTTCACAAAAAAGTTTTAGAGATGCAGAAAAGAAAACATATACATATCTGTGGAACTTAAATCAAGATTACTTAAATCTATGCGCAGACAATGTAAACCCTGTCTCTTACACTAGGGAAACCTGTTTTATAAGAGACAGTGGTTCGGCCATTATGATTAGGATTTAAGTGACAAGGGAATGTGCCGACATACATCAGGGGGCGAGGTCTACGAGTAATATTATTTCACTTAATTTGTATTTGCGTAATATTACAACAATTACAATAATTACATTTGTAGGACCAAGGCCCAGGGTAACAGAGAGATATAGTGAAGCTATTGTGTGTGTGTTTGTTTGTGAGTGAATGCGTGTGTATGTGTGGTGTGTGTGTATGGGGGGAGGGGTGTATATGGGTGAGAGCTGTTTGTTTATTATTATTTTATTTTACGCAATGTAGGTTAATAAAGACTCAGTATTAGAGTAGTCCTGTTGTAGCAGCCAGTTAGTGACCTTAGATTTAAGTTGGTGGCGGTTTAAATCTAGTATGTTGAGAGTTTTATGGATTTTTTTGTATATGTGCAAGCTTAAGACGTAGAACTGGTGTTTGGCGAAAGAGGTCTTGTGCTGAGCCCCGAAGGGGAGGTTTGTACGTTTATTTGGGTCAGATTTGGGCAACGTAGCATGCTTTCTGAGAATTGAATGAAGGACATACAATTGACGGACTGTGAGCACCTTGATGTCAGCATAGAGTTGGGTTGTTGGGTATCTATAAGGTTTTTTCATCATTACCTTCAAAACTGCTCTCTGCGCTCGTTCTGCCCTAAGGAACCTGGTTTTCCCGGCACCACCCCAAGCTGCGATACAATAACCGATTACTGACTGACACAGTGCGAAGTAGACCATCTTGATAGTGTCAAGATCCGCTGATTCCCTAAGACGTTTAAAGACATGTACCAGCCGCAAAGTTCTTGTTGTGACAGTGTTAAGGTGAGAGTCCCATTTAAGCCTTTCATCAATTTGTACTCCCAAATATCTGATATTGTTTGTTCTAGTGAGGGGCGAGCAGAGACAAGGTGTTTTTTGATCAGAGCAGGTGTGCGCAGTTAGGAAAAAAGAGCTGGGTGGTTTGGAGTTATTTCTCAGTGTAAAAGGGATGAATGCAGTTTTGTCAAATCTAGCGTGAGCAAGTTAGACCTCAGCCATTTTATTACTTTCGACATCGCATGTTCAGCACTAGCTTTAACTGCTTCCCATGTAGGACCGTAAACAATAATTGCCGTGTCATCGGCATATGTGAAGATCTTGCTATTTGGCAGTGACATGCGACATAGATCATTTATGTAGATCTGAAACATGGTGGGGCCCAAGATGCTACCCTGAGGGACTCCGAAAGTTACTTTTTGCTCATCACTAAGGTGTGAATCTACTTTAACTCTCTGTGTACGATGCTTCGTGTAATCCTTAAATATATCAAGCGTCACGACCGAATACCGTGACGTGAGGGTTTGTTAGGTTAAATCATCATTTTTTATCTTTACAATGAAGAATTATTTTTACTAGCTTTATATGGCGGCATCCGCGCAGTTCGGTTATATCGCGCTTTTTAGATTTCCCTCCGGGACTATCAAGTTTTGTACGAAACAAACTAGCTATATTCTTTCTCAGGGTCTAAAGATTGTCTGTTAAAATGGATCTGTAATAATAGTTATTGATCAGTATATTAATAAAAATTTCGTCCTGCGTCGTGGTTCGAGTTAGCTCTGTTTAGAAGCGTTATTAAGGAATTAGCGTAACAGACAGTAACAGACAAGAGTTACTTTCGCATTTATACAATATTAGTATGGATTTCCACAAGTTTCCTGATGCAGGCTCCGATATCACACTTGGAAGGATATCAATTTGGTGGTGAAAAGAGTCAATACTTTGTCGATTAATAGAATTACGCATAATACATTCACGTCATCTTCCACAACTATGAACCTCTTGGGGCTTCTAAAATTAACATTATTAATTTACTTACACTTGGAGATAATGACTGGCGCAGCCATGGAGGAGGTGGAGACCTACTCAGATCACCGGTATATCCGGTTTGACGTCTCCGCCCAGACCTCCAGCGCGCCGGTCCGACCGGCCCCGGGTGGTCCGCGGTGGGCGCTGAAGCAGCTTGACCGGGGGCTCCTCCTGGAAGCTTCGATCGTGCAGGCCTGGGTGTTACCACCGGACAGGCCTGCTGACTCAAACGACGAGGCGGAGTGGTTCCGGGAGGCCATGTCCGAGATATGCGACATGGCAATGCCCCGAGTCAAGCCCGGGCGCGCCCGGCGTCAGGTGTACTGGTGGTCGCCGGAGCTTACCTCTTTGCGCAAGGCGTGCGTGGCTGCGCGACACCGGTACACCAGGCATCGCAGGCTCCGTATTCGTCCGCCGAACACGGAGGCCATACAGGCGGAGCTTTACGAGGAATACAGAGCGGCGAAGACCGCCCTCCGAGTGGAGATCCAGCGGGCCAAAGGGCTGGCCCGTGAGGAGTTGCTGGGGACTCTGAACAGAGACCCGTGGGGATGCCCCTATAAAATGGTGCAGGATAAACTCCGTCCATGGGCTCCCCCGCTGACGCAGAGTCTCCGGCCTCAGCTCGTGGAGGACGTGGTGAGCGCTCTGTTTCCCTCGAGAGAGGAACATATTCCTCCACCCATGGCTCCGCCTCCTGCGGTGCCTGATGCGGACCACAACATCGACGACGACGATGCTCCAGAGGTGACCGAGGTAGAGCTGAGAGCGGCGGTACGTCGGCTGAATGCCAAAAATACCGCCCCAGGACCCGACGGCTTACCTGGAAAAGTCTGGGTTCTGGCCTTAGGGGCTCTCGGGCCTCGACTACGGGGGCTACTAAGCGCATGCTTGGAGAGGGGCCAGTTCCCACTTCGCTGGAAGACGAGGAAACTGGTCCTCATAAAGAAGCCAGGGCGCCCTGCGGACTCGCCGTCCGCTTACAGGCCCATTGTGTTGCTCGACGAGGTGGGCAAGCTCTTCGAAAGAGTCATTGCAGACCGCCTCGTCGGGCACCTCAGGCGAGCGGGCCCGGATTTGGCGGAGAGCCAGTTTGGCTTCCGCAGGGGACGCTCTACGGTGGACGCCATCATGCGCGTGCGAGCCCTTACGACAGGGGATGCTGTGGCCCGGGGTGGGGTTGTCTTGGCGGTGTCTCTAGACATCGCCAACGCCTTCAACACCCTACCCTGGAGTTGCATCAGGGAGGCATTCCGGTATCACCGGATGCCGACCTATCTCTGTCGAGTGGTCGAGGCCTATCTGACGGACAGGGCCATAATCTACCCTGGTCACCAAGGAGTGTGGAACCGGCGAGAGATGTCGTGCGGTGTTCCACAGGGATCGGTCCTGGGACCGCATCTGTGGAACATCGGGTACGACTGGGTGCTGCGCGCCGACCTCCCTACCGGCGTCAGCGTAGTTTGTTACGCTGACGACACGCTAGTCCTGGCACAGGGGAGGTCGCACCAGGCGCCGGCTGACGCAGCGACCCTCGGGGTTGCGACAATCGTCAACAGGATCCGGCAATTGGGACTCGAGGTGGCCCTGCAGAAGTCCGAGGCCATGTGCTTTCATGGTCCTCGGAATGCGCCAACGTCGGGTTCCCACATAACGGTAGGAGGGGATCACATCGGCGTCGGGTCAACGATGAAGTACCTGGGACTCGTCCTCGACAGCCGGTGGAACTTCGAGGAGCACTTCCGACGTTTGGCACCCAGACTGGAACGGGCCGGGGCTGCCCTAAGGCGGCTCCTCCCCAATCTAGGGGGACCAAACGCCTCCTGCCGGAGGCTCTATGCGGGGGCCGTGCGATCCATGGCCCTTTACGGGGCACCGGTGTGGGCGCGGTCGCTAAGGAAGCGACCAGCCCGGTGCCTGACCAGAGGGTTATGGCCGTTCGGCTGATACGGGGATACCGTACGGTCTCCGCTGAGGCGGCGAGCCTTCTTGCCGGATTGCCGCCATGGGATCTGGAGGCCAAAGTCCTCGCCCACATGTGGGAGTGGCGAGAGGAGGCAAAACGCCGGGGCATAACTCCGCTGCCTCGAGATATTGCGGTACGGCGGAAAGAGCTCCGGCGGGATCTCATGGCAACATGGAGAGTGCGATTGTCGCAACCCAGTGCTGGGCACGCCACAATAGCGGCGGTAAGTCCCCTCTTTGAGGAGTGGCTAGAGAGGCGCCACGGAGCCCTCACCTTCCGCCTGGCGCAGGTCCTCACCGGACACGGTTGTTTCGGGAGGTTCCTGTTCCGTATAAGGCGGGAGGAAACGCCAGGGTGTCACCATTGTGTAGATCGCCCTGAGGACACGGTGGAGCATACGGTGGAGGTATGCCCGGCTTGGGTAGAGCACCGCCGTGTCCTCGTAGCGGCGATCGGCGGTGATCTCTCGCGTCCGACCCTGGTCCAGGCCATGCTCCGGAGCGAGAGTGCATGGCAGGCCGTCACCTCCTTCTGCGAAGCAGTAATGCTGGCAAAGGAGGAGGCGGAGCGCGTGAGGCAACGGGAATCCCAGCGCCCTCACGCCACTAGCTGCCGCAGGAGACGCCCTGGTCGGGAGATGACACCAAACTCCCAGCCACCGTAGGCGCGGGCCTGCGGGCGGTGAGCAATGGGCAGCTCGCCGCCCGGTAAGGACCAGGCCCGAGTCGACGGCGCGTCGTGTTTCACGCGCGCCTCAAAGAGATGTCAGCACATCGTGACGGGGTCCACGAAGACCGATTCCTCTAGGTCGAAGTTGCTGGGTTGGTTAAACAAGAAACCGTGGCCCTGGCCGTCCACGAGCAGAGTAGAAGAAACACGGGTGGGTTTTGGTCAGTAAAGTCACGGCACGCGCCTTCGCTTGCCAGAGCGGAAGAAGTCATTGATGATTCCCATCTAACAAAAAAAAAGAAAGGTATAATAGTAAACAAATCCATTACCCACACCATTGTCATCGGAATCAAATTGATTTTACAAGAAATAAGGAAATGGACGTATACAGAAAGGGACAGTAAGAAAAAAATAAAAGTAAACCTCAAAAGTCACACATACCAACTCAAGACAGCGTTCCTTCTCTGGATGTACTCCGTGGGCACAATCATGCCACCATAACATCAGCAAAAAGCAATTAACGTTAAGGATTACAAGTTGGTGCGTCAGTTTGTTATCATCACAACTGACTTAACTGAGTCCTCCTCTCTTTCACTTCCCTGATCTGTGCAAGTCTCATCCAGATCTTCCCGCAATCTTCTGTAGATCGTCTACATATCTTCTACCATTTCATCATCATCATCTCAGTCGCATCCGAAGCTTTTTTCAGCTTTGAAGTCTGGGGTCCGCTTTACCAGTCTAACTGCTGTATATCTTCCACCGTTTCTCGGCAAATATTCCGTTAGATCCTCTAACTCTGCTCCACCTGCCATCACCACTTCTAGCCAAGTTGCATCAAATCTACTAATCGATTCTCATCCCACATTTCTCAAATCGTCAGTCGTCAGTATGTCTTTCTTTGCCTTGCTAAGGCAGTTAGCATACTTCCAGTACAGAAAATTCCTGTCTGTTTTTAACATTCCCAAGGGCAGTTAAAATAAATGTTTCATGTGTAACAGCGACGTTTGGCAGACAGCTTGGCGCTGTGGTTATGATGTTGTAAGTGCCAATTTTTATGTCTGGCCGCATTTGATGACACCACAGGAGTTTGATGACTTATTGTTAATAATGGCACAATTTCTTATCTGCTTTACACAGTCATTAGTATTAATCATCATGATCCCAGCGTTAATCCCAGTTGCATCCGAAGCCTTTCAGCTTTAGATTCTGGGGTTCGCTTTACCAGTCTAACTGCTGATATGGCTAAACTTCGACATTTTCCGTGAAGCAACTGCCGTCTGACCTCCACAACCCTGTCATAGTCATTAGTATTAATATAAGCATTAATTACTGCCTATTTAGGAAAGGTCTCAGTTTACCACCATAGCTGGCTCTAATGAACGTTACACTAAAACATTTAGAATGTCCATATCACCAACGCTACTACACTCCTGTAATATTAATTTATTCTATTTCACAATATCTACGGCTAACAGCCTGGGGTTCGGATTTGTGTCAGGCAAATGGCAATAGGATTGGCCCATCACAAGGAACCTAAATATAAATAATGAAATTTAGGTGTATTATGTATAAGATAAACTTTACCCAACCATTTGGGGCGACGAGGCATGGTATGTCCAAGGCTAGATAGCGCCACATATTTGTCAGAACATCCTTCTACTAAACTGTCATAAACCCCATTTACGTAAACCAGTTGCGGAAACCAATCCCGTAACCTAGTACCCAATTTGCTACAGGTACGTTATCTGATCTAATAAATAAGAGAAAAAACTAAAACAATTCTATAAAGTTCTTTCGATATAAGTCGACGTCGTTCCTATTCTATTCCACCCAAAATCCATCGGATCAAATAGGATTTGCAAAAATGTATAGGTATAGCATTATTATAGTCGTGGAGGCTTTGTTCAGTTATGATAATGTATTAGGGAAACGTAAGTATCGCATCGCATCGCCCACCAGCAAAAGCCACCAAAAAAAGTTAAAATTAACGCTAAGCGAAAATTAAGTAACTTAATTTTCGCTTAGCGTTAATTTTAACTTTTTTTGTTTTGTTCATTCCCTAACGGACGTAACGGAGTTAACTGATAAAATTACGCTACTAAAAGTAAAAATAATTTAAGAAATCCTACTGGTACTTACTACCCACTATTTAATAAAGATTTTTATTTTGATCCGAAAAAATACCTACTGAGATAGATCTTGATTTTCATTTACTTTTAATATCCAAGTAAACTTTAATAAACTTGCCATATTTTAGTGCTTATCGATCTATGTCTACTTCCATAAACATTTACAACTCTTTTTATTCTTTTTCATTTTGTAAGGCACCTATTTTCACATGGATTTAGTCATATGTATTTTGATGTAAAAATGTCCTTGAGGTTTCCCCTCTTGTTTGTTGTCCATAGATCTTCGTCTTGAAATAGACAACTAGCTTCAAATTTCTGATTACCTGATCAACTCTTTGGCAATTCAAACGTACCTGTAAATAATGGTTTAATTGAAATCAATGAAAGAATGAAAGAAAGATGAAAAATTACGAAACAAAGAAATTTTTGAGGGAACATTATCATCATCAACCTTTTTATCGTCCCACTGCTGGACACGGGTCTCCTCTCATACAGAGAAGGATTTGAGGGAACATGCATTTTTTCAACTAAAGCACCTGCGATCTAATCTCTTCACCACCTGTGGTTGACTGGTAGAGAATGCCTAAGGCATTAAGTCCGCCTCTGTACAATTCATGTGCGAAAGAATAAATAAATAAACATGTGTCACGTCCACACGATACAGCTGTCGCTCATAATTATGCTGCGCTGCGACCCTATGCAAAACAGAGCCCAGCGCTGGTTTTCACCGATAGGCGGCGCCGACGTAATGACGTCACAAATGCTTATATGCTGATTTTGGGGCTATGATTTGTATGTCTATGATTTTCTCTGTGTTGATTCCAGTTTTCAATCTGTCTGAAATCCAAAACAACACCTTGCCTTTATTTAATTTGTATTCATCGCGTTTACTGCTCTACATACGAATTTCACTTCTGCACATTTTCCTCCATATTCCTCTGTTTTCTGCTAAAATTTCATGAACCGCTCGTTCAAAAGAATGCTACGTTATTTTTAATTTCGGCAAAGTTTTGCCATTAGCTAGAGCCATGTTATTTTTTTTTTTTTTTTTTTTGTAGATCCACAGAGGTAGTTTTTGTTTATGAGAACCGAGAACAATGAAGATTATCTACCTTCCATAAATAAAATTTAATCTAAATAGACTTATTGCTTTAGGGAGGAGTTAAAGCTTATTCAGAATAACCCCTTCTGTTAGTGTGTGTTGTTTTAATTATATTTAACTATATTAATGAACAATTCGTAGGCCTTAATCCCCGAGAACGTGCCAAGTGGTACCGTGATGTAATAGAAACAGAATACATTACCCAACACATACATAATTCCGAAATCAAAGGGCAGTGGTGAAATTGTAGTATTGAGAGGCTGTATATGTTAATCCATATCCATACTAATATTATAAATGCGAAAGTAACTCTGTCTGTCTGTCTGTTACGCTTTCTCGCTCAAACCTCTCAACCGATTTTGATGAAATTTGGCACACACAATTTTTATACCCTGACAAAGAACATAAGCTTCCTTTTATCCCGGAAAAATTTGTTATTCCCGAGGGAAATCTAAAAAGCGCGATATAACCAAACTCCACGCGGGCGAAGCCGCGGGCGGAAAGCTAGTAAATAAATAAATGGTCTCTGCGTAGTGATGAGTCTCGTGTCAAAAAGAAGAAAAACAAACAGTCGTTAATATACAGGGTATCCTAGAACTCAACATCGAACCGAAATAGGATGACAGGATTGATTATAACCATCATGAAAAAAATCTACCCCATGCTGTTGAAAATTCTAGGCATTTAAGAAAAACCTAGAAATTTGCTCAAACTGTAACCATTTTTGGTTATTGTGGTTAACTTTTGTTACGTATTTTTGTAAATTTAAACTTCAAAACCGTAACTCGTATGACACAATTGCCTCCAGTTTTCTAGAATTAAGTCTATTAAACTATGAATTTAAAATGTTCTAAATTTACAATTTTTTCGGCTTGATATCTCAACATTGCCTTGAATTTCAATTCATAATGGTAGAGTAAGTAGAGCAAGAAGCATAAATTGTATACAAGGGTTGGCGCTACCAGAGTAACTGATTTGTGGAGGTCAGATTGCCCGCCGCTCTATGTTTCAGTTAGACGAGCAGGTTATAATTTGAACTAAGTTGAAAAAGCTGCATTACTTCGTCTCAAAACGAGCGCGCAGTGATTTTTAATTAAGAGCGAGAACCGACCGGTTTTTTAGAATTTGTAGGTTTTGTAGCAAGCTGCCTCCTGCAGCTGTAAAAGCCCATTAAAATTATAAAGTTCATGAATCTTTTCACAAAATTACCAAGACTTTCCAACAAAATTAATTAATTAACGTAGCGCTCGCAAGACGAAACCTATCTTACATAAATACAACGTCTCGAATAAGTATACTGTTTTACGCAAAATTCGTCTGGAAATATTCGTGCATAACATTGACTTAAGAGTGTTCTTCATACCTCTTGTTTTCTAGAGCCTCGTTATATTTTACAAGTTGACGCACGGGTCTGTCCGTTTTCGTTCATTCTAGTACCTACTTTCTATTGACAGTGGGAAGCTACAACCGAGCGGTTCTGTTAAAATCTTACCGTGAAAAATTAGATGGTGTGAACTGTCAATAGTGTCCATCTCCAGCATTAGTTGAAATGACAGCTCACTCCATGCATCTGAAGTGAAGGAAGACGGCAGTAGAGTGACGTTATGTAATGTTAAACCCACGACCAGCGATGCTGCGCCAGAGGGAGATTGATCTGGAGACACTTTACGATCAAACTGCCTATCTGCGAAATGCAAATCTGCCGACACAACAACATTTGACGTACCTGGCACACATCGCAACACAACTGCTCTGACCCATCCTCCGTACTGCTTCACCAGACATCATGCCGGAACACAACGAATCGCTTGACGGCATGACTTTGTCTGGTGGGTGGTAACTTCTGCCGGCAGCCGATATAGAGCCTACCGCCGAGATAGAGAAAACACAGGGTGCCAGGTAAAATGACGCACAAACTGTTACCTGACATCTGAATCATAGAATAAAGAGAGGGAAGTACGTTATCTTCATACAAACGGACCGCGCGCGGCTTGTATGTGTGCGCCATAGTATCTATGCGTCGCCGCACGCACACCTAAACACAATATTAGAGTGCCTATGACTGCGCTAGTCGCGGCTAGCACGGAACGAGGTTCGCGCGTCACGGCTTTTCGGCACATTAGCTTTTAAAAATGATCACATAAACTGCAAAGTTGGTATGTCTATTTATGAACAAATAAAAGACTTATATTTTTCAAATTATATTTCTAAAAGTTATTTACAAGGATACGGATATATTACACATTAAAGTTTAATAACAACGCGTTTCGTAATAGTCGAAACCGAAGAAAGTAGGTATTTTTCTGTAGCTAATTTGTAATTTTGTATTAAATGTGTGATTCAATAGATGTTATGTTTGTATTATTTATATTTGTATTAATTAAAAATAAAAATAAATATGGTTCTTTATGTGTACAAAACTAAAAATAAAAATTACAAAAAAAAAAACTGACTAGTATATGTAAACTAAATACTAAGCAAATAATTTAAACATAAGCTCTAAGTCTATAAATATTTGTTAGCGGTTTGGGCGACAACCGTAACCGACGAAGCGCGGACAGTCGTCAACCCTAAGACAGTAGGCAATTAAATCGCGGATTGGGTCGCAGATAACCTACTTCCCCTCTTTATTCTATGTCTGAATCTTATCTGACAGGGCTAAACTAACATGTATCTTCTGTCCTTTTTTTAAGGAAATAAATAGAAGGAAAAAATTGCACTAAACTTTTTACTAAATTGGAAAATCGGCACCTCTGTCAAATTGTACCCACTCATGCGATACCCGCCTTATTAAAGTACGTAACCTAACATTTGTACCTAATCTATTTAACGTCGCCAGACCTGAATAAACATCTAACCAATTATGTGTTAATTCAGGTCTGACCCTTCTTACGTCTGTATCCTACTTACAACATCTAAGAGGCTTTCATTAGCAGAACCTAAACTGTGACCCTTATTAAAACATTTGTCTAATCCTAAACTAGCACGATTATTTACAATGATGGAGCCAAGGGTTTATTCAAAGCCTCTAGATACGTAGAATGTTTTACTTGAGAACTACTCAATTTCATATTCTAAATTGTAAATCCAAATAGCCTTTGAACCCAAGTAGGCCGGAGCAAAAGCAATCTCCACAGTTGGACGTTGTCGGACAGCTCCAAATCTCAAATGCGTGAGCGGTATCAGACCACAAACAAAGGCACACCTGGCATTCTACGCAGTATTCCTGACCACAAGATGTTCTTATGAATGCGTCTGTAAGCGGATTTCCAGCAGTTGAATTTAAAAAAGTCATTTGAACTTTTTACCTACGATATGCCAAGACCAAAAAGAATTTAACATTTCATTGTTAAAGCATGTAAATACAAGAAGCCCGTGGAAGGTTCGCGCCTAAGGGATAATGTTTCAAAATGATCGGTTACGTCATAACCCTCCCTTAGGAGTTTCCCTAATCTTTCAACCGATATAAAAAGACTTCGTAAGAATGTTTTTGTTTTGACGCATTTTTTCCCAACCCTTATCCCAAGTTCAGGGTCAATTTTATAGAAGAAGAAAGGTGCATGCCCAGTTGACACGAGTCATTCAATTTTAAAATATCGGGGACTTAGCTTCCTGTCATTAAGCTGGACAAAACCATAATGATTTACAAGGCAGAGGTGAAAATGGCTTACAGTTAATTCGCATGTGGTACATAATGGCATGGCTCTTCGCGTTTATTCTAATATTATCTGAACTGATAAAAGAGTACGGTAGTGCCTCCGATGGTTTGAATACTGTTACTGGTAACACGAATATTTTTAAAACTAAATCATATAAAATTGGAAAAGGAATAGAACATGCTTTATACTTTATGCACTGACGACTTGCTTTTCTGGCGCCATTATTATTAAAGTTTAGTGCTGCTGGATGCGGCGGTCATCATCAACCTGTAAGCGCTTCCTTTTATCAACATGTAAATCATGTAGTTTTATGGGTAGACTGAGAATGTGTTGAAGTACACGATGTTTAATTTATAATTGTTGTATTTTCATCACCACTTTCTATAAGTGACTTTTCGTATGTCCCGACGCAATCTCATCACCTGGCACATACCTACACTTCACCCACGGACACAGCCGCCTGTAGAACTTCCTTCATTCACAAAAAGCTGACATTTCCTCAACACACTGTCTCCACAATTGTTACAAATTAACAGTGCAGCACTCTGATCGGTCAACATAACGGAGCCGCTTCACGCCGCTGATCTAGAACAGTACTTTCAACCGCCGCACGCGCTCGTCACGGCTATAATACGGCACGGATATGATATGGTTGATTGGCGATGGAGCTAAAATAAAAGACGTTTGTTGATGAAACACGGAAGTATGCAGTAAAGTATTTTTTCATGCTTCCATATCACTCATTCATATTCCGAGTCCTATACAAATATGTTTACAAAAATGCAGTAATGTACAGTCAATATAAAAAAACATTTAAAAATATAAAAAATAGTAGCCCACCAGTATTGGGAACAAGGTCCAAGCTACCGGCGGTCAGGGCTCCAGGGAGAGGAACCTCCTGGCAATGCGAGCCGTGTTAGTTGTAGCAGACACGTTTTTCGCACATATGGAGCAATGGATTGGGATTATTGGGAATATGCTTCAAAATGATTCCAATTGCTAGTAATAGCACAGTATAAAAATCATACAGCAGGTCGACGCCTTTGATCTCGTGTAAAATGCCGACATCGTCTAGACAGTAACGCATCGGCCAGGGTTGTCACAAATAAACAATATTTATGAAATTATTTATTTATTGCAGATCAACATCGATAGCTGTATTATATTTATTTAATTTGCTATTTTTACTAAGGGAACAACTCGAGACAGATTTAAGTTATTTAGATGGCATTTTCGTAACCAGCACCCCAATCGACCTCGGAATTAACACCCATATCATATTAACATACTTTTAAATTGGCGTCCGCCATCTTGGATTTCAGAAAGGATAGCTTTTTCGTAACAAGCACCACAATTATATTTACTTAAAATTGACACCCATATTAAATTATAAAAAAAATGACGTCCGCCATTTTGGATGTCAAAAAGGATAAATAAATAAATATATACAGACAAATCACACAGATTGAGCTAGCCCCAAAGTAAGTTCGAGACTTGTGTTATGGGATACTAACTCAACAATACTATATTTTATAATAGATACATATATAGATAAACATCCAAGACCCAGGACAATTAGGAAAAGATCGTTTCCCATCATGACCTGGCCGGGGATCGAACCCGGGGCCTCCACGTCGCAGGCAGGCGTGTTGACCGCTGCGCCACGGAGACCGACCGATGGCTTCTTCGTTACAAGTACACCAATTATACTCAAAATTGACACTTATATCAAATCATAAAACAAACAAATAAAAACAAACACGTGTTAGCCCTTAATGATAGATACCGAGCTACGAACATCGTTTTGTTCGCAGCTCGGTTGCCGCTTACCCGCGTCTCCTCCCTCACACCCCGCACGATTGCTCTGTCTAGACGTCTTCGTCGGCCGACTGTGTGATTTTTAGACTGTGGTAATAGTGTGTTACGCAATTAGGATGCAGGTATTAGTATGAGCTTAGCCATTAGTGAGGTGCAGTATTTCTAATAGACAGGTGGTTTGGTCTATGAGGCTTTAAATGCAGTTCCCACAAGGTCAGGTCAGAAAATCGATCATAATATTTAACTTCTATGTTATTTATGAAAACACAACGTTTCTAACATTGTAGGTTTTTTTTTTTTTTTATTATTTATAAACTAGTGCTTGACTGCAATCCCGCCTGATGGTAAGCAGTGATGCAATCGTTGATGGTAAAGCACACTAGCTTATTAAGCCTATTCACTCAAAAAAACTGAGTGAATAGGAAGGAAGACAGCAGTTGAGCGAGGTGATGCAATGTTTAACCCAACAACACGACCAACGATGCTGCGCCAGAGGATGATCTGGAGACCCTCCACGACCAAACTCCCGACACAACAACATTAGGCACATCGTACCCGGTATACATCGCAACACAACTGCTCAGACCCGTCGTCCGTACGGCTTCACCAGACATCATGCCGGAACACGACGAATCGCTTGGCGGCAAGACTTTGTCTGGTGGGTGGTAACTTATGCCGGCGGCTGATGTTATTGCCTACCACCGAGCTTTATACCGAGGTTAGGCCTAGCACCGAGGTTGGTATATAATGTTTTCAAGCAGGCGTTATTAGCTAGCTGTTATGAAATATCACAAAGGGCGAGCTGTTTATGAAGGCCTATAAATAACATCATGGTTTATTAATAAATTCAGGGCTTGATTTATTTAAGTTTCCAAGGGTGGAAACTTTTTAATGAATTTTTAACGTTCTGTGTGGAACGTTTCCATTCAATTCTACAGCTAGTTTCCCTTACACGCGGTGATCGTTACGTAGCCCAGTTACAGTGTCTTCAAGGCTAGAGTGAATAAGCTTTTAATAAACTAGAGCGTTTTACCAACAACGATTTCAGCACTGCTTACCATCAGGCGGGATTGCGTTCAAGCACTACTTACCTTTTTATTGACTCCAACGTTATTAATGGAAGTACGCAGCGAACCGCGGTTTCAGCTGCATAAGTCACAATGCCGTGGGAATATCGATATAAATGTATTCTTTGTGTTAATCCTCGTTATACAGTATGTTAACTAACAGAGGGCGTTCCCGTTAACCCAAAATAGTATAGCATACATACATGCTAAAAAAAATATTTCCATTCGAAAACAAAATGTTTTAAAATTTTTTCAATATGAAAATATTCAATAAAAATTTTAAATTGACATGTAAAAGAAACACACTGTACACGCGAACATGAAAGACGGCAACGTTCGCAATTTATTTATGAATGACGAGCCGCGTATGCGGCGGCGATCTAAGATCTAATTGATTGATGTGTGTTGGTTGATGTGTGTTGGGCAATGCAACGTTAGGTAGATACTATTCCGCGCTACTATTTTGATTTAAAACAGGAGGTTTCAAATTTATTTTCAATTATAATTTCTTTTTATTCGAATTATTTTATGCTTATTTTTCTATGCTGATATTTTTATTTTAATCTATTAATGATATATATTAACAAGTTTAAGGGAACGCCCTCTGTTATTTAACATACTGTATACCATCAGTGTGCTAAATTTCATTCCAATCAGTAGTTTTTTGCATGACAGAGTAACAAACATACATCCATAAATAATTTCATGTTTCTAACATCAGTAGGAGGAGTACTCTTTTCCTAGACATCACTTTAGACACCATTTTGTTTTTATGATTTTAAACTAGTGCTTGGCCGCAATCCCGCCTGATGGTAAGCAGTGTCGCAGTCGTTGCTGGTAAAGCACGCTAGTTTCTTAAGAACCCTTAGTTTTTTATTTCTCGGTGGTAGGCAACAACATCAGCCGCCGGCATAAGTTACCACCCACCAGACAAAGTCTTGCCGCCAAGCGATTCGTCGTGTTCCGGCATGATGTCCGGTGAAGCCGTACGGTGGACAGGTCTGAGCAGTTGTGTTGCGATGTGTGCCAGGTACGACGTGCCTAATGTTGTTGTGTCGGGAGTTTGCTCGTGGAGGGTCTCCAGATCATCCTCTGGCGCAGCATCGTTGGTCGTGTTGTTGGGTTAAACATTGCATCACCTCGCTCAACTGCCGTCTTCCTTCCTATTCTCTGAAATTTTTTGAGTGAATAGGCTTAATAAGCTAGTGCGCTTTACCATCAACGATTGCATCACTGCTTACCATCAGGCGGGATTGCAGTCAAGCACTAGTTTATAAGTATTAAAAAAAAAAAACCTATTCACTCAAAAAAACTGAGTGAATAGAAGACCCTCCACGGCCAAACTCAACCACAACAACATTTGGTCCATCGTACCCGGCACAGATCGCAACACAACTGCTCAGAGCCGTCCCGCGTCCTGACATCGTGCCGGAACACGACGAATCACTTGGTGGCTTTGTCTGGTGGGTGATTAATTCTGCCGGCAGCCGATGTTATGATCTACCACCGAGTAAAAGCGTAAAGTTAAACCCCGCTGTCCTCAATATCATATCGGGCGTCACTGCGTCGTTTATGTAGCAGCCACCGCCCTTAGGAAACCCAACTTCTAGTGAAATTTCAAGGGAAACTTTGCTGTTAAAGGTTCTTTATTCATTCTATCACACCTAGAGACAAGGACGGCTGAAAACTTAAAGGTGGCACAAGTTTCATTGTTAACAAACTCAACAACATTTCAGAATATAAATGATTATTTAGTCCTGTCAAATTAAGATATTTCATAGACATTTTAGTCGGATGGCGTCATGGCGACGAAAAACACGGTCCGGCTTTGACTAATTTGACAGGATAGAATTAAAAAGATGCATTAAATTTTGTCAAATTTGTCAGTAAGAGAAATAGCGCCATTGAAGAGAAAACTAAGTTACGTTTAAGAATTCTATCTACTACAAATTACTGTTAGAAAGAAAACCGATCAACGAAATGGTCTTTGGTATTGCGAGTTTTCCCCTGACAGTGCTATAAAAAGTTTGTCTGAGTGATTCCTACGGTGTGATTACGGAACATACTTTTTTGTTTATTAATTATAAACTAGTGCTTGATTGTAATCCCGCTTGATGGTAAGCAGTGATGCAGTCGTTGATGGTTAAGTGCGCTAGTTGAATAAGCTCATTCACTCAAAACTGAGTGAATAGGAAGGAAGAGGGCAGTTAAGCGAGGTGGTGCAATGTTTAACCCAGAGGGAGACTTCACGACCAAACTCCCGACAGAACAACATTTGGCGCATCGTACCCGGCACACATCGCAACACAACTGCTCAGACCCGTCCCCGGTACGGCTTCATCATGCCGGAACACGACGAATCGCTTGGCGGCAAGACTTTGTCTGGTGAGTGGTAACTTCTGCCGGCATTAGATTACTTACGTCATTGCGTAGGCGAATTTTTCGAACATACAGATGAAGCGAAGGATTAGCAATTTTCTCCAAAATTGCCCAGATTGAAATTGATAGAGTGTTACGCAATTAGAGTCCTGATTTCTCTGTAGTAAAAAAGCAGTCTCCGTGACAGACAGAAATGGTAACATTTTATTGATTTTGACAGACAGCTTGTCCATTGGAATATACCAACTAATCCATGGACATGTTATCGTTATTTTCGCTACAAAGTATCTATATACACAGGATACTTACATAGTAACGTAATGAGTGTGCACGATAAAACCGGAGAAATAATTACAACTAACTTGCTACAATAGTAGCATTGTTGTTCTAGGAGTGCTGAATTAATAACCCATCTATCTTTAGCTTACATAATTGCTGTAACGTAAACTACCTATCCTAGTAGCTGTGCTCCTTAATAGGAGCACAGCTACTAGGAGAGGTAGTTAACTGAGTAATCTCAGTTAACTACTAATGACTGCGCTACGTGCCCACTTTCAACAACAGACTAGGTAAATTTAGTCACATAAAGGGTGTATTTGACATCGACGCACAAACGAGTACCATGGTTCCAGTACATGATTCTGAACCCCCAGTGGTGAAATTTTCCGTCAGCTTTAACCTGATTTAAAAAAGAAAAATGTTTTTTTCACTTTAGATCGTTCATAATTGCTAGACTTTTATAACCCAAATAGATTTTAAAGTAAAAATTAATTTATTCGCAAATTACACAAAAAAGCGCAATGTCAACAACACTCAAAAACTATGCAATCAGCTGATTTAATAGAGCTCATATCAGGGGTCAATGTCATACCTACAAAAAAAAACGCGCGGCGCGGCGGCAGGCTTGCAATGTTCAAAGGCCTCGCCGACACTATTTTTAAACGCTGTGATTTCTGTAACCCTCTTTAACGACATGATTATCATAATTTTGTTAGTGGCATGCAGTCTAGCCTTTTCGCGAAGTTTGCGTTAAGATGTCAGATACACCCTGTATATTTGACAATCCTGCCAATAATTTACAGGCTGTGAGCAATCTTATCAAGTACTCGAACAACGTTCACCGAAAACTTTAATTCCAGAAATTGGTTTTTGGTTTTCCACGTTTTACTTGTTATACCTACCCCCCACAAATTTGCTATTAAGTTACAGTGCTAGGAAGTTATTATCATCAAGGTATACTAAGTTGAAAAACCGGTGCAAAATTTTTCATTTGTACGGAAGACAGCAGGTAAAGCTACCCGAAAATGTCAAATATTCCCTATCAACCTTGAGCCCTAATGCTTAAGAGAAAGTTGAAAATTCAATAAAAAAAATCTGACAGATTACCTTTGAAAAAAATCTGACAGATTGACTATTGACTTTGCCAGTTCACCAAAATACGCAACAAAGGAAGTAGTTAAATAATTGCAAAACAATATTCCGTAATCAAAATACTTTCTTCGGTGATTACCTTTGAAAAAAATCTGACAGATTGACTATTGACTTTGCCAGTTCACCAAAATACGCAACAAAGGAAGTAGTTAAATAATTGCAAAACAATATTCCGTAATCAAAATACTTTCTTCGGTGATTAGTGTTATTATTATATGTAGCAGCTGAGGATGATTCCCTCCGTGTCGTACAGTCCTTCCAAGGGGTAGGGTTACCCAGTAAGTAGTTTGTGGACATCCATTAGGCAGTAGCGGAGCCCGGGCTCCCACGCGAAAGCCGCGGATGCAACTGGGATAAACGCTAATATAATGATGATGCTTAGGTAGTCGCTGCAAATAAAATACTGATGGCTTAGAATTCCAGTTATATGGCCTAGGTAAATCATCTGCCTGCAGATGGTATTGAATAGTAAATGAGGATAATGTATCTGTATGGCTACCATGAGTTATCATTACGAGACTCGCGTTTGGCGCTCTCATTGGTTGACAGCCCTTACAACCTTGAAGCAGGCCAATCAATGAGTCAATCGCGGTCGATATTGACGATCGAGTCTCGTAATAAAAACTCATAGTAGCCACACTATGTAGCTACCATGAGTTTACATTACGAGACTCGATCGTCGATATCGAGCGCGTTTGGCGCTCTCATTGGTTGAGAGTCCTTACAACCTTGAAGCGGGCCAGTCGATATCGAACGCGGTCGATATCGACGATCGTAATGAAAGCTCATGGTAGCCACACTGAACGTCTTCAAAATTGGTGCTGTAAGTTTTTAAAAGTCTTCGTGAAAGTAACGCTCGGAGTATTAATTATATCCGAAATAAACAATCATAGTATAATAATAATTTGTATTTGCTGACGTCTTCTGCTCAGAAGATTATACATACAAAATTTATAGCATTACATTTGGCACAGCAGACGTTATTGTCTAGTTCAGTGCGTATGTTCTTGGCAGGAACGGGTAAATAAACAGTGGGTGTGTTGCTGTTGAAGGTGACTAATATATGTTGTTATTTATTTATTGTGGCATTACAAAGTTTTGTTCCGAATCAAAATATGATAGGTGTAATATAAAAGACAAATTATACGAAAATTATTCATTCATTTTCATTTATTTCAACTATACAATATGTAAAGAAAACCCTGTCCGATCCGTGAAGGTATTGTTAGGTATGTGGCATTACAAAGTTTTGTTCCGAATCAAAATATGATAGGTGTAATATAAAAGACAAATTATACGAAAATTATTCATTCATTTTCATTTATTTCAACTATACAATATGTAAAGAAAACCCTGTCCGATCCGTGAAGGTATTGTTAGGTATCGATAACTGATTCTAATAATGCCCACAAAGACAGGCAAAACTTAAAAAAAAATCCCCCTAAAAAAATAAATATTATTTCGCAAAAAGAGGTAACTTAATACATGTGCGGTAAACAACCCCTTCCGCGGGCGGCGGGGGGCAGGGCACGCGGCACCTGTGACGTGGTCGCATCGCTATTCGCTTATAATAATACCGGTATTGTCACTTTTTTAAAAATTACCAAATTTCGGGGAAATCGGAATTAATTCCCGGGATACAAGGATTATTTCAAAATTCATTAGTATTGTTACTATGATGATTATGTAAAATTTTATATTATATTTGGTCAAGGGTTTACCTAACCTTTATTATCCTTATGGGTCGGACAGGGTTTTCTTTACATATTGTATAAAACCCATTAAACACTACATTATAAATCCAGTCTATACATATCGCATTAAACAGATGTAGCGATGCCTACAACGCAACATGCAAACAACGCGTCATATCAACGCGAATTCTGCATCTCGCAATCAGAGTTTTCTGTGCATCTAGCACGCATACAAGATCGCGACATCAACCGGCGGGCAAAATGGCCCGCCAGACAATCCCAGCCTGGTCAGAGGATTCTCCCTTTTCTATGGAGGGTGAGTGAACTGTACACGCTGCTCCTCATACCTCCACACAGAAAATATAATAGAAATATTTAAAAAAATCTTGACCATGTACCTAGGTACATGGTCAAGATTTTTTTAAATATTTACATTAAGTTTGTCTTCAGAGAGTTCAAAAGTTTTTACGAGTGCTACATTATTAACCGACAGAGACGGTAGGCTTCTACAATGGTGCCTCTCACAGTTCATTACCTTTACTTTACATTCATAAACTGACGTCTTCCCATGGGGATAGGCAGAGTTAATAGACCGCCACATGCTATATACGATCCTTACATACTCCGTTTGCTTCGCTTACGCTGATACATCTAAGCGTACATGCTAGCCGGTAGCGATTATTATTCACCTGAGCTTTTTGAAGAATATCACCAATAAGGACTATATCTATGACATATCAAGTTATCTTGTGCTGACCCTAAATAAATAGGGGAGGACAGAGGTTGATGATGTCTATTCTACTGCATCGTCTCCATATCCATCCGCCTCTTCTTGTAGTACTTTGAAGGTACGAAGTACCAAGTGTAAAGTTCACTACTTCTCCATAAAAAAGGGAGGATGCACAACCAGGCGAGAGTTGTCTCAGGTGGGTAACTACCCTACGATTGATGTCTGGACGTTATATGTGTGCTAGTTGCGCGTAAAACTCTGCATGCGTGACGTCAGTGAGATGCGTAGTTCACATGTGGCGGTGTACATATGCCGCCAGTGCTAAGCTTAGAGTAGATTTAGGTAAGTAGGTATTCCCTACTTACCTAAATCTTCTTTAAGCTTCAAAGTGTGTAAGTAGCGCGCAAACCACACAAGCATAAATTATTTAAGATCTAGGGGAATACGTAGGATGTAAATAACAAGTATCTTCGTCTCTATTTGTATGCGGTTTGAGTAGCTATGAATATGTTATGCTCCCCTTATATAATGGAACCCGCTGTCACAATATTCATTCAGATATTTTTTTTTTTTATTGCGCCTCTGATTTTCAGTTTAGTTTTATCCAATCTTATAAAATTTTACCTCAAAAGTCCCTAGGCAAGATTGAGTTCTCGGTGGTAGGCAACAACATCAGCCGCCGGCATAAGTTACCACCCACCAGACAAAGTCTTGCCGCCAAGCGATTAGTCGTGTTCCGGCATGATGTCTGGTGAAGCCGTACGGAGGACGGGTCTGAGCAGTTGTGTTGCGATGTGTACCGGGTACGATGTGCCTAATGTTGTTGTGTCGGGAGTTTGGTCGCGGAGGGTCTCCAGATCATCCTCTGGCGCAGCATCGTTGGTCGTGTTGTTGGGTTAAACATTGCATCACCTCGCTCAACTGTCGTCTTCCTTCCTATTCACTCAGTTTTTTGAGTGAATAGGCTTAATAAGCTAGTGCGTTTTACCATCAACGATTGCATCACTGCTTACCATCAGGCGGGATTGCAGTCAAGCACTAGTTTATAACTAATAAAAGGAAAAAAAAAACGTGCTCGAAACATTGATCCTGATTGAAACGAAGCAAGATTAAAAAGTGGCACCGTTTAAACAGTGTTTAGGCAGTCGAAGTTATGTATTGCTTCATTGTTTAGGCCCATATAATTATAACATATCTTTCTCTCTGTCTTTCCATATTCTTATAGAACATATGTATCTTTCGCTATAAGGAAGTGAAAGGAGAAAACTCCAAAACTTTATTTTCTAAGAGACCAAAACTGGGTGTAGGCATAATCACTAGCTATAAAAAAACCTTGAAACAAAATCGTAAACTAACAGGACTAATATTAGAAAAAGTAATTTAAAAGAAATGAACCTTGAATTCATAAGACTCAACGTATCATCAGTGGCAAGGTGACAACACTGAACGTGAACGAATGAGGGACGAGTCAAGTTCAATCGATACACATCTATAATGTAAGTTAACAGTGACCCTGTAACACAAATGGTTACTCCCACGCTGTTCATGCTATGCCAATTTTATTAATTATTATAAACTAGCGCTTGACCGCAATCCCGCCTGATGGTAAGCAGTGAAGCAATCGTTGATGGTAAAGCGCGCTAGTTTGTTTTAGCCTACTCACTAAAAAAACTTAGTGACTAAGAAGGAAAACGACAGTTGAGCGAGGTTATGCAATGTTAAACCCAACAACACGACCAAGGATGCTGCGTCAGAGGGAGATTGATCTGGAGACCCTCCACGACCAAACTCCTGACACAACAACATTTGGCGCATCATACTCGGCCCACATCGCAACACAACTGCTCTGACCCGTCCTCCGTACGGCCATCAATTACTGTTATCTGGCAATACAATTGACATGAAGTGTCGACTGTGGGAAACTTTCAGTTTTCATAATTCACTAGTGTGAACGCAAAGGTGATGTCTTTGTTTTTAAACTTGGTTGGTGAGAAAAGGTTCAATCTGAATTCCCACTGCACTGTAATGAAATCACGAGTGGCATCTTAAATTCAAATATTTTTACTTGTACAATATAGGCAAAAATCAGATGTCAATCCTGCCGCCAACGTCATACAAATATACTAATTGTAATTTCTATAAACATTCAAAATTAATCAATAAAATTCTTTTATAACAAAATGCCTAAAATAGCATTAATTAAAATAACAATAAAAGATTCAATGAGTACTTGAAGAACAAATTTTAATTTGCCCTTCAAGTGCTCCTTGACTGTGTAGTAGATTTTTACGAGTAATAAATTAAGAAGACCCTTTTCAAAATGATTTACACTGTCAAGAGCTTTTATTGTGATGGATAAATGGTTAAACAATAAGGATCAGTCCCATTTATGATTGCTGGTATGACCGGGAGATTATTTAATGAATCTTACAGGCGGGCAGGGGATGTGAAACCCTTCTGTATATCTAAAATGACTTTAAATCCCGGTTGTCATTTGTAGATCTTTGACATTCATTACGGGTCGTCAGAGTCCCGAATATCTGACAACCGGTTTTACCAAAGGATATCATATTACCCAGTAAGTGAGTTGTGGAGATTAGATAGATCATCATCATCCCAGCGTTAATCCCAGTCGCATCCGAAGCATTTTCAGCTTTGGAGTCTGGGGTCCGCTTTACCAGTCCAACTGCTGATATGGCTAAAACTTCGACATTTTCCGTGAAGCGACTGCCGTCTGACCTCCACAACCCGAAGGCGACATCGAAGCATTGCAGTTAGACCAACTGTTGGATTTTTGAGGGCTCCAACAACCCGTAACGACTGCCACTACATGTTCGTATGGCAACCGGGACCAACGGCTTAACGTGCTTTCCGAGGCACGACCAGACCAGTGCAAATATTCATATTCATGCATACAAATACTTGCACTGTGCGGGGATTGAACCCGCGCCACCTTGCGCAGCGGCAGCGGACGCGGCCGCTACGCCACGGAGGGTGTGGAGATTAGATAGATATCTGATATATAAAATTCTCGTATCGCGGTATTTGTGGTTAAACTCCTCCGAAACGACTTTCCCCATTCTCATGAAATTTTACGTGCATATTGGGTAAGTCTGAGAATCGGACAACATCTATTTTTCATCTCCCTAAATGTTAAGGGTAATTCCCCCCTAATTTTTTTTAGCCCCCCCCCCCCCCCCCCCTCCCCTTACATACTGGAAGCAGATCCCAACATAGTGGGGAACAGGCTAAGGCATATATTGACCCAGCTTTAAAATGCATCATCATCATCATTTCAGCCGAAAGACGTCCACTGCTGGACATAGGCCTCCCCCAAGGTTCTCCACGACGAGCGGTCCTGCGCCTCCCGCATCTAGCGGTTTCCCGCAACCTTCACCAGGTCGTCGGTCCACCTTGTCGAGGACCTACCCACGCTGCGTCTTCCAGTGCGTGGTCGCCACTCGAGAACCCGTCGGCTCCATCGGGCATCGGTCCTACGGGCAATGTGCCCGGCCCACTGCCACTTTATTGTTACAATTCTTCGGGCTATGTCGGTTACTCTCGTTCTTCTGCGGATCCCCTCATTCCTGATTCGATCGCGCAGTGAAACTCCAAGCATAGCCCTCTCCATTGCCCTTTAAAGTGCATGAATGCATTCAATACACGTGTCTATAAATGTGTAAGTTGACAATGACCCTGGTGGTACAGCTGATAAACTCCCACGCTGGGTTTGAACCACGTCATAATTAAAAGGGGCATATCAGTTTCCATTGTTGTTTCCACTTCAACCTTACTTTGTCATCCGTCGTCGATACGTGGGTAGAAAATGTTGACGAATATTTCGCTTGAGAAATAAATTTGGAATTTGCTACCTTTTGTTTTATTTCTTTGCGGTCGTCTAGTCTCCAAGTACAAGACACTAATTGGGCCTTATTAGAGTTTTTGTATGAGACGTGTCATGTATATACAATGTTATTTTTTCTTTATACGACACTTTAATATACAATATTTAAAGAAAACCCCGTCCGACCCATAAAGATAATAAAGGTTAGGTTAGGTAACATTTTACATGTGTCTGACCACCGTAACGGAGTGGCAGACCGGTGGCTAACGAGCGCTGTGACTTACGCGATCTTGCGATTTTATTCTGAGGGTGATTGCGTACATTGTGGATATTTTATTGTGGTTTTTTATTCTTGTGGGTTTTTATTGTTATTGTGGGTTGTATTTTATTGTGGGTTTTATTGGATTTTATTGTGGTTTTTATTGTTGTGGGATTTTATTTTGTAGTGGGTTTTATTTATATTGTCGTTTTCTCTTGTGGTTGACGCCGAAATGCCGAGATCCTTGAGAAGCGCTTCCGGGCGTTTCGCCCCAAAAGGCCCTTCTCAGGGCCAACCAGACGGCTCTTCTCAGGGCCAACTAAAAGGCCCTTCTCAGGGCCACTCCGAGATGTCGGCGTCAGAGGTCAGCCGCGCACCGTCTGTGGCGAGCCTCTGTACGAGTGTTGCGGACGAGTACTCGGACTCGGATGTCGAGTCCGTAGTCTTGGACTCGTCCGTTGGTGGGGTGGCTGCGGAGAGCAGCCTAAAGAGGGCTTATCTGAAGCTCGGGTCCGAGGGTTCCTCGGACTCGGGCAAGAGTAAGCCCAAGAGGAAGTCAAAGGCGAAGACTGCTTCGCCTTCGACTTCTTCACAGGCTTCACCCACGATGTGGGTCTGGTGGACGCCCAGCTCCGGCTCGGCTTGGCCAAACGGGCCGATCTCCAGCTGGAGCTGGAGGAGAAGGTTGCCGCGCAGGAGAGACAGGCGCGCGCAACCAAGGCGAGGGCTGGATACGGTTCGGCTTTCGTCAGTTTCGACGACCTATCCGTGGCCGAGTTGGCCCGCTTAGCGGAGGAGGACAGGGAGAAGATCGTCGAGGTCGCCTCCAAGTCCTCCAACCTAAAGGGGACCTTCCAGAAGGCCCTAAAATGCCGTGCAACAAGCTTGCACGGCATAATAATGGAGCTGACGCAGCGCACTGCGTCAGAGGAGACGAGGCAGCTGCAGGTGAGGGTGGATCGCCTGCAAGCGGAGGTTAGCCAGCTTCGCAAGAAGCTGGCTGAAGCTACGGCCCCGCCCCCTAAGGCCCCGTCAGCAGCGGTTACCGCCCCTCCTCCTCCAACCTTGAGGAATTGTTCCGCAAGGTGATCATGGAGGAGAGGGCGTTCACCCGGGCCTGCTTTGCGGGCATAGAAGACCGTCTCCTGCCGGAGAAGCGTCTCCGTCCGCCACTAGCGGCGGACAAGACGCCGACAGCGGCTTCCCAGGCCCCGAAGCCCTCAAAGGGCAAGGGCAAGGGGAAGAAGTCGCCGGGGTCCCTGCCTCCCCCCGGCACGAGTGTGGGCGCCGAACCGGGGCCGGTTGCCATCGCAGCACCCGCCTCCCAGGTTCAGAAGACCGACGCCCTTCTCCCCTCCACCACTCCGTCCAACCAGCCGTGGTCGGAGGTGGTGAAAAGGGGCAGGAAGAAGGCGAACAAGGCCCCGGCTGCCCCGGCAGTTGCCCCGGCAGCTGCCCCGGCGGCTGCCCCGGCAGCCAATAAAGCTACGGTCGGCGGGAGGAAGCTGGTTCCTCCCAAATCCGCGGCGGTCACGGTGACCATCGTCCCCGAGGCCGCCGAGAGGGGCGTCACCTATGAGTCCGTCCTGAGACGGGCTCGTGCCGTCGCAGACCCCGCCGATTTAGGGCTCGGCAACTGCCGTCGGACCCAAACCAGAGCTCGTCTATTCGAGTTTCCGGGGAAGGACGGCGGCAAAAACGCCGACTTGTTCGCCGGCAAGCTGAGGGAGGTACTTGCCGACGTGGCGAAGATCGCACGGCCGACCAAAACCACAGCCATTGAGGTGACCGGTCTAGATGACTCGGTCACCAAGGAGGAGGTGGTGGAGGCGGTCGCGAAGGCCGGTGGGTGCGAACCCGCAGCGGTGCTGGCTCGGGACATTAGGCCCGGCCGCGGTGGACTGGGCTCTATCCGGCTGGGGTGCCCAGTCGCCGCAGTGTTGGCCGCCCAGGCTAAATGCCAGGGGCGGCTATTTGTGGGCTTTAGCCGGGCCGTGATCCGGGTGCTTGAGGCAGCGCCGATGCGCTGCTTCAAGTGCTTGGGAATCGGCCACACCCGAGCCATGTGTCCGTCCACAGCAGATAGGGCGGACACGTGCTTCCGCTGCGGGCAACAAGGGCATAAGGCGGCCTCGTGTGAGGCCGCCAAGCCGCACTGCGCGGCGTGCGCCGACAGTGGTCGCCCTGCAGACCACGTGATGGGGGGGAGCTTATGCCGACCCCCCTCAAAGAAGGGCAAGCCGCAGGCGGCTATAAGCCGTCCTGCCGCTGCTGCCACCTCCCCCGCTGATATCCCAACAGCGGTGGTGACCGAGGGTGATGCGATGGTCGAATAATGGGTACCGACCATCGCATCCTGCAGGCAAACACCAACCACTGCCAGGCTGCCCAGGACTTACTGGTGCAGTCAATGGCCGAGTGGTTGGTGGATGTGGCAGTGGTGGCCGAGCCGTACTTTACTCCCAGCAATTGGCTGGGAGACAGTGACGGCTCGGTGGCAATCGTGGCGCGGTCTTCCTCGGACTCCCCTCCCCTCTCGCTCTTAGAGAGGGGACCGGGATACGTGGCCGCCGCGTGGGGAGGGTTGGCCCTTGTGGGGGTCTACTTCTCCCCAAACCGCCCTCTCCAGGACTTCGAGGATTTCCTCAGGGTCCTGACGGCGGTCATCGGGAGGACGGCGCCACGTCAGGTCTCCGTTTTGGGAGACCTGAATGCCAAGTCGGTGGTCTGTGGAAACCCGGCCACCGACGCTCGCGGACGGGCGGTCGAATTGTGGGCGGCCACGTCTGGTCTCTCCCTCTTGAATAGGGGGAGCGTCCGGACGTGCGTTCGGCGGCAGGGCGGGTCTATAGTGGACCTCACCTTCGCCACGCCCGCACTGGCCGCCCGCATTCGAAACTGGAGGGTGGAGCTGGGGGAGACGATCTCGGATCACCGTTACGTGCGATTCGAGAGCTCCCCGCAGAATCCACGGGGGCGCCGCAGCATCCCCTCTTCGTCGGGCCGATCCCCGTTTCCAAGGTGGGCTCTGACCCACCTGGATCGGGAGGCGGCAAGGGAGGCCGCGTTCGTCCAGGACTGGCTTTAGCCACGTCCCGGCGTGGACGTCCTGGACGTGGACGCGGCGGCGGCCCGACTGAGGGGGTCATTGACCGAGGTGTGTAACGCCAGCATGCCTCGGTCGAGACGTCCGCCTCCCCGACGCGCCGTGTACTGGTGGTCGGAGGAGTTGGCGGGGCTGCGGGCCACCTGCGTGGCGGCACGGCGGGCCTTTACGCGATCGCGTCGGCGGCGCCGACGGGACCAGGCTGACGAGGACCGCCTCTACGCGAGGTACGTAGAGGCGAGGGCGGCCTTCAAGTCGGCCATCGGCGCCGCTAAGGACGCGGCGAGGGCCGAGCTGCTGGAGGGTCTCGACAACGACCCATTCGGGAGGCCATATAAGGCGGCGCGTAACAAACTGCGCCGCATTGGTCCCCTGGTTGCCGAGACCCTTGAACCAGCGCTCCTGGATGGGGTGGTGCGGTCCCTGTTTCCGCGCAGGGATCCGCACTTCACCCCACCAATGATGGGCCCGCCAAGGGGAGCGGTTCTACCGGAGGAGGAAGCTCCTCCTCCTCCGGTCTCAGAGGAGGAATTTGGCGCGGCGACTCTTCGTCTCCGCGCCAAAAAGGCGGCTCCCGGCCCGGATGGTGTCCCCGCACGAGTGGTGGCCATCGCGGCCACCGAAATGGAGGGCAGGTTTCGGGACCTCTTCAGCGCGTGCTTCGCGTCGGGGAGGTTCCCAAAACCATGGCGGGAAGGCCAATTGTGCCTCCTCCGGAAGGAAGGGCGGCCGGCGGACTCCCCCTCGGCTTACCGGCCCATCGTTTTGCTCGATGAGGTCGGTAAAATGTTCGAAGGGATTATCGCCGGCCGTCTCAAGCGGCATCTGCGGAGCGTGGGACCGGACCTGTCGGACGCCCAGTTCGGATTTCGTGCTGGTCGTTCGACAGTGGACGCCCTGGCCCGTCTAAAGGGCCAGGTGACAGAGGCGGTGGGAGTGGGGGATGGAGTGTTGGCTGTGTCATTCGACATTGCCAACGCCTTCAATTCCGTCCCCCACTCCATCATTCTGGAAGCGCTCCGGTTCCACGGAGTGCCCCTGTACTTGCGGGGCCTCCTGGCCAGCTACTTGGAGGACCGTGCTGTCCTCCTCGTAGACGGGGCTGGCCAGCTCCGTCGATACGCTGTCGGAGCCGGCGTTCCACAGGGGTCCGTTCTAGGGCCTCTTCTGTGGAACGTCGGTTATGACTGGCTCCTGCGGGGAACCCTCCTTCGAGGCACGAGTGTCATCTGCTATGCAGATGACACTCTCCTCACTTCCCGCTGGAGCACCTTCCGGGAGGCGGCCAGTTTGGCGTCGGCGGGCGGATCCTTAGTGGCGGGAAGGATCCGCCGCCTGGGCTTGAGGGTGGCGCTGCACAAAACAGAGGCCGTGTTCTTTCACGGCCCCCGGCAGCGCCACCCGCCTGACGCCCACATTTATGTGGAGGGGGTGAGGGTCGGGGTTGAGGCCCAGATGAAATATCTGGGCCTCATCTTAGACAGCAGGTGGCGCTTCGGCCCGCACTTTAGCGGGCTGTCGTCGCGCCTGCTGAAGGCTGCGGGAGCCCTCTCATGGCTGATGCCAAACTTGGGAGGGCCCAGCATGCGGTGCCGGCGTCTATACGCTGGCATACTGCGAAGTATGGCCCTTTATGGGGCCCCGATTTGGGCGGACTCCCTCCATAGGAGGGAGAACCTCACCGCCCTTCGGTCGCCCCAAAGGGCCATCGCCCAGCGGGCATCGCGGGCCTACCGCACGGTGGGCTTCGCAGCGGCGTGCGCTCTGGCGGGCACCCGCCTTGGGAGCTCGAGGCGTGGGTGCTCGCCAGAGTGTACGAGTGGACGGCGGGGCGCAGGGCGCTGGGCGAGCGTCCGGCCCCAGAAGTGAGGGAGGCCGTCCGGCGGGAGGCGAGGGTCGCTCTTGTCCAGCAGTGGACGCAGGACCTCGCCTCCGCCGTCTTCGGCCGCCGTACCCTCGACGCCATCGGGCCGGTCCTGGGGGACTGGCTCGACAGGCGTCACGGGTTCCTCTCCTTCCGTCTGGTGCAGGTACTCTCCGGTCACGGCTGCTTCGGCAGGTACCTGCACCGGATAGGACGAGAGGAGACACCGTCATGCCACGGTTGTGGCGCGGCGGAGGACACGGCGGAACACACCCTCGCGGTGTGCCCGTCGTGGGCCGTGCCGCGCCGCGATCTTGTCACGGCGGTTGGAGGGGACCTCTCGCTGCCCGCCATCGTCAGAGAGATGGTGGGGAGCGAGGAAGCTTGGGTGGCGATGGCCTCCTTCTGCGAGATCGTGATGTCGCAGAAGGAGGCAGCGGAGCGCGAGCGGGAGGAGGATCCCCTCGCTCCGGCACTCCGCAGGCGGCGTAGGGGGAGGAGAAGGCGGGATTTCGCCCGCTTTCTCCCTCCCTGAGGTGAGCGGCGGGCGTGAGGCCGACGCCCGCCTTACATCGTTCATCACGCGGGAGCCACGGCCCCTCCCCAGGAGGGGCAATTGAGGGCCCGCCCAACTAGGCGGGTTTCGCCGGCGGGGGAGAGGTAGCTCAGGCTGCGCTAGTTTCCCACTCCTCCGCCAGTATGGCGATGCCGGAGTGTCGCTGTGGGTTTAGTGGGTATTCCCGGCTTCGGCTGGGCGAGTCCCACACACGCCCTTCGGGGTACGGTGCGTAAAGGCATTCCCACAGCGAAAAAAAAAAAAAAAAAAAAAAAAAAAAAAAAAAAAAAAAAAAAGGTAACATTTTACATAATAACAATACTAATGAATTTTGAAATAATCTTTCTTTTTTTTTTCGCGAATTAATTCCAACTTCCCCAAACTTTGGTATTTTTTTAAAAAGTGACAACACCATTTTTGACGGTATTATTATGAGCGATTAGCGATAAGACCGCGTGCCGCGTGCCCTGCCTCCCTTCGCCCGCGCATGTATTGCCTATCGCACATGTATTAATTTACCTCCTTTTGCGAAATAATATTTAGATTTAAGGGTTTTTTTTTTAATTTAGCCCGGCTTTGTAGGCATTAGTAGAATCAGTTATCGATACCAAACTACCTTCAATGATTGGACAGAGTTTTCTTTACATATTGTAGGTATGTAGTAAGTTCAGAATAAGCAACTGAATCGATTCCAATCATTTTTACACCATGTTATATTTTTCCCAAATACATTTTGAAATTGCTGCAGTGTGGTTAACTAGCGCAGAACACAGTTCACGGCAGATCGTGATACTAGGCGCGGGCGCACAGTGGAACAGGGCTCTAAGTAAAATCAACATGTTTAAGTAAATTATACTACATTTTATTTGATCACTTACTGTATACAATATAACCCCGAGTCATGTTTGTATACATACTATCTGAAACATGGAAATGTTTATTCCCTTTTAGCATAGAATAAAGAGGGGAAGTAGGTTATCTGCGACCCAATCCGCGATTTAATTGCCTACTGTCTTAGGGTTGACGACTGTCCGCGCTTCGTCGGTTACGGTTGTCGCCCAAACCGCTAACAAATATTTATAGACTAAGAGCTTATGTTTAAATTATTTGCTTAGTATTTACACACATCAAAAGTGTCTAGGGATCAACATATATTTTTGCAATAACTTTTCTCCTGATTGATATTAATTAAAATTTTCTTTAAGGATTCATCAAATAAAGTGTTTTCGTTTGTCACAGTAACGATAAACCAAGTCACCTTTGCATTAATAAAGAAATTTGCCATTTTCCTAATACAGGGATATTTGACATTTGAACCACTAACACAAAAGTTCGAAAAAAAGACTGAAATAACTGTTTTCTCTAAAATTTTATTGGGTAACTTAAACAATTAATAATCCGTGTTTCTACCGCGAACACTAACAACACAAGAACATCGGTTTGGCATACTCAAAATGAGTTCATCCAAATCACGCTGTGGAATGGCCGCCCATGTTCGCTGCAACAACAAAAAAAGGTCTTCTTGCGACTGGATACCCTCCATATTCGGCAGAGCTCTTCTCTGTAGCATATCCCATGCATGCTCAATCGGGTTCAAGTCTGGCGACCGAGCAGGCCAGGGCAGGACATTGATGTTAGCTGCGGCGAGAGTCTGTCTTACAACTCTTGCGGTGTGCGGTCGTGCATTATCATGCATTAACTGAAATAAGGGACCGATTTGCACTTTTAGAGGAACGATGACGTCTGATACAATCGTTTCAGCATAAATTTGAGCGTTGAGGTTGCCTCTGATCCAAATCAACTCAGTTCTTCCGCCGATCCAAATACCTGCCCATACCATGATGGTTCCACCACTATAAGGATGGACTTCCTGGCAGGATTTTAATCGCTGTTGGCGTCCAGGGGTTCTCCAGTGTCGTATACGTCTTGTATCCGGTCTCATACCAAAACGAGACTCATCAGAAAAGCACACGAAACGCCATTGTTCTTCTGCCCAATTTCTGTGTTCAAGAGCCCATTGATATCGAATCCTACGATTGTGCATTGCTATAGGTGGTACCCGTAGCGGTCTTCGGGAATGAAGGTTCACTTCATGCAAGCGGTTTCTGACTGTTTGGTCGCTAATTAAGTTCCCTTGTATTGTTGGAGCTCTTCGAGTTAAGATTTGAATGTATCGGTCTTGTCTCCGTGTGGTGCAGCGATACCGTCCTCCATGGCGCTCAGCCACGGTACCAGTGCTTCGGTAACGTGTCCAAAGTCGACTGATAACACTCTGACTTGTATTCAGAGCTATAGCCACAGTACGTTGCCGGGAACCAGCTTCTATCATTCCCACGGCTCTGAGCATTTCTTCCCTGCTTAAATGACGTCGCCGCTCCATAATAACGTTGGTTTTAATCAGTAGTAGGGAAACAGTAGTACTAATAATGTCTTCAATGCGTTGTATGTTTTTATAGGGAAAATATTGACAGCTGATTTTCATCTTTTACTCGAATTTGATTCACAGTTCCTGATTCAAATTATGAAATGCACCAAAAAGGATCCATATAAATTTATAAAATCATAAATTTATTACAAAGCCACATCTCAATCTCAAGAAATCCGCATAAAAATGCTTGATCCCTAGACACTTTTGATGTGTGTATTTGCTTAGTATTTAGTTTACATATACTAGTCAGTTTTTTTTAGTAATTTTTATTTCTAGTTTTGTACATATAAAGAACCATATTTATTTTTAATTAATACAAATATAAATAATACAAACATAATATCTATTGAATCACACATTTAATACAAAATTACAAATTAGCTACAGAAAAATACCTACTTTCTTCGGTTTCGACTATTACGAAACGCGTTGTTATTAAACTTTAATGTGTAATATATCCGTATCCTTGTAAATAACTTTTTAGAAATATAATTTGAAAAATATAAGTCTTTTATTTGTTCATAAATAGACATACCAACTTTGCAGTTTATGTGATCATTTTTAAAAGCTAATGTGCCGAAAAGCCGTGACGCGCGAACCTCGTTCCGTGCTAGCCGCGACTAGCGCAGTCATAGGCACTCTAATATTGTGTTTAGGTGTGCGTGCGGCGACGCATAGATACTATGGCGCAAACATACAAGCCGCGCGCGGTCCGTTTGTATGAAGATAACGTACTTCCCTCTCTTTATTCTATGCTTTTAGTCTTTGTTGGAGCGTTGGCAACAAAAGTTTCTGCAAAGACTTCAACACAGGCTCTTAGTGTTCTTTTACTGTGATTGATCGCTTTTTTTTTTCTGTTCAAACTTGTATTTTCATTAGATTCCTGAAGTTTCAATGTTCTTTCTTTATGCTTTGTATTTGCAGCTTTAACACAAGCTTCTGCTCGCGACTTCGTCCGCGTAAAATTTCTTGATCCTCCCAACTTATTCTTTAGCCTTCTTCAATAATTATGCTAGCTATAGAGATAAACGCTTTCAAACCAACGAACTGTTCACCTTAAAGTATACATAGATTTTAAGGAAATCCTGTTCTTCAGGATACGGTTATTCCTTCCAGCTCATTAGCTTTCTAAAGCGTTCAGACTCTCATTAGCATTAATCCCGAACGAAAAATCACGCCCGAGCAATCGATTACATTGCCTAGAATTACCACGAGTTAGCATTTGAGGCCACTGCAAGAACGGAGTAGCCTTGACGTTCAAGGCTAACTAGGAATTACGTGAGGAAATTTTTGGAATATATTGGTTTCGAAACTGGAACATCATGTGCTTTGAATTAAATTAACGATTGCCGACTTGCTCACTAGAGAAATCATGAAGCATTTCAGAAACCCGAGTCAGTCAATTGCCACTTATATTTTGTGTTAGCCGTGCCCTGCGGTTTCACCCGCATATGTTTCGATCACGTAAGACTATCAAGATAAAAATCTATCCTTTGTATTAATCCTGGGCAGATTCGATTTATGTAGCAAATTTCATCCAAACCCACACAGTAGCTTATAAACGTGAACCTTAGTATCTAAAGAATCTATCTATAGATACTAAGGTTCACGTTTATTATATTGGTAGGATAATTTTTAACAGCTTCGTAAGAAGCGATGGCCCAGTAGAAAAGACCGCGATTTACAATGTTAGGTTCACAAAACGACGAAGGGAAACACCTTGAGGAGACCGACATGTCCTTGAAAAGATAATTAGAACATATTATGTGCCCGCTTACAGAGAAAAGGTTTGTTTCCCAGCAGTAGAAACTTAACTATTATGAACTACAAGGTCAAACCAACCCGCAACCCTGACTGACCGGTTGCAGGTTGGTTAAAAAAACCGCGGCCCCGGCGCACAAGCAAGTGAAGGAATACGGGTGGATTTTAGTCAGGAAAAGTCTGACACGCCCTTCTGCTCCGCTCAGAGCGGGAGAGGTCATTTGATGATTTCCCATCCAAAACAAAAAAAAAGGTCAAACCCCCCTAAACTCCAGGTACACCACCACTATACAATACGCACAATACGCACACAGTTGCCACGTTATCTATACTCGTACAAATAGTGCAAGCAATCAACGAGACTCATAGTATGTCGACGAGACGTAAATATTATTGAACTGTCAAATTGAAAGCCATTGCTACTGTTAGTCATCATCATCTCAGCGTTAATCCCAGTCGCATCCGTAGCTTTTCAGCTTTGGAGTCTGGGGTCCGCTTTACCAGTCTAACTGCTGATTTTGGCTAAACTTCGATATTTTCCGTGAAGCGACTGCCGTCTGACCACCACAACCCGAAGGCGATATCGAAGTATTGCAGTTAGACCAATTGTTGGAGTTTTGAGGACTCCAACAAACCGTAACGACTGCCACTAGATGTTCGTATGGCAACCGGGACCAACGGCTTAACGTGCTTTCCGAGGCACGACCAGACCAGTGCAAATATTCATATTCATGCACACAAATATTAGCTCTGTGCGGGGATCGATCCCGCACCTCCTTGCGCAACGGCCGCGTTCGCTACCGCTACGCCACAGTTGTTTGTTTAACTGTCAAAATGAAAGCCATTGCTACTGTTAGTGTGCTACACAATTACCCCGGAAATCGAGGCATTGGGTTCAGTTTTCCATCAGAAAATTCCAGAAGAATTTCTAGTTCTATATTTGTGTCCGTCTAATAACAATGAAGCTCCACTGATCTACCAAACAAATATTACAATCACGTTCACAGTTAAGCACTGGCCGAATGGCACTTACCTGGAACTATTGATCGGCAGACCCAGTGGCGTCGATTATTCGTGTAGCAACGAGTTGCCGCCATACCTCACGCCTTTAAGGCTATGGCTACTCGCTCGATCAAGCAATACGCGTCTTTCGACAGCTTTTGCGGAGTCAATATACGAAAGAATTAGTCCAACCGCATCCGACGAGAAAGCAACTAGCGAGCCGCGATTTTCTCGCTCTAGAAACGTACAAAAGATTGAAGGCCTTGTATAAATAAAAGAGATGCGTTTATTAAAACTTGATCGCCCGAAGAGAACACATTTGTCGTAGCTTCTAGAGCTCTCTAAAGAGAACCTCGATTGGCAGGTAGTGAGAATATTAAGTCCATTGCATTAAGCTATGGTGTTAGTCTCGTAAATATTGAAGTCTAGCCAAATCAGCAGTTAGACTGGTAAAGCGGACCCCAGACTCCAAAGCTGAAAAATGCTTCGGATGCGACTGGGATTAACGCTGAGATGATGATGATGGTGTTAGTCTCGTGACGGGGTCCACGCAAATCGATGCCTCCTGAAAAAAAAACTGTGGCAATGGCCGTCGCACAGGCAAGTGAAGAAACACGGGTGGGTTGTAGTCAGTAAAAGTCTGACACGCCCTTCCGCTCCGCCCAGAGCGGGAGAAGTCGTTTGATGATTTACCATCCCAACAAAAAAAAAAGTTATGGTGTTAGTCGTTGATTGATGTTGCGCACTAGCTACTCGTTCATCGCCAAGCGATGGGACGGACATACAAAGAACGCGCTCGTCGCCGTAGTTCGAGGCCGTGAACAGGAGCTAAGACTGCCTGAGGTCAAATGAGTTTCAAGGTCAAGTCCAAGGACGAGGTGAAAAGTCCTTTGTAATTAACACAATAGATGTCATTCTAGAGAAATGGCCATTCGACTTTTATGTGGCTTGATTTGTAATCTTTTCATTGTTTGTTTGTTTGCATATTTATATATTTGTAGGCAAAAGCCTTGCGGCTTTCTAGGAATTTGAGACTTTGTTTCTCTATGTTTATTTGTATATAAATTTGATGATCCAGTTGAAAGAAAATTTTATTTTATTTTCTTTAATTAGTTATTTTAGTTGTTCGCACAAAAGCGGACTTAATCTTGCGTTACTGTCACGGCTTTATTCATTTTCTATCAGTCAACAAAGGTGATGAAAAAATTACATGACAGGTGATTTAGTTGAAAATAAGTCATTTAATAACATAATTACATAAATAAGTTGTATATACATACTATTACTATAGTAAATTTTTACGAAATCAATAGAGGGGTGTCGAAATGACGAAAATAACTTTGCAATTTTGCACCTATATGTACATATACCGACGGTAACTTCATTTATTTCGTTTGTGTTTGTGTTAATAACTTAGCTTAGTTTTACCTGTCTTAAAACTTAGTTAACTAATAATCAGCACCCTAATTGTTTAACACATAATCGTATTACCAATCACAGTCTGAATCATTTTGAAATCGCCCGCTCGTCAACATAACGTACTTAATGAGTGTAGTTGAGCTGTTAGAATGAAAGCCATTGCTACTGCTGGCTTGTTACGCAATTACATCACGGGTCCCAAGTATTACACCGCGGGTCCCAAGTATTACACCGCGGTACCCAAGTACACACATCAAAAGTGTCTAGGGATCAAGCATTTTTATGCGGATTTCTTGAGATTGAGATGTGGCTTTGTAATAAATTTATGATTTTATAAATTTATATGGATCCTTTTTGGTGCATTTCATAATTTGAATCAGGAACTGTGAATCAAATTCGAGTAAAAGATGAAAATCAGCTGTCAATATTTTCCCTATAAAAACATACAACGCATTGAAGACATTATTAGTGCTACTGTTTCCCATACTACTGATTAAAACCAACGTTATTATGGAGCGGCGACGTCATTTAAGCAGGGAAGAAATGCTCAGAGCCGTGGGAATGATAGAAGCTGGTTCCCGGCAACGTACTGTGGCTTTAGCTCTGAATACAAGTCAGAGTGTTATCAGTCGACTTTGGACACGTTACCGAAGCACTGGTACCGTGGCTGAGCGCCATGGAGGACGGTATCGCTGCACCACACGGAGACAAGACCGATACATTCAAATCTTAACTCGAAGAGCTCCAACAATAACCGCCATGATGTTAGCCGTGAGGCTTCATCACTCTTCAGGGAACTTAATTAGCGACCAAACAGTCAGAAACCGCTTGCATGAAGTGAACCTTCATTCCCGAAGACCGCTACGGGTACCACCTATAGCAATGCACAATCGTAGGATTCGATATCAATGGGCTCTTGAACACAGAAATTGGGCAGAAGAACAATGGCGTTTCGTGTGCTTTTCTGATGGGTCTCGTTTTGGTATGAGACCGGATACAAGACGTATACGACACTGGAGAACCCCTGGACGCCAACAGCGATTAAAATCCTGCCAGGAAGTCCATCCTTATAGTGGTGGAACCATCATGGTATGGGCGGGTATTTGGATCGGCGAAGAACTGAGTTGATTTGGATCAGAGGCAACCTCAACGCTCAAATTTATGCTGAGACGATTGTATCAGACGTCATCGTTCCTCTACAAGTGCAAATCGGTCCCTTATTTCAGTTAATGCATGATAATGCACGACCGCACACCGCAAGAGTTGTAAGACAGACTCTCGCCGCAGCTAACATCAATGTCCTGCCCTGGCCTGCTCAGTCGCCAGACTTGAACCCGATTGAGCATGCATGGGATATGCTACAGAGAAGAGCTCTGCCGAATATGGAGGGTATCCAGTCGCAAGAAGACCTTTTTTTGTTGTTGCAACGAACATGGGCGGCCATTCCACAGCGTGATTTGGATGAACTCATTTTGAGTATGCCAAACCGATGTTCTTGTGTTGTTAGTGTTCGCGGTAGAAACACGGATTATTAATTGTTTAAGTTACCCAATAAAATTTTAGAGAAAACTGTTATTTCAGTCTTTTTTTCGAACTTTTGTGTTAGTGGTTCAAATGTCAAATATCCCTTTATTAGGAAAATGGCAAATTTCTTTATTAATGCAAAGGTGACTTGGTTTATCGTTACTGTGACAAACGAAAACACTTTATTTGATGAATCCTTAAAGAAAATTTTAATTAATATCAATCAGGAGAAAAGTTATTGCAAAAATATATGTTGATCCCTAGACACTTTTGATGTGTGTATTACAACGCTGGTCCCTAGTATTATACCGCAAGTCCCAAGTATTACACCGCGGGTCCCAAGTATTACACCGCGGTACCCGAGTATTACAACGTGGGTCCCTAGCATTACACCGCAGGTACCAAGTATTACACCGCGGGTCCCAAGTATTACACCGCGGTACCCAAGTATTACAACGTGGGTCCCTAGTATTATACCGCAGGTCCCAAGTATTACACCGCGGGTCCCAAGTATTACACCGCGGTACCCGAGTATTACAACGTGGGTCCCTAGCATTACACCGCAGGTACCAAGTATTACACCGCGGGTCCCAAGTATTACACCGCGGTACCCAAGTATTACAACGTGGGTCCCTAGTATTATACCGCAGGTCCCAAGTATTACACCGCGGGTCCCAAGTGTTACACCGCGGTACCCGAGTATTACAACGTGGGTCCCTAGCATTACACCGCAGGTACCAAGTATTACACCGCGGGTCCCAAGTATTACACCACGGTACCCAAGTATTACAACGTTGGTCCCCTAGTATTACACCGCAGGTACCAAGTATTACACCTCGGGTCCCAAGTATTACACCGCGGTACCCAAGTATTACAACGTTGGTCCCCTAGTATTACACCGCAGGTACCAAGTATTACACCTCGGGTCCCAAGTATTACACCGCGTTACCCAAGTATTACAACGTGGGTCCCTAGTATTACACCGCAGGTCCCAAGTATTACACCGCGGGTCCCAAGTATTACACCGCGGTACCCAAGTATTACAACGTGAGTCCCTAGTATTACACCGCGGGTCCCAAGTATTACACCGCGGGTCCCAAGTATTACACCGCGGTACCCAAGTATTACAACGTTGGTCCCTAGTATTACACCGCAGGTACCAAGTATTACACCTCGGGTCCCAAGTATTACACCGCGGTACCCAAGTATTACAACGTGGATCCCTAGTATTACACCGCAGGTCCCAAGTATTACACCGCGGGTCCCAAGTATTACACCGCGGTACCCAAGTATTACAACGTTGGTCCCTAATATTACACCGCAGGTACCAAGTATTACACCTCGGGTCCCAAGTATTACACCGCGGGTCCCAAGTATTTGTGAGCGCCCAGAATGGCGCCCGTTCTGCACTGGCGGCTATCGATTGCCGGATAGTGCTATGATTGCCACGCAGCCCACCTGCCTATGCTGTGCCCTTGAATGAAAAAAAACATTGTTCGTTTAAAGGTTCATTAATAAATTGGTTTTCCTTTTTTCCAAACACAAACTTAGTAATGAAACCTTTTCAATAGCACATTAACCTTAAATTACTAATGAAACCTCTTCAACAGCTTCTTTATCCGGTAGCCTATATTATCCCACTGCTGGGCAAAAGGCCTCGGCCATATCCTTTGCCGTCCAATCGAACGAGTTCAAATAATCACAATTGTCTAGTAAATAATCTTTAAGCAGCTTTATATTCATATTTAAATTCTTCATTAACTTCACAAATATTGCGTTAGTAAACCACGGTTCTAAATAAAGAAGCGCTTCAAGCGCTTTTGTTGACGACTTTGCAAAAATCCGCTTTTTGCCTACAGAGCTTCAGAATTCATTAAAAAATTAATGCCTTCATAAAGTACCTTTTGGCAATTAATGTGACTACGGTTATTGGATATTCTCTTTGTGATCCTAGTACCTAATTGTTTTAAAAGGCGGTAATTTAAATAATTAGTGTGTCGTTGATAAAATCAATTATGTTTCAAAGGTTTCAAATGGTTTTTTCATCAGTCTCCTGCACTTAGCCCCCTTTAATTTGGAGTCCGCACAATTAGTTTTTTTACTGGCTTGAAATGGACGGACTCATTGGTATACTGTTTGCCTAGCACACAGTTAGTTCATAACCAAGAATAACACATAAGGTACTTTTTATCGAAACTTACCCGGCTGAAACCGCGGGGCGGAGCTAGCAATATTATAAAAGCAAAAGATTGTGAATGTGTGTATCTAAACCTAAACTACTGGATCGTCGGCCTCCGTGGCGCAGCGGTCAACACGCCTGCCTGCGACGTGAGAGGCCCCGGGTTCGATCCCCGGCCAGGTCATGATAGAAAACGATCTTTTCCTGATTGCCCTGGGTCTTGGACGTTTATCTATATATGTATGTATTATAAATATAATATCGTTGAGTTAGTATCCCATAACACAAGTCTCGAACTTACTTTGGGGCTAGCTCAATCTGTGTAATTTATATTTCAAAAGCTTGAAATGTTTTTATTTAAAAATTTTGGCCCGAATCCCCAATCATCACGGTTGAGTGTTTACCCAGCCATCAATTTCTTTCAACTGACTAGTCCTATGAAATAATTAATCACATTTGAGCCCTTGAAAATATTATTCCTTATCAATTTAACTTAGTAAGTAGGTGCTCCATCACTAAAATAACTATGTCGCTGGTAAACCTGCCACGTCTAAATGGTTTTGGGTTGGCCACATCTGCCGCTTTTCAAATTATCAATGGCCCAAACTTCATTCGTAGCCCAAACTCTGTTAAAACAATTAACAATTTCAAGAAAACAGTAGTACGATAAAGACCACGCTTCGTTTATTTTCCTGAAACAAAAACACGACTGAAACTCTTCGCAATTTCTCCAACAGCGAAATACAAATTAAGCTAACATTATGCTGTACAACTGTGATAGCTAACACGATTCTTGAAATCGTGACTTAAGTTACCTTGCAGATTGTGATAAAAAAATATAGGTATAACTGTTATAGTGACGTAGTATGGGCAATAAGAAAGTGGGGCGCGGAAATTAGTACAGGCGTGGTGTACGGTCGGATTCATAAGTTATTTACTTACTAGCTGTGCCCCGCTGTTTCACCCGCGTAAGCTTCGATCCGAAAGAGCTCAGTTGATATAAAATAAGCGCCTGTTAAGCCCGCGGTTGCTATAAAAACATATATAATCTCGTTAACTCGTACTTTATAAACGGTTCCGCGGTACTTAAGCTCGGTCATTTTTCTAGTACTAAAGCACTAACCATGGATTGTCCTCAGGGTTCAGTTGTCAGTCCTTATATATGGAATTTGGGTTTTATTATTTCCTCGCGATCCCGCTTCCTTGCGGCTGTTCACTAACTGGTTACGCGAACGATGGCCTACTGCTCATTCAGTCAAGTACCCGAGCTGGACTTGTACTTGAACTTGGCCATTACTTGCCTAAATCTAATATCTCAGTGGGGTGATCGTAACCGCCTAGCGTTTGCGCCGCATAAAACCTATCAACTTCTACTAAAAGGTAATCTGAAATCATTGCCTACTATTAAATTTAATAACGTTCCACAAATTTTTCATTTATTGAACATATAAAAATAGTTGGCGAAAAAGCTAAAATGAACTTTTATGCCCTAACTAGAATACTGCCGTCATAAGGAAAAAAGGCGCATCTAACATTTTTTTTCATGCGAAAAATAATAATATTTTTGTATGCCATTTCTTTTACTGATTTAGAATATGCATGTAACTCAATTTGGAAAAAAGATGTTAGATGCGTCTTTTTTCCTTACGGCGGCAGAATATCCAAAGCAACTTGGGTCTAATTCCTAACTTTAAAAACTATATATGGAGCTACCTACTTAGGATGTATGTGCTACGGTGCACCTGTTTGGGCCGATAGGGCCAGCATAGGGGCGGTACGACGTAAACTGCTTCAAAGCAAACTTTTGGCATTGATATTTTTATGCAAGGCGTATAGAACAGTCAGTACTGAAGTCTTACCCGTACTGGCAGGTGTACTTCCAGTCGATCTTGAAGTACAGCGGCGTGCTTCAATGTACTACTCCGCGAGAGGGGAGGCCATGGACACTAACTTTGTTACACAACGCGACCTTAACAGGATTTCTAGATTATTTAAACTGACGTCTGGGAAGACCTCTTATCCGAATGGCAAAGTAGATGGGATAATTCCATCAAGGGCCGGCACCTCCATCTATTCTTTCCATCCGTTGGCGATCGGCTGGCTAACACATGGCTGGAGGTTGACCACTGCGTTGCCCAATTTCTCACAGGTCATGGCAACTTTAAAAGTAAACTGTATTCTTTTAAACTTGTTCCTTCGCCTTTGTGTCAATGTTCTACATCGAACTGTGAATTTGAACAGTCCGCACATCACATCTTGTGGAAGTGTGTTCTTTGGCAGAATGAACGCAATATTATGTTGGATAGTGTACAAGTTACATCCGGAGTCGTTTATTATACGGACCTTGTAGAAACTAGAACCAATTTTCGTGCGTTCAGGCGCTTTTGCCATACCTATTATTGGAATCAATTGTAACAGCACATACCTACTTAGGACCCATTAACTTAATCAAATTTTATTCCGTGGTGCTTGGCAATCTGGGCTTCTCCCAGTTGCAATAATGTCCCTTTGTGCCGATTAGCCTAGTTCTGTTCTATTTCCTGTTTGTTATGGAGAGAAGTGGAAAAAATATATTTTTTCTTACACCTTCGCTATTCTTTTCTGATTAATTTCGTTGCGGGACCCAAGACAATTGAATGGTTTCTCCAGGACACGTCGAGCTTCATTGCTCGGCGTTTTTCTGGCGGTCTTCACTGTTGATTCTGGCTTTCAGGAATTGCAGTGGGTGGGAAATATGTGGCGGGCTTTGTCCCAAAAAAACACAACAACAACAACATAATGGGAGCAATATGTACGTCCGCGTTTGCTCCCGTTTTCGCAACATTTTTTGTTCCTGCTCTGCTCCTATTGGTCATAGCGGGATGTTTTATAGCCTATGTCCTTTCTCAGGCTCTAGAGTCCAGACTATCTGTGTACCAAATTTCATTACAATCGGTACAGTAGTTTTGGCGTTAAAGCCCGACAGAGAAACAGAGATACTTTGCATTTATAATATTAGTATGGATTTAAATGTTGGTACCCACTGATTGTGAAAATAATTATAAACTAGTGCTTGACCGCAATCCCGCATGATGGTAAGCAGAGATGCAATCGTTGATGGTAAAGCGCACTAGTTTATTAAGACTAATCATTCAAAAAAAACTGAGTGAATAGGAAGGAAGACGGTAGTTGAGCGAGGTGATGCAATGTTAAACCCAACAACACGACTCACGATGTTGTGCCAGAGGGAGATTGATCTGGAGACCCTGCACGACTAAACTTCCGATACAACAACTATTGGCGCATCGTACCCGGCACACATTGCAACACAACTGCTCAGATCCGTCCTCCGTACGGCATCACCAATCATCATGCCGGAACCCGACGAATCGCTTGACGGCAAGACTTTGTCTGTTGGGTGGTAACTTCTGCCAGCAGCCGATGTTATGGCCTACTACCGAGTGCAAAGCTTGGAATGAGCTGTCATGTCAGTAATATTAATGCCTTAGCATTAGTAAGAATGGTAGCGCACTCTACGCACACTTTTTTTTTATAATTATAAACTAGTGCAGAAATGAGGAGATACGCAGAAGAACCAAAGTCACCGACATAGCTTTTCGAGTCGCTAAACTTAAGTGGCAGTGGGCAGGGCACATTGCTCGTAGAACCGATGGCCGATGGGGCGGTAAGGTTCTGAAGTGGCGGCCACGTACTGGAAGACGCAGCGTAGGGAGGCCCCCAACATAGTGGACCGATGACCTGGTGAAGGTCGAGGGAAGCCGATGGATGCGGTCAGCATAAGATCGGTCAGCGTAGAAAGCCTTGCGGGAAGCCTTTGTCCAGCAGTGGACATCTATAGGCTGATAAGATTAACTAGTCTAAGTATTCACGACGAGATGGTTACAGAATCGCACTGCTAAAGAATAAGTAAAATCCTGGTTTTTACATCAGAAACTTTTTAGTAACAATCCCGACGTAAGTTGGTTTCATGTAGATGTATGTTCGCCACCTGAGATTAAAACGATTAGTCCTGATTAGTCCTCTGCCCTAAGCGTTCACTAATAACAGGCAGGATTTTGTGTTACGTTTTATTTTTAAAAGGCCAAGCTATTCTTGTAAAGGCGAGTGCCTTTACAAGAATTTATCTAGTGCACAGTAAACACAGTTGAGTCCGCTATCAATCTAACTGGCTTATATTTTAACCACGGTAAGATCTTTAGTATCGTAGAACAAATGCTGAGTTTTAGCAATATCATTAGTAGGTAATATAAGAAATATTTATCAGTACTTTTTACATGCTTTTTTTTATTAGCTTCACTTCTATGTTTGCTTGCTTGCTTGTTTGTTTGTCCGTCTCTAACTCTTTGGACTACGAGTGAGCGGCTCATTACCTACTGTAAAATGTTCCACCGTTTTCAATACGTTCGTTTTTTTTTGAAAGAATATCGAACTAAAAAGTTAAAATAAATATAGTTTAAAAAATTAAAAAAGCATGCTCTTAAAAAATATCAAACTAAAACGTTAAAAATAATTTTTAAAAAAAGCGTGAGGCGCTTAACATTCAAAAATTATCTCACAAAGCGCCTCACGCGTTTTTTAAAATTATATTTAACTTTTTAGTTTGATATTTTTAAAGTTTTTTTTTTTTTTGCCCTTAAGAAACGTAAGTTTCTGGTTGCAATTGCAGGTTAAATACCTGATTATGCGACAGTGTTGCCCACCGTACCAGCAGCGTATCGGTGATATGATTTGATATTACTGGAACACCTTGAAAGGTTCCCGGAATTCATTTTTCCTTTCTTCATTTTACGAACGGTGCATTTTTCAGGAATATCTTATTCACTATGCCGGTTTACGAGTAACGCGTTGTTACTGAAAAAGACTTAGAAAATGTATAACTCGTTCAGACATATTATTTTTTTAAAGCGTTGAAGCATTATGCGGAGATAGTAGCCTTTTGGCTTCGTATGGGAGTTTCTGGTTTTTATTAAATTTAATTTAGTTTACTTTCATTATCTCCCTGTCAGTCACCATAAATACCTTTTTCTTTCTTTCTTATTGAGAATGAAAATGCATAAGTGCATTTTCATTACATAAAGCCGTGTCACCTACGCTGGTTTTAACGAAACATTCTTGGAGCTGCTGAACATTGAACTAACTTTGCATTGTATAGGATCTTACATAACACACGTGAAGTACAGTACGTATACAGTGCAGTGAACACATGCTGTGTTCACTGTAAAGCTACAATTTACTGAGTACATCCTTCTTTGACTTGAATGTGCTCTGGTGGTTGAGCGTATGTCATGCTTACTCGTAATGTCTCGCTAATGGCGGCTTGTGTGTTGTATCATTAAATTCCCTTCAAAATTGTTGAGTTTTATCGAGCTTATCCAACGTGATGTTTGGACGTCGTCGCCAGTGGGCACTGGTCATCTCTTAGTTACCATGGCTATTTTAATTTCTGAATTGTTTTGTCTCATTTAAACAAGAAAATGAATATCAAAAAGTAATGCTGTTAATTCCGAGAACGACAGCACAAAGGCACACAATTTCTAACCACAACAGAGAATAATCTGATAGATTATTATCACAATACACTGACAGCTTCCCTTTTATACACAGAATATGTAATGAGGTCGTAATATCCAAAATTACAATATATCCTCCTATCTAGGGCTGTCGTAGTTGGACTCCGAAATAACACCAATTAAACAATAAAAACTTTTATGAAATTATATTATAATCTGCCGTTTTTCAAGCCTCATTGTACTTGTGTTTTTATAATTTCCAACACGAAGATATTATCGTGGACGTCCATGGTATCGTGATGAACCGAGAAGTATAAAAATATATGAAGACGCTTTCGAATTTCTTTGCACATGTTTTAATTTGTTATATATTACTAGCTTTCCGCCCGCGGCTTCGCCCGCGTAAATTTCTGTTATATCGCGCTTTTTAGTTTTCCCTCGGGAACATCATATTTTTCCGGGATAAAAGGTAGCCTATGTTCTTTCTCAGGGTCCAAAGATTGTCTGTGCCAAATTTCATCAAAATCGGTTGAGAGATTTAAGCAGGAAAGCGTAACAGACAGACAGACAGACCGACAGACAGACAGAGTGACTTTCGCATTTATAATATTAGTATGGATTTCTACGCAGAAGTTTTGCAAATGTAAATAGTGTACCTCATCATCATCATCATCATTTCAGCCAAAAGACGTCCACTGCTGGACATAGGCCTACCACAGGGATCTCCATGACGACAGGTCCCGCATCCAACGGTTTCCCGCGACCTTCACACAGATCGTCGGTCCAACTTGTCGGGGGCCTACCCACGCTGTGTGCTCCGGTGTGTGGTTGCCACTCGAGAACATCATTCTCCACTTGTCGGCCCCATCAGGCATCGGTCCTACGGGCAATGTCCCGGCCCACTACCACTTAAGTGTTGCAATTCTTCGGGCTATGTCGTTACTCCCATTCTTCTGCGGATCTTTTCATTTCTGATTTGATCACGTCATATTAAGCTTAAATTTGACATCGTTTGGCTTGGCAAATAATGGTCCCCAATGTTACGTATACTCGTATATATCACAAGGCCGAAATCTGACCTCTATACATTACATGCCAAAATGTATTCTTTACCACAACCCACTAAATCTGTTGTTGGATTTGCATAATACGCAGGAATGTTTAGTAAATCATGAAGTATGATCTGTGCAGTTTAAATTCTGCTCTCTGACTTTAAGAGGGGGCTCTAGTAGCGTTTTCTCCATACAAACGTATTCCGCTGTTTTCTTCGTCGATTTTTTTCTACAAATTCACACCTGAATTATACGCGCCCCTATTATTTGATTTTTTCGTAAACTTAATTAATAAAAGAAATATGATGTTTCAAAATCTCGAAAAATAACCCATTTTTACCGCGATGTTCAGACGACTATTACACAAATGTGATAAGTTTTTGACAAAAAGAAAATAATAGAGGCATAGGTATGCTCATTCTCTAAATTTTGATATAAAAATAATTGAGATCTGTAGTGTTTTGAAAAAGAAAACAGCGGAATACGAAACGTCTTTTGGTCAACGTTTTTGTAGGTAAAATCAGCCTGAATTGCAACTGTCCCTTTCGCACTTTACAGGGAAAGGTTGAAAGCGGTGCGACGGCAATAGTTTCTTCAAATACCTATATCTCAAATTCCTCGGCACTAGAGTCCTCTCTTAATATTTCGTCAAATTTTCTTGGTCCTTCTGTATTAGTATTTTTTTCTGCTCTTTCTTACTCGTATCTAGGGCGTAAGTCTCTTTGACACATTGAACGAAACCATACAAAATCATCGAAGGGATTAACTAAGGAATAGACGCGGTTTTGAAGTAAGGAACGTTCAGTGATCAAAGGGAACTAGTGCCCTTCTCATCATACTGTATAATTGGGGGGCAATGTGTGAGGTCGGAATAAAGGGGCTAATGGAAGACATAATAATATCTTAATAGCGATCTCTTACCTGGCATCACCTAAAATGTTTTATGCCTAAAACATTTTGTTGCGACATTTTCACAAAGCTGAGGAAGATATACAAATCAAGTATCTTGACGTAGCTCACGAGGTTGTCGACATGTGAGAGGTGGATTCAGTACCGATAGTCGTGACAGCTGGCTTAATAGCCAAGAGCCTCGACCAACACCTCAGGAGGCTCTCGTGAGGCAGCTGGGTCAAGGGCTTCATTCAGAGAGCGGTACTTCTGGACACGGCTCGCATTGTCAGGAGGTTCCTCTCCCTGGAGCCCTGACCGCCGGTAGCTTGGACACTGTTACCGATACCGGTGGGCTACTATTTTTAATATTTTTAAATGCTTTTTTATGTAGAAATATTTAAAAATGTAAAATAATATGTAAATATGGTTAAATAAAGGAATAATGAGTGAATGTCGTGGTGGCCTAGTGGTTAAAACACCAGCCTCTCAAGTATGAGTGCGCTGGTTCGATTCCAGGTCAGGCAAGTACCAATGTAACTTTTCTAAAGTTATAAGTACTTTCTAAGTATATCTTGACTTGACACCAATGACTGAAGGTGAAGGAAAACATCTTGAGGAAACCTGGACTTTATAAGTCTGAAATCGCCAACCCGCATTGAGCAGGAGTGGTGATTACGCTCAGTCCTTCTCTGTATGAGAGGAGACCTGTGCCCAGCAGTGGGACGATAAAAAAGGTTGATGATGAAAGGAATAATGTGTAAGTAATAACCATTAAAATAAAGTTGTTTAACTAGAAATAACGTTAATTTAAATATAGGTTAGAAGGGATTTGGAGCAGATAGTCTCGCAGTGTAGACATGATGGCGTGTTTTATATATTTTTCAGAACTCAACTTGACCTCACTTTTAACCTCCTTTCGACCCAATTGTAACGTAATAGCAGTAACCTAATTATGTTCTCAAGGCTAACGATAAACAGGGGTTTTACTAAGGTATGGCCGTGTTTTTATAGGTGTAATAACAATAAAATCAACTTATGAATTCTAATCTCTATTCTCAATTAATTAAGAAATATTGAAATACACCAAAAAATTGTTTGTCCTTCATATAATGTACACTTTTTTAAATGAATGAGCCTTTTTAAAGGTTTTGGTATTTTAATTATGTACGCTTTCGCTTTTTCCTAGTTAGTAGTGTGAACTTAAAATACCTATAATACTAACAGCGAAGTGCCTCGCTGCTTAGTATTTTAGGACACCAAAACGGGAATTATAGGTTCACAAAAATAGTACTCTCATTTTATTATATTATTATCTTTTCTCGGTGGTAGGCCATAACATCGGCTGCCGGCAGAGATTACCACCCACCAGACAACGACAAGTCTGGTGAAGCCGTACGGAGGATGGGTCTGAACTGAACAGTTGTGTTGCGATGTGTGCTGGATACGATGCCAAATTTTGTTGTGTCGGGGTTTGGTCGTGGAGGGTCTCCAGATCAATCTCCCTCTGGAGCAGCATCGTGTTGGGTTTAACATTACATCACCTCGCTCGACTGCCGTATTCCTTCCTATTCACTCAATCTTTGAGTGAATAGGAAGGCTCTTAGTATACTACCGCGCTTTACCACTGCTTATCATCAGGCGGGATTGTAGTCAAGCACTAGTTTACAATTATACATTTTAAAAAAAACTACTCACATGTTATATTGTTACGCTTTCACGCTGAACGGATTTGATTAAAATTTGACAAAAGCACCCTAATGTACTACTGTCAATTGGAATCATTTTGAATCATATTGCTAAAATCCATTGCTGTTGATGTTCGAAAAATATCTCTGTCCAACAACGTAAAAAATGTAATGAATGTTGTTGAACTGTCAGAATGAAACCCATTTCTACTGATAGTGTGTTACGTAATTACCCTGCAGGGTTGACCATGACCAGCCGATCGATTCTTTAAAATCTCATCGTTAAAAGTTGGATGATGTGAGCTTCAAGTGCTGTCAATAGTATCAATGGTTTAGCAGAAGTTTAAATTACGAACTCACTCCACATTCTCTTCACCTGAGTTTTCACGGTAAGATAGTCACAGAATTCCACTGCTGGATTTAGTCGTGGGATATCTTTTATATAACCCGCGCAGATAAAGAAAAGATCTGTAAATGGCGTCCGCTCGCATGCGTTCTCACTCACTCTCTATCGCTGTCTATACTCACACAGTGAAGTAAGCGCTGCAAAAAAAACTTTGGTCAGGAATTCAGGATTCGCTTTCCAAGCTACTTTGACGCACTCCGACTTTCGAGTTATCGTTAATTTCGTTACGCTAAAGTCTCTGTTATTTTGTTGTTTTTGTTAATATTGTTGAACACAACAATTGAAAATAACAATAAAAACAAACACAACAACAAACAAGTAAAATGTCAAATTTACGTTGTAAATACCAATATTTACAACGTAAATCAGACATTTTACTATCTTACCATTTGGTTTGTGATTGAACAATGGCATGTTTTGTCAACCGTACCATAAGTATCCGCCGCTATTTTCAGATCTTTCTTTAACTGCGCGGGTTATATCGACCTTCTCACGGGATCAAGACATATACGGATGAAGTCGCGGGGCGCAGCTAATAAGGACTATGTTGCCACTCTTTTGTCTCCCCAATAGACAGTAACTTTAAAAGACAATTATGAGTGCCTTATTTAGACCTAACTTGAAATGTTTTAGACTACATTGTACCGGTCGATCTTTAAGCCAAAATGTTAATGATGAAGTGAACTTATTTTCAACCCACTTCTTCAAGAATAAAATTTCAATTAAACACGGCCATTTTCAGTGCTAAAAAGCTGGAAATGAAAGCTTTAATTATTAGTAATTAATCAAAGTTAAAATATTTTTCTTTCAGGAGTACAAAGAACAGTGAAAAGATCATTAATAATTATCTTTTATTTATAATTACACTGTTAAATTATTAAGGACGCGTTGTTACTTAATAATTTCATATTTTTCCGCAAAGCGAAATGCACGCTATTATATTATTCATAATACATTTATTATGCCAACTGTATAGTTCAATTAAACGAGTAAACACTTAGGTATTTCATTAATTAATACTATGAGTTGAAGAAGATCCGAAATACACTTCATAACCACTACATATTAATAAAATCGGATAACCACTACATATTAATAACATCGGCTACCGGCAGAAGTTACCACCCACCAGACAAAGTCTTGCCGCCAAGCGATTCGTCGTGTTCTGGCATGATGTCTAGTGAAGGTGCACGAAGAACGGGACTTAGCAGTTGTGTTGCAATGTGTGCCGGGTACGATGCGCCAAATGTTGTTCTATCGGGAGTTTGCTCGCGGACGGACTCCAGATCAATCTCCCTCTGCCGCAGCATCGTCGGTCGTGTTGTTGGGTCTAATATTGCATCACCTCGCTCGACTGCCATATTCCTTCCTATTCACTCAATCTTTGAGTGAATAGGCTCTTAATAAACTAGCGCGCTTTACCATCAACGATTGCATCACTGCTTACTATCAGGCGGAATTGCGGTTAAACACTAGTTTACAATTACATGACAGCCTCCGTGGCGTAGCGGTAGCGGACGCGGCCGCTGCGCAAGGTGGCGCGGGTTCGATCCCCGCACAGTGCAAATATTTGTATGCATGAATATGAATATTTGCACTGGTCTGATCGTGCCTTGGAAAGCACGTTAGGCCGTTGGTCCCGGTTGCCATACGAACATCTAGTGGCAGTCGTTACGGGTTGTTGGAGCCCTCAAAAGTCCACCAATTGGTCTAACTTCAATGCTTCGACGTCGCCTTCGGATTGTGGAGGTCAGACGGCAGTCGCTTCACGGAAAATGTCGAAGTTTAGCCATATCAGCAGTTGGACTGGTAAAGCGGACCCCAGACTCCAAAGCTGAAAAGGCTTCGGATGCGACTGGGATTAACGCTGGGATAATGATGAATGACTAGTTTACAATTACAGAAAAAAAAATGTTCTTGACCATCACATTGTCATCATGGTGATAATCAATTACTTACAAGTTGTTATAATTTAGGATTCTATATTAAGTTACATAATAACTAGAATATAAAGACTTAGTAACTGACATGTCCGATTCTACTTCTATATTCAACTACTAAACGTACAGCACCAATAGATTCTGAAAGGTAATAAAATAATATTGTCTGTGTAATAAATATTATTAATGTCCCAGCAGCTTTATATGAGGTTTATTTAGCAGAGTTTAATGGCCAATTTCATGGCACAGCCTCCTTAGTATCGAAAAATATTTCACGATCCTCTCTCTACCCTCCTCTGCTTCGAACTTTGAGTTTCAGGATGTCACTTTGGATACCTTTTAGTTTAAAAGAAATACAGAATCTTTCAAGTTTTATTCCATTTGGGAGATCATATAATTTTAATGAAACGGCCTTATTAGGGGTCGCGAACACGCGACCCACCCGAGAATAAAACACTTACTTAGAGGAACGAATTTAATAAGTCCGTAAAAATAGCTTTTTTCTTCTTGTTCAAGCAAAATTTTCCTGTTAGAACTTTCGTGTCATTATTATTAATGTTTTATCTTCATTGAGATACTTTTTCGAAACGACCATTTTATTAACATTTTAACCGATAACAGTGTATGGCGTTCCTAGTGCTGGACCACAGGCCTCTGTTTAAGAGAGAGTGGTGCTTAAACCACCGCGCGGGCCCAATGCGGGTTGATTTAGAACACTTGTCTTCAATTTCTGATTCAAAGACGTGCTGGTTTCCTTGCGAGGTTTCCTTTCACCGTTTTGAGAGCAGTGATGATGAAATAAATACACAAAAGTGATATGCATGCCTGGGTTCGAATTCGCGACCTACGACACGATGGCCCTGCATTGCAACTTAGCCACTGCTCAATGTTGTTAAGTCATGGCGACATCCACATCTATTCAGATGCCACGATTAAGGTACCTTCTTTCAATTCTAGACCAGCAGATGAATTCATCATCATCCCAGCGTTAATCCCAGTCGCATCCGAAGCCTTTTCAGCTTTTGAGTCTGGGGTCTGCTTTACCAGTCCAACTGCTGATATGGCTAAACTTCGACATTTTCCGTGAAGCGACTGCCGTCTGACCTCCGCAATCCGAAGGTGACATCGAAGCATTGCAGTTAGACCAATTGTTGGACTTTTGAGGGCTCCAACAACCCGTAACGACTGCCACTAGATGTTCGTATGGCAACCGGGACCAACGGCTTAACGTGCATTCCGAGGCACGACCAGACCCATGCAAATATTCACATTCATGCATACAAATATTTGCACTGTTCGGGGATCGAACCCGCGCCTCCTTGCGCAGCGGCCGCATCCGCTACCGCTACGCCACGGAAGCTGTCTAAACCTAGACCAGCAGATGAATTCTGTAAAGTTAATTGAAGTGAGCTAACAATAGTTTCAATCACTAGCATTAATTGGAAAGTAAAAGGAAATTATTTGAATGTGTTATTACGCAAGCAACTGCGTATCTACCATATTTACTCATAAAATCGAGTTCCAGATCACATCATAACCACGTATTTTATCCCAGCTTTTAAACTACATGCCCGAGCCACCAGAAGACTCCTTTCAATATTTCATTTCAGGCCATTCAGAGAGCGATAAGTAACGGAAACCGTCGTTATGTACGAGATACGAAATAGGCTTCATTTTGTTACACAAAACATTATGCTTTTGACGACCGTTTCGTCACTTTTATCGCCTTTTTGAGTACTACGCTACGAGGTAATGGCGTAACACACTATCAGTAGCAATGGGTTTCGTTTTGACAGATAAACAACATTCATTGCGTTATTTACGTTTTTGAACAGACACATATTTCAAACATAACACCGCCTTCAATTTTTGGGAGTTGAGATAGGTATTTTCAAACTTTGGGCGGTTCATTGAATTTAAAGCGTGCCAGAACCCAGGACACCGGCGCAGCTTCTAATGTTATACAAAGCGCAGGTCCGTTCGTATGTGGAGTACTGTAACCACATTTGTACTTTACCTTAAACCTGTGCTAGAAGACGCGGGGTCTCCCTCTGGCGCAGCATCGTTGCTCGTGTTGTTGGGTTTAACATTGCACCACCTCGGTCAACTGCCGTCTTCCTTCCTATTCACTAAGATTTTTTAAGTGAATGGGCTTAATAAACTAGCGCGCTTTACCATCAACGATTGCATCACTGCTTACCATCAGGCGGGATTGCTGTCAAAATATAATGATGTAGGAGTGTGCTTATAAAGAAAATTTTACTTTTATCTAGGAAAGCATACGAGTATAAGTGGTGTTGAGTATGTATGGTTTGGCGTGAGAGTATGTGTGTATTTTAGTTAATGGCATTGACTATCTTCCCATCGTTATCTATAAACGTATTCGGTTGCTATATGTCATTCTGTGATTCATTACGCTTCCATTCCTGACCTTTCATAAAACAGTTCCTATCCATCCATGTATAAAATGTTCTAATAGCGCCATATGCCATAAATGTTTCTGTGCCATAACTCCGTGTTCTCAAGTTAATTAATGTTCGTGCAAATTTTAATGCCATGTAAGCTAGTAATTATTACGCTCCTGATCTGAACGTTTTTGCAACACATTTTCAATATCATATTCATGTAAAACACGCAATTCATTCTCAACATTAATGTGGTAAACTTATTATAATATAACAAAGCAAAGCAAAAAACAAAGCAAAGCTAAGAAACTTAGGTGTGCCGGGTGATCTAATTGATATGTTGAGTTTCTGGTACAACAGCCAACGAAATGCTGTAAAGTGGGGTAATGTATATTCTGATGAATACTCTTTAGAGTGCGGTGTTAGGCAGGGGGGTCTTACTTCTCCTCGATTGTTTAATATATATATAAACCAGTTAGTTGAGGAGCTTAGCAGTACACATGTCGGCTGCCACATTGATAATATTTGTGTGAATAATCTTAGTTATGCAGACGATATGGTGCTGCTGAGCCCCTCAATTGGTGGTCTTAGAAAGCTGTTAAGATTATGTGAAACCTATGCACTTGAGCATGGCCTGGAGTATAATGTGAGTAAGAGTGAGTACATGCTATTTAAATGCAAAAGTAATTCCTTTAACGTCGAACCATCCTCTTTCACACCACTTTTGCTCAATGGAATGCCTCTAGGTCGAGTTACAAGATTTAAATATTTAGGACACGTGATGACAGAAAATGCTAGTGACGAGGAGGATATTGAGAGGGAGCGCAGGGCGCTGTCGGTTCGTGGTAATATGCTGGCACATAGGTTCGCTGGGTGTACGGCGCCTGTCAAAATTACGCTGTTTAAAGCGTATTGTCAGGCGTTTTACACCTGTGGCTTGTGGGCCAGCTTTACACAGAGGGCCTATAGCGCCTTGCGTGTCCTTTATAACAACATTTTCAGGTCACTGTTCCGCCTCCCCCGATATTGTAGTGCATCTGGAATGTTTGCCGACGCGAGCGTTGACGGCTTTCACGCGTTGATGAGGAAGAAAGTGGCGTCGGTTGTAAGGCGGGTTCGGGGGAGTCGAAACGGTGCCCTTAAATGGATAGGAGAGAGAACTGACACTGTTCTTCTGAAGAGGTTCACTGAACTTCATATTCGGGGGTCTGAAAAGCCCTTTTTGTAATGTCTAGTGATGTGCACATTTTATTAATTATTATTTTTTTATTATTTATTTTTTATTATTTACTAGCTTTCGCCCGCGGCTCCGCCCGCGTGGACTAATATTTTTCGTATCCCACGGGAACTGCATATTTTTCCGGGATAAAAAGTAGCTTATGTGTTATTCCAGACTATTATCTACCCCTGTGCCAAATTTCAACCAAATCCATTCAGTAGTTTTTACGTGAAAGAGTAACAAACATCCATACATCCATACTTACAAACTTTTGCCTTTATAATATTAGTAGGATTATTAGTTTTATTATTTATTATTAGTTATTATTTTTTATTATGGACTTTTGTTTTGTCTGAAAATAAACGATTATTATTATTATAACGGCCGTAATTAAATGTGAATCTATTACTTTTACTTTAGTTTTAATTTATTTTAGTTTAGCGATATTTTAGTCAATACCGGCCAGACCTGAATAGCTAATTTATTCACTTTACGCTGTTTTTGCAGCACTTGTTGAGTGACATGTCCTAAATAAATGTAGAATAGAATACTTACTCTTTATTATGTACACCAATATATATTACAAAACATAAATATCAAGATTTTACAGAGTGGGCGGCCCATTTTTAGGGTTCTGTACCTAAAAGGTAAAACGGAACCCTATTCATGAGACTTCGCTAACCATATCACTAAATATGCTCTCTATTGTTACAGCGCCAGTCGCACTTGCCAGGCGGAGGGCGCGGCCGAGCAAGACTCGTCGCAGCCCGTCGACCTGCCCCGCACTCGAGATGGAGAGATTGACTACGATGGTAAGTACCACACATCATCATCATCATCATTTCAGCCGTAAGACGTCCACTGCCTTACATAGGCCTCTCCCAAATATCTTCACGGCGATCAGTCCTGCGCCTCCCGCATCCAGCGATTTCCCGCGGCCTTCACCAAGTCGTCTCTACTCAACTAGTGCTTGACTGCAATCCCGCCTGATGGTAAGCAGTGATGCAATCGTTGATGGTAAAGCGCACTAGTTTATTAAGCCTATTCACTTTAAAAACTTAGGAATAGTAAGGATGACGACAGTTGAGCGAGGTGATGCAATGTTAAACCCAACAACACGACCAACGATGCTGCACCAGAGGGAGATTCATCTGGAGACTCTCCACGATCAAACCTCCGACACAACAACATTTGGCGCATCGTTCCCGGCACATCACAACACAACTGCTCAGACCCGTCTTCCGTACGGCTTCACCAGACATCATGCCGGAACTCGTGTTCCGGCATGATGTCTGGTGGGCGGTAACTTCTGCCGGCAGCCGATGTTATGGCCTACCATCGAGGTGCTTACTTACCCACGCGACGTCTTCGGAAGTACCACACAATCAAAATTAAAAGATATCAAATTAGGCTGTAAATCACCACTTTTTTAATGTTAAATTACGTAAGGCAGCCCCCCAAAACGCCTATACTTCACCACTTCATAAAGCGTAGGTAGGTAAGCTAAGAATTAGTGGCTCAACAAACTCCTAAGCAACAATACTCCAGCCGGTTTATTCTGTGTTCCTCTCACCATGAAACCTTAGTAAAGTGAGCGGGGAGCGAGCTGGTCACTAATGCTAGGAAATGACTCTATTGACAGAACACTCTCGTTCAGCTGTATCGGTGGTACCACCCACCAGACAAACTTTTGCCGCCAAACGATTCGTCGTGTTCCAGAATGATGTCTGAGGAAACCGTACGGAGGACGGGTGTGAGCAGTTGTGTTGTGATGTGTGCCTGTACGATGCGCCAAATGTTGTTGTGTCGGGAGTTTGGTCATTGAGGGACTCCAGATCAATCTCCCTCTGGCGCAGCATCATTGGTCGTGTTATTGGGTTTAACATTGCGTCACCTCGCTCAACTGCAGTCTTCCTTCTTATTCACACAGTTTTTTTTTTTGTGACTAGGCTCTTAATAATATAGCGCGCTTAACCATCAACGATTGCATCACTGCTTACCATCAGGTAGGATTGCGGTCAAACACGAGTTTATAATCATAAAAAAATCGAGGTCGAAGAATCGCTTAATTTGTCTAAGCGTCGGCTGCCTATCTGACCCAGAACGGCCAAACAGCAAGCTAAATAATATAGGCCAAATTATCGACTGTAATCCCTATGACAAGGTGAAAATGATACTTCTCGAAGCTGGCGTCTTCTTGGACGTTGCGCAGCTAACGAAACATATACATGGTGAAAGAAGACAAATTTATACGCTAGGGCATCTAGAATCTTGTGCCCAGTATCTTATCGGTTTAATTAAAAAAATAAAAACGAAGTTTTGCTTTAGTTAGGGAAAGAGTATCAATGGGGTTGATACCGAATTACTATCTAGAATCACAGCGCATGAGCAGCACAGCACAGAGCTGATGCGTATAAGTAAAGAGTATTGATATGTGACTACACTAAGCAAAATTATTCAAAAGCGATTTTTTCGTCAATTAATAATTGCAACTTTGAGACAAGACCTCTTTCATGATAGGATTGCTTCCATAAATCTGTATTTGTAACAACGTAAAATTTCAATATTTAAGTAGATGAAAATCGCCTTTTCATCGATGCTACATAAATCTGTATTTTTATCATTCAGTGGCATGAGGTAATAAGATTTTCTGGTGTATGCTCCTTTGAAGCTTTGTGTCGGTTATATTATAACATCCATGAGTGAATATACTTAAGTAGGACATCCGGCGAAACCTGAGAACTTAGCCTTCCACCTTGAAGGGTAATATTTTTATCACGATGAGGTACATGTATTTTTATAAACCACATTTAAGTATTGTCCATTCATAAATGTATTCAAGATCTAGGTCGAACTGCAAGATTAGTAACAAAGGCGTGCACTAACTGGGCAAGTACGCTCAATCGGTGTGCTTCTCTCCTCCAAAAACCATTTCAGACACCAATCTACATGGTTATTGGTCATTATGGTCACCGCATGTTCCGACCAATATGATGTCTGGAATTTATAGGGACTGCGGCGGAACAAGTGAGGTAGACCAAAGAAGTGCTGGCTTGACGTTGTGAGAGATGACAACCGTGCCACAATCTCACACCACGGGATGCCAAAGATCGTGCGAAATGGAGGAGTAATTGTAGGAAAGCGAACCCTGGGCTCCAACGCGAAAACCGCAGATGCAACCGGGATTATACGCTGAGATGATGATGATGATGTGACCTCTGAATTTGATCAGCCTTTTTTCCCAGAGATACATCATCTAGGTTGAAAAATATAATTCCCGTGTGGGTCTTTGTATGTAGAAAAGTGACAGGATTAAAATCATTTATCATTAATGTTTCGCGCTGGGAAGAAGAAGTGGCAAACTCCAGTAGATGGATTTTCAACTCCCTTTTTTTTTTGACGCTGTGGGAATGCCTTTACGCACCGTACCCCGAAGGGCGTGTGTGGGACTCGCCCAGCCGAAGCCGGGAATACCCACTAAACCCACAGCGACACTCCGGCATCGCCATAGTGGCGGGGGAGTGGGAAACTAGCGCAGCCTGAGCTACCTCTCCCCCGCCGGCGAAACCCGCCTAGTAAGGCGGGCCCTCAATTGCCCCTCCTGGGGAGGGGCCGTGGCTCCCGCGTGATGAGCGATGTAAGGCGGGCGTTGGCCTCACGCCCGCCGCTCACCTCAGGGAGGGAGAAAGCGGGCGAAATCCCGCCTTCTCCTGCCCCTACGCTGCCTGCGGAGCGCCGGAGCGAGGGGATCCTCCTCCCGCTCGCGTTCCGCGGCCTCCTTCTGCGACATCACGACTTCGTAGAAGGAGGCCATCTCCACCCAAGCCTCCTCGCTCCCCACCATCGCTCTGTCGATGGCGGGCAGCGAGAGGTCCCCTCCAACCGCCGTGACAAGATCGCGGCGCGGCATGGCCCACGACGGGCACACCGCGAGGGTGTGTTCCGCCGCGTCCTCCGCCGCGCCACAACCATGGCACGACGGTGTCTCCTCTCGTCCTATCCGGTGCAGGTACCTGCCGAAGCAGCCGTGACCGGAGAGTACCTGCACTAGACGGAAGGAGAGGTATCCGTGACGCCTGTCGAGCCAGTCCCTCAGGACCGGCCCGACGGCGTCGAGGGTACGGCGGTCGAACACCGCGGAGGCGAGGTCCCGTGTCCAATGCTGGACGATGGCGTCCCTCGCCTCCCGGCGGACGGCTTCCCTCACTTCTGGGGCCGGACGCTCGCCCAGCGCCCTGCGCCCCGCCGTCCACTCGTACACTCTGGCGAGCACCCACGCCTCGAGCTCCCAAGGCGGGGTGCCCGCCAGAGCGCACGCCGCTGCGAAGCCCACCGTGCGGTAGGCCCGCGATGCCCGCTGGGCGATGGCCCTTTGGGGCGTCCGAAGGGCGGTGAGGTTCTCCCTCCTATTGATGGAGTCCGCCCAAATAGGGGCCCCATAAAGGGCCATACTCCGCAGTATGCCGGCGTATAGACGCCGGCACCGCATGCTGGGCCCCCCAGGTTTGGCATCAGCCACGAGAGGGCTCCCGCAGCCTTCAGCAGGCGCGTCGACAGCCCGCTGAAATGCGGGCCGAAGCGCCACCTGCTGTCCAACGTGAGGCCCAGATACTTCATCTGGGCCTCGACCCCGATCCTGACGCCCTCCACAAAAATGTGGGCGTCAGGTGGGGGGCGCTGCCGGGGGCCGTGAAAGAACACGGCCTCCGTTTTGTGCAGCGCCACCCTCAAGCCCAGGCGGCGGATCCTTCCCGCCACTAAGGATCCGCCCGCCGACGCTAAACTGGCCGCCTCCCGGAAGGTGCTCCCGCGGGAAGTGAGGAGAGTGTCATCTGCATAGCAGATGACACTCGTGCCTCGAAGGAGGGTTCCCCGCAGGAGCCAGTCATAACCGACGTTCCACAGAAGAGGCCCTAAAACAGACCCCTGCGGAACGCCGGCTCCAACAGCGTATCGCCGGAGCTGGCCAGTCCCGTCTACGAGGAGGACAGCACGGTCCTCCAAGTAGCTGGCCAGGAGGCCCCGTAAATACAGGGGCACTCCGTGGTACCGGAGCGCTTCCAGGATGGTGGAGTGGGGGATGGAATTGAAGGCGTTGGCAATGTCGAATGACACAGCCAACACTCCATCCCCCACTCGCACCGCCTCTGTTACCTGGCCCTTTAGACGGGCCAGGGCGTCTACTGTCGAACGACCAGCTCGAAATCCGAACTGGGCGTCCGACTGGTCCGGTCCCACGCTCCGCAGATGCCGCTTGAGACGGCCGGCGATAATCCCCTCCGAACATTTTACCAACCTCATCGAGCAAAACGATGGGCCGATAAGCCGAGGGGGAGTCCGCCGGCCGCCCTTCCTTCCGGAGGAGGCACAGTTGGCCATCCCGCCATGGTTTCGGGAGCCTCCCCGACGCGAAGCACGCGCTGAAGAGGTCCCGGAACCTGCTCTCCATTTCGGTGGCCGCGATGGCCACCACCCGTGCGGGGACCCCGTCCGGGCCGGGAGCCGTCTTTTTGCCAAATTCTTCCTCTGAAACCGGAGGAGGAGGAGCTTCCTCCTCCGGTAGAGCCGCTCCCCTTGACGGGATTTTCAACTCCCCTACTACAACTTGATACTTACTACTTACTTACTTACTTTTACTTGATTAGTCATGGTACCCGTCGTAAGGGGAGTATCCACCCTTACGTTCTTGACACCACTACGATCGGAACGAAGAGTTTTGCCTCGTCTTTTACACCGCGTACATCGAGGGACTGGAACAAATTGCCAGCGGCGATGCTTCCGTCTGACTACAATTTAAGTGTCTTCAAGGCTAGAGTAAATAGACTCTTAAGAAACTAGCGCGCTTTACCATCAAAGATTGCATCACTGCTTACCGTCAAGTGGGATTGCAGTCAAGCACTAGTTTATAATTATAAAAAAAAAACTGTTTCATTAGTTTCTTGTGTCTTTCACTGTCAACTCAAAATCAATAGCAATAGTCATAACAGCCCAGCTATGGTCCTGCCTATACGCACGAACATCAAACTCTTTCAAAGTAAACAATATGACACAATAAGGTATTCCCTTACGATTGTTGGAAAAGGAATATCCTTTGACACACGCTTGTGCAGTGACTTCGTGGGGCTTCGCGAGATTAGCATACAATGTGAAGATGAGGCTTACTGGCGATATTGTCGTACGTTTACGCACTCGAATGCAAACCCTTATATGTCCACTTAATTAGGTCTTACGGCCAATTTTTGGTCGGTAGGTAAACTCAGCCAATTGTTAAAAAAGTAACTAATGGATAAAATTTCGCAAAATGTGCTTTTTGATCAATTGTTAGTGCAATTAATTACCTTTTTTTATTTCAACTGCGTATGTGAGTTCAAAATCAAGTCATTTATTTCAAATCTATACTAATCTATATCTATACTCTATACCAATATATAAAGCTGAAGAGTTTGTTTGTATGTTTGTTTGTTCGCGCTAATCTCGGGAACTACTGGTTCGATTTGAAAAATTATTTTTGCGTTGGATAGCCCATTAATCCAGGAAGGCTTTAGGCTATATAACACGCTGCGACTAATAGGAGCGGAGCATAACTAAACCACGCGAACGAAGTCGTTGGCGGCCGCTAGTGTTAACATAAAGGGCACCTTTCTCCTTGCCTAGACGTCGATAAAAATCTTTGATAATGAATTTGTATTACATCCATCTACATACATAGATATGCCAGCTTCCACTCAATATTTACACGAGTATTTTCTAAATGAACAAACAGCTGTGCTATTGAGGAGTTAGTGGCGACACCTTTTCCAGTGAAAGCATTAGAAAGCGGTGAAGAACGGGCGTTTTTAGGGACTGTCTTTTGTAATTTAGACATTCGGATGATGAGGCTGATGCTCAGGCTTATTTATAATTACTTTAGATTTTGCTTTTTCTGCGAATATATGAGTTTCGATTTTCATGTAGCCATGATTTCTAAAGTCGTGGTGGCCTAGTGGTTAAAACACCATCCTCTCAAGTATAAGTGTGTGGGTTCAATTCCAGGTCAGGCAAGTACCAATGTAACTTTTCTAAGTCATATGTACTTTCTAAGTGTGGCTTGGACACCAATGACTGATTAAAAGGTGAAGGAATCTTGAGGAAACCTGGACTTCAAGTCTGAAATCGTCAACCCGCATGAAACAAGCGTGGTGATTACTTACGCTCAAGCCTTCTCTGTATGAGAGGAGACCTGTGCCCAGCAGTGGGACGATAAAAGGTTGATGATGATGATTTTTAGGTCTAACTGCAATGCTTCTATATCACTTTCGAGTTGTGGAGGTCAGAGTCAGGCAGGTCCGGGGTAAAGCGAACCCCAGACTCCAAAGCTGAAAAAGCTTCGGATGCGACTGGGAGTAACGCTGAGATTTTGATGATTTTTATTGTAACGTTACTTCATCGCTCTTGAGGCTTTACAGTCCAGCTCAGGTATACCCTGGGCTGGACTGTTAAATATGTTTATTTACAACACTATACCTACCCTATTATGTATGTGCGTACTATTGTACCCATATACATAATCCTTAATATGTATGTGGGTCCTATTGTACCTACATTCATTGTAGGATAGGGCAAAATATTCATTTCATGTTCGGTATTGGGCAGGTTTATCGAACATTCGTATTCGGTCGGTTATTCGGAAAAACTGCGGAATATTATACCGAATAATATTGTATTAATATAAAAGTTGATACTAAATCTAAGTATATAACGTTACACATATCACGTGTGTCTTATCATTTATTCTGTCTATGTGAAGAGATACATAGCAGGTAATGATGTAAGAAAGCAACGAGATGGGTAATTAAATAAGATTGAAGCAAACATTATGTATACAATATGTAAAGAAAACCTTGTCCGATCCGTGAAGGTATTGTTAGATATCGATAACTGATTCTACTAATGCCCATAAAGCCGGGCTAAACTTAAAAAAATCCCCCTAATAAAATAAATATTATTTCGCAAAAAGAGGTAACTTAATTTATGTGCGGTAGGCAATCCATATGCTGGCAACGTGATGCAGGGCACGCGGCACTTGGTAGCATCGCTTATAATAATACCGTCAAAGGGGTGTTACCACTTTTTAAAAATTAGCAAATTTCGGGGAAATTGGAATTCATTCGCGGGAAAAAAGATTTTCTTAAAGATCTTAGTATTGTTACTATGATGATTACGTAAAATTTTATATTATATTTGGTCATGCGTTTACCTAACTTTTACTATCCTTATGGGTCGGATTTCTTCACATATTGTATATTTACTTATAACATTACACACTGGCCATATTTAGAATCATCAGCAATATAAAGTATGTGGAGGCATGAGGAACAGAATGTAAAATTCACTCATCCTCCATAGAAAATGGAGGATCCTCCGACCAGACGGGTGTTATGACTGGCGTTATCACTTGCCCAATGGTTGCAATTTTTAAGTTGTATGTATGCTAGTTGTTGCACGACAAACTCTGATTGCGAGATGTAGAATTCGTGTGACGTCAGTATGACGCGTTGTTCCATGTGGCGTTTGTAGGTACCGCTACAAAGTACATAAAACAAGGCACATATTAAGACTTATGTATAAGAATATTAAGGATATTTAACTGGTAGTGTGCTCCGTTCGACGGCTCGATGAAGAACCCCACCAAAGATTGGGCTAACGTATTTATAGACAGTAATAATAATAGATTACCCTCATCGAGCCGTTATTATAGTCTATATGTACGAGTCTGCCATCGTACATGACACGCGCATATTAGCTACATACATAGATCAGCACTATTCCGTCGCATTGCACAAATTATAGCGTCAGGCAATAGTACACGATCAGCCTTCAAAGGTTGCACTCATTTACACATTCATACCTATATTAGTTACGAGTTAGTTAAATATTCAATAAATCATCATATTTGGCTATCCTTGACTATTATTGAAGTTAATAACCAAGGTGTGTGCGAATCATTCAGCAGCGCATACATCTTTATGGTCCTTCGAGCCGGGTCTAACCACCCGAGTGGATCAAATACTATACAATCGAATCTAACATCGGAATCAACTAAACTTAAACAATCCACATTACAATACTTTACTTAGACTTGTGTAAGATATAAAACGCGCGCGCTGTTTTGAATTTGCGCCACCAAATCCTGCTGAATATTCCGTTCGGTAAACTATTAATCAATAATTCACATTCTACAGATTATTCATATTCGGTGAAAGCTCCTATTCGGCCTGTCACTAATGCATACATTGACAGTTACTCGATCTAAACCCATAAAATTCGATCCGAGCCAGAAAACCTCTCCCGCTCTCCCTGGCACAATTCCAACAGTTACAGAAGCATGTGTACTGAAGGACTCAACATACATATATATTATAAGCTGAACATCCTACTAGGCTACTCGTTTGTAAAAAATATTAGGTTTATTGATCTGGTGCCTTAGGTCCGTATTCCAGAAGGAAACTCAAGCATTGATCTCTGCTTAAGCATTACTTAAAACTAGTTTCAACCAATCAAACGGCTTGAAACGAGACTTAAGTGGAGTTTGAGTTTTGAGTGACGTTCTGTAATACGTGCCTTAGTCTACATTAGGATGGGAATAAGGCAAAGATTTTTGGAACATAGTTCTTTAAAGGAGCTTGCCGTAAGAGAACTAATTTGGAGAAATAGTCACATAGTAAGAAAAAGGGATCATGAAGCCTCTAAGCTACGCCCATGGTTACCGGCCGTAATAGCTTAAGCTTACCCGGTGGACGTAGTATACTACTTTAATATTTAATAGATATTAGTGTCCCACTGGGCAGGGGCCTCCAGGTGTCCTGAACTGCCAAGGACCAATCTTTATAAAAGGAATCCAGCTTATCCCGCCATATCCGTTTGGGCTTGGAAAGCATGCCTTTAAAGTCCTGTCGGGTAATTGCGTAAGACACTGATGAAGGCCAGCCCGCGCCGCAGCTGAGCCAGTAAATATAATGTCCCAACTATGACCTCTGAGTTTGTTTCGGCGTTTCTTCTAAGAGCTAGTACTAGGAAACGTCGTGGTCATCAAACCATTAAGAACCTTTTCAATCCAGACGTCCCTTGCTGTCCTCTCTAGCGACGCCCTAAGCCGAGGCTCGTACTCCACAGGGGGTGCCCTAAATGCGTAGTCGCTCCTTAGTTTTTGTTTAGTTTTTAAGTGCCACTGGCTGGAGGTTTTAATTGTAATTACAGGATAGTCCGGTTAAGTAGTCACGGCCTGTAATGGTCAACTACGAGATGCCATATAAAAAAAAACACTATCAGTAGCAAAGAGTTTCATTTCGACAGTGTGACAACATTCATTGCGTTATTAACTTTGTTGAGCAGACACATTTTTCAAATAAACGGAGCAATGGATTAGCAATACGCTTTAAAATGATTCCAACTGATAGTTATAGGTTATAGTGTGTTACGCAATTAGGGTGCTGGTCCTACACGAGGCCACGCTTAGCATTTTGATATTTTCGACAAAAAATGTCTCGTGAGTTTTAATCCAACCAGCAATTTGTAGATACCAAAAAAACCCACAAATTTTTCTCGCTATAATATAAACATCACATTGAACGCTCCAGAATACAAACTGCGGTAATCAGGAGAGGTGCTTTCATTTCAGCACGAAATTTAAGAGCATTTCGTTCTGTATACCTACGTAATAACCTAAATATCTTTTGCAGCGTTGTATGAAGATGAATCAGACAGCGACCTCGGCTCGATGGAGAACCACGGCTCCGTGGTCACCCATCTCTTATCGCAGGTCAAGATTGGAATGGATCTCACTAAGGTAAAGAAATATTATATTAGTAACACACCCCTCAATGGCTATTATTCCAAAACCCTTTCAATATCTATACTAATGTATAAACCTGTGTAGAGTTTGTTTTTTTGAACGCGCTAATCTCATGAACTACTGGTCCGATTTGAAAAATTCTTTTGGAGTTGGATAGCCCCTTGATCCAGAAAGGCTTTAAGCTATATAACATTACGCTGCGACTAATAGGAGCGGAGCATAACTAACTCCAAGCGAACGAAGTCGCTGGCGGCCGCTAGTCGTTTGATAAAATTCAAGAAGCCGTGCCCTTGGTATTTACAATGTCGACCAAAAGTCCATAGGCAATCTCACAAAGCAATAGTTTGATATTTAGTTTAGCTTACGTTCTTTTAGTTTCAAGGTTTTAGTCATAGACATATATCATTGCCGTCAAGAAGTGATTGTAATTCATACTTTCAACGTTATGATATGAGTCAAGATGACCTAGCGGCAAAGACCTTTAGGTTAGCATATTGAATCTCGAAAGGTGAAATGTCAATTCGAAATGAGTTGTCTTCGGAACCAAATGTTCAACTTTAGTGAAGATATCATGATAAGCAAGGTTGAAGGGAAGAGGCGTGCTGGACGAAAGAGAAAATCGTGGAACATCAGGGAGTGGACCGGCATTACTTCCGTCAAAAACTGTTCCGACTCGCTCTTGACAAGAAGCTGACGGCCAACTATCAGGATTGAAGAGGCACTGGAAGAAGAAGAAGATGATATCAACTAGACAGATGTAACCATCCACTAGTATCCACTCTATATGTATATCGGGACTCATCCGTGGCTCGTTACCATAAAAAATATAAACATACGTACGTATTAAAACCCATTTTTTTCGGTTAAAAATTGTTTCCACCGCCAGACCCGGAATATTTACTTGTAGGTTAAACAAATAGGTACTTATTCCATGCTAGAGTCGCAAGCGATTCGTCGTCTTCCGGTATCATGCCTGGTGAAGCCGTACGTACGGAGGACGGGTCTGAGCAATTGTGTTGCGATGCGTGCCGGGTACGATACGCCAAATGCGCCAAATGTCGGGAGTTAGGTCGTGGAGAGTCTCCAGATCAGTCTCCCTTACGCTGTGGTAATGCATTTACTCACCGTACCCCGACGGGCGTGTATGGGACTCGCCCAGCCGAAGCCGGAATTACCCACTAAACCCACAGCGGCACAACGACATCGCCTGAGTGGCGGGGTCATAGGAAATCGGCACAGCCTGAACAACCAATGCCCCGCCGGCGATTCCCGCCAATAGGCGGGCCCACAATTGTCCCCCCATAAGGAGGGGCTGGACTGGGTACGTCTTCTAGTGCGAGAAGACGCAGCAGCCAAGGGTTTTTTAGCGAGGTGGCCTTCCTCTTAGCCCCACTCGTTTGCCCGGAGGCAAACGGGGCCCCCAGCTCCTCTCAATGAGGAGACCGGGTTGCCCGACGGTGACCCGGAGTTCGGGTCACGTCAGCTACCTGGAGTGGTGGCCGACCCGCCGCACATGTGACCGCCGAAGCGGTCCCCCCTTCTGGTTTTGGTCCGCGCCGGTAAACCGGTAACCCCCATATCTGGGGGCCGTTTCCCTATCCGCCACCTGGGGACGCGTCGGATGGAAGGCCAGAAACTGCGCACGGAAGATCAGTCTCCCCTGGCGCAGCATCTTTAGTCGTGTTGTTGGACTTAACATTGCATCATCCCGCTCAAGTGCCGTCTTTTTTCCATCCTATTCACTCTTATTAAACTATCGCGTTTCACCATCACTGCTTACCATCAGGCGGGATTACGGTCAAGTACTAGTTTATAATTATGAAAAAAAAAACAGGCTAACCCGCGAAGAGCAACGCCGCAGTCGATCGCTAAGCCACTGCGTTAATTGTATCGTCAGTTATGTAGATACAACTAATTAAACGAAATTTGAAAGCAGATTTCCCGTAATAGATTATGCAGTGTATTTGTATGTATATACAACGTGTAACAAAAAGGGTATATACATACCAAGGGCATGGCATCTTTAGATGATATCAAACGATATCGGAAGGGTTTCAACTCAAAATAAAATACTCAAAAAAATGGTACCAAATTTTCGGTTTCGTGTGTTTCTTAAAATCAAATCATAACAAACGTGGCAGCACACTACATACGATAATAACTACTCGTTACCCGTCACGTTACTTGCCAAAATCCGATAAATGTCTTCAATATCTCTGTGCGACTAGTATGATAGACGCCTATCACAGGCGGTGTTTTTCCTCATAGCTTCCTAACATAAAAAGATAGAATTAAAAAACCCTTCCAATATCGTTTGATATCATGTAAAGGTGCCGTACCTTTGTTATGTATATACCCTTTATGTTACACGTTGTAGAAATTGAATCTTCAACCTAAAAAGGTACTTGTAATTCTGATCCGTTTACGTATCTGTTGATTGGATTACAACCCAGTATACATTCAGGGCCAACCATTCATTTTGATGACTGACCCTTATCGTAATTCAAGCATTGTATATACCTATACTTAATCCCCTCTATTTAAAGTGAACTAGTGATTAGCGAATGTTAAACCATACATTGTTAACGTTTGCACATTAACTTGAATCACTTTTATGTCTAAACCACTTATACACTATTGTGTTTATCCATAAACAATTATTAAAGTTAAGTGACGTGAAATGTTAAAAATATATGGTTAAACATTCGCTAATCACTAGTTAAGCAACCTTTATGAATAAATGGGAATGATTTATTTACTAGGTGAGTTTGGCCTTTCCTATCTGAGTAAAATGGTTTCAAACTCAAGAGGTCAAAGTCTGTTTTAAAGTCCAGACAACCTTAGTCAGATTTAATGAAATCCATCTAAAATCGATGTCTGAAAATACCTATCCAGTCAGTCAGAAATCATGTAGCTCAACCCAAAACATAAACGTTTCGACGAACGATACCAAAGAACCCACAGTTGGTAGGGGGAACCCACATTGGGTAGGCCACATAAATTACTCAAACTGCCAGAATATGACAAACTCTAACAGAGAAAATTGTATGGGTAATCTATACTTAATATATAAAGCTGAAGAGTTTGTTTGTTTGAACGCGCTAATCTCAGAAACTACTGGTCCGATTTGAAAAATTATTTTTGCGTTGGATAGCCCATTAATCCAGGAAGGCTTTAGGCTATATAACATCACGCTGCGACCAATAGGAGCGGAGCATAACTAACTCCACACAAACGAAGTAGCTGGCGGTCGCTAGAATGTTATATTTTAATACTGGATTTAGTTTTATGGACTTATTTTTGACGAGACCAGTGGTGGATTTACAAGTTGTAGATCGTAGGTTCGAAACTCGTCAGGCGCTTTACTTTATGTAAATTATTTCATCAGTACTGCCTTCAAAAAGGTGAAGGAAAACACTGTGAGGGAACCGGCATGTCCTAGAGGCAAAAACTTCGTAGAGATTTGACATCTACCAACCCGTACTGGGCCCGCGCGTTACGCCCACTTCCTCTCACCGAGAGGAGGCCTGTGTCCCACGAGTGGGAACATTAAAGGCTAACCAGCCTCTAATGTTAATGTTAGGCTAACCAGCTTCTAATCCATACTAATATTATAAATGCGAAAGTATCTCTGTCTGTCTGTCCGGCTTTCACGCCAAAACTACTGAACCGATTGTAATGAAATTTGGTACACAGATAATCTAAATCCTGAGAAAGGACATATAGGAGCAGAGCAGTAACAAAAAATGTTGCGAAAACGGGAGCGAACGCGGACGTACATATTGCTCCCATTATTTTATCAGGCGCTTATTTAGGTAAATCAACTGAGCCCTTTTTAATTTCTTTCATAACGGACTACGGCTTTGGCAAAACTACTTAATGGATTTTGAGGAAACCTTGCAGTAATGTAGGCATTTATCTTGGCATTCCCACGGAAACGGGAACCAACGCGCGGTATAAACTGATGTCCACGCGGACGAAGTCGCGGGCAACAGCTAGTGTTCCTATATGTATGGAATATGTAGTCATATTTTAATGCTGGGTTTATTATTGTTTACCAGACTGAACGTACTTAAAATTACTTAAAGTGTTACATTTGTTACAGGTTGTGCTACCGACATTCATCTTGGAGAGGCGATCGCTTCTGGAGATGTATGCAGACTCCTTTGCTCATCCGGACCAGTTTGTAAAGTGAGTTATTATTTATTACATCTTTTTCAACTTTATCAACCATAGTACTTTTAGAAAACCTCCGTGGCGTAGCGGTAGCGGTCGCGGCCGCTGCGCAAGGTGGCGCGGGTTCGATCCCCGCACAGTGCAAATATTTGTATGCATGAATATGAATATTTGCATTGGTCTGGTCGTGCCTCGGAAAGCACGTTAAGCCGTTGGTCCCGGTTGCCATACGAACATCTAATGGCAGTCGTTACGGGTTGTTGGAGCCCTCAAAAGTCCAACAATTGGTCTAACTGCAATGCTTCGATGTCGCCTTCGGGTTGTGGAGGTCAGACGGCAGTCGCTTCACGGAAAATGTCGAAGTTTAGCCATATCAGCAGTTGGACTGGTAAAGCGGACCCCAGACTCCAAAGCTGACAAGGCTTCGGATGCGACTGGGATTAACGCTGGGATGATGATGATGAGTACTTTTAGAAAACCCGTACATTGTGCATTTGACAGTGTCATTATAACTGTAAGGATTTTTAGCTATTGCCAAAGGTCGCTTAGAATTTCAGAAATGTGTATTATTTACAAATTAATAAAATTTAATAATGTTAAAATAACAGCTTTTTATAAGACGTATCATCATTCATCATGAGAAGGTATATTTTCGTTTTTAAAAATTTTGTTTGAATGTTGGACCGATTTTGACGGGCTTGTACTGGCCGATCGATGATGTTATAGGGAATAACTCGCACTATTTTTATTTTAGGAAAATAATTAGTCTTAAATTTGGTGCCAGAGTTTATCTAAAACACTTGCCTTGTTATAAGTTTAGTGATTAATATTTTATGTTGTTATGTTCAAACCAGTGGAAATATTTTTTTTTTTTTAATTATAATTACAACATCTTCTTGCAGGATAGTAGACCAACCAACACCTCGCGACCGCATGGTGCAGGTGGTGCGCTGGTACTTGAGTTCGTACCACGCCGGCCGCAAGTCACAGGTCGCCAAGAAACCCTACAATCCCATCCTGGGAGAGGTGTTCAGATGCCATTGGGACATGGATGGGGCGTCCACTGAAAGTAATAGTGCTAATATTGAAAAGGTAAGATTGAAATAGCCCGAAGAATTGCAACACTAAAGTGGCCATGGGCTGGGCACATTGCCCGTAGGACCGATGCCTGATGGGGCCGACGGGTTCTCGAGTGGCGACCACGCACCGGAAGGATCAGCGTGGGTACGCCCCCGACAAGGTGGACCAACGACCTGGTGAAGGTCGCGGGAAACCGCTGGATGCGGAAGGCGCAGGACCGGTCGTCGTGGAGAACCTTGGGGGAGGCCTATGTCCAGTAGTGGACGTCTTTCCGCTGAAATGAAGATGAAGATTGAAATTAGCTTTAAAATTTTCTTTCGTGTTGATAATAGCGCCGTTCCCCTTGCTCACAAACTAAATTTTGAGTTCAGGCTTCCTTTTCTTCCTATTTTATTTTTAAAAAAGTATAGAAGATAAATATTTGTTTAGTAGTATCATCCCGTCATCATCATCATCATCAATCTTTTTATCGTCCCACTGCTGGGCACAGGTCTCCTCTCATACAGAGAAGGATTGAGCGTAATCACTACCCTTGTTCAATGCGGGTTGGCGATTTCAGACTTAAAGTCCAGGTTGCCTCAAGATGTTTCCCTTCACCTTGTAATCAGTCATTGGTGTCCAAGGTATACTTAAAAAGTACATTTAACTTTTCTAAGTTATCTGTGTATACAATATGTAAAGAAAACCCTGTCCGATCCTTGAAGGTATTGTTAGGTATCGTTAACTGATTCTAATAATGCCTACAATGCCGGGGTAAACTTAAAAAAACAATCCCCTAAAAAAAATAAATATTATTTCGAAAAAGCGGTGTGCGGTAGGTAACACGTTAAGCATACATGCGCGGGTGAAGGGAGGCAAGGCAGGCGGCATATGGTCGCATCGCTATTCGCTACGTCACAAATGGTGCTGTCACTTTTTAAAAAATTACCAAATTTTGGGGAAGTTAGAATTAATTCGCGGAAAATTTTCAAAATTCATTAGTATTGTCACTATGATAATTATGTAAAATTTTATATTTCATTTGGTCATATATATCATCATCATCAGCTACTCATCATCTACTCGTCTACTGCTGGACATAGGCCTCCTTCATGGCACGCCAACAAGCTCTATCCTGAGCAGTTCTCCGTCAGCCACTGCCAGCCACCTTTTTGATGTCGTCGCTCCATCTCGCATGCGTATACCTAACATTTATTATCGTTTTGGGTCGGACGGGGTTTTCTTTACATATTGTATTAGTATGATGTTGTATTGTCTATGTATATCTTGGACACCAATGACTGAAGGTGAAGGAAAACATCTTGAGGAAACCTGGACTTTGGGTCTGAAATCTCCAACCCGCATTGAGCAAGCGTGGTGATTACGCTCATTCCTTCTCTGTATGAGAGGAGACCTGTGCGCAACAGTGGGACAATAAAAAAGGTTGATGATGATGATTGTATAAGTTCCTTTAACGCTTGACATAAATTCCTGTTCAGTGAATTCAATTTTGGCATGATTAATAACAAGGCGACTAAGTATATGTCATGTTTAGTCGCTATGTTATTAATCACGTCTACATTGTTTATCGAGTACCTTAAATTGACTACGGAGGACGGGTCTGAGCAGTTGTGTTGCTCTGTGTACCGGGTACGGTGTGCCAAACGTTGTTGTGTCGGGAGTTTGATCGTGAAGGGTCTCCAGATTAATCTCTGGCGGAGCATCGTTAGTCGTGTTGTGTTGGGTTTAACGTTGCATCACCTCGCTCAACTGCAGTCTTTCTTCCTATTCAGTTAGTTTTTTTGAGTGAATACGCTCTTAATAAACTATCGCGCTTTACCATCAACGATTGCATCACTGCTTACTATCAGGCGGGATTGCGGTCGAGCACTAGTTTATAATATAAGAAAAAAGTCTAAACTAATATATAGCTTCTTCCTTTCCGTCCAAAAATGTAAACAAATATTAATGCCCGTCAACACTGTTAATGATAAGATAGCTCTTGTGGTACCGGGCTTAGTAGAATACCAACCCATATCCTCCCGTGAGTGTCAAGAGAGGCGACTAAGGGAACTCTCACCAGGGAAGCGGACAGCAGCGCTTCTCCTATAGAATATCAAATTACTGCGATCCACAACCCGCAGGACAAGCGTGAGGATTGTGCCCCCCCAGGGGCGTGCACAGAGATTTTGTGTAGGGTATGCATACATACACTACCGAAATCTCTATGCTTACCTTTATATGGTAATTATCGGATATTCCGAATTAAAAAAAATATTAGGGTATGCAGTGCTTATATGCCTATATGGAGCGCACGCGCCTGTGCCCCCCAAATCTTCATATTAATATTCTCGTAATAAATAGTATACTATCTACCTTTCTAAGATTTATAGAGCTCTAGATTCAAAAAAGCTTTATTTCTCTTCACAGCAAGAAGTAGGTGACGGCCCCGTCCCTTGGTGCACACCAGACCAGCTCTCCTTCGTAGCTGAACAAGTATCCCACCACCCCCCAATATCAGCCTTCTACGCGGAACATGTGAACAAACGCATCCAGTTTGAGGCCTGGGTGTGGACTAAAAGCAAGTTCCTAGGCCTGTCCATCGGTGTCCATAACATCGGTAAGGGGACCGTCACGCTCTTGGACACTGGAGAAGAATATACGTTTACATTCCCAAATGGATATGGCAGGTGAGTTTATTTTATTTGTATACTATTCGTGCCCCAGGTGTCACGCGCATAAGTTCCGTTTGAGAATATCGGGATATAATTAGGATTGTATTTAAATACTGTTTCAAAATCAATTTTGCGTAAATTGGAAGGATTTGTGAATCGAAAACACGACTATCCTAAAGCATTTTGAGTTTTTTTTTTTAATAGCATACGTAATTTGTGACACCAATAGATAGATAAAAGCTTTAAAACTAAATAAGTACTATGTGCCAACCGAGTATATTAGTTTTACTTACGTGGTTCTTTTTGGGGATACACTTTAAAACTAAATAAGTATTATGTGCCAAACGAGTATTTTAGTTTTACTTACGTGGTTCTTTTTGGGGATACACTTTAAAACTAAATAAGTATTATGTGCCAACCGAGTATATTAGTTTTACTTACGTGGTTCTTTTTGGGGATACACTTTAAAACTAAATAAGTATTATGTGCCAGCCGAGTATTTTAGTTTTACTTACGTGGTTCTTTTTGGGGATACACTTTAAAACTAAATAATTATTATGTGCCAACCGAGTATATTAGTTTTACTTACATGGTTCTTTTTGGGGATACACTTTAAAACTAAATAAGTATTATGTGCCAACCGAGTATTTTAGTTTTACTTACGTGGTTCTTTTTGGGGATACACTTTAAAACTAAATAAGTATTATGTGCCAACCGAGTATTTTAGTTTTACTTACGTGGTTCTTTTTGGGGATACACTTTAAAACTAAATAAGTATTATGTGCCAACCGAGTATATTAGTTTTACTTACGTGGTTCTTTTTGGGGATACACTTTAGAACTAAATAAGTATTATGTGCCAACCGAGTATATTAGTTTTACTTACGTGGTTCTTTTTGGGGATACACTTTAAAACTAAATAAGTATTATGTGCCAACCGAGTATATTAGTTTTACTTACGTGGTTCTTTTTGGGGATACACTTTAAAACTAAATAAGTAAGGTAACTGGTACAAATAAGGCCTACTTAATTTCAAACACTCAAAATTTGATAAATTATTCGAAGAAGGTGATAAATAAAAGCGTGGACTTCATAAAGCATAAAATTATGTATTTCTGAGTTATTTATCACGTTTTCATGATCATCATCCTTGTACAATTTTTTAATTTATGTGACTAAATATTATACTTCAATTGCTAGTCAAACTTGAAGTCGTATATTAACAAGAAATAAAGAATACTATAAAAAACAACATATCTATTCAACAAATATTAGAAAATAAACATATTTTCCCAAAAATATTATCAAATATTTAAAAATGAATTATTTTTTGTAGGCCTTATTTAAACAAGGTAACAAAATAAGGCCTAAGAAAATACTTAACACCTAGAGCGTAATCTACTTATAAGAAATTTATAAGGAACGTAATATAAAATAGTAGCATAATTTGCTTAGGAACTTTAAACAATATTGAATTTTTCGCAAAAAGCAAATGCTTGAATCCGAATCATTTTTGGAGTCTAGAGGTATTCCTATATCAGAAAATTTTATCATATGGCAAACGAAATCTTTTTCTTGGTCTTTCGTAAATATAGCGTTTCTTCCTAAGCTCTTATGTAAAATACCACTTTTAAAATGATTTCTAATGGTTCTTCTCGGCACGCCATATTGCGCCGAAGCTTTGTATGTCGACAATCGTCCAGAACGTAGGTACATCATTAACTGCCGCTTTCAAGCTTTCATCAGACCACGTAGCCCGTTTTCGAGGAGACATACTGACAGGAATCAATCTGTAAAAAAACACCATAAAGCTAAAATTCAACAGAATTTCTAACAAGGCCTAGGGTTACAAATAAGGCCTATTAAAAAAAATAGGCCTTATTTCGTACCATATACCTCATACATGTTATACGCAATAATTAATTCACATATCCTAAATAATACAAAATAAAGTCATAGTTACCTTTTCGATGAGTGATAATGCAAACCGGGTACATAACTTGAAATAAAACTCAAAAAAATACCGTAACAAAATACGATAGAAATTACGACAAATTAGTAACAAGCAATGAAAACGGCCGTCGTCCACGAACTACCGACGAAAACTGGCGATGTGAGGGTGAGCGGGCCTCTTGTGCACTATTTGCCGAGTTGTGGAGGTGTAGTCTATACATTCGTGCAATATAAATTTGGTGTAAATACCATTAAATGACTTTTTCGCACTATAGGCCTTATTTGTATCAAGTACCTTATTATGTGCCAACCGAGTATTTTACTTTTACTTACGTGGTTCTTTTTGGGGATACACTTTAAAACTAAATAAGTATTATGTGCCAACCGAGTATATTAGTTTTACTTACGTGGCTCTTTTTGGGGATACACTTTAAAACTAAGTATTATGTGCCAACCGAGTATATTAGTTTTACTTACGTGGCTCTTTTTGGGGATACACTTTAAAACTAAATAAGTATTATGTGCCAACCGAGTATATTAGTTTTACTTACGTGGCTCTTTTTGGGGATACACTTTAAAACTAAATAAGTAGGACCGAGACAAAAACAAAATTCTTTGTTTTGTTTTTTTTTTTTTTGTGTTTTTTTGAACTCAGCGCATCCAGATCTATATGATTATCTATAGTGGTGAGGGTTTTGAGCAGCTTCGGGCACATACATACAGACAGACATACAAACATACGCACTTTATATTAATGGATTATGTGCCAACCGAGTATATTAGTTTTACTTACGTGGTTCTTTTTGGGGATACACTTTAAAACTAAATAAGTATTATGTGCCAACCGAGTATTTTAGTTTTACTTACGTGGTTCTTTTTGGGGATACACTTTAAAATTAAATAAGTATTATGTGCCAACCGAGTATATTAGTTTTACTTACGTGGTTCTTTTTGGGGATACACTTTAAAACTAAATAAGTATTATGTGCCAACCGAGTATTTTAGTTTTACTTACGTGGTTCTTTTTGGGGATACACTTTAAAACTAAATAAGTATTATGTGCCAACCGAGTATATTAGTTTTACTTACGTGGTTCTTTTTGGGGATACACTTTAAAACTAAATAAGTATTATGTGCCAACCGAGTATTTTAGTTTTACTTACGTGGTTCTTTTTGGGGATACACTTTAAAACTAAATAAGTATTATGTGCCAACCGAGTATTTTAGTTTTACTTACGTGGTTCTTTTTGGGGATACACTTTAAAACTAAATAAGTATTATGTGCCAACCGAGTATTTTAGTTTTACTTACGTGGTTCTTTTTGGGGATACACTTTAAAATTAAATAAGTATTATGTGCCAACCGAGTATATTAGTTTTACTTACGTGGTTCTTTTTGGGGATACACTTTAAAACTAAATAAGTATTATGTGCCAACCGAGTATTTTAGTTTTACTTACGTGGTTCTTTTTGGGGATACACTTTAAAACTAAATAAGTATTATGTGCCAACCGAGTATATTAGTTTTACTTACGTGGTTCTTTTTGGGGATACACTTTAAAACTAAATAAGTACTATGTGCCAACCGAGTATTTTAGTTTTACTTACGTGGTTCTTTTTGGGGATACACTTTAAAACTAAATAAGTATTATGTGCCAACCGAGTATTTTAGTTTTACTTACGTGGCTCTTTTTGGGGATACACTTTTCGTTTATGTATGTATTTCCTTAAGCTCATCTTCGGTTTGAACGAAAAATCTTGTACCATCGATTTTGGCATTGTCTGACAGAAAATGAATGAATCAATTTCAGGTTTTCATTAAGTAGTTAAATCAAAAGTCATTTTTTTAAGTTACACTGAAAATCGGCACTTTTTTAAAGTCAAAATTACACTAGACAGTAGACAGTCCCCCACAAAACGCCCGCCCTTCGCCACTTCCTAGTGTTTCAGCTGGGGAGAAGAAGTGACGGAACAAACCCTAGCAGCACACCTGTCTCTTCAGTTTCACCAAATATATTAACCACATCACGCGGGGTTACACTTAGGTACTATGCAAAAGGGTTTCAGCATCAGACGGGGATGAATTTAAGGGGAGCATTGTAGCTATAGATATACAAAGTTATTTTTTGTTTATGCGAACCCGAAACACGTGTCCAGGATTTTTAAGTAAAGAATGTTTTAAGTAAACTATGTACAAAATTTCAAAAAGATATCATGAAAAATCACAAAGTTATGAGCTTGTTATCTTACTTGGTTGTCCCAATAAAAATGTGGTCAAGGCACCGCTCTTCCGCTCGCGCCTGTAGCGGCGCGGCGCGGGGAGTGCCTGTCTCACTGTGCTAGTACTATGATCTACCTTCAGCTGTGTTGTGCGCTCGGTAACCACATTGCAACAATTTCTAAATGTGTTTGGGAAAAAATATAACACGGTGCAAAAATGATTGGAATCGATTCAGTTGCTTATTCTGAACAAACTATATTCAGCCCCCTAATCGGCGAACACGTTTGACAGAAATGTGTTCGCCAAATAGGGTGCAGGTTTCGTATAAAGTAAAAATGTACGTTATACAGTATGTTAACTAACAGAGGGCGTTCCCGTTAACCCGAAATAGATACATACATGCTAAAAAAAAATATTTCCATTCGAAATCAAAATGTTTTAATTTTTTTTCAATATGAAAATATTCAATAAAAACTTTTAAATTGACATGTAAAAGAAACACACTGTACACGCGAACTTGAAAGACGGCAACGTCGCAATTTATTTATACATGACGACTACTATTTTGATTTAAAACAGAAGGTTTCAAATTTATTTTCAATTATAATTTTTTTTTTATTCGGATTATTTTATGCTTATTTTTTTATGCTGATATTTTTATTTTAATCTATTAATGATATATAATTATATATTAACGAGTTTAAGGGAACGCCCTCTGTTATTTAACATACTGTATACCTATAGCTTTATTACTTTTTCTTGTATGTTACCTGTTATTTTATGTATCTGTTTGTACGAGTCTTAAGTACTAAAATAAACTAAATTTAATTAATAATTTATAGGTTAATAATAAATTAAATGTTGAATATTAAAATCATTCTTTGGTCGATCCACAGATCAATACTAACAGTCCCCTGGATAGAACTGGGTGGCTCGGTGTGCATAGAGTGCGTCCAAACGGGCCACAAAGCGAACATTGAGTTCCTCACGAAACCGTTCTATGGCGGCAAGAAACATCGAGTTACGTGTGAAATATTCTCCGGAGCGGACAAGAAACCGTACTACACTGCTCAAGGAGAATGGAACTCCAGGATGGATGGAAGGTGGACTGATTCTGGGGTAAGTAACATAAGTCCTCCACACCACATTGCAGACATGGCGGCCCATCTCCTTACACACTGTCTTTCGGCGTCGCTAACAACAAGTTATATTTCTTTTTAGTGATATTGAAGTACAGTATAGTTATTATTATTTTTACTTTTTATTGTATCATACTTTTCATGCATCTTACGAGTCTAAAATCAATGTATATTTGACTTGGGCAATTTAATGGGAGGCACTATTTCTACTGAGTTCCACACTCAGTAGAAATAGTAATCATCATCTCGGCGTTTATCCCGGTAGCATCCGCGGCTTTCGCGTTGGAGCCCAGGGTCCGCTTTCCTGCACATTCTCCTCCATTTCGCGCGATCTTTAGCATCCTGTGGTAAGATCCTTGTTGGCACGCATGTCATCTCTTACAACGTCAAGCCAGCATTTCTTTGGTCTACCCCGCTTGTTCCGGCCCGGCGGAGGCGCCATGGCAAGACATTTGTTACCCACTTAATGTGCCGGTTTTCGTAAGACGTGGCCGTACCAGCGTAGGCGACCCTCCTGCTGTTTGTCTGCTATGACACGGACATGAAGACTGCCCCGGATGCTGGAGTTCCTGATGCGGTCTTTCCGTGTAACTCCACACATCCACCGGAGCATATTCATCTCCGTGACATGCAGCTCCTACTTGTGTCGCTCAAGCATAGGCCACGCCTCACTGCCATACGGAAGGACAGGTCTGATGATGGTCTTATAGACCTGTCCCTTAGCTTAACCGGCATTTTGGGGTCACAAATGACACCCGTTATCTCACGCCATTTTGTCCAAGCTGCGGAAATACGGGCCCTGACGTCGCAATCAATGTCGCCGGACGCATGGAGTACAGATTTAAACTGGTCTGTGCACTCGACCATGTCTCCGCCTATGCGCACAGACATGGAGTGTGCCGTGTTGCTGGCCATGTACATGGTCTTCGCCACATTGAATTTCAGACCTCCGTTCTCGAGCGAGTCCTTCCACGCATTCACACGCCGCACCAACCGTTCCCTGTCCGCATCCGCCAGCGCGATATCGTCAGCAAACATGAGCAACCAGGCAATAGGAATAGGGAATAGTGGCTCCCATTAAATTGCTCAATTGCATTAAATTATTCATTTTTTGACTCCAACAATCAAGTGAAATACATTTCATTGGACTTATCAAAAGTAGTAGTAAATTCGAGACATTTACTAGTAGTCACTACGTTTTTACGAACTTGACGTTTGAATGTTTACTAAAATATAAAAAGTATTCTACATAGAAGGCAGATAACCCAAGCTTAAATGATAAATTTGTTTTGTGACAGCGTTCGGAAGTGCTATTCGAAGTATCGAACATGAAGCCGCGTCGCAAGCGCGTGGCGCCGGTGTCGCGGCAGGCGGCGCACGAGTCGCGGCGCGTGTGGCGTCACGTGACGTGCGCGCTGCGCGCCGCCGACTGTGACGGCGCCACCGCTGCCAAGCGCGCCGTCGAGCAGGCGCAGAGAGACGCCGTCAAGGCACGAGAGGCCAACGGGGACAAGTGGACCACGCTCGTATGTTACTATTTATTTATTTAGTCGCGGTGCGTGTGGGGCAGTTGAAGGCAGCTTGACGATTCGACCCTAAAAACCTGACTTGTCCCCCTAGAAGCGGGATACCCCCATAGCTACAGTGAATAGTCTATTCATAAACTATTGTTCGTTACCATAAATGATCGCATCACTACTTATGTTTAAAAAAAAACTGAATTTTTTACTATAACTTAACAATAATATAAGGATAGAATACAATATGATGCAAAAAACACAGCATAAATAGTTAAAGTTATATCAACGTCTCTAGACTTCTATTCCCGTATCGGCCGAACTAGTAATTCTTACTACAGTAGTTTAAATCTTTTTTCTCCCTCACGTAACGAAATGAGCCTAAACGTGACTTGTCCTTAAATTTTCACTCTTTGAAGTCCGATTCTCGATTTAAAAAAGGAAATTTTTTAATCGATTATTGTCTTTGTTACAGCTGTTCAACCCTAAAGGCGAAGACGGATGGGAGTACTCAACGCCCCTCAGAAAGCGCCTCAGTCCGGCCACCGCAAAGTCAACGCCCCAGCATAAAAACGGAGAAACCGCCGAAAACACGAGATAATCTAATCAATAAACAATCTTGGACAATTTAAATAAGGTAGAAATCCCTTTGTCACATAAAAACGGACCTTGTAGGGTAGGACAATGTTCACAGTGACGCACTGTTCTAACGACACCACTCTTCGGCTATGTTCGAGAATCTTCGATCGGACGAGACAGCAAAATCTCGTTGTCCTTTTCTAATAAAGCCGAATGATAACCGAAGTTTGGCGTCGTATGTTTTAGAAATCGGGAAAGTTGGACCGTTAAGTCACTTTTGCCATAATTTTACGGTTTTGAACGTCGCGCATGCGTTGACATAGATTTTTTAATGATATTTTTTATTAATAATTATTTCCTTGAAAACCTTTTCACTCACTGAGATTCACGCAATGTAATATTTATAAAAATAAAAATTGTAGGGCATTATCATAATGCTAAAGCAGTTTAAAAAAAAAACAGTTTAATATTTGTAGTTGACTATAGGCACTGCTTATTCACATTTGAAACTTATTGTTTATTATAATGTACGGACGACTACAAGTCAAGCTACCCGAAACTGTCAAATATTCTCAATCAATCTTGAGCCTTAATGCTTAAGAGATAAAGTTGAAAATCTAATAAAGAAATCTCACAGATTGTAGTAGCTTGTTGTGCTGCGTCTGTACAAAGTTATGAAAGATATCTTTATTTTTTTGTCTCTAAAATTCATAAGCGTAAAATGATTAACATCTTAACGTACCATCCGAAGCATAGAGGGTTCTCGGGTGTTAAACCTTAAATCTTGTGGAAAGATAAGATAAAGATAATTTTATTTTGCAAACATGGGTAAAAAAGATGACAAAAAATAAATGTATATACAATATGTAAAGAAAACCCTGTCCGACCCGTAAGGATAATAAAGGTTAGGTAAACACATGGTCAAATAAAATATTAAATTTTACATAATCATCATAGTAACAATACTAATGAATTTTGAAATGATCTTTTTTTTGTCGCGAATTAATTCCAACTTCCCCAAAATTTGGTAATTTTTAATTTTTAAAAAGTGACAACACCATTTGTGACGGAGCGAATAGCGATGCGACCACGTGCCACGTGCCCTGCCCCCCGTCACCCGCGGATGTATGCCTAACGTGTTGTCTACCGCACATGCACGTTACCTCGCTATTTCGAAATAATATTTATTTTTTTAGTGGGATTTTTTTTTTAATTTTAGACCGGCTTTGTAGGCATTATTATAATCAGTTATCGATACCTAACAATACCTTCACGGATCGGACAGGGTTTTCTTTACATATTGTATAATGACAGGTTCAGCCATGTTTTACCATTTAGGCATGCAATTTGAATGTCTAAAAAATACTTATTAATAAAAAATTTAAAACTTTTTGGTCGTAAGGACATTTTTCCTAAATAAATACAGCTAAAAATGTATCGATTAAACGATACTCGATGATTTGTCTATAAATCGAGACGTGAATGGAAACTTATGAACTTATAACTGATTTAGTTGGTATTGTTTTTTTCACACAAGAATAAAAATATGCACTAATCAGTCGTCATTGTCAATTAATTGGTGTATAGTCAAGATAATAGAATCGACTAAAACACTGATATTGAGCCGCGTTTGTTTAATCTACGAATCGGGTTATAGTGAGGTGAAAGATTCAAAAATATCGACTATCGATTTATCGATATATTTTTAAAATAATCTTGTCAGCATGCGCGACACTATTTTATAAGTTTTATTTTATAATTCATATTTTCTTGTAAATTCTCAATCTTATTATGGCCTATGATAGATGATTCAGCAATAATACTTGTAAATAATGTTATAATTCAAATTGCAACGCTTATGTAAATTCAGTTCGATTCGGACACGCGATCGGCACCATATGAGCCACGCATGGACTTAGAAATAAAATATAGATACGTTTTACTCGAAATACGGTAGTGTAAGTCGCGAATTTAATGAGTATTATGAACGGATGTTGTTATAGTGGATAGTTGGTTTTAGTCGGCAGCTGTAGCGTTGTGAGATCTCAGCAACATAATTACTTAACACTATTAATTTTAATTGTATTGCTAATCCATTGCACCATTTGTTAGAAAAATGTGTTCGCTCAACAAAGTTAACAACGCAATGAATGTTGTTAAACTGTCAAAATGAAATCCATGGTTTGTTCCGCAATTAGCCTGCAGGTATGGTTAAACTAATTTGTAAAATACGTATTATATGTTTTCAAATAAGAATTCTCTTTTGTCACCATTGAATAGGGTATTTGACTAAAAAAAACTAATAAGTCCGTCAGATTTTTTCTTTTTTCATATAAACAAAAAATTACGACGACACAGCGCGTTGAAAACTCGTGTAACGTCACAGGACGGTACACTTTTTAGCGACCAGTGACGTCACCAGCCATCACTACTGATCTTTGATGCCTTTTATATTTGTCATTTTTTTGTTTATATGAAAAAAGAAAAAATACGTGTCTAGTGTTTTTTGGAAATCTGTCTGACGGATTTATTAGTTTTTTTTTAGTCAAATACCCTATTTTTGCGTAAAAACCAAGCAATACTTCATATGTATTCATGTTTTAATGCAATTGATAAGTCAGTAGATTTAAATCGCCGTAGAATTCATTTGTGAAACGTTCTATGGAAAAGTTTTTTATACAGCTTATAACGGGAAGGGTATATACGTAGCAAGGGCACGACTTCTTTCGATGATATCGAACTATATTGGAAGAGTTTGAAATCAAAATAGAATACTCTAAGATTTTCTTTTTTAACCGTTGCCCCCCACATTAGAAATTATTCCTGTATCGTGGGTACGTTTACAAACATTTAATCTCACATACACAAACAACCAGACCCGGAACAACTACCTGTAGGCCATACAAATATTTGTTCCGTGCGGGGATCGAACCCGCGACACGCAGAGCAGTAGTCCATCACTCAACCGCACAGCAATCGATATGTTTGTAAAGAATCTATGAACAAAATTTCAAAAAGATATAATGAACAACCACCAAATTATGAGCTTGCTATTCTTCTTGGTTGTCCCAACAAAAATATGATCAAAGGTCCGTACGGGCGCGCGAGCGCGGGCGTTGACCTCAGCTGTCAGCTGTGATCTAACGTAACCGCTCGGTAACCACTCTGCGGTCTCACTCTAAATGTATTTGGGAAAAAATATAACATGGTGTAAAACTGATTGTAATCGATTCAGTTGCTTATTCTGAACAAACTGTATTCAGGTTTCGCATAAACAGAAAATAATATTGTACCTATAACAACTGTTCGGTCCAAAGGATCCCAACTATTCGCACTCATTTGACAAAAATGTATTCGACGATTAGGCTTCTGTTCCGTAATTCTGCGCGCCTAGTATCATAGTAAGTTAAAGATAAATTTGTTTCCTCAAACATGTATTTGAACAAATTACAAATTTATTTGCACCCAAGAATATAAATGCCTGAAGGATAACATAAAAAAATAAGATCAGACATGTTTGCCATTTAGTAGGTATGTTGTGCAAATATTATGAACAATAATAATTTTAATTATAAATTTCATTGGAAAAATTATTAATATAATGGAATTAGAAAACAAAAATAAATGTCAGCACGAGAAAAAATAAATAACAATGCATATTAAAAAAACTAAAAATCCTTCCAATATTTTTTGATATCATTCAAAGAAGTCGTGCCCTTGGTAGGTATATACCCTATGTGTCACACGTTGTGTTTTATTTTTTAATAAAACAGATTTTTTGGAATATATTCGTGATTGAAATAAGTAGCATTTTATCCAAAACTTTTTCATACAATGATGTTCGAAAGTCGATTTAGATTCTATTACTTTTTCTATGCTACTGTAGTTTGTATGTAGTAGTGCAAATAATTATATTATTGACAGTAATATCCCGATGTATATACCTACTTAATATTATAAAAAGTACACTGTGAGGTTTTAGGGGACTGGATCTATGGTCTATGACAATCTTCATAAATTCAATAGACTTTTTCAAATTCTCATAGACTATAAATATTGAACAGAAAAATCAAAACATATTTAACGCCCAACAAAGTGGACATGGGTCGGCTAGTCTATGATATTTATAAATATATTATCCCTAGGCTCTAGGGGTGATATATTTACTATTTCACTGTACTCCATGGTCTTGAGTATAAAGTAAATGGAGTGCTAAAACGCTGCCAGATGGAAGATACTCATTGGTACCTTAACTAGTCCATAAGGTAAACCGCTTTTTGACAGGTGGAACTAGTGATTGCATCAACACACAAAACAATTCTAAAGATAAGAAAGCTTGTATTTTTATTGTAATTCGCATTTTAATTTTAATTTTATGCAATCTGAGAGCCAATTCTCTATTTTAAAACGTTCAATATCTAGTCACAGACTCGTCTCGTCGACAGATATTTGTCAAAAACTTGTCAACATGTAGCGTAATTAGAGGTATTATGTGACAGATTATTTTGAGTTTGGCTCAGACTGGAAACGTTCTTAAAATTAGTAGAATTAGCCCTCTAGAATATGTACGAAGACCGCTGTCAAAAATCGATCAACAGAATGAACAGGGTATTTGATTTTCGATTGTAAACTCGTTCATTCCATTTACGTATTACTCCGTGTCAGACAATCAACAATGTATCAATATCTATAGTAAATATTATATATATAGAATGCCAGTTCATTCACAGGTATATTACTTCTGATCAAATCAAAATGATCTGTATTCTCGACAAAATAAGGTTGCTATTGTCAAAAGTAAAATATCTATGAACGGGGTTTACCATAGATCTTTTGGCCTTTGAATGACGTTAATGTGGCTATTGGTCAACATTTGTGAAAAACAAGATGACGGCGTTAGGTACTATTTTGGTCTCCCGCCAAAAAAAATGGTACAGCAAAACATATATAATTAATTTATTCTTAGAGATTCCTTACTAGCCGGAACCCCTACCATGACCTGTTAAAACAATCATTAAACCGTTGTGGATAAGAGATAGGGCTATATATATATAGCCCTATCTTTGTCTGGCACTGGAAACACGATGGTTTTAACGCCTCATAGTAACACCATGGTCCCTACCCTACCCTTCTGGACAGTTCTACGAGTCTGTTCTTCGGGATATTACTAAACTTCTTACTTTCACACTCTCAGGTCTTGAAGCCTCCTTGTCCATCCGTTTCAGCGATGTCCACGGGACTCTAAACTACTCCACCTAACGTTAGTCAGTAGGTGCTCACATTTCTAAGTCCACTGTTCGTCGGTTCACTTGTAATAATTAGCTAAAAGACTGACAATGTGAACGAAATCAAACGGAATCGACGGTCACGTGCAAAATTATGATTAATTATGAATTATTCAATCACATAGACTTATTTAATTACATAGTTATAACTACCATGTTGTATATTTAAATAAAAAATTAAATTATATTTTGTGTTTTGGTTTTACTCCCTTTTTTCTGTTTGACCTCTCCTCTCGCTCTTGGGCGGATCGGAAGGGCGTGTCAGACTTTCCCTGACTAAAACCCACCCATGTTTCTTCAGTTGCCTGCGCGCCAGGGCCACGGTTTCTTTTTTTAACCAACCCGCAACCCTGACCGAGGAGGCATCGGTCTTCATGGACCCCGTCACGATGTGCTGACTGATGTCTCTTTGAGGCGCACGTGAAACAACGCGCCGTCGACTCGGGCCTGGTCCTTACCGGGCGGCGAGCTGCCCACTGCTTACTGCCCGACGCCGTGGTTGGGAGTTTGGTGTCATCTCCCTCCCGGGCGTCTCCTGCGGCGGCTAGTGGCGTGAGGGCGCTGGGATTTCCGTTGCCTGACGCGCTCCGCCTCCTCCTTTGCCAGCATCACGGCTTTGCAGAAGGAGGTGACGGCCTGCCATGCACTCCCGCTCCGGACCATGGCCTGAACCAGGACGCGTGATCGCCGCCACGAGGACATGGCGGTGCTCTACTTAAGCCGTGCAGCCCTCCACCGGTATTCTCCACCGTGTCCTCAGGGCGATCCACACAATGGTGACACCCTGGCGTTTCCTCCCGCCTAATATGGAACAGGAACCTCCCGAAACAACCGTGTTCGGTGAGGACCTGCATCAGGCGGAAGGTGGGGGCGCCGTGGCGTTTCTCTAGGCACTCCTCAAAGAGGGGACTTACCGGCGCTATTGTGGCGCGCCCAGCACTGGGTTGCGACAATCACACTCTCCATGTCCTGTCACGTAGCCTTAAGGTTGGTTTTGGTAATTCTATAATTTCTTCTGACATGTACAATGAAAAATATTTTTTGACTATTAAGGTGAGTACATTTACTTGTAACAGAACATCGGGCATTCGCTGTTTTTAAATTTTATCGTAACGCGCTTCGAACACGATGCAAAATGAAATGTTACAGGTAAATACTCGCTCGCTGTGAGCATTCACAGGAATATTACACTACATCGAAATTCTCCAATGCAGTGTGTCCCAATTAGTGATATGCGTACCCCCAGGGGTACGTGAGATTACATAGAGGGGTACGCACAGAACCAAAATAAAACCAGATTTTTAGGCTTGTGCAAAGACAAACGTTCACATTTACGTAAACCTCAAACTTACGTGAAGGGTACGCAAGTTTGAGGTCTTTCCTGAAGTGGTGAGAATCCCTGCTCTAGTGTATCCTCCATCTTTTGCTGTTACATTTACCAAAGAATTTGGTTCAGTTAGGGAAATAGAAAAAAAACAAATCGGTTTGAAGTTGAATATAATTCTTAATTTAAAAAAAGGAAGACCAAAATATTATGTATATTTGATAAAAAAAAATATCGCACAAAATTATACAGTTTCTCAATTATAACGACTTACAAATTTTGACAATTGAATATAATGTTCATTTTAGTATGCTTCTTAGATTTATTTTCTGGACCCTGAAATAAGTATGAACTGTTATTTCAAACCTTTTTAGAATTCCGTACTCTACCCAACATGGGCAGTTTTTTTTTTCTTTGGTTGTAACATTCGAGTCATGTGAAAGTAACAGCTGTTTTATACTGTTACGAATGCACCTTACCTCGACGGCATAAGATTTAATATTGTGTGGCATGCCATCTGGAATATTCGATTAGCTGTGGCCTATACAATATGTTAAGAAAACCCTGTCCGACCCATATGGATAATAAAGGTTAGGTAAACGCATGATCACACAAATCTATACTAATATATAAAGCTGAAGAGTTTGTTTGTTTGTTCGCACTAATCTCTGGAAGTACTGGTCCGATTTGAAAAATTCTTTTTGCGTTGGATAGCCCATTAATCCAGGAAGGCTTTAGGCTATATAACATCACGCTGCGACTAATAGGAGCGGAGCATAACTAACTCTACGCGAACGAAGTCGCTGGTGGCCACTAGTATAATATAAAATTTTACGTAATCATCATGGTAACAATACTAATGAATTTTAAAATAATCTTTTTTTCCCGCGAATTGTTTCCAACTTCCCCGATATTTGGTAATTTTTAAAAAAAGTGACAACACCATTTTGACGGTACGCTTATGCGATTCGACCACGCGTCGCGTGCCTTGCCCCCCATCGCCCGCGGAAGAGTGTCCTACCGCACATGTATTAAGTTACCTCTTTTTGCAAAATACGATTAATTTTTAGGGCGATTTTTTTAAGACTTTAGTCCGGCTTCGTCGGCATTAGTAGAATCAGTTATAGATTCCGCTTAGTGCGTAGTCGCTCCTTAGCTTTGGTTAAGTTTTTTAAGTGCCCCTGGCTGGAGGCTTTAATTGTATTTAAGGCATCCACAGGAAGGTCCGGTAACGAGTCACGGCCTCTAATGGTCAACTACGAGGTGCCTTATCAAAAAAAGCAAAAAAGAACCACGGTGTCAGTTTGCCTTTGACTATCGAAGCGAGACCAGTGATAATCGAGAACATCCACAGCGACAACTACAACGAGGAACTTCATCTGGTGACGTCTGTGCTGTTGTTGTGTGCACGACACGGACTTAGTGGACATAAAGGAAGACTTCGGTGCGACATCAGCTACATTCTACTTGTCATCGAATACTATTCACAGTGTCTTCGTTGCCAATAAACATCGTAACCTTTAACCGGCATTTTAATACCTCTAGCGCGTGACAGTATATTTGCAATATGATTAGGTACTTAAACAAAACCTTTTTTACCGTTGCTTTCACCGATTTTGACTTCTATTCCGTTGTCATAAGGATGGCTTTAAAATCGAAGAAGTGGTTACATTACCAACTATGTAACGCAGCTACGTACCAAAGAAAGACTTCTTCTCGCATGTCGTGCCCTTAACAAGGGTAGAAGTGGGCGCAGTCAAAACCCTGAAGTTGACCTCATCGAAGTTCATAGATTCGTACAGGAAGCGGGACTGTCTGTCGCTCAGGATCCAGAGGTTGCCTTCGCGGTCTGCCTGCAATTCCAAGAGAAGAAAAATAAACTTAGCACTTACTCCAAGATTATTTAGAACTAGCTTTCCGCCCGCGGCTTCGCCCGCGTGGAGTTCGGTTATATCGCGCTTTTTAGAGTTCCTTCGGGAACATCATTTTTTCCGGGATAAAAGGTAGCCTATGTTCTTTCTCAGGGTCTAAAGATTGTCTGTGCCAAATTTCATCAAAATCGGTTGAGAGGTTTAAGCGGGAAAGCGTAACAGACAGACAGACAGACAGACAGACAGACAGACAGACAGACAGACAGACCGACAGACAGACAGACAGAGTTACTTTCGCATTTATAATATTAGTATGGATATTAGTATGGATGACAGGAGTAGGGGAAGACCAAAAAAACCATGGATGGGTGAATTTTGATCTGGTTAAGGGGATGACATTTAATAGAAAAGTATAAAAGAAAAGACATCTTACCCCAAATACATTGGGATATGGACAGGAGAATTATGATCATAGATAGACAACAAGGAGCTTAATCCGCTGAAGTCCAGAAGGCTCTCTTGTACCAAATTCATGCTTATAAATGGTTGTCGTTTTGGCCAATAGGAAACCCCATCAGGCACACCCTTTCGATTCAAAAGACGGCCACGTCTTTACCTATGTAGCAGCCAACTATGTAGTTAAATTAGCCGTTTAGACAACCGCCTTCAGAAGTAATGCTCGCGTCACTTCGTTCTCTCGGCTTGCGCGCAGTTGATCAATTTCCACTTTAACCTAGGTAATTGGTCTATGTGTTCTGCTTTCGTGACGTAGCGGTAGCGAACGCGGCCCCTGTGCAAGGAGGCGCGGGTTCGATCCCCGCGCAGTTCAAATATTTGTATGCATGAATATGAATATTTGCACTGGTCTGGTCGTGCCTCGGAAAGCACATTAAGCCGTTGATTCCGGTTGCCATAAGAATATCTAGTGGCAGTCGTTACGGGTTGTTGGAGCCCTCAAAAGTTCAACAATTCGTCTATCTGCAATGCTTCGTATATGCTGCAATATCGCCTTTGGGTTGTGGAGGTCAGACGGCAGTCGCATCACGGAAAATATCGAAGTTTAGCCAAAATCAGCAGTTAGACTGGTAAAGCGCCGCTGAGATGATGATGATGATGATCGGGGTGTTCTGCCTTAGTTACTGGGACCAATTCGGCTCGGACGTGATTGGTTATAGTTCATGGTGGAATAAAATAGTTCATTTCTCGCTTGTTAGCAACCGTCGCTAGCAAAATCCACAACGTAGATAGATAGGTATGTTAATTATAAATTCAAAACCTATTTACCTTAACGTCATTCGGAAATTCCATGATATTACAGTCGCTGAGAATCAAGGGAGTATTTTCGCTGTTAAATTCTTTGTCCAAGTTCCAACATCCCAAGCCATTTTTGCAGACCTGTAGAAAAAGCTCTTAACTTAGACAAACCACAAGCTGGTTGAGTAGAGGGTAAGTGGAGGATATAATATAGATCACTAGCGTCGAAGACTGCATCGATGGTTGCAGTACTCAGTCATCGCACACTTAGGTATGTACATAGTACATTAAATTACCTGGGTATAAAATAAAACGTTAGTCGATGGATCTATATCACAAGCTGTGGCCTGTGACTTAGGCCCTCTGTCACCAATTATCTGGAAAAAGAAGAAAACTATGAAATATTCAGAAAATTCTCTGCCATATAAAGGAGCAAACAAGAGAGCACTATTCAGCTAAGTATATTTTCCTAAGAATGTAGTAACATTATAAAATCACCCGCAAAATGACTGTTTGGTTTTGACATTACTTACGAAGTCAAAAAGCTCTATGTGCGATAGCTATTGCGTCTTATTCTTTTGAAACCCAAGCTTCCCTCTGTCTGCTAATTGGGTATAAGCTGTTTTCACACAAACCTCAACTCCATTGAATATGTCTTCTACCGGCGCATCCTTATCCCTTAAAAGCTTCGTTGACATTTTGAACAGTTTGGTGCTGGATGTCGGGTGAAGATACAAGTCGCAGAAACTGAAATTTGATCATCATCATTATCATCTCAGCGTTAATCCCAGTCGCATCCGAAGCTTTTTCAGCATTGGAGTCGGGGGTTCGCTTTACCAGTCTAACTGCTGATATGGCTAAACTTCGATATTTTCCGTGAAGCGACTGCCGTCTGACCTCCACAACCCGAAGGCGACATCGAAGCATTGCAGCTAGACTAATTGTTGGACTTTTGAGGGCTCCAATAACCCGTAACGACTGCCATTAGATGTTCGTATGGCAACCGGGACCAACGGCTTAACGTGCTTTCCGAGGCACGACCAGACCAGTGCAAATATTCATATTCATGCATACAGATATTTGCACTGTGCGGGGATCGAACCCGCGCCTCCTTGCGCAGCGGCCGCGTCCGCTACCGCTAGGCCACGGAGGCTATCAAGAAACTGAAATTTGATGTGTAGAAGATAGAGAATGATTAGCTACCTACCCATCACATACGTGTCTTTCGTCAATCACACGCCATTTAAACCTATCTTCAGCTTCTCGTATCTAATTGCTACTATTTTCGCAGGATAATAAGTACCATCCATCCTGTGAAGATCGTAGCTCAAACTTTACGAGGAATACAGTGCCGGAAAGCCTTGAATATTTACAAACAACTATCCAAGGCTGCCAAGGTAGACTGGGGTCTGCACACCGACGTAATCCGCTCAATCTATACGGCCACTGTAGAGCCGATTATAATGTACGCGTCTGCTGTGTGGGCACCCGCGGCTATGAAAATCGGGGTACGTAAGTTGCTCAACACGGTCCAGAGAGGTTTCGCTCAGAAGCTCTGCAAATCTTACCGCACGGTTTCTCTACACTCCGCTCTGGTCTTAGCGGGGATACTTCCTCTCGACCTCAGGGTACAAGAAGCAGCCGCATTGTACGAGGCAAAGAGAGGGTCGCCCCCGCTGGAGCTGTGTGATAGGGAAACGGAGCGTCCGGTGGGGTTTGCAGAAACTCCAGACCCGGCAGAGCATATGGCTTTAGAATTCACCCAACTGATAGACCAAAGCCTTGTGGACAGGTGTAATGTGCAGCAGGTGCGAATCTTCACCGACGGCAGTAAGATTGATGAGAAGGTCGGAGCCGCGCTATCCTTGTGGAATAGCGAGGCCGAATTCCGGAACATCAAGCTTTGTCTGTCCGCGTACTGCACTGTCTATCAGGCGGAGCTTCTGGCCATATGTAAAGCCACGAGCGTCATCCTCAAGGGTAAGGAGTTGACCTATGGTCTATACAGCGACTCGAGAGCCGCTTTGGAGACGGTCGTTAACCATGGGTCACTCCACCCACTGGCCGTGGAGACGAGGGAGAACCTGCGGAAAGCCTTGGCTCAGGCAAGGCTGTGTCATTGTACTGGGTCAAGGCCCATGCGGGACTCCCGGGGAACGAGCGTGCTGACGATTTGGCTAAGGAGGCGGCTCTGGCATCGAGAAGGAAACCTGATTACGACCAGTGTCCCATATCCTACGTGAAGCGGCTTATACGTCAGTCATCGTTGGATGAATGGAACAGTCGGTATATAGCCGGGGACACTGCGTCGGTCACTAAGATATTCCTTCCCGATGTCAGAGTGGCACACCGCTTTGTACTCAAGGTCAAGCCCGAGGGGAAGCTCACCCAGGTGCTGACGGGGCATGGTGGATTCTCCCAGTACTTAAGCCGGTTTAAGTTAAAGGAGAGTCCATCATGCATCTGTGAGCCAGACGCCGTAGAAGATGTGGTGCACATTCTTATCGACTGCCCCGTTCACGCAACGCGAAGGTACGCCCTAGAACAAAAATTAAAAGTAAAATTAGTTAGGCAAAACCTGTCGGAACTACTTACTAGTGAAACGAGTCGTAAACAATTTGTGGACTACTGCAGGGATATCTGTATCATTGTAAACAATAGAAATAAGTGATGGATAAATAAGATTGTTAAATTATATATTTTAGTATAATAGAGGAAAGTAACTAAATGTGGGCTAGTGTTTTATTATGGGCTAGTAACATTTCTCATAAACAAACAACCCAAGGTCGCAACGAGCGACTATATTCTGTCGCTTTCATTCGCCCCGTGATCGGTATCACTCTGTCTCGTCAGTTCGACGCGAGTTGCCGCTAGTGTAGGACGTTGACGCTCGGCTGCTGCCGCAAAATTTTGTAAGGTACGAAAATATATGTTGTTATTTTAATAAAAAAAAGGGTGTAATAAAGTGGCCATCTATGTTATTAGTAGGATATGAGTTTAGTTTCATGTTTTTGGATGTTTTACTTATTTGCTTCGTGTTATTTTAAAAATACAAGGTTAAATTTATCTTAATCATGAATTTTGAATATGGGCTATGTTTGGGGTCTTAAATATAGGCTAGCCCATATTTAAGTATTGATACATACAGCGCTAGAGTAGTCTTTAATAGTGCTCAATTTTATTTTTTAGAATGGCACCGACACAGTCAAAGCATCTCAGAAAGCATTGGGATGAAGAACAAATGGTTAAAGCCATCAAAATGGTTCGTGAAAAGAAGATGGGTACCCTAAAAGCTGCAAAAACGTTCAATGTACCAAGAACAACTTTGCAACGTTTAACCCACAAAACTGACCTTACTCCTGAAGAAGCGGCTGCCACTCAATTAGGTAGAAAGACAGTGTTAGGTACACAGTTGGAAGACGTGTTAGTTGAATATGTTTTGACGATGGAGAGTAAGTTTCATGGATTAACAAGGTCAGATCTTCGTAGAATGGCATTTATGTTGGCAAAACGTAACAATTTGCCCAATCCATTTCAAGAATCTGGATTAGCTGGTAAAACATGGTTAAGACTATTCCTAAAACGACACAAAGACAAACTTTCCGTTAGAAAGCCTACAGGAACGTCATTTGCTCGAGCATTTGGGTTTAATAAAGACAATGTCAATAATTTTTTTCAACTTTTGGACGAGATTTACGAAAAAAACAAATATCCTCCAAATCGTATCTACAACGTAGATGAATCCGGTTTAACAGTTGTGCAAAGCAGAATTCCGCAAGTAATTGGACACCGAGGAAAGAGACAAATAGCTGCACTAACTTCAGCCGAAAGAGGTTCTTTAGTAACAATTGTAGTGTGCATGAATGCCACTGGCCATTTTGTCCCACCATTTGTTATATTTCCTCGAAAAAATATGAGCTCCCAACTGATGAGAGGATGTCCACCTGGAGCTGAAGGTGTTGCTCATCCATCCGGCTGGATTCAAATGAATATATTTACCGATTGGTTCAAACACTTTATAAAACACACGAATCCAACTCCAGAATCCAGGGTTTTACTGATTTTAGATGGACACTTCAGCCATACGAGGAACATTGATGTTATAGACCTGGCCAGAGACAATAACGTTGACATTATATCTTTACCACCCCACACGACACACAAGATGCAGCCACTAGATAAAACATTTATGGGTCCATTAAAAGTTTACTATAGTGAAGAAATAAGAATTTGGATTAGGAATAACAACAGAACACTGGGTCCTTTTGATATTATGGAGCTATTCGGAAGAGCTTACATGAAAGTTCAATCTGGGGAAATAGCAGCAAACGGATTTCGTGCAACAGGTCTTTGGCCATTAAATAAAAACATATTTAGTGACGTTGATTTCATGGCAGCAGAACAAAGTGCTGTGAAAGATGGATGCACAGATATTCACCAAGAAAAAACATCTAATATTGAAGATAGGTCGGATAACAATGACAGATTACCTCTTTCACCTTTGACTTTAACTTCTACACTTAATGATGACAATACGATTACTACTGCAGCATCAGAGCCAAGATCTAGAATAGAAAATTTGCTTCAGTTAGGACATTCAACCTCAACTTTCAGATGTGAGAATCAAAATGAAGAAGCATCCACATCCGGAGACGTAAATGAAAATACTCATGCTACCGAACAATCCTCTCCCAGAATCGATCGTAGCAGCTTAAATTTAGTATCTCCTTATGATATAAGTCCTGTACCAAAAAAAATCAGAAAGACATCCAATAGGGGTAGGAAAGCTGCCGTTGCTAGTGTTATAACATCGTCTCCTTATAAAAATGACCTGATGGAAAAAAATAATAAGAAAACAGCAAATGAACAGAAAACTAATAAAAACAAGACGGGTGAAGCACAGAAAAAGAAGCCCAAAAATAAGAAAAAGAAGAACCAGAAAGGCAGTGATGATAAAGACATTGATACTAGTGAAGATGAAGAGGATGTACCCTTGGATTCGGATACTGATCCTGATCCTATATTTAGTGATGTACCTAATTCTGCAGACTCAGAATGTATGTTCTGCCAGCAACTTTTTTCAGAGAATACAAGGGGAGAACTCTGGGTTAGATGCGTGATGTGTGAGCTTTGGGCACATAATGATTGTGCTGGGCCAGAATTTGATACATGGATTTGTGATTTTTGCAAGTAAAATTATTAATTACTTGAAGTTACCATTATTCTTTGATCTCCACTTATATATTAAGTTTTATAATTGTTATTTTCCTAAGAAATACTTGGGTGCGTATTAATAGCCCATATTTGAGGGTCTGGTCCATATTTAGTGCCTTTTTTGCAATTATGTTATTTGTGTGTTTTTGAAATAATAGTTTATTATTAAAACAATAAGACTATTACTGTGTTATGGAAAAACGTATGACTGATTACTATTACATTAATAAAAGTTTATTATTTAAATAGTTTTTTATTTTTGGTTCAAAAACAAAATGGTAGCCCATATTTAGTTACTTTCCTCTATATAAACGTTAACAAAATGTTGCTATTAGTTAAATAAATTTAAGAATAAATGTGTAGAAATAAGATACAGTCAAATAAATAGTATTAATAAAAAATAGATAAGTAGAATAAAGTAAAATTATTGTCATAAGTAAAAGGTACAAATGTAACAAGTAAAAATATGTTAGTATATAAGATGTGAATATGTATGATATAAATAAGTAAAGATCGGGCTAGCGGAAATAGAAAAAAAAAAAAAAAAAGTTAGGAGATCCATCCTCTCATCCCTTCCCGTAGTACTATAATCCTGGAAGGAAATCCGGGTTCCCCATGCTCATAATGCCCTGTGATGGCGGGTGCATCCAATCCCCCCATCCTTTTTTTTTAAAAAAAAAAAAAAAAAAACTTTACGAGGAAGAAAAAACGCACGAAAAATAAACGAACGAAAAAAAAAACTAAACGCACCGGCCCCTTTTCTACTTTTTCCTTGTAGTTCCTTCTACGTCCTTCTACGAATAAAATGCGGATCAGAAATTATCAGTGTAATTATGTTCAACAAAATCAGCTCACCCATCCTTTTTTGGCTGCGATAAAGTCGAAGAAGATATTCCATCACTCCAATAGAAGTCAATACCTCCAACCTTGTAGACGCCAGCGTGAGGGTCAAAGTGGAAGTAATGGTTCTCAACGCGCCACGCCGTATCGTCTGTAAAGCTGTATACGATGAGGGCATTCGACCCCATATCCGTGATATATGCGTAGCTGGTGGTGCATTCCTTGCCTAAGGTTTCTACAGACTGAAAAATAACGAGAAGACCAATTAATAACAAGTCTCTTTAGCTATATTACACAGTTGTCTACCTCTCATTCATCATCATAATTTCAGCCAAAAGCTGAACATAGGCCTCCCCCAAGGATCTCCACGACGACCGGCCCTCAACCTCCCGCTTTCAGCGGTTTCCCGCTTCCTTCAACAAGTTGTCCGTCCACCTTGTCGAAGGCCTAACCCATACTGCGTCTTCCGGTGCGTGATCGCCACTCGAGAACCCGTCGGCCCCATCGGGTATCGGTTTTACGGGCAATGTGCCCGTAGCTCACACACGTTTGCGATAAAGAACTTTGTCCCAAAAACTATATTCTGAGCCTGCTCTTGGACTTGAGCTTCATTGTCATGGAGTCAGTTATTGTGTAAAATTACTCTGTGAATATGCCTACCCCAATAAATAGTTATCCTAGGTTATATATACACACATTATTTGAAGAACAGGTAAATCAATAATGAATGTGTGTGTGTTTAGTGTGTCAAGATGGAAGTAGAAGCGTCTCAACTTCGCATCATTTAAATACACAAAAGTATATATGTAACTTTAAAATAGGTTTTCAGGAAGATACTGGTACTGGGGTTGAACTCTTTTACACCACATTTATTATGCGCACCGTCTGTGTTCAATAGATACACATCTGTCAGTCTTCGAAGGATCGCTCTTTCCATCTTGGGCCTCATCGACCACTTTCCATCAACCATGAATGCGATAGTTTATGAAATCCACTAAGTAATTAGACTTCTTAATCTACTTACAATGCTAGTCAGTACGGATGAATCTCTTAACACATCTTCTGTCAGAATGTACTTCTTTATGAGCTTGTCTGTCGTCAAGTCGAATACGAGAACAGCTGGATCTGATACTTGTGTCACATCTCCTGTGAAATACAAACAATAGATACATGTAAGTAATAAGAGGAAGACCAGTCAGAGAAATATGGAGAACTTCATTATAACAACATATGCACACACTACACGTACTTGTAACATGTACCTAACCATTTCTGCAAAGAAATAAATGAATGATTGAGGAAGTAAGAAAGAAGTCATGTAAGTACCCAATATCTATCTGTATATCATGGGAACCTAGTCAATTGTAAAAGGGCCACATAACTGCGTACATTCCTAGTACTAACCAGCCATATCGGATACTCCATTGTCTACGACCCACAGACGATTGCATTTGTCCACGTGAATCCTGAAGGTGGACACGACAGTTCTGTTGGAGGTGACTTCACCATCGTGGCCCAGACATCCCTCATTCCAGTTCGGGTACGGATGCAGAGGCGCATCTTGAGTGTCGTTCAGGTAGAGAAAGTTCAGAGAAGAAGGGACGCCTGGTAAGAAATACCTCTTAAGTTAGATCGATGCTGTAGGAGAATTATTTTTACTGAAGAATGAGACGCCAGTTATCCATACTAATATTATAAATGTGAAAGTAACTCTGTCTGTCTGTCTGTCTGTTACGCTTTCCCGCTTAAACCTCTCAACCGATTTTGATGAAATTTGGCACAGACAATCTTTAGACCCTGAGAAAGAACATAGGCTACCTTTTATCCCGGAAAAATTTGATGTTCCCGAGGGAAATCTAAAAAGCGCGATATAACCGAACTCCACGCGGGCGAAGCCGCGGGTGGAAAGCTAGTATTCCATAAACACAAATACATTATTCGTCGGATGGTTGGTGTACATGGTAATATGGATAAGTACGACACATCCATAACTTGACTTTTGTTGCTAACCGTACTTTTACTAACAAAACATATTGCATCGCAGAGACATATCAATCCATAACCCCATATTTAAGTTTGACTAGAGGTGTAGGTACCAATACTTTATTTGCTAGGCACACCCACAAATCAGTCACCAATTATGTAATGTCTTTTATGTCTTATGTATTTAAGGGTGAGCCTATCGGGAGCAAATAGGCAGCTACTAAGTACGTTGTTCTTAAAACTAAATAAAAATGAAGATCTCGCCTTTTTTCCATCGAGGTATGGTGATGAACAACTTGTCTTTCCACCTCGCTAATCCAGTTGGCATATTATTACTGGGCATGTATGTCCCATTGGCCAAACACAATTCCCTTTCTTTGCAACAGTCATCGCATTCCCATGCAAAGTCCATGAACCTCCATTGGAATTTCGGAGGTATTAGCGAAGCCGCCTGGTATAAGAACAAAAGAACTAGAATTACGGGAAAATTGGACATGTTGTTTTTTTATGCTTTTATATATTTTTGCAATTTTTATTGTTTTTCATATTTATTGTAACTAAAATTTTGCCATTTGTCTTTATTGACATTGTATTTCTATGACATTGCCATAAGTACCTTTGAAATGTAATGGCCAAGGAGGATAGCTATATTATTGCTCAGGGGCCCTATTACAACAAGCTAGGTACCATACCATCATAGATCCGTTGTGAAAAAGGGATAACGCTATCTATTTTATCTGATATTCCCTTGATCTTGATTCTCCATCTTTGTCTAATACCGGAATAATGATGGATTCAACACGTCATAGTAACCACCCAGATGGGTTGCTCTTGCTGCAGTTAAGTTGGGTTGGTGACTGCGGTGAAATGAACCGCTTTTGCGTACGTACTACTCACTCATTGAGTGAGACACTCATTGCGTGAGTAGTAGTGCGAGTACTACTTGTGCAATACAATCTGCCTCATTGATAATGCTGCGCTGTGGCCGAGTTTAGAGGTTAATTCTCGTAAATAGGTTGAATGATGATCGTTTGCTCTCAGTCACAACTGTCAATAATATTTCTAATTTTTGACTAAATTTTGACATTTGTTTGTCGCCGAGACGATACTGCAACTAGATTTTCAAGGTTTCAAACAAAGAGATTTAAGATCTTTGGTTTCAAATTACGGGAATTGACCTTCTAAAGTCCAATAGATCTCGTAACTTTCTTCTGAGACCATCAAACACAATGAAGAATAACTGCGTGGCGAATTTTTATTTATTTATTTAAAAATCTATACGCCAACAGCTAATATCTAAGTTGAACATTTGATAAATTAATTTCATAATCAAGTGGGCCCTACTTGGCGCGCCCTGCTATAGTAAATACCATTGATATAATATTAAACAGATATGATATATGCTAAGAAACTAACCGAAAAAAATGTGCCCGAACGCAGCAGAGGCACACATACATATTTTTTATACTGCGTACATTTAACTACACTGGTACAGTGTGAATGAGATGGTGCGCAACTAAAGCAGAAAAAAGAAAAAGATGGCTAGTGATTGTCGTTTGCGCTTAAATGGAAAAAAAGACGTTTGCCAACCAATCACTGATACTTTGCACACACTGACACTGACTGATTGCCAAAGAATAACAAGAATGCAGATAGGAAATATAACAGAGGTAGTAGGTAATTTGGTAGGTGGTAGAAGGTGGTGCAGAAGGAAATTTGGTGAATATATATTTTTTTTTTACATTTTTACACTTCAATCAAGTATTACAAAACTTTAATGTTTGTCCATTGAAGTTTTGTAATACTTGATTAAAGTGTACCTATTTAATATTTTGTGACTGTGATTTAAGGAAACCTAATGCAATAAAATAAACAATTATAAACCATAATAATTAGTGAAATTAATTCGGTTTAATCTATATTTACTATATTTCAAATCCTATTTTAATTTTTCAAATGTAAATCATTATGCAAACATTCTGTATATATTTTTATGTACTAGGCTAATTGGTGTGAGCGTAGGTAATATTTATTTATATTATTGTATACTTCATGTTCATTTAATATCGACTCACACTGTCCCATTTAATAATTTCATGTCATTTGACTCTAATACTTAGCAACGCAAAATGAACTCGTAATTTTATCAATGTTTTACTTAACTGTTGCAATAAGATGTTAATAAATTGTAACTACGGACACAGGCGCGAAAATAAAGTGAAACAGAACTATAATTGTAGGTATAAAAGTCACCATAAACATTATCGCTTCTGTGCAACTAATCTATGTCATATGCGTTCCCGTCTTTGTCACACTCGCAAGAAATCCAATTAGCTCTCTCTTTCTTTACGCTACGCTCGCTTTTTCCTACGCTCAAGAGACCTTCCTCAAGCCTAGTCACCGCACACCCTTGATTGCAAACTACCGCGTAGTTCGCAACGACAGGCTGCGGTGTCACAAAGACGGTACTCCCATTTATTTCAAAACGGCTCTATATTGCATCCCATTGGACCCCCCACCCCTCTCACGACTCGAAGTTTCAATGTGCCGTCTCGGCATGTCAGGTCACCAACCTATTACTATAGTGTCGGCCTACCTCCCACTCAGCTCCTCTGCAGAGAATCATCAACTCCTAGCAGACGACATCGCCCTACTTCTAGGAATCAGTGACTCCGTTATAATAGCGGGCGACCTCAATACCAAACACACTGCCTGGAATAGCACCAGGATCAATTCCACAGGCAGACTCCTGTTTGACCTTTCCACCCAATTAAACTTCGATGTCGTGGGCCCCATGACCCCCACTCACTTCCCTTATGACCCCGACCACACCCCAGACGTCCTCGACGTGGCGCTCCTAAAGAACGTCAACCTACGGTTGGACTCTATAGAAGCGCTATCAGAGCTATCGTCTGACCATCACCCAGTCATCATTCGACTGGCTCCCGTACTGGCCTCCCTGACCCAGGCCAAGCACCCCAGACAAAAGTGGTAACGGACTGGAGGAAAGTAAGCGATCGGCTGAAATCCACCACATCGCCCCGCTTGGACTCCATACCTGCTCGCCTCGACTCTATCGCTGACACGACAGCCGCGATCGACTCGTTCAGGGATCACGTACAGTCAGTCCTGAACGAATGTTCAAGGGAGGTCACAGCGATAGAAGACTGTCGCTGGAAACTCCCTGCTGACTTGCGTGAACTGCTGACCGAGAAGAACGCGGCGGTCCGTGCCTACAGCAACTTCCCCTGCGCGGCTAACAAAGCCCATATGCGCTATTTACAGAGAACTGTAAAAAGCCGCATATCGGAGTGGCGTGAAGCCGGCTGGGATAAGATGCTGGATGAGTTAGAGCCGATCCACCTAGCCTTCTGGGAACTTCAGAGGAAATTAAAATCCAAAGAAGTCGCCACCATGCCTCCTCTGGTTCGCCCTGATAATACCATCGCCTTCGATGACGATCACAAGGCTGAATGCCTTGCCTCCTGCCTGGAAGCCCAGTGCTCCCCCAGACTCCTACCAGTAGACCAAGCTCATCTCCTTGAGATAGACGCTGAAGTCGAACGCAGAACCTCCCTCCCGCCCGTAGATGACCCTGAGGATCCCCTGCCTCCCATCACTCCAGATGAAGTGCAGGACATCGTCAAAGGTCTCCAACCCGGGAAAGCGTCCGGCTCTGACGGCTTCACCAACAGAGTGGTCCGCCTCTTCCCTGCCCACCTGATCATCCTCTTGACCACCATCCTCAATGGTGCAATGGGGAATAACATTTTCCCACAAACGTGGAAAGAAGCCACAGTTATAGGCATTCCCAAGCCCGGTAAGCCAAAAGCCGAACCGTCTAGCTACAGTCCCATCAGCATACTCAAAGTTCTCGGTAAGATTTATAAGTGGCTTCTATACAATATGTAAAGAAAACCCTGTCCGACCCATAAGGATAATAAAGGTTAAGTAATCACTTGACCAAATATGATATAAAATTTTACATAATCATCATAGTAACAATACTAATGAATTTTGAAATAATCCTTTTTTCCCGGGAATTAATTACAAAATCCCCCAAACTTTGGTAATTTTTAAAAAAGTGACAACACCGGTATTATTATAAGCGAATAGCGACGCGACCACGTCACAGGTGCCGCGTGCCCTGCCCCCCTCCGCCCGCGGAAGGTGTTGCTTAGCGCACATGTATTAAGTTACCTCTTTTTGCGAAATAATATTTATTTTTTAGGGGGATTTTTTTTTAAGTTTAGCCTGACTTTGTGGGTATTAGTAGAATCAGTTATCGATACCTAACAATACCTTCACGGATCGGACAGGGTTTTCTTTACATATTGTATAAGCGTCTCAGAGCCTTCGCCGAGAACTAGGGCCTTATCCCAAACGAGCAATTCGGGTTCCGTACCCAACACTCCTGTCCGCAACAGATCCTACGTATTACTGAACATATACACGCAGGGTTCCTGCGGTTCCTGCGGTATACAGGCGTAGTTTTCTTCGACATAGTGAAGGCGTTTGACAAAGTCTGGCACAACGGCTTAATCTATAAGCTGTACCAACTCGGTGTGCCTGATCGTCACATCCTCATCTTACGGGACTTTTTGTCAAACCGCACCTTTCGCTATAAAATCGAAGAAGCGCTCTCCTTCCCCCGCCCCATCCGGTCCGTACAGGTGTTCCCCAGGGCTCTGTACTAGCCCCACTCATTTTCACGCTTTTCACTAGCGATATCCCGAAAACCAGTAAGGCTCAACTCGCTCTGTTCGCAGACGACACAGCCATCTACTACTCGGGACGCAGTCCAGACTGGATTCGCCTCCATCTTCAATCCGCGGTCAACAAGCTCGCTGGCTGGTTTAAGAAATGGAGGATCGAAGAGAGTTGATCTCAAATAAGCCAAGCGGTACTCTACACGAGACCGCGACTCAATGTCACCCCTCCACGACCCATCACCATGGCTGGCAAGCCGATCCCTTGGGAGAAGCAAGCCAAATACCTAGGTGTGATTCTCGACCGCAACCTCAACTTCTCAGAGTACATTGAGACGGTCCGCTCTCGCGCCGCCTTCGCTCTGGGTCGACTGCACCCCGTCCTCAACTCGCGTAGCAAACTATCACTCAAGTGCAAATTGCGCTTGTACACAGCATGCATACGCCTGATTATGACATACGCTTGTGCAGTCTTCGCACATGCCAAGCCGCGTCATATCCATAGGATGCAAGTAGTCCAAAACCTTTTCCTCCGTAAAGCCACAAATGCCCCTTGGTTCATCCGTAATGAGATCCTCCACCTTGATCTCAAAATCCCCACCATCCAGCAGTTCATGAAACGTCTTTCCAAACGCTTCTTTGACACTGCCGCCAAGCACCGCAATCCCCTGATAGCAGCGGCTGCTAACTCCACCATCTCCAAGCTTCGCCGTCCACGGCATGCCCTCACAGACCCCGATGACCCCATAACCCTTCTCCATGAGGCCAATAGGGCCACCCGCACAATACACAAAAAAAGACCGACCTACCGACCTAGCCGCCGTGGTCCATCGCGACGCGTTCAACGTAGTAGTCCCCTTCCGATGAAGGCCAGCCCGCGCCGCAGCTGAGCTAGTAAATATAAATTCCCAACTATGACCTCTGAGTTTGTTTCGGACGTTTCTTCTCAGAGCTAGTACTAGGAAACGCCGCGGTCATCAAACCGAATTAAAATAAAATTCGATCCAGCCGTCCCTTGCTGTTCTCTCTAGCGACACCTAGGCCGAGGTTCATACCCCACAGGGGGTGCCCTTAGCGTGTAGTCGCTTAGTTTTAGTTGCCCTGGCTGGAGGATTTAAATTCATTTAAGGCAGCCACAGGATAGTCCGGTTAAGTAGTCACGACCTCTAGGTCAACTACGAGATGCGAAATCAAAAAAAAAAGCATAGCCAACAAACAGTATAGAGCAATCATATTCTTTAACATAATTTAATCTAAAGTAGAATGCTGCTGTAATTTTATGTAAGCATAAAAGTGAAGGTTTTTTTTTCACAGTATAAGTTTACAAGCACATTAGTACGATGGATAACTAAACGTGTTAAACGTCAAAACAAAGTTCCATTTCAGATTTTAAAAAATATATTTCATGAATCATGGCATAGCATTTATGTCTGTCTCTGTTTTATACAACTCAATTACGATATGCTCTCTCTCCGTCACGGTTGAAGTATGCTCAAAAAATTGATAGTGGAAAATCAGCCAGATGATTGATAGATTGATACATTCTTTGGCCAGATGTCACGCAAATAAAATTTTGTTCCCAATTAAATAATTGAAACTATTGAAAGATTCTATTGAATAACGTCTTGATACCTTGGTGTGTTACCATCGGGAAGTGCATCAGTGTATTAGCCGAAGAAATGTCAACGGAAAACGAAGAAACTTCGAATAACAATGGTGAAGTAGAGCAGAGTAAAGAAAAACGGATCGGCTGCGCTCATTACAAACGTCGCGCAAAGTTCGTGGTACGTAGATCATAAACAGATGATAAATAATCGATAGTAGTTGATTAATTTGGTTATGGACATATTATTTATTATATTATAATATAGATAATGCGATAGCCGGGAACAAAACAGTCGCGGTCTATATTTAAACACAACATCGTAGAAGTCTTCCGATAGTGACATGCGGATTTCAGAAACAAAGATAAAGTCAACGAACTGGAAGACGCGCATCATGCGTTATTTTTTAACTGAAGCCATCCTTAGCTTTCCCCCAATTGTGGCATTGGATAGCTATAATAGTTATCAAATATTAGAAGTAATTGACCTCTTCTTAGCACTATCTAGAGTTCAGTTTCAACAATTTGGTATAGCAGTTTGGTACTTATTTATATTTAGAACATTGAATGTACCACAAGCAAAGGACTTCCAGTCCTTTGTAAACTAGTGCACGGCAATAATACAAGTGAAATAAGAAAATAATAAATGAGTCACTAATGTTTTGGATATTTTCGTTTCTTGGTTACCAAAGGATAGTCTCCCTTCTAAAGACTAAAGAGCTCAATAAGCAATTTATAACTGTTGAAAATTTTAATAGTTTTGATACCTTCCTAGTTAGAATATTGTCTTAAATGAGAATGCTTGAGAAAATGGTAATGGAATGGATTTCAGTATTTACAAATCAAGACTGCCATATCGGTCTAGTGATTGCAAGCACCACTGCTCACTGTGAGGTTCTGAGTTTGATTCAGGTCAGGCAGTGTTATTGGGCTTTTCTATCTGAAATTTCTCAATTGCACTCAGGAATCTAGGATTTGTCTCTGATGGTGAAAATAGATTTGCTCCCCAGAGTGGGCATTTTGGGGGACTGTTTTTTTTGTAATTTTCATGTTTGAAAACTGATGGTTCGCAGCCTAATTTGAATAAATGACCTGATTTTTTCTGCATGGGACTTAACATAGCTGAATGAAGTGAATTGGGTATTCTGATAAATATAAAAATTGTCCAAATGCCTTGTGAAAATTGAACTTGTGAACTAAGGGTTTTGTACCATTACTAAAAAAATCTAATTTCAAAACACATTTGAATCATTTTTAACCGAATAAATGTTAATTTCAGACACCATGTTGCAACAAAGTGTATCTCTGCCGATACTGCCATGATGAAAACGAACAGCACTATTTCAACCGGAAGTCAGTCACTGAGCTCATATGTACGGAATGTGACAAGAGACAGAAAGTGCAAGAAGAGTGCGAGAACTGTGGAGTGCGATTTGGAAAAGTGAGTTCAAAAGTTTTACTTTGTATGTTTGTGGGTTGGCTTATTATTATGAGAACAAGAAGAAAAGTCTTAATTTGTGATAGCCAAAATTATGAATTAACAACATTCATGATATGTTCTTACATACTTTTATTACAATATTATTTAGTTTATAATTTTATTTAAAACACATCCATGGAACAACTGCCATAATACTTTTTTACATATCCCTTAGAGAGAAACAAACTTTCTAATATTTTTATTTTTAATATCTTATCTTTCTGTTGTCTACAACGGCCTATTCAATTAACTTATGTACTATTTTAATTATTGATGTACTATAGCATCTTTTTACACATGTAAAATGCAATAATAATAATAAGATACACAAATTAAAGAAAATGAAATTTAGTAGCCTAAAAATCAGCAATTTTCTATATAAAAATTAAAAGTCAAATATGTCGAAAACTATTTAGGATAGGGTCAATAGGGTGTTTCAAAGTAAAATAAGTCAGAAATGATGAGTACTCCACACCCATAACGGATCTAGCACGACTTTTCCTGTAATCCCATATAGTAGTTTTTGTTGTTTTGAACCAAATTCTATATCGAATAAATCTAATCTAATAATCTAATTTCCCCAGTACACATGCCTGATCTGCAACTTATTCGACGATGACGACAAGCGGCAGTACCATTGTGAAGGTTGTGGTATCTGTCGCGTAGGTGGCAGGGACCGGTTCTTCCACTGCGAGCGCTGCAACATGTGCCTGCCAGTGCAACTGCAGCAAGTCGGCCACAGGGTGAGTTCACACGCACATATGACTATGTTATTTCAAAAAGAAACCTATAATATTAAGCCGTTCTTGACGGCTATTCCTTACAGACTGTAAAATTCTAATAGTATTAAGCTGAGAATCAGCTCTATTCAAACGTCAAAATTACATAAGAAGTCTCCCAAAGCGCCTAACCTTCATGGCATCCTAGTGCTTTTGCTGGGGAGAAGAAATGGCGTAACAAACTCCACAGCAACACAGGTGTCTGTGCCTATGTTAATTGCTTTGAAAGCCTACCTTTCAAAGCAAAGCAATTAAGATGACGAGACACAAAACATCAGCAGATACGCTGCTAACTCTGTGTACTCTGATATTCGACCATTCCACAATACAGGATGGGCAAATTATTAATTAAAAAGGTCACCTTAGTATTAAAACTACTCCTTTAGAACACTCGCAGTAGAAGTCAAAATCGACTGAACAGACTGCGCTCTTGACTATCAATGATTGCGTCACTGCTTACCGTCAGGCTGGATTGCGGTCAAGCACTAGTCACTAGTTTATAATTTAATAAAATTCGGGAAATGATTTTAGACCATGTAATATTTTTTGTTTTCCAATTACCAGTGTGTAGAAAATGTATCCCGCTCGAATTGTCCCGTGTGCCTGGAGGACATCCACACGTCCCGCATCCCGTGCCACATCCCAGACTGCGGACACCTGCTGCACCGACCCTGCTTCGAGCAGCTTCTGCACTCGGGGCACTACGCCTGCCCAACGTGCCAGACTAGCATGATTGATATGGCTAACGTGAGTTTGAACTTCCATACACCTTTTTAGGGTCGCTATGAGACTTATAGCTTTATGACGTATATGGATTAAGAGTGCCTAGTGCATTAGTTTTACGTCATCATGAGCCGCATGTGTCATGTGTCAAGACATCTTACTTAGAGAGCTTTGTCAGAAATGACAATGTCGCTCGATACAAAATACACTATACAAAAACAATATCGTATCGTGGTGGTATTGTGCACTTTATATTTTATACACTTGGTTTGATCGTGTTACCGATACTTCCCTGTACATTGTTTTTGTATCGTGTGGGAATATTAGGAAAAGAAAAATTAGTGGGGGGGGGGGGATGAACAAACTTTATCGCAAAAAAACAGAATAAAAAAAAGATTATCTGAAATGAACTATACGTACTGAATACACTTACATCAAATGTTACTGAGCCTTTGCTTGTCGCAAGCCAACCTCAACCATTTTATATCATCTTTGTTTTTCTAGACAAAGGAAATCCCAAAACACTATTACAGGATCCAACCTGTCTCTCGAATTACGTAAATAGATTAGCACTAGGCACTCCGTACACGATTCTAAAAATAATACTGCGACGTATTTGCCAAAACTGTAAACAAATGTAAGTTTATGGAAAACTAGCTTTAATTTCTACATATTAAAGTTCAGTTTACGTTACAACTTCAAACATTAATAACTTTTTAATGCTGCTAGTCACTCTGAAATCTCAACTTTACCTTTAACAAAATAAGATTGATATTAGTGAATATAAAATAACATCAATTTGAAACATGAATTAAATTTGGATATAATGTGGAAATTACAAAAACCAGCCACTTCAAAGAAAATAATAATAAAAAAGCACTATCAAAATGTATATTGCAATGGAACCATGTTACAATAACAGCTGCGTGACGTCATCCATCGCACAAAAGGACAGCTAGCAAAAAAGTTTTTAATAGTACATTACGATATTAGTGCGTAATGATGGTTATAACATGCGAGGCGGAATTTCAGCCCGAGCCGAAGGCGAGGGTGTAATTGAGCCGAGCATGTTATAACCAATACGCACGTATATCGTACGACATTTTTTAACACACTTGCGAGGAAACAGAAACAAAGATATTCAGAATACAAGTACAAAGAAAAGAAAATTTGAGAAAAATGGCGCGAGGTTTATTTTCTGCCGTAGCTGCGTGAAAATGTTGGCAAAGATGCTAGAGCATGCAGTCAAGTTTTTAAATTACCGAATAAACTGTTTTTTTTTTTTTTACAAATACTCATTTAAATACAAACAAATACACATTTGTTTATTTCAAATAGGACATCAGTTATTTTAAATAAACTCACTTTCGGCAAATAATAATACTAATGGCGGGAAAGTAACACTTTCCCGCCATTAGTATTATTATTTGCCATTTCAAATATGGAACAGCGCGCTGCTCACTGGCTAGAGCCACGCGGCGGCGATCAGTTCCATAATTATTTGAAATGTCAAATAATGCTGTTATGGAATTTGTATAGACTATAACTTAACTATTTGCTTTGACAACACACGCGTTTGTTATGGCCCGCTTTACATATTTAAAACCGGTGGGATTACATCAGCTTTACGAGCAAGGGTGTTAAAAATTAATTTAGACAAAACTCAAGAACAACAATAAAACAGGATAACAAAAACAAAAAGCTATAACAAGTATTGGATGTGCGTAAGCACGTAAGCGCGGGGTGATCTTGCGAACGGTACTGACGGTGCGACTTCGACTACGTCACCAACATGGCCTCCAATCGCAATATCAATTGCGGGGCTTATACATCCCGTATGTGGAAAAGAAAATGTAGTGTCTTGTTGTTATAAAAAAAAAAGTGCTATAATCTGATCTCAAACGATAGCGATGCTCATTCTAAGCTGTTTTGTCGTATTTATATAATTTTAAAACAAAATTATCAAATTTTGTTGATTTTATTCTATTTTTCTGTACAGTTGTGGAGTTATTTGGACTCGGAGGTAGCGGCGACGCCCATGCCTCCGGAATACGCAGATTACAAGGCAACGATACTGTGCAAAGATTGCCATAAGGTAATATTGTACTCACTTTTACTCTTTATCGTCTTGCCGTGGTAGGATGACTTGGTAAGAGCCTCTTGAAGGCATGACTAGACAGTGAAAATTGAAAGGAGTTGAAGAAGGCTTTTTCCCACAGAGACTCGCCTTGAATATCATGTCGTATGAATTGATATTGCATACAACATGATATTCATTACAACAATCACTCAGAAAAAAGGCTATAAATAAAATTTACTCTTATTTATTTCCTTTTTGGCGCAGCCGTGAGCACGCTCTCCTGCATATTGACTTTACGTATTTTATTTAATCTCTTTTTATATGATGCATATTTATACTAATATATAAAGCTGAAGAGTTTGTTTGTTTATTTGAATGCGCTAATCACTGGAGCTAATGATCCGATTTGAAAAATTCTTTGTGCGTTGGATAGCCCATTCATCCAGGAAGGCTTTAGACTATATAACATCACGCTGTGATCAATAGGAGCGGAGCATACCTAATTCTACGCGAACGAAGTCGCTGGCGGCCGCTAGTATTGTTATATGATTAGATGGTTATAGATTTATATAATGTAGGGATAGTAGGTATAATTGTGTCTCTTATAATATGTGCTAAATAAATGTATTATCTTAAATATTCTTTGCAGCAGTGACCTCCCATGTTTTAGGTTCAAATGCAAGCTCTCTAAAACCGATAAAGAAATATATCGGAAAAAGCTTGTCTGAGAACCAAATTTTTTTTTTTTTTGTTTAACTTTTCCTGCTCTAAGAATTCCTCCTGTATCGCAAGTGCTTTTACAAACATTAAAACGCTCATCCACAAACAGTCAGACACGTAATATTTCCAGGTCATACAAATATTTATTCCATGCGGTCAAAATTCATTCATCATTCATTTTCACTCACTAATTCATTCCCTCTCATTGAGAGAAAGATCTCATGAAAGAAAACATTGAAAAAATATTATGTAAAATACTTACTTAATTATTTTATTTCAGCTGTCGACGGTGAAGTTCCACGTGGTAGGACTGAAGTGCCAGCACTGCGGCGCCTACAACACGTGCCAGACCAACGGATTTCATAAGTTAGTAAACTTTACAAAGGCAGGTCTTAATGGCTACACAATTAGATAATATACATAATGAATATTTGCTAGATATAAGTTATCGATAATACCACTGCACATCACTATGGCCATAAATAGGAAGCACTATGCTTTCCGCAGCCATGATCAATGATCCCAAGTTTTAGTATGCCAGCTTGGGATACTTAGGTATGGTCAAAATTCAATTAACACGAAATTATTCAATAATGAGAATTAGAGTGGTGTTCTTAAATTAAATGTCACTTAATTTTTTTTTATTATTTTGAAAATAACACTATTTAGTAATAGGAATAGTAAAGTATTAATCGACTTTTGTTGTTGACTGTACAATGTACATACTGGTTTAGCTGTACACTCTAATCGCGTATATATATTAATAACGGTACATTTTTAAACCAGAATTAATTTCTATCAACCATTTTTTTTTTCGAGGTATTCGAACTTGAATACATTTTATTCCACGACCACTCTCTTCCTTAGCTGTTATGTTTTTTCTTATATCCCTTTAATATTTCCAGGGACTCGAGCAGTCCACAAGCGGGCGACTCATCCACCGCTACATCCACCTCGACAAGTCGCAGCGGTTCTTCCTCCGCCACATTCCCGGAGCCGCGCGAAGAAACTCAAAACAATGAGTTACCGCGAGCCAATCCAATGGATGAACCTCCACAGGCTTGACACATCGTGTAGGCACGCTCTTGCTACATGACCACGACTATTTGCAGTCGCGCGATTAGTCGTACGACTAATACCGACTCGACTAGTCGCATAATTGGTCGTACGACATGTCGGAAGTTGGGAGTAATGTCGTGAGTTATGGTGAATGAAACGCCTGCTGAATGGTGATGTTTATTTTTAATCTACAATAATGAAAAATCGTCCAAACTTGTCGCATAATTCGTTCTTTCAATGGCTATTTGACTAGATCTTGTAAATTATGTATATTCATTTGAAATTATAATTGTGATTATTGAGAATATATTTTTAATATCACCCTCGGTGATAGATATTGCAAAAATTGAAAAAATTGTTAAATGCGTTATAAGTGTCCTGAAGCAACCCTTTGTGTAATAACTGTACTTTCGTAGTACACTTAGTTCCCGTAAGTGTCGCGACACATCTGCGGAACGTACGGCGCCGAAAGTTCGGCTACATACCTACATTCGCAGTGTATTTCAAGTACTCTATGACACAGCCTTCGGGCGGTTTTTTCAGCTAAAACGCATTTAATGTATTTTGCATAGCAAGCGACACATCACGCGATGCATTGCGCGACCGTACGTTCGGCGGGCGTAGCTGAACGTTCGGCGTGTGTTGTGCATCGCGCGCGTGGCGGTAGCGAAGAGCGGCAACGTCTTCTAAGCCCTCTATAATAGCTAATATTCTAATTAAATCCATTTACTGGGCAATTCAGGTACGTCACAAAAACCGCACGCCATAAAGTGTCGACACAGACAGACTGACGATGACGCCACGTAACTTTCCGTCGCGTAGCGCGCTGAACAAGACGCCGCGTTTTGACCGTTTGGTTTGTCATAACAACTGAATATTGCGACAAACACTTCAGCCGCTGAGCTTTCGGCGCCGTACGTTCCGCAGATGTGTCCCCACCTTAAGATGGCGTGAGTATCATTATGGTGGTGCAAAGAGACGGTCTCGAACCAAGGGCGCGATATGTAGGACAATATTTGTGTCTTTCCCAGCACAGGACGGAAGTATAAGCAAAATTAGACTCTCTGCTGTAGACGCTAGAATGTCAAAAGGAATAGAATGTGAAAATCAAAACCTAAAATTTCCTCAATCAACTTTGAACCTTAAACTTTAGTGATAAAGTTAAAAATCTACTAAAGAAATTTCATAGATTGCAGTAGCTAAATATTTTGGCATCGGTACACACAACAAAACTGATACCTATACAGGCTACTAGCGCCATCTACATTTCTAAAGTAAAGTGTGGTTGAGTTTTTATTTTCATAAAGGCTTCGCTAAACTGCAAAAGTGCGCTAATCGCCACGTGTGCTGGGAGTATTGTAGAATAAAGGTTTTACTTTCCTTCAAAAATAATAATGATACACCGTTTAATTCTACTAAGCTCATAGCGTGAATTTAATCTGTCCAGTATATTAAGCATAACGACTTCTTTTACCTAAGGCCTTACGACAACGTATACACTTCCAAATTTCTTTTAGCTCTTCTTCTAGTTTTAATCTTAGTCTTAGTACCGTATTCCAGAAGAAAACTCAAGCATTGATCTCTGCTTAAGCATTACTTAAAACTAGTTTCATCCAATCAAATGGCTTGAAACGAGACTTAAGTAGAGCTTGAGTTTTGAGTAACGTTCTGTAATACGGACCTTAGTGTTTCGTCTTCTTTTAGGTTATTCATGAATAATCACAAAGTCGCGTCTGGAATACCCCTTTTTAATTTTTAGACACCGGGCACCGCGGTTGCACCTGCATTTGTCTCGAACCCGTGAGAATATCGGCATAACGCGTTACCTTTGCCCTAATCTAGGTTCCGCCCATATCTGTGCAGTTGTTTTAGCGTAACAAATAAACTTATAAACAAATCAATCTTTATTATAACGACGTTTGAAAGGCCAACATATCTAAGCGACAAAAATTCGTAAATTGAGTTATATACACCATTCGAACCGCTAGATTTTTCTGCGTAGTTTGGTGTAGGTATATACTTAACTCAATTTACGATTTTTTGTCGCTTAGATATGATTGCCTTTCAAGCGTCGATAATATTTTAGACAACAAAAATAGTTTCTTTTTAGAGATCTGGTAATGTTATCTCCGTCAAATATTTCGCTACTAGCGGAACATTTATCAGATATTTGCGACGTTGCCAGCTTTCTGAATGCAATTAACATCATTAAGACAGCGAGTCATATGTCATTGTTACAATTATCTAAGATATAAAATAACGAATATCCATTCAAAATGTTTCAATGTCATTTATATGGATGGTGCTACTTTTTCTTGTGGATAAATTTTCAGTTTCACAACCGTCGCATTTAATAGTGAGAGGCCCACAAGTCTGATTCGTAAAATACGATTTCATTTACTGTGGCATAACTGAAAAACTTGTATAATTAAGTCTTAGAGTGAATAGGCACAGTAAACAGGCATAATAAACTAGTGCACTTTATCATCAACGATTGCATCACTGCTTACCATCAGGAGGGATTGCGGTCAAGCACTTGTTATAGGTCTAAAATTTCGGTTTTAATTTATTGTCATAGTGTCATATTATTTGTCGAGTTAAGGGCAGTAAGATAAAGTAGCATTATCTGTCAATACAATTTGTCATAGCCATATAATAATTCCAATTCAGTTTAGTATCAAATTGTGTGTTCAAATATGTTATTGTGTGCGGCTTAATACATATATATAATCTGTGTACAATATAAATTACCTTTAAATTATACATTTTTATAACATGTCTTCTAACCATGAAATTATTTTATGGACACAGTGTTATTCTCTAATAACGATATTTTTAATTGTAATATAAGGATTAAGTACGATTACGTACGTTTAAAATTGTAGTAGGAAACTATATGTAAACTAGTTTTAGAGAAAGGCAGATGGACTAAAGCTGGTCACACTGAAGAGAATCCTGCGCAGGATGCAGAACGCGACTGTGCGGGACGTTTGTTTTAATTCAAGTCAGTTTGGACTCCATGCAAGTTAGTTAACGATAAGCAGTGGTGGCGACTCCCAACTCGTAAGACATAGGTTTGGATCCAGACAGTCGCCTTCATCATCATTTGAGCCGAAAGACGTCCACTGCTTTACATAGGCCGCCCCCAAGGATCTCCACGACGACCGGTCCTGCGCCTCCCGCATCCAGCGGTTTCCCGCGACCTTCACTGGATCGTCGGTCCACCTTGCAGAGCGCCTACACACGCTGCGTCTTCCAGTGCGTGGTCACAACTTGAGAACCCGTTGGCCCCGTCGGGCATCGGTCCTACGGGTAATGTGCCCACTGCCACGTAAGTGTTGCAATCCTTCGAGCTATGTCGGTTACTCTCGTCCTTCTGCGGATCTCCTCATTTCTGATTTGATCACGCAGTGAAACGTCAAGAATAGCTCTCTCCATTGCCCTTTGAATGGCCTTGAGCTTTCTTATAAGGCCCAATGTTAGTGACCACGTCTCAGTTACATAGGGTAAACCAGGCAAACGTGCCCCACTATTCGAAGAATCAAGAAAAAGTTAATTTTTGTTCATAACTTGTTTATTGAAATAATCAGTCTTAACCTCTGACTCAATTAGCATAACAACATTTTTTTTTTTTTTCTAAAATGTGATTAAAAATAACTGACATCACCAATTTTGTAAAACTTAGGGTGGGGCACATTACACGGATATATCCGTCTTATGTGCCCCAGCAAGCTCTCGTATCCAGTTCGTTCTCATATCCTGTATCGTGTCTTCCAATTCTCTACTTCGATCTACACCTGAGGATATGTATTTGCAATGTGCGTGAAGTTATTATATCAAGGATTAGCTTCATTTACCCTCATTTTCTTATTTATTACATCCTTCACCGCCTTCTACAAATTTTCTTCCGTCCATTTTCTTGGATCAACAGCTTTAACGCATTTCTTCAAAAAATCATAATTTTATTAGAAACAAATCAAAATAAGAACTCGGGAATAATCTTCGTAAGGGGAACATAAGCCAAAAAAAAGGGGGCGCATTAGACGATGTACAGTGTAATGTGCCCCATTTAAATAATTCTGATTTTCATAACGTAAAACGTAACGTAATTATAAGCAAACAAAAGTTAAATGAGGTTAGTTTTTAATAAAAAAAAATGAAAAACTCGAAATAATATCAAGCAAATACTTTTAAACAAAGTGAAAATAGATTTAAAACCAATTCATGTAGTCAAAAATCCTTTTAATTATTTTTTCTCACTAAAACTACATAAAAATCGGCACAGTGTTGTTTACATCGCGGCCGTACTTGGGTTACTGGCCAGCTAGGATAGAATAAGCGCCAAATTCAGAATTCATCACCGAGTTTCGCGAGTGGGGCACGTATCCGACTGTGTTTGCCTGGTTTACCCAAAGTCATCACTGGGAACACACTGGTCAAAGACTTTCGTCTTGAGACATTACGGTATTTCGAACAGTCGTTTTACTTTGTGTAAATTCACAACTGTAACGATGTAATTTCATCTGCCTTCAAAAACTCCAAAGGAAAACATCATGAGAAAACCAAGTCCTAGAATCAAAAATTAGAACACACGTGACATCAATCTACCCGCACTAGGGTCATGTGGTACCTTACGGCCTCTCACAAAAAGGCTTGTGTTCCAACAGTGGGAAGATCATAGGCTAATTATACGAGTTAGTTGAAGTTAGAATCAGCTTGCCCAAATTTCGTCCCGCAACCTGCGCCGGGTCTGTCTGTCTGTCTGTGCGGCCCGAGTATAAGGACTTTGATAACGCTCAATAATGTTCAATTATGTACATCATAAAAATTACACACTTAGGAAGAATGAAGGTTAAAATCTATGAAATTGTTGTATATTTTGTTGGCAGGCTGTGTTTAGGCTATCGTTAGTACTACAAACTAAATTTGACAATAGTGACTTTATCAAATTGAGTCTGTAGTACTAACGATAAAACAGATAAGTATACAGGCATGTTGTTCGTACGAGTCAGGTCAACTGTAAATCAAATCAAAAGTCATTTATTCAAATTATGCTGAGAATCAGCACTTTTTGAACGTTATTTTAAAACATTTTTACACTCTAGTAAACTCTCTGTAGTATACGTAGGAAACTCTATAGTAAACTCAGTTCGTGGCAGCTGCGAAGGCATGTTGTTCGTACGAGTCAAGTTAACTGTAAATCAAATCAAAAGTCATTTAATCAAATTATGCTGAGAAGCAGCACTTTTTGAACGTTATTTTAAAACATTTTTACACTATAGTACACTCTCTATAGTATATGTAGTAAACTCTATAGTAAACTCAGTTCGTGGCAGCTGCGATTTAATCACAGTATGACAGTTTTAAGAAATGCAGTAGATATTGATGCATTTCATGTTCGCGACTTCTATGGGTAAAACTACTATATTGTCATGAAAAAGCGTATCACACTTTGTGCGTTCTCTTTTGCACACCGCTCGACATCTCATCGGACAAAAGGTAGAGCCCAAGCCCGAAGAATAGTTCGTGTTATCGCTACAATGTACGCTTAGCATTAGTAAACTTGCCTGTATCCTTAACTTACTTAAAATAAGTGGGATTAAGTGTTTTCTGAAAACTGAATTTGTAACCAATAAGTTATATATTGAGGAATCATGAGCATTTTAGCGGTTTTAGATTCTAATATAAGGGATTTTAAGCTCCATTTTTAGTGACCTGTTTTGAAAAGCAATATTATATTAGATGATTATAGTTAATATAAACACTTATTTGTAGTTATTTTCATAACCGTTTTGTTGTTTTCAAAATATATACATTACAGTTTTAAAATATTTGCTAGAAGTTTCTCAGTTTTTCATTGATAATGTTAAGAGATTAAAATATTATGTGCTTAGCTTTATTAATACAAATTTTAGAGAATGTATGTGAAATATATTGCAACATTGTGATATTGAGATTCGGATGTATTCGTCAACGACCGGCACTGGATTTAGACAGGATTATTACAACACAGACACACAAACATACCACACACACACAATCACACAATTAATTTATATCCGTCTTTTATAGGGTGTACACTGTGTACAGTCAACAAAAGAGATAGATAACCAGGGTCATTAGAAAAAGGTTAATAAGAAAAAGGATGTTTTCGATTAAAATTTTATACGATAAACAAATGTTCTCTTTTATTAATTCTCTTGCTAAGTTAGTTATATCCTTTGGTGACCGTACATAATAACAAGTATTTTATTATTTTAATTGTAAATTTTAACCTATAGAAATGATGTAATCAGATCCAATCTGAAATTAAGAGACTCACTGTGTCAATCAAAGTAGCCACTTAAAAAATACATATAAGACAAACTTTTTTTGTGTATTAATTTAAGCCACAACGGCTCCATCTGTCGAAGTTCCACGAATTACAGCCAAAACCATCAGAGAGAGGCATGGACGGGTCTTGGTATACAGAGTGTATCTGACATCGAACGCAAACTTCGCGAAAAGGCTACACCACATGCCACTAACAAAATTATGATAGTCATTTATGTCGTTAATGAGCAGTTACAGAAATAACAGTGTTTCAATAAGTATCGGCTCGGCCTTTGAACGTTGCAAGCGTGCCGCCGTGCGTATTTGTAGGTATGACGTTGGCCCCTGATGTGAACTCTATTAAATCAGCTGATAGGATAGTTTTTCTAGTATTGTTCACATTGCCCTTTTTGTGTAATTAACGAATTAATTAATTTTTACTTTAAAATCTTATTGAGTTATAAAAGTATAGCAATTATGAACGGTCGACGGTGAAAAAGCCGACAAGTAATTCCACCACTGGTGGGTTCAGAATTATGTACTGGATCCATGGTACTCGTTTGTGCGTCGATGTCAGATACACCCTTTATAGAGGTAATCACCCATCCTCGGAGAACCGCGTTAATCTTAGCTTAATCTGAGTGACCGACCCGTAGGTATAGCTATTATCGCTGCGTAACACACTATTGGCTAAAAGGCGATCATCCTAATCCTGGCTAAGTCCATAAGTCGGTCTATATCCAGCGAACCAGGAGGGTAATTGCGTAATACACCAACAGTAACAATGGGTATTATTTTGACAGTTTTACAACATTCATTGCGTCATTTTCGTTGTTGAGCAGACCCATTTTTCGAATATATGGAGTAATGTATTAGCAACATGATTTAAACGAGTAATAAGTAGTTTGTTGGAGTTTTTGGCGGGAAGCCAAGATGAGTGCCACGCTCGTTTTTCATTGGACTTTTAAATTATTTATAGTGTCGTTTACTAAATAAAAACGTGTGATTTATGTAGTAAAAAGTGCATTCAGTGAATAATTCATAAAGAACAGTGAAATATTGTAGCATAGTGGCCACATCATGGTTTTGTACCAAATCTTCATCTGTGTTCGGTACGCGCGGCCGTCTTTTTCGACATGAATAATTTATTACGTGACATTGGCTAAATGCACAAACCGTGCGAAGCCATAAGAGAAAGAAAGCAGAACTTTTGAAGATTTTTATTTTACTTGAAATTGGCACAAAGTCATAACTAGTGCCACACTATTAAAAAAAAAAAGTAGTTTGTTATCTACGCAATTACCCTACCAACTTTAGTACTAAGTAGACTAATATTTTAAATATTAAAATAAGCATCCTAAATTTATTTTTAGGTGTGTGCAACTTCCGGCTGACAATTTATTTAAATTAAGGCGGATTTATATTATTACATTTATTTGGTTAAACAAAACAGCACGGTAATTGCGTAACACACTATCAGTAGCAATATGTATCATTTTGACAGTTCAACAACATTCATTGCGTTACTTACGTTGTTGGTTAGACACATTTTTCAAACATATGTAGCAATGGATTAGCAATATGCTTCAAAATGAATCCAATTGATAGTAATATGTAGGGTCTTACGCAATTAGGGTGCAGTTTGAATTACCGAAATTTCTTTATTGTATATATTGTTGATATCTTTCATTGCGTTCCATGTATTATATGTATTATTATAATTGAAACTAAACAATAAAGAAAAGGAGTGAAATACTAAAATTATTTAATTTTGCATTTTAAAGTGACAAATTCTTAATATCATTGGGATTTGTAAGTCGATGAAACGAAAAAGCGACAGAGAAAGAGACAGAAACAAATTCATAACATTTAGCATTGGAGAAAATGAGATAGAGAGCATTATTCAATGGTTCTTATCAACTCGCTCGTAATGTAAAGCTCCGGGAAGAGAGCAGAGTAATTTCTGATGATATTGAATATTAAACTTTATAAATGTGTCTCTTAGCAACCCAAATCACATGAGCTCGTTAGATGCCCGGTGAAGCCGGTAGATGTGCTATGGTGTTTGTATAAATTTGATTTTTATGAGGCTGGCAATAAAATTCAATGTTGCATATTACATTGCATGTAGCATGTTTTAAATAACTGGCCTGCATTTTTTTTTTCAGTGTGCGTTTATCCTAATGCTATAACTTTGGTTATTTCGGGGCCTGTTAGATATATCAACACAATAAATTACTTAATTATTTATTTTAAATAAGAACTACTTTTCGCAATCGTGCACGTCGACGACCGATCATACAGTGTTAGGAAATACATCCACGCTGTTACATTACCGTATGCTGGAGTTTAAAAGGGTGTTCGTATATTTTTTCCATAAATTTTATGTGCCGTGAACGTCCAGGACAGTATATTCGCGTTGGATATTATAAAAACGCACATTCGGAGTTGAAAAGTAACTTTTATTCAAAGAAGTCCGAAATGTGAATTTATAAATTAATATAACATATAAGCCCCGCACGATGATATTGCGATGGAACCTTGTCACAATAACAGCTTTGTGACGTCATCTGTCACACAAAAGGACAGCTAGCAAAAGAATGTTTAACGTAAAATTAATATTAGGGTTAAGGGTTTATTTCTATTTTATAATTTTATTATACATACACTCTTTATACCTACTCACCCATATTCTGACAAATAAACTTTCATTATTAAAATTTTCAAGGAAATAATTCTTGTAGACGTAAAAAAAATATACTTATTCGTATATCTTTCTTACATGTATACTAATTTTTTCTAACTACATTTCTGTTAATTTGCGAGCGGGAATTGAATCAGAGTCCACTGTGTAGCAGTCATGTGTTAATTACTACCTACATCTATCAGATCAATACATAGTATAAAACAAAGTCGCTTTCGCTGTATGTCTGTATGTATGCTTAGATCTTTAAAACTACGCAACGGATTTTGACGCGGTTTTTTTTAATAGATAGTGATTCTTAAGGAAGGTTTGTATGTATAATAAATGCATAATATAGTAGAGAAACACTGAGAAATCTAAAAAGCGCGATAAAACCGAACTCCACGCGGGCGAAGCCGCGGGCGAAAAGCTTTACAAATAAAACCAGGATAGTATGTAAAAAAATGTTTATATAATATAATTCAATATAATCTTACCCTATTTATTCAATTCCACTCATATAGTCTTCCGAATCAGAACTGCTTTATGTGTCTGTCGTTTCCGATTCACTGTCGTCTGCCGTATTTATGACAAATAACTCGTCAGTTATTAGATCTTTATTCCAATATTTCCTCTTCAAGCCGTTTAACATGATTGATTGAGTTATTGACGCCAACGCCTCCAACGTCAGACCTTCAATACGACTTTCCAACTGCTCCACATTCTTTTCTGAGATCCTCATCTTTACCAGGTTCCAGATGTACTCAATGGGGTTGAGGTCGCCGTTGTAGGGTGGTAATCTAACGACCTCATGGCCATTGCCAGCTAATAAATTGTTAATTTTATAATTTTTCGGCGGTCTGTGCCGTTTCATTAATAAATACAGTTCAGGTTTTGTACTGTTGTTAGGAAAGTCGATGTTGTGAGCTTGTAGTCACTCAACCATCAACTGTTTTTATTGTTCATACTTGGTGGCCTATTCTCTTCCCTACTATGATAAGGGGCGTTGTCCAACACGATTATGGATTTGCGTGGTAATTTGAGTACTAATTTTTCTGTAAGTAAGCCACTTGGTGAAATTCTCAGCATTCATTTGATCATGGTAATCCCCCATTTTAGTGTCTGCTTTAAACATTAAAAGGGCATTGTCAAATGTCAACAAAACTGCTTTCACTTCCCGCGTGAACTATAATCCATCGTCGGCCAGGGCTGTCGTTCCGTCTCACTCCGACATCGGTTGCTGTTTGCCAACATTTTTTTATCGTGTAGTGTGCGTGTATCCATGTTTCGTCGAAATAAATAACGGGTCTTTTGTTATTACAAAGCGAGTCATTTTCTTTCATACGTCGTAAATATTTAGCCCTCCACGCTTGAATTTGGGGTCTTTCAATTATAGCCAGTCTTTTTGGTAGCATCGTTTAAATTGGTAGCCTAAATCACATTTAATTATTTTTCTTAATGTAGTTTCACTACCAGTATAATTAAGGTCTACTTTGAAGCCGCCAAGACTTTGCGCATTGTGGGTATTTCTCTCCTCACCGTATAGATTGAATGTAATATTTCTTAAAGCTGTTTAGGAAAATCCGTCGAAATATTCCTTCTTTTGTCGTTTTCCTTTAGTAGGAGTTCTCATTTTGCTGGCTGTTGCTGGATCATGCCCTCGTCGCAATTTCGTCACAGCATTTTTTGCAACGCCCGTGGTACATGCCACACGCTCCGTGACTTTCGTAGAATTTTTCCAAATATTTTTAATAACTATTAGCAGTTGCTTCGGTATTAAAATTTCCTCAGTAGTGTCCGAAGCACTTTTTAAAGCACGGTTTATAATTTCAAGAACTAACTTACAGTCCTCTTTCTCTTTAACAAAATAATTGTCCACTTTAATTATAATTTCACGAGCACGACTGTTAATTAATTTCTTACTCATTTTAACGAGTAACAAAACAAAACTAAACAACAAAACTCAAAAACAACAATAAAACAGGATAACAAAAACAAAAAGCTAACAAAAATATTCGATGTGCGTAAGTGGGTAAGCGCGGACTGAACATGCGAACGGTACCGACGGTGCGAGTTCGGCTACGTCATCAAGATGGCCGCCAGTCGCAATATCATCGTGCGGGGCTTATAGTATAATGTTAGATAATTCTACTTTGCTTAGGGCTGGCTTTTCAAATGACGGATAATATTTAGTTTTGGAAAATCTGTCAGATGTCAATTAAAATTGACATTGACAGATTTTGTATAGAAGAACCTTATGTGACTATGTCGATGAGAAGAACTGCCGGTTTTTTGACGGGAAGGCTAAGGTGAATGTCACGCTCATTTTTCATTGGACTTTTAAATTATTTATAGTATCGTTTACTATATAAAAGCGCGTGATTTATGTAGTAAAAAGTGCATTCAGTGAATAATTCATAAAGAACATTGAAATATCGCAGCATAGTGACCACATCATGGCTTTACATCAAATCTCCTAGCAGTCGGCTCACGCGGCCGTTTTTTCAACTGTCATTGGCGATATTCGCCATTATTGTGAAATTATTTTATTAAAGAATTTCTATAATATGTTACACCTGTTATTGGCAAAATTGTGGTATCTATCCACAGAGGACATTTAAGAGTTGAAGTTGTATTCACTCTAAAGAAAAGAAGAAGAGAAGAACTGCCAAAAATTCAAAATTATTCCACGGAAAAAAATATCTTGTTGTTTGCCCATAATGTTTTTGCGTTGTATGAACAAATAAGAGTGCAGCGAATAAAATGCGATGTTTATAATAACAATATTGGCGCCGATTCTGTTGTTCACAAACTAAACTAATTTTAAGTTATGTGCATCTTTTTCTTTCCATTTCGTTAAGAAAAGGATAGAAGATAACATTTTAATTTAATCCTGTCAAATTGAGATACTCCATAGACAGTTTAGACGCGATTATAAACATGGCGACTAAAATACGCCAGATTACGTCAGGAGCGAACTAATTTGACAGATCTAAACTGACGTTTTATCTTCTGTTCTTTTCTTAACCGCTTGTTTGCCCCGAGCGTAACTTGACACCACTTCAGATTGCCCATGATTAATGACCCTCTTAATGAAATGGAAAGAAAAAGATGCAATGAACTTAAATTTAATTTACTTTTTGAACAAGGGAATCGGGGCCATTGTTGTTTTTTTTTTTTAAATGTTGTTCCCTATAATAACAATAAAGTATATCGCAATGATGCCGATTCTTTTGTTCACCAATTAAGCTGAAGTTCAGTTTGTGAGCCCGCGCCAATACCCGCCTATTACTGTCTTACTGCAGCGTGAAAGCCTCTATTCATACACATAAGGCTCGAGAATTGATCACCTTACCTGCTCAAGACGTGATGGCGCTTTCAGACTTACTTAATGGTATCAGCTATAGGTCCAGATCTCACCGATGTCAGTAATATTGAAGGCGAACTAGGAAAGTACTTATCTATGATTTGAAAAAGTCACGTCGAAGGATCGATAGCCCGTAAAGCAGAAGTCTTAGACTGGCGGCCGCATAGTCTGGGACGTCTAGACGGATGACCTTAAAACGTGACTGGGCGAGGGACAGGGTGTCATGCCGCAGCCTGCAGTGGACTCGCTTCATGTATATGTTGATGTTGGGCTGCATCTGATTTGACTTGAACCCTAATATAGTTAGGAAAATCATTTAAATAAGTATATTTCTGATGGTAGTATGATCTTTTGGAGGTATGCAGTTTTTTTTTTTTGCTCCTGTACCGTGGGTGCGTTTACAAACATATAAATTCACATAAGCAAACAGACAGACCCAGAACAACTACTTGTAGGTCATACAAATATTTGTTCCGTGCGGGAATTGAACCATCGACACGTAGCGCAGCAGTCATTAGCTTAACCACTGCGCTCACCTTGCAGTCAAAATTATTGCAATGATTTCCAAGTCGAAAGTTATTGCCTTTTGGCAGTATTCCACTTTAAATATGCCTTTTGTCACATTTTTGCAGTGCGTTAACAATATTCACGTAGTCGCGGACAGGCGGCGTTGATGCCAACTGGCGGAAAAAGACAGCTTCACTGCTAAACAGATTGCATGGGATCAATGACAGCACCTTAGAGGTAATAACCAATAAGCTAGACCCTGCCCTCTGATTTGGAGCCCCACCCAGAAGACTAAATAAGTGCTTACCTCGAAGAGCAACCATCCTTGGAATAAAAATACTAAATGCTTTTTCAAAAACATTTTATTCATCAAAACGATGTTACAAAAAAATATAAAACGCTTTCCTAAACTAGGAATGATCCGGGAATGTATGAAGCATAGGTACGGTACACTTGAGGTAAAAAGTAAGCGCATTTGTTGCTTATTCGCATCTGTATAAAGTTCAAATTACAATGATTGATGCGAGCTTATGACATGACCCGACTATAAATACTTTTTACCTTAAGTTTACGAACATTTTGCGTTATTTTACACATAGATAACAGCATGATTATGAAGATACAATTGAACAATAAATTCTAACATTTACATTTAATTACATACATAAATTTTAAATATAGAAAGCCTTATTACGCGCCAATTCCACCAATTAAAACTAAACGTAGTTCAAGAGCTGTCAACAATGATGACACTCGCAGCTCTTGGATGCGGTATACAATACGTAAAGAGAACCCTGTCCGACCCATAAGTATAATAAAGGTTAGGTAAACATGACCAAATATAATATAAAATTTTACGTAATCATCATAGTAACAATACTAATGAATTTTGAAATATTTTTTTCCCGCGAATTATTTCCAACTTCTTAACAACTTCTCAACTTAATTTTCGGGAAATTGGTAATTTTAAAAAAGTGACAACACCATTTTAAAGGTATTATAGCGATGCGACCACGTACCACGGGCCCTGCCCCCCGTCGCCCGCGCTTGGATTGCCTACCGCTCATGTATTAAGTTACCTCTTATTGCGAAATAATATTTATTTTTTTAAGGGGAATTTCTTTTTAAGTTTAGCCCGACTTTGTGGGCATTAGTAGAATCAGTTATCGATACCTAACAATACCTTCACGGATCGGACAGGGTTTTCTTTACATATTGTATTTATTGCGTCGAATCCCCATATAATTTCTTAGTTCGACCATTCTGCTACCTTTTCTACCCGTAATGTCATTATCCTCTCATATAACAGATTGCAATACCTTCACGGATCGGACAGGGTTTTCTTTACATATTGTAATATGAGCTGGTCACGTTCAGTTTCATTGGTGAAAGCCGCCCTTGACTGAAAATTAAATGATTAAAGGGTATTCTAAAATGCAAATAATATTGCAGTGATAAAAACACCATTATTATTTTTAAATGAAAAATTTTAAACATTATTACTTAATTACTTACATTTTTATATAACTTTTATATGAATTCATAAAATAGTATTCTTATGTATTAAATTGATAGGCAGCTGAAACATAAATGGTCAACAAATATAGGTATATATAGTTGGCCAAAGCCCCGTTTTAATGCAATATTTTTATTCATTATTTTTGTAATTTAGACTTTCTAAGACGACGAAATACATTTAATTTCATAACAACGGTTATCAAAAGCTACAAATATTGTTGAATGAGCAATCGTTACAATTGAGCTCATCAAGCACGTATAAAGATAACAGCACACATTACACACACACACACACACATCGAGCTTTAGAAAGAGAGGTTTGAATGATAAAGACAAATCACATCATTTCACGCTTATTTTTTTTTTCTTTTTCAGCTGATCGATTCAGTAATACTCTCACCGTGAAAAGTCAGGGGAAATGAGTTGTCCATATCTGTAACAATATAGTTGGAATGACAGTTCACTCTACTACTCACGTGAGTTAACTGTGCACCTCGCTGGAATGCGACCTCTCTACCGCTTACCCGCGCGACGCCCCGGATAGCCCCGCCGTAAGCGCTGAGTAGCGATAGCATCTTTGTTACAATAGGCTATTTGACAGTATGAATATTTTTGTGATTATTTGATTTAAATGCATAAAATGTCATTAACAACAAACGTCAAGATCTTTATGTCATTTACATGAGTTTTGATGAAAATAATAACAATTAATATATCCAAAAACACAAAAATATGTTTGGCATTTTGTTTCTCGCGCCACTTATTGTGAAACGATCCGGATTGGCTAATGTCACGATGACGGCATACACTCCTATACACTTGTTGTCGTTCTATGTGTTCTCAGGTGTTTTAGCGCTTTTAGAAGATTTTTAAGGATATTTGGAGCGATTTATGGTATTTTTTTTTGTTTTCTGACTGACAAATAACAGATAAACACGAACACCACTGCGGAACCGAAAATCGTTTATAAATTGTGACGTCACTTACAAAGCGCGACGCCATTTTGCTGAATAAAGCGTTTCGGCGGCTTATTTGAATTTTGAATGTTTATTCGCATGTTTCTTACGAAATACGTATTTAAAATAAAATAAAAAAACTTTTGGTGAACTTCTTAACCGCAACCAAGTAATTCAAGATAGAAATTACAAATCTGTCAAATAGCCTATTTTGTAAATACAGTTTTTTAACACCCTTGCTCGTAAAGCTGATGTAATTCCACCGGTTTTAAATATGTAAAGCAGGCCACAACAAACGCGTGTTTTATCAAAGCAAATAGTTAAGTTATAGTCCATAACAGCATTATTTTCCATAACAGCATTATTTTCCATTTCAAGTAATTATGGAACTGATCGCCGCCGCACGGCTCGCGCTGCGCGCTGTTCCATATTTGAAATGGCAAATAATAATACTAATGGAGGGAAAGCAACAGTGTGCATTCACAGATTGAGTTTATTTAAAATGAACAAAATATAAAATACTTCTATTTCTGTTTCCTCGCAAGTGTGTTAAAAAACGTCGTACGATATACGTGCGTATTGGTTATAACATGCTCGGCTCAATTACACCCTCGCCTTCGGCTCGGGCTGAAATTCCGCCTCGCATGTTATAACCATCATTACGCACTAATATCGTAATGTACTATAAATCCCCTGTTGTTATTACTGTTTAAGGTAAGGCAAACGTATATCCTTTTTTAATTTACAAAATTAATACTCAAAGTATGTTAATTGAAAAGATTAAACTACAACAAGACTGATTTTTGATTAACTATTCACAATATATGTATTAATGATAATAAATAGTAGTTTTTATTTTATATAAAACAATATATTGGAGAACAGCCCCCTAATCGGCGAACACATTTTTATCAAATGATTGCGACTAGTTGGGATCGTTTGGACCGAACGGACCAAGGGACGGTCCGAACGATCCCAACTGATCCCAACTAGTCGCAATCATTTGATAAAAATGTGTTCGCCGATTAGGGGGCTGTTCGCCGAAAGTAAAATAATATTAAGGTGATTATTAATAATGATAGCAATTATTCGTGGCATCTCCAGTGAAAACAGCATCAAATCCGTGGCGAAGTTTAGGAGAACATCGCGGTTATACAGACACGGAAAACGAATTTAATTTATGATATATACAACGTGTAACAAAAAGGGTATATACATATGAAGGGTATGGCATCTTTAGATGATATCAAACGATATCGGAAGGGTTTCAACTCAAAATAAAATACTCAAAAAATTGGTACCAAATTTTCGGTTTCGTGTGTTTCTTAAAATCAAATTATAACAAACGTGGCAGCACACTAGTACATACGTTAATAACTAGTCGTTACCCGTCACGTTACTTGCCAAAATCCGACAAATGTCTTCAATATCTCTGTGTGACTAGTATGATAGTAGCCTATCACAGGCGGTGTTTTTCCTCATAACTTCCTAACATAGAGAGATAGGATTAAAAAACCCTTCCAATATCGTTTGATATCATGTAAAGATGCCGTGCCTTTGTTATGTATATACCCTTTATGTTACACGTTGGATAAATAAAATGATATACATAGGTATGTACAAGCCTTGGTAGCAGTGCTAACGATTATTATCTAAAAATCTCAAAAATTTCGTTTGTAATCGTGACTAATATAGTACGGATTTACCTACTTATTTTAAATGTTCTAAAATTATTAAATAAAGATGTTAATATAAACTAAGAATATGGTATGCTGATGGTTTAAGCGTATAAAGTATAATAATTTTAAATTAAGCTTTTACACATTTATATTGCTAGCCTGCATGATAGATGGCCTTCAAACATAAGCATTACTATAAAAACAGTGGACACCAGCCCTTATTTGTCAATAGACTTTATTCGGAATAAGACATTTATGCAAACCTCTTTTACAATCCCTTCAATCTATTATTGCCTCTATGGTGATATGACAAACAGCAGCTACAGTAAATAGTTGGTATTATAACCACTTTTTTTGCTTATAATGTCAACAATATGCCAAAAGAATAAAAGAAAAAACCGATCGACCGGATTGTAATACGGTTTGTTTAAATGTCTAATCTTATTCCGAATGGATAGTCCATTCGGATATCATCTGAATAGCAGATTTGTTTAATTTATTATGAACAAGAGCTATTTCTTCAACCAACAGACAACTTTTAGTCGTGGAATAATTATGACGTCTGACAGATTATACAGAATAGAATAGAATACTCTTTATTATGAACACCATATAAATTACAGAACATAAATATGAAGATTTTACAAGGAGTTATACAATGGGCGGTCTTATCGCTGAGAGCGATCTTTTACAGACAACCTTTGGATGGAATACCAAGAGATATTTATGAAAGAACTGTCAAAAATTCAAATCGTTCCACAGATAAAATTATCCGTCGTTGGAAAACTCAGCAGTATGGGTATCTCTTTTTTACTTTATACATATGTAGATACTTTTACGAAAATGATAAAATAAATAACTTGTTATCTTAAAAGTGGAAATTATTACAAATAAATAATAATAAGTATAATAATTTTAAATGTCATATATGTCTTCATAGAATAAAATCTGTCAGACTTCAATTTTATTGCACAAATTAGTATTATATTATCTGTAGATTGTAATATCAGAACTTTAAAGTATTTAATATATAAATAAACTGTTATAAACTAGGTAAACTAAGGGCTATTGCCGTATTTTTATCAACAGATTAATATAATAAGATATTATAAAATTAGTTTTTCATCTAACTTTTGATTCCTTTATATGTTAAAGAATTGGAGAAGAATCCAAAATGTCTTTGTAATCTACAATTATTGCACAAAGTCGTACAGAGGGCAGCACATCAAGCTACTACACTCTGGCATATTTCAACAGATTTTCAACTGTATCTCTAAAGCTTACTTTTTAGGTTCAAAATTAATTGAAAAAAAAAAATTAGTTTTGGTTAGCTTGACCTGCTGACGTTTGTACTGATGTGGTCATTACCACAATCCGGGACCTATTTAAAAAAAAAAAAAACAAGAGGCGACAAGCAGCCCCATATGTTCCTAACTAAAATATTCTACCGGACCCCTAAATCATAAAACATCTAAATAACGTTGATTCAAAGAAAAAGTTTTTATGCTAATTTGAAGCGAAAACAAAGATAAAATGCAGTTTGTTACGATTTAAGAGTCCGGGAGTGTATATTATGCACATTTTACTACTTGTTATGTCTGAGATCATATTTTAACACAACAATATTACATATTTTAAGTTAACAATATGGCCTCTGTGAGATATTAGGCAATTTATCATCACATTATGCTTATATACAGTATTTTTACAGCTAAGCGGTTAATTTAATGTTTATTTTATGGTGATTTGCATAGCACATCCTCAAAACACGCTGAGGGAACCCCCAGTTGGGCCGCTGAGAGATGGCAAGCAAGGGACAGGCTGGTTCGAAATGATTTAAGGACGAAGTTAAAACTACAGGCTCAGCGGTCTGGACTGGCTCGAGCAAGAGTGGCCTCGACGTCGAGTACGGAAAGATGTCTGTCAGGACTTTCTTGGAGTACTGGTGGCCTTACTACTGTGTGACGATAGACGATCGACGTCGTATATATGGTATTCGTGCAGTAAACTTTGCTTGCGCGATGCATCACTTTTACCTAAATTCAGTGAGGTTCGTATTTGACGATGTAGATGGCGCCACAATATTATGTGTCATGCAAATCACTACAAAATCAATAGACTATAGGTTTTTAATTGGGGGACCATTATCAGAGGTCCATTTTTAATATAATTTCGAAGTCTGTTTATGTTATATTTAACGTAACAAAGAAGAAAACACTGAATTAATACACTGAAAATAATTTGGCTTGACCAAACAAGTGATAAAGAATTATCGACATTATACTTTATTTATTAAAGAATTTTTTTTTTTTTTATTTTATGTAGAAGCATTGGTAGGTAATTAGCCGATTTATAACTTGAGCCCAGCATTTTAAAATATACAAAGTCAAGAAAGCTTATTATCAAGTACTCGATTCAATTTCGACCCTCAACAGCGCGCTTAGAAGTTAAGATCGCAAAAGAACATTGTGAACACTTCATTGCTTCAGGGCCATCCATCAATTCATGTTACTGTGACTGAAAAGCGTCCGCAACTCGTGACATCGTGTGTGAAGTCACATTGTATAAATCTAAATTCTAAAGTATTAAAACTGATAACGTAAGTACTGGTAAAGCGGAGCCCAAACTCCGAAGCTGAAGAAAACTTCGGATACGACTGGAATTAACGCTGAGATGATGATGATGATATCCAACAGTTTTCTCATTTCACTAGCTAGTCAAAAATTGGCAAAACTCCATAGTCGGCCCACTTTTAATTAATATGTCAGAAAAATCACTTTTTCACTTCTGTGTTAGGATTTACATAATACTTTCCTAATATAAATACGAAATTATGCGTTACAATTAAACGGTTTAACGTATTTGAAATTTGGCACACAGATAGACCTTCACTTGGGTAAAAAAGACATAGGCTGCTTTTCATCCTGGATCGCAGACGAAGTCGTGGGTAAACAGCTAGTGCTCTTTACATTAGTATTGCGTTTTCATTCATAGTTAGTATTTTTGTCACATTCTATATGTGTTATGGATGGCCCTTCATTGTAACGAAGTACAAATGCTTCTCTCTTAAAAGTCGTATAACAAAGCGTTGTAGTAAAGCCCTGAAAGACTCCGCCATTTAAGACAGTGTTTAACAATTTTCTACTTAATGAAAATCTTACGGTACATTAAGGAAGTCCGTGGAATTCGAATTCGGTATATAGTTGTTCAACTCGGTTGTATACTTCGTCGCACGATGATAATGTTTGCGGTAAGACTGCTAATGCTGCTGTTAGACTTTCGTCTGTACCGAAGATCTGGAACAAAGGGGAAATAAATATCTAAAGGTGGTTTGCTTACCTACAGTTGAAAGTTCGAAACACACAAATTAGAAGTAAGAGTCGACTTTATATTTACCTTACCATTTTTGATACTAATTCTCAATGAAATGAAATCGTTTAGAAGGAAAACAAAGAAAGAAAAGAAAAAAAGAAAGAAAGGAAACTTAAGAAAAAAGAAAGAAAAGACAGAAAAGAAAAAGAAAGAAAAGGAAGAAAATACATTTATTCAGCACAGACATAAAGACACAATACATTTAAAATAATCGTGTTTACTCCGTAAATAGGATGTCAGAATTAGGGTTGTAAAGGAGGTTCGCCTCCGCTTCCGTTACTGGGGAAGTTCCGCAAGAAATCGTATCTTCGCTTCCGCCTCCGCTTCCGCATATTTTTTGCGGAGTTATAACGGAGATTTATTTACGTATTTATAAAATAAATAACGCGCAAGCTGCGACGCTCGACAACCGTCCGGCCGCGTTTGAGCGCGAGATGGTCAAGAATCAACTAGTGCGAGGCGGGAATGCGGCAAACACAAATTTGTTTCTCCTTAATTTTCATTACAAAAAGGTAATATTTTTTTACCAAGTATACTACTATTAATGTACGTATTCAAAATAAAAATGTTGTTTTAATTAACCATAAATTTCAATTTTTTCTATAAGTATGTACTTTCACCTCCGCCTCCGTTAACCTCCGCATCCGTTACATTACATTACAACCCTCAGAATCACTCTTTCATGTAACATTTTAAAAAACTGGCCAAGTGTGAATCGGACTCGCGCACCGAGGTAGCGTTTTCTTTTTGAAGGATAGATTCTTTTAAATAAGCAAGATGGAGTAAGTTAGAACTAAATTTTTGCTAAACGATCCGTCTCAAAGACATAACTTTTTGTGTTAATTGCATATTTGTTCGCAGGCGAGAGTATAAAAGTAAAAAATATATCAAAGTACTCTGCCGCCGTAAGGAAAAAAGACGCATCTAACATCTTTTTTTCAAATTGAGTTAAATGCATATTCTAAATCAGTAAAAGAAATAGCATACAATAATATATTTATATTTTGCATAAAAAAAAATGTTAGATGCGTCTTTTTTCCTTATGACGGCAGTACTGACGTGGGCAGTTTTCATGGTTATTCTAATTACACGTGATAACTCACATTGTTATCAGCAGACATTAATACGATCATGTGAAACCACGTTGCCTGCATAGCAAAGAAAAACGTTTATTTGCCGCAAACATGACGCAAAAGTTTACAAAAACACAAAAAATTTGAAATGATTGAGAGAACGTGCGTCACATCCACGCAAAACGGCTGTCGCTCAGCATTATGGTGCGACCCTTTGTAAAACCGAGCCCAGCACTGGTTTTCAGCGACAGCCGGCGAAGTATGAAGAAAGGAAGAATAATTACAATTTGAGTGTCTTCAAGGCTAGAATGAATAGGCTCTTAATAAACTAGCACGCTTTACCATCAACGATCGCATCGCTGCTTACCATCAGACGGGATTGCGGTCAAGCACTGGTTTATAAATAATAATAATAATAATTAAAAAAAATGTCATCATACAATGTGGTCGATATAATAATCATCATCATCATCAGCCTCTACTCGTCCACTGCTGGACATAGGCCTCCTTCATGGCCCGCGAAAAAGCTTGATCCTGAGCAGTTCTCCGCCAGCCACTACCAGCCACCTTTTTGATGTCGTCGCTCCATCTCGCCCAAGGGCGTCCTACGCTACGTTTGCCGAGACGCGGTCTCTACTCGAGGACTCGTTTACCCCAACGGTTGTCGGTCCTGCGGCATATGTGACCAGCCCATTGCCACTTCAGCTTGCTTGCTTCATAATAATATTATAAATCGGCAAGTGATTTTGTTTGTTTGTTCCGCTTTCACGCCAAACTACTGAACCGATTGCGTTGAAATTTTGCAGACGTAAAGTTAGAAGCCCGGATTAAATAATAGGGTACTTTTTATCCCGGAATATTTTGATGTCCCTAGGGAAAACATAAATACCGAATTACACGCGGGCGAAGCCGCGGGCGGAAAACTAGTATCTAACAAAGTTTGCGCGAGGAGTGTATATCCATAATTAACGACCAGTTAACACAGCCAAACTAGCCAAAATCAGCAGTAGGACTGGTAAATCGGACCCCAGACTCCAAAGCTGAAAAGCTTCGGATGACTCAGATTAACGCTAAGATGATGATGATCACAGCCAAACCAGTGATAATGATAACCTATTAATATCATAAATGCGAAAGTTTGTGACTATAGATGGATGCCCGTTACTCTTTCACGCAAAAACTACTCAACGGAGTTAGATGAGATTTGGCATACAGATAGCTTACAGTCAGGAATAACATACAGGATACTTTTTTATCCCAATATTCACATTTTATAGTATCAAAATTTACATGGTGAAACCGCGGGGTACAGCTAGTTTATAACAATTACATCGCCTTCACAAATTGCCGCAATTGTTACACTGTATTGATTGTCATGGCTTTATTTTGACGACCTTGTTTGAAGTCAAACATAAATAGGACTATTGTTTGGTTTGCACTGAACTGGCGAATGTCTTGAATTTACTTTTGTACGATGTAATTTGGCGGCAGAAATAATGGATTTTTTTGTGAATGACGCATTGATCGAGAGACGATAACGCCCGTAAATCCCCGATAAGGTATATGATAAAGTTAAAATAAGAGGTGAAGGGTGCACCGGAATTTTGGCAGTAATGTTTATGAAGTTCACTAATTCAGCTTCCGAGCTATTACTTTTTTTTTAATAATTATAAACTAGCGCTTGACTGCAATCCCGCCTGATGGTAAGCAGTAATGCAATCTTTGATGGTAAAGCGCGCTAGTTTATTAAGCCCAATCACTTAAAAAAAACTTAGTGAATAGGAAGGAAGACGGCAGTTGAGCGAGGTCGTGCAACGTTAAACCCAACAACACGACTAACGATGCTGCGCCAGAGGGAGATAGATGTGGAGACCCTCCACGACCAAAGTCCCGACACAACATTTGTACCCGGCACACATCGCAACACAACTGCTCAGACCCGTCCTCCGTACGGCTTCACCAGACATCATACCGGAACACGACGAATCGCTTGGCGGCAAGGCTTTGTCTGGTGGATGTTATGGCCTACCACCGAGAAATTACTGAAAATTACCCAATAAAAATAAGGCAGTCGAAAATAAATACCATAAGATACCTTTTTCAATAAATCAGGTCTCGACGGCAACGCATGCATGGCCAAAGTAGCAGCTTTCCTAATATACCAGGGGTGGAAATTCGCCAGGGTCTCGTTGTAGGAGCCCTGGCATGTGGTACAAGTGTTCATAGTCTCTTCAGCCTCGCTCAGACGCTTCAGGAACAACCGTATAAAATCTGAAAAACAATTAATGCTTGCGTTAGCTACGGAGGGCGGTGGTATATGTGTGGAGATGATAGTTAATGTCATCGGTTTGGTAAAGACGGATATTTTAATGTTTACCATGTGTGGAATCTAGTGTTCGGTTTCGGCAAAAAAAAACGAGTTTCGGTTTAGTTTCGTTGTCGGTGGAAAACTTGCCGAAACCGAATGTGTGTTCGGGAGTTTTCGCGCTGTGATCGGTCATTTTGGGTACGTTGAATGATTGAATGAATCCCATAATGAGATATCCCATCTCGAGATTTGCTTGTTTGTGCTGTTCGTTTTGTTTTGTTGTGATGGCGAGTTTTCGAGCGATTCCTATCCACTCAAATAAATACGTGTTGTGAGTATTTTTGAGGTGGAACTAATATTTTTTGTTAAATAAAGGTCCGTATGTTGAATATTATTAAATTAAAATGTCGATTACCTACTGCTTACCTCTGTAATTTAAAGAGAAAACAATAACGATTGACTGGTTCTAACGTTTTCTTTATTTCTGCCTCAAAATATGTTCTCAAAATTGTTTCTTGTAAGGAATTTTTGGTTTCGGCTTCGGTTTTGGACGAAACAGAGACTGTTGCCGAAATTAGTTATCGGTTTGGGTTGGACATTAGTTGAATCTTTCGTTATTTTTTAAGTGAAATTAATTATCGTAACCCCAAATAATGGGAAGTGGCTAGGACAAAAAAGAAGAGAAGAATTATCGTAAACCTTAAACCGCAATCAATGAATAAATAAATAAAAAAAATTATATAAAAAAACACTCGGAAAGGAAGCGGCTGTCACTTGAACATACAACGGTCTTTTTTCTGTGTGGGAGTCGAACCTTTAATAAACATTAAAAATGAATTTCAACAACATATAAACAATAGCATTAAAAATATACTGCATATATTTAATACTATAGTTCATATGTATGTTGCTGTTGAAATTCTTCGCGGTGTTAATGGATGTGCCAGTTAAATCAATTGAAAAATACATAGCTCATTCATTGAATTGAATCTAAACATCATTGATTCATAATAATGATGCCAAAGTTAGCTTGATAGTCTAAAGATAGATATATAAATAAGTAAACGACTATACAATATAGTATAAGGAAAACCCTGTACGATCCGTGAAGGTATTGTTAGGTATCGATAACTGATTCGACTAATGCTTTCAAAGTAGGGCTAAAATTAAAAAAAATCCGCCTTAAAAAAATAAATATTATGTCGTAAAAGGAGGTAAATTAATACATGCGCGGGCGAAATAGCCATTCGCTCATAATAATACAGTCAAAAATAGTGTTGTCACTTATTTAAAAAAATACCAAATTTTGGGGAAATTGGAATAAATTCGCGAAAAAAAAAATTATTTCAAAATTCATTAATATTGTTACTATGATGATTACGTAAATAAGTTCATATTTTATTTGGTCATGTGTTTACCTAACCTTTATTATCCTTATGGGTCGGACGGGATTTTCTATACATATTGTATATACTTAATATATACAGTATGTTAAATAACAGAGGGCGTTCCCTTAAACTCGTTAATATATATCATTAATAGATTAAAATAAAAATAACAGCATAGAAAAATAAGCATAAAAAAATCCGAATAAAAAAAAATTCTAATTGGAAATAAATTTGAAACCTCCTGTTTTAAATCAAAATAGTAGCGTAGTATCATAAACAAATTGCGACCTTGCCGTCTTTCAAGTTCGCGTGTACAGTGTGTTTCTTTTACATGTCAATTTAAAATTTTTATTGAATATTTTCTTATTGGAAAAATTAAAAAAAAAAATTGTTTTCGAATGGAAATATTTTTTTTAGCATGTATGTATGCTATACTATTTCGGGTTAACGGGAACGCCCTCTGTTAATTAACATACTGTATATTCGTGTAGGTACTATAACGATAAGTAACAGAATCCGTAGTTATGTACGAAAGACGAAATAGGCTTCATTTTGTTACACAAAACATTATGCTTTTGACGACCATTTCATGACTTTTATCTCCTTTTTGACTACTACGGCGTAATAGGGTAACACACTATCAGTAGCAACGTCATTTTGAGAGTTAAACAGCATTAATTGCCTTATTTGCGTTGTTAAACAAATAAATTTTTCAAACATAATTGTGATAAGTCTCCTTAATATGTATTTCATAACCTTCAAAATTATTTAAATTGTGGTTGATATAGTGATGCTTAATTACGATGCTGGACAAGAGCAGGAGCATTTTGTTGATTTATACATATAGATAAATAGAGAAAAAAAAACACATATGTCACAGGACCGACAACCGATGCACAGTGTTTTATAAACCCAAAAAAAGTGACATCGTCTTTTTATTCCAGATTCGTATAGATTGATTTAAAAGAAATGCTAGAGTAAAATACCGAAGTTTCTAGTACATCTAGATGATGAGATATAAATTTTTGAAAATACGTAAATTTTTATCCGGATTATTAAAAAACAATCATAATAAATTACTAGTTCAAATTATCAGCAAGCTGATTAAATACATACATGAAGATTTTAAAGGCGCAAATTACAAAGTTATCAAAAAATATTTAGGTTCATTTAAATCGACGTTATAATTTATTTTAATATTTTCGATTTTATTTTTTAACTCGATTAATCCTGATTTTCGCTACTTAATTTTTTTACATAAAATTGCTTTATATGTGGCCTATACACACAAAAAAAATCAAAGCCCGAATTCGTGGACTAACGAAGTTATGATTAATATTATGTTTATCCGGATCGAATCGAGGTTAGGGTTGTCAATTTTGTAAAATTATATTTCGGTTAATTTTGTTTGTTTTGTTCATGAAAACGAAAAATGTTGAATTATTGTGATTTATAAATTCCAATTTAACTAATCTCCACTTATATTGTGGAAAATGAAAAATATTTTTGTAAAAATTATTTAGATACATCAATAAGTTTTCGGCATATAAAATATAAAAATTAGTGCCCGATGCAATTACTATAGTTCTGGCGCTTGATAACTAACGTCATAGTACAACGCTTGCTCAACTTCGAATTTTTAAATGTCTCTTGTATTTTTAAATTAAACAAATACTAGTGTGTAGCTACAATTACTAGAATAACGGATTGCGAGTAAGCAATTTTGCAAGTATTATTAGATTCTATAGTATGAATCAGCCAGTACACGTTTATGTATAATCAGTAAATGTGACAATTTCTGATGAAGGGATACGTGTGGTATGGGAAGAGGTCCACCCTCGATAGGCTTTTGCTAAAACCCCATATCATTACACGTAGCCTGGAGGAACGGGGGTGAGGCATCATGGAGCCGTCACAGACCCTTGATGCCACTTTGCCTCAGCAGCACCTGACCCATGCTGCTGAGGGATGTCCTTCTGAGCTCCGATCAGAGGACTTAATGCTAGGAGGGCATGAGGGCGCCAACCCTCATGTTGGTCCACGAGTGGCAAGTGAAGTTGTGGATAGTGCCACAGCCGACATCCTTCAACCTCCGGGGGTGATCGCTCCAGTGCTAGGAGAGGCGTCTGGTGAAGGAACTTCAGGTTCAAAAATATTATCGAGGTTGGATATTTTCCAGCTCATGAAAGGGAAAAGCTATTTATCTCTTTCAGAACGAGTGAATTTGATTGTCAACACAATTGGGCCTGACTATCAAATTTCTCGTACTGAAGATGAATTAAAATCAACTCTTCCTAGTTTGTTGTCCAAATGTGAAACCAAATATAAAAAATGTAAGAACATGACAAATTTTTTGAAAAAACATGGCAAGTGGCTCAGTGAAACTTTCATTAGCGGCTACATTAGCGCTCCACCTGAACACACTGACGATGATAGTTTTAGGAAACTTAGCAAACGACAGCAAATCCGTAGTCGCCAAAGATTAGAGTCTACACTGCAATGTGAGCCTCTACAGAAAAGAATAAAAGCCTTTGTAAATACCTTGCACATTGGTGGAGAGCACTCACATCAAACATCAACGGTATTTACAAATGTGATTGAGTCGTGCTTACAATCGAATGACACTATCACGGAAATAGCTAACAAAATGTGAACAACTACAAAACCTTACACAGCAGAAGAAGCGCTAGCAATATTAATTGACAGAAACATGACTGTTGAGACATATAATTTTATTCACCTAGATTTGCAGCAGCGGGGTTTTCCGGCATACCCACCTTATTACAAAATTTTGAAAGCCAAACAAAACTGTTACCCAGAATGCGTTCACATTACAGAACGAGAAGCGGTTGTTCCTTTACAATCACTTCTGCAGCACACTTTTGACCGCATTGTGCAATTGCAAGATGAAGTTTTCTCACAATACTGCAACAAAATAGGAACCAATATTTTAGACTGTGTCTTTGAAGGGGTTTGGGGTTTTGATGGTAGTTCGGGGCAAGCTTTGTACAAACAAGCTTTTGAGGATCAAGGTGAAAACGAAAGCAGTATTTTTGCTACAACTTTTGTACCCTTAAGAATTTACCATCAAAGCACCCAAAATGACAAGGTATTATTGTGGACAAATATTGCAGCTCAGTCTTACAGATCTTGCCGCCCATTGCGAATAATTTATAAAAAAGAATCTAAAGAACTGATTTTATCCGAAAAAGACAGAGTTAACCAAGAAATCGACCACCTTACTCCTTTCTATTATAAATTACCGAGTGGGCAGCAAATCAACGCTACCTGCAATTTATATTTAGCGGCAATTGACGGTAAAGTACTTAATACGATACTTGATACGCCATCGCAAATGCGTTGTCCATATTGTGCACTTACAGCAACACAATTTAATAACCTAGAAATTGTATTTTCGAAAACAGTGGACTCAGATACATTGACGCATGGTATCAATCCTCTACACGCCTGGATCCGAGTTTTGGAGTTTCTCCTCAAACTCGGGTACAAATGTGAAGTGAAAAAATGGCGTATCAAGCAATCTTCACAAGAAGGGCTTGCAGTACAGGAAAGAAAAAAACGTATCCAAAATGCTATACGTGATAAAATTGGTGTATTGGTAGATGTCGTTCTTCCTAATTCTGGAACCACTAATGATGGCAACACAAGTCGCACAGTTTTGGCAGATGAAAACCGAAAAACTTTTGCAGATATTTTGGGATTAGAACTTTGGCTTCTTGATGGTTTATACATTATTTTAATCGGGATGTCCTTCTGAGCTCCGATCAGAGGACTTAATGCTAGGAGGGCATGAGGGCGCCAACCCTCATGTTGGTCCACGAGTGGCAAGTGAAGTTGTGGATAGTGCCACAGCCGACATCCTTCAACCTCCGGGGTGATCGCTCCAGTGCTAGGAGAGGCGTCTGGTGAAGGAACTTCAGGTTCAAAAATATTATCGAGGTTGGATATTTTCCAGCTCATGAAAGGGAAAAGCTATTTATCTCTTTCAGAACGAGTGAATTTGATTGTCAACACAATTGGGCCTGACTATCAAATTTCTCGTACTGAAGATGAATTAAAATCAACTCTTCCTAGTTTGTTGTCAAAATGTGAAACCAAATATAAAAAATGTAAGAACATGACAAATTTTTTGAAAAAACATGGCAAGTGGCTCAGTGAAACTTTCATTAGCGGCTACATTAGCGCTCCACCTGAACACACTGACGATGATAGTTTTAGGAAACTTAGCAAACGACAGCAAATCCGTAGTCGCCAAAGATTAGAGTCTACACTGCAATGTGAGCCTCTACAGAAAAGAATAAAAGCCTTTGTAAATACCTTGCACATTGGTGGAGAGCACTCACATCAAACATCAACGGTATTTACAAATGTGATTGAGTCGTGCTTACAATCGAATGACACTATCACGGAAATAGCTAACAAAATGTGAACAACTACAAAACCTTACACAGCAGAAGAAGCGCTAGCAATATTAATTGACAGAAACATGACTGTTGAGACATATAATTTTATTCACCTAGATTTGCAGCAGCGGGGTTTTCCGGCATACCCACCTTATTACAAAATTTTGAAAGCCAAACAAAACTGTTACCCAGAATACGTTCACATTACAGAACGAGAAGCGGTTGTTCCTTTACAATCACTTCTGCAGCACACTTCTGACCGCATTGTGCAATTGCAAGATGAAGTTTTCTCACAATACTGCAACAAAATAGGAACCAATATTTTAGACTGTGTCTTTGAAGGGGTTTGGGGTTTTGATGGTAGTTCGGGGCAAGCTTTGTACAAACAAGCTTTTGAGGATCAAGGTGAAAACGAAAGCAGTATTTTTGCTACAACTTTTGTACCCTTAAGAATTTACCATCAAAGCACCCAAAATGACAAGGTATTATTGTGGACAAATATTGCAGCTCAGTCTTACAGATCTTGCCGCCCATTGCGAATAATTTATAAAAAAGAATCTAAAGAACTGATTTTATCCGAAAAAGACAGAGTTAACCAAGAAATCGACCACCTTACTCCTTTCTATTATAAATTACCGAGTGGGCAGCAAATCAACGCTACCTGCAATTTATATTTAGCGGCAATTGACGGTAAAGTACTTAATACGATACTTGATACGCCATCGCAAATGCGTTGTCCATATTGTGCACTTACAGCAACACAATTTAATAACTTAGAAATTGTATTTTCGAAAACAGTGGACTCAGATACATTGACGCATGGTATCAATTCTCTACACGCCTGGATCCGAGTTTTGGAGTTTCTCCTCAAACTCGGGTACAAATGTGAAGTGAAAAAATGGCGTATCAAGCAATCTTCACAAGAAGGGCTTGCAGTACAGGAAAAAGAAAAACGTATCCAAAATGCTATAGGTGATAAAATTGGTGTATTGGTAGATGTCGTTCTTCCTAATTCTGGAACCACTAATGATGGCAACACAAGTCGCACAGTTTTGGCAGATGAAAACCGAAAAACTTTTGCAGATATTTTGGGATTAGAACTTTGGCTTCTTGATGGTTTATACATTATTTTAATCGTGATTTCTTGTGGAATTCCTGTAGATGCAGACAAATTTGGTGCATTCTGTAAAGACCTTGCCTACAAATATGTAAGTGTCTATGACTGGCATCCTATGACGGTTTCCATTCATAAAATTTTAATTCATGGGGCATCTATTATTGACAAAACACCACTACCGATTGGTATGCTTTCAGAGCAAGCCGCCGAATCACGGAACAAATATTGGCGATCTGATCGGGAGCACCACACGCAAATTTGATCGTAAACAAACAATGTATGATTTGTTTCATAGAGCATTAGTGTCTTCCGATCCAATTATTGCTGCTCAAATGCAGCTCCAAAGAAGAAAACATTTAAAAAAACGTCCATTGCCTGCTGCTGCTTTGGCGTTACTTAAACTTACTCACAATGAGAAAGAATTTACTGATGATATAGACGACCACGAAATGTTGACTGTAGAGAATGATTTATTTTTGGTTTTTGATGATTTTAATATTTAAAATATCTGCAATTAAAATTTAATGATTATATTAGTTATCTGTTTGATCAAAAGTTTCATCATTTAAATTCATCAAGTGTTGTTTATTATTATTCCTTAAAATATAAATTTTAGCAACTTCGTTTGGTTAAGTAAAATCAATATTAAAATTTAATTATGTAGCTGAATCCGTTATCTATACTAATATAATAAAGCCTGAAGAGTTCGTTTGTTTGGTTTAACGCGCTCATCTTGAGATGATGTGATGGACCTTATAGGTCCGATTTGACAAATTCTTTGTGAGATAGCCCATTTATTGAGGAAGGTTATAGGCTATATATAATATCACGCTACGACTAATAGAAGCGGGGCAGTAACCAAAGATGCGGGTGAAACCGCGGGGTACAGCTAGTTAATAATAAACCCGCAAGGGAGTTGCGATCCCACGGAACTGATGACAAGGAATAAGGTTCTGATACTCTGTCAACAAAGGCAAGAGCCTTTTTCTTTCACTGACAGAATATCAGTAAAATGCTGATAGGGATATTGACCGTACTTCCGGTAAAGTCATGATAGCCATATACACACTTCCTCAGAGTAATATAATATTTATTCCCCCATCTTGCTAACTCACTATGGGTATATATTATTGAATATACGAGTGTATTTATTGATTATGTGAATTACATCCAGTTATCCAAAAACTGTATATCGTCCTATCACAGTCTTAGTACATCTTACGAGTAGCTGCCTTAGTATTTACCCAATATACTTTATTTTCACACTTCGTAATACACCTGCGTCCACCGCGGTTTGTACTTGGAGACGTGTTAATGGAGCATACAGTCCAGGTATCTTCATTATATTTTCCTTTGTTCATATGTACTGTCCAAGTTTATTATAGACATGGCTAGTCTATATTAAACTTGGACAGTACATATGAATTTAAAAAGTCACATTTGTACTTGTTCGTTATGGAACCGGCAACCTCGTGCATGAAAAGTGGGCCTGAACCGCAGGACCATCACGACACAAACAGTTCGAATCAAATACAATATGTAAATATAATTTATTTCAGCGGAAATAATGTAAATCAACCATTTTTTTAAAGACTAACTATGGAGTTTCTTGCCGGTTCTTCTCCATAGGAAAACGATCAATTGGGAACCGTGCACTAGCTTCTGACGTATTGTAAGTGCCCATGTGGGCCTATGTGAAATAAAAAAAAATTGAATCAATTTATACCCGGTTTACATTGGTTGTAAGTGCCAACCCTAGCAATAAATTTCTAATGACTATAACTTTGTTAGTCCACGGATTCGGGCTTTGATTTTTTTTGTGTGTATAGGCCACATATAAAGCAATTTTATGTAGAAAAATTAAGTTGCGAAATTCAGGACTAATCGAGTTAAAAAATAAAATCGAAAATATTAAAAAAAATTATAACGTCGATTTAAATGAACCTAAATATTTTTTGATAACTTTGTAATTTGCGCCTTTAAAATCTTCATGTATGTATTTAATCAGCTTGCTGATAATTTGAACTAGTAATTTATTATGATTGTTTTTTTAATAATCCGGATAAAAATTTACGTATTTTCAAAAATTTATATCTCATCATCTAGATGTACTAGAAACTTCGGTATTTTACTCTAGCATTTCTTTTAAATCAATCTATACGAATCTGGAATAAAAAGACGATGTCACTTTTTTTGGGTTTATAAAACACTGTGCGATGGGGTAAACTAGTCCTCGAGTGGAGACCGCGTCTCGGCAAACGTAGCGTAGGACGCCCTTGGGCGAGATGGAGCGACATCTAAAAGGTGGCTGCTAGTGGCGAAGAACTGCTCAGGATCGAGCTTGTTGGCGTGCCATGAAGCCTATGTCCAGCAGTGTACGAGTAGAGGCTGATGATGATGATGATACATATGGATAAAGAAACAAAAGTATCCCTGTATTGAAACGAAAGAATATGTTAGTGGGTATATTTAGAATGTGTCTTCACTAGATTGGCACAAAATCTAAGCCGACCTTAAAAGTAAAGTTCTGCATTTAAGCCCGAATCTCTCTTTTTTTCAATTTTTATTTTTGTTTTACGGAGTTTTGTTTTTTTTTTTTGTAGAGAATATTTCACGGAATCGGAATCTCCGCATTAGCGGAGGCGGATGCAACATTCCTATTCAAGAGATGCTTGATATAAAAATACTATTATTAAAACAAAGGATCACTGGACAGGAAAATATGCAACGTCCACACAAAATACCTAATATTTGACGTATAGCTAGGTATAGCTCTCAGAATACTAGCAACTATTCCGCAATGTACATAGCAGTGAAACGATTATTTCGTGTTTAATATCTTGAAAGCCGTCTGTAGGCTTCGGCAAACATTTCGGAGTCGCTACAGAAACTAAACAGTCGCATCAACATGCTCAAAGTATTAATATATTATACGCCTAGAACATCCCGTGTTGTACCGGGCTTAGAATGGTACCTACCCATGTTTTCCCGTGGGTGTCATAAGAGGTGACTAAGGAAACTCACCAGGGAAGCGGGCAGCAACGCTTCTCCTGTGAAATATGAAATTACTGCATTCCCCAACCCGCTTGCCAAGCGTGAGGATTATGGCCCAACTAAGCAATGCAAGCATTGGAGAGGCCTTTGTGAAGCAGTGGGCCTCTATAAGCCGAAAAAGAAGATCCAGCGACGTCTTCGCTTAGTTAATCCATATATTGCGGGGGTAAAAACTGTAGGTAGGACTAAAAAAACTTTTTTACAAAAAAACAACCGACTTCCAAAAACCACTACAAAGTGAAAAATAACTAATTTCGGAAGTCGGTGTCTTTGGTTTTGAATATTCGTTTTTTGACACCGACTTCCGAAATTAGTTATTTTTCACTTTGTAGTGGTTTTTGGAAGTCGGTTGTTTTTTTGTAAAAAAAGTTTTTAATTTACACTTTTTAGTTGTTAAAAGTACTATGTATTCAGTTGCATCCGGTCAGACTAGAAGCTGACGCAAATATAGTTGGGAAACGACGTAATTTTGTTTACTTTAATTTTTACCCGTAAGTATTCCGTCAACTACCTATGGTCTTCTGGTCTTCATCATCAAATTTACTGCAGACCATTATTTTCACCCAATGGGTGCAAAGGTCTCATCAATATAAATGAATGAAGTCCAACCACAAAGTAGCTACTGTAAACCGTTGAGGAGTTCCCGGAACTGGCCTTTATCTTCATCATTAGAGCTCTTATGACAGTCACAACCCATCTAGGTGTAAAGTTCTTATCAATACAAATTAATCGAGCCCAAACACAAGGTAGCCGCTGTGAATTGTTGAGGAGTTCCTTCGACTGTCTCCCGGCTCCATCATCAGATCTACTCCAGACCTTTATTAAATTGTAGTGCTTTAAAATACTTAATGAAAATGCTAAGAAATGCACCAGCCCCCCTGCAATTTTTGAAAGTTCCCCTTGTTTTCTCTGGTCTTCCACCATGAAACCCTGATATCCTTATCATGGGACCACCTTGGGAACCTCTTCTTCCAACAGAAAAAGAATTATCAAAATCGGTTCATAAACGACGAAGTTATGCGCGAACAAACATAGAAAAAAAAAAAAACATATATACGGTCGAATTGAGTAACCTCCTCCTTTTGGAAGTCGGTTAAAAAGAGTAATTTTTACTAGGTCAAAGCACCGAGCAAATCTACGGGTCAACATGTCACCTCTGATCGTCAGTGCCCTAAGTTCTTAATGTTTATATCATCCCTAACGTGGTCTTGTGGTACTTGAATTTGGACTCTAAGTCCTGCCTGGAGGCCTTTAAGCAGACATTGGCGCCGATTCTGTTGTTCACAAACTAAACTAATTTTAAGTTATTTGCATCTTTTTCTTACCATTTCATTAAGAAAAGGATAGAAGACAACATTTCAATTTAATCCTGTCAAATTAAGATACTCCATAGACATTTTCGGTCAATTCTTTCCGTTCTTCTGAACGGAAAAGGCAAAGGCATAGTACGCCATACATCCTAGTCTTCAGTAAATATATTCTTGAGTAAACTTCTATCCTAACTTATCCTAATTAATCCTTACTTATCCTAGCTTATCCTAAACTTATCCTAACTAATCTAAATCCTTTCGTTTCCCGCGTTTGGACGATAAGGAGCGGTTTAACGTAAAGACATGATGCGGCCACTATGCTACAATATTTCACTGTTCTTTTTGAATTATTCACTGAATGCACTTTTTACTACATAAATCACGCGTTTTTATTTAGTAAACGACACTATAAATAATTTTAAAAGTCCAATGAAAAATGAGCGTGACACTCATCTTGACATTCATGCCTAAACCTCACTCCATAGACAGTTTATACGCGCTTATAAGCATAGCGACCAAAAGTACGACAATTTACGTCAGGAGCTGTCAAATTTGACAGGTCTAAACTAACATTCCTCCTAATAGTCCCTTTCTTAATAAAATAGAAAGGATAAGTTGGACTAAACTTAAATTCAGTTTAGTTTGCGAACAAGGGAATCGGGGCCAACAAACGAATAAAGGTTGTACTGAATAATGCTATCCATACTAATATTATAAATGCGAAAGTAACTCTGTCTGTCTGTTACGCTTTCCCGCCTAAACCTCTCAACCGATTTTGATGAAATTTGGCCCAGACAATCTTTGGATCCTGAGAAAAAACATAGGCTACCTGTTATCCCGGAAAAAATTGATTTTCCCGAGTTAAATCTAAAAAGCGCAATATAACCGAACACCACGCGGGCGAAGCCGCGGGCGGAAAGCTAGTACTAATATTATAAATGCGAAAGTAACTCTGTCTGTCTGTTACGCTTTCCCGCCTAAACCTCTCAACCGATTTTGATGAAATTTGGCACAGACAATCTTTGGATCCTGAGAAAAAATATAGGCTACCTGTTATCCCGGAAAAAATTGATATTCCCGATTGAAATCTAAAAAGCGCAATATAACCGAACACAACGCGGGCGATGACGCAGGCGGAAAGCACACAATCTTTAGACTCTGAAAAACGGACATAGGCTACCTTTTATCCCGGAAAAATTTGATGTTCCCGAGGGAAATCTAAAAAGCGCTATATAACCGAAATTTACGCGGGCGAAGCCGCGGGCGGAAAGCTAGTAAGTACATAAAAAGTCGTTCGTCCCAAGTTCGAGAGCCTTCGAATTAACAATTTGCATCAAAATCCCTAATGTTATTATGATATTGCGTGCGTAACGGCATCCAAAATAATACAATTAACAAATTAATTTATTATGCCATTCACGTCTAAGCCCGGCCTTCCAATTAATGATATTGAAAGCAAAAAATTTTGCCTACTTTCCTACATTAAATCTATACTAATATACATATAAGGCTGGAGAGTTTGTTCGTTTGTTTGAACGCGCTAATCTCAGGAACTGCTAGCCCGATTTGAAAAATTGATTTTGCGTTGGATAGCCTATTAAACCAGGAAGGCAGGCTATATAACATCACGCTGCGACCAATAGGAGTCGAGCATAATAACTAACTACACGCGAACGAAGTCGCTGGCGGCCGCTAGTTAATTTATATACCTTAATATTTCTTATGATTTGTAATCACTTTTAATATAGTTTGTACACGGTACGCTGTTAGATATAGGTATGACTAAACAGTTGGTGCAAAAAGGGAAAAAAATGTGACATTTTAATTGCAACATTGACATAAATCTACTCTCTATGTCCATACATAGAGAGTAGATTTATGTCAATGTAGATTTTATGTAGATGATGGTATGTAATGATGAAATTAATTGCAACGCAAGGCATGGAGATGGAAGAGCTGATGCTGATAAAATGAATGCAGATACAGTTTTAGGGGATTGATCTGTTATCATCATCATCAACCTTTTTATCGTCCCACTGCTGGGCACAGGTCTCCTTTCATTCAGAGAAGGATTGAGCGTTATCACCACGCTTGCTCAATGCGGGTTGGCGATTTGAGACTTAAAGTCCAGGTTTGCTCAAGATGTTTTCCTTCACCTTTTAATCAGTAATTAGTGTCCAAGATTAAGTATATCTTGAAGTACATATACCTTATAAAAACTACATTGGTACTTGCCTGACCTGGTATCGAACGCGCACACTCATACACATATACTTGAGAGGCTGGTGTTTTAACCACTAAGCCACGACTGTTATACATCAAACAAAAGTTATAAGGAGGATACCTAGATACTTCAGCATTATCCTTGTGCACCCTGCACAAGGATAATGCAGAAGTATCTACGTAGACTGTTGAAGAAGATGCTGCGTATGCGCTGTCATTCTCTCTAGCTTTTCCCATTTATGTTGAGGTTGGCTTCCAGTGTAACCAAATTTAGCCAAATATCTGTACATGGAACGACTGTCTGACCTCCACAAGTCAGTTACAGGGTAGGTAATACGATACCCCTTGATAAGAATGGTGGTCATACACAAATCTACGTATGACAGCCGGGAATAACGGCTGAACGAGCTTTTCTAGGCAAGATGGCTCATCCGCAGACCAACCGCGGCGAGTGTAGCTTAACCTGATCGATCGACCTGTGCGGCTCTTATTATTTAGCCACGAGCCCCTCTACTCTTTATGTCCGTCAAAGAAAACACAGGCCCGTCCAAACGTTAGCTATACAACGTTATTTTTTCTTTAGGCATACGAAACCTGAATATAGTTTATTCAGAATAAGTAACTGGATTGATTGCAATCAATTTTACACCATGTTTTATTTTTTCCCAAATACATTTAGAAATTGTTTCAGTGTGGTTACCTACCGCACAACACAGCTGATGGTTGATCATAGTACTAGACTCGTGCGCATAGCTGGACAGTCCTCCCACCCTCGCCGCGCCGCTGCACGCCTTAGGCGCGGGCGGGCTAGCGGCGCGTTGACCATATTTTTGTGGGAATAACCAAGCTCACAACTTTATGGTTTTTCATGATATCTTTTTGAAATTTTGTACATAGATTCTTTACTTAATAAAAAAAAGTTAAAAAACTAAAACCCAACTACGACAAAAACGACGCTGAAAAAGTATAAAACAAGATTTTCAGAATACTGAACTGAACAAAGTTGCTAATGTAGTTGCAAGTAAATGAACACAGTAGTAATGTCATACAATACTATTCTGAAGTATGCAATATTCACTATGTAGAGATAAATTTTCATGTTTGGAAAGGCGTAGTCACACGTTACATATACCTACCGTAGCACCTTGACAACGTGTGACTACGCCTTTCCAAACATGAAAATTTATCTCTACATAGTGAATATTGCATACTTCAGAATAGTATTGTATGACATTACTACTGTGTCCATTTACTTGCAACTACAATAGCAACTTTGTTCAGTTCAGTATTCTGAAAATCTTGTTTTATACTTTTTCAGCGTCGTTTATTGTCGTAGTTGGGTTTTAGTTTTTTTACTTTTTATTATTTGTACTATTTTGGAGTTAAAGTGTATTTGTGGCGCATAATATTAACAAAAGTTAAACTGATGAACTAAAAACTAGGTACTTGACATATTACATCTACACGCACATATAACAACATAAGCCCGAAGGCATATAGTGCAGAGGCCTTTTCATGGGAGATTTAGCCAGTTATTAAACTGTTTCCGCCTTCACCGCGTGGAGTTACTCCCAGGTTATGTCGTTTTCATTAATGCATTACATATTCTAATAATGTTCACACTGCTCTACATTGCATAAAGCGATTCACAGTTCCCGTGATCCGCGCTTTACTCTTATCGCTCATATTTAACATCATTAAAGCATTCTTGTAATTATGTACAAGCATAAAGCACTCGTTCACGTGATACCAAGCACGGTATATTTATTTTAATTTTATATTAACATAGAACTTTTTGTCCGCTAGAGGGCGCAATACTAAATTTGGTGACAAGCTTTATAGCTCATAACTAATAGAATATGAAGGCCCTTCTAATGGTACTGCAGTGGTCTTATTCTGATAAGTAGTAAAGAAGCTATGAACGAAAAGATGTGAATTATATACAACCAGCCCATGAATACAGGTAAAGTCACACGCAAATGCTAGCAATATATATATATATTCAAAATGTACAAGTAAAGCGCTTTCAAATGATACCAAACACGACATATTTATCTTAACTTTATTTTTTTACTCTGTATGTTTTGTCCGCTAGAGGGCGCCACAGTAGATTTTGTGAAACCCCATATAGCCTATAACCAGCGGACAATTAAAACGCTTCTAATGATATATCATTTGTCGAATTCTGATCAGTAGTTTAGAAGTTACGAGGGAACAGATGAACATACATACATACATACATACATACATACATACATACATACATACATACATACATACATACATACATACATACATACATACATAGCCTGTCAAAATCATAACCCTCCTTTTGCTTTGCCGTAGTCGGGTAAAAAAACTGGACAGGTGTTTCGGGTTTCGCATATACAAAAAAAAAAAATCGTTGTATATTAGCAAGTTTCAAAATATTTTTTCCAAATGACAATTACATAGTAGGGACAACTATCAAATAGTCTTGTGATTCTTTCTTAACTCGGAACTAAATCTATACTAATATACAACGTGTAACATAAAGAGTATATACATAACAAAGGCATGGCATCTTTACATGATATCAAACGATATTGGAAGGGTTTTTTAATCCTATCTCTTTATGTTAGGAAGTTATAAGGAAAAACACCGCCTGTGATAGGCTACTATCATACTAGCCGCACAGAGATATTGAAGACATTTATCGGATTTTGGCAAGTAACGTGACGGGTAACGAGTAGTTATTAACGTATGTAGTGTGCTGCCACGTTTGTTACAATTTGATTTTAAGAAACACACGAAACCGAAAATTTGGTACCAATTTTTTGAGTATTTTATTTTGAGTTGAAACCCTTCCAATATCGTTTGATATCATCTAAAGATGCCATGCCCTTGGTATGTATATACCCTTTTTGTTACACGATGTATATAGCTGACGAGTTTGTTTGTTTGAACGCGCTAATCTCAGGAACTACTGGTCCGATTTGAAAAAAATATTTTTGCGTTGGATAGCTCATTAATTCAGGAAGGCTTTAGGCTATATAACATCACGCTGCGACCAATAGGAACGGAATAGAATCGCTACTAACTTCACACGAACGAAGTCGCTGGCGGCCGCTAGTAACTGATAAAAATTAGTAAACTATCAAAGGTTACTGTTATTATTATAACAACAAATAGGGCATGGTTGGCGCCGTTAGATTGGCTACTGCGTTGCGTGTAGCGGGTCCAAATCCAGCACGGATCAAATATTTGTATGAGCTACAAGTAATTGTTCCGGGTCTGGCTGTTTGTGTATGTGAGTTTAAATATTTGTAGACTCCCACGATATACGAGAAATTTCTAGTACGAAGACATATTTAAAAAAAAAAAATGTTTTAGTCGATGTTTTTCTTTATCGGTTTTAGAGAGTTTGAACCAAAAAGGTAGATCTCCCAAGTAACTACTTAAGAGGCCACCCTTTGTCCACAGCTTTTTGTAAAAAAAAAAAAAAAAACATTTAAAAACGAAAGAAATTATTCAGCATAGTCACGCCCGGTTTTCTCCAGAGATGTACAGACAACAAGAGAGATGCACATCAAGCTACTACAATCTGTCAGATTTTTTTATTAGATTTTTCACTTAATCCCTCAAGCTTTAAGGCTCAAGGTATATTAGGAATATTTAACAGTTTCGGGTAGCTAGTCCTGCTGTCGTCCGTACTGATAACAGCACATCAAGCTAAGTTACAATCTGTCAAATTTATTTATTAAATTTTCAACCTTATCGCTAAAGCATTAGATATAATATGCATTAGCATTATGTTGACGTCCTCCGTGGCGCAGTAGTTCCTGAGATTAGCGCGCACAAACAAACAAACAAACTCTTCAGCTTTAATATTAGTATAGATTTTAAAAAAGCATAATTATTAAAGTCATAATAATTAAAGTGGAAACTATTTTATAATACTACTAAACTACTTTAATAATTATGGCTATCGAATGACAGGCTCATGAAATTTTATTTCTATTTAGCTTGTGGTTTTGAAGCCTCCTCCTTTGAAATATTGATCGTACCTATGTCTCGCATAAAACGACATTTAAATAACGAAATACTGAATCAAATGTCACAATAGCCTCATTATATACAATACTCGGTCATTAAAAACAATAAAGAAAGAAACATACCCAATCCTCGATGCAAACGTAGCATTGTTCTGGAGCCGGACACGAACCCATTCTTTTCCGACAAGCTAGTTTCTTTTTCAAATTTCATCATTTTCTTGAAAGAATCGTAATGTACTGCGTCTTCGCCTTCCCTGTGTTTCTCCATTACTTTTATTTTACTTTTAACATCGCTACTTACAAATGAGAATACTGATCCTATTAAATTGAGGAATCTGAAAATATTAATAATAATTTATTTATTTAATTAGCAATACTCTAATCCATAGTTTTATAAACTAATACACTTAAGCACACAACTGAAAAAAATGCAAAATAAAATTGTGCCTAATTTAATGGAGATAATAATGGGAAACAATAATAAAATCATTTTTTTCAGCCTATACATAGAGGTCCACTGCTGGACAGAAGCCTCCCTCAAGGCTTTCCATGATGAACGATCTTGTGTTGGCCACATTCATTGGCTTCACCAGATCATTGGTCGACCTTGTTGGGGGCCGTAATAGTTTAGTTCGAAAAAAAAATTAAGACTGATTACTTTCTAATCTATACTAATATATAAAGCTGAAGAGTTTGGTTGTTTGTTTGAACGCGCTATCTCAGGAACTACTGGTTCGATTTGAAAAATTCTTTTTGCATTGGATAGCCCAATAATCCAGGAAGGTTATTTATAACATTAAGCTGCGACCAATAGGAGCAGAGCATAACTAAATCCACGCGGGCGGCCGCTAGTATAACAATGTTACACATAACACAATTAATTCCCAATGGGTTATAGAGGGGTGCACCCACAATTCGCCAGTCATATTTTAGTATCAATGTCCTTGCATTGGTATTGGCTTGGCGCCGATTTACTTGTTCACAAACATAACCAATCATTAAATTCAGGTTCAGTGCATCTTTCATTATTTCTATTTCATTAAGGAAAGGACAGACTATAAATCTCAACCTTTAGAAGCATTAGGTCGTATCTATAGCGCGACGTTAGAAGCATTTGGTCGTATCTAGAGCTCGGCGATAGAAGCATACTAGGTCGTATGTATTAATAGGTCCGACGTCCTACACATCCAACCTAATGCTTCTAACGTCGAGCTGTAGATACGACCTAATGCTTTTAACGTCGAGCTATAGATACGACCTAATGCTTCTAACGTCGAGCTATAGATACGACCTAATGCTTCTAACGTCGAGCTATAGATACGACCTAATGCTTCTAACGTCGAGCTATAGATAAGACCTAATGCTTCTAACGTCGAGCTATAGATACGACCTAATGCTTCTAACGTCGAGCTATAGATACGACCTAATGCTTCTAACGTCGAGCTACAGATACGACCTAATGCTTCTAACGTCGAGCTATAGATACGACCTAATGCTTCTCACGTCGAGCTATAGATACGACCTAATGCTTCTAACGTCGAGCTATAGATACGGCCTAATGCTTCTAACGTCGAGCTATAGATACGACCTAATGCTTCTAACGTCGAGCTATAGATACGACCTAATGCTTCTAACGTCGAGTTATAGATACGACCTAATGCTTCTAACGTCGAGCTATAGATATGACCTAATGCTTCTAACGTCGAGCTATAGATACGACCTAATGCTTCTAACATTGAGCTATAGATACCCCACCCCGGTGTCTCATCTATCACGAGCAAACGCATGAGGCCGCGGGATTCTAAATTCTTCCACGGCCCCACACCCTCGTGCTGGCCCAGTCTGGCCGGGCCCCGTCTCCTGAACGGGGTAGTGGGGTGTTAAACTATCCAGTGCATCGCCTCAGGGGCGTGCGTGGACACTCGCGCGCGCCTCCGCCTCGGGGTCCATCGAATAGGGGGCGGGGACTTGAGCTATAGATACGACCTAATGCTTCTAAGGTCGAGCTATAGATACGACCTAATGCTTCTAACGTCGAGCTATAGATACGACTTAAATGCTTCTAACGCCGAGCTATAGATACGACCTAATGCTTCTAACGTCAAGCTATAGATACGACCTAATGCTTCTAACGTCGAGCTATAGATACGACTTAATGCTTCTAACGTCGAGCTATAGATACGACCTAATGCTTCTAACGTCGAGCTACAGATACGACCTAATGCTTCTAACGCCGAGCTATAGATACGACCTAATGCTTCTAACGTCGAGAAATATTAGCTTAATCCTGTCTGTGTGTCTGTCTTCTGTGAAATTACGTCAATTCATATGTCGTTATTTTAAACTTTTTAACTGTTTAAGGAGTATCTTAATTTGATAGAGCCATGAGTTAAAATCTCACACAGTATATGGACTTTTTGTATGTTTTTACTCAATTGGAAGTAATAAATAACATAAATAAATAAATAAATATATACGGACAAATCACACAGATTGAGCTAGCCCCAAAGTAAGTTCGAGACTTGTGTTATGGGTTACTAACTCAACGATACTATATTTATAATATATACATACATAGATAAACATCCAAGACCCAGGCCAATCAGGAAAAGATCGTTTTCCATCATGACCTGGCCGGGGATCGAACCCGGGGCCTCCACGTCGCAGGCAGGCGTGTTGACCGCTGCGCCACGGAGGACGACTAATAATGGGGCCGAAACATAATTTTTTTTTAATAAATTATAAACTAGCGCTTGACCGCAGTCCCGCCTGACGGTAAGCAGTGATGCGATCGTTGATGGTAAAGCGCGCTAGTTTATTAAGAGCCTATTCACTCTAGCCTTGAAGACACTCAAATTGTAGTGTGACGGAAACACCGCCGCCGGCAAATTGTTCCAGTCTCTCGATGTATGCGGTATAAAAGAAGAAGCGAAACGCTTCGTCCAGATCGTAGTGGTGTCAACAATGTAAGGGTGGAAAGTCGCCGTACGACAGGTCGTCCGATGGTGGAACGGAGATGGGGGAATTAAATCATGCAATACCCTTGCACACTCACCAGAATGTGAATTGAATGAATGAATTGATGGAATGTGAATTTTTCTTTGTTCACAGATATTATAAAGTTAGATATTATAGAGTTAGTTAGGTGATGACCTATCATAGAAAACTTTTCTGATGAGTTAAGTACCAAATAAATTAATTCTTTTTATTGTTTAGAAATCCATCTTGCGGCCTTAAAGATGCTAGTTGCTTAAAGTTAACTAGTGATGAGCTATTCTTTAACCATACATTTTTGACCTTTTTACGTCACTTAACTTAAATCATCCTTTATGAATAAACACCACAGTGTTTAAGGGGTTTATTCATAACGATGATTAAAGTCAAAAATGTATAGTTAAAGAATTGCTAATAACTAGTTATCTTAAGCTAAGCAGCTTTTATGAATAAGGGGGTATGTGTTTGTTATTGGATTAATCATAATATTGGAATAATATCAATTTATTATTAATAGAGATTGTTATATTAAGTAGTAATTTAACTTTTGAAAGATCGGTGATTCAATTTGTCCCAATTTTTTAAATAAAAATAAACTTTTTGATGAATAAACTAATTTACATTGAAGTTACTTAATATAATTTTTTTAATAGTTTCCCTTTATTACCCTAACCTATTTTTTTGTTTTATATTTTTAGATTTAATACAAGTTTTTTATTAGCTTACAATGTAAGTATGTTCAGTTGAATTTTTGCAACTCAATTTTGAAGCAGATAACTTTATCCGACTGAGCTGAAATGTTGTATGTACACATTCAATTCATATGAGAATGCATGGTTAATTGTGTGACATTATTCTAAATCCAACATGGTGGCATACCCAAGACCATCATCATTTGGAGATTTTATTACTTCAATGCGTTAAGAAAGCTTTTTCTGTTAACTGATAATCTCATTTCACACAATTAATATGATATAAAACCTTATCGCAAGTTTTACTTGTGTAGGTAAACAAGTGACTTCTAATTTGATGTGAATAATTTTATCTATTCAAATTGGTTATGAGATAGTTAAACCTTGTGACAAGCTTTTCATCAAGCTGAAAACAAAAATTAAATCTAGTGAAAAGAGTATCACACTCCATTGTGATAAAACATTATCCCTAATACAGACTCGGGTAGAATTACAATTAATGTGTGGGGATCGATGAGTGCAAGAGCATTCTTGCACTGTTCATAGGAATGAAGTCCATGCATGCCACTGGAGATTTGAGCATATACTGTCGTGTAAATGGTCCTTTGATATCAAATCAAATCAAAGCATTTATTTCAAATAAACCAGTTACAGGCACTTTTGAATTGTCAGAAGGTCGGTCAGTCAATAAGATGAAGCTAGTCGCTCATTCCAAAGAGTAGGTACCTATGGAGAAGAACGGGCAAGAAACTCCATGGGCACTCTTTTAAATTTTCAAGCTATTGTTACAAATATTTGATTACATCATTCATGTTGAAATCAACCGTGTGAGAACTATGCAGAAATAAATTGTACGCCGAGAGCGTCCATTATGGAAAACACACAAAAATCAATTCAGAAATTAAAATACGCCGTGGCAGCTAAGAGATGACCAGTCCCCTCCGACGGCGAAGAACGCGCGACGGTGAAGGAAACCCAATGACCCAACACACGCCACCATCAGCGAGACATTTGAGTGAGCATGACATACTCTCAACAGCCAGAGCACTATCAAGTCAATAAAAAAGACTAACCCAACAAAAAATGCCTTACAGCACATTCGTACATTGTGCTCACACGTTTGCCATGCAATTATACAATACTAAAAAAATTTGATCTACACAATGCTAAGATAGTTTTGTCCAAGGTTCAGCAGTTCCAACAGTGTTCCCGAATCTGTGGAAAGTTTAGCTCCTGTGTAGCTGTACAAGTGCCGAACACCTCTGTCAGCGATACAATTCCGTAATGTACAATATGCTTGGCTACATAGTGTGTAACATAGGCTTTGAATTAATAACATAAACATATATACATTGGCTACCTAACCTTTACCCAACTATTTAGAGGGTGGCTTCCAGTTTTAAAGTGGTTGTCTTAAACCCCTATTGCTTCATGGAAAATGACTAGTATTCTAAACTATGGTGGGGTTGAACTCCATTTTAGCCAGATGAGCTTAGCTTGAATAGGACTATTTACAGATAGCATATACTTTTCTGAAATTCACAACCCACTTACTGGATAACTTGATTGATACCCCATGGTAAGACTAGTGGTCATTTTATTTAATGTAAAATCATTTGTCACTTTTGAATACAAAGACTTCATGTAACAAACGGTTTATTGTTGCCAACTTGCCTACGCAAACATATTGTCCAATCTTATCTAGGCACTAAGAATTTTAAAATCCATATGGAAACAATGTAAATAACATACTTTACTAATTCGTTGTAACCGTCGATGTATGCTTCTATGACAACGTCGTCTTCCTCTTTGAGACTTCTTTGAAAGCTTTGGTGGACATGGTGTAAATCCAAGACGTTTTCGTTTGACATTTCACTCAAAATAATGAAAAATAATTTTGAATGCCACTATACTGCACAAACGATACAAGTCGTCGCGAACTGACTTTAGCAAAAAAGTAGTCAAACTGACATTGCATTGTTTTTTTTTTTGTCTTCGCCCTCTTTGGGCAGGCTAAGATCATAGACCATACCGCCTCGTCATCAGTAATCCTTTTGCATAAAAGTAAGACCAAAGCCTTGTCTTCATCCTTCTTGTCCAAAAGTAAGTAAGGCCTTAGCCACTTCTTCGGTTGCTTCTTTATTGTCCAAAAATAAGTAAGGCAGAAGCCTCGTCTTCGGTTGATTCTTTCTTGTCCAAAAATAAGCAAGGCAGAAGCCTCGTCTTCAGTAACATCCATCTTGTTGTAAGGCCAAAGCCACGTCTTGAGTGTTCAATTAATATTCAATTAAAATAATTCAATAAAATAATTCAATTAATATTCTAATTCAAAATAATATGGTGTCATATTCGTGTATCCGTCATAATCCGTGTAGTAATGTTAAGTCAGGGTAATCATATCCTTGTAACAAGATGGCCCAAACTGTTAAATGGACCATCCAATGCTGTTAATAAATTTATAGAGTGCTGTATACGTATTCTGATTTTCCAGCAAACCATGAGTGTTGCGCGGGATGCTTGCTGGCGTATTATATATTTCCAGTAATTCACCAATTAGGGGAATTCTTTCCAAAGCATATGCAGGGCAATTAAAAATTATGTGATCAAGGGTCTCATCACTTCCCGAGTTACAACTGGTGCAAGTAGGCGATGCTATTATATTCATCCTGGCTAAATGTGCATTAAATCTGCCATGACCAATTCTAAGGCGGTTTATAGTGGTAAAAAATTTCCTGCTCTTCGGAACACCAGATTTCGTGAACCAGGCCGCAGAACCGACTGTTTGATTAATTTTATAATACCATTTCCCTTTAGTTTTCAATGTCTCTTGCCAGTTCTCATGCCAAATACAGGTGTATTTTTCAGTAAGTTTGCCAAGTAAGTCAGAACTTGGGATGGCAACATGTTTTGGTACAGCAATGTCATTGTCAATGTCAACAATAACTTTGGCGAAGTAGTCTGCGTTTTCATTTCCTGCAACTCCTATGTGAGAGGGAGTCCAAATTAAACTAATATTAAATCCTCCAGAACAAAGATCAGCATATAAAGTCCGAATCTCGTAAATAGTATTCCTTGTATTGGCGTCCAGTTTCGGATTTTGTAAGGCCATAAGAACACTCATGCTGTCTGATATTATGAGCCAACTGGTGTGCTTAAGATTCTTTTCAGATATATACTGCAGAGCTGATAGAATTGCTAGTGATTCTGCTGTAAATATAGTCATGACTCCAGGCAACCGAACTCCATGTCCAACAGCAAGATGAGGTAGATATATAGCTAATGAAACATTTCTGTTGTTCTTAGAACCATCAGTAAATATATGCCTGTGCCCAGGGAACTGTGCAATTAGCTCGTACACATCTTCTTTACTCTTAATGTCACGGTTAATGTAAATATCCATAGGCCAGAATTTGCTTATATAATTACCAGAATAACATGGCCATTTGCCTTTACATTTTTCTATTTGATAATGATCATCAATACTAATTAAATTGGAAAAGTCATGAAGTATAAAGGGGACATTTACAGAATTAGAGGGACTGTACACTCTATGATAAAATATTATTTTTTTTAATAAAGGATGATTTTCAAAAGATAAAAGCTTGAGAAGATATTTTGACTTTAAAAACTCAAATCTTATATTCAAAGGAGAAATGTTACACTCAATTTGGAGTGAATTAATTGGACTAGTCTTCATTGCACCAGTTATACATCGAAGATTGTGATTCTGAAGAATCTCCAATTTGCGTACCAATCTCTGATCAGACCCAAAGCACAAAAAACCATATTCAAAGTGACTACGAACTAAAGATTTATACAACATTAGCAAAATTTTAGGATCAGCTGCAATTGACAGTGACTTTATAAAATTAAATGCTCTATTAGCTCTACCTAGCATATAATCAATGTATTTATTCCATGAGAGGTTGCTTGTAAAAATTATACCCAGGAACTTTACTTCGTTCACTATGGGAAGAACTTTATTATTGTAATAAATATGTAAGTCTATTTCAGACTCTCCAAACACTATAACTTTAGATTTTTCAGGACTAATATCTAAATTAAGATAATGAAAATAGTTGTTTAACTTAATCAAAGCTTTGTTTAGAATAGTTTCAACCAAATTTATATCTGAACCTGAAGCATAAATAACCAAATCATCTGCAAACTGTAAATTTGTCACTTCTGGACCCAATACAATGTTTAATCTATGTAAATAAAGTAGATAAATCAATGGACTAAGGATGCCACCTTGACATACCCCCTTAAATGAAAAACGTGGCCCTATTAAGCATTTATTTACTTTAACATATACTTCCCTGCCATGTAAAAAGTTAAAGATCCATATTATAACTTTTTCAGGAATACCAAGGGCAGAAAGTTCACCACACAAAACATGTAGGTTGATGTTGTTAAATGCACCCACTACATCAAAGAAGACACCAACAAAATAATTGTTCATTTTATTAGAATTGTATATATCTAATTGCAAATGAGAAATGCTATCACGAGTTGAGCAACCACGTCGAAAGCCAAATTGATTGGACGGTAATAGACTATTACTTTCTATGTAAAATTCTAGCCTTTGTTTAATTAATTGTTCGAAGGTTTTCCCCATGCATGAAGTTAATGCTACTGGCCTATATGATTCTGCTTTGTTTCTCACTTTGTTAGGTTTAAGTACTGGAATGAGGCAATCTGTTTTCCATTCATTAGGGATGATCATTTTCTGCCAAAGTAGATTAAATACTCTTAGTATGTTAGAAAGTGCCTCAATTGATACATTTTTCAATATTTTATAAGGTATTCCATCAAGGCCAAAAGCTGAATCACGCCTAGAAGATATTGCAGATTTTAATTCCTGGAGAGAAAATGGATAAATCAAATATTCATAATGCGCTGAAGTAAGTACTTCATGAGGAATTGATTGATTTGGCCTCTCTACTGTATCTGGAGTATATTTTTTAAGGAAATCAAATGCCCAACAAGAAATATTATTACTAGGAGGTGTAAAAGTTTTATTAAATCTTTTTGAGATTTGCCAAACTCTAGATAATGAAGTAGTTCTATTAAATGACTCACATAGTGAAATCCAACTTAAATATCTTTCTCTTTTTAACACTAACTTTTTAAGTGCTTGTAATTTTTTAAACTCGATATATTTTTCTAATGTGGGATTGTGCTTGAATTCTATATAGGCATTCCTAGAGTCTTCTACTGCTTTAGTGCAATTTAAATTCCACCATGGTAGAGGGATGCGTTTTTTACGATTATTATTTATTAATACTGTACCAAATGATGTAGCAGGTCTTATAGTTGATGGTAGCGATTTACTAACAGCTAAATTTAATAGCTTTATTAAGTCACTATATGACTGCAATGGGTTCTCCAGATTAATTACAAAATTTATTAACAAATTATCAACACTCTTCTTATATATTTTCCAATCAACCAAGTTAAAATTAAAATTTTGGGGTAAATTTGAAGTTATTATATTATGTGAATTATTGTAATTGTTATTAATAAGTAATCTTGTAATTACAGGTAAATGGTAACTACCTAAAGGATCATTATAAACAGTCCAATTACAAGATAATGAAATTGAAGGAGATACTATAGTTAAATCAAGTGCATTTCTCTGCCACCTATCAGAACCTACAGTAGTCATTTCTCCATCATTTAATAAAACCAAATTATAGTCATTAATGACTTCAAGCACCTCACGACCTCGGATGTTCACACTGTTACATCCCCAAGCCGAATGATATGCATTGAAGTCTCCACCCAACAAGAGAGGAACAGGAATACTACGAATTAAATTATCAAACTTAGACTTTGTAAATGAACTATTTCCAGGACTATAAAAACTGACTAATGAAATTTCTTTATTGTTGCTATATTTTACACGAATTGCTATATTTTGTATGGAATCATCAAATAAAGTATCTAATTTACTAAATTGTAAACTGTTATGTATCAAAATGGCTACACCATTGTGTGCATTACCTGAATCTAATCTAACTATGTTATATCCTTTAATACTAAATCTCATGTGAGGCTTGAGCCAAGTCTCACACAATAGAGCTACATGTATGTTATTCTCATATAGAAAATGAGTAAAAGCAAGTTTGTTACTATTGATGCTCTGAGCATTCCACTGTACAATATTTAGCTGATCCATAAAATTAAGGTTTACTTATATTATTCTGTAGTTTTGATAATAAAACTTGAGTTGCTTGCTTTGAGTGCAAATACTCTTCTCATTATTTTTATTTTGAGAAATTAATGTTACTATTGTCTGTACTAAAATATTTAAAATTGGTTCTGTTTCAATAAGTGACTGTAATTGTTTAGCAGGACTGAATTTTGAAAGAGATGGGAATGACTTTTCATTAAACAAATCTGCATATGCTTTTTTATTAATTTTATTTTTGTTTTCTTCTACTTTTTGTTTCTTGACTGGGCACAGTGCTGAAATAGCTACATGCTTACCTTGGCAGTGGCAACATATCGCTTCAGTTGATGGTATTAGGCAATCTTTATAATTATGGTCCTTAGAACATATGGAACATCTTTGAGTGTTTTTACAAAATTTAGCTATATGGCCATACCTTAGACACTTCAGGCATTGTTTTACTGGCGGAATATATGGACGTACTTCAAATCGCCAGCTGTTCAAGTCGACACTATCGGGTAAAGCTGCACACGAGAATGTGATGGACACCGTCTTTGTAGGCTGAAAGGACACCCCCCCACCTTCTGAAACAGTGCGACGCATGAATCTTCTAATTGAGATAATATTTTTGGTACTGGAAATTGCTTTATAGATGTGTTCGTTGCTCAAGTCAATGGGGACATGCATAATAACACCTGTATTTTCTGTGGCAGCTGCAGGAATACTGGCTTTTAATTTAAAACTGTCTAGAAATTTTCGGTTCATTAAAGCTGCATTGGCTAAACCAGGCCGTTCGAAAATGACACCAATTTTATAACGGTTCATGCGTAGTAGTTGTTTGACACCCTTGTTGTATTTTTTAATGTTTGTTGATAGAGACATCATGTCTCTATCACCAATCGGGATTGCATCTATACTTTCTAAAAATACCACATATTCAAAATTTCCTCCGTTCTCAGGGTATGAACGAATATATTCTGGTATCCTGTATTCACGATACTTGTTTTGTTTTTCGTCGGCTACAGAACTTTCTGAAGAACATGAGTCTCCACCATCGTCTTCAGAGCCCAATGATGGAGGAGAAGATGAGTTATCCTCCTTTTTTTTCCTTTTCTTGGGGTTCCCTTTCGCACCCATTTTATACAATTATAAACTTTTGAACTAATAAAATTAATAATTTGAAAATTTATTTTCAAAAAAGGCGCCCTCTCTATATGAATTTCCCGCGCTTTTTTTCTGACATTGCATTGACAAAATGTCAAATGACAAGTTTGACATTAACAGTTTTTTTTGGAACCACACGGTTTATGCCTTGGCCACAAACATATTAAGTTTTTACAATTTTTGTTTTGATTAAAGGTAGGGAAACGAGTTATTTATTTACAAAAGGTGAAAGGAAAGGAATTCTGTGACACGTTAAAGCCATCATTGTGCAATTGTAAAAAGCGGATAGCGCTATTCATTCTGCATAGCTCTGTGAAATCTTACGTTGAAACAACAATGGTAAATGGTTTCACTTTCAACAAATCATAGTAACCCAGTTGAAATGGGGCCCTACTAGTCTGCTATTACAATAGTGTCAAAATTGACGATCTTTAATCTCTTAATGACCGTTTTTACAAAATCAGTAATCTACTAACAAAATGTCGTGCCAAGTGGTCAATCACTGAACGAAATGACTAGCTTTTTTGTATGTTGTACTACGTCGTATTAGCAAGCTCGTTATTGGTTACAAGAATTGTTCACTAATGTCTTTTGTGTAGAATTTCATATACCATAACTGTTGAACCTCTGTAACGACTAACGATAACGACAAATTGGAATAATATAATTTGAAAATTTTGCACATCTTCATATATGGTATACCACCAATCACCATCATCATTATTATTTGTCTAGCCTTTTCTCAACTATTTTACATGGTGCCCGTGCAACTCAAAGAGTATAGTAGGTAAGTGTAGGAGCAACTGCTTATTTCAAAACTTAGTAAAGATTTCATTTACAACGTTTTATTATTGCTACAGAAAATCATGTGATCAATCTGTCAGTGTCAAACATCCGGATCCCAAGGTCTTGCTTGCAAATGAATGAATTTCGTCGTTGCTCTCGTCGGCTATCAAATCAAAGAAAATATTTACTTTCCGTTTTTATTAGATATTATGCCTACGATAACAAATAATTGGTGGTGCAATTTTCGTATAAAGTAATACAAACTTGTGTATAAACACAACTATTGTATTTTGTCATCGTGTCGAATTATCCGGTAAGTGTTATTTTCCTACCTACATGCGAAAATATGACAAGTTTCGTAATTTATTTTTAGTTACGGTGTGAAGTGGCTCGGGCTCACAAGTATTCAGGCTAATCAGTGATCCGTGGTACTTTTACTATAATATTTCTACGCTTAATCATATAATGGATAGTCCTGTTTTCGGCTTTATTATTAATTGCGTATTATTTTTCATTGTAATGGGGACTTCCCGAGTGTCAGTGATTTGTTGAAAAGGTTGAAACTTTTCTTTTTCTGTCGCAAATACATTACTCATCTCCCGCTGACTTGCTAATTTAAAAAGTGTGTATATACCTAAGTGCGAAATTTTAATTGGGTATTGAGTAAATTAAGTTCTGATATCTTTCTATAGATTCAAAGTGTTATCAGTTGAACTGTTTACACTTGCAGCGCCTACTTGTAGATCCGGGATATTGGGGTAAGCAGTTTAAAACTTACAACAAAACTACCAACACCTCAACTATATTGAATTGTTGCACAACTTTCTCAAACTTTACAAACTACTAAATTATTTGGGTCAGCATAGTGCATCATTTTCCTAAAACCACCTCCTTCCTAGCAATATCCTTTTTACATCATTCATCTGTTGTTTATTTAATCTTCCTCTATGAGCTATGTTCACTGCATTGCTCTGCATTCCAGTGTTTAAAAGTTAAATATGGAAATGACCAGCTGTCATCCATACTAAAACACTGCCATAATGTATGTCATGCAATATATCCTTTATCAAGGGCAGCAGGATGTTATTATCATTTAATTATTTGACCACCCATTATGGAAAGAAAAAAAAAAAAGAATAACTTTTTATTATGAAAAAGATAACACAAATTTAGCAATGTAAGCACCAAGTATTCCAATGTCTTTGATATTTATTATTTTAAATTAACTATTTCAAACTTAACTTTACTGCTAACTATGTCATGTAGTGTATAACCTTCAGTATTGTTTTATTATTTTTAATTGTAAGTATTTGGTATGAGTCTGTTCACATGCTTTAAAATTATACATCCCAGTTACACAGGGATACCTATATATAGGACAATATAAGAAAAAAAAAAAAAACATCGAAACCTACGCGGGTGAAACCGCGCGGCGCGGCGCAGCTAGTAAATAAATAAATTTCATGAAACTAATAGCATACATTTGAGTAGTAGGTACTGCAACAAATGCTTTTTTTATATCATCTGCCTAGCCTTTTTCTAAATATTGTTTTTATGTGACATTATTTGAAGAATATTTATTTTATTTGGAGGAACACCTTACAAGATAGTATAATAAAAACTTATATTATATGATAAAAAAAATGCTAATTAACAACTATTTCATTTTGCAAATGAAATTACTGTACGAAAGAATTTAGCAATATCATTTTCGTTAGCATAGCTGTTTCCTACTTTTTTATGTTTCATATTAATTTTGAATATAAATTACATATTTGTATTGTTGTAGTGGGTTTGTCCATATACTGGTTAAACAAATTGATATAATGTTTGATTCTTACTTGGGTTCTATGTTCTGTGTTTGGTTTCATTGGAGTTTCAAGTGGGTTGTGGCAGCTGTTGGTGGTTATTAAAACCAGCCTACTTACCTCCAGAAAGGGTTCTGGAGATAAGTGGGTCTCAACAAGCCAGGAAGGAGAGTAAATAGGCAGAGGCACTAACCCTCGTTCCTGGCTTGTTGAGAACATCTGTATAAGATCTTGGTGACCCAAGTGTTTCAGTTAACCTGGGTGACGCCTGTACACTGTTTTTATATGAATTTTCTACCTGTTAAATATAATAAACTCAGAAATTAATATGTATTCTAAGTGAAGAGTACTGAATTAATAATACAATGTATGTAATTTATTTATTTTATACAATTAATATTCTAAGGGCATGTATAGAAACATTTCCTGTACAAAATAAAAACATTTATCCTGGTAATTACTTAAATCATCATCATCAACCTTTTTATAGTCCCACTGCTGGGAACAGGTCTTCTCTCATACAGAGAAGGATTGAGCGTAATCACCACGCTTGCTCAATGCGGGTTGGCGATTTCAGATTTATAAAGTCCAGGTTTCCTCAAGATGTTTTCCTTCACCTTCAGTCATTGGTGTCCAAGATATACTTAGAAAGTACATATAACTTTTAATTGGTATTTGCCTGACCTGGGATCAAACCTGCACACTCATACTTGAGAGGCTGGTGTTTTAACCACCAGGCCACCACGACATTTGTTGGTAATAATATACTGGTATTTTTTGTGATATATTGCAACAAGTTTCAATCGCTCAGGTTAAACTAGGATTGCTGGGATCAGATGGATGATCTTTACATATCAATACCACCTCCAGGCAATAAAACCTGTTGGTCCTGGTTGTCTTTTGTGGGTCTTTGACAGTTGTTATGGATAGTCTGAAGCATGGTCTAGCCTATAACGGTTGTGGTGATCCAATACACCATCGCTCCAAGTAAAATTCTGTTATTCAGCTGCGTGCGGTTGGATTGAAAGCATCCAGTTAGAAAATGAATTTTTATTGGAAGTTTTATCAATCATCTCTTATACGTAAAACATTTAATTAGTCATTGTCTAGGATAATTTGTACCTGTTAGTTTTACCTCCACAGTTATGTAACACACTTTCACTGATATGAAGTTACGGGTTATGTAAAACTGCCTTAGGCTAAATACACACTAAAACAGAATCGAAACACTGTTTTTTACTAGTAACAAAAAAATTATTGTACTGTACATATTATGTTAATTTGACAAAATGTATGGAACAGTTGGTTTTTTTTTCTGCAATTTTTGGCTTGTACACAATCCATTTTAATATTATTAATGCAAAAGTATCTCTGTCTGTCTGTTACGATTTCCCGCTTAAACCTCTCAGCCGATTTTGATGAAATTTGGCACAGACAATCTTTAGACCCTGAGAAAGGACATGGCTACCTTTTATTGAAAAATTTGATATTCTTGAGGGAAATCTAAAAAGCGCGATATAACGGAATTCCACGCGAGCGAAGCCGCAGGCGGAAAGCTAGTGTGTTCATAAAAGATTGCAGTCATTTGTAAAACTTAGGATGTTCCAAAACATCCTGTTTGTTTCATCCTGGCTGTTGGCTGTTTGTGAGTTTAAATGTTTGTAAATGCACCCACGATACAGGAGCAATTACCGTGAGGTTGTTTTTTTTTTTTCTTAAAAAGAAGGAGAACATAATGTTAAGTTGCGGTAAGCAGATGACAGTAATTCATCTGTGTACCGCAAATAAAAATCTTATGCACTCAATATTCTTACCTGTTTCTTTCTAACATACTATTGCAAAAGACATCGCGACAAGCCCGGACGGAGATGCATGATGAGCTGCTGAACTCTTTTCGGTTCTTTTGGTTTCTTGGGTTGTTGGCGGGAGAGGCAGAAAGTAGAGGCATAGAATAAAGAGAGGGAAGTACGTTATCTTCATACAAACGGACCGCGCGCGGCTTGTATGTGTGAGCCATAGTATCTATGCGTCGCCGCACGCACACCTAAACACAATATTAGAGTGCCTATGACTGCGCTAGTCGCGGCTAGCACGGAACGAGGTTCGCGCGTCACGGCTTTTCGGCACATTAGCTTTTAAAAAATGATCACATAAACTGCAAAGTTGGTATGTCTATTTATGAACAAATAAAAGACTTATATTTTTCAAATTATATTTCTAAAAGTTATTTACAAGGATACGGATATATTAAAGTTTAATAACAACGCGTTTCGTAATAGTCGAAACCGAAGAAAGTAGGTATTTTTCTGTAGCTAATTTGTAATTTTGTATTAAATGTGTGATTCAATAGATGTTATTTTTGTATTATTTATATTTGTATTAATTAAAAATAAAAATAAATATGGTTCTTTATGTGTACAAAACTAAAAATAAAAATTACAAAAAAAAAACTGACTAGTATATGTAAACTAAATACTAAGCAAATAATTTAAACATAAGCTCTTAGTCTATAAATATTTGTTAGCGGTTTGGGCGACAACCGTAACCGACGAAGCGCGGACAGTCGTCAACCCTAAGACAGTAGGCAATTAAATCGCGGATTGGGTCGCAGATAACCTACTTCCCCTCTTTATTCTATGGTAGAGGCCTTGCCCCGGCAGTGAAATATGAACCCCAAAAAAAAATACGGTTCATTACCAAAAAACAAACACTGATTAATTAAATGGAATAAATATAGGTATTGTGCGTTTGATGATTGATTCACTCACATGCAAAATACGTGCATTCCCTAGGAATAATCTCTCATGCGGTCGATCCAAATTCCTCAAGGAAGGCCATGAAGGAGTGGATTACATTGGTAGCTTGCTCAAGTGACTATATAAAAAAAAACCGGCTATGTGCGAGTCGGACTCACGCACGAAGGGTACCGTACCATTATCTTTAACAACGGCAAAAAAATATACGTTTGTTGTATGAGTTCCCCCCTGTATAAGTTCCCTTCAATATTTATTTTACTTTAATTTAGTTATTTAATTTAAATTTTGATATTTAACCAAATATACTGTGAACATTTATAAAATATGTAAAGAAAACCCTGTCCGACCCATAAGGATTGCCTGCCACCGAGAGAATTTTGCTCTAATTTTAGTAATTCTGATAACACTTATCAATTCAAATTGTTTAATATGCTTCCAGGTCAATGAAACGCTTGGTATCTTATGAGTGTAATGTAATGAATATCATGGAACGTAATGTTTTTATTTTGATAAGTTGGTGTTGTAATGAAAACAATAACTGTTTACTTTTGTTATGTGTTAAATTTGTAAATACAGTATCGAAACAAAACAGATTTACGAATCAATTGTAGAAGTATCAATTGGAATCGACAGATTTCCTAATTAATCAATTCTAGAAATATCAATTGGAATCAATTATGGTTTGCGTGCAAAAAAAGTCGTGGTGGCCTAGTGGTTAAAACAACAGCCTCTCAAGTATGAGTGCGGGTTCGATTCCAGGTCAGGCAAGTACCAATGTAACTTCTCTAAGTTATATCTACTTTCTAAGTATATCTTGGACACCAATGACTGATTAAAAGGTAAAGGAAAACATCTTGAGGAAACCTGGACTTAGGTCTAACTGAAATTGCCAACCCGCATTGAGCAAGCGTGGTGATTTCGCTCAATCCTTCTCTGTATGAGAGGAGACCTGTGCCCAGCAGTGGGACGATTAAAGGTTGATGATGATGGTTTGCGTTGTATGTAAACATGTTCAAGCTTTATACGTACCCTGTTATAATTGATTTCACTGTTTGTTTTCTGTTGTGTAGGCTTTTCGTACAATGAATAGTCATCTTATACTAAAAATGTATACATAACTTGATAAATAATCGTGCGTACCTAAGGTAAAGTCCAATTGATATTATTTCAATTTATATAAATATGAACTTTAATTCAATCGTAATAAAGTTGATTTTTGTTGGACTAGCACTCAAATATTTAATTAATTCAACTTTAAATTGAAAACGTAATATAAACATTTGAAGTTGTACCGTACTGAACTTTATTAAGTACTAGCTGTTGCCCGCGACTTCGTCCGCGTGGACTTCAGTTTACAGCGCGCCGTTGTTCCCGTTTCCGTGGGAACGTTCATTCCGTAAAAAAATTAAAAAAGCCCAGTTGATATAAAATAAGCGCTTGTTAAAATAATGGGAGCAATATGTACGTCCGCGTTTGCTCCCGTTTACGCAACATTTTTTGTTACTGCTCTGCTCCTATTGGTTATAACGGGATGTTATACAGGCTGTATCTGACATCGTAACGCAAACTTCGCGAAAAGGCATACAGAATTCAAAGTGTTTGAAGAAAATGTCAGCTCGGCCTTTGAACGTTGCAAGCGTGCCGCCGTGCGGGTTTGTAGGTATGACGTTGATCCCTGATGTGAACTCTATTAAATCAGCTGATAAGATACTTTTTCGAGTTTGTTTTCATTTCGCTTTTTGTGTAATTAGCGAATTAATACATTTTTACTTTAAAATCTTATTGGGTTATAAAAGTATAGCAATTATGAACGGTCTAAAGTGAAAAAAACTACATACAATTTTTTTTAAATCATGAAAAAGCCGACGAAAATTTCCACCATCAGGGGGTTCAGAATCATGTATTGGATCCATGGTACTCGTTTATGCGTCGATGTCAGATACAGCCTTTATAGCCTATGTCCTTTCTCAGGCTCTAGACTATTTGTGTACCAAATTTCATTATAATCGGTTCAGTAGTTTTGGCGTGAAAGCTGGACAGACAGACAGACAGAAATACTTTAGCATTTATAATATTACTAGCTTTCCGCCTGCGGCTTCGCCCGCGTAAATTTCGGTTATATCGCGCTTTTTAGATTTCCCTCGGGAACATCAAATTTCCCGCAAAATGGGTGTGTTGCATAATCACAAGGCTTAAATGACATTATTACCTTATACAGCGTGAACTGCATTTTAACAAAAAGTTAGTTGGAATGTTTAGGCAGCTCAGTAAAGGAAAATCATTCCGAAAAATAGCTTTTATTGCCACAATTTTGGGAATCACATGCTGCGGTATAATGTAATTTATGGTCATACTAGCTTTCCGCCCGCGGCTTCGCCCGCGTGGTGTTCGGTTATATCGCGCTTTTTAGATTTCCCTCGGGAATATCAAATTTTTCCGGGATAACAGGTAGCCTATGTTTTTTCTCAGGGTCCAAAGATTGTCTGTGCCAAATTTCATCAAAATCGGTTGAGAGGTTTAGGCGGGAAAGCGTAACAGACAGACAGACAGATTTACTTTCGCATTTATAATATTAGTATGGATAGTATGGACATACAAGTTCAATTTCTATAAAATTATATTTCTTTATATCTTTAGTAAATAAGTCGCACTAGCAGATTAGGTCATGTAACATTTATGTATATTGTATACATATGATATGGTTTCAAAATAAGAAATATATTATCTTGACCTTAGAAGCTGGTTGTTTGTATAGCTCCGACGACCTATTATACATACAATGTACTGTTTCTAAGGTCGAGCTATACATACGACCTAGTGCTTAAAGCCTAAAGCTTCTAAGATCGCGATTTTTTTTTTAAATCACGTAAATTGTAACAATCAATCTGTACAAAGCAAACACATATTGTTATTGGAAATATTTTCATTTTTAATGTCAGGACTTGAAAAAAGACGATGATCCCTGAGTTTGTTTCGGCTTTCCTTCTCAGAGGTAGTCAGTTAGTTTAAAAAAATATGACGTGTGAAAGTGATCAGTGATTCTATTTGCATAATAAACGATTTCTTTCCATTTGTCGCAATTGTCAATTTTTTAAAAGATTGCTGCAGAGTATATTATTTTACAGTATCTTAAAATTTTATTATAAACGACATTTCATGGCGGATGCCTTAGGGAACGCGCATTATTTTGCAATTTGAATTTCATTGTCAGGTTGAGTGTTGATCTAAATAGCCTGAATAATGTACCCTATAGAGACGTATAGTTTCGAATTAAGAGCTATTCATATGGCGACGCTAAACTTCAGTGGCAGTGGGCACATTGCTTGTAGAACCGATGGCCGATGGGGCGGTAAGGTTCTGGAGTGGTGGCCACGAATTGGAAGACGCAGCGTAGGGAGGCCCCCAACAAGGTGGACCGATGACTTGGTGAAGGTCGCGGGAAGCCGATGGATGCGGGCAGCACAAGACCTGCGTGGAAAGCCTTAGGGGAGGCCTTTGTCCAGCAGTGGACATCTATAGGCTGAAGAAGAAGATATGGCGATGCTTGGAGGGGAAGCCCTCATTCCAACAGTAGACTTATTTCAGTTGAAGCGATGATGACTCACAATCATTGGACTGACTGCAAAATGTGTCACTTGCCAAAATAACTACCTATTAACAGATTGTTACCCCAATGTTTGAAAGTAGCACACTCACCTATTTCTTTTAAATGACCCATAATTTAAAAAAAAAAAACGCTTTAATGCAAAAGGTTAAGACGACAGACTGAACGCAGGGAGCTAGATTTCAAGAATTACAGTACAGTCTTACGGCTAAACAGACGGGATTCCTTACGTAAGAGGAAGTTTGTAAGTGATGTCAGTAAAAGGAATGAGGAAAATGTGAGGGAAGTTTTGAGTAAAAATGCCGATGGCTATATGAGTAGGGGAATTCTAAAGATACTCTGTGTGGAAGATTGACAGCCTCCGTGGCGTAGCGGTAGCGAACGCGGCCGTTGCGCATGGAGGCGCGAATATTTGTAATGCATGAATATGAATATTTGCACTGGTCTGGTCGTGCCTCGGAAAGCACGTTAAGCTGTTGGTCCCGGTTGCCATACGAACATCTAGTGGCAGTCGTTATGGGTTGTTGGATCCCTCAAAAGTCTAACAATTGGTCTAACTGCAATGCTTAGATATCGCCTTCGGGTTGTGGAGGTCAGACAACAGTCGCTTCACGGAAAATATCGAAGTTTAGCCAAAAATCAGCAGTTAGACTGGTAAGCGGATCCCAGACTCTAAAGTTGAAAAGCTGCGGATGTAACTGGGATTAACGCTGAGATGATGATGATTGTATGAAAGATGTTATGGTTAGAAAGGGGGTGGTTGCTGAGAAAACCACTGGCATTAATCCTCGCTGAATAAAGTTAGGGTCTTCTTCAGCCTATAGAGGTCCACTGCTGGACAAAGGGCACCCCCAAGGCTTTCCACGATGACCGGTCGTTTGCTGCCCGCATCCATCGGCTTCCCACGACCTTCACCAGGGTCAGGGTCGGTTGGCGGAATTTGAATCAACCCGTCCGGCATTTTCAGGACATTTGTTTAATGCCTCACTATACACTAAATAAGCTTATTGTAATCTCTACTTTTCTATCATCATTACACAATTGACTTCAAGTCCTTCTTTCCAGATTGATGTAAGACCATGACGACAAGCCTGCAGGTCGGCGACGAGGACTCGTTCATTATCCTAGGAACCTCTCCTGGAACCAGTCTGGATATGAAGTGCAACGGTATAGAGAATGGAGGGGACTTGACTGTGGACAAGGACCAGATAGAGGAAGCAATGAAGGACCTATCCGTTGAAGCTAACATGGCCTTTAAGGCACATTTTAAACTTGGAGATTGTGTAAGTATTTTGACATTCTTCTCTAGCTTAGTCGCTTCAGAGTCCAAAGTCACCGACATAGATCTTCAAGTCGCTAAAAGTAAGTAGCAGTAGGCGGGGCACCACGACCTGGTGAAGGTCGCGGGAAGCCGATGGATGCGGCCAACACAAGATCAGCCTTGAGGGAGGCCTTTGTCCAGCAGTGGACCTCTATAGGCTGAAGAAGAAGAAAGAAGAAGAGTCACTTCAGAAGATGGACCCAAAATAGTTGGGAATAGGGTAGGCTGATTTATTGATTCTGCCTTTTTTCGATATCACGGGTCTTGCTTGTGTCTAAGTAATAAATGCCGCATGGGTAGATCAATCAAATTACGCTACGCTTGCGAAGTGGTCCGTGGATCGTCCATCTTTGACCCTCCGTGCCTCGAAAAGAACGTTAAACCGTTGACCCGGGTGTCATTCGTAGACTTTGATCGATCATTACGGGTCATCAGAAGCCGGAAAGACTGATAACCAGTCTTACCAAGAGACATCTACAACCCTGTCTGGCTAACACATCCAGATAGGGTTGTAGATGTCAGATAGGAAGTCGCTCCATTGTTAAATATTGGTATTGGTATAGCTGAATCCGGTTAGATTGGAAGCCTAAGAGGCAAAGGTCTTTAGTCTATGTTTTTTGAGCATATTTTACCTGTTGATAGATTTTTTAACCGAATTTAAAAAAGGAGGAGGTTACTCAATTCGACCGTATATCTATCTTTTTTTATGTTTGTTCGCGGATAACTTCGTCGTTTATGAACCGATTTTGATATTTCTTTTTCTGTTGGAAGGAAGACATTCCCAAGGTGGTCCCATGATAAGGACATCAGGGTTTGATGGTGCAAGACCAGAGAAATCAAGGGGAACTTTTAAAAATTGTAGGGACGGCTAGTGCATTTGTAAGTTTCTTCATTGGGTATTTTAAAGCACTACAAATTAATAAGGGTTTGAAGTAGATCTGATGATGGAGCCGGGAGACAGGCGAGGGAACTCCTCAACGATTCACAGCAGCAACCTTGTGTTTGTGCTTGAATAATTTGTATTGATAAGAACCTTACACCTAGATGGGTGGTGACAGTCATTAGGGAGGTGATGATAGAAACAAAGGTCAGGTCAGGGAACTCCTCAAAAATTTACGGTCTAGACCTAAGTATGAATATATGTACATGTTCATGGTCACGGTGTCTTTGGTTTTTGGGTATTAATTTTTGCGACCGACTTCCAAAATTGGTTATTTTTCACTTTGTAGTGTTTTTAACCGACTTCAAAAAGGAGGAGGTTACTCAATTCGACCGTATATATGCTTTTTTTTTTTCTATGTTTGTTCGCGCATAACTTCGTCGTTTATGAACCGATTTTGATAATTCTTTTTCTGTTGGAAATAAGACGTTCCCAAGGTGGTCCCATGATAAGGACATCAGGGTTTGATGGTGAAAGACCAGAGAAAACAAGGGGAACTTTCAGAAATTTCAGGGGCGACTATAAGAGCGCTGATGTTGAAGACAAAGGCCAGTTCCGGGAACTCCTCAACGGTTTACAGTAGCTATTTTTTGGTTGGATTTCATTCATTTATAATGATGAGACCTTTGCACCCATTAGGTTAAAATAATAGTCTGCAGTAAATTTGATGATGAAGACCATAGGCAGTTGAGGGAATATTTACGGGTAAACATTAAAGTAAACAAAATTACGTCGTTTCCCAACTATATTTGCGTCAGCTTCCAGTCTGACCGGATGCAACTGAATACTTTTAACAACTAAAAAGTGTAAAATAAAAACTTTTTTGTTTGTGTAAAAAAAAAACCGACTTCTACAAGAATAAAAACTTTTTTACAAAAAAACAACCGACTTCCAAAAACCACTACAAAGTGAAAAATAACTAATTTCGGAAGTCGGTGTCAAAAACCAAAAAAAAAAAACCAAAGACACCGACTTCCGAAATTAGTTATTTTTCACTTTGTAGTGGTTTTTGGAAGTCGGTTGTTTTTTTTGTAAAAAAGTTTTTATTCTTGTAGAAGTCGGTTTTTTTTTTCTCTTTCTAAAAGAGGTTTTATTACAAAAGACTGTACACTTCTAAAATTTTGTCCATAACTGCATAATGTTCTGTGTACCCAGTCACAACATCCTGTTATTGTTAAGTGATGACTACCGAATGATGACGAAAGCGACATCGACAAATTCCTTTAGTAACAATTCGGCGTCTTATTACAGCTGTTTGCAACGCTCAAACATGTTTACATTTAATGAATTATGTTACAAGAGAGACAGAGAGAAACGATATACGATAATCTATGAATCAGTCTCATCTGCAATCGCGAAAAGCAACTTTAACTCCTTTACAATAAAGTTCAGTTAACGCTGTAACTTCAAATATTTTAACTTCCAAGAGTGTTAATCTAAAATCAATTAATTTCCACTGTAATAAAGTTGGTATGTGTTTAACTTGCAATAACATCAATATAAAACATTTGGAATAGACTTTACCTTATCAAAATCAGTCTATGATGTTTGGGGTACAGGCCTCTCTTTGAGAGTAACTGGAGTAGCTACGCATGCCTAGTGCGGGTGGTTAGATGGCACAATCATGTCCTTGAATATTTAACTCTAGGACATGCCGGTTTCTTTACTATATTTTGAAAGCAGTCGTCATGAAATTATTTACACAAAGTAGTACCTGCCTAGGATCGAACCCCTGATCTACAACTTGCCACCACTGCTCCTTTTTCCTCTTGGTGTATATCAGTACACTGCTGAACATACGCCTTTTTTTTTTGTTTTGGATGCGATATCATCAAATGACCTCTCCCGCTCTGAGCGGAGCGGAAAGGCGTGTCCTTAACTTGCCTGTGCGTCAGAGCCACGGTTTCTTTTTTAACTAACCCGCAACCCTGATCCAGGATTCATCGGTCTTCGTGGACCCCGTCACGATGTACTCACATCTCTTTAAGGTGCGCCGTGCGCGAGAAACACGATGCGCCGTCGACTCGGGCGGCGAGCTGCCCACTGCTCACCCACCCCCACTCACAAGCCCGTGCCTCTAGTGGTCGGGATTTCGATGTTGTCTCCCGACCAGAGCGTCTCCTGCGGTGGCTAGAGGCATGAGGGCGCTGGGATTCCCGCTCCCTCACACTCTCCGCCTCCTCGTTTTCCAGCTTCTTTTCCTCGTTTTGCAGCTGCTTCGTAGAGAGAGGTGACGGCCTGCTATGCACTCTCGCTCCGGACCATGGCCTGAACCAGGGCCGAACGCGCGTGATCGGCGCCACGAGGACACGGCGGTGCTCTACCTAAGCCGTGCAGACCTCCACCGTATTCTCCACCTTGCCTTCAGGGCGATCCCCATAGTGATGACACCCTGGCGTTTCCTCCCGCCTTATACGGAACAGGAACCTCCCAAAACAGCCGTGTCCGGTGACGATTTGCGTCAGGCGGAATGTAAGGGTGCCGTGGCGCCTCTGGCCACTTCTCAAAGAGGGGACTCACCGCCGCTATTGTGACGCGCAGAGATATACGCCTCTTTCAAAGTTACCATCGCAACATCCGGTTTGCCGCGTTTTGCGTGCAGTCTGACCCTGTTGCATGGGGCACATCCGACTAGGTCAAGTGGTCAACCTACGACCCTGACATTAAATGAATGCGATTGAGTATTACATATTTTCCTAACAGCACTCTAACTGCGTACACAATAGGGAATGTCCCAAGGTATGAAAAAAAAAAAAAAATTAGTCCGTCTTAGAGATAACTAGCTTTCCGCCCGCGGCTTCGCCCGCGTGGAGTTCGATTATATCGCGCTTGTTAGATTTCCCTCGGGAATATCAAGATTTTCCGGGATAAAAGGTCTAAAGCCTATGTCCTTTCTCAGGGTCTAAAGATTGTCTGTGCCAAATTTCATCAAAATCGGTTGATTGAAGCGGGAAAGCGTAACAGACAGACAGACAGACAGACAGACAGACAGAGTTACTTTCGCATTTATAATATTAGTATGGATATGGATAAAAAAATTAAGACCAGTATTTTTATTTTGTCGAAATTACCATAAACCTTTGAGATATAGCGTATTAAAGTTACGCAGTGGGGGCTAATTACGTCACGCCGTGGTACATTTTGTACCATGGCGTGACGTCATGCGACATTTCAAATACAATATATCTTTCTAAGTATTAGAAAAAAATAAAAAAATATGTGTTCAATATTTTTTATAAATCTATCTGATGGACATTAATTATTTTTTAGGATGCAACCCAATTACTTTCAATTTGAATCATATTGCCAATTCATTGTTCCATATGTTTGAAAAATGTGTCTGCTCAACAACGTAAATCATGCAATGAATGTTGTCGTACTGTCAAAATGAAACCCATACCGAAGGTGTGTTAGTCAAATAGCCTGGTGGTCCGTATTTTAATATTAACCTAGTGTTTAGAAATTGCCCACTTATCTTTTTAATACCTCACCATCATACACTTTTTATCACAGAAAGATTAGATGTAGTTTTATGAAACACGTGTTTATTTATAGCTCATGATTACCTTGTTTGAAAATACTGATTACTGATGCATGATTCACTAATAAGTAGGTACGGACGACAACAGGTCAAGCTACCCTCATCATCATCAACTTTTTATCGTCCCGCTGCTGGGCGCAGGTCTCCTCATAAAGAGAAGGATTGAGCGTAATCACCACGCTTGCTCAATGCGAGTTGGCGATTTCAGACTTATAAAGTCCAGGTTTCCTCAAGATGTTTTCCTTCACCTTCAGTCATTGGTGTCCAAGATATACTTAGCTACCTTTTTTTTTTTTTCCCGGTGTCTCTTCTATCACAAGCGCGCGTGGGGCCGCGGGAGTCTAAATTCTTCCGCAGCCCCACACTCTCGTGCTGGCCTGGTCTGTCCGGGCTAGGGTTGCCAGATAGGGACTTACAAAATCCGGGACAGTTGTCGACAGAGACTCTCTCGGAAAAAAGAACGGCTAGGCTAAAAAAAAAAGAAAAGGTCATTCGAAATCAAATCCGGAGAGTCGGAGGAAGAAAGGCTAAAAAAAAAAGTGCATCGTCTCAGAGGCGCGCGCTGACACTCGCGCGCGCCTCCGCCTCGGGGTCCATCGAATAGGGGGGCGGGGACTTCCCCATGTCCCTCGCCCCTGGACCCATTCATGGGGGGCGGAAGAGGGCGTTATCCGCCCTTCTTCGGCGCCCGGTGCGTCTTCTGCGGCCCGGGAAGGGAGTTGAGATCTCCCTCTCCCGTTCCGCAGCTTCCTTCGGACCGGGACTTCCGCAGGACCCTACCCTACCCTACCCTACCCTAATCTGTCCAATATTTCCACTCCAGAACCTTACTGCCCCATCGGCCATCGGTTCTACGAGCAATGTGCCCTGCCCACTGCCACTTAAGTTTAGCGACTCGCAGAGCTATCTCTGTGACTTTGGTTCTTCTGCGGATCTCCTCATTTCTGATTCGATCACGCACAGAAACTCCTAGCGCTCTTTCCATTGCCCTTTGTGTGACTCTGAGCCTTCGTATGAGGCCCATTGTGAGCGACCACGTTTCAGTTCCGTAAGTCATCACCGGCAACACACACTTGTCAAAGACTTTAGTCTTGAGACACTGTGGTATCTTGGACGACGAGAAGATGTAGCGTAGCTTCCCGAACGCTGCCCAACCGAGCTGGATTCACCGAGACACCTCTTTCTCGAAGTTGAACCTACCTAGTTGGACTATTTGTCCCAGGTATACATACTCGTCAACAACTTCGAGTGCAGAGCAACCAACTACAATTGGAATGGGTGCGACATGAGAGTTCGACATGATCTTCGTCTTATCCATGTTCATTTTTAGACCCACTTGTTGGGAAGCTCTGCTGAGGTCATTGAGCATTTTGCCCAAGTCTTCCAGGGTCTCAGCCATAACCACGATATCATCTGCGAAACGGAGATTGGTGATGTACTCGCCGTTGATGTTGATGCCAAGTCCTTTCCAGTCCAGGAGCTTGAAGACATCTTCCAACGCAGCAGTGAGCAATTTAGGAGATATGACATCTCCTTGTCTCACTCCACGCTGCAGTTGGATCGGTTTCGAGTCCTGATCCTGGAGACGGACTGACATGGTGGCGTTTTTGTACAAACACTTTATCACCTTAATGTATCGATGGTCAATTTGGCACCGCTGGAGAGAGTGTAGCACCGCCCAAGTCTCAATCGAATCGAAGGCCTTCTCATAGTCCACAAACGCCAGCATAGTGGTTTGTTATACTCCTCGTACTTCTGTATAACTTGCCGCAGTGAATGTGGTCTATGGTGCTAAAGCCTTTTCGGAAGTCGTCGAACCTGCGAGCGAGACGATTCGTGATGACCCTAGAAATCATATCTAAGCGACAAAAGTTCGTAAATTGAGTTATATACACCATTCGAACCGCCAGATTTTTCTGCGTCGTTTGGTGTATAATTGTATATAACTCAATTTACGAATTTTTGTCGCTTAGATATGATTGCCTTTCAAGCGTCGATATATTATCGCGTAATAAATTATGTTAACCCTAAAATTTTGTTAATAGATTTTAGATTGTTTAGGGTTTTTAGATTGTTTTTTTTTTTTGTTTTTTGTCGACCTCCGTGGCGCAGCGGTCAACACGCCTGCCTGCGACGCGGAGGCCCCGGGTTCGATCCCCAGCCATGTCATGATGAAAAACGATCTTTTCCTGATTGACCTGGGTCTTGGATGTTTATCAATTTTTTGATTTCTAAATAATATTATATTAAAGAAGAATATTAAATTAAACTGATTACTTATTCTAATATTTCATTTTACCGTATATGTTTTTATTTCTTAAATTGTCTATGTAATAAACTATCATTACACCATATTTTTTTAATGTCAAAATGTATCAATATTCATCTAAATTGTGATAAATATACAATGTGCACTCGTTTCCGACTATTCACAAATCATACTTTATATAATTTAGAATAATATCTTCTAAGGGGCCATCCATAAAGTACGTCACACGAATTTCATGATTTTTTGAGCCCCCCCTCCGTCCTTGTCACAGGTGATCACATTTCTGAGACCCCCCCCCCCCAATGTGACGTCACATGTTTTGCAATTTCACATCGAAAAATTATTAAATTAAAACAGCAGTTCCGAATTTAGTTTTATTTCCATTTAAACAAAGTACTTTTTTATGAAATCAACATTATATCAATTATTTGAAACAATAACAAAGCAATAAACTATTGAATATAAAGAAAAGAAAGAAACCCAAAGGGCTCGATCGGCGAGTGTCACTAAAGCGAGTATGATCTCGTAAAGAAAACAATTTAAACCGTATTGTCCCAAAGATAGAGTTGGAAATATTTTTAAGTTTATAATTAATATTTCAAATAACGCGATTATTACCTCTAGCTATATTCGATTTTGAAATGTGATGTCACGAAACATAGTACCCCACCCACCCCTTGTCACACCATGTCACGCTTTGTCGACACCCCCCTCCCCCCTTTATGTGTGACGTATTTTGTGGATGACCCCCTATTCACAAATCATACTTTATATAATTTAGAATAATATCTTCTAAAGGATCAAAAATGTTTAAGCGTTCACTAAGCTCGATATTTACGCGCGTGTGCGTCTAGCTGCTAGAACGATGCACACTAAGATAACATCGCAACGATTTTACCTAAACTGTAGCGAGAGAATTTTGTGCACGGACTCTTAACAGCAACCAAGTAATTCAAGATAGATATAAATCTGTCAAATAGCCTATTATCTACTAGCCGGCCCTACTAGGTGGCTCGTGGCTTTCCAACGATATTTTTTGTATATGCGAAACACGTGTCCAGTATTTTTAAGTACCTACGACAAATTTCAAAAAGATATCATGAAAAACCACAAAGTTATGAGCTTGTTATTTACCTGGTTATCCCAACAAAAATATATCAACGCACCGCTCAGGCGGGTGGGCGGATTTGTGCGCTCGGTAACCACATTGCAACAATTTCTAAATGTATTTGGGAAAAAATATAACATGGTGTAAAAATTATTGGAATCGATTCAGTTGCTTATTCTGAAAGAAAAAATGACGTTGTATAATAACAGTTGCATAGGTCGGTCGATCAGGTTAAGTTACGCTGGCCGCGGTTGGTCTGTGGATGGGTGACCACTGACCATCTTTACATATCGAGATCTCTTCGTGCCTCTGAAAGCACGTTAAGCCGTTAATCCCGGCTGTCATTTGTAGATCATCAGTAGCAATCTGTCACTCGACAGTTGGTCACTCGACAGTCGGTCACAGACAGTCGTTACGGGTCGTCGTCGTATCTTGTTACCCAGTAACTGGGTTGTGGAGGTCAGTGTGGCTTTCATTACGAGACTCGATCGTCGATATCGAGCGCGTTTGGCGCTCTCATTAGTTGAGAGTTCTTACAACCTTGATGCGGACCAATCGATGAGTCAAACGCGCTCGATATCGACGATCGAGTCTCGTAATGAAAACTCATGGTAGCCATACTGATAAGTAGTCGCTCCATGTAAAAATACTGGTATTCAGTTGAATCCGGTTGGAGTGGAAGCTGACCCCAACGTAATTGGGAAAAGGTTATGCGGATAATAATATAATACTTAACTACTAGCCGACATTTGGTAAACAGACAATGTTATTTAAACCGGCGTCTGTAGCATAGATAAAACTTATCACTATTGATACTTTGCACAGTTTATTATTATGAGTAACTAGCTTTCCGTCCGCGGCTTCGCACGCGTGGAGTTCGGTTATATCGCGCTTTTTAAATTTCCCTCGGCAACATCAAATTTTTCCGGAATAAAAGGTAGCCTATGTTCTTTCTCAGGGTCTAAAGATTGTCTGTGCCAAATTTCATTAAAATCGGTTGAGAGGTTTAGGCGGGAAAGCGTAACAGACAGACTGACAGAGTTACTTTCGCATTTATAATATTAGTATGGATGAGATAGCATTTTGTAAATATTATTCGCAAAATGCAAGTGTGGCGTCAACGTGCCCACCACGAAAGATTTTAAACAAGATTAAAGTGGACTGTATTAAGGATAGCAAATATAGCAATATATTAGAAACTAGCTTTCCGCCCGTTGCTTTGCCTACGTGGAATTCGGTTATATCGAGCTTTTTAGATTTTTTTCAATAAAAGGTAGCCTATGTCCTTTCTCAGGGTCTAATGATTGTCTGTACCAAATTTCATCAAAATCGGTTAAGCTTAACCGCTTTCGCTTATTAGTATGGATTATAAGTAAATATGTGATAGAATGATGCCTTCGGAGTATATCCCTCCGATTAAAGTGCTAAAAGCGGAAAACCACTTATCTCAACCTTCAGATGCGGAGTTCGGACGCACGTCGACACAATTCACTGGCAATATCAGGATAAAAGTAACCTATGTGCTTGTTATAAAACATCTGTGTGCTAAATTTCATCTAAATCCGTTCAGTAGTTTTTGCGCGAAAGAGTAACAAACAAACATCCATCCATACAAATTTTCGCATTTGTAATATTAGTAGGAAATGAGTAGCGGTGGCCTAGTGGGAGCAGCGGTGGCCTAGTGGTATCGACCTTGACTTACAAGTTGTAGGTCATAGGTTCGAACCTTAAGGGTCAATTCACACATACCACAACTACACCACAGCGACGCCTTGTGGTCTGGCGTATATTTTGTATTGAAAATGAATATTACAATTTATACGTAAGAATAAGTCGCAATATTCAGTTGTTATGACAAACCAAATGGTCAAAACGCGGCGTCTTGCTCAGCGCGCTACGCGACGTAAAGTTACGTGGCGTCATCGTCAGTCTGTCTGTGTCGACACTTTATGGGGTTTCCGCGGCTTTCGCGTTGGAGCCCGGGGTTCGCTTTCCTGCACATTCTCCTCCATTTCACACGATCTTTAGCATCCTGGGGTAAGAGCTTGTTGGCACGCATGTCATCTTTTACAACGTCAAGCCAGCACTTCTTTGGTCTACCCCGCTTGTTCCGGCCCGGCGGAGGCACCATGGCAAGACATTTGTTACCCACGTAACATGCCGGTTTGCGTAAGACGTGGCCGTACCAGCGTAGGCGACCCTTCTGCAGTTTGTCTGCAATGTCACGGATAAGAAGGCTACCCCGGATGCGGGAGCTCCTGATGCGGTCTTTCCGCGTAACTCCACACATCCACCGCAGTATATTCATCTCCGTGACACGCAGCTCCTGCTTGTGTCGCTCAAGCACAGGCCACGCCTCACTGCCATACAGGAGAACAGGTCTAATGATGGTTTTATAGACCTGCCCCTTAAGCTTAACCGGCATTTTGGGGTCACAAATGACACCTGTCACCTCACGCCATTTCGCCCAAGCTGCGGAAATACGTGCCCCGACGTCGCAATCAATGTTGCCGGACGCGTGGAGCACATTCCCTTCTAATATAATTATATGACCATAAATTACATTATACCGCAGAATGTGATTCCCAAAATTGTGGCAATAAAAGCTATTTTTACCCGACTACGGCAAAGCAAAAGGAGGGTTATGATTTTGACAGGCTATGTATGTATGTATGTATGTATGTATGTATGTATGTATGTTCATCTGTTCCCTCGTAACTTCTAAACTACTTATTCGAATTCGATAAATGACATATCATTAGAAGCGTCTTAATTGTCCGCTGGTTATAGGCTATATGGAATTTCACAAAATCTAATGTGGCGCCCTCTAGCGGACAAAATATACAGAGTAAAAAAAAAAAGTTAAGATAAATATGCCGTGTTTGGTATCATTTGAAAGGGCTTTACTTGTATATTTTAAATATATATATGTTACTAGCATTTGCTTGTGACTTTACCTGTATTCATGGGCTGATTGCATATAATTCACATCTTTTCGTTCATAGATAGCTTCTTTACTACTTATCAGAATAAGACCACTGCAGAACCATTAGAAAGGCCTTGATATTCTGTTGGTTATGAGCTATAAAGCTTGTCACCAAATTTAGTATTACGCCCTCTAGCGGACAAAAAGTTCTATGTTAATATAAAATTAAAATAAATATACCGTATTTGGTATCATCTGAAAGAGCTTCACGAGTACTTTATGTTTGTACATAATCCCTAGTAATGCTTCGTAGAAATTTGAATGTAAACCAGTGTTTGGTAAACGGAGCGATGGGAGTGGTGAAGGCCTTCGAATGGCCTGCTCTTCGGCGCGATCAGTTGGAACAGGAGAACAGCGCTTGGCTGTTCTCCTGTGTTAAATTTTCATGTTTGGAAAGGCGTAGTCACACGTTACATATACCTACCTACCGTAGCACTTTGATAACGTCTGACTGCGGTTTTCCAAACATGAAAATTTATCTCTACATAGTGAATATTGCATACTTCAGAATAGTATTGTAAGACATTATTGTCAATTTACAACGAAGGCATCTTGGTAGAGTCTGCTGTGTCCATTTACTTGCAACTATATTAGCAACTTTGTTCAGTTCAGTATTCTGAAAATCTTGTTTTATACTTTTTCAGCGTCGTTTTTTGTCGTAGTTGGGTTTTAGTTTTTTTACTTTTTATTATTCGGAATGTTTTTCCTTTACTGAGCTGCCTAAACATTCGAACTAACTTTCTTGAAAAATGCAGTTCACGCTATATACAGTATGTTAACTAACAGAGGGCGTTCCCGATAACCCGAAATAGTATAGCATACATACATGCTAAAAAAAATATTTCCATTCGAAAACAAAATGTTTTAAAATTTTTTCCAATAAGAAAATATTCAATAAAAATTTAAAATTGACATGTAAAAGAAACACACTGTACACGCGAACATGAAAGACGGCAACGTCGCAATTTATTTATACATGACGACTACTATTTTGATTTAAAACAGGTTTCAAATTTATTTCCAATTAGAATTTTTTTTTATTCGGATTTTTATGCTTATTTTTCTATGCTGATATTTTTATTTTAATCTATTAATGATATATATTAACGAGTTTAAGGGAACGCCCTCTGTTATTTAATAAACTGTATATGGTAATAATGTCATTTAAGCCTTGTGATTATGCAACACACCCATTTTGCGGGGACTTTTCTGTTCTACGTACACTCATAACACTTGGTAAAAGCGCATTTAGCGACTTAATATGTTTTAAAAACGTGTTTTGGAATAATATACCTTATTCCTGTGGCTCCAAAGATCAGTTTACAGTGCGGGCCAAAATTGTTTAGTAATCTTCTTTTATATTCAAATCAATAAATCAATTTTATTTGATGTGTTTATAGTTTATTTTTGTGTATTTTTTTTTTCTTTTGCTCACTTATGGATGCGTGGTAAAGGCGCCGATTCGCAAACTAAAAAATCAATGCATCTGTCAGTTTCTTTCTATATCATTAGAAAAGGACGCCCACGTTTTGAGGGAATATTTTAAGTTATTTTGGCGTTCTCGAGTTATGATTCTCAGCCTAATTTTAATAACAATCTGATAATCTAATAATCTGGTAATCTGATAATCTAATTTTGAATATACTTAGAAGCACTAGGTCGTATGTATATCTCGGCCTTGGAAGCAGTGGGACGTATGTATAGCTCGACCTTAGAAGCAGTAGGTTGTATGGATGGCTCGGCCTTTGAAGCAGTAGGTCGTATGTATAGCTCTGCCTTAGAAGCAGTAGGTGGTATGTATAGCTCCGAAGACCTATCAACATACGACCCAATGCTTCTAAGATCGAGAAATATGCTTTGATTTTTATATAAAAACAATGCTTAGCAGAGCGAGCAGCAGTCCCAAGCAATAAAGCTTGGGACTGCAGCAGCACTGCTTACCATCAGGCGGGATTGCGGTCAAGCGCTAGTTTGTAACTTATATATATATAAAAAATGATGTGATAAAGTGATCAGTGATCCTACTTGCTTAATAAACGATTTCAAATGCCGGATCCATCGAGTTTGAAAAAAAAAATATGACATGTTAAAGTGATCAATGATCCTACTTGCTTAATAAACGATTTCATTTCGTTTCAAATGAAATCATTTATTTCAAATAAACCAGTTACAGGCACTTTGAATTGTCAGAAGGTTGGTCAGTCAATAAGATGAAGCTAGTCGCCCGTTCCAAAGAATAGGTACCTATGGAGAAGAACGGGCAAGAAACTCCATGGACACTTTTAAATTTTCAAGTTATTGTTACAAATATTTGATTACATCATTTATGTTGAAATCAACCGTGTGAGAACGATGCAGAAATATATTGTACGCTGAGAGCGTCCATTATGGAAAACACGCAAAAATCAATTCAGAAATTAAAATACGCCGTGGCAGCTAAGAGATGACCAGTCCCCTCTGATGGCGTCCGTTCACGAACATGACGTATGGATCAGCATCATTCAGCTCAACCGTATTGAAGGGAACCTAATAACCCAACACACACGCCACAATCAGCGAGACATTTTTAAGCAATATGCGTAATTATACTACAATTATGACATTTTAAAAACTGTTTCTTAAGTCACGTAATTTATTGTAAACATTTTCATTTTTAATGTCTGGACTTGATAAAAGACGATGATCCTTGAGTTTGTTTCGACTTTTTATTCTCAGAGGTAGTCAGTTAGGAAATGCCGGCTCCATCTAATTTTAAAAGCGACGGTGTTTCCGTCACATTACAATTTGAGCGTCTTCAAGGTTAGAGTGAATAGGTTCTTAATAAACTAGCGCGCTTTACCATCAATGATCACATCACTGCTTACCATCAGGCGGGATTGCGGTCAAGCGCTAGTTTATAACTTATAGAAAAAAAAAAAATGTGTGTGAAAGTGATCAGTGATCCTACTTGCTTAATAAACGATTTCAAATGCCGGATCCATCTAGTTTAAAAAAAAATATGACGTGTTAAAGTGATCAATGATCCTACTTGCTTAATAAACGATTTCATTTCAGATAAATAAATGACGTAAATTTTTTCGTGGTTTTTTTTATTCGCCATCGGATTACAAAAAAGCTTTTCTCACCCAAAACTATTTGCCTTCTTTTGAGTAAATAATTTCTCACTTTTTATGCTTCTGTGTGCAAATGTGTGCGCACCTTTACATATGTTTTCAAAGGGGGTTTACCTTAGATAATATTATTCTGTTATGGAGGATTTAATCTGTGTTGTAGGTCGCGGTTGAGTGCTTTGATAGTCGTTTCCTTGCTATCGCCTTCATTCCGTGTTAGACATCGACGGTAGTGGGTTAGAAAGCAGTTTTTTTTTGTGGTTGGTGTGTTAAACTGAAAATATCTAAAGGGGTTCGGGTTTTTAAATTATACATAGTATAGTTTGGACGTGCAACCTATTTACTGTGGATTCAGTACGGTACAGGAATTTAGACCTGGAAATTATTCGTCAGTATTTTTTTAAAATCTTTGCTTTTCTAGAAAAGTGCTAATAAACCCTTGGCAGTCAAAATATATGACAAGCCTTTTTTTTATATATAACCGACAAATAATTTAGCGCCTGGGGGTTCAGAGTCATATACAGTCGCCAAAGGAGATAAGTAAGAATAGAATAGAATAGAGTAGTAAGGCTCGTAGGGAACCATTTGAAGTTTAATAAGGAACCGATGGACTTTTCTACCATAACTTTAATTTGATAAGTGAATTATCTGTTTTATTCCAATACTTTAATTATGTCCGTCGACCCTTTTTTTGTTTTCGGGGGAAATCATCAAAAGGTACCCGATTTTCGGTTAACCCAAGTAATCACCATCCTCAGCCAAGGTCATCTCATCCCGATTCCTCTTAAAACACCAATTACTGCACTCCATACTCAACACCTGTAAGGCACATCTGAGAAGACTTTAAAGGAGCCTAGACCTCGCTGTGTAAGCGGTTGCCTTCTCATCGCCTCCTCCGAGAGATCCGTCGGTCTCTTTGGCTTAACATCTCCTTTGGTGATCGTACATACTAAAACCATTGTAACAAAATGCTCGTAGGTGTCCCTACCACCCTTTATTCTTAGGATTATGGCTTAATTTTTCATTAGCTTACTGTAATCACTAATTAGGCTATATTTGTATGATCCTGGGCATATCCGAGCTGCATACGTTCAAAAAAAAGTTCCGAAAGGTTAATTTTTTAACTTGCCCATATTTGGTTTAGCGAACTCAAAGAACTGGATAATACCCAATCTTAAAGCACTTTAAATTCCAAATATTGTGAGTTTTAATAATTAAAACAGGCAGAGAGTACTTTGAAAAACCGTACTTATAAAATATTTCATTTCTTTTTTTATTTTTAAAGTGTTATTTTCCCCTTTTTCCAGCCATCACCAAGTAGCATGATGGTAGCCAGTACCATAATAACTGATGACAGAAGCACAGAGGAACTCCAGAAACGCTTCGGTGAACTTCTAGACGAGAATGTGATCCTTAAGGAGACCTTGAAACAGAACAATGAGTCCATGAAGGAACAGTTCTTACTGATAGCGTCCTGTCAGGAGGATATGATGAAGACGCATGTACTGCATAAGGAGAAGTTTGATCAGACTAAGGGGTTGGTTGAGAAGGTATGTTTAAATGTGTTTTTTAACTTGAAATCCCAGCTTATATGTATATACTTCACTTAAGAAAACATCGTGAGGGAAAAAACTTGAACAAAAATTGAAAACATATCATTATCATCATCATCTCAGCGTTAATCCCAGTCGCATCCGAAGGTTTTTCAGCTTTGGAGTCTGGGGTCCGCTTTACCAGTCTAACTGCTGATTTTGGCTAAACTTCGATATTTTCCATGAAGCGACTGCCGCCTGACCTCCACAACCCGAAGGCGATATCGAAGCATTGTAATTAAACCAATTGTTGGTCTTTTGAGGGCCCCAACAACCCGTAACGACTGCCATCAGATGTTCGTATGGCAACCGGGACCAACGGCTTAACGTGCTTTCCGAGGCACGACCAGACCAGTGCAAATATTCATATTCATGCGTACAAATATTTGTACTGCGCGGGGATCGAACCTACGCTACGCCACGGAGGCTGTAACAATTGAAAACATGTGACATCTAAAAACCAGCAGTGGGCCCGCGAAGTGGATTACGGCCCACTCCCTCTTACCAAAAGGATTCCTGTGTCTCAGTACTGGGAAATGGCTAGGTTGATTATGCAAGGACACTTTTAGGCATGAAAACACAGCCAGCCACCGTAGCGTAGCGGTATGCGAACGCGGCCACTGCGCAAGGAGGCGCAGGTTCGATCCCCGCGCAGTGCAAATATTTGTCGCTTTACCAGTCTGACTGCTGATTTTGGCTAAATCAGCAATTAGACTGGTAAAGCGGACCTCAGACTCCAAAGCTGAAAAAGCTTCGGATGCGACTGGGATTACCGTTGAGATGATGATGATGACTTTTAGGTCTGAAAAGATGTATCTATACATACCTTTATATTTTTACCTTTTCCACAGCTACGTCAAGAAAACAAAAAACTAAAGACAGACATCGCTCGACTCGCAGACTCTGACGCAAATTCACACGTCAGCAGCGAGACAGGCGAGTCGGTGCGGTCGAACAAGTCGGTACAGTCGGCACAGTTGACACAGTCCGGACATTCGGCACAAACGGCACCGTCGGGTCCTTCGTCTGCGCTGGAGTTCGTGACGTCACCCGATGATGATACTATTAACAAGCTGACTGCGCAGTTGGAGTTAGTTGAGAAGCAGAGGAGACAGGTACTGAACAGTTTTTTTTTTAATATTTGACCTTGTTCACTTATTTCATCACCGTCAATGTACAGACTTCTTTATTAGATTTTGAACTTTATTGCCAAAGCAATAAGGCTCAAGATTGATTGGCAATAATTTACAGTTTAGGGTAGCTTTACCTCGTGACGGGGTCCACGAAGTCCGATGACTCCTGGGTCAGGGTTGCGGGTTGGTTAAAAAAGAAACTGTGGCCCTGGTGCATAGGCAACTGAAGAAACTCGGATGGGTTTTAGTCAGTAAAAGTCTGACACGCCCGTAGCAGGTAGCTTAACCTGCTCTTATCCCCACACTATATTTTATTACTACATTTAAATGTCTTGCATGATTGAAAATACTGAAATTCACGTAGAATTGACATCGTGAGCTATACTGCATACATAGAAAAAGTTACAAAAAATAAAATGCCTATTCAAAAATTCAAACGGGATATCAATCTCTTATTAATGAACTGCTCTCATGCAAATTCTTATTTTTTCCTTTTTTACCAGATTTTATATCATTTTTATGAATTCAACCTTATTGTAAAGCTGCTAAAGTACAGTTTTACTTGTATGGTCGATTTGCAGTAACCATGATTCACTTTGTTGCAGGTGATAGTAGACAACGAGAAATTGACTTGGCAGAAGGAGTCGCTGGAGCACATCGTCGACGCCACCTCCAAAGAAAGAGATGACCTAAAAGAGAAACTCAAAGATGCTGAAGTAAGTTTTATATCCTTCATGGGCCTAGTGTTAGTTACGGTGACGTTGATGTGGAAGACATTTGAAGACCGAGATTGTACGAAGACACGGAATTGGAAGCATCATAGCAGGAAGATAGAGGTCTCCGTGGTAGGCCATAACATCGGCTGCCGGCGGAAGTTACCACCCACCAGACAAAGTCTTGCCGCCAAGCGATTCGTCTTGTTCCGGCATGATGTCTGGTGAAGCCGTACGGAGGACGGGTCTGAGCAGTTGTGTTGCGATCTGTGGCGGGTACGATGCGCCAAATGTTGTTGTCTCGGGAGTTTGGTCGTGGAGAGTCTCCAGATCAATCTCCCTCTAGCGCAGCATCGTTTGGTCGTGTTGGTCACCTCGCTCAACTGCCGTCATCCTTCCTATTCCTAAGTTTTTTAAGTGAATAGGCTTAATAAACTAGTGCGCTTTACACTCAACGATTGCATTACTGCTTACCATCAGGCAGGATTGCAGTCAAGCACTAGTTTATAATTATTAAAAAAAAAGGAAGAGGAAAAACGCGCCCATTACTACTTCAAATATGACAAAATTATTTCCTACATGATAATGCTCGCCCGCATGTTCAAAAATCGGCAGAAACTTATTAACTTACTCCTCCTCCTCTCCCTCCCCCTCTCCTCCTCATCTCCCCCCCCCTCTCCTCCTCCCCTCCCTCCCCCTCTCCTCCTCCTCTCCCTCCCCCTCTCCTCCTCCTCTCCCTCCCCCTCTCCTCCTCCTCTCCCTCCCCCTCTCCTCCTCCTCTCTCTCCCTTCTCCTCTTAGAAACTTTAACTTACTCCTTTGTAGCTACCATGAGTTTTCATTACGATAACTCGATCCTCGATATCGAACGCGCTTGACTCATCGATTGTTCCGCTTCAAGGTTGTAAGAACTCTCAACCAACGAGAGCGCCAAACGCTGTCGACGCGTATGACCGAGTCTTCGTAATGAAAACTAACAGTAGCCACATTGTTACTAAATGTAATATATTACTATTTACAGCTCTTACTATCGACTAAAGACACGGAGCACGCGACTGAATTAAGTAACCTGAAATTTACCATACAGGACTTACAAGCTCAGTTACAGTCGGCCAGTAATTTCGTAAGTATACTTATTTATACTATAACTAGCTTTCCGCCCGCTGCTTTGCCCGCGTGGAGTTCGGTTATATCGCGCTTTTTAGATTTCCCTCGGGAACATCAAATTTTTCCGGGATAAAAGGTAGCCTATGTTCTTTCTCAGGGTCTAAAGATTGTCTGCTGCCAAATTTCATCAAAATCGGTTGAGAGGTTTAAGCGGGAAAGCGTAACAGACAGACAGACAGAGTTACTTTCGCATTTATAATATTAGTATGGAAGTATGGTAATATTAGTATCCGCGTTAGTTTCGCACTACATCACCTCGCTCAACTGCCGTCTTCTTTCCTATTCACTCCAGTTTTTTTTCCAGTAAATAGGTTCTTAATAAATTACGCTTTACCATCAACGATTGCATCACTGCTTACCATCAGGCGTGTTAACAAGAACCAGTTTATGATTATAAAAAAAAGTTTTTTTATTCCTAACTATATCTTTGAACATCCTCCGATTAAACCCTAAACATTAACCTTTTGAACGCCAATCACTTCTATACAAGTTCGAGATTTTCGTGCCCTCAGCGCCACTACTTGATTAGAAGTAATCACAGTATAAAATAAATTTACGACTTTTACAAGACCTTTTATTTTGTTTTATGGAAATTTGCCCTGTTATCAACCATATTTTTAACTTTTTCACGCATAATAAGTTCTTATTTGTTTAATTTTCAATAGAAACAAAAACGCCAGAAAATATTTTAATGCCCCCAGCGCCAATTACTTGATATCAAGTAAGCCAGTGATGGGACACGACGAAGACCTCGCTATATTTCATCTCGTCGAAATGATCATAAATACTATTATTGCAAGAAAATTACGTAAATATATAATATTTTATAAATATCGTAAACTATAAACTACGTTTTATTCACCTTAATCAAGAATAAATAGGGTTTCTAATCATTGTCGATAGTGAAACACCGTTTGATAAACCCATCTCTACAAAGTTGGTTATTTAGCATCCCACTCGCGCCACGGACGTGTATAGAAGTATCTCTGTGACGTCATAAGCGGACGGGTTTCAAGGTCATAGTGACTTTGTGCATTTTAGTGTAGTCAAACAATGTTTACAAATTAAGTCGACGCACGTGTTCTTACAAAAAAATGAGTGACGGTGATTAAGACGAATTATTGCGAGTTTTACAAGGTGTAGAGTCTGAATCAGAGTTTGATATTGTAACTACAGAGTACAGTGAATCGGAAGAATATGATTCTGAGGTAAGTTTAAATATATTATATTATTATATCTTAATCTTGCACTCGTTGTATCGATCTCTAAAGAAAAGTATAAGGGATAGATATATTAGGTATGTCATTTAGTATTATATGCTATTAGATAGGTTATTCAGCACTAATACTTAGATATCCTTTATTGATTTAATATTTTTATATGTGATTCCAGTTTATAAAACTGAATATTCTAGGAGAAATCGTATAAAAACATACCTATCTGTAGATCTTCAGGGTAGTAGGTACTTACTACTACTACTAGTAGCTACCTAGATTTGTCAGCAAAATTTCATTTATACATATTGTTTTTCTAAATATTAAGAAATCACGCTTTGAACTGGAATGACACGTAAACACATTAATTGACAAACTTTAAGTGAAAATTGTGTCAATTTCGAGAGAGCAAAGAACGCGTCCTACTTTCCAAATTATTAGTTTATTGAAAAGACACGGCGCAAAAAAAGTTGTTTGACAATAAACAACAATAACCAATACTCATACAACTCAGTTATAGTTATTTATCGCCGGCGCCGCGTAATTAGGAATTCATTTTACGAGAATCTAAAAGGTATAGATCGCGCCAAACATCTAGTCCGCTCTGAAGTCAAGTTGCTTCGCGCAGGTGTATTTAAGCATATATTTATATATGTATGTATGTATAAATATATATATATTTGTTGTAAGTAATGATTAAAAATAAATACGAAATAAATTATGCAGGAATCGTTTGAGGTTACGCACGTGTAACTCGATCACATTGAATATAAAAATGAAAAATACCATAGACATCCTTATATCAGAAAGGAGTTTGACGTGCCTCGAGCGCCAACTACTTGATATGAAGTAAAAGGATTACATTTGGAGACAAATAGGGATGTGCCTTCCAGAACACACGTATATTAAATTTACAATTCTTTTCTTTTATTGTGAGTAATATATCCAGGTTTTCATTTTGATTTTTTATGGAATAAAACAAAATATGTAAATACGGTATTAGTTTTTATTTAGCTTCGTAAATTGGTGAATAAACATGAATTTTCAACTTATAATATTATTTGTCGATAGGATATTAATCCCATCCCTACGTTTTACTATAGATACGTTATACATTTGTAGCGTGGCGCAGGGCCGCGCCGCCCCTGTGTGCGAAGTGTGCGGCGCACACAGGCGCCAAGTCTTTAAGGGCGCCGCGCCGCCTTTGCCACCTAAATTATTTTTTGTTTTTTAAATTATTGTGTTTTTTGTAGTGGAGTATTGATAAGTAAGTAGGTACAATAGGCGCAACATAGGTCTGGTAAACAACAAGACATACTTAGATTACGCTTATTGAACAAGTCTCTCAATGTTTATATATTTAATAATATTTACGTTTATGGTTTCATTTCACGCTTAGGGTTTTAGTTTACATTACATACGATCTCAACTTTAAAAGGGCGGCAGTTCTTTTGAAACTCAAATAAAGTATTAGTTATTTTGAACCGTAGGCGTCGAGCCGATTCTCCGATTTTAACGAACGAGATAGCCAAAATAAAACAATTGAACAATCATTTTATTGAAAGTGTGTGTAAGGTGCGCGTTGAATTTTTATAAGAAAATAATAGTTTGTGTTACTTATTGTTATAACGTTTTTCACGATGAGTGATAGTAAACATGATAAAAAAAAAAGAAATTATCTGGTGATCTGGTCACCAGAATCTAACAAAGAAATGAAAATAAGAAGAAATAATAAAAATGCAACTAAAATAAGTAAATATTTTACGGCTCTAACATCCACTTCCACACAATCATTAGAGACAGAAACCAGTCATGTTATCGATGAAAGTGTTATTAAATCCGATTCAAAAAACGCTTCATGCAGTGGTATGTACCTTTTATGTGATTTTCTATACGAATAAATATAACTTCTGTATGGGTTATTTTTACAAAATATTAAATTTTTCAATTTTGAATAAAAAAAAATGACTTTTTTCCGAACGGTTAAGAGCTTTGACGAAAGGAACAGATTGACAAAATTGTAAAAAAAATATCTTGTTTTATGTACTTTACGTACGCGGTTATTTTAATATTACAAACAGAGACTCGGCACAAATTTTGAACAAATTGTATGTGATGCCAAAAAAATTGCCGAAAAATTAGACGTCGAGACCGAATTTGAAACTTCCAGATCCCTAAGACGTCATAAAACTCCAAAGAGTTTTGATTATGAACATGAAGACCACACTATAAATGATCCGAAAACCTCTTTTAAAATTAATGTATTTTTATGTAAGACCAAGCGTTATCCTCCGTAGATGAAAGATTTAATTTATTGAATAATCACAATGACGTGATGGCCAAGATCAAAGACGATTAAGAAGTAGCTGTCATCGTTTACAGGAGAAACTTTCAGCAAATGATTCCTTGGATATTAACGCCGATGATTAAAGAAATTATGCCATATCAGCCATTTTTCAAGAAATTCAATAAAGATGTGGTGAAAATTCATGAATTTACATATGTATTCAAATAATTTGACAGCTGTATGCCCTAACATTACCATTAATGCCGTATGCCCTAGCATTACGAATTATGTTAACTATGCCAGTTACAGTAGCAAGCGCCGAAAAGTCCTTTTCTAAACTAAAACATATAAAGAATTTCCTGCGCTCCACAATGAGTCAGTTAGCAACCACGTCCATAGAGGAGGCCATACTAGACCATATAGACATACATGAAACTATTTAGGATTTCGCAAACAAAAAAGCGAGAAAAGTGGAAATATTATAATTAAAGTATGTTTATATTCTTGCAAATGTTAGACTGAGACTCATATAGCATACTGTATAGTCACATTAGTACGTATTCTGTAATCCGTGTTAGTACCTTTTATTATTATTAGACAAAAGTCAGCTCCTTTATTCTTTGTATTAATAAAGTATGTAAAAATTTAGTTCGAGTTTTACTTTTCGCAGTAATTGGCAAGCAGTAGCGAACGGGATATATCTACTTAGTATTCTAATTTTTAAATGAACATTTATTTCAGTCAAAATGAACAATTAAAAATATTCGTTAAAAATTTAAATTCATTTTTTATGATGATTCGTTAAAAAAGAGGCGCTTCATAGGTTCCGCACACAGGCGCTGCCGGGGGTCGGCGCGGCCCTGGCGTGGCGCAGGAGGACACATCGCGTATTATATAGATGGGCGTTCAAAAGGTTAAACAGTCTCTAGTTTTATATAGTTTTTTATTGTTTGTTTATTCTCAGACAAGTATATCATCTGAGGAGGTAGCCAAGCTTGACCAGCTGCTGCGTCAACTAGAAGGCAGGGTGGCATCACTACAGTCTAAACTCAAAACCGCGCAACTCAAAATACTAGAACTCGAAAGTGTTAAGGTATGTCTATTAGTTAACATTATCTAAAGTCATTTATTCAAATTAGGCTGAGAATCAGCACTTTTTTGGACGTGAATATTACATAAGACAGTCCCCTAAAACGCCCGTCCTTCGCCAGTTCCTAGTGCTTTCCCTGGGAAGAAGAAATTTCGGAAATAATAGGGTAGTTGACTAAAAAAAAACTAATTAGTCCGTCAGTCACATTTCAAAAAAAAAAAAAAAAAGAAACTAGACACGTACGTTTTCTTTTTTCATATAAACAAAAAAAGAAGACGATACAGTGCGTTGAAAACTCGTGTGACGTCACTCCTTGCTACACTTTTTAGCGACCAGTGACGTCACCAGCTCCCACTCCTGATCTTTGATGCCTTTTATATTTGTCAATTTTAATTGATTTGATAAAACAAAATATACGTATCCAATATTTTTCTATAATCTGAATGACGGAGTAAATAGAATCTTTTACCCAGGAAACATCCCTATTCCCCTGCAGCACAGCTGTCACAACAGTTACAAAAAATATAACGTACAAGTACTTGTTCTGTTTGGAGTGGTACCGGGCTTAGTATAGTACCATCCCATATCCTCCCGTGGGTGTCGTAAGAGGCGACTAAGGGAACTATCACCAGGGAAGCGGGCAGCGGCGCTTCTCCTGTGGAATATCAAATTACTGCGATCCCCAACCCGACGACAAGCGTGGGGATTATGGCAAACCCACCCAACTTCGGGGAGGCCTTTGTCCAGCAGTGGACATCTATAGGCTGAAGAAGAAGAATAATAGAGCTCCCAGTCCTTAGAAATCAGCATAAAAACTTTTTGCCAAAAACAAAAAAGAAATACTTTGATGTTTTAGCCTGGCTCCGGAGTCCGGGATAGAATTACGTCTACCTAATAAAGTAGATTGTCTTTGACGACTTTAATTCATTGTAAAACCTTGACGTCAAAAAGCTCTTAATGTTTTTTCCCTCTCTATAGCTGTCTTTGACGTGTTAAAGTTTGCCAATACTGTATGACTCTTTTCTTTTGTTCAGTTGGAATTTAGTAAATACAAGTCTGGAGTTTCTGAGAATATTAAGATATACAAGGAACAAATACAGGACCTGCACAGCAGGCTAAAGGAAGCGTCGACTACCGTAAGTATAGCTTTTCGATCCAATACACCCTAATTAACATAACACACTATGTTGTGTGGAAAGCGGTTGTCATGGTACGGGCATGTGTTACGGAGAAATGAGGAGAATGTCGTGAGGAGAGTTTTAATTATGAATGTTGATGGCTATAAGAGTAGGGGAAGACCAAAGAAACGATGGATGGAATGTGTGAAGAATGATATGGCTAAGAAGGGGGTGACTACCGAGATGGCTTCTGATAGGGATGTATGGAAGAAAAAGACATGTTGCGCCGACCCCAAATAAATTGGGATAAGGGCAGGAGAATGATGACACTATCACAATCAATTTGAAACATATTGCTCCATTTATTCGAGAAATTTGTTTGCTCAACAGTGTAAATAACGCAATGAATGCTGTTGAACTGTCAAAATGAAATCTATTGCAACTAATGGTGTTACGCAATCACCCTGATGCTTTTATACAATGTGTTTTTTAATTCCCATACCTCTAGGCCTTACTTATCTATATCTATACTAATAAAGGGTGTATCTGACATCGACGCACCAACGAGTACCATGGATCCAGTACATAATTCTGAACCCCCCAGTGGATTTTTCGTCGGCTTGCAAATATGTATGCAGTTTTTTTCACTTTACACCACTCATAATTGCCATACTTTTATAACCCAATAAGATTTTAAATTAAAAATTAATTAATTCGCTAATTACACAAAAAAGCGCAATGAAAACAAAACTCGAAAAACTTTCTTATCAGCTGATTTAATAGAGTTCACATCAGGGATCAACGTCATACCTACAAACCCGCACGGCGGCACGCTTGCAACGTTCAAATGCCGAGCCGACACATTTTTTTAAACACTTTGTATTCTGTAACCGTTCATTAACGACATAAATGACTATCATATTTTTATTAGTGGCATGCGGTCTAGTCTTTTCGCGAAGTTTACGTTACGATGTCAGATACACCCTGTATATAATGCTGAAGATATTGTTTGTTTGAACGCGCTAATCTCAGGAACTACTGGCCCGATTCGAATAATTCTTCTTGTGTTGGATAGCCCATTAATCCAGGAAGGCTTTAGGACTAATAGGAGTTGAGCATTACTAACTCCATGCGAACCAAGTCACTGGCGTCCGCTAGTATAGTAATATAATAATATTAATGATCTCTATGGTAATAATAATTACCCTAAATTAGGGTAATAATAATTACTGTAGAGTCTAGGTTAATTATATCCATACTAATATTATAAATGCGAAAGTAACTCTGTCTGTCTGTCTGTCTGTCTGTCTGTCTGTCTGTTACGCTTTCCCGCTTAAACCTCTCAACCGATTTTGATGAAATTTGGCACAGACAACCTTTAGACCCTGAGAACTGAGAACGAACATAGGCTACCTTTTATCCCGGAAAATTTTGATGTTCCCGAGGGAAATCTAAAAAGCGCGATATAACCGAACTCCACGCGGGCGAAGCCGCGGGCGGAAAGCTAGTACTCTATAAGTAAACGTATTACAATAATGGTTAAAAAAAGAAATTTGTGTATCTTTCGAAGATTAGGTATCTAAGTTTTTATGCTAAATATGTAAAGCTAAAAAATGCTTAGTGCGAGTTTTTCTTACGTTAACGCAATCGAGACGTTTATGACGGTCGGCGTTCTTGTTGTTGATTGAGCCGCTCCAAGGTCACAGTTAGGTGCGTTCAAACAAACAATCTCATCTGCTTTATTATTATAGTATAGTTAAGATAGAGTAATGAAAAAAAGCCTCTTAAGTATGAGTGTGCGGGTTCGATTCCAGGTCAGGCAAGTACCAATGTAACTTTTCTAAGTTATATGTACTTTCTAAGTACGTATATCTTGGACACCAATGACTGATTGCAAGGTGAAGGAAAACATCTTGAATCGCCAACCCGCATTGAGCAAGCATCGTGATTACGCTCAATTCTTCTCTGTATGAGACCTGTGCCCAGCAGTGGGACGATAAAAATGTTGAAGAATGAAAAAAAAAAACAACGAAAGAAAATACATTCGTTTAGCACAGACCGATAGATTTAGACGGATTGGTGTATTGTATCTTTTAATTCACAATACACTAGACACTTATAAAACAATTAAAAAATATGAAGGACTAGCTTTCCGCCCGCGGCTTCGCCGCGTGGTGTTCGGTTATATCGCGTTTTTAAATTTCCCTCGAGAATATCAAATTTTTCCGGAATAAAAAGTACCCTATTATTTATTTTATTTTTTATTTTTAATTATTATAAACTAGTGCTTGACTGCAATCCCGCCTGATGGTAAGCAGTGATGCAATCTTTGATGGTAAAGCGCACTAGTTTATTAAGCCTATTCACTGAAAAAACTTAGGAATAGGAAGGAAGACGGCAGTTGAGCGAGGTGATGCAATGTTAAACCCAACAACACGACCAACGATGCTGCGCCAGAAGGAGATTGATCTGGAGACTCTCCACGACCAAACTTCCAACACAACAACATTTGGCGCATCGTACCCGGCACACATCGCAACACAACTGCTCAGACCCGTCCTCCGTACGGCGTCACCAGACATCATGCCGAAACACGACGAATCGCTTGGCGGCAAGACTTTATCTAGTGGGTGGTAACTTCGCCACATTTATTCCGGACTTCTTACTTTACTCTACAAAATTTCAAAACAATCGATTCAGTAGTTACGGCGTTAAAGCGGAAGAAACAAACAAACTCACTTTCCCATTTATAATAATATTATATGATTATTTTCCATGTCCAGGTGTTCCAACCAGTGCGATTCTCGATCAGTTCGGATTCGGAGTCTGGGTCTTCAGAATTCGCCAGTCTCACGTCAAATGTTAAACTTTACGACAAAACCCTCAAACATTTGGCGGAACTACTCAATATGTTGACACATGGGTAAGTTTCTTAACTGTTTTCTCTTCACTAAACATCAATTTTATTTGCATTGAAATAAAGTCGAAAATAAATAATCATTAGCCTGGATGACTTAAAGGGCATAATTGTAATATAAAGTAAGATTCAGACCACTGGATGGGTTTCAGCGGATCAAATTAAAACTGCGTGGATATTTAAATATATTAGATTTAATCATTTAAATATGAAATTTAATTATTGAATTATTGAATATATATACAGAGTGGTGCTGATAATACGACGATAAATGAAAACACGGACAATGCTGGTTCATAGGAATAATCCTAAGCCATATAAAAATACCTAGCATCAAAAATAAAAAAAATGAAAATTTCAAACAAACTAAATCGCATAAAATTGTAAACGGAGTAGAACATCTTTTAACATATTGGTTCACTGACCTCCGATCGGCGACAGCACGGTCCTGTATCGACTTGCTTTTCCGCGCCATTATTATTAAAGTTTAGTACCGCTTGATACAGCGGTCATCAACCTGTAAGCGCTTCCTTATCTACATAATATGTACATCATGTAGAAAATATGAAAAATGAAAAATTATTTCCTGTGATTAAACTAATGGATATATTTATATGATTTTTTATATGTAGACTGAGAATGTGTTGAAGTACACGATGTTTAATTTATTGTCGTATTGTTATCAACACTTTGTGTATATTTTTGTTTGATCTAAAGCATGCTTGATATTTGAAGAAGTGTGGTAAAAACAGTCCTCTAGGAAAATTATAATTTGTTTTTCATTGTGTTTTATTTCCAGCATGTCAGAGAGTCTAGTCGAAACCTTTGGTCTTATAACGAGCCTTCACGACTACAAGCTTGAAAGGATGACAGTAGATCAGTTCAAGTCTGGACTGTTGGAAGTCAAGCAGCAGTTGGAGAAACAACACAGTACTGCACTTAATAATATGTAAGTGTAATTAACAATTTATATCTTTTTTTTAAACCCTTCTTCTCCTGTGTGGCTACTGGCTACCATGAGTTTTCATTACGAGACTCGATCAAACGCATCGACCTCATTTGGCGCTCTCATTGGTTGAGAGCTCTTACAACCTTGAAGCGGGCCAATCGATGAGTCAAACGCGCTCGATATCGATGATCGAGTCTTCGTAATGAAAACTCAAGGTAGCCACACTGTATCGTAGGTATACACATAAAGGGTGTATCTGACATCGACGCACAAACGAGTACATGGATCCAGTACATGATTCTGAACCCCCAGTGGTGGAACTTTTCGTCGACTTTTTCATTATTTTTAAAAAAAGATAAGCAGTTTTTTCACTTGAGACCATTCATAATTGCCTTACTTTTATAACCCAATTAGATTTTAAGTAGACATTAATTAATTCTCTAATTACACAAAAAAGTGCAATGTAAACAAAACACGACAAACTATCCTATCAGCTGATTTACTAGAGTTCACTTCAGGAGTCAACGTCATACCTACAAACACGCGCGGCGGCACGCTTGCAACGTTCAGACCTAGCCGACATTTTTTTTAAACATTGTGATTTCTGTAACCGCTTATTAACGACAAAAATGATTATCATAATTTTATTAGTGTCATGTAGTCTAGTCTTTTCGCGAAGCTTTACGTTACGGTGTCAGATACATTCTGTATAAACTCAGTTACATTAACAGCCAGACCAGGTACAACTACTTGTAGGTCATACAAATATTTGTTCCGTGCGGGAATCGGACCCGCGACACGCAGCGCAGCAGTCAATAGCTTAAGCACTGCACTAACCGTCTTTCAATTTTATTGCAAAGTTGTTTGAAAAACGAAAATAAATAATTGGAAACCAACCAGGAATTGAACTAGTTACAATCTTAGAGAGGTATGAGGGTCCGGGTGTAAAGTTCACTCATCCTCCATAGAAAGAGGGAGGATCCTCCGATCAGACGGATGTTGTGTCTGGTGGGTCATTCTGGGATTCAGTTTGTGGTATGCGTCTAACCAATTGGAAACGATTTTATTATAACTATGAGAGGCAAAAAGTCATTTACCACTGCATTTTGTTTAGAAAGAAAAGAAATATACAGGCTGTTAGTTTATACAACGGCCGCCATGAAACCAGTGGTTTGGTTTCACTTTCGGAACGTAAATTCAATGAAAAAAAGAAAACTTTTTTTTTACTAATATCTTCACTTTTCCACGAACTTATATTCACTCTAGCGGCTAGCGAAATCAGCTGTTTCGTGAACGCTAGCGTTGAACGACCGCCACGCAAGGTGCGCGCACGGCGCCGCTGGCGGCCGGCAGGCCTCTCCCCTCAGTTTGGCCCGGCCACGTTACGACGTGCGCTTGCTCGCAGCGCAACGCTCGCGACGCGAAGTCCGAAGTCAGCCCGTCACCGATTATTTGTCGTGCAACTATGTACATAACTATGTATATGCTATAACTGCTTCAAAGCCAACGTTTGGCATTGATATTTTTATGCAAGGCGTATAGAACAGTCAGTACTGAAGCCTTACCTGTTCTGGCAGGTGTACTTCCAGTCGATCTTGAAGTACAGCGACGTGCTTCAATGTACTACTCCGCGAGGGGGGAGGCCATGGACACTAACTTTGTTACACAACGCGACCTCAATAGAATTTCTAGATTATTTAAACCTCAGACTGACGTCTGGGAGGACCTCTTTCTTATCCGAATGGCAATGTAGGTGGGATAATTCCATCAAGGGCATTAACCTTCATCTGTTCTTTCCATTCGTTGGCGATCAGCTGGCTAAGACATGGCTGGAGGTTGACCACTGCGTTGCCCAATTTCTCACAGGTCATGGCAACTTTAAAAGTAAACTGTATTCTTTTAAACTTGTTCCTTCGCCTTTGTGTCAGTGTTCTACATCGAACTGTGAATTTGAACAGTCCGCACATCACATCTTGTGGGAGTGTATTCTTTGGCACAATGAACGCAATATTATGTTGGATAGTGTACAAGTTACATCCGGAGTTGTTTATTATACGGACCTTGTAGAAACTAGAACTAATTTCCGTGCGTTCAGGCGCTTTTGCCATACCTAGTATTGGAATCAATTGTAACAGCACATACCTACTTAGGACCCATTAACTTAATCAACTGTTATTCCGTGGTGCTTGGCAATCTGGGCTTCTCCCAGTTGCAATAATGTCCCTTTGTGCCGCTTGGCCTAGTTCTGTTCTGTCTCCTGCTTATTATGGAGGGAAGTGGAAAAAATATCTTTTTTCTTACTCCTCCGCTATTCTTTTTTGATTAATTTCGTTGCGGGACCCAAGACAGTTGAATCGTTTCTCCGGGACTCGTCGAGCTTCATTGCTGGGCGTTTTTCTGGCGGTCTCCACTGTTGATTCTAGCTTTCAGGAGTTGCAGTGGGTTGGGAACAGTGTGGCGGTTTTTGTCCCATAAAAATATGTATATAACACACATAGTGTCGTCTATGTATGTGTGTTATGTAGTGTAATATTTTGGCGTGCTCAAAACTACAGTGGACCAAAATGGTTCGGCTTTACGCCGTGGCTGGCGATAACCTGAACGAGGCCCGAAGAATTTACGTATTTTCCTACTATGTTCATAACGAACATTACGGGAGCCGGGTAAATCACATACGGCACAAACATCGAATACAGAAAAACAAATTTTCATGTTAATGTAAGTGTACATTATTCAATCGATGTGTTAACAAGTAATTTTTAATGAAACTGTAGATAAAAATGTGATTAACTTTTAAATACCTAAGCCAGGAACAGTTTGAAGGGAATGTTACATCACAGGTTATGTGTATTGTGTTTTTATTGGAATTTAGTTAGTCAAACTTACGTAGGTAGGTTAAACGGACGGCTAGTGCAAGAGGTCAGTGCCCTTTGCACTGATACGTACCTCGGGCGCATTGAATCTATGAGATTACGGCCGGTCTTGGACAGAAACTTCTTAAAATTTTTAAAAGAAAAAAAACGTTTATTGATTTTTAAATACAGATAAACATTTTTATAACTAAGCAAACTACCTATGGTTTTAGTGTCAATGGTTTTTAGCCTTCCATGCTGTATACATATATAGGGACTGGACTGGAACAGTTTGCCAGCGGCGCTCTTCAAGGCTACAGTGAATAGGCTCTTAATAATCTAGTGCGCTTTACCATCAACGACTGCGTCACTGCTTACCATCAGGCGGGAATCCGGTCAAGCGCTAGTTTATAATTGAATAAAAAAATTAAAAAAAAATATTTTAGTTGTTTGTTTTCAATCACCTCTGAAAATATAACGTCTAAGATATACAACGTTATTTTTTCTTTATACAAAACCTGAATATAGTTTGTTCAGAATAAGCAACTGAATCGATTCTAATCATTTTTATACTATGTTATATTTTTTCCCAAATACATTTAGAAATTGTTGCAGTGTGGTTACCAAAACGGTGAATGTAAACATAGAAACCGGCATGTCTATGAAACCAAAACTTTGAAAACATGTGACATCTATTACCCCGCACTGAGCCCGCGTGGTGATGAAAAATTATAAGCTAACTATGAAATATCCTAAACTCACCAATCAATTTCCTTTCCAGTGGCCAAGTCCGAAGTACCCTCTCAATATTCGAAGGCATCTTCAAAGACTACAGCGAAATCCTAAAGAAGTCCGTGGCGAAGCCCCGAGTAGAGCGCTCGGGCAACGTGGAAGCTCTCACCGCAGCCCTAGTAGCGAGGGGACAGGAACTTGCCCTTTTACAAACAGAACTTACCAAGTTGAAGGGGGAGCAGGATGATAAAGAACTGCTGAAGGCGCAAATGGATTTGTATAAGTAAGTGATCCAAGTTTTAGCTTGTTTTCAGGGTGTCGAAACTAAGTTGCCAAGAATGGAACCCTTATAATAATAATAATTCTGCTGCCCCCCTTTATTCCCCCCACCCCCTTTTGTACAGTCCATTAATTGTTTCTTTGGCCTTCCCCTACTTTTGTCTCGTCTATAATAAAGTCCATTAATTGTTTCTTTGGCCTTCCCCTACTTTTGTCTCGTCTATAATAATAATTTAATTTATTAAATGACAACATAAGTCCAATGGTTAGTAACTTATCTACTAAGGGTTAGTAATATTTAAAAACTAATCAAGACTGCCGCACAAGCAATGCTAACCAGTGCCCTAGCACTGGCGCATCGAACTTGTCGGCCATGGTTTGTAGGATGCTGTTAGCGCTGGTCCTAGTTCTACCTAGCAACGGGGCAGCCTTCTTCCTCATGACGGCATATCTGACTCGATACCAGTTGATAAATTAAATACTGCTTGAATATTCATCCCAACCAAGGAAACCATACTATCGATAAACCATACTCATCTTTTCCTTCCTTAGTCCATACTTGTCTATGGGCTAAGGAACAACAATCGCACGGGTTGATGTACCTACATTTAATTGATCGGAAACCACGTTAAGACGTGATTCCCGGTTGTTATTAGTGGTCCTTGACAGTCGTTACGGGTTATCAGAAGCCAACAACAACTTGACAACCATATGGCACATGGTTCTTCCATGTCTTTGCTAATTGATCCACTGGGTTGTGGAGGTCAAGTAGGCAGTTGCTTCATACACAGTAAATTAATTCTACTGCCCCCTTCCCCAACATTTTGGCTATTTTATCTTTTGCACAGTCCATTTATTGTTTCCTTGGCTTTCCCCTACTGTTATCTCGTCTCTAAATGAATCTTTTCTTTTCAGGAGTGACTTCGAAGCGGAGAGGGAATCTCGCGAGAAGATGGCGAGTGAGAGGGAGAACATCCTCACAGATCTCAGGACGACGAAGAAACGTAACCAGGAACTTACACAACAGGTACGTTATGATTCCGTCATATTTACTATCGCTGTGGTTTTGTATGGAGTCAAGTTCTAAGTAAGAACCAACAGCTGTGTTCCTAGGGAGTTTATTGCACCATTTCTCCCCGGCGAAAGCCCTTGGAAGTAATAAAGGGCGGACATGCTGTGTGACTGTTATATAATTTTGACATCCTTAATGGGTCGATTCTCTGCATTTTTTAAGTAAATTAATTATTTTAAATATATTTTCTTCTACGACCATTTGGTAATTTGCTTAATGCATAACCATAAGTCATATCTCAATAGTACTTATTCCTGCCAAGTCGTGTTATAATGACCATTTCCACACGGGTAAACCGTACTACAATGAAACTTTTTTTTATGGCTATGGCTACAAAAAATCAACAAATGATTATGCCAAAAAGCGCGCGTATTTGCGTCACGACTAATCATCGCATGTTATTAGGCTGTATAGAATTGCCTTTACCTTTCATTTGTGGGATTATAACAACAAAACAAGTAACAACATTGCGCGCCGCGCTGTTTCCGCGCTATTGTAAACTTTAATCTGCATTTATAAATAAAATTGTTTTGCAAATGAGTGATATCAGTGATAATAGCGAAATAGACAATATCTTAACGTTAATATCGAAGTTTAGCCAAAATCAGCAGTTAGACTGGTAAAGCGGACCCTAGACTCCAAAGCTGAAAAGCTGCGGATGCGACTGGGATTAACGCTGAGATAATGATGATGAGACAATATCTTAACGCCTCCTGAAATGAGAGACATAGCTATGGAGACCATAAAAGAATTGCTACCACATAAATCAAGGTGAAAATATGAAAAGTGTTACCAATTATTTCTATCACTCATATTACAATAGATATCATTCCTTGACAGATTCATAAATAACTATTGACATATGGGTTTTGGTTTTGGTTGATGATGATTTGAGTTTTTAATATGTCAGATAAAATATATTATTGTGATAAAAATAAGAATTGAGGTTTTGAGAATCTCCCTGTTGTGTCCATAGGGTTTCTTTCCCATTATACCACCATGTTTATTTTTTTTATTACAACTTGCACCCGCAGTTGGAAGAAGTCCGTAAGACGAACCCGGCGCTGTACCGCAGCGTGACGTCGGCTCGAGCTCCTCCCTCCTCCCGCCCCTCCACCGCGCGACCTGCGTCTGCGCAGCCCGCCAGCACCACTGGGAACATGGTCAGTACTAGCCTTAAAACATTCAAACGTCCTCCGTGGCGCAGCGGTGAACACGCCTGCCTGCGACGTGGAGGCCCCGGGTTCGATCCCCGGCCAGGTCATGATGGAAAACGATCTTTTCCTGATCGGCCTGGGTCTTGGATGTTTATCTATATATTTATCTATTATAAATATGGTATCATTGAGTTAGTATCCCATAACACAAGTCTCGAACTTACTTTGGGGCTAGCTCAATCAATGTGACTTGTCCCTATATATTTATTATTTATTTTATTTAAACCTATACTTGGACCGAATTCGATAAAGAATAAAGATAAACAAACTGTTGCTAGGCAACGACTTGTTCACACCTAAAAGGAAGATGTTAACAACCTTCAACCTTCCTTGTTCAAATAATAATCCTACTTCCTACTAATGTCACCTTAAGGTAGACTGGTAGCATTGTGCAATGTTTGTGCATAAAGTTTTAATAAATAAATAATGTAAACAGTTTAATTATCTTTAGATATTTTCAGTTTGCATAGAAAGCTTAACTGATTTGAATGAAATATGACACACATATAATCTAATTTCCTAATAGGTTAAATTTTTGATACATATATTTATATATTATACGTAGTCCATACTTGAGAGTATTATAATGCATGTGTTATGCAGTTGATTTGAAAAGTAGTTAAAATACGCAAATTTGTAATGACAAATGCGTCAACTTTATTCATTGGTTGAATTCCACAAAATGTGTTTAATACCTGGATTTCATCCATGTTTCTTTTTTTGTAGGGCTATCACGTAAAACTAATGTCGACTTTTTAATGGTTTTTTGAAATACAAAGTTAATATCCATGTTAGTTCAGTGATTCTATTGAAATATGCTGCAATAGAAGATAGTAGAAATTCAAGCTTTTACCGTGTGGTACCGGACTAAGTGAACTATCACCAGGGAAGCGAGCAGCAGCGCTTCTACTGTGGAATAACAAATTACTGTGATCCCCAACCCGCCTGCCAAGCATGGGGATTATAGCAATGCCCCCCAATGGAATGACAGCCTTGGGGGAGGCCTTTGTCCAGCAGTGGACCTCTATAGGCTGAAAAGATGAAGAAGAAGAATAGTTTCAAATTCAATAGTATCTTTCCCCATTTTAAATGAATCCTCCTACAAAAAGGTACGCAAAAAGAAGAAATTATCCGACAAGTCGGAGGAAGATGCCGCTACCAAGGAGAGTACGCCGCCCCCCCTGCGGTACGACTGTCCCGTGTGTGACCAGCCACACAAAACGCTCATACTGTTGCAACAACATGTTGAACACTGTCTAGGTTGATTCTAAAATCGTTTTAATTGTTAGCTCGAAAAAGTATTTATTTAAAAATTAAGTTTTTTTTATTGCCATGATAGGTTGAAAACCGAATACGAGTTATGTGCGTGAATTCTTTACGCATTTATGATATCAAGGTTAAATAGTATTTTTGCCCAAGTTCTTTAAAATAATAATAAGGTATTTTGTAGGCAACTGTATAAATAATAAGTAAGTAAATTATGTTTATAACTATCAATACAGGCCTTTCAGTTTTGCTTATTCTTTGATTTAAGGACGGTTTTTTGATATCTGGTCAACTCGAGCAATTATTGAATGGATGCTAAAAAAATATTTAGCAAAATATATTCGATAAATTTTTAGTTTTATCTAATGATATGGTATCATCACTAAGGTTCAGAACGAAAAAGAAACCATTGGTGGCCATTAGATAAACTAACAATTGAAAAAAAAAAAAAAGCAAAATCATGTATGTTCGCAAATTATTTGCGAAATATGAATTTATAGAATAATAACATTAATTCCTACACAATATAGGTTACGTTACAACTTCACACATATTTATAACTTTTTCAATAGTGCAAAATCAAGTCATTCTAAAATCAACTTAATTTTCATAAACATAAAGTTGATATTTATTTAACTTGTAATAGGGTGAGGTGTGCAGCTGTGCGCACTTTTTTTTGTATTATTGTTGTCTATTCTAATGATAAGAATTGTTATAGAAAGAAGTTACATGTGTCTATCTGTTGACAACATTATTATACAGAGTGGTGCTGACAATACGACAATAAATTAAACATCGTGTACCTCAACACATTCTCAGTCTACCCATAAAAATTATATAAATATATCGATTAGTTTAGTCACAGGAAATAATTTTTCATTTTTCACATTTTCTACATGATGTACATGTTGATAAGGAAGCGCTTAGAGGTTGATGACCGCCGCATCCAGCAGTACTAAACTTTAATAATAATGGCGCCAAAAAGCAAGTCGATACAGGAACGCGCTGTCCCCCGCTGATCGGAGGTCATTGAACCAATATTTTAAAGGATGTTCTATTCCGTTTGCAATTGTATGCGATTTAGTTTGTTTGAAATTTTAATTTTTTTACTTTTGATGCTAGGTTTTTTTCTATGGTTTAGGATTATTCCTATGAACCAGCATGGTCTGTGTTTTCATTTATTGTCGTATTGTCAGCACCACTCTGTATTTATAATAGTAACGCTTATGTTAGTAAAAAGTACCAAAAAATGGCTCCGATTCCTTTGTTTACTAACTGAACTAAATTTAAGTTCAGTGCATATTTTTAGGGAATAGAACATAATATTTTAGTTTAGACCTGTCAAATTAGTCCGCGCCTGGCGTAAATTTACGTATTTTTGGTCGCCATGTTCATAATTGCGTCTAAACTGTCTTTGGAATGTCTTAATTTGACAGGATCAGACTAAAATGTTATCTTCTATCACTGACCTCTATAATTACCACTGGACAGGCTGTTCCGTAAGTTTGACAGCTATATTTTTGTGCTTATTTGAAGCGCCACTAGCGAGTGTCCACAGAACAAATTTTGACGTATATTGTAAATAGGGACGGTATTGAATAGAAAGTATCGATACTTTACTCATGAGTAGTATCGATTAAAAAGCAGGGGTCTACGCCATAGGTACGTTAGTAGGGACACGGCATCAAATAGAAAGTACCGATCAAGAGTTATCGATATATTTTGTTCGCTGATATCGACATCACTAGTTTTAGTACCACGGACACTCGCTACGTTCGACAGCGCCAAAATGGCGATTATCAAACAGGCACAAAAACACTTTGACAGCCGCCAGTCCAGTGGTAATTATGGAGGTCAATACCTCCATAATTACCACTGGACTGGCGGCTGTCAAAGTGTTTTTGTGCCTGTTAAAGGATAGAAGACATTGGTCTTCTATCCTTTTCTTAATGAAATGAAATGAAATATAATAATAAAATATAAAAAGCATTTAAAATTGCATATATTTAATCAAGCGAGCGCACCTTAGTACATGCCACATCTAGTTGTGCGTGGTCCATGTTGTGCTAACAATCTACCCTACATATTTTTATTTTCTTTATTTTTATTTTTGTATAACGTCTTACTGCACTGTACATCTTAAATATTTGTTTAATTTAGTATTTAATAATTTCTCATGTAAGTGATTAATTTCTTATGGGAAATAAAGATATCTCAAACCTCAAATATAAAGAAAAAGATGCACTTAACTTAAAATTAGTTTAGTTTGTGAACAAAAGAATCGGCGCCATTGTTAGGTTTAGGTTCGCCAACCTGTACTAACGTGCATTTATTTTTATATATCACAAAGATTTTGTAATAGAAAAATAAATATACTTCAATACTACTTTTGTAATATTTTTAGTATTTTTTTAACATTATAAACTAGTGCTTGACCGGGATCCTGTCTGATGGTAAGCAGTGATGCAATCGTTGATGGTAAAGAGCGCTAGTTTATTAAGAGCCTATTCACTCTAGTCTTGAAAACACCATTACTTTACTCATGAAATCGATAAAAAAGTATCTTACTCGTAAAAGTATCGGTACAAAAGTATCGAGTACTTTTCTCAAGCAGGGGTCTACGCCATAGCTACGTTAGTAGGGACACGGCATCAAATAGAAAGTACCGATCAAGAGTTAAGGCGATTATCAAACAGGCACAAAAACATTTTGACAGCCGCCAGTCCAGTGGTAATTATGGAGGTCAATGTCTTCTATCCTTTTCTATAAAAAAAAAGCTGCACTTAACTTAAAATTTCTTTAGTTTGTGAACAAAAGAATCGACGCCATTGTTAGGTTTAGGTTCGCCAAACTGTACTAACGTGCATTTATTTTTATACAGGGAAACTTTTTTTCGAGTGCGCAAAAACAAATGGGTGGCTCAGAATCAATAACTGAATAAATCTGCATTATTAGTTTAAAATAAAAAAAATCATGTTTTTGTCCGCTCTAAATTCAGCAAATGAGAGACACCAATTATTCATATCAATATCGTAGTATTAGCATATGGCCGCGTAGTGAACATGCGGGCGGCGCGGGCGTGCGGGGGTCCTTGATGTTCCCGCCGTCCCCACTCCGCCGACCATGAATGGGACCGCGTGCGGTGACCATAATATCGATTTCATAATAAACATCTTTCGTTATCAATAACTGTTTGTTTTGTACTAAAACATACCAAAGTAATAATATTTTTATCTATAAAACTTATTTAGCTATAAGTTGACAAAGTTTGCGCACTGGATAAAATTTTATCCTGTATATCACAAAGATTTTGTAATAGAAAAATAAATATACTTCAATACTACTTTTGTAATATTTTTAGTAATTTTTTAACATTATAAACTAGTGCTTGACTGCAATCCCGCCTGATGGTAAGCAGTGATGCAATCGTTGATGGTAAAGAGCGCTAGTTTATTAGGAGCCTATTCGCTCTAGTATTGAAGACACTTATATTGTAATCAGACGGAAAGACCGCCGCTGGCAAATCGATTTTAATCTACGAATTATTTTAAGGTTTCCACATTTAGGTGAGACTGTGTTCTATTGAGTGTTGTGTGTTTTATTTTGAGTTTAAATAATAATTTAATTTATGTAACACCTCTTTATTGAATGATCTAGAATTTTTAGATGTTGCCTAACCCCTAGATGTTTGAGCGTGATGAGTTATTACGAAGATCAATTAGAAAGGCAATTCTCGTAATATTTAAGGTCATAACACTTAAACGACTCTGCTCCAATACCGCTACGACCCAACACCGCCCTAAACTAAGACGACTGCTCGCAGTCCGCGCGGAGACAGCTAGCAGACGGCCAGTTACCCATCCGTCGACCGCTCTCGCTTTTCGCGATAGACTCAGTTTCCGACTCACAACGCGTGAACTAGCAATTATTGTTATTGCACTTGAGGATGAAGAGAGAAGCGCAAGAAATAACAGATGGAGATTTTGGGTGCATAAAATGCTGAAAGCAACCGACTGAGCGGCGACTGCTAGCATTGAGCGCACCTTACCGACCACTCGTCCACAACGTGCGGCCAGCGAGGCGTCAACTACAGACCAGTCTGCTAATTTATGATGCCAATGTAAAATGTATCTAAAGAGCAATATATTTAAAGCCAACATTTAAATAATATTCTTTATGTCCGGTGGGAGCAGTCGTGTAAGTGGGCTAGAACGTTGACAGTCAGATCTCAATCTCAATCTTTAAAAAAATACGCCTATCCCTACATTTTGACATGTTTTTGACATTTGTTTGTCACTGAAATGAGACTGGTACTTCTACCCATCGAAAGCACTAGGAAATGCAAAATGGCGGGCGTTTTGAGGGACTGCTTTGCGTAATATTGCCGTTCAAAAAGTGCTGTTTTTCGGACTTATTTGAATCAATGACTTTTGATTTTGAAACGTTATAAATTACGAGAATTTGCCTTAAGAACAAAACTAAGTTCCTTCTGATTGATCTTCAAATACACACTAACTATAAAAAATAATATATACTATACTTAGTACTGTTGTAACAAGCCGTGTGACTTGGTGGTTAACCGACTAAATGTAATATTAGTCACTTCAATTGTCATATATACGTCACAGCTGTACTCCTTAATTTGGCAACGTTATAATTTGAATTATAACATTGCTAAATTGTAGTACAACAAAAGTCATCTCGATTTTTATGACCGTGCCTGCTACAAACTTTCATAATTATATTATACATATTCTGTAATATTCTTGATCTTTGATGTACGCATGCATTCTCAAACTTGAAAGCGCATGAACACGAAAGCATTACTCAAACGATATTTTGATTCTAAAATACGATAACGATAGGTTGATTCTAAAATAGTTTTAATTGTTAGCTCGAAAAAGTATTTATTTAAAAATTAAGTTTTTTTTATTGCCATGATAGGTTGAAAACCGAATACGAGTTATGTGCGTGAATTCAATGAAACACTAAATAATATATCTTTACGCATTTATGATATCAAGGTTAAATAGTATTTTTGCCCAAGTTCTTTAAAATAATAATAAGGTATTTTGTAGGCAACTGTATAAATAATAAGTAAGTAAATTATGTTTATAACTATCAATACAGCCCTTTCAGTTTTGCTTATTCTTTGATTTAAGGACGGTTTTTTGATATCTGGTCAACTCGAGCAATTATTGAATGGATGCTAAAAATATTTAGCAAAATATATTCGATAAATTTTTAGTTTTATCTAATGATATGGTATCATCACTAAGGTTCAGAACGAAAAAGAAACCATTGGTGGCCATTAGATAAACTAACAATTGAAAAAAAAAAAAAGCAAAATCATGTATGTTCGCAAATTATTTGCGAAATATGAATTTATAGAATAATAACATTAATTCCTACACAATATAGGTTACGTTACAACTTCACACATATTTATAACTTTTTCAATAGTGCAAAATCAAGTCATTCTAAAATCAACTTAATTTTCATAAACATAAAGTTGATATTTATTTAACTTGTAATAGGGTGAGGTGTGCAGCTGTGCGCACTTTTTTTTGTATTATTGTTGTCTATTCTAATGATAAGAATTGTTATAGAAAGAAGTTACATGTGTCTATCTGTTGACAACATTATTATACAGAGTGGTGCTGACAATACGACAATAAATTAAACATCGTGTACCTCAACACATTCTCAGTCTACCCATAAAAATTATATAAATATATCGATTAGTTTAGTCACAGGAAATAATTTTTCATTTTTCACATTTTCTACATGATGTACATGTTGATAAGGAAGCGCTTAGAGGTTGATGACCGCCGCATCCAGCAGTACTAAACTTTAATAATAATGGCGCCAAAAAGCAAGTCGATACAGGAACGCGCTGTCCCCCGCTGATCGGAGGTCATTGAACCAATATTTTAAAGGATGTTCTATTCCGTTTGCAATTGTATGCGATTTAGTTTGTTTGAAATTTTAATTTTTTTACTTTTGATGCTAGGTTTTTTTCTATGGTTTAGGATTATTCCTATGAACCAGCATGGTCTGTGTTTTCATTTATTGTCGTATTGTCAGCACCACTCTGTATTTATAATAGTAACGCTTATGTTAGTAAAAAGTACCAAAAAATGGCTCCGATTCCTTTGTTTACTAACTGAACTAAATTTAAGTTCAGTGCATATTTTTAGGGAATAGAACATAATATTTTAGTTTAGACCTGTCAAATTAGTCCGCGCCTGGCGTAAATTTACGTATTTTTGGTCGCCATGTTCATAATTGCGTCTAAACTGTCTTTGGAATGTCTTAATTTGACAGGATCAGACTAAAATGTTATCTTCTATCACTGACCTCTATAATTACCACTGGACAGGCTGTTCCGTAAGTTTGACAGCTATATTTTTGTGCTTATTTGAAGCGCCACTAGCGAGTGTCCACAGAACAAATTTTGACGTATATTGTAAATAGGGACGGTATTGAATAGAAAGTATCGATACTTTACTCATGAGTAGTATCGATTAAAAAGCAGGGGTCTACGCCATAGGTACGTTAGTAGGGACACGGCATCAAATAGAAAGTACCGATCAAGAGTTATCGATATATTTTGTTCGCTGATATCGACATCACTAGTTTTAGTACCACGGACACTCGCTACGTTCGACAGCGCCAAAATGGCGATTATCAAACAGGCACAAAAACACTTTGACAGCCGCCAGTCCAGTGGTAATTATGGAGGTCAATACCTCCATAATTACCACTGGACTGGCGGCTGTCAAAGTGTTTTTGTGCCTGTTAAAGGATAGAAGACATTGGTCTTCTATCCTTTTCTTAATGAAATGAAATGAAATATAATAATAAAATATAAAAAGCATTTAAAATTGCATATATTTAATCAAGCGAGCGCACCTTAGTACATGCCACATCTAGTTGTGCGTGGTCCATGTTGTGCTAACAATCTACCCTACATATTTTTATTTTCTTTATTTTTATTTTTGTATAACGTCTTACTGCACTGTACATCTTAAATATTTGTTTAATTTAGTATTTAATAATTTCTCATGTAAGTGATTAATTTCTTATGGGAAATAAAGATATCTCAAACCTCAAATATAAAGAAAAAGATGCACTTAACTTAAAATTAGTTTAGTTTGTGAACAAAAGAATCGGCGCCATTGTTAGGTTTAGGTTCGCCAACCTGTACTAACGTGCATTTATTTTTATATATCACAAAGATTTTGTAATAGAAAAATAAATATACTTCAATACTACTTTTGTAATATTTTTAGTATTTTTTTAACATTATAAACTAGTGCTTGACCGGGATCCTGTCTGATGGTAAGCAGTGATGCAATCGTTGATGGTAAAGAGCGCTAGTTTATTAAGAGCCTATTCACTCTAGTCTTGAAAACACCATTACTTTACTCATGAAATCGATAAAAAAGTATCTTACTCGTAAAAGTATCGGTACAAAAGTATCGAGTACTTTTCTCAAGCAGGGGTCTACGCCATAGCTACGTTAGTAGGGACACGGCATCAAATAGAAAGTACCGATCAAGAGTTAAGGCGATTATCAAACAGGCACAAAAACATTTTGACAGCCGCCAGTCCAGTGGTAATTATGGAGGTCAATGTCTTCTATCCTTTTCTATAAAAAAAAAGCTGCACTTAACTTAAAATTTCTTTAGTTTGTGAACAAAAGAATCGGCGCCAATGTTAGGTTTAGGTTCGCCAACCTGTACTAACGTGCATTTATTTTTATACAGGGAAACTTTTTTCGAGTGCGCAAAAACAAATGGGTGGCTCAGAATCAATAACAGAACAAATCTGCATTATTAGATTAAAATAAAAAAAACATGTTTTTGTCCGCTCTAAAATCAGCAAATGAGAGACACCAATTATTCATATCAATATCGTAGTATTAGCATATGGCCGCGTAGTGAACATGCGGGCGGCGCGGGCGCGCGGGCGTCCTGTGATGTTCCCGCCGTCCCCACTCCGCCGACCATGAATGGGACCGCGTGCGGTGACCATAATATCGATTTCATAATAAACATCTTTCGTTATCAATAACTATTTGTTTTGTACTAAAACATACCAAAGTAATAATATTTTTATCTATAAAACTTATTTAGCTATAAGTTGACAAAGTTTGCGCACTGGATAAAATTTTATCCTGTGTATCACAAAGATTTTGTAATAGAAAAATAAATATACTTCAATACTACTTTTGTAATATTATTAGTATTTTTTTAACATTATAAGCTAGTACTTGACCGCGATCCCGTCTGATGGTAAGCAGTGATGCAATCGTTGATGGTAGTAAGCGTAAGAGCGCTAGTTTATTAAGAGCCTATTCACTTTAGTCTTGAAGACACTTAAATTGTAATCAGAGGGAAAGACCGCCGCTGGCTAATTGATTTTAATCTACGAATTATTTTAAGGTTTCCACATTTAGGTGAGACTGTGTTCTATTGAATGTTGTGTGTTTTATTTTGAGTGTAAATAATAATTTAATTTATGTAACACCTCTTTATTGAATGATCTAGAATTTTTAGATGTTGCCTAACCCCTAGATGTTTGAGCGTGATGAGTTATTACGAAGATCAATTAGAAAGGCAATTCTCGTAATATTTAAGGTCATAACACTTAAACAACTCTGCTCCAATATCGCTACGACCCAACACCGCCCTAAACTAAGACGACTGCTCGCAGTCCACGCGGCGACAGCTAGCAGACGGCCAGTTACCCATCCGCCGACCGCTCTCGCTTTTCGCGATAGACTCAGTTTCCGACTCACAACGCGTGAACTAGCAATTATTGTTATTGCACTTGAGGATGAAGAGAGAAGCGCAAGAAATAACAGATGGAAATTTTGGGTGCATAAAATGCTGAAAGCAACCGACTGAGTGGCGACTGCTAGCATTGAGCGCACGGACACCTTACCGACCACTCGTCCACAACGCGCGGCCAGCGAGGCGTCAACTACAGAGCAGTCTGCTAATTTATGATGCCAGTGTAAAATATATCTAAAGAGCAATATATTTAAAGCCAACATTTAAATAATATTCTTTATGTCCGGTGGGAGCAGTCGTGTAAGTGGGCTAGAACGTTGACAGGCAGATCTCAGTCTCAATCTTTCAAAAAATACCCCTATCCCTACATTTTGACATGTTTTTGACATTTGTTTGTCACTGAAATGAGACTGGTACTTCTACCCATCGAAAGCACTAGGAAATGCAAAATTGCGGGCGTTTTGGGGGACTGCTTTACGTAATATTGCCGTTCAAAAAGTGCTGTTTTTCAGACTTATTTGAATAAATGACTTTTGATTTTGAAACGTTATAAATTACGAGAATTTGCCTCCAGAACAAAACTAAGTTCCTTCTGATTGATCTTCAAATACACACTAACTATAAAAAATAATATATACTAAGTACTGTTGTAAAAAGCCGTGTGACTTGGTGGTTAACCGACTAAATGTAATATTAGTCACTTCAATTGTCATATATACGTCACAGCTGTACTCCTTAATTTGGCAACGTTATAATTTGAATTATAACATTGCTAAATTGTAGTACAACAAAAGTCATCTCGATTTTTATGACCGTGCCTGCTACAAACTTTCTTAATTATATTATACATATTCTGTAATATTCTTGATCTTTGATGTACGCATGCATTCTCAAACTTGAAAGCGCATGAACGCAAAAGCATTACTCAAACGATATTTCAATTTCTGTTTTTCTGTATTCCAGGTCTACACCTGCCCGAAATGCATGAGGTTTTCATGCGACCAATACAAAGTGATGGAAGATCATTTCGATTTCTGCCTGGATGACTTCTAATGGTAGTATCCTCGCTTAAACCAGTCTGACTTTAGGTGGATCGTTTAGTTGTCGACTGACATAAAGTTGTAGATATATAAATAAATGTTTTTTTGATGACTTGAAGTAGTCGTTTTGTGATGGATTGTACTATTATTTTGCAACATTTTTACATTCTTCTAAGACTGCATTTTTTTTTGTTTTTTAAATCTGTAGTAAAAAATGGAATGTTAGTGCCTTATTTCATCAAATATTACAATTATAGCTAATGGTATGGACGACAACTAGGCGTTTCACCCTGTAATTTAGATTATATAATTTCGGTGGCTATTCTTTACTGTAATATTAGCTTGTTATTAAATATTATAAATATTGTAGCGTAAAATGATTATTATTAGAAATATAGATATATTTTTTACACCAACATATATTATATATATATATTATATATATAATATATATATTATATATTAATATATATATATTTTTATATTTTATAGTTTCCGTATATATATTATAGTTATATATATATTATATATTTATATAGTATATATTTATATATACATTATAGTTATATTTATTATATATATTATATATATATATTATATATACATTACATATATACTATATACAGTTATGGGATACATTAGTAGGAGGGGTGAACAGACTTTATCTTATGATTATCTCAAATAAACTTTAGTTCAGAGAATAATGAGAAAAAAAATAAAGCACATCCCTAGAATGGTCTATGGATCCATGTGTATATGATCTGTGTGCCAGTAACAGTAAATTACTAAAGATGTTGTTTTGACAAAACAAGATGGAGTCGTTAGTTCCGAATTCGGCCACGCGTCTAAAAACCCTTCTACCGTTGTTATAAATTTTGGCATTTACTGTATTACTGTAGAAAATGGTTTATGTTTAAAAGTTAATGTTAGGAATTAAATAAGTTTTTTTTTTTAAATACTTCATCTTTATTTTTAATAGGATAGTTGTTTATTGTCGTGGTATTATGAAAAAAAAAAAATAGAATGGCTGATCAAATAGGCGTAGTTTACACTGACGGATAAACTACGTACTTATATTGGGATAGTGTAGAGAAATCTTAAGATCCTAAGAAGGAAGATAGTGTTGCGTCACAGAATGTCAGAATTGGCTGAAAAGGTCTTCTCTTCTTTTTATACGTTCTAAGAGGTTATCCAAATGATAGAGCTGAGGCATTGTAGCCGGTAAATTTAATTATTCTACGCAACAAAACTATTGCCCGTTTCTACAAACACTAGACGACACCTAATTTAATGTTTAAATAAAATCCCTTTGTTGGATATTTAACTGTTTGTGCTGGGCCGAGCGTTGAAAATCCAACAGCATGTTTGTTGAATCAAAGCATGCGTAATACTGGGCTAAAAATGCGTTGCTTTGAAAATAAAACTGTTATATAAAGTTTATTTTCAAAGACTAGGCAAATTTAAAGCTTGATTATTATTACGTTTGCAGAATAAAATATATTTTTTTCTTTTTTCCTTTATTAAGATGTGGACACAAGGAGTAAGTTGTTCAGTCTAATAGGCTGAATCACAGCTTTTAATTTGACTGGTCTTTAAAACCTACTTTGGGATTCAGAATCATTTCCCTGCTTCTATTGTAATGCCATATTAATATTGCCCTTCTTAGGCACATGCGGCTCAGCACCCAATTTGAGTGACATACTTTTTTTTTTTGGGGATTTTATGGCCTGGTTTCTAAGACCTTTAAGCCAAGTCTTAATTATATCTTGTCTTCTTTTGTAACTTATCCTAACTAAACCTATCTCCTTTCGTTTCTCGCGTGAACTGACACTAGGAGGAAGTTTTGGTACGAAGCCATGATATGGCCACTATGCTACAATATTTCACTGTTCTTTATGAACTATTCACTGAATGCACTTTTTACTACATAAATCACGCGTTTTTATTTAGTAAACGACACTATAAATAATTTAAAAGTCCAATGAAAAATGAGCGTGGCACTCATCTTAGCCTTCCGCCAAAAACCCTGAGTGATATACTTTTACTCACAATTTGACGCATTTTGTAATCCATTGCTCCGTGTATTCCAAAAATGTGTCTGCTCAACAACGTAAATTACGTAATGAATATTGTTGAACTGTCAAAATAAACCCATTGCTAATAATAGTGTGTTACGTAATTACCCTATAGGTGTGAATCTTTTGTATGTACGACGTATCAGCCTTGTCATCTGGATAACCTATTAACATATTCAGTGCCACCGACTCGCCCGGAGAGTCCACGTAAACTCTCCGGGCGAGTCGGTGGCCCTGAATGTATTAAGGATCGTACTGCATCTTACACAAGTGATTGTTATGAGACTGTATTGTATTTATTTATTAAGAAAGTTCGTATAATTAGTTTTAAGTTGTTTTTGGCCACCTGTTGATTTGATAATTGATTTTCTGCTCATATTATACAATATCTTAAATAAATATCCTTTGTGTTTTCTATTGTATAGCGAAATTGGGCTAAATAAGAATATTACGATTTACCTAGTCAACATGCAAAATAAAAAGACACCAAATTCGTAAAAGATGTTTTTTTTTTTGTTTTGTTTATATTAAATTCATTTAAAAATAAAAAATCTCTCGTGCTAAAGATGCCACATGAAATTTAGTATAAAATTAATTGTAATTACTGAAATAATGTGAGAGATTGATTGTAATGTGATGATGTATACTTATGTACTGTGATCCCCCGAAAAACGTTGTCATATCTAATGTCAAAGATTTAATACGTTACAATATATAAATAAATTAGAAAATGCATACCTATTGTTTTAATTATAATACAATTTCCTGGGCTTATGCAAAATTGTGTCGTATTTTATGTATCGTAAGATTTAAAATCGAGCAGCTTGTTTGCTAATATGGTGGCTTTTTTGAAAAGCCTATTGAATTTATGCGTTCTGAAGTCCACGTCTTAAGGATTTGTTTTATACTATACAATATGTAAAGAAAACCATCTTCATCTCAGCGTTAATCCCAGTCGCATTCGTAGCTTTCAGCTTTGGAGTCTGGGGTCCGCTTTACCAGCCTAACTGCTGATTTTTGGCTAAACTTTGATATTTTCTGTGAAGCGACTGCCGTCTGACCTCCACAACCTGAAGGCGATATCGAAGCATTGCAGTTAGACCAATTTTTGGACTTTTGAGGGCTTCAACAACCCATAACGACTGCCATTTTATGTTCGCATGGCAACAGGGACCAACAGCTTAGGGGCCATCCATAAAGTACGTCACACGAATTTCATGATTTTTGAGCCCCCCCTCCGTCCTTGTCACAGGTGATCACATTTCTGAGACCCCCCCCCCCCCAATGTGACGTCACATGTTTTGCAATTTCACATCGAAACATTATTAAATTAAAACAGCAGTTCCGAATTTAGTTTTATTTCCATTTAAATAAAGTACTTTTTTATGAAATCAACATTATATCAATTATTTGAAACAATAACAAAGCAATAAACTATTGAATATAAAGAAAAGAAAGAAACCCAAAGGGCTCAATCGGCAAGTGTCACTAAAGCGAGTATGATCTCGTAAAAAAAAACAATTTAAACCGTATTGTCCCAAAGATAGAGTTGGAAATATTTTTTAGTTTATAATTAATATTTCAAATAACGCGATTATTACCTCTAGGTATATTCGATTTTGAAATGTGATGTCACAAAACATAGTACCCCACCCACCCCTTGTCACACCATGTCACACTTTGTCGATACCCCCCTCCCCCCTTTATGTGTGACGTACTTTATGGATGACCCCTTAACGTGCATTCCAAGGCATGACCAGACCAGTGCAAATATTCATATTCATACCTACATACCAATATTTGCACTGCGCGGGGAACGAACCCGCGGCTTCGTTCGCTACCGCTACGCCACGGAGGCTGTCATATCCTCTACCCATGTCTTCCGTAGTATCTGACTGTTTTGTATAATTATGCGGAACCTTAGGAGAAACAACAAGGGATAAAGAAAATGCAAGTGTGATTTTCAAATCAAATATATTTCATGGAACCCGTAGCGTTTCTTAGCTGTTTTTATAAAATTTATACAATTATTTATAATAATTTACTAATTCATTTTAACAAACGCGTCCTATAAATTGTTTATATACCATTAGCTAATTTTTTTATAACCTAGTGTCTTGCTGACAATAATTGGCACCATTTTAACTACGTCACAGGACAGACTCTCTTGTGTCGAAACTATTACGTCACTTCCTGTGTCGATTTTCATTACTTTTAATGAAACATAAGAAACGCTAGTAAACTAAACAAAGATGAGATTCGAACACAGACAAGAGTTACAGCGGAATTTACAAAAAGAAAACTTTTAAATAAGTATAAACCGCAACTTAAAGATACTAAAAAAAATCAGGAATATAAAATGAGTAAAGTAAAATATTTTTCACACTGGTATACTCTATCGCTGCACAAAAAAGTTTCTATTCATAGGTACTTATTATTAAAAAAAAATATAAATAAAAAGTAACAATAGGTAATAAATAGGTCGGAAGTATATAAAAATAAATCTTTTTTAAATACTTATTAACTAGTGAAATTAACTAATAAAAGTAATCATTAAAACTCGCTTGGCTATCGAATTAAAGCGCAGTGAGCACAATTTCGGTAATCCTGTGTACGGTTTGGATATCATTTGTACAAACACTCAAATCTGTAAAGAGTTGCTTGTACAAATGAGTACCAAGCTTTATTTATTCATAAAGGACCAGTTTCACTAACCAAGGTAACCTAGAAAATGAGTTCTTTTTTTAAATCAATTTTATTTTTATAATTGGAAAGTTTTTATTTATTTAATTAGTGAAACTAGACCTTATGAACACGAAAAATAAATAAATAAAAGCGAATGAAATTATAACGATAAATTCAGTGATTTTAATATTTGTAGTGTTATAATATCTAAGTGATGTACGAGTATAAGCCACATGCGTGATTTACATATTTATAAACTACTTAGTTACCAACAGATCGTGAAAATTAAATTTCAGAGTTATGTTCTTGGTAGTTAAGTTCAAATTAGTATAGCAAAATAAGTGATATTGGTTCAGAACCTACCTATCTTATAAAACCAAATACTATTCTTTTGAAAGCATAATTCAAAAGATTATACAGAAATGTGATAAAATCAATTGTAGTTAATAAAGAAAGCGTATCTAAGTATTCTTTTTAAATACTATGATTGGAATGCGTCGCAAATTAGTTGCCATTCTGAGATATTCGAGGGGGAGATGGTTATCAGGCGAAGCAATCAGCTGATTGATAGGAAGCGGTGTAAGCATCCAGTCTACCCATCAACCCTCCGTCGTCATCTCAGAACGACATCTAGAAAAAAAAAGTCGTAAATCTCAGTCGGATCTCACGAGACAGTACAGATGACCAGCATCGACACCAAAGGCTGCCTCAAATTTTCGAATTTCAATACTAGGAGGTGATTCTATGTACTTTACACTTCCCTACATAAGAAGCTTACAACATTTAATAACATATAAACCATAAAATAGATAATAAATGTCCTTAGTATTACTTAATACAAATTACTATAACATTACATTTACTTGCGAACATAAAACTATTTATGTCGCTTAGGACTAGAATATGTTGAGGAAGAAAGCAGATTCACCAGGATCAATGTCTATGGTCTGCTTATGGCGGCAAAGCGGTCGTTACGTAACCGTCGCGCTGGAAGTTGGTACAAAAAAAACTGCGTAGTTTGTTTTACACGGTAAGATGCGAATGCGTCGAAACGATTTGGTCGCGGATGTTGTAGTTAGCGTTTACCGACGAAGTCGATCATCTGATCAATTTGTTCCTTTTCGTCGTATAGGTACAAAGACTCCATGCATCCCTTGAAATAGGGCGACGTGAAGCATTTTTCCCTGGAAAATAAAAATAATATAAATTAGTTTCTTGTTTTTGATTGAAGAGTTAAGTAATAGCAGGTAGCAAACAGTTGTAGGCATTGATAAAATATTAAACAGATACGATATATTCTAACAAACTGACCAAAAAAAAATGTGCCGAACACAGCAGCAGCACACATGCATATTTTTATTCGGCATACATTAGTACAGTGTGAGTGAGATGGGGCGCAATCTAAAGCATAGAGAAGAAAAAGATGGCCTGTGTTTGTCGTTTGCGCTGTTAGTGTTTGTCGTTTGTTTTTACGAGTGTATCGAGAGTGACTAAAGCGAGATACAGGACTTACCTCATTTTGTACGCTTCATTTTTAGTGCGCTAGTGACATATCTACCTTAGTTTAATATTTTATCAATGGTTGTAGGTATATAAAAAGAAAGATTCTTTTTTTTTAATAGTCATCTTCTAAATTCAAAGGCGGCAGACAAATTAAAAATGGATCATCTACCATTGAAAATTAAATTATAATATTTTAATGGGCTCGTCCAAAAATGGACTGTAAAAGCATTGATAAAATATTAAACAGATACGATATATTCTAACAAACTGACCAAAAAAAAATGTGCCGAACACAGCAGCAGCACACATGCATATTTTTATTCGGCATACATTGGTACAGTGTGAGTGAGATGGGCCGCAATCTAAAGCATAGAGAAGAAAAAGATGGCTAGTGTTTGTCGTTTGCGCTGTTAGTGTTTGTCGTTTGTTTTTACGAGTGTATCGAGAGTGACTAAAGCGAGGTACAGGACTTACCTCCTTTTGTACGCTTCATTTTTAGTGCGCTAGTGACATATCTACCTTAGTTTAATATTTTATCAATGTGTAAAAGGCCGAGTTTATAAAATTTAACATAAAATTCAGCAGATAATATATTATATTGATTGGTATGTTTATTTGTTTTCCTATTAATAAGCAGGAAAATGTATAAATATACCAATCAATATATTTAAATGCTTTCAGAGCAAATTTTAAGGCAGGTAAATCACTTATATAAATCAGTATGTAACAGAATTATAATGAATACAATAAATGATCTCAATGTATTCCTCTATTATATTCTTGATTTTCGACACCAGATAAGTTTATCCGATATAATTATGAATTTTTGACACTTTCTTCCATACAAATTCTTTCAAATGTAAATTTTATTTACACGAATAAATATTATTGTATATTGGAAAATCAATCCTTTAGTGATTTATGTGCCTTAGTTATAATAGTGCCTAAGAAGGTTATAAATTACAATAAGTGCTCAAATTATTATAATAGTGCAAAATTTTATAGGTTAATATAATATTGTTCATAGGTTAATATAATATTGTTCATATAAAATAGAAAATAGTATAATAGTGCTGAAAAGAAGGCGAGAAGACATGCTGTTAATTAGCTTCTAAAATACTAGAAGATTTAAAAAATGCTGTGAAAAGAAGAACATTAGACCACTTTACTTACGATCCTTGAATGTTTTTTTTGCATAGCTTATAGTGTTAATATAATAAAAAAGTGCGATATAATAGCGTGCTGATAATACCCCAAAGCTGAAGAAATGCTTGACGCATTAGAAAGAGATAGATATGGGAAATATAAAGTTGTTAGAAGGAGAGGCAAAATAATTTCATTTTGTACCTAATTCCCAGCCGGGGGAACAGCCCCGTGTAATATTCTTATATATTCCTTGAACTGTTCTAACTGGTCAGTTTCTTGCAGCACCTCCACGCAGCCTTTGAAGTAATCTGTCGTGAAACAGTCTTTCCTGTGCCCCAACAAGGAATAATGCACTTTAATACATTTTTTTTAATATTACAATTGAGCATGTTGGTTTTGGATTGTGAATTGGTACTTAGTGTCATGATCAGCTTATCTTGAAAGCACGAGTTATAATTTAATTTTTATCAAATGAAATTCGAAATCCAAAACCGACAATTCTCAACTTAAAATTCCCGCCATTAACTGGCACTGATTCAACAAAAACACTGTAAAACGTCACATTTAAAAAAGGAATCATACACAAAACGCAACGAACCTGCATAGGGTAAAGAGCTGTGGTTCTCTAAATAGGTTGTAGCAGTCGTCGCAGATCCTGTCAAGACGGGCAAAGATGGCCGCGTCATAGACTCCTTTGCACTCGAGGGTGAAGAAGGAGCGTCGTGCTACGTGGTGCGACGACGAGGGCGGCGCCGCTGCGCCCAGGGCCACCGCCACCACTGCCGCGCACGCCAACTGAATCGAACTTAGATGCATCTGGAAACAAGAAAACGTACAATGTTATAAAGTTAGACAAGAGTAGCACAATTGCATAACACTAACTACTAATAAATACCCGATTTCTGAGAGAACTAACACAAATATCTGTTAGCTTACAAATTATCAAGTGCGTGTAAACCGCTGTGATAGTTTGAAGGAGTTATTAACAGCTCGTCTCAACACTTGACCTGCGTTTTATTTTGAGGTCGTTTATTTTCGTCTTAGTTAAAACGACGTGATAATCACGATCTGAAATTTTTAAAAGGAATTTCGGTATCTATTGCTTCTTCTTAGATCAGAAAATTTCGTATGCTCTACTACGTAATAAACGCAAATAATAATATTTTTTTTGAAATACTGAAAATCGAAATTGTGGTTAACCTATGAATTGCTAAACAATTAGCCGACGATATTATTTTATATTTCATCGCCGTTAAATCATTGTTTATGGTAAAAAGGAGTTCCCACATAAATAAGGTCTCTATAATGATTCATATGTAAACATACTTAGTAGGTATGTAGCGAAGGTGTAGGGTAGTCATGATTTTACTTTACGTCAATCACCAATTGGGTTTTATGTTGCCACAAAAGGTGTATAAATAGATGGATACCGTTGTGAGCTAAAATTATTCACTCGAGGAAGAAGGTTAAATAACCTGGCCTTCATATACGTGTAAACTTTTACAGTTATTATAATATGTACTTTAACGTTATCAATACGTAAAAGGCCGCTATTTAGTAACGGACAGGATCAAAGGAGAGCGTGCCCATGGCGCAATAATACGCGAAGTCTGCGCTTGGACAGCGCGTGTTGTCACGCGGTTAAGGGAAATACGCGTACCACATAGCCTTTATTAAACTATACCTATACTTAATTTAAACTTAGGTAAGTATGTCATGAATGTAGTATATATGTATTTAATACTATCGTTAAGGCGGAAACCATAATTAAATATCAATTATTATATTAAATTTTGTCGTATAATATTGTTATGTGAAGGAATACATCTTGAGGAAAACTGGACTTTAAGCCTGAAATCACCAACCCGCATTGGGCAAGCGTGGTGATTACGCTCAATCCTTCTTTGTATGAGAGGAGATCTGTGCCCAGCAGTGGGACGATAAAAAGGTTGATGATGATGATGATAGTTATGGTTGCAGGCTGCTATCTAATAAATAATTTATTTTAGAAAATATTAGCAATTAATTCCTGTCGTGTTATAAATAACAAGTTCTTGAAGTTCTGTTAGTTTTTCATAGGGATCTTATGAGCCACAGAACTTGGTCCTTCAGCTACAGGAAAACTAATTCAGTTTAAGACCCCGCCTTAACTGATATATGGTTAGATTAGCGCAAAGTGAACGGGCGATTATTTTAAAGTGGACTCCGTAAGTAGGTACATGTTGGCCCAGTATTAGTGGGCAAGCAGGGAAATAAGAAACTATAACTAGATTATTTACATATTTGCGCCTTTTACAAGTCTATATTTATAAATGTCACATGGTTTTTCTCAATGGGTAAATCCAGGGCTAACTACTGCAGGAAATAATATATATCTACACATAACTGATCTCATAAATTGAATAAATCAGCCGAACGATTTTGTAGAAAATTCACCTCACTTCAACTAAATTTTACGAGGAGATGGTTAGGTACTGAATATTACTGCAGTGAGTAAGCTTGCTCATAATTGCTCGTATGAAAAGAGGGCTTTGTTATGCAAAATATTAATTACTAGCTGGGCCCCGCGGTTTCACCCGCGTGTTTTTTTATATGCTCCGCTTGCCTAAAGCCTTCCTGGATTAATGGGCTATCCAACGCAAAAAGGATTTTTCAAATCGAACTGGTAGTTCCTGAGATTAACGCGTTCGAACAAACAAACTCTTCAGCTTTATATAATAGTCATAGATAAGCAAATGTTCCTTCTCTTTATGAGAGGAGACCTATGCCCAGCAGTGGGACGATAAAAAGGTTGATGATGATGAAGTAAATGTATTTGTATAGCTATAGGTATTTGAGGCCACCACGCTTACCATAATGTAAGACCATGTATCCATAGACTAACAAACTAATAGTTATAGACCACTGCAATCATAGATTTTGCCTTCTAAATTTTGTTACGGCAAGTTGTTTGATCAGTATTTAAAATAAGAAATATTTATGTTTCAATTAGCCAAGGGCTATTCGAGTTCATGATTACTGGCAGAGAGTAAATGGCAAGAGAATGGAAATGACAGCTTGAATTGAGGCCTTGGGGTCGTAATCATGTCCAGTTAAATTATACCTAATATTTATATCTATGACGCAGAGGAATGAAATGGACTGTATAATAAATTGTCGATAAAGATATATCCCTTATTGGCAAAAACTATATTATTTTAATGTTCTGATTCATTATTCCTGCATTCTTATTTACCCCGTTTGAGTCGACCGTTTATGGTGTGTTTAATCTATGGTAATCAAGGATAGAAGTTTCGTTTCTGTGCCCATAGACGTATACTAATGGACATGCCGTACGCGTATAATCTGTTTTAATATTTTTTGGTTTGAAAAGAGTGAGAGAGATGACCTATGCTTTCGGTCTAGCACTATCTCATTCCTCATAGATCATTGATGATTTTGAGAGAGATAAAGGTAGACGAAACTTCGTTCCTCCTCTTTCTTTCGGAGTACCACAATTCTCATCTCTAGGGCATGTCCACTATGTGTGCCACCAACCGCCATTGTCCACTGAGTATTACTTAAATGAAACAGGAAATTATCACAGCTTACAACATATTCCATGCACCTTTCCCTAACTTTCCAATCAACACGGATATTAAGAAGTTGTGCAATAGGCTATTTGACAGATTTATAATTTTTATCTTGAATTACTTGGTTGCGGTTAAGAAGTTCACCCATAGTATTTTTTTTAATTTTAAATACGTATTTCGTAAGAAATATGCAAATAAAAATTCAAAATTCAAATAAGCCGCGAAAACGATATAATCAGCAATATGGCGTTGCGCCTGGTAAGTGACGTCACAAGCGGTTTTCGGTTCTCAGTGGTGTTTGTTTTTAGTTATTATTTGCTGTTGTTATCTAATAAAATGGTTTACAAGTGGTGTGCTGTACTGGGTTGTACAAATAAATCGATAAAAACCCCCGAAAAACAGTTTATAAGTTTGCCGAAAACAAGCGAAGATGCGCGTATGACGTCATCGCGACATTAGCCAATCCGGATCGTTTCACAATGTGTGGCGCGAGAAACAAAAAGCCAAACATATTTTTGTGTTTTGGATATAATAATTGTTATTATTTTTTATTAAAACTCTTGTAAATGATATAAAGTACCCTCATTTTATGCAATTAAAGCAAAAAATCACAAATAATTGAATACTGTCAAATAGCCTATTTCTATATTGAATATTAGCGATATCTCATGTTTATTGATAAATCATAGGTGGAGGTTGTCAACTCGGTAACTAATGGTTCCGTAAGTCGACTACACATGAGTAACTAAATTCGATTACTCATCACTTTTTTGTCTTCTTATTAAAATCTTCTGCGATTTTTGCTTGTACTTAGTTATTTTACTATTATCATTTATTCAATTAGGTACATCGTTTATTGAGCGGTTTAGTGTAATCTTTGTAGAAAAACCTCAGATGTCAATCAAATAATCAATGTCACTTATGTAAGGCGAAAAGCATATTATTCCGATTGGGCGATGGAATTGACGTTCTTTCATCTCAAGCCTACTTTATATGACTCATGTGAGGTGATTGTCATAAACTATGTTAATGGTTGGTTTTGGCCTTATTTTTCTGTAATAATCTGTGCGAAGTACAGGCCTTAATAATGGTTGTAGAACATTCTTACCAAAGAACTTAATTTTACTTTCTAAGGCCATTGAACATTGCTTTTTTGGGTGGGAATCATTAAATTTTGCTCTACGCGGATCCGGAGAGCATGTCAATAAAACCCACCCGTGTGCCCCTAACTGGTATCTCTTAAGAACAACCTTCGACCTTGGCAGGTCATTAAGAAACTTGCTTCATAACGACAAAATAATAAGGTTTTTTTTTTTGGCAGAAATCTGAAAACCTGACAACTGGCCTTAACAAGGGGTTTTGTAATACCCCATACTGGGTTGTGAACTAAAACTACTCCAATTCATTTCATCATCATCATCTCAGCGTTAATCCCAGTTGCATCCGAAGCTTTTTCAGCTTTGAACTGATGGGTCCGCTTTTACCAGTCTAGTGCCCATTTGGCTAAACTTCGATATTTTCCGTGATGCGACTGCCGTCTGACCTCCACAACCCGAAGGCGACATCGAAGCATTGCAGCTAAATCAATTGTTGGACGTTTGAAAACTCAAATTCATATTATGCATAAGGTTAAACTAGAAAGTAATTTCCATAAATCCTATTCTAAAGTCCAAAAGTTTCAAACAATTTTCCCATTGTTGTTCTTTATTAATAAAATCCAAAACTTGCCACTAGTCAACCCTCCTCCGCGAACGCACTTAAAGTGTTATCCGTCTCAATAAACATACTTAATATATACATAACGTTGCCTGATTGGGCCAAGTGGACCGGTTCCGACTTTGGTATCGCTATAAAGTGAGCCGACAGCCCCACCGAAAATTTCTTACAGAAGTTTTACACTTCGAAATGGGGCATAGGACTGAATTTTAGGACAAAAAGTCCAAAACGCGCTGCGTATTGTGTCAGATCAGGCGGCTTCTACAAGTCACACATATGAGGGAATCACCGTAAGAAGGTCACATTTTTTCTATTCAGTCATTTTACCTCAACTGAGCCTTCTTCAGCATATCTCTAGTGTCCATGCGTCGGCAGTCGGCATCGCTTTAACGACTCAGTAACAAGGGACGCCCCCAAGCAATGGTGATTCATGAATGGTTTTATGAAGTTATTATACCATGGTGGGCTCGTTCACTGGTGGTCCGATGGTTGGAAGCTGTCAACGTGTAGTTGTGTGGTAGGTACAGACTGGAGTACCTGCCTATATTGTAGGTTATGCTATATACATATACCCATACCCTATATACATATAACCTACAGGTTACGTGCACTTGTTCAACCGATTTACGGAGAGGTTGCTGAAATTAAATCAATCATCATTTTTGCCCGAGATTGACATAGTTTTACAAATTTACTCATTGTCACCATCATCATCATCAACCTTTTTATCGTCCCACTGATGGGCACAGGTCTCCTCTCAAACAGAGAAGGATTGAGCGTAATCACCACGCTTGCTCAATGCGGGTTGGCGATTTCAGACTTAAAGTCTAGGTATTCTCAAGATGTTTTCCTTTACCTCTTATTAGTGTTTAAGATATACTTAGAAAGTACATATAACTTAGAATCATCGAATCTAATACTCAGAATCATCTAATTACAACACAAATTGTAAATTTTCAATCTGAATCATTTTGAAGGATCCATTGCCTCATTGTTAGAAAATAATGCAATGAATGCTGTTGAACTGTTCATTGAAACCCATTGTTACTGTTTGTGTTACGCAATTACCTTGTTGATCAAAAAATATGACCAGCGCAGTGTGTGTGTTGTCCTAAAGGTTAATTTATGTGACTGTATCGAATTTCAGATTTCTTTGTTAGATTATCAACTTTATCGCTAAAGTATTAAGGCTCAGGGTTGATTGGGATTATTTGACAGTTTCGGGTAGCTTGACCTGCCCCCTAATCGGCGAACACATTTTTGTCTAATGATTGCAACTAGTTTTAATCGTATGGGCCGAACGGACCAATGGACGGTCCGAATGATCCCAACTGATGGCAACTAGTCGCAATCATTTAACAAAAATGTGTTCGCCGATTAGGGGGCTGCTGTGCGTACAACACCTAGATTTAACACATTTTCACCTTTATGGTGGCCTTATTGCCTTACTTATCTCAATGGACATTTAATTATTAAATACCAAAGTCGGATATAACCTTAAACTTTCAGATCCAACCCTTTCACTGGCGCAATACAATGCAGATCATCAGAACAGACGAGCATTGTGCATTGCACTCAGCTTTCCCAAAGAAACAATGCTGCAACTGTGTTAAAGTGAAAAGAAATACATTTACTATACTATTTATTATACTGAGTATCTTTTATCCACACAGACAGCCTCCGTGGCGTAGCGGTAGCGAACGCGGCCGTTGCGCAAGGAGGCGTGGGTTCGTTCCCCGCACAGTGCAAATATTTGTATGCATGAATATGAGTATTTGCACTGGTCTGGTCGTGCCTCTGAAAGCACGTTAAGCCGTTGGTCCCGGTTGCCATACGAACATCTAGTGGCAGTCGTTACGGGTTGTTGGAGCCCTCAAAAGTCTAACAATTGGTCTAACTGCAATGCTTAGATATCGCCTTCGGGTTGTGGAGGCCAGACGGCAGTCGCTTCACGGAAAATATCGAAGTTTAGCCAAAATCAGCAGTTAGACTGGTAAAGCGGACCCCAGACTCCAAAGCTGAAAAGCTACGGATGCGACTGGGATTAACGCTGAGATGATGATGACTGAGTATCTATTATAATAGGTAATACAGGTAAGAATGATCCATCCTTCCATTATTCCTTCGAAAGAACCGAGGCAATACTTACTTTGTGGTAGTTTCGATATAAATTTGGATTACCATGTGCATGCATCAAAAAGGTGGCTGGTAGTGGTTGGCGGAGAACTGCACAGGATCGAGCTTGTTGGCGTGCCATGGAAGAGGCCTATGTCCAGCAGTGGACGAGTAGAGGCTGATGGTGATGATGTGCATGTAGCAATGACTTTGACAGTTCAACAACATTCATTGCGTTATTTACTTTCTTGATCAGACAAAGTTATCGAACATATGAATCAATGGATTGGCATATCCTTCAAAATTATTCAAATTCAGATTGATATTATAGTAGACTAGCTTTCCGACCGCGGCTTCACCCGCGTGGAAGTCGGTTATATCGCGCTTTTTAGATTTCCCTCGGGAATGCCAAATTTTTCCAGGATGAAAAGAACCCTATTATTTAAACCGGACTACTAACTTTACGACTGCAGAATTTCAAAGCAATCGATTCAGTAGTTACGGCGTGAAAGCGGAACAAACAAACTCACTTTCCGATTTATAGTATTTTGGTGCGTTAGTTTAACACTTTTTACCTTTAAGAACTTCTCCCTCATTTACACACATCATTTCACTTATGGCTTCTACAAAGGCACCCACTTTCTTTAATCCGGGTGCCACTTGGCAGATAGTATTTTACTGCAAGCCAAATATAATTCTTCAGCTTTTTAGAAATTATAGTACATAATAGCTGATAGGATCAAAAAAGATATCGTTTAGTAAAACTAGGCTTCTACATAACTAGCGGTTAGTGAATGTAGGTTGTACAGGCATAGAATAATACATGAGAGCATTAGCGAACTAGTTATAACCAGTACGAACTGAATTTTAGAACTAGAATGTTGGTTAGATTATACGTAAGCGTAAATGACAAGATTTTTTTTTTATCAGCAGATCCCGCAGATCTTATTTTTTGATAGCTCCGATTTCGTACCTTTTGATTCTTCGAATGTATACAAATATCTACAATCACTATATTCATGGTTTTCGAGACTACTTATCAACAATTCTATCTAAACTAATACATACATATTATGTAGATATTATAAAGAGAAATGATTTTTACGTTTTCATGATAAAACGGCTGAACGAACTTAGTGAAGTTTGGCTCATGGGTAGACCGTGACTTGAATTAGGATTTAAGATATTTTTTATCCTGATTCTCGGGACGAAATTGAGACGCGAGTGAAACCACGGGGCACTGCTAGTGTTATATCTAAGTGAAGTAGGATAATTCAACGAACCGTCAATACTTCTCCAAATGTGTGTAGGTACAAATCGCCAATGAAAGCAAATCCATTTTAATTTTTCTTGACAAAAACATGTTCAATGGCCAGAGTTACCATTAATGAAAAAGGTATTTAACCTGTACTAAATATTTATTACCGGAGCATCCAATTCATTGAAAACTTAACTTTCTTCTGGCATGGGATTAGCTACGTTTCACACATTTCTTATCGAGGACATTAATAATGTAACAGCGGCCACAAACTGTCGCTTGTTACGCAAGTGTGCGGCTGAAGTAGCGTGTTCATTGGCCGACAGATATTGCCTTAAAAGTTGCCCGATACTTGTGTAATATTTTCCCGAATTTTATAAATACATATGAGGCTGGTAGCATCTGGATGGAAATTGCCGAAAATGGAGCTGAATGGCATGCAATTACAGAGGTCTATGTCCAGCAGTGGGCTGCTATCGGCTGGTTATAATGATAATGCCTTGACAGCCTCCGTGGCGTAGCGGTAGCGTAGAACGCGGCCAGTGCAAATATTTGTATGCATGAATATCAATATTTGCACTGGTCCAGTCGTGCCTCTGAAAGCACGTTAAGCCGTTGGTCTCGGTTGCCATAGGAACATCTAATGGCAGTCGTTACGGATTATTGGAGCCCTTAAAAGTTCAACAATTGGTGTAATTGTAATTCTTCGATATCGTCTTCGGGTTGTGGAGGTCAGACGGCAGTCGCTTCATAGAAAATATTGAAGTATAGCCAAAATCAGCAGGACCTTGGCCTCCAAAGCCGAAAAAGCTTCGGATGCGATTGGGATTAACGCTGAGATGATGATGATGATGTTGATAATGATGATGCATGAGGCGGGAACATCGATTTACTGACTGCAGAGTAGTTTAGCTGAGAATCAAACAGTCGGTCCAAGCAACTTAGCTTTTTTCTAATTTATAGTAATGTTTAAAAACATAATTTACCTTAGGTATACTTCCTAGCTTCTAACCGCGAAAATTGTTCAACAGTTGCCAGCTAGTGTGTACGCAGCTTTATAGGACACGCACTCACGCGCAGGGTGCATAGCAATTATAGATAGCAGACTGCTCGGCTACCGCCCAACAAGCCGGCTCGGCTGGTGTCAGATACCTGCCTACTTAGATGTGCTGTATACGTTTAATTGATCTGAAGTGGTGTGCCTACTATGCTTACATTGTAGGATTTTTAGGAATAGATCATCTAGTTCGTCATCTTGAATGGTGACCCCATTAAATGAGATATTAGGTTTACCTTGATAACGTAGCATTATTGCCTCTTGTATCAAACTATACTTGTGTATGGAGAAAGCCAGATTCTCTCAAATTGCAAGATCAATTCTGTATCCAACAGGATTGATTTGCAAGTTCGTTCAAATATGTTTGCAACTTGCAAGCACATTTACGAAATCTACTAAACTACTCTCTCTTAATTTATAATCTTAAGAATTTTAGTTATGTTTTATATTTATGTTTAACAAATAATACAATATTTATGTTCTGATTTGGGGTACGATTTGACAAAGAGATGAGAATGGAAGATTTAGTCTATTTCGTAGTTCGATTTATTTTGGACGCTTGAATTGGACGAAACATCTAGCTGTCCGGTGAAGTCTTAAAATTCTAAGCGCCATTTGCACTACGAGCAACTAAAACCAATACATCAGCTTCAACCATGTATCTAATATGCACATAAATAAATCCTTAGAACTTCGTCCTCCGTGGCGTAGCGGTCAACACGCCTGCCTGCGACGTGGAGGCCCCGGGTTCGTTCCCCAGCCAGGTCATGATAGGAAACGATCTTTTCCTTAATGGCCTGGGTTTTGGATGTTTATCTAATATATAGATACTTATGGGATACTTACTCAACGATACTATATTTTATAATAAATACATATGTATCTATTATAAAATATAGTATCATACCAAATATAGTATAACACAAGTCTCGAACTTACTTTGGGGCTAGCTCAATCTGTGTGATTTGTCCGTATATATATAATAACTTGGACAGAGTCTGGGGCGAGATACACAGATACGGTGTTACGCAAAGTTTGTGAGAGTGTGAGTCTGTTCGCCGCACACGCACGCATCGATCGACACGCCCTCTGCATGGTAATTACGAAGACCTCTCGACTAGCTAGACTACTCGGCAGCCACCCATTGCGCCTGCAATCCTGCTTGCTATGCGCGGCATAAGCGCAACTTTGTGTTTGAGAAAAACTGCGATGTAGATTGGCTTCATGTGCGTAAACAAGGTGGGCGAAAACTGATTCTGATGCTAAAATAGCGTAACGAGTTTGTAACTGCGAAGTCGAATAAGTTTTGCAAACTAGTTTAGTCTGGATTGGACTAAAAATAATGGCATAGAAGGACATATGCTTGTTTTAAAGTGACGATGATGTAATTAACATGAAGACAACATGAATCAGCACTGCAGGATTAAAATGGATTTCTTACTAGGTGTCAACCAACACACATAGGAGAAAGAAGTATTAACACATAGGCTAGGACAAGAGTCAGCTATTTCAACAAAATAACAGTAAAATCTAAGACCAACTGCATTTAGATATGTCCTCAAATAGCATATAAACTTTACAATTTTATATTGTTTACAAAATTAACAAATTTACTTACCATCATACCTAGACCCCTTGCGTACCAAGTATGTCATGAGCTAAGAGCTCTTCCACAACTGGATGTTTTATAGACGGTATGGCACCACTGGATATTACGATTATTTTGATCACAGACGCCCACAAACGACCTGAACGAGGAGTGGGTAATATTTATTATTTTTCATTTTCTTACGTGATGGTTTTTGTGTAAATAAAGGTACGTTTGTTTACATAAGAATGTATGGGCAGTATACCTGGGGACAATGACGTCACACTACAACTTTGCTTAACGAGGTGTTTATGGCTATAGCCTACTGTTAACTGTGGCACTTTTAGTGCCACAGACAGCAAAAAAGTCGATTAACATTTTAGTTTTCGTATACTTAATTACTGAAAAAATATTTTATTAAAATCGGAACCGAATGACTTTTAAATAGAGAACAGCAGACTGATTATCTTAAGCACAGGTAAGTAAAGGAACACGGGTGGGTTTTAGTCAGTAATAATCTGAAATGCAGGAAAGGTCATTTGTTGATTTCCCATCCGCAAAAACAGCTATATATTTGCAGTACTGCACGAAAAGAGTAGATATCCTATATCATGCCAGGTATATACATAAAACTAAATAAATGACCAAAAAGTTGTCAAACTTCTCTAGGTAATAATGATGAAGACAAGAGTTGTAACGTCACTTAAGTCCTTACGTTTTATATATTAAGTCAAAATAAGCTGGTATCCAGCTGCTGTACTTGTTTAGCCAGGAACCTGACATCAGCATAGTTGGGAATACGCTGGGTAGATGATATGTATTAGGACTATAGTAAATGTTAATTTGTGCCATAGTAAACTCGCTATTATCACACAAAATCAGACCCGGGATCAGTAAATTATTTCACGACTAGAGACAATAGTGTACATGTATACCGCGCATCATCCGCCATTGTGTCTGCGCGGGCGCAACCTTCGTGCCGGCCTCACTGTGGCCTTAGCGGACCAATTCGGATGCTCTCACTTCCTAGATCCACTGGAAAGAGAGGTAATTACTATATGCTGTATATGATTCGGGTTCAAACAACAAACAGAGGACGCGTCTTGAAAAAATCGGCAGTCGTTTTTGGACTTCATTAATATGCAGGGAATTCGTGTAAAGAAGGCTTTACAATTCATAATTTAATAACCCAGATACTACGACGTCCTTTTAAAAGAACTAAAAACATATACGTACAAAACCTTGACCTTTTAAAAGTCACTTTTTCCTGGCTTTTGAGACATAGACTGTGGGAGTATTCTTTGACGGTTCAGTGAAAATACAATAGTAGGTACTGACGGACTGATTATAGTGATTGGTAGCGAAAACGAGTACAAAAAGATGAAGTCCTCTTGATTTTGAAGGCCTCCAAGTTATTTTTATGTAATATGTACGATAGTGCATCGAACAATCAAGATAGTAAGATATTTGACGAGAAGTCAACTCAAAAGAAATCAGCAATCCCTGTTCCCGAGTCTCAAGGATCCACAATGCTTTGTGTTTTCTCGGTGGTAGGCCACAACATCGGCTGCCGGCAGAAGTTACCACCCACCAGACAAAGTCTTGCCGCCAAGTGATTCGTCGTGTTCCGGCATGATGTCTGGTGAAGCCGTACGGAGGACGGGTCTGAGCATTGTGTTGCGTTGTGTCGCGGGTACGTTGCGCCAAATGTTGTTGTGTCGGGAGTTTGGTCGTGGAGAGTCTCCACATCAATCTTCCTCTAGCGCAGCATCGTTTGGTCGTGTTGGTCTTGGGTTTAACATTGCATCACCTCGCTCAACTGCCGTCATCCTTCCTGATTCTAAGTTTTTTTTAAGTGAATAATAAGGCTTAATAAACTAGTGCGCTTTACCATCAACGATTGCATCACTGCTTACCATCAGGCGGGATTGCAACTATTAAAAAAAAAATGTTACATAGAAAAACTAATACTTGTGGGCATATGGCATATACCAACAAGTATTGGCTTTTCTCACTAACTCCTCGTCAAAATGTCGTAACGCCTTCATAAGCGAAGTCTCAATATTAGCACTGGAATCTCCTAGAATGTTATCTATCTGGAGAAGCTTAGCCATCGATGCAAGGTCGAGTAATTATTAATCTCTTTGTAAACAAGTGACGTTCCTCTCAAACATGTCGTGTGACTGTCAGTTGGTCTGAGATAGTAATTGATAGGGGTTCTACGAAACAGTATTACCATAAGAGTATCCTGCCGGTCTGTTTAGCAAAAAATGTCACCTTGAAACTAAGTTGCAATGCAGCATGACGTAAGTTGTCATTTCATCTGATGCGAAGGATTGTTACTATAGACAGCTCTTTGAGAACACTTCATCTTAGTTAGAGTTTTACAGAATATATCGGACGTACCCTGCTTGCTACTACTACACTTACTGTACTTTAGGCTTTTGCCAAAAATCGAGAAAAACCATAGCTCCATCAAAATTTAGAATGTCTGTTGTATCAAACAGAGCCACCCACTGTAAGGTACTCTCTTTCAGAAGGTCTAAGATTCAAGGTACCTATACACGTAGTAACCTAAGAAGATTACGAAGATGCAGCTGTAGTTTCCGCCTGCGATAAGCTTTCTATCAAAAGCAAGCAAAGACACGTGTAGTCATCAAACAATGTACAAACATCGCAGTTTATTTAACTAAGCTTGCTAAATGATCTCGTAGGACAATTAGCAGGCTAGGTCGACGTCGCGTGATGCCTCCCACCAATGAGCAACAATTAGCCGCGTGCGCCGCTATGTAGGTCAACGAGGAGTTAGAGAATATGGTGCCGGCGTGATTATGTGTCCCTGGTAATCCGGATGGTAAAGTGTGGTGCAATGCTGCGGAATGTTGCGAATTTTTATCTGTAGAAAATGTCTAGCGAAAAATATAATTTTATATAATTAATAATTTTTTATTAATTTCGTAACAAACTAGCAATCTGAATAGTTTAAATGTTGCTTAAAGTTAATTAGAGTAAATAGAGTTTAATTTTTTTTAGGCTAATTCAATGCCTTTCAAGCACCCTTAACCATACATTTTTAAACGCCTCTAAAACTTTTATCATCGTTAACAAATAAATTCCTATCTATATCTTCGTAAAAATGTATGCGCAATGACGTTTCACAATATACCTAGCAATGAATGTTGTTCAACTGTCAAAATGACAGCGAGCTACTGTTAGTTGGAATTCATAATGGTGTCAAAGAAAAAAATATCTTATTTGAGAAATACAACTAAAATATGTAACTCATGTCTATTCTTGAACCAATTTTTGACAGGTCAATAATAATTATCACTCAAACCTAGCCTACTCATAGCAATTGATTACTAGTCAAGTATTTTGATAGTTACAGTTCTAGACAAGGATTAATAAAACTAATCTATAAAGTACACCACTCTTTCGCGACGATAACCTCCATATCTCTATTTAAATCCATGTTCTCAAGATTATCCTAAACATTGTTTAACGATGACGCAAAACGTAGAATTGATAAAGAAGTACGTCCTTAGCCACATCCAGTCGGTTTTAACTCTGTGCTAGTGTCATTGTAAGAAACTGTCGTCATCTATGGTTTGATGCCAATTTATCAAGCGAAGCTATTTCTGTAGCTACTATATCGGTACAGCTGATTAAGTATTTATGAGTTATAGGGTCTTGTACCCTGAGGGTGTCATCAAGTCTTAAATATAGTTTTAACCAATGTTTGTCCACCTGTCAATCAATTCTATCTTATGAATGGGATTAGTTAAACTATCACTATGTTGTTATGAATCCTAAATGATAATTTTAAAAGATGATACTTCCAAGAAACGTAGCTTTTTTAGCGTTTCTTACCAAATAATCTTAATATGTAAATATGTATTTATAAAGTGTTAAATATTATTCGGTGGCATGGAACCCTTTATGTGCTTGTCCATTTTGGACATTGCGGCTTTTTTATTAAGATAACTATAAAAAATACATAGAGATGTCTACCGTTAGGATAGGTACCGTTTGCCATAGAGCATGATAAAAAACTGTCGTCTGTTACTAAAGAGGATTAATGTTAAAATCACACGTCACTATTTTTTTAAATATAAGCTTCTATTTTGCGAATGACAGCTGACACAGATACTTGTATTATGTTTATAAGTTTGCAATTTTGTTTAATTCTACAAACAGCCCAAAGAAAAATACTAATACCAATATTTTTATTTTCACGTCCTTTCATTGAACTAAAGAGCCGATGGCTGAAAGAGTTCTTTCTAGAAATAGTTTGGTAACCTTAATAAAATAATGGCAGTTAAAATTACAAAATCCTCTCTACGGATCTAGTCGACCTGGCTCCAATTGATTCCACATTCATTCTCACATCTTTAAGAGTCACCGAACTCGGTACAAGTTCACATCTATCTACATAGTTAATACACAGGAGTTGGCACTAGTTGGCAATGTTGAATGTATTTATCGCGGGTACATCGTGCGCTTGCGTTGCCGATCGCGCCTCGCTGTCTGCAGCGAGATCCAGCGGCCGGTTATGCGCACACGCAGGTAGTGCGTATCTACATGCGTACGATAGATAGGGCTGACGATTTTTTTTAAAATGCTGCATGATAATTATGAAATGGGAATTATTTTTTGAGTTTACAGTGCGGCCTATGAGATATTGCGTTCTTGATACTTGACAGATCGTTAGTAGCTTGATGTGCTGTCGTCTGTACTAGAAGTGTCTCATCTTGTATGGGTGGGACAATTCATTCCTAAAGATCCGAAATCCGAATCCGGTTTCCAACATTTCAATACTTGTTCTTCTTTTCGAGCCGTTAATAAATGCATTATCAGCATATGATGTTCCCAGTGCTCGGGCACAGACCTCTTATTGAGAGAGATGGAATGGGCTGCAATATACCCAGCGTGCGTCTTCTAATTTTCGGTTCTAGGATATACCGATTTTTTCACGATGTTTTCTTTCACCGATAATTAATGTAAGTACCTACTTATTTTTATTATGTTGAAGACTTGAACCCAGTATTACTGCATATTTGAAGTAGGTATAGTATTTTCTTTCCTTAATTTATCCTTAAAAAAATGTAAAAAGCGAAAGTCTCCCAAAAAACTAAGGCGATCTTTAATGATTACACTTTGTCTAAAATACTTATTTCAGTAAATAACGTTCTTTATTTAACTCTGGCAACCCTAATCACTTTGTAGTGGAAATTATATGAATTTTCCTTTTTCGCAATCGTTTGCCACTTAACTGGCGTACGTTCACCAGCATATAGGATGTAATCATTTAGCGATTATGATTGAATTTTAGTTAAACGTGTAAATATATGTGCTGCACTTACGGACAATTTCATCAGAATTAATTTAGCTTAATTATTGACTGCAGGTTAACGTTACTTTAATGTTTTATTAGCTTGGACTATTAAATACTAGCACTTGCAACACCGGATCTTGGCGAAACAGGTGACTAGGCAATGGTAAAGGTAGACTTTTCGTCTAGTGGTTTCTTGGAATCATTCATTTTATTAGATACTAGCTGCGCCACGCGGTTTCACCCGCGTAGGTTTTGATATTTGTTTTTTATATGCCTCGCTCCTATTGGTCGCAGCGTGATGTTATAGCCTAAAGCCTTCCTGGATTAATGGGCTATCCAACACAAAAAGAATTTTTCAAATCGGACCAGTAGTTCCTGAGATTAGAGCGTTCAAACAAACATACAAACTCTTCAGCTTTATATATTAGTATAGATAGTATAAATTAAGTGTCACAAAAGACATTTTTGTAAAAAGGATATCCGAACGCACATTTTTTAAATTGTGACAAGCCAGATATAAATTTTGCCGCCATTTTCAGGGGACGACAGTGACATTTAATCGACGCGGGAAGTCTTTGGTTTGGAACTAAAACGCGGTGTGTGTTTATAAGAGATAGCATTCTTACATATTCAAAACCTTGTTAAAAGTGCAATAAATGTTGATTTATAATAATATCATGGTAGGAACGTAATTTTAAGGCAGGAGCGTGATTTTGATAAGCCTTTGAGATTTGTTTATCGCTGAGATTATGGGAATTTCCCTTCTGATCTCAATTGCAATATGTCAAGAACACCTATTTTCAGCCGACATTTTTTGACAAGTTTTTGACATTGATTGTCGCTGGGATGGACTAAATTTCAAAAGGGATTGTCCTTATGAAGGAGGCAATGGTTAGTATCTTTAAAAAGTTATGACTAAAACGCGTTCTCGCGTGTTCAAGATAAACATTCAAAAGAAAAACGATCCCCTTAGTTATACGGACACGGCAGGGATATTGTTTTCATTTTAGCAAGACTCTTGACATGTCACTTCATGCGAAGGCCTACGCAAATACTACGCCCGACAAATAAGTGTCATCATACATTCACCAAGACTTAAATATATTGTTTTAGTGCAACAATGCATGGCGCGTGAGTCGCATAGGCGAGCTCAATATCAGTAGGCATACATCTGACATGCGTAAACATTATAAATATTACAATCACATGACTAATGCATTAAATATGCGTTTCTCTTTGAGCAAATTGTTGATCTTCATCCAGAATTTATTATTCGATATTTCAATTAAAATCTACTCGATAAAATAAATTGAAAATTTGGCAGCTGTCAAATTTGACAGCTTTGACAAGAATGAAATTCATTAGTGCTGCGGTAAAAAATATAGTTATTAGCCAATTAAATTAAAACCGGTTTCCGATTCCGAATTTTTGTTTGTTCGTGTGCGGTATTCTCAGAAAGGGTTTAACCGGCCCGTAACAGCTTTGCCACGAGAATATCGTCTACATAATTCATCCGACAATCAAGAGCGAAGCAACGCTACTAATTATCGCTCCGCTCCCTATAGTCCCACCATTATGCTACATAACTAGACTAGATCAAGTTTATTTATGTAAAACTAGATCCCTGGTCACGCAACTAAAAAAACACGTATTGGAAAATTGTCGCGCTAAACGGCTTGGGCAGGAAAGTCGGAACATTCGAGAAGCTAGCTTGTTCGAACGTAACAAGTCGAGCGCACGACTTCGGCCGATTACACGTTATATCGCTGTTTTATATTTACGAGGTAAATAGAACTTAAATTTAAGTGGCCTGTTTGAATTATATGGCGTGTATTGGATGAGCAGCATTGAATCATTTATGGGTTTTCGATGTTTCTTATTGCATTGGATATGTTGCTAGAGACATCTTTTACCACAAAATGTAACTAAAACCAAATCATAGATTTTCCTCGTGTTTGAAGGAGAGAAAATTACTTAGCTTTTCAATAAGTAGATATTTTCCTGACATTCGACTACCATACAGACATACCTACCCTATTAGGCGAGTTAGTCCTACTTCCAATTACTTACATAGGAAGAATGCAATCCACACAAGTTTCCTTTGCCAATTAGTGTAAGAAAAGAAAGTGGCTGTCTCCAGGGTGACGTCATCATACAGCTGATTACTGTACAGATAATTACGCATGCGAAAATTTATTGCAGACGTCTCGCATTTTTTTTTTCAAACGGGTACCAGATACCGGTTTTTTGTCAGAGACGGTTTTTTGACTACGTCACGTCATGAGCGGATGCTGCGGACTTTGAAACGGTTGAATTCGTGAACCGAGTGGAAATTAATAAAGGTGTCATAAATCAGTAATATATATTAATTAATGAACAATTATTATAAATGTCAACTATAAGCATTGTGATGTACCAACCTAAATTGGGATAAGAAATTTAATGAGGTGAGTTAAGAATTATTAAAGACCCATAATATATTAAGTGGAATGCAAATTTTGTTTAAACACAAACCATCAATTTTAGATTATCAATCATGAAATGATTATTTGGCCCACCGTGGAAGATTAAAAAAAGAAGCATCATTCGCGGGCACATGCATTAATCGCGAGCGTCCAGACCGAGATACAGATTAAAAAATAATAAATAAATATATACACAAACAGCGTTTTGACGGCAAAACTTGTTTCACATCGTTCCTCCAGTTTGCCGCTTTTGTACATGTAATAAAGTTGAATATCGTTTAAAATAACATTTGACAGCTGTAAATGACGCGGTTGTGTTAACCAGACTGACTGGTTCGGTCTAGTGCCGATGAACTGCACAGGTGGTCCTTGAATTACTAGAGATAAATTTAATACAGCATAATAATAGAGAAGCGATTGACGTGCGACGTCCCGACAGAAACCGAGAGTCGGGTGGCGAGGGTAACATGGAATAGTTACGGTTTTTTAACTGTACATCACTATTCGTGGGACAACTTTTGTGTTCTTCTGAAAAGTTATAGAAATAAAGAATACATCTTTATTTCGAGCTGTAGGTGGTGGATTCAAACTCACTGTCAGCCGCAGGAAGTCCACTGCTGAACATAGCATCCCACAAGGATTTTTTTCTACGCGGCCTGCATCCAGCGCTTCCCTGCGATTTTGGTCAGGTCATCCGACCAACTAGTAGGTAGGTGTCCGACGCTGAGCTTGCCGGTACGTGGTCGCCATTCAAGAGCCTTTCTGCCCCACCAGCCATCGGCTCTACGTGCAAACTTTCAAACTCAAGCAAGTGCTTTACTTTGTGTAAATTATTCCATCACCATTGTTCTCAAAATGGTGACGGAAAACTTCGTGAGGGAACTGGCATGTCCTAAAACGAATACTTAAAAGACATGTGACATGTACCAACGTGCACTAGGCCCACATGGTGACTCTCCCTGTCGCAGGGAGGACACCTGTGTCCTTCCTAACACTGGGAAAATTACAAGCGTAGGCGTATCAGCCCGCATTAAAAATATTAAAATAATTTGCAAGTAATTTTAACAAATTGCGGTAAGTAGTACGGTTTTCCTAGATGAGTATCAAAAACCGTACACAGCTATTATCATCAAGGCATGTATATTATGTTAATAGCCTATCGTTTATTCTGCGTAGCAAAACTATGTAACCTCATTTTTATCCATGAGTATTTTTCAAAAAAGGAACAGAATATATCTACTTTATCTTATGATTTATTTATTATCTATGCTTTACTGGAAGTGAATGAATACGTGGTGTATTTCTAGGACTTTTCTTTCGCAATAGATAACGCTGTATGTAACCAGGAGTGACGAAGTTTTGTTGCATTAAAAACTCTAGAGCAATCTACGATTTCGCAAAAATATATGAAGGAAAATGAGTCACAAAGTTATGTAAATATTTATTATTAAAAAGTAGCTAAGCTGGCCTTTGAAAGTAGTGCTTGCCTCGCTTCCCTCCCCACACATTTGGTCAGGGTGCCTTGGCTTAGTTTCTGCGCCCAATTCGGTTCTCACGTGATTGGTTACTGGTCCAAACAAAACTATAATTTATTGAAAATCATTCAGGTTTAGTTAAAAGTCTACGTGGTTAACAAAACGGTCAATGAAGTCACTTGGCTGCGACATATCACAACCGAAGAAAAAACAATAATAATTGTCCATAATCTAGGAGCCATAGACAATTACCAAGTAAAGTGTGATCTTTGTTTATGTCCGCTTCCTGAAACGTGTTCCGCTTGTGTCATGTAATTGCTAATTATCTACACCCATTAGATGCTACATAAAACCTATTAACCCATTATTGCAGTATAAATATAACCTTATTATTCTTAAGAATATACATGCTAATACAGACACCAAGCCATGCATTCCCGAAAGGAGTTATTCACGGGATTCTATTTCTCTTTTTTTGCCTAAACATGGCTACCAAGCATGTATATTACCGATAAAAGTATTATTTTGTAAGAGTTTGCGACTGACATTCAGAAACATTCATTACTTTACCGATCACAACTAAAAAAAACTGTGTACAGGTACCTGTATTTAGTAGGTAATCCAGCCCGTCAGTTTTCGGGTCGGATCCTGTCGTGCATATCCCCCTCAAACTACTTTGTGGCTACATAAGCAATCTCACACACAAGCAGAGAGCTGGTGGACCTTGCTACCGGGCTGCAGGCAGTCCAAGGAAGCCATAACATCATTAGATGGCAAGCTAACCAGACGGTTAATACGCCTGGATAGGGGAGGACTATCATGTAACGATCGTTGGTTGATTGAACCTCCGACGGCCACCATGGGCCCCGCACAATGAAGGACTAAATTTGGGAACCAGACCCGTAGCATTGAACCCCTATAAGTTTTACCCTTCAGAATGGTTATTAGGATTTTCACAACTAAATTCTCAACCTAAAAAGCATTAGGACGTATGTATAGTTCGACGTTGAAGCAATAGGCCGTATGCGTAGGTCGTCGTATCTACACATACTACATACTTAATGCTTCTAAGGTCCAGCTATACATACGACTTCTCCATCATCATCATTTCAGCGTTAATCTTAGTCGCATCCGTAGCTTTTCAGCTTTGGAGTCTGGGGTCTGCTTTAGGCAGTGTAACTGCTGATTTTGGCTAAACTTCGATATTATTATATACGACCTCTTCTTAAGCTCGACTTATGAAGCATTAGGTCGTATATAATAATTAATAATAATAATAGGTATTTATTAGATAATGCTTCGCATGCAATTAATAATTCCCGAATTATTAATTGCATGCAAGCATGATCTAATAAATACCTATTGCCTAACGCTCTATTTTGGTTAAAAATAAATTAAGGTAAATAACCGAATTTATTGTCAATGAAAATGGAATTATTTCGGTTGCATATCGTAATTCGTAGGTTAGTAATATTATTTTAGAAAATAATACGGTTTTGTAACATACCTAATAAATATTTCGTCGGTAGGTAAGCACCTAATACAAGCTATTTTCAGGGCACTTCTTCTTGTTGAACTAGAGGGGGATAACCGTATTAACAAAACGGTTGGTTACTGTGAACAAGCAATACAATAATGTATTAAAATGTTCTAGTAATTGTAGACTCTACTATTTAGACCTATCTTGAAAATTCACAGAATCATAATATTGGCGAATTTCCTAATGCTTAGATGCTGCATTTATCTAACTGCGCATGAGACTATACATAGCAACCGCACCAAAGGACATCTGCCAACTCCAGAACATTTAAAACACTAATAAAATAAAATGAAACATAACCATCGATGAAAAAAGGAAAATAAACAAAGTTTAGAGGACACCCGTCTGCCGCATATAAACAAGTCATGTCAACGTGCGTCTGCAGCCAAAATTAGCCAATCATACATTAGCAACAGGACGCCCAGACGGCGCGCGCGCAGTTTCATCGGTGTCCCCGAAACTATATGAATAATTTAATATGACTTTTTTCCTCAATTTCTTGTCATATCTTTACCAAACCATTGATTATCGATCAGCAAATCTAATACTCGATTCTAATAAACAAAAAATCGAATCATTTCAATCGCCTACGTCAATCATCCATCATCAACCTTTTTATCGTGCCACTGCTGGGGCACAGGTCTCCTCTAATACTGAGAAGGATTGAGCGTAATCACCACGCTTGCTTAATGCGGGTTGGCGATTTCAGACTTAAAGTCCAGGTTTCCTCAAGATGTTTTCCTTCACCTTGTAATCAGTCATTGGTGGCCAAGATATACTTCGAAAGTACATATAACTTAGAAAAGTACAGAAGATAAATTCTTCTGTACTTCTGAACTTTAATTTAGTTGCAAGGGAATTGATGCCGTTGTTAACTTATTGTTTTGGTTCATTAATTAATTTTCAACTTAATATCTTGACATCTGCATATAACTTAAAGCTGCATAAGACTTAAAGTCCAGGTTTCCTCAAGATGTTTTCCTTCACCTTCGGTCATTAATGTCTAAGATATATTTGGAAAGTACACTAAGTAATTTTAGAATAGGTATGTCAATATTTAGTACCAATTCTACTCCCTACCCTAACCATCTACATTTCTCACTGCGGCAATTTTCTTCTACTTTGCTTATAAGATTCTAGAGAGACGCTTCATTATTACGCCATTGTATGACAGATTACATAAAACACGAGTTACTATGGTAAACAAGACTTGCGGTTTCTTTTTTATTGCACTTTATTATGATGATACTATTTTAAAGTTATTCTAGTTCATAAAATAAACTATGGAAATGACTCACTGCTTACCAGTTACCGTGTCTGTAGGTTTTGCGTTAGGCCGCTGCCTCGAATCTTGCGGGCAGCGGGGCGGCGGCGGCGGCGGCGAGTGAGCGGCAGGATCTTATGCGTACAATCAAACGGACCGGTTCTCGAAAACAGCGGCGCGGGAGCGGGTTAGTGGCGGGCAGCGAGCGGTGTACTTCTCGCGCTCGAAGGAAGAACGAGCGTTAGTAATAAATAATAATAAATTTCGCGAATATATCTCGTCGACACAATCGTGAACACTATACTACGCAGCTATAGTGACGCGCGATCTGCCCGCTAGTTTCGAGAACGGGTCTTCGATGCCTGCTCGGCTCCCGCGCCGCCGTCGCCGCCGCCGCCCCGCTGCCCGCAAGATTCGAGGCAGCGGCCTTATGGTGTGAACAGTTCTAAAGCAGCCTCCTAGAACGTATGACCTTTTATCTAAAGATCAGACATTATTGTTTATAAATATTGCATTAATTCTTATTTATACTTTGTATTAACGTGTTGAGATCAGGGGCCCTAGCCAATGTAACATCGCTTCCTAGCGAAGCGAAATCGAATACTAAACCAACCAATGGCAGGAACGATTCATCACGTGATTTATCGCGTCGCGTGGTCAATCGTTCCCGCCATTGGTTGGTTTGGTATTCGATTTCGCTTCGCTAGGAAGCGATGTTACTTTGGCTACAGGCCCTGTCGTGGTTTCGAACTCATAAATACGCTTAACTCTATATAAACAATATTTCATCACCATCTTGTTCACAACCTAAACTAATTTTAAGTTAAGAGCCTCTTTTACTTTCTATTTCGTTAAGAAAAGGATAGAAGATAACATTTTGGTTTAATCCTGTCAAATTAAGACACTCCATAGATAGTTTAGACGCAATTATAATCATGGCAACCAAAAATACACAACTTACATCAGGCGCGGACTAATTTGCAAGGTCTAAACTGACATATTATCTTCTGTCCTTTTCTTTATGATATATAAAGACAAAAATTACTTATTACTTAGTTTTAGTTTGTGAACAAGGGGGTCGGGGCCATTGTTCTCAAAACCTAAAACATTGGGCCCGCCTAGTCAAGTACAGCCCACTCCCTCTCGAAGAGCGGAGGCCTGTGTAATATTATCTAGGCTGATTGTGCTACATGTTACGCTATTAAGGAGTTCAAACACCCATTTAAATAATTACGTAATTTGAGATCAAGTTTTATTATGTAATCATGTTTGTGAAGACTGGTTTAGAAATAGTGCCATTAACTTTTTGGACCGATTATGACCAAGCTTTTGAATTGTTTCGCGCATTAATTTGATCTGGATATTGTACTAATTGTGTAATCCATTTAATTTAATAAACAAGCGTCTTCATCAGCTGGTGTTACAGCAAAGGCATGGAAATTGTGTCGATAATATAGTGGTGGCCTAGTGGTTAAAACACCAGCCTCTCAAGTATGAGTATACGGGTTCGATTCCAGGTTAGGCAAGTACCAATGTTACTTTTCTAAGTAATATGTTCTTTCTAAGTATATCTTGGACACCAATGACTGATTAAAAGGTGAAGGAAAACGTCTTGAGGAAACCAGGACTTTCAAGTCTATAATCGCCAACTCGCTTTGAGCAAACGTGGTGATTACGCTCAATCCTTCTCTACATGAGAGGAGACCTGCACCCAGCAGTGGGTCGATAAAAAGGTTGATTTTTTTTTTTACCTATTATAAACCAGCGCTTGACCGCAATCCTGCCTGATGGTAAGGATAATGATGATGATGAAAAGTTTGTTGATGACACAACGACTCGCCTCGTGTTTCGGAGCCGTTATATTTTCAATCGGTTTATACCTATGTTTAGATATTGATAGTGATGTGTTTATTAAATGAATACGATCTCAGTGCATTTTTTCAAAGCAACTGTAATGAATAACCTATTTCCAAACTTCATACTTATATTTTTTATTAATTCTGTCTTTTTTCGCTCTGAAATCAGTTCCCTACGTAACTACGACGTGGCATGAAAATATATTTAATATAATAACACAACACATAATTTAAGTACATTAACCTTTCACACGAATCGTAAATCTTTTAATGTTACAGATAGCTACTAGAACTCATAATGTCATAGAGTTTGACGTATAAAAAAGCTTGTTTTCCTCGTTTTATCAAACGTGTTTAGTAAAAGTGTCACCGCTGTCTGGACGGTATACATTAAGCATATTTATTATGTCTTCCCAAACATAATGTCGTCTTTAAACTTGGCCATTTTCCAAACCTGCTTATCATTTTGAGGATGCTATAATTTAGCTTCATTCACGCTTCGGAAGCGTGGGTTACCATTCATAGCGGTGACCAATTATTTATAAAATGAACTCTAATATAAATGTTTAATTATTTGCTCATGTTAGGTTATAATAGTTATATTTAGATCAGAACCAGTCGAAGTGGTTAGAGAAAATGCTTAGGTCTTATGTTCGGCAGTGGAATAGTCTTTCTGCTGATATGATGATTTAAGAACAAAACGGAATTACGAATAACTAGCGGTCGCTAGCGACTTCGTTCGCATAGAGTTAATTATGCTCCGCTCCTTTTCATCGCAGCGTGATGTTATATAGCCTGAAGCCTTTCTGGGTTAATGGGCTAACCAAAGCAAAAATAATTTTTCAAATCAGACCAGTATTTGCTGAGATTAGCGCGTTCAAACAAACAAGCAAACTCTTCAGCTTTATATATTAGTATAGATTAATTTAGTATTGTAAAAAATTTGTATAATTAGTTGTTTTGTACGTTATTTAAATACTAACAACATATTGGTATTGCCATGTTTATGGTCATTATCTCGTAAAGGTAACGTGATATTTGAATGAGTTAATAAGTTTAACACACCTGGCAGATATTTTTAGTTATGTTTTGGTCACAAGTTTTAGATAGATTTGCAAGAAAAATTGTTTCTTTTAACATTACATATGACTTCATAATCGTTATTTCTAAATCTTTTTTTTTTTCTTTTGTGACACGCTTTTCCAAAGATTGCTCTACAGTCTACATTTTTCTCGCGATTTCTTGTAGCTCCAATAAATTGCTTCTGCCGATCAAAAGATACTGTTGAACTACTACTACTGTTGAACCAGAAAACATTTTCATTATTTCGTTTTGCTGCGGGAGGAAGACCACCCTGTTATAAAGAAGATATCTGCGTTTAAATATACTTGCCCGATACTTGGGTAATATTTTCCCGAATTTTATAAATACATATGAGGCTGGTAGCAGCTGGATGGAAATTGCCAAAAATGGAGGTGAGCGAGGATTATGTCCAGTAGGGGGCTGCTATCGGCTGGTGATAATGATAATGCATTGACAGCCTCCGTGGCGTAGCGGTAGCGGACGCGGCCGCTGCGCAAGGAGGCGCGGGTTCGATCCCCGCACAGTGCAAATATTTGTATGCATGAATATGAATATTTGCACTGGTCTGGTCGTGCCTCGGAAAGCACGTTAAGCCGTTGGTCCCGGTTGCCATACGAACATCTAGTGGCAGTCGTTACGGGTTGCTGGAGCCCTCAAAAGTCCAACAATTGGTCTAACTGCAATGCTTCGATGTCGCCTTCGGGTTGTGGAGGTCAGACGGCAGTCGCTTCACGGAAAATGTCGAAGTTTAGCCATATCAGCAGTTGGACTGGTAAAGCGGACCCCAGACTCCAAAGCTGAAAAGGCTTCGGGTGCGACTGGGATTAACGCTGGGATGATGATGATGATCTGCGTTTAAATATAGTGATTGTAAATTGCGTGATATGGATCTGGCTCTTGAGAAGGTGCGGGTTCGAAGACGGTCAACTTTTACAGGGAGGGATCCAGGGCGTGTATGGTTGGAACGTAAAAGGGTGCATATGGAGAGCTTTCGAATTAGGGAGGCTGCTTTTTTCACATTAACTAAAAGTTCGAATGCAGATAATATTACGCACAAACTAAAAAAAAGTGTACCACTACATGTTTTCATCATCATCATCGTCATCATCAACCTTTTTATCGTCCCACTGCTGGGCACAGGTCTCCTCTCATACAGAGAAGGATTGAGCGTAATCACCACGCTTGCTCATGCGGGTAGGCGATTTCTGACTTAAAGTCTAGGTTAACCCACATTCTCATACTTGAGAGGCTGGTGTTTTAACCATTAGGCTAGCACGACTATACTATGTATGTATATGCTACGACATGTTTTGGGAGCTACCACATATTTTAAAGAATCAGTATTCAAAAGTCACTAATTTGTAAGTTTTGAAAGATTAGAGATACGCTCTTAAATTTAATCAAAATCTAATGCTGTGGCATACAAGCATCCATCTTGAATGCGTCCCTGTATACAATTACAGCGTAAGCGCGCGTATTTCGTGTCGGCGCAACCGCAGGCGTGGCGGCCAGCCAGGAGGAAGGTGAACCGTGCGGTTTCCGATTCATATAAAACTGTCAAAGATGTCGTGTGTGCCCGCCGTGAAAAATTACGCTTTCATTTTCAACGACATCTTGTAGAAAATTTAATTGAAAAACACTTGGCAGACTCCGACATTATAAATTATAATATACGCAATAATATTAAATGCAATGTAAGAGGGGAGTAGCATGAGAGGAAATGACGTATGTGGAAACGGTGAGTGAGCTTTGAAAGCGTACCGCTTTGAGTTTTAGTTAATGATGACAGAAATGAGAAAATCAAGGACGGACAGAGGAAGTTTCTTTTAAATAACATATTTTGAGGGATTAAACACAATTTAGTTGAAGAGGTGAATAATAATACATTTGGTGAATAGTGACACCATGAAAGTTAGGTGATTAGATTAGATCGATCAGCTGAACTAGGATCAGACAGATTTTTTCTAATAAATATTTCAAATAAATATAAACATAACATAATATAGTCGGAACAGCATCCTGAAAACTGTAGCTGAAAGCTTCGGCTCTCCAATAATTCAAAAATGACTGGTTGCTTGGTTCCTTATTAATATAGCAATAAGTTTTGTTTTTCTTTGTATGTTACTAACACTCTATGGATTTTTATGTCCGCAATAAAAATGATTTATTTATGACTAGCTTTCCGCCCGCGGCTTCGCCCGCATGGAGTTCGGTTATATCGCGCTTTTTAGATTTCCCTCGGGAATATCAAATTTTTCCGGGATAAAAGGTAGCCTATATCCTTTCTCAGGGTCTAAAGATTGTCTGTACCAAATTCCATTACAATCGGTTCAGTATTTTTGGCGTGAAAGCCGGACAGACAGACAGACAGAGATACTTTCGCATTTTTAATATTAGTCATCATCATCATCCCAGCGTTAATCCCAGTCGCATACGCAGCCTTTTCAGCTTTGGAGTCTGGGGTCCGCTTTACCAGTCCAACTGCTGATATGGCTAAACTTCGACATTTTCCGTGAAGCGACTGCCGTCTGACCTCCACAACCCGAAGGCGACATCGAAGCATTGCAGTTAGACCAATTGTTGGACTTTTGAGGGCTCCAACAACCCGTAACGACTGCCACTAGATGTTCGTATGGCAACCGGGACCAACGGCTTAACGTGCTTTCCGAGGCACGACCAGACCAGTGCAAGTATTCATATTCATGCATACAAATACTAGCACTGTGCGGGGATCGAACCCGCGCCATCTTGCGGAGCGGCCGCGTCCGCTACCGCTACGCCACGGAGGCTGTCAGCATTTTTAATATTAGTAAGTATGGATTATTATAATAAAGAGTAGGTACTACGAAACTTCTTATATGTACGGACGACAGCCGGTCAAGCTACCTTAAACTGTAAAATATTCCCAATCAACCTGGAGCCTTAATGCTTTAGAGATAAAGTTGGAAATCTAATAAAGAAATCTGACAGATTATAGTAGCTTGATGTACTGTCGTCTGTTGGTTACAGTCATAGAGACAAAACGCAATTCATTAAGCCGATCGACAATTGGCAAGAGGCAAAAGCTAACTTTAGCTCGCGAGCGGGCTTGTTTAATTTTACTTATTACGTTAAAACGTTATAAATATGTCTTATCGTTGTCCAGACGGCGGCTTTAACTGTAAATTTGGTTTATTATGAGGATAAACCCAATGTTAAGCTCGCTTTGAATTATCAATTTAGGCCTTTCTTAGTGGCTTTAAAAGTTGTATTAAAATATTTTTATTGTGTCGATTTTATTATTGCTTAAAGAATTCAAAGCGATCGGTTTTCTTACAGTGTTGTCCTGACTGATGCAAGTTCTAGTTAGACAGAGAGTTGGTTTAAGTAGAGTGTAAAAAAAGTGCTTCTTCTTTCCTAACTACACTTATTTTGTTGTGCCCGACAGGGTCCACATTAACTAATTTTAAGTACCTATTACCTGTGGAAAGCAATAAAAGTATTGAGTACTGAGGATATTCTCTTGGATTATCCTTGCCTTTCTTCTTCTTCAACCTATAGAGGTCCACTGCAGGACAAAGGCCTCTCCCAAGGCTTTCCTGTACCGATGACCGGTCTTGTGTTGCCCGCATCCATCGGCTTCCAGCGACCTTCACCAGGTCTTCTGTCCACCTTGTTGGGGGAGTCCCTGCGCCTAATAAGCCTAAAATCACTGCTTGGAAATAGATCTTCTCTCAGCGTGAGTTAGTACAGAGGAGAGCATATCAAGCTGCTACAATCTGTCAGATTTCTTTATTGCTTTTTCAACTTTATCTCTAAAGTATAAAGGGTCAAGGTTGATTGGGATTTTTTGACAGTTTCGGGTAGCTTGACCAGCTGTCGTCCGTATGCCGTAATTCACAACGCAGGCCCAGTGCGGGTTGCTAGATGTCATATTTCTTCAAATTTTTGATTCAACGCCCTGTTGGTTTTCTCACGATCATCTCCTTCACCGTTTCGAAAGCTGTGATGACATAATTTACATATCTGCGTCTGGCTGTCGCAGGTGAAAAAATCAAGACGCGGCCGTGATATATGATAAAGTTCTTACAATTCTGAATGTTTTTTCGGTGGTAGGCCATAACATCGGCTGCCGGCAGAAGTTATCATCCACCAGACAAAGTCTTGCCAAGCGATTCAACGTGTACCGACATGATGTCTGGTGAAGCCGTACGGAGGACGGGTCTGAGTAGTTGTGTTGTGATGTGTGCCGGGTATGATGCGCCAAATGTCGTTGTGTCGGGAGATTGGTTGTGGAGAATGTTCAGATCAATCTCCCTGTGGCGCAGCATCGTTGGTCGTGTTGTTGAGTTTAACATTGCACCACCTCGCTCAACTGCCGTCTTCCTTCCTATTCACTAAGTTTTTTTAGTGAATAGGCTAAATAAACTAGCGCGCTTTACCATCAACGATTGCCTCACTGCTTACCATCAGGCGGGATTGCGGTCATGCACTAGTTTATAATTAATAAAAAAAAACAGTTCTCTCAGAACAGTGATTACATTGTCTACCGACATATCACCTTTATTGTGACTACAAAAACAGTTTCCCGACTCCGTAACGATAAATATAAGTAATTCAATGAATCGAGACCAAATATCGATAAGACGGTAATCGATGCGAATGTGCTACTATATTTAGCTCCCAGTGTTGAGTTACCAGCTACAACCACCAAGGGAATTCATTTGTGACCTACAAATCAAGTGGTATATAAAATGATAACTGCGGGCTTCTTAAAGGACTATTAAATATTGGTGAGGTTAAAAGAAGGAGCAGAGTTTTGGAACTTATTATTCCAAATTGGACAGTGCTAAACCATTATTTAGTCCAGATATTCAATAGGCTACAAGATTTTTATCTACATATATCCACTTTTTAAAACGAAATTGGTAGAGTAGCTTAAAAAATATTGTTTTTAAAGAATTTTTGGAAAATAAAAATTGAAATGTTTAAGGATAATTTGAATAGATATAAGTAGTAAGTAAAATGGAATAATTATTGTATAACATCAAAAATTTGCACGCTTACATGCAGAGAGAGTATTTGCTAGAGATATACAACGTGTAACAAAAAGGGTATATACATACCAAGGGCATGGCATCTTTAGATGATATCAAACGATATCGGAAGGGTTTCAACTCAAAATAAAATACTCAAAAAATTGGTACCAAATTTTCGGTTTCGTGTGTTTCTTAAAATCAAATCATAACAAACGTGGCAGCACACTACATAAGTTAATAACTACTCGTTACCCGTGACGTTACTTGCCAAAATCCGATAAATGTCTTCAATATCTCTGTGCGACTAGTATCATAGTAGCCTATCACAGGCGGTGTTTTTCCTCATAACTTCCTAACATAAAGAGATAGGATTAAAAAACCCTTCCAATATCGTTTGATGTCATGTAAAGATGCCATGCCTTTGTTATGTATATACCCTTTATGTTACACGTTGTATACAATAATATATCTCTAGCAAATAAACGTATGATTATGATTACTTACACAACGAATTCTGTCGTTTTCTACTCTGTTGAATTTCTGTTTGGTTTACTGGGAATTTTTGGATCTGTCACTTCTCGGAAATTGGTGGACTAGTAGAACAGCGGTGGCCTAGCGGTATCGTGCGCGACTTACAAGTTGTAGGTTGTAAATTCGAACCCCACCAGGCGCTTTACTTTGTGTAAATTATTTCATCACCACTGCTCTCAAAACTGAAGGAAAGATCATGAGGAAACCGGCATGTCCTAGAGCCAAAAACTTAGAAGACATGTGACATCTATTAAACCGCAATAGGCCAGCCGCGTGGTAGATTTCGGGCCACTGTCTCTCACCTAGAGGAGGCCCGTGTCCCAACACTGAGGACATTATAAGCTAATTATGTGTACTGTGAATAATCCATACTAATATTATAAATGCGAAAGTAACTCTGCCTGTCTGTCTGTCTGTCTGTCTGTTACGCTTTCCCGCTTAAACCTCTCAACCGATTTTGATGATTTTTGGCACGGATAATCTTTAGACCCTGAGAAAGAACGCTACCTTTTATCCCGAAAAAATTTGATGTTCCCGAGGAAAATCTAAAAAGCGCGATATAACCGAATACCACGCGGGCGAAGCCGCAAAAGCTAGTTAGAAATAACGCTTATAACTGTTTCATTACTAACTGCATGTTATAGGTAATAGTTTATTATTATCATCCTCGTCCCTACATTTACCTCTGCATGAGACTGTAGAAGTTGCTTTAATGCCATGTAGATAGCTATTTATATTTATATTGTTATCGCCGATGTTATTTTTATTTTAATTCTCTAACAATTTTTATAGTCCCTAAATTATTACTTTAGAATTTAACGTATTTATAATAAGACTTCCAACTTCGAGAAAGAGGTGTCTCGTCGAATCCAGCTCGGTTGGGCAGCGTTCGGGCAGCTACGCTACATTTTCTCGTCGTCCAAGATACCATAGTGTCTCAAGACTATAGTCTGACCAATGTGTGTTGCCAGTGATGACTTACGGAACTGAAACGTGGTCGCTCACAATGGCCCTCATACGAAGGCTCAGAGTCACACAAAGGGCGATGGAAAGAGCTATGCTTGGAGTTTCTCTGCGTGATCGAATCAGAAATGAGGAGATCCGCAGAAGAATAAAGTCACCGACATAGCTCTTCGAGTCGCTAAACTGCGCAGGGCACATTGCTCGTAGAACCGATGGCCGATGGGGCATTAAGGTTCTGGAGTGGCGGCCACGTACTGGAAGACACAGCGTAGGGAGGCCCCCAACAAGGTGGACCGATGACCTGGTGAAGGTCGCAGGAAGCCGATGGCTGCGGGCAGCACAAGACCGGTCATTGGGGAAAGCCTTGGGGGAGGCCTTTGTCCAACAGTGGACCTTTATAGGCTGAAGAAGAAGAAGATAATAAGGTATGCTTCCAATATGTCACTATTGTTCTACGTCTTTTAACTTTAAAACATCATAGAGACACAACATTATCTCAAAATAAGTACATTTAAAGTTTTTGGTAGACGAGTGATCGCAGACGCCGAGTCGCCTCGTAACATGATCTCCTTATTTGGGTCATCTTAAGTATATGACACAAGATATTTCATTAATACCACATTTAATTTTATATTCTGCACATTTAGAGGTCACGGGGCGTGTGCAATATTTACGACTAATTCTTGGGTCATTAAAAGTTGTTATTTTTATGTTAGTGATCATTGTCACGTGTTTTGTCGTGTGTCTCTCAGACACGCCACCTCTTGTCTGAGCAAACAATTAAGAAGATGGGATAAGCATCTAATCTGACCAATGACAACATCAATGTTGCAAATATTTTTATAGGTATATAAAAATAAAGCGTAATTTTTATGTATAGTAATCCGAAACCACTCATTCGATTTTATTGGAACTTTTTGGTTAGTTTAAATTTGGAAAATATGATAGTTTTGGACCCGGTAGGTGGCGTTGTTTTCAGTGTTTGACATGTCTTCTTATTTGTATGGATTGGATTACAGGAAAAAGCAGTATGTCTAAGCATTGAAAATCCTGGTGATTGTCCATAAAACTTTGAGGATACTAAAGGACTATGAATAGAAAAAAAAAAGATATGACCCCTTAATGCGGTCAAAGTGATAAATATTACAATTAACTAACATCATAGCGGTGAGTGTCGTTATGTATAAATAGGTATATAATGTCAAGTATGAGTAAGTAACGTCAAATGTAAGGCGATATGAATTAGTAAACTATGTTTGTATACATTGAACGATTAATTACAGCTTTGATGGCGTATTTATAAACAAATGCAGCCATGGATATTGTAATGCGATTTGAATTTAATGACTAATACGTAAGATAAGCACTTAAGTGATATAAATTGTGTTTGTATTGCCTGAACACTGTATGGTACTCGTGTGGTACCGGGCTTAGAATAGTACCATCCCATATCCTCCAGTGGGTGTCGTAAGAGGCGACTAAGGGAACTCCACCAGGGAAGCGGGCAGCAGCGCTTCTGATGTGGAATATCAAACTGCTGTGATCCCCAACCCGCCTGTCAAGCGTGGAAACCCCCCAAATGGAATGAAAGCCTTGAAGAGAAGAAGGAAGAAGAAGAAACTGTACAACCGGTGGTAGATACTGTTTTATAAATATAATATTAAGTATAGAAGTACATATACATAGATACAGTTTAGATTAATCGTTTTATAGATGCGTTGGCTCCACATAGCACATGGTGTTAGCTTAACGACCACGATTGTGAATAAGTATTGACAGATTGAAATATATTGCATCATAAAGAGGTGCAAGATTATGAGGGTTAAGTGCTACTCAATAGATAGATATATGAATAATATGTAACATTGTCGTCCTCCGTGGCGTAGCGGTCAACACGCCTGCTTACGATGTGGAGGCCTCGGGTAGATCCCCGGCCAGGTCACGATAAATATAAATGTTAATGAGCGGTGGTTGCTAATGCATACAAAGTTTTACCAAAGGGTTTCGTTTTATCCAGTTACTGGGTTGTGGAGGTCAGAAAAGCACGTGAAGAAGATCAGAATCATCTGCCTAGCAACAGCATCACCATCAGCGTATCATCATCAGATGATAAGCTACATAGTCAACCTGGTACATCAAGGAACTTTTGGAAATGATGAATGCTGATGAGCTTAATTCGGCAATCATGAAAAATTTGCCCGACAAAATTTGGTGAAACAGCTGGAAATGGATTATATACTTAACTAGCGGCCGCCAGCGACTTCGTTCGCGTGAAGTTAGTTATGCTCCGCTCCTATTGGTCGCAGCGTGATGTTATATAGCCTAAAGCCTTCCTGGATTAATGGGCTATCCAACGCAAAAATAATTTTTCAAACCGGACCAGTAGTTCCCGAGATTAGCGCGCACAAACAAACAAACAAACTCTTCAGCTTTATATATTAGTATAGATTACTAGAATGGATAAAAATCTTAAATTTATTTCTTTACCCAAATAATTATAGCTAAGTTTTTTTGCAACAATTTGGTACTTGCTTAGCTAACCTATATACATAGTAACAATAGAAATTATATCGCAAAAACCCCCATTTGAATAACTTCCAGGAAAAGGCGCCAAATATAGAAAAAATTATCCATAGTGGTCACTCCATATGTTTAGTAATGAAAGTTTGTGATAAACGAAGGAAAATACTATTATAAACTAAATTACTGTCAGTGACTAACTCTGTATGTCAATAAATGATAAAATTATTATAAATAGTATTATTTCATTCATACAGCCATAGAATCGCGTTGGAAAACTCGTGACTTGTAAGAATTTATGTTAATAAAATGTATTTATGCTTTGTTTATATTTGTTATGAAAATGTATGAAAGCGAAGACGCAAATTTCTAAAACATGTAAAATGTAGTTAACGGGATGTTTTTCAAACAAATATTTTGTTTGCTGTAGGAACAGTAGATTTTTAACTTAGGGTCGAAAGAATCAATTCAAGCGGTATTTGAACCTAGTAGGAACTGATTCTTTTACTCGTGTTCAACACTCTACTTTTCAATTCAAATATAAGGATAATAGAACTAGTTGTTTATGCATCATATAGATTAGTATCCCGCCAATTTAAATTGACTATTTACATTTCTCAAATTAATTTGAGCTAAGTAGGTACACACATGACCGTAATATTTTTTTTACATGAAACTCTTTACAGCTGTAAAGAGTTTAAAAAAAATGTTACGGCTAAAATGACGAATGGCGGTAAAATGTTCGGTTGTTGGTTGGTGCTGTCAGCTGACAGCAGTCCTATTTTTAAAATTCATTCCGGCCCTTAGGTGAGATGTAGTTTGTATGAATTTTTCCCTCTTTACGGGGTGAAGCAGCATTTGCCACCCAATAATCAGCTCAAAATAACACTACTTTCTGTATGAAAAGAAATGAAATAAGTAATATTTCTTGAATCATTGTGACATATAACTTACTAGCGGCCGCCAGCGACTTCGTTCGCGTGGTTTAGTTATGCTCCGCTCCTATTGCTCGCAGCGTGATGTTATATAGCCTAAAGCCTTCCTGGATTAATGGGCTATCTAACGCAAAAAGAATTTTTCAAATCGGACCAGTAGTTCCCTAGATTAGCGTGAACAAACGTACAAACAAACTCTTCAGCTTTATATATTAGTATAGATTAGTATAGATATAGATTAGAAAATAAAAGACGTGTAACAGAATGAAGCTCGTGTGTTGCGATCCTAATACAATTACTCTACTTTGACATATCAGGTTTGCACCACATTGTGTACCTACATAATTTTAGGAAAAAACCAAACTAAGTGGACTGGTTCTAAATATAAACTGCATCTATTGTTTCAAATGAACGGTCTGAATGAGGCTCACAGCCCAGAAGGTTTACGAGGACATTACCCGTATCCGGTGACAAACAAATGTCTAAAACTTGTCAAAACAGGGAAATTAGACGTATTTTTGACAGATTGAGACTGAGATCAGACTATGCAAGTTAATAAAATGACGTGAATTGCGGAAAAACTATGAATCTCAATCAAAATTACTTTAAAATATATTGCTAATCCATTGCCAATATATATGTTACAAAAATTAGCCTGCCCAACAACGTAAACACGCAATGAATATTGTTGAATTGTCAGAATGAGAGTCATTGTGGTTCCTGTTGGTAAATTACGCAATAACTCTTCAGTGAGTGGAATAAAGCGAAAAATTAATGTTGATGGAGATGGAGAAACTAATGTGTTTTCTAGAGCACCTCTTGTGTATCCCGGACCTACTCACTTTACCCACTTAATTAAATAAAAGCCAACGACCTTAAAATACCAGCAGTTTACAAAATACGAGGAAAAACCTTTAAATAATAATAATAATTGCAACAGACAATATTTAACTCAGACGTAATACGGTTAATAATTTAAGGAAATACAATTAAATCCTAGTGTTGCGTAGGAAAGACAGTAATATAATTGTGTATAACGCCTGTCTGACCTCTACAAACTGCTGCCAATCTGACCTCTAGAAAATGGGGAACACAATGCCCCTTTGAAGACTCATTGTTAGGCTTTGGGGTGTCTGACGACCCGTAACGACAGTCAAAGTTCTTGATTGGCAGCCATGCATACAGCCAGAGCCAGCATGGAGGGATCTCGATATGTAACGGTCACCAATCCACAAGTTGACCGCGGCAAGCGTTGCTTAACCTTTGGTTCATCTATGCGGCTGTTTTAATCTACCTGTATGTGTTAATGAAACGTGCTGTTAGTTAGCATCGAATGCTAATTAAAGAAACTTAATTATCCAAACTAGGCTTCGTACGTCAAATCAATTTATATGGACAGAAGGTACCCCCCAAAACGCACCCTTATACGGGATGGTAATCGCAGATTCATGACCCGATTGTTTCTTTTATGTAAGTAGTCGTTCGTCAACTGCTAATACCAAATCTAGTGACACTGAAAGCAAACCAAAAACTTAGATAAAAACGCCATTAAATATTATAATAAATAAGTTGAGTAAAGATATTTTGTAAAGCAAGTTAGTTCAGCGCCGAGTTCTGTACAGTTCTTTGATTTTCCCTGCGTGCCTGTTTGCGTGTATGCCTGTGTGTGTATATCGGGTTTCACACGCGAGAACGTGCGCCTGAGTGGGTGACTGCGGCAGACTCGATGGCAACGCGCGCTTGCGCAGCTAAGGGCTGGACCAGACTGGCGGAGTAAAAGTGTTAGCTACTTTCAATGCCACTAAATAGGTTATTCAAAGTATTATTTAAATGCTTTCTTGATTAAAATAAATGTGATTATAAAAAGATAACATTAAATTAGTTTTGTTAGATAAGTACTATCTGGAAGGTAGTACCTATCTAAGTGTCTTTATTTGTGGTTATTGATAGATGTCTTGTTAAATAACTGAAAGATATTGCTTTGAGTTATAATCATACTTTTGGAGGATTTCAAGGCTCACAGAAATGGAACACAGATTGAATAAATTCACTTTGCGTAAACCATAAAACACTAAAACTTATTAAAAAAATATGTTAATAAAGCTAAAACAAAGCTCGTAAATGCAATGTCGACCTCCGTGGCGCAGCGGTCAACACGCCTGCCTGCGACGCGGAGGCCCCGGATTCGATCCCCGGTCAGGTCATGATGGAAAACGATCTTTTCCTGATTGGCCTGGGTCTTGGATGTTTCTCTATATATGTATTTATTATAAATATAGTATCGTTGAGTTAGTATCCCATAACACAAATCTCGAACTTACTTTAGGGGCTAGCTCAATCTGTGTGATTTGTCCGTATATATTAAAAAAAAAATCTCATCTGTTATTTAGTTGTTATATGTTATAGTTACTTAAAGTTAGATAATATTATCTTTCGAGTTCTTAACATTTCGACTTCATCTCAAAAGTTAAGTGTTGTGCATCTCTGCTTCTATATCTAAATCTAGTATAGCGGACTGAGTATATGTAGGTAGTTACATAGTCTGGTCACTCAGTCAAGATCCGTTTGCCATCATTAGCACAAACATAACTGATGTTGACATTACGCAAGTTGTTACACTGTAACCATTTGCAAACATTCCGATGTATGATGTAAATGCATTTTAATCATATGATTGCAGGTTTTTGAGTTTGCACGTAGTTTTGAAAAATAAAATAGTACTCTGTTTATTAAGTTTAGAATTCTATCTGAAATAAAAGGTGTTTTGTAAGTGCTGAAACCTGTCAGATTATTTATTTAAAGTCAGAAGAAACGCGGGTATTACTTATGTCATAGTTTTACCGATGTCCTAGAAATTTCCAATTTTATCTACTTAAAAATGTAAAGAAAAGTTGCTTTTCAACACACCGTACAAAACAACTGGGCCTGTAGCCAATGTAACATCATTTCGTTGGATGATTTGGTATTCGATTTCGCTTCGCCACGAAGCGATGTTACATTGGCTACAGGCCCTGGAATAGCGTAGAAAAGTTGCACTTTGTTGTTCATTGTAGCATTGGTTAACCACCAACTAGAATTTGGCCGAAAACCATATTAAAATATTTTAATTTTTGGTCATTATGAGGACCACAAAAAATTTGAGGGCCACTATTTTTATGTTAAACTCCAGAATATTCCTAAGGTCCAGCATTTCGCGTCCTAACCAACTTGCCCATGTGTGCGTTGACAACACTAAGCCGAGGACACACGGAGACAACCTGACGCCATCTACGGCACATGCGCGCAATCCAATCTACATCGTAACTGCGTCGGAGCGACGCGTTGCAACCAAACACCGACTGCATGTTGTGGCTTCGAAAATTGTCCCTGATCTTGTGGGAGCTGATAAAAGAGGAGGATGTAGTTTGAAGTGTGGGAAAGTTGGTAACTACCTAATTGGAAAACTAAAATGGAATATAAACTTAGTAAATACGAATTAGGCTGAGGATCAGGATTTTAGAATAAATTTAGGTAACCAATGTAATAAACATCAGATCAACAGAAGATCTGATGTGAACTTATAACTTTAAAGTTATAAGTTCTTTTCGTTTTTATTATTTTTATGTTTAAACATAAAAATAATAAAAACGAAAATTTTGGGTTACAATCACCTCAACTGTATTTCACGTCAAGAGGGCAATCAATTTTCTTATGTTTAGACTCGAGCATATATATAATTGCTAATAGAATTCTGACCTAAATTCTAGTAAAACATTGAATTTGCCAGTATTAAAAACAGAGCATTCGTGTAAATGTAGGTAGGTATGCCTAATTATAGTATGTGAAAACAGTTGACACAATTGACTAACAGATCTGATGAGTCACACTTTAACGATAGCTTAATAAAGTACAAAGATTCAGCTGTCAAGTTGAATCCTAAAGAACTTGGTTAACTTTGACTTTACTTGACATTAGTATCCACCACTTAATAAATAAAGAGCTACAGGAGATGTGAATAAGGTATTATTTCTAGTTTACAAAAATATATAGTTGGTTTTGCTTTCAATTTCTATGATCAGAGGGTTGGCCTATTTTTTGGCCAAAGAATCAGCATTGCGTGGCAATGCTGCCAGCATTTTGGGGACGATTCCTATTGACAGCGATATGGATCAAAATTTAGATGCCCTTTGATTATGACCCTTCCTGTTTTGAATACTTGTACATATTGTTATTTTAAAACTTTTAAATTATATAGTATTATATAAAACATTATCAATCAATTATCATTAAAAAAAAATAATTAAATAGTTAGTAGTTTAGTAGTTGTTTGTTATCTGGGCTTTGAACTAAACGTGGTGCGAAAACTCTTAAAATCCATCTCGAAATCGAATGGGTTGTAAGTTGTGGCGATTATTTTATTATATTAGTACAACACGCCTGCCTGCGACGTGGAGGCCCCGGGTTCGAACCCCGGCTAGGTCATGATGGAAAACGATCTTTTCCTGATTGGCCTGGGCCTTGGATATCTTGGGTGTTGGATGGGTGTTGGGTTGTGGATATTTAAATATTTATCTAATATAAATATAGTATCGTTGAGTTAGTATCCCATAACGCAAGTGTCGAACTTACTTTGGGGCTAGCTCAATCTGTGTGATTTGTTTATTTATATATAGATTTATTTATTTAGTACCAATAAAGTTTAACTTTATTATAGAAAGCAAGTCAAGCAAGTATAAAGCTGAAGTTTGTTTTTGTCGGAACGTGCTAATCTCAGAAAATCCCAATCAGATACGAAAATTTATTTTGGCATTTAATAGCCCATTTCTTGGAAAAGTCTATAGTAAAAATAATTGATAGCAATGTTAACTGCCAGAGGTGGGTCGGAGCTAAATTTAAAGCGGACGCTGATTGTTTAAATCTCCATAAGTGCATTACTCACTAGACTTCGACATAATTTGAACCAGCCTAGTTTGCGGATATTTCTCCTAGCACCGTGACATCAACAACCTGCTGAACGAGAGGCTCGGCTACACCGAGGCCTAGCGCATAAAAGTACTTGACATGACAATAACGTTGAGAAATACCAACATATTTTAGCGTTGCTCTCAAAATAAACGGCATTACTTTCCAGTTGTTAGTAAGTAAGAAATGTTCTTCGACCACTTTACTTACATTTATTGTAGTTGGTGAGTTAGTAATTTTACTGTTAGTTATAGCTGTAACACACTGGTAAGTGTCTCTTAGACTACAGCTCTGCTAGTGAGAACGAATGTCGCAATGGCTCTTATTTAAGCTGTCTCAGAACTATAACTATATCACTTTATTATTTTCTATTATTTCAATGGAATCGTCAATTATTTTTAGAATGCGTGTTATCCGCTGGTGATAATTTCTCATCATTCTTCACACTCTCCTCAATGTCTGGCAATACCTCATCTATTGTTCTGACATTTTCATTTCCCTAAGCTCCAAATTCACCTTTTAATTTCATTTTACGTGCTTCATCAATGTTGTCACTTATCACTCCTCTCTCCATATCCCGGTCTACGTGAAAATATGCATAACTCACTGAGATCAGATTGCCGTTTGACGGTACATTAATCGGACTCAAGTTTTCAAGGAAAACAACATCGGAGATCTAATTATAGATATGCACCACCTTTCACTAGGCCTTCGTGATAATTACTGGCAATAAACGAGATCCTTTATCTGCTTAGTCCTCTTAAGATTTGCGTGAATATATGGGTAACTATTTGTGTAAAGCTCTTGTATTGGCTTGGTACTTCCGCAGTTGCTATATGTGTAATTGATATTAATAATTTAATTGCTTTACATATAGGTTTATGTTGACGGTAGCTTGCAGAAATTTATTATTTACCCAACCAAGCTTTGGTTGGGTAAATAATAATATCTTGAGAATCGCTGTCAACAGATGCAGAAACGTTTTGGGGACCATATTTTAGCAAATCTGTAAGTCTTATCATATAAGTCCGTATATTAGATTGAGCCATATTTATAGGTACAGTTGCTCTGTTAGTTACTAATGCTACTTTGAGACTAATCGATACAATGTGCATGATATTTGTCATGTCTAGAGCACTTTAACTAAAACTAAGATCAGTCTCTTCAGTTCTGCGAAGAACAATTCATATTTCAAGCTAAGTTTAGTTTGGCCATGAGCATTCATATGCAAATCTATACTTCTATACTTTATTATTTTTAATATACATAAATCTGAAGAGTTTGTTTGTTTGAACGCGCTAATCTCAGGAACTACTGGTCCGATTTGAAAAATTCTGCAGAATTTTTCAATATTTATTAATGGGTTAATACCCAGGAAGGCTTTAGGCTATATAACATCACGCTACAACCAATAGAAGCGGAGCATAACTAACTCCTCGCGAACGAAGTCGTCGGCGCGGCGGCCGCTAGTTTTTTAATTCTCTATTATTCTTTATACTATTAAGGAAATTAGATTCAGCAATCTCGTATCCAACATTTGAAACTCTGTTTCTTTCACCGTAAGGTGTTAAATTGCCAGTGTAGATTATTTCATTTCGATCTTAGAATAAGTTGGTTTTTAAATTACCTCAGTTTGCCGATGAACGTACTTTTCCTTTGAACTAATATTATATATAAAATAACCTCGTTTAAAAGTACATTCGTTTGGAGTTTGCGCTACATTGAAATCGGTAAAATATCACATGAAAGTTGGCAATGAACGCGGTGAGAAAGTTATTATGTCAGTTCACTTTGATAATTCTATTTTCATGGATTATAATTCTTGGAATATTAACGAGTTTGATGATGCGGGAGATGAGCCATGGAAGTTTCTAGAGTTTAAAGATAAGAGCAAATATTACCTGTAGTTTGACAGACATGAGAAATATATATGTTTCTGCCAAAATATTCATGAGCTCTTTTAGATCAGTTAAATCTATAAATAAACAAGTGGAAAGTTATGTACAAAAATACACCAAGGGAAAAAAACGAATTACCATAATACCATAATTATGGTAATATGTTTTTTCGCCAGTCTATTTTTATATAAAATAAATATCACACTATAAGAAAATAGCATTACAAAATAAAATGTAACTTAACAAGATCTGGTTTATAACATAAGTAGCGAGTTGAACGAGACTGGACGGCGACTCTTGCGCTGGTTCCGAATGCCCCCGAGTGTGCCCGAACACGCCCGAGCCGGTCCGAGGATTAAGATGATGAAAATCGCAACTATTAACGGGTTTCTGATTGAAATTTAGGCCTGGATGAGACGCTTGAGAAAGTGAGTTGGTTAAAATATGTAGAGGTATATGCAGATGTCAAGGTATTCTGAATATATTAAGTTGAAAATTAATTAATGAACCAAAACAATAAGTTAACAATGGCGTCAATTCCCTTGCAACTAAATTAAAGTTCAGAAGTACAGAAGAATTTATCTTCTGTACTTTTCTAAGTTATATGTACTTTCTAAGTATATCTTGGCCACCAATGACTGATTAAAAGGAAGGAATGAAATCGCCAACCCGCATTGAGCAAGCGTGATGATTACGCTCAATCCTTTTGTGTATGAGAGGAGACCTGTGTCCAGCAGTGGGACGATAAAAAGGTTGATGATGATGAAACTAATGTTTAGTAAATACCTAAATAATTTTATAATCTTCAATCCTTTTCTTAATGAAATAGTAAGGAAAAAATGCACTTAGGTAAGTTCTTTTAACCATAAATTATACTACGATGTTACATCCTCAAGATTCAATTTAACCATGTAGATGTTTAGTGTCAAATGAATTGCAGAATGAAAGATTTTTAAGTAACCATAACACTGAAATTAAATTTAGTTTAGCTTGTGAACAGAAGAAATGGCTCTAATCATTGATAAAATATTAAACTAAGGTAGATATGTCACTAGCGCACTAAAAATGAAGCGTACAAAAGGAAGTAAGTCCTGTATCTCGCTTTAGTCACTCTCGATACTCTCGTAAAAACAAACGACAAACACTAACAGCGCAAACGACAAACACTAGCCATCTTTTTCTTCTCTATGCTTTAGATTGCGCCCCATCTCACTCACACTGTACCAATGTATGCCGAATTAAAATATGCATGTGTGCTGCTGCTGTGTTCGGCACATTTTTTTTGGTCAGTTTGTTAGAATATATCGTATCTGTTTAATATTTTATCAATGGCTCTAATGATGAATATAAAATCTTAGAGCTTTATCATAAAGTAGTTAAAGTTACAAGAGTTTCAAATTCAGACCAACTTAAGTAATCGACTAGATTACTTAAGTTGGTCTGAATTTGAAACAAAGGTAAAGAAGATAAAAAAGAAATACTAGATAAGACAACTCCACAAATCCCATTGATTACCGATAGAATAGTAAAGCGCTGGTAAGTCAAGTGTCAATGTTAATGTCTGCCGACATACCAGACGCTTCCGCGTAATCATATAGTCGTGGTGTTAGCTTACCGCTAGCGTGTGAAGCATAATACCGACTGTGTCCGAGTACCCTTAGTTTATTGAATGGGCCGATACTATAAAATACGTTTCGAGGTGTTTATAGCCTGTACTGCAGTTCCATTCTGTAAAAGTCTCACCGTAAAACATATTTGAAGTGAGTTTCAAGTGAGTTATTGTTCCTTGATGGTAAGCTTCTTTTGGTGTAAAAGGGGGCATGCATAGCAAAGTCAGTCTATAATGATTCTACTACTAATCTGCACCCTAATACACTAATCTATCAGTTGGAATCATTTTGAAGGTTATTACTATTCCTCTGTTTGAAAATGGTCTGCAATAACGTATATAAGGCTATGAATGTTGATGAACTGTCAAAATGACAATACTGACAATGAGAATACTGAGAATGTGCTACGCAATTACCTTGCTGGTCTCCTGTTTGTGAGAAGGAGATGGGCCCTAATCCGTTTGGTTCCAGAATATGCTGGTTTCCTCTATATGAGGAAACTCGCATGACAACAAACAAGAGTATGGGCAAATGTAAGCTAATCCCGAGAATTTGCCATCCATATTATGTATCATAAAAAACTTGAGAAAATTTAAAGGCTTGTTTCCAGTCAATCCAAATTAATCATCAATGAAACCTACCTGAAGAACCGACCCAAAAGATATTCGATATTCGGAAAAAACATAATCTTTATGCTCATATTAATTAATGGTTAATTTATGGTCAATCGGCACCGACCGCCGCGTATCGGGTTGCACACAGGTGTTTGGCCATATTCAAATTTTGGAACATTAATATAAATATTATCATAATAACATATATATGAACATCAAATTAATTATTGAATCGTTTATTTTAATTTAAATGTGTTTTTTAAAATGCTTTTGGGTTCCGTTGATTTTTAAACGAGTTTGGCGATTTGTTCTCAAGTTCTATATAGTTTGATTTTAAGATGGTTACTGCATCAAAAAGTAGTCTGTTGGTGACAGAAGAGGCAGTTGAGGTGTAGGGTGTATGCTAGTAAAATAACTAAATATTTCTACTTCGCGAAATGTCGTTATTAATCTAGATTGAATTTACCATTATCGATAGGACTCTGGGCAATACGAGGAAGGAAAACCAAAGAAACTTTGGTTGAACTGTGTGAAAGATGATATGGTTTTTAAAGAAGACCAAGATGGCGACTAATGGAGAAGTTTGACAGAAAACACTTGTAGAAGGTCTGTTGGGGTCAACGCCCCTAAATAAATTGGAAATAAGGGTAGGAGGATAGTGATATGGATTGAACTCTTAATGCTATACCCGATCAGCACTAATCTCATATAATTATATAATATATTCTTTACATACTTGAGTTAGTGTAAGTGGTTTGATTCCAGGTCAGGCAGCAAATTTTTGATTTGGTTTCTTTATGATAACAATGCATTGTAATATTATATCGTTAGCCTAATCGGCGAACACATTTTTGTCAAATGGTTGCTGCTGGTTCGATTTGCATTAAGACTTTTCTCTAGGACGCATGCTAAACAGCAGGCAACAACAGATTTTCAAATATATGGAATTACTTAGTTCACTTTACATGTCACAGTGTATCATGAATAAAAGCTAGAACCGAGTTTAGCAAACTTGACTGTTGTTTCAGTCCGGCCGCAAGAAAATGCGCTCGTGACACCTGTCAGCGCGACAGTTCTAGGAACTAATAAAGATCAAATTCGTTAAACATGTATTCAATTGTGTGAAACTGACAGACTTCTGGAATGCATTTTCTCAGCGACCGCACAGTAAAATATTATTCAATGTAGTATGTAACAGGAGAACAACTAAAACTGCTTGCATAAATTACGACTAAAGTTTGCATTTTGTTTCAGACCAAAGTAGCCTATTTTAAAAGCTTAAATGGTTTTCAGCAGGTTACTATGGCGTGTTAAAACAAGTAAGTCGTGGTGGCCTAGTGGTTAAAACACCAGCCTCTCAAGTATGCGGGTTCCAATGTAACTTTTCTATGTAATTTCCAAGTATATCTGGTACACCAATGCCTGATTACAAGGTGAAGGAAAACATCTTGAGGAAACTAGGACTTTCAAGTCTGAAATCGTTAACCCGCATTGAGCAAGCGTGGTGATTACGCTCAATCCTTCTTTGTATGAGAGGAGACCTGTGCCCAGCAGTGGGATGATGAAAAGGTTGATGATGATGTTAAAACAATCATGGTTCCAGCGTCAGGCAATGATGGAGCAATACAGGGTGAATAGCGCTGTTCCTTTTTCACAACGCTTTAATGATGGTTTTAAAGTAATAGGCCCCAGGAGACTTTTACAAAAAGGTTTTATGTCTATGCAGTCCCTAGTACATTTAATAGTCTTATAAATTTATATAAATCATTTACATTATTGATCTGTTATGTAAATTGTTTATTTTATTAATTATTACTACACCTGTGCATAACTACTCGTTTATCACTGTTTCTATGTTAGCCATTAAAAAAAAGAAGTCAAGTAAGTTTAAACAAAAATGATTTTATAGGTTGAAATATGATATTGCGAAATTTGATAAGATTTTCTTAAATATTATCCAAAGATTTACTGAGTTAAAATCTGAAAACTATTGTTACCAAGGGGTTTTGGCCAGCAAAACCAGCTGGGTTGTGGAAGTCAGATAGGTATTATGCATCCGGTTAGTCTGGCCTCTGACCTCAATATAGGCTACGCAGATGGTGATGATAGTTTTTTTTTTTTTATTTAGGTGCTGATAACTGGCGCGTGCGAAAAACCACACATTAAAATATATAGATTAATGATCTTATTATGTATTTATAGTAACACTAGATTTCCGCCCGCGGCTTCGCCCGCGTGGAGTTCGGTTATATCGCGCTTTTTAGATTTCCCTCGGGAACATCAATTTTTTTCGGGATAAAAGGTAGCCTATGTTCTTTCTCAGGGTCTAAAGATTGTCTGTGTCAAATTTCATCAAAATCGGTTGAGAGGCGTAAGCGTGAAAGCGTAACAGACAGACAGACAAACAGAGTTACTTTCGCATTTATAATATTAGTATGGATTACTAGGTTTATATTAGGTGAAGTGTTTGGGTGTTTCAAGATGTGCGTATGTGAGTTTAAATGTTTGAAAATGCACCTACGATATTATAACACAGGAGTACCTTTTTTAATTTTCATACCTTGGATACATCCCTAATAGGAAAATAAAAAAATAATTACTCCGTCTTATAGATAATAAAAAAAATAAGACGAAATTACCAAAAACTACTGAGATATAGCGTATTAAAGTTACGGAGTGGGGGCTAATTACGTCACGCCGTGGTATTTCAATTCAATATATCTTCCTAAGTATTTGAATGAAAGAAAAAAAAAATACGTGTTCAATATTTTTTATAAATCTATCTGATGGTCATTGAATTATTTTTTAGGATACAACACAATTCTTGTGTGGGGCAACGTATTTTTTAAAGTCGTCGATTTTGGTGTGTGCGTTTAAATATTCTAAACAACACAATCAATTTCGATCTTCACCATAATTTAGACCATTTATTCACGTAAGTGATGATTTGTCGTGGTGGCCTAGTGGTTAAAACACCAGCCTCTCAAGTATGATTGCGCGGGTTCCATTCCAGGTCAGGCAAGTAACAATGCAACTTTTCTAAAGTTATATGATTGTACTTTCTAAGTATATCTTGGACACCAACGACTGAAGGTGAAGGAAAACATCTTGAGGAAACACCTGGACTTTAAGTCTGAAATCGCCAACCCGCGTTGAGCAAGCGTGGTGATTACGCTAAATCCTTCTCTGTATGAGAGGAGACCTATGCCCAGCAGTGGGACGATAAAAAGGTTGATGATGATGACGATTACCGTAGGTTTAGTTCATTATAAAAAAGAAAAAATTAAAAAAAAAAAAAAAATTAGTCGTAATTGTTGCTATTAAATAAACTAAATTGGCTGTGCTGGACTAAGACCTCCTTGCTTCCCTCGAAACGGGATGTGTTGTGCGTTCTCTGGCCGTGTTGGCCCTGTAAACGTTACCACCTCGCTATACCACTTTCGCCGTGACTGGCTATTGCGACAAGAAAAAAAAATCAAACAGTTCAAAATCTCAAAACTTTCAGCATGACGTTAATTTGACAGCTGTCATCAGTGTGAAATTATCTTTCACATTGAATTTTGACGGGAAAGCTAAGATGAGTGTCACGCGCATTTTTCATTGGACTTTATAAATTATTTATAGTGTCGTTTACTAAACAAAAGCGCGGGATTTATGTAGTAAAAGTGCATTCTGTAAATGATTCATAAAAAACATTGAAATATCGCAGCATAGTGGCCACATCATGACTTTGCCTCAAACCTCCCTCATAGACGGTTCACGCGGCTGTCTTTTTCAACTGTCATTGGCGATATCCGCCATGTGTTATAAAATTTTCAAAGAATTTCTATAATTTGATACACGTGTTATTGGCACAATTGTGGTATATATTCCACAGAGGCCATTGATCAAGACTTTGACAAGACAAGAGAAGGTTGAATCTCACCTTGAAAAAAGAAGAAGAAGATTTGGAGGTTTGGCGGGAATGTCAAGATGAGTGTCACGCTCACTTTTCATTGGACTTTTAAAATTATTTATAGTGTCGTTTACTAAATAAAAACGCGTGTTTTATGTAGTAAAAAGTGCATTAAGTGAATAATTCAAAAAGAACAGTGAAATATTGTAGCATAGTGGCCACATCATGTCTTGACGCTAAACCGCTCCTTATCGTCCAAACGCGGGAAACGAAAGGAGTTAGATTAGTTAGGATAAGTTTAGGATAAGTTAGGATTAATTAGGATAAGTTAGGATAGAAGTTTACTCAAGAGAATATTTACTGAAGACTAGGCAGTATGGCGTACTATGCCTTTGCCTTTTCCGTTCAGAAGAACGGAAAGAATTGAACCAAAAAAAAAAGAAGAAGATTTTTACCTAATCAAATATCGTTTATACATGAATTAATAACAGTGACGTCGAACAGTTCTAGGTAAAAATAATTTTAAAGTCTTTGATTCCAGTATTTGTAAAACTATCAAAATTAAAAAAAAAAGCTCTGTATTTTCTCTCTCCATTTGTTCTCAGTATAAAGTTTAGTGTGAATTCCGGTAAAATTAGACGAAAAAAGCTTTTGAATCTATACTTCTATACTAATATAAAAAGCTGAAGAGTTTGTATGTTTGTTTGTTCGCGCTAATCTCGGGAACTATTGGTCCGATTTGAAAAATTCTTTTTGCGTTGGATAGCCCATTAAAGCAGGAAGGCTTTAGGCTATATAACATCACGCTACGACCAATAGGGGCGGAGCATAACTAACTCCACGCGAACGAAGTCGCTGGCGGCTGCTAGTATAAGATAAAAGGACAAAAATAAGTATGTATTTCATTTCATTCAGATTGGACCACACAGAATGTACTTATTTTTTCACTAAAAAAAGTACACTTTGTGCAAAATCCAGGTACACTCAGGTTGATAATCTAAGACAATACGTTCGGTTGTAGATATTCAACACAATGTAAATTGTTTTACAAATAAATGAAATGAAATGAAATGTTACATGTGCGGGCCGGCTAGGGGTCACCATGGTTCGATACGAGAAGTTATTCCTGGAAGGCCTCAGATCAAGGATCGGGCGAACGTGTGTGGGTCCGTACTGTGCGTTGATGTCTTTTACAAGAGCGCTAAATATTAAATGATTTTCACGTATTTTGTGAATATTACGTTGATTATTGATGGGTTATGGATTTGTTTGACAATTTTGGCTTATTTTTTGGATTAATTATATATATATATTTTTTTTTTTTATAGAGCTAACTGCATAATTGAAAATATGTTGGTTGAGTGTATTCTGAAATGAAAACCGTCTTTTCTTGTTATACCGTCTCGACTTTTTCAATTTAATATGATATTAAGTTGATAAATGTAATGATTAAAAAAAAGGAATAATTATATTATTGGCATAACAGTACCTAAATTAAAACAGTGGAGACTATTAACCGAAGTCAGGCTTCTGCCGCAGTCGTGGTGGCCTAGTGGTTAAAACACCAGCCTCTCAAGTATGAGTGTGAGGGTTCCATTTCAGGTCTGGTAAGTACCAATGTAACTTTTCTAAATTATATCTACTTTCTATGTATATCTTGGACGGATGCCTGATTACAAGGTAAAGGAAAACATCTTGAGGAAACTTGGGCTTTAAGTTTGAAATCGCCAACCCGCAATGAGCAAGCGTGGTGATTACGCTCAATCCGTCTCTGTATGAGAGGAGACCTGTGCCCAGCAGTGGGACGATTAAAAGGTTGATGATAATTAACCGCTTCTTTCGAAGTCACGGCTCTTCCAACTCCTTCCAACCATTTTACTAAAGCTGTTTATAAATACCCGCATTATTAGCTGCACCAACAGTCCGTTTAACGGGTTATAAATCTTTGACTCCTTTAGCACCGTATGGCACAGTCGTAATGTTGCCTATATTTATACGCCCCGCAAAAATTGACCAGTAAAATCTGACCTCTCATTGTACAGAAGCCCTATACGATACGAGCTCAAGGTATATTGCAAATATATTATTTGATATTTATGTAGTCAAGCTTACAAGTGTTTATAGATTCTGAAGTACTCGTGCTGAACATTTGAACCTCGTTTGTTTTATTGTTCTTACTTTTACTTTGTTTTAAGGCTTTACGATTGATAGCCGAACGGTTTTAGAGGATTACGGTCAGGGGTTGTCTTATGGTATGGTATGGTTAATAAATTAGCTGGCGAAACTCCGCGGACATAAAGGGTATGTAAACACGATAAAACATAAAGACGTAAAGTCGGAGACACTATTGAACGTTTCATCATTATCAACCTTTTTATCGTCCCACTGCTGGGCACAGGTCTTCTCTCATACAGAGAAGAATTGAGCGTAATCACCACGCTTGCTCAATGCGGGTTGGCGATTTCAGACTAAAGTCCAGGTTTCCTCAAGATGTTTTCCTTCACCTTCAGTCATTGGTGTCTAAGATATACTTAGAAAATACATATAACTTGAATGTTTACTTCACCCAAATCCGTTCTGTAGATTTAACGTGACAAGTAACATACATACATACATGTACATCCTCACAAACGTTTGCATTTATAATGTTAGTAAGAAGTAGGATTGACAGCCTCCGTGGCGTAGCGGTAGAGAACGCGGCCGCTGCGCAAGGAAGGCGCGGGTTGATATTTTTATGCATGAATATTTGCACTGGTCTGGTCTTGCCTCGGAAGCACGATAAGCCGTTGGTCCGGGTTGCCATACGAAAAATCTAATGGCAGTCGTTACGGGTTGTTGGAGCCCTCAAAGTCAATAATTGGTCTAACTGCAATGCTTCGATATCGCCTTCGGGTTGTGGAGGTCAGACGGCAGTCGCTTCGCGGAAAATATCGAAGTTTAGCCAAAATCAGCAGTTACACTGGTAAAGCGAACCCCAAACTCCAAAGCTGGAAAGCTTCGGATGCGACTGGGATTAACGCTGAGATGATGATGACTATAGTCCAAAGGTACTATAGTTCAGTTCATTTTTTCTAATTAATTTTGTTTAGAATTCTAACAAGAAAATTTGTGATGCATTTCCCTGCACCAAGTTTGTTCCTCAGGTTAAGTCGCCAAGTCTAAGGAAAAGCATTAAATTTCTCGAACTCTCAGCATTCTTATCTTCATGAACATAACAGGTTTGTTTGTTTTATTCGTTATTTTACTGTTTACTGAGGTAAGTACTTCTTGACTCGGAATTAAATGTATGTGTGTTCTTCATGTCAAGAGGGTTTATAGCGCCTGACTAGACATCTATGTGTGTCAAAGTTACGGTTTATAGAATCACATTCTTAGAGTCATCATCATCATCATCGTATCCGCGTTTAGTCCCGGTTACATCCGCGGCTTTCGTTGGAGCCCGGGGCCCAGAATCGCTAATTGACGGCACCCTATGGATGGCATTGGATTAGTCCATGACATGACAAGTCATCATAATCATCATCATCTCAGCGTTAATCCCGATGCTTTTTCAGCTTTGGAATCTAACATCATATTCTTAGAGTGTCGTTAATAATCTAAATGGACTCGGCTCAGAACCCGACCATTTATTTGGCGCCATCACCAGCGTCCATCTGTTCCTGGAACGTGCAGCTGACAGGATACGCAGAATATGTTTTTAAATGTATCATCGTTTGTGGAACAGCACCATATTTACAGTCCAAAGCGGAGCCGTCTATGAATCTCCTCCTGAACGGCAGGGTAATTGCGTAACACACTGGCGCCGATTTTCTTCTAAACTAATTTTAAGTTAACTGTTATCTTTCTCGTTCCATTTCGTTAAGAAAAGGATAGAAGATAACATTTAGTTTAATCCTGTCAAATTAAGATACTCCATAGATAGTTTAGACGTGATTATAAACATGGCGACTAAAAATACGCCAGTTTACGTCAGGAGCGCACTAATTTGACAGGTCTAAACTGACATTTTATCTTCTGTCTTTTCTAACTTAAATTTAATTTAGTTTGTGAAGAAGGGAATCGGGGCCAATGTCGGTAGTAATGGGTTTCATTTTGGCAGTTCAGCAACGTTCATTGCCTTATTTAAGCTGTTGAGCTGACTTTTTTTTAACATACAAAGCAATGGATTAGAAATATGCTTCAAAATGATTTCAATTGATATTAATAGTGTGTTACGCAATTAGGGTCCTGGTTTTTCTTGCTACGGCAAATCTGGGTTCGGAGTCTGTTCCTTCTAGGTAACTTATGTCCAGGTGGGTGTTCTTCAGCGCTTGCACCAAATGGTTTAAATAAGGAAGTACTCTCATAACTCTCGTTTTACCAATCTGTGATCGTTCGCCAATAAGTAATTAGGATGACACTCTTTAACAACTGCTTCGACTTTTATGCCTTTGTGGTACAAAGATGTTGTCGTGCAAAGGGTGTCGTATGTTGGAGACTTTTTTGGCTTTTCCGCGTCTTTCTAGTGGATTTGCAGCATTTGTACCGGGGTCGGTTTTAGGCATCCAGTAAAGATCATTCCAATCTAAAGAACAATGTCGCGTTGGGCATGCGAATTCTAATTTATATTTAACGATTTAAGTAAATGTAATTTTCACAAGATATTTCAATTAAAAGGACATGTACAGAAGCTGCAATATACATAATGTTTTAAAATAGGCTCATTGCAGATTTTTTCTGTCTCAATTGTCAGCTAACTTAACTGACTCGACAGTCGATAAATGGACACAGATAATGAATACTAAAAGTCACGATATTTTAAAATGTGCAATCACAACACTAACAAAATAACTAAAAAATGATTTTTAGTACGATTGTACACTAAACTACAATTAAAAACTTCTAAAATTGACTTAAAACAGATGAAATGAACACGACAAAGAGATAAAAATTCGAAGAAATTACAAAAGCATTAGAAGGGACAGGTATGCATCTTAACGAAACAGTAACACTTTATTGCGTCATCCTATGGCGTCGCACAGAGAAAGGTGTCAATATACTATCAAGATAAAATAGATCCTCTCCAATGCACTCCGCTATCAGAGAGTTAATAACAAATTTTTAAAATACATGCAGTAGCTGATTTTGCAAATACACATATCCAGGAAGAGTACTTGAACAGTATTCTGGACTGTGATATGATAACATTAGGTTTTAAGAAGGAAATATCGTTGAATAATGAGACTTTTGATGCAGCAAACGTTGAAGTGCATTTAGAGTATGCTTGGGATATTATCCATAATAGCGATAATAGCGATATCTCAGTGATAGAAACTTTGTAAGAAGATGTTTTTTGTGAAGTTAATTCTATGATCTTAATGGATCAATATTTTCTAGACCGCGGTGATGATGGAATGGATTAAATTATCTATAATAAAGCAATGCTCGTATTGTTTATTCCCATTTTTTTCATTTCCCAATTTGTTATTTGATTCTCTACTCTTATTATTCACCCTATCGATAAGTTCTAATTTAACTTATGCAGGATTAAAAAGAGCTGAAACAGATCTTTAGGTGATTTAGATTGAATTGTTAAGTAGACCGCCATCTGTAATTCCTTTAGTGCTTGATTTAAGATTGAATTCTCAACTTTGCCAAGACTAAGCATATAAGTTAACTAAACACTCACTTTCGTTTTTTATTTACTTAAGTTTGGTGTGTGTTCACGTGAGTTCAACATCTTGCATGACGCCACGTATCTCTCTGCTTATCCCATAAGCGATATCGAGAATGATATTTACTTTTTGCACGTAATAGATAATAAGATAAAAGTGACAAAATTATCTATGGCAATAAATATGTTTGAGGTTTTTAATTTTCTGATTGTTTATGTGTAAGTAGTCAATCAGGAGTCAATCAATGTTTGTATTTTCTAAACGCAGGGGTGGCTATGGAATGATCCTGAAAATTTGTGTTTTGGAAAAAAATGGTAACTTAAAATTCAAAAGTTACTTTTTGCATAAAACTTACATACAATACGATTTTTAGATTATAATTCCCATAAAGTTGAATCTTACGATTATATTAATATAAAAGACCAAGCCACCGGCAACATCATTCATGAACGTCCACTTGGAACCAAATCGTGAATTTTGTTTGCAAACAACTTATAAATTAAAAGACAAACTGACAGCTTACTTGGAACTAAGTTAATATCACTTGAACCAATCCAGCATCCAATTACACAGCGGTTCCAACTGGACACCCACGAGCGACAAACGAAAAAAAATTGCAGAAAAATATATATTTTTTTACTCACTTTTTTTATTCCGAAATGCGGACAACACTACACTGACCGTAAGCGAGCGTAAATTTTATTGAGCGAACGAATGTAGCGCGTCCCGTTTGGTACCGGCGTGCGTTCTGCCTCACGTATGTTTCGCGTTTGGCCTTTCCGCTTCACGCTTGACGTTTTTATGGATCAGTCACCGCTACGATTGGTCGAGACGACGAGCCCGTCGCTACGTCACACGAAAGCCTTTAGGGCTCACGCAACCGATAGATTTTTACTACACTTTGGCAATTTGTTTAAAGTTGCAGCACTGGGCGGTGGTAGGCTTGGCTTCGTAGCGAAATGAGCTTCGCGTTTGCGCTTTTGCTTATTTGTCAGTTTTTTTCGCAATTTTTATTAAAATGAAAATTATAAATTTATTTTTTAAATGTATATGCAATTTAAAAAGCAGTGCTCAGATTTGTAACGTGAAGAAAATTGCATGTCCTAGATATATTCGTACACAAACTTATTACACTGCACAGTTTTTTCCGACGCATAACTTACTCGTCGACTGATAGAAAAATGTACATTTAAACAAAGTTTATTCAGTCAAAGAACATATTTAGTTTTTACCATCTTAGTGAAAAATACGCCGCAACGCAACACTTTAAAAGTTCAAGTCCAACAACATAAAATTAGAATTTAAATCCTCTCAATGCAGAACAAAAAAATATACTATGAAATTAAACCGTCACACTTATGACCAGTGTCAGTGTCAAAAAGAAAGCAAAGGCAACTTATTTCAAGAGCAAAACTTTAAAAAGGACTTACCCAAGTGTTATAACAAAACTTTTATTCGGCAAATCCACACAGAAGCACGATCACAAACGTCTTTCTGATGCTCCCTGCGGTAGGCGACTAACGACTAAGCAGTATACGTGTGTTGTATTGTATGTCACTGAAATACTCGAGTACATCGTGTCCTATTGTTTGTCGAATATACTTGTATTGTGGGCCGCGCCTGTATGTGTCTGTTTGCGTTTATGTATAATTGAGGTTTTGGTTAATTAAATTGTTGTTTTTTTTTTGTAGCCACGCCTTGAAAAATGTAAATTTGAGTTGAGGCGTCATATGAGATGATTGTGATTCATTTTATGCTTAGATTGGATTTGTGTTGAGAAAAAAAGACAAACTATTTTGATAATTGACAAAGTATAAAACTAAGATCATGTAAATTGACGTCCTCCTTGGCGCAGCGTTCAACATGCCTGCCTGCGACGTGGAGGTCCCGGGTTCAATCCCCGGCCAGGTCATGATGGAAAACGATCTTTTATCTGACCTGATTGGCCTGGGTCTTGGATGTTTATCTATATATTTCACACCTTATGCCCACATTTCCAGGCGGAGACGCGAACAAAAGCTAGTTGTTGTTCATAATTAAGTAAAATGATGCACTAAGCGTCTGCATTCGTAGCCAATTAAACGAAAGTACCCACTGTGACGTCATTAGCTATGTCTGAACAAGATCGAGCGACGGCGGTCACCTTAACCCGCCATCGCGACTCGCGACTTAAAACGTCGGACAGTGGTTCCGCAAAAACTTAGGTAGACTTAACCAGATAACTACATCACCTTGGGTTTTTTATTGCTAATGACGTAGATGTATGTACCCAATATCGACTATTAACTACTACTAAGTAATCCCACAGTAAGAAAAATAAGTGGTAATTATTAGAGCTATGTATGTTTCCTAAGGATAAAGACAGGACTCTAAATTCTGTTTTTTTTTTTTTTTTTTGTAAAAAGAAAACGATTTCGCATACTAGGAATTTCTCCTGTATCGTGGGTGCGTTTACGAACATAATATAAACTCACGTACTAGTACAACAAACAGCCAGACCAATAAAACTGTTTTTTTATATATTATAAACTAGTACTTGACCAGAATCCCGCCTGATGGTAAGCAGTGATGCAAGAGTTGATGGTAAATGCGCTAGTTTATTAAAAGCCTATTCACTTTAGCCTTGAAGACAATTACTTACATATTGTAGCCCGACGGCAACTACCTAAAAGTCATATAAATATTTGATCCGTGCGGGAATCGAAGCCGCGACATGCAGCGCGGCAGTCAATATCCTTAACCAGTGCTCTAAGCACCATAATAGCTAGAATTTTTGTTGAATATTTTTTGTTCTATGTTTGATTGGTGTACAATAAAGAATACATAAATAAATAATTAAACGTTGAAATTTTCACTTAGGTATGATGTAAGTAGGTATTTATGTTCGTGCTTTAACAACAAATAATAAAAACTTTTTTTTTTTTAAATTATTTTGCATAGATAATAGCAAGACTTGATGTGATGTGGTAATGGCGACTGACACTTTGAGCAAGTTTGATGATGATGAGACGATTTTTCTTTTATTTTTTTTTACATCCATTTCAGGCATCACAGCCCATACAACACAAACAATACAATATTAAAATAAATCCAGAAATACAAATAATAATAATCAACTACAAATACAAATATAAAGCAAAATTTGAAATGTCAAAAATAAAGTCAAGTGAAACGTCAATACAAATAATAATAATCAACTACATATACAAATATATAGGGAAAGAAAATCAAAAAAATAATTAGTCCGTCTTATAGTTAATAAAAAAAATTAAGACCCCTATTTTGTCGAAATTAGCACAAACTACAGAGATATAGGGTACTAGCTTTACGCACGCGGCTTCGCCCGCGTGGAGTTCGGTTATATCGCGCTTTTTAGATTTCCCTCGAGAATATCAAATTTTCCGGGGTAAAAGGTAGCCTATGTCCTTTCTCAGGGTCTATAAAATGTCTGTGCCAAATTTCATCAAAATCGGTTGAGAGGCTTAACGGTTTAGGCTATACATATAAATAACATCACACTGCGACCAATATCAAAAATGACCAATATCAGTGGCAATATCGAAATAAGGAGGCGCGGGTTCAATCCCCGCGCAGTGCTTATATTTGTATGCATGAATAGGAATAATTGCACTGGTCTGGTCGTTCCTCAGAAAGCACGTTAAGCCGTTGGTCCCGGTTGCCATATGAACTTCTACTGGCAGTCGTTACGGGTTGTTGGAGTCCTCAAAAGTCCAAAAATTGGTCTATCTGTAATGCTTCGATATCGCCTTCGGGTTGTGGAGGTCAGACGGTAGTCGCTTCATGGATTTTTTTTTATTTTTTTATTTTTTATATTATATTAAAAACTAGCGTTTGACCGCAATCCTGCCTGATGGTAAGCAGTGACGCAATCGTTGATGGTAAAGCGCACTAGTTTATTAAGAGCCTATTCACTCTAGCCTTGAAGACACTCAAATTGTAGTCCGACGGAAACACCGCCGCTGGCAAATTGTTCCAGTCCCTCGATATACGCGGTATAAAGGAGCAGGCGAAACGCTTCGTCCGGATCGTAGTGGTGTTAACAACGTAAGGGTGGAAACCAGCCGTACGACGGGTCGTCCGCTGGTGGAACGGAGATGGGGGAATTAAATCATGCAATTCCCTCGCACACTCCCCGAAATGCATCCTATAGAACACCGAAAGGCTGGCTACTCTACGCCTGTGCTCTAGGCTTTGGAGACCAACTCGAGTTAGATCAGGGTCACCAATCAGCCTCCTTGAAAATGTCGAAGTTTCGTCAAATTCAGCAGTTAGACTGGTAAAGCGGACCCCAGACTCCAAAGCTGAAAAAAGCTTCGGATGCGACTGGGATTAACGCTGAGATGATGATGATGAGTAGCATCTATTCTAATATATAAAGCTGAAGAGTTTGTTTGCTTGTTTGAACGCGTTAATCTCAGGAACTTTGAAAAATTCTTTTGCGTTGGATAGCCCATTAATCCAGGAAGGCTTTAGGCATATAACATCACGCTGCGACCAGTAGGAGTGGGGCTTATTAAAAAAAACGGGCGTGAAACCGCGTGGCGCAGCTAGTAAAGAATAAACTTCAATTCCTACACAATTAAGTATAGTTCCTCCGTGTGGCACCAGACTTAGAATAGTACCATCCCATATCCCCCGTAGGTTTCGTAAGAGGCGACTAAGGGAACTCTCACCAGGGAAGCGGGCAGCGGCGCTTCCACTGTGGAATATCAATTACTGCGATCACCAGCCCGTTTGCCAAGCTTGGGGGGGGGGGGGGATTCTGGCAAACCCC